>CM019178.2:24628881-25948531 GCA_009739505.2 Apolygus lucorum | reverse complement strand
TGGCGAAAAAATTATGATTCAAAGAGTTATTGAATACCAAATATTGGCGATAATATGCGGGGATAGGGTTGCAGGTATTAATGTTTAATAGTGTTGTAAATAGTTGTGGTATATAAACCAATGAAATAAAAAGAACGAAAGAGTGGTAGTTAAACCACCGCTAGGCCTAACCCACACAATCCCTTAAAATTTCGTCGAAATTGGTTGAATAGTGGGGGGAGTTTTGGTTTGTTGTAACAATAAATTTAAAGTTTCGCGCATGCGCAGCGGCTATTGCTTGACCAATTTGATTGAAACTTATAGGGTGTCTCTCAGAAGTTAGTCCCTAACTAACCTCCAAATTTGAGCAAAATCGGTTCATAGAAAACCGAGAAACCGAGGGGTCCAGGAAATTCACGTTTGCGCATGCGCACTCGCTCCTATTCGTCCGAAGGTGCTGAAATTGATAGGGGACCGTCTAGGACCTAACCCGCACATCCCTGAAAATTTCATCAAAATCGGACCACAGGTTAGTATAGTTTTGCCCGGGACAAGGATTGACCACAGACAGACCGACAGACAGACAGACACGGAACCAAAATTGTCGGGAAGCTCTAAAACGCAAAAAAGCATGTGGAAATTTTGATTTTGGAGGAAATTTTTTTTTCACTTCTTTCACGAATACAAAGCTTCCCAACCTTCGGTAGTGAGGAAGCAAAAGAGAAGTAGAAAAGAACCCCCCTCACAAGTTGTTTAATAAGTTGTTATTAATAAAATCAATAAAATATTCTTCCCAGATTATTAGAATCTGGAATTAGATCCTGTAATAAAAATGTACAGCAGGATGGGGTTCGTAGTACAATTTACGTATTTACTACCTTTGTGGGGCGTCGGCACATAGCTCCTAAACGTCAATAAAATATTGTTTCCATATTTCGAATCTGGAATTAGATCTTGTAATACAATGTATAGCAGGATGGGGTTTGTAGTACCTATTACGTATTTCACTACCTTTGTGGGCGTAGCACAGCTTCCCAACATCAATAAAATATTGTTTCCACATTCTTCGAATCGGAATTAGATCCTGTAATACAAATGTACGAGCAGGATGGGGTTTGTAGTACCTATTATCGTATTTCACTACCTTGTGGGCGTAGCACATAGCTTCCCAACATCAATAAAATATTGTTTCCACATTCTTCGATCTGGAATTAGATCTGTAATACAAAATGTACGAGCAGGATGGGGTTCGTAGTACCAATTTACGTATTTTACTACCTTGTGGGGGGGTCGTAGCACATTGATTCCCAACATCAATAAAATATTGTTTCCACATTCTTCGAATCTGGAATTAGATCCTGTAATACAAATGTACGAGCAGGATGGGGTTTGTAGTATCAATTTACGTATTTTACTACCTTTGTGGGCGTAGCACATAGCTTCCTAACATCAAAAATATGTTTCCATATTATTCGAATTTGGAATTAGATCCTGTAATAAGAATGTACGGGCATGATGGGATTGTCGTAGTACCAATTTACGAATTTTACTAGTACCACACATGCGGGGAGTGCAATGATTTTCCATTTTTCTCGTCCATTCTTCAACAGTTCTGCCAAAATCCCATCTTCTCCAGGTCAATGAATTGGCTGGTGGTGGGGAAAAACCAGGTAAGTACAAAAAATAGAATTTTACAGGAGAGCATTTTTTTTTTCAAATTTTATTCTCAATACCGAATAATCTTCCTAACCGAATAATCACTAACGCCCCAGCCAATAGTAAGCATGGTTTCTTCACTTCTAAGGGATGAAAAATAACGGTTGACATTTTGAAAACGCCCCTAGCTCAAAAAAATCGATATAAAGGTATTGTTTTTCCATCAATTTAAGATAGCATAGAATTTTTAAAATTTTTAGAGACCATGCGGAGCTCTGCAGCACAAACCGTTAGCTCCCTACGAGACCTTAAGGTTTTTTCTTCGATTAAAACAAATCACGAGTGTGAATCACCAAAGAGGTCTAATCGCGTTCAAATAATATTTATTAATATTATTATTATTATTTTAATATTTAATTTAATTAATTTAATTTAATAATTAATACTATTATCAAATAATATTATGATCTGACCAAAATGCGATCGCTGTTCGTTTCTTCGAGTTGTATTCAGTTTTGCTTCCGTAGCAACCAGTAATCAAATTTCCATACGAAGGACCCTATTTTTCGAATCGAATGCAAAGCGTTTATTTCTTCCAAAAACTTGATTTTGAAGGTGTGAAGGTAATTATGTAGCAGGTAAAAGAGTTACAATGGTAAAATTGTGATCTTTGCAGACGAATGATCTATACAGAAAATAATAAAAGAAAGGTGTTACTTCAGGTCTTCTTCAAAAAATCCACTTTCTAGCCGTCAAAATCATTTTGTAAGTATCACTAACGGATTCAGCGTGAAAAAATTACACAGGAATTGATACCAAACTCGTCATGTCATCCTAACATGGACGGTGGCAGTGAACGAAATTTGTGATTCCCGCCCCCAACTTGAATTTTCCGCGCTATAGATCAACCTCCTACGAACGGGGATCGTTAAACTTCTACCTCTGAGGTTTGCGCTTCTCTCATTATCAGATCTTTACTCGTCTGGCTCCCACATTATTTTCAATCCCCGAGTTTTTCGCCTTTTCTTGGTTAATTATTTTCAATAACATACCTTTGGAAACGACCAAGAAAAAAAATTAACCCCCCTCAAAATTTGTTGGTTTTACGTTTCAAGGTAGGTGGAATTCAAAAATCGAATAAAAATTAGGCCGTCCGTCCGCGTACTCGGCTCTTTCGTCACCCAGCATTGACCGATTTTGATGAAATTTGTATAGGGGCCTTTTAGGGTCTAGTTGTGCGCCGAAGATTTTGGTTGCTGTAGGTCACTTCTAAGGGTGTGAAATTTTGAAAACGCTCTATCTCAAAGAAGTTTTTTAGAAAGGTATGTTTTTCCATCAATTTAAGATTTTTGGTAGGTTTCTGACTAGTCCTGTGCTACTTAAATGGAGGTGGAGAAAATGGCCAAGCTAGTCTTCAGTATTGTTGTATCATTGTTAGCACGACGTTTACGTCCTGGAACAGCACCCTATTCATGTGACTGATATAATTTTTTCTTATGGTAGAGTTCAGATGTTTGTAACGCAGAGAAACACATTGACTTATTTTTAATAAGTTCTAAGAAAAATATTCTTTAAAAAATTCCAAGAAAAAGTTTTTTTTCACTCGTCTGCAGGGATCACAACTTTGCCATTTTCACTATTTTTTTTTTTAATTTGTTACTCACCAACCATAGGTACTTGCTACCTACCTACTACATAATTACCTTCACACCTTCTCAATCAAGTTTATTCGGAAGAAATAAACTCTTCACACTCGATTCGAAAAAATAGAGTTCCTTACAGGAGTTTCTGTTATTAAAACGAAGGAAACCCTTCAAGTTCTCGTAGGGAGCGAACGGTTTGTCCTACAAAGCTCCGCGTGGTCTCTAATATTTCTAAAAATTCAATACTATCTTCAATTGGTGAAAAACAATACCTTTGTTTCGAGAGTTCCCGAGCTAGCGTACTTTTGAAATGTCAACCCTTAACTTTTACTCCTTAAAGTAACTGATATCAATGAAAAACTTCGAGACACAATTAGACCCCCAATGGAGCCCATATACCAAATTTCAACCAAATCAGTCCATGGTTGGTAAGAAAAGTGCCGCGTATGGCGGACGGACGGAAATTGTTTATTCGATTTTCGGTTTCTACGTTACCTTGAAACGTTAAACATCAAATTTTGAGGAGGGTTGAAATTTTTTCTGTTTGTCGATTCCAATGATCATTATTGAAAATAATAAATCAAAAAATGCCGCGGATGGTCGGTTTTTTTTAAGTTCGATTTTCGGATTCTACGTACTTTGAAACGTAAACCAACCCATCGTTACTACCTACCTACTACTTAACTACGCGATCAATCACAATAACAATCAAGTTTATTTAGACATAAAAGCTTCACACTCGATTCGAAGAAATAGGGGAACTTGATTTCGGAAAATTTACGTTGCTAGGACGCTTTTATCCCGAAATTCAATATTGTTGAATATTTTTCAACTTCAAATATTATAAAGCTAAGATTTTTGCGCGGTTTTTGGTTGTTGAGGTAGGTTCGTGAAAAACCATTCAGAAGTAAAAAATTAGCAACCAAATGAAAAAGCTTCTTACTAAAACACAACGGTGGATACCGCTTTCGTACAAGTACTCAACCACGAGAGACATATTATGCCTTATGTTTAATAAATTGAGAGCTTTCCAATGAGTGGTGAACGATTTTTGTGGGGTGGAAAATGAGGAAGTTAGTTTTCCCTAGGAACGATTGGTTGTACGTGAAATCATCAGAAATTGAGGACGCTGAGACGGCGTTCCAGGTGTTTTAGTTCGATGGCTGCTGGAGTGGGCGAACCGGGGATTGCAACCTGGACGCCACTTCCACCGCTTCGTGTAAAGTTTAACTTTTGCAAATCATATACGAAACGTGCGCAGCGTCCTAGCGGAAATTGCGTGCACTAAATCTATACGTTTTGCTGAAGAAACCGTCAAAATGACGTCCTCCTAAAAAAGGGGGAGACGCCCTCAATGAATCATTCTGTACAAGATGAGCCTGTTGTGTAAATGACGTCCGTATACGGACGCCACTTTGCACCGGACGCCACTTTGAATGTAACTTTCTGTAGGGCGGACGCCAGATGCACGCAATATGCATATATATATATATATATATATATATATATATATATATATATATATATATATATATATATATATATATATATATATCAAAACACGAGTTTTAATCGCAAAAGAGGCCTAATCTCCGTTCAAATTAGAGCTGACCGAAATGCGATCGATGGTTGGTGATTTTGATTTTTTTTTTGTTGATTTTGGTTTATTATTTCTAATAATAAGCCTATGTGATCGTATCGCAAAAAAATTTTATAAACCCCCCTCAAACTTTGTCACTTTACGTTTCAAGGTGCGTAGAATCCAAATTTGCAATGTCCGTCCGCCGTCCCCCGTCCGCCGTCCGCCGTCCCCCGTCCGCCGTCCGCCGTACGCGGCACTTTTCTTAGCAACACTGGACCGATTTGGTTCAAATTTGGTATATGGGCTCCATTTGGGGTCTAGTTGTGCCGCGAAACTTTTGGTTGATGTAGGTCACTTCTAAGGGGTGAAAATTAAGGGTTGAAATTTTCAAGAGTGCCCTAGCTCGAAAACTCTCGAAATAAAGGTATCGTTTTTTCACCAATTTTAAATAGTATTGAATTTTTAAAAAATTTTTGAGACCACCCGGAGCTCTGTAGGACAAACTGTTCGGTCCCTACGAGTACTTGAAGGTTTTCCTTCGATAAAACAGAATCATGAGTGTGAATCGCAAAAGAGGTCTAATCTCCATTCAAATTTTGTCGGACTAAAATGCGATCGCTGTTCATTTCTTCGATTTGTATACAGTTTTGTCTTCTGCGTAACCAGTAATCAAATTTCAATATGAAGCTTCCTATTTTTCCAATCGAGTGTGAAGCGTTTAGTTCTTTCTAATAAACTTGATTGTGAAGGTGTGAAGCCAGTATGGTGTGGTAGGTAGTACCTAGCTGGTAGGTAAAAAAAAGTTGGTAGGTAAAAAAAATGTTGGTGGGTAAAAAACGCTGTAAATCATTGCTCAAAAGCTTCTTCATTCTTCAGATCACTGATCAGCTGAGTGAGCTCCGAAGCCATTTTCAATCCTATTGAATGAAAGTGCTCTTCCAGGCGTCTCCAGCATTCGAGGAGATCTTCTTCACTCCTCAGATCACAGATCAGCTGAGTGAGCTCCAAAGCCATTTTCAATCCTATTGGATGGAAGTGCTCTTCCAGGCGTCTCCAGCATTCGAGGAGATCTTCTTCACTCCTCAGATCACTGACCAGCTGAGTGAGCTCCGAAGCCATTTTCAATCCTATTGAATGGAAGTGCTCTTCCAGGCGTCTCCAGCATTCGAGGAGATCTTCTTCACTCCTCAGATCACTGATCAGCTGAGTGAGCTCCGATGCCATTTTCAATCCTATTGAATGGAAGTGCTCTTCCAGGCGTCTCCAGCATTCGAGGAGATCTTCTTCACTCCTCAGATCACTGATCAGCTGAGTGAGCTCCGAAGCCATTTTCAATCCTATTGAATGGAAGTGCTCTTCCAGGCGTCTTCAGCATTCGAGGAGATCTTCTTCACTCCTCAGATCACTGATCAGCTGAGTGAGCTCCAAAGCCATTTTCAATCCTATTGAATGGAAGTGCTCTTCCAGGCGTCTCCAGCATTCGAGGAGATCTTCTTCACTCTTCAGATCACTGATCAGCTGAGTGAGCTCCAAAGTCATTCTCAATCCTATTGAACGCAGGAAGCTTGAATTTGAGAGGGAAGGTCAAGGGAGAATACAGATGGTGGTAGGTGCTATTGATGGAGAACCAGTGATCTATACAGAAGGGTGATCTATACAGAAAATTATAAACCTTTGAGCAATGATTTGCAGCGTTTTTTGATTTTTTTATTTATTTTTTTATTTTTATTTTTTCAATTTTTCCCTTTATATTGGATGGTTGGTGATTTTGTAGACGAGTGATCTATATAAAAATAATAAACCGTTGTGTAATAATTTGTAGCGCTTTTTTTACAGTAGGAGTGAATTTACTTGTCGAAATGATTCAAAATGTTGGGAACTTTCCCTATGAATCTCTCGTTTTGCTGGGTTTCTACGTTATTGCGTTCATCGTGATTCATTAGTAGTTATTGGAAGGTAAATTCTCCTCCCAGTAGGTAAATGTTCCCCCCAGTCCTCTGTTTTACGATTATGGTAGCATGAAGGTAGTAATAACGTAACGTCTTAACTTGACGGATCGTGAACTCCGTAAATTCCCCCTGCGAAGGCCTCCCCGAGCATTATTACGCATGATTATCCGACGTAAATCACGCTCTGCGGCTCCGACCGGTAACGGCAAATTAGTTATTGAGCTGATGCGATTTATCAACCTGCCATCAAGGCGTGAATCTCCCTTTAATTGACCGTTGAGAGGAAGATGCAGGAAAACGGCGATGAATCAGCGAGTCTCATTGATATTCCGGGGGCCGCCCTTTCCTTGCCCCGTCGTAGTCCTCTACGACTCCCCTCGTAGTCTCTTCCCCCACCAACGTAGTCTCATCGGGTTCCTTGAAGGGATAACTATGGTAATTATACGGCATAATTTACTTACCGACCACGAGACCGCGTTCTGCACTTCCTGCGGGAGACAGGCCCTCTACGTGATCGTCCGCTGTGACATTGCCTGCATGTGATCCTCATCGCGTGACAAGGTGATTGCGCTGGAGGTGACCTGACGGAATCACTCCCGATCCTACTAGAACTATGTATATTACACTCCTTGACTAGTTCCAATAAATTATAAGTCTTGAATGAAGAATATATTAATATGAGCTTAAAATCCTGAAATTTGTCATCTTAATTATACTGCAAAATGTAAAAATACCAAATTGAAATAATGCGCTAAACAATTTATATTTCAATTTTGTTTTGTTTTTGAAAACACTTTTTTCATATTTTCATTTTGTATGTATCATTCTAGGGTCTAAATAAAAATCCTAAAATCGTGGGTAAATGGTAGGCCAGCATTTTTGGACAACTCTCGGAAATCCAAAACGGCGATTTTTGAGGATTTTAGTGTATAATAAAATGTTGATCATATTTCTATCATGGTACATTCGGAATCATATTGATATTTTCAATTACAATACCTATGAAGTTTAAAAAAAATTACAGTTCGAAAATGGCTGAATTTTAATTTTTAATATTGTTTTTGATATTCAAATAATTGACCTCTTTGTAGTTATTTTGTCTTTTATTTAGTTGGCGAGAAAACCAAAGTTGTATGAATCGTTTATGACTGACTTCCACTCAACATATCAAACCTTGAAGCACAAAGGCGCTATGTCCAAAAACGGAGTTGAAAAAACGCAAAAGAAGTTTTCACCAGTGCAAAATTCCTGATATAATGGCTTATTACTTTAAACTCATCAATTTCTTCAAGAAATTTTCAAGCTATACCTTAACCATTTAGAAGGTCAATAATAGTTTTGTTACATTTGAGTTTAAAAAATAATAATAATGGAAGATGGGTGGATATAGCTCCTATGCGCTTCAAGGTATCGTTATATTATCGTTGGTGTAGGAGAGCTCGATTTATATAATCGAGTTCCCCAATGCGAAATTTGATTTTCACAATGACGTTGTTGGTTTTCTGAGTCAACGAAGAGCGAAACGATTGTGAAGTCGTTCAAAATGATCATGATGAATTCAGTTTATTATTTTCATCTATAAATCTTTGGAATAAAACGCTGCAAATTATTACACAACGGTTTATTATTTTTATATAGATCACTCGTCTGCAGTCACCAACCATCCAACATGAAGAGAAACATCGATCGCATTTCGGTCAGCTTTAATTTGAACGGAGATTAGGCCTCTTTTGCGATTCACACTCGTGTTTCTGATTTATCGTACGTCCAAACTTTAAATTCTCGTAGTGAGCGAACAGTTTGTCCTACAGAGCTCCGGGTGGTCTCAACAGTTTCTAAAAATTCTATAGAATCTTAAATTGAAGGAAAAACAATACCTTTATATCAAAATTTTTTGAGTTAGGGCGTTTTCAAAATTTCAAAATTGATTTTGGAACCCTTAGAACTGACCTACATCAACCAAAATCTTCGGGGCACAACTAGACCCCAAATGGAGCCTACATACCAAATTTCATCAAAATCGGTCAATGCTAAGTGGCAAAAGTGCCGCGTACGGCGGACGGACGGCCAAATTTTTATTCGATTTTTGGATTCTACGTACCTTGAAACGTAAACCATCAAATTTTGAGGGGTTGTTAAATTTTTTTTTCTTGGTCAATTCCAAAGGTTCATTATTGAAAATAATAAACGAAAAAAGACCTTTAAAATCACGTTGCTAAAGTGCTCATGAAATGTGCTCGAGTTGCTGCAATTTAAAAGAAATGAGAATTTCTCCTTTCGATGTTATTTTTTCGTTTCTTCATCTCCTCAAATTTTTACCTCACTCTATCAATATAAAGGACTCCTTCCTCGAGGGTATTGTTTTTCACTTTACCCACTCTCCCTCTTCGTTTCAGTTTCAATTCTGAAGGATAATTTGCATTCTTTTTATCCCCTCTCGCGCACAGAGAGTCGTACAACTAGATTTTCCTTTTAATTAATAATTTATTGATCCACGGGAGAACTCTATTTCCTTTGAATAAAACGAGCTCCGACTCATTCAGAATTAATTCCAAGTTCAACAACAGTCTTCACTACAACAGAATCGCCATCAATATTCAATCAAAATTGCCTCTCACAAGAGTGTCTCTCATGAACTTGATACCTGTCTGTAACTGACTACCTTGCGCAGGTAAAGTTTCGAAGAAACAAAACTTCACAAAAAATCACTAAAAATCTAAGATGGCGTTAGTCTCATTCGACTCAAACGTAAAAATGTACCATTTTAGTTTTTGCTTCCGAGTCTACTAAGTCTAAGGTAGCGGAAGCTTTGTTTTCACTTTTCATAGTTGAAAAAAAAAAGTTTTCAAAAATCAAAATTTCCACTCGCATTGAACGTTTCAGACCTTCTTGAACAACTTTGGTTCCGTTTCTGTCTGTCTTTCATGAAATCCTTGCCAAAGCCATAACTTCTACATTTCTCATCCGTTTTCGATGAATTTTTCGGGGATTTTGCGGGTTGGCGTGTAGATGGTCCCTATGAAAATCATCGCCCCCATGCGCAAAAGTATATGTCCTTGTTACAGCCATAACTTCTAAATTTAACTACAATATTCTGAGTTTGTGCTGGTTGACGTGTAGAGTTCCCCATGAGGGTAGTCCAAGGTATTTAGAGATTGATGTTTGAGATCAACTACTATGCATCGGGTTATGGAAACGAGGAAGCTGTGTGCCACACCCACTTGGCAGACGTTTTTTAGTTTTAATCTTTTTTTACATGAATATTCTTGATTCATTGATCATACTTATTCATTACGAAATATTCTTCATTAAACATACCTACAAAATTCTAGAATGGCAATAACCACAACCTGAAATTTTTCCGAGGATCATGATGTTGCAGAGCCATGAATCAAGGTGGTATCTCTGCACCTTCTCAGACCACCATACTGGCTGCCATGGTCGAATACCCTCCCAGCAATGAGCTTGGCTGAGTCAGTCCCGAGGAATCCTTGCTAAGTCTTGTTCTATGGCCCGTTCGCCCTGAAAAGCCTAGAGTTCATCACACTCCTGACCCCTTCCACTTGAGACCTCAAACTAACGCGAGAGAAATTGTTGCCCTACCTACTGCTGACATAGTGAAGAAATAGACTCAGAACAACGTGATCATGACCAATCTCATCATCTCCGCCAGTTCCACCACATGAGCCAAATCATTAGCCAACAGTAGGAAGTGTATGTATTGTTATGAAGCCACTTTATAAATTTGTACCTGATAGAACTTGTTCATAACTTCTTAACTCGTGAAACTGAACGGAAGCAGTCATAATTTTCTGAACTCCGTGATGAGAAGCGTTCAACTTGACTAGAAGCCACCTTACGACCCAGAGTTTCAGTTGATAAACCGTCGGTCGTCGGTTCAGGTCGCCGTGAAATGAAAATGTGGGAGACTGACTGCCTCCTTTACTACATGCAAATAATAAAGAAGACCAATCTAGTTTCATATTACTCTAACTTTATTACTTTTTCCCCAGCCTGCTTCGGCTTTGCTCAGGTTATCTTCTATCGTTACTGTTTTATGAAACGGGTTTAAACACTTTCTCAAACGCTCATTCTACATGTCTATCAAAAAAGTCCATGATACCGTCCAACGTGAAAGAGAAGAAAACTTAATTCCTTTTCATTAGCTGGTCTAGGATTTCCATGTGAAGAACGGTACGTCCAACGTCCGGAGAGAATTGTGAGAAAGATTCATGCAATGCCTTGATTGTCTAAGTATTTCACCGAATTTCAAAAGGTTTTAAAAGGCATTTCAAATTTGAAATTTGACGATGATGTTCGCACGTCTTGTTGCTCTCGTTCTGTATTCTGACAGTTCCAGTATTTGTCGCGGGGTGCTCTTCCACCAGCTGGGAAGTTTCCTTTGTATAAATAGGTAGCTTGATTTTAAATGCTACAACTTTTTTTTTTAAATCCATAAAAATGTTTTTATTTTGTTACTCCACTCCTTATGAAGGTTGGCGATTCAATTGGATTAGCTTCTCAATCTTCACAAGTCCTCCTTCCGAAATTTGGTTCGTCTTCCAACAGATCTCTTACCGGCGATGTAACCAATACCAACCGACCTTTGATATTTCCTTCTGTTGGTGAACGATATAACTCTACAAATCCACATTTGGTATCTCGAAACCATCTGCGTCCTTTTGGTACAAATTTTCGGTTGCAGAGAGGAAGTTAGGATTTGAAAAGAGCTAAGAGAACAGTGGAAGTCTGAAGGAATGGGCCCGAGGTTTGAGAGTTGTATGGGCTCCTACGTAATTAGGAACGTGCTAACTAACCTAGTTTCAGATAAATACTGAGCAGGAGGTAGAGACCACTTACACTTCATCATTTTGTGCTATGAATTAATTAGTCTTGTCCTTTGGAGGAGTTAAGCTCGAGGTAATTAGGAAGAATGGAGGGCCTTTAATCTCCCTATTACTGCCGGGGTAGTTAGGAAGCTGTCTGCTTCGCGTGTAAGAAAGAAACCTTGATACCCTCATCGAGAGAATCCTGATGGTGGCAAATCGAGTATGTCGGGGAGTCAAGTTAATCCCTTGATGCAAAAGCCGAATTTTCGCGAAGTTCTTCCTGTATTCGTAGGTAATCAGTGACGCCAAAACGGGGTCAAAATTTCTAGGGTCACCCATTTCTTTAAAAGTGACTGAATCTTAATGTTCATCTTGGTTCGTTCTGGGTTTCATCAAGTATCTTCGGTCGTAGTCTGTCGCATAGTGAATCATGGAAATCCCTTAAGCGGGGATAATTGACAAAAAATAACATTGAAAAGCAAAACCCTAACAACTCAGATTAGTGGTTTCATCTTTCGTATGTGGAAGTACTCACTTGTAAGCCTGGGGGGTTAGAGTACCAGTCGATCGGGAGGGGAGAAGTTAAAATGTTCCTATTTAAATTGGGGGTGTAACGGGTCACTGAAAGGTAGAAGAGCGACACACTTAGGCTAAGAATTGTTGTTATACTTAACTTTGGTGGGTCGTGGTAGCTCCGTCCGAGGCGGCTTGGGAGATGAGGCTCTGCGACACACCTTGACGATACTGTTGGTTACTGTTAAGATACCTTTGTTTTACCTGTATTTTATACCATTTAAGGTGTATCGGTTGTTGAATAAAAATGATTTTACTGACGTTACTGTGTTTTGCAATGAGTTTAACTACCTATCACCGATACCCGTTACAAGTCAGAACCAGAACCAGGGTGAGTTGAAAGAAAAGATTGAATTAGAAAACGTAATTTTAATAAGATTGACTCGAGATACGTAACGGGGCCAACGACCCGACACTGCCTGATGGGCTTACTGTTAAGAACAAAATGTGGTCTTTTGACTAATTTTACTAGAGTTACGGTACGTTGTACAAGCTGACTAGGAAGTTTCTTATGGTTACGCTTAATGTTCCAGTTCGATATCCTCTTAATTAGATATACAATAGTGACTAAACTGAGTTTCACTTTGTTCCACCTTCTACCTAAATTGGCCAATTTGAGATAGATTTATAGTTACACTCACGTGCTGCAGGGTTACCGAGGCGAGTCCTGGTCACGATGAGAGGCGAGAGAAAGTTCAGGGGGGTAGCCGGGACAGGACTGAAGACACGAGCGCGACACCACGGCGACACGGTTCCAGGGGAGGCAGGACAGAACAATCACAGCAAGGATGGCACCACTCACTTGGTAAAACCTATCTCTGTACTTGACTGGGGGAGGCAGGAGGACGATATAGTACGGTTCCGTTCGAGCGTTACGGTACGGGGAGAGAGCTTCAAAGGTAAGGGGGGGTACACGTCAAAGACTTGCTGGCTAGGCGGCGCATCAGGGATTAAAGCTCTTCCAGTATGACAATGGCCTTTCTTTCTCCTCCCCTCCAGGTTGTCCAACTTTACCTCACCAAATGTTAGTTGGTAAGATTGCAGGTTTTCATCCATTAGCTTGACTGTTTGTGTGATTGTGGTGTTTGTGCCCAAGGTGGTGGGAGGGCACTTTTGAAGGGGCCACGCCCCATTTGATGTGTGGCCTTTGGGGTCTTCTCTCTTCTCCTTCAGGGCTTACTGGCCTCTGCGGCCTGGGTTCCTGTCCAAGGGTTTTCAGGGCTTACAGGCCTCTGTGGCCTGGGGTTTGCTCTCAAAGGGGGGGTCAGGACTTACTGGCCTCTGTGGCCTGTTAGGGGGAACAGTGAGCTGCTGAGCGGCAGCTCACATCCCCCACCGCTCCGGGAGCCAGCGTCGTCCTCGATGACGCTGGGTATGGGCAGGGGTAGCGAGGGGTACGCTCGTCGCAGCCCTGCCTCATACTTATAGCGACGACATCCAGGGCAGCTTGAGGGTTGGCGTTTGGCTTGGTGGCTATCCGGGCAGGTAGGTAGTTCCCTCTGTGCGATATGTGATTTCTTCAGTCTCTGCCAAAAGGTTTTGCACGCCATGCATCTAAATTTCAGCACTTGTTGGCATGGGCGCGTGCATACCGGACACTTCCTTGGTCCTTTTGGGGCCGACGACCTTTTCAGTCGGAGGACCAAGGGTGAGACGGTTCTGGGAGTCTCGCATCGTTTGAGGTGGATCTGCGGTGTCTGGAGTGGTGTTGACATCCACGTGGCGAATTCTTGGTCGTGATCCTCCAGCGCTGGTTCGGGTGCCTCTTCATGCGGGGACTCTTCAAGGTGGGTCACTGGTGATGGTATGGAGACGGTCACCGTTATTTCCTCCGGTGTTGGGGCCTGCTCTGGGGATGCCGATGGTTGAGGATCGACTGATGGGGATCGATCTCGCTCCCGTCGGGTCTTCTTTTTGACTCGGCGTTTGTTTCGCTGCGGGTTAGGTTCAGACGAAGTCGACGAGGAAGAGTCTGAGGAGGACGACGACGAGGAGGATGACGAAGAAGAGGAGGAGGACGACGAGGTGGCTACGCTCTCTTTCTTGGATGTCTTTCTTTCCTTCTTCTCTGGGGCGGTTGTTGGGGCGGCAGTTGCGTCCTCCTTGGTTGAAGAAGGCAGGGTGGTGGGGTCCTCCTGGGTTTCTGCTGGTTGGGTCTCAGCCAGCTCGGTCATCGCCGCGGGTGGCTCCGCAGCTGCCTGTACCGGCACGGTGTCTAGCTGTTCATGTTCCACCAGTGCCTGCAGAAGGAGACGCTTCTCCTCCAACCACTCGTCTTGCTTCTCGAGCAGGGTATCCCGTTCCTGGGCGATACGATGGTAAGTTGGAAGAAGTTCGGTTATTTCGGTGACCGAAACCAAGGCGGCCTCCGCGAGGATGGTTTTCGCCCGCTGTTCTTCAGTGCGCAACATGAACTTTATAAGGGTCGCCAGAGTGGGCATTACAAAACGGGGATTGTATGGGGGCTCCGTGGTGTTAAGAACGGTACGCGGTAGGGCGGCGAGACGCGCTTCTTCTTTATCGAGATAGCGGTGGAGAAGGGCGATGTCTTCATCTGGCGGTGGTGGTCCCTTCTGAACTCGGGGATCCCTTAGGTGTTGATGCGTCATCCTAGAAACCACAAGTTGCCCCTAATAGTATTTTGCCCCTTGAAATTGTACGGCATTTACTTCAGTGCGAACCAGCGCAGTTTTGGCTCAATCCAGGCTTGAAAGCACGGTGAGTCTCAGTTTGAAATTTCGATTTGTTACGCATGATTAGACCTGAAGGGTCTACAAATGGGTTTTCCGGGTCTATGGGCTTGGGAAGTTGACCTGAAGGGTCCTAGTTAAATGGTTTGACCTGAAGGGTCCTGCTCGAGTTCAATCTTATTAACGTATGTGTGTGTTTATGTTTCAGATGTTTATGTGTATGTGTTCGTGTTTGTTCCATGTCAGGTAAGTGTTAGTCATAGTCGTAGTCGTAGTTAGTCAGTAAGTCATCACTTCCCCGTATTGATCTGGCTGTAATTCACCGGTACTCGGGGTCGCAGTGAGTACCTCGGCTCGGGACGGTTCACCGTGTCTTCATTGGTCTGGCGGCTGGTTGTGGCTAGCGGCTGTGACGGTGAGGCTACGGGTCGTCCGTTCCTTTCGCTCGGTGGTGTGTCAGGGGACTCGGTGGTTTGGTCCCAGATCTCTTGCTGATGTGGGGTTGTTACTGTTGGCGGGGAGGTGGCGGAGCTTCCTGACGTTTCTCTGGTCGTGGAACCTGAGGGTCCAGCGGGGCTCTGCTCCGTTTCCGTGATGATTGCTGTGGTATCAGGTGAGTCTATAGTCTGGGTGCTTTGGTTAGAGGGTTCCTCTGTGACCCACTCCATCAGATTGGGGTCTTCAGTCGTCTCCTTTCTTGGGTCGTTGATTTGGGGCAGTGGAACTATGGGTTGTTCCCGTTCCAGTTCGGTCAGGTGTTCCATAAACGCGTCGTCCGGGATTCCAGCTGCGAAAGCAGGCTTCAGTCTGTTGATATGCACCGTCTGACGTTTTATGTCTGCGATGTCTCTGATGTCGTATGTGACTTCAGAATGTTTCAGGGTGACGACCCAGGGTCCTGACCATGGGCTCCATAGTTTACGGGCTGCTCCAGATGGCGGTTGCATTTCCTTCAAGTATACTCGGTCTCCAGGTTGAAAAGATCTGGCTGCCAAGCGTGCGTTAATGATGTTACTCCTTCGTTTCCATGCGTTGTGAAGACATTGGACTGCTGCGTTTCTGGCTATCTGTAAATGCTTGAGTCTAGTGGTCTCTTCTTGTGGACCTTTGATGCTTTGGAAGGTCTCATTGGGTAATCTCATTTCCCTTCCAAAAGTTAGGAAGTTCGGAGAGAAACCTGTACTCTTGTGCGGTAGGGATCTATAGGCGGCGAGGGCAATGGGTAACGCTGATTCCCATGCGGTGGTTCGTCCGATGATCTTGGAGAGGATGTTGGCGAGAGTCTTGTGGAAGCGTTCACAAACGCCATTACCTTCGGGGTGGTACGCTGTTGTAAAAACTTGCCGTATCCCCCATTTATTACACAATTCTTTCGTTGACTTCGCCGTGAAAGCGGTTCCTCTGTCTGAGATCAGTCGTTCGGGTACACCATGAACGGGGATGTAGCGGGTTGCCAGAACGCGTGCTACGGTGCCGGCGGTACAATCAGGTACGGGGTAGGCTTCGGCGTACTTCGTAAAATGATCGATGGCTGTCAGAATGTATTTTTGGGTAGTTCCGGACGTGACTGGTCCTACGAAATCTATCCCTACAATCTGTCCTGGCCTATCGGGCAAGAGGGGTTTCTGGATCGGGTGTCGAAGACCAGTCGGCGTGTTACGTCGTTGACACGTCCCGCATCTTTTCACATATTCCTTCACATCCCTTGACAAGTGTGGCCAAAATCCCAATCTCCGAACTAGCTTTTCTGTCGTTTCCGCTCCAGGGTGCCCCGACCACTCGTTCCGGTGACACCTGTCAAGGAGCCATTCCCTCAAGGACACGGGCATGAGCGGTACCCACTCGTCCTTTCCTTCTAGTCGAACCTGTGTCTCTAGCACTCCGTCGTTCCGCCGCGTCTTTCCTCCCTTTTCAAGGATCGCAGTAGCTTGGACCCACGAATCAATATTCTGCGCCGCAATCATCAAACTTTTCGGGAACTCCAGTGTCAGCGCGGCTACGTCCATCCTACTTAAACCATCTGCGTGCTTCATGGCGGTTCCTGGGCGGTATCTTGGTATAAAATTGTATTCCGCCAAGCGCAAAACCCAGCGACCGATACGGGAGGTGGGGTCCCTTAATATCAGAGCAGCTGTGAGGGCCATGTGATCCGTTTGCAACTCGAAGGGTTGTCCCAGTAGGTATTCTTGAAAATGCCTTACGGCCCACACTACTGCGAGCAATTCCCGTTCTGTCACGGAATAGCGGGTCTCGGCGGGGTTGAGCTTGCGGCTTGCGTACGCTACGGGTTTTTCTTCTCCGTCGTGTTCTTGAGACAGAACCGCTCCGAGGGCCGTTCCCGACGCGTCTGTGGCTAAAACGAACGGTTTGGTGAGGTCCGGATATGCCAATACAGGTTCCTCGGTAAGGCGTTTCTTGAGCTCGTCAAAGGCGGTCTGGTGCACCTGGTTCCACTCGAATGGATTCGTCTTTTTCAAGAGATCAGTTAGCGGTGTTGTGATTTCTGCAAAATTCGGTATAAATCGTCGATAGAATCCGGCTAGTCCTAAGAAGGACTGAAGCTTTAGGGAGGACGTCGGTACTGGGAATTCACGGACAGCTTGAGTTTTCTCGGGTTCGGTGTGGATTCCTCCTGTAGTGACGCGATGACCAAGGAAGCGTACCTCCGTTTTCAGGAATTCGCATTTTGCCAAGTTCACTTGCAACCGGGCATCCTGTAAGCGTTCGAAGACCTCCTGAAGCCGCTCAAGGTGTTCTTTCAGCGTCGCGGAGAAAATGATCACGTCATCCAGGTATACTAAACAGTTCCTTCCCAACACTCCATCCAAAACGTTGTTCATGACCCTTTGAAAGGTCGCGGGAGCATTTTTCAGCCCGAAGGGCATTTTGTCATACTCAAAGTGTCTCCCCAGGACTGAGAACGCTGTTTTTTCCTTCGCATCGGGGTGCACGGGTATCTGATGGTATCCGGATAGGAGATCAATTGTCGTGAACCACTGACAACCACCCAGCAGAGCGAGGGTCTCCTGCAGGCGAGGTATTGGATACGCATCCCCCTTCGTGATCTTGTTCAATTGCCTAAAATCAGTACAAAACCTCCACTTTTGCTCCTCGCCCGGTGGTGTCTTCTTCTTGACAAGGAGAACTGGAGCGCACCATGGGCTGGTTGAGGCACTGATGACTCCAGCTTCCAGCATGTCTTTCAATTGTTTTTCTACCACGTCTCGGAGCGCGTGCGGTATGGGGTAGGGCTTCTGAGCGGTCACTTCGGGTTGCGTAGTCGTGATTTCGTGATAGACCTCGAGACTGCATCCTTCACTGGTTGGCGGCTGAAATAGGTCACGAAAGTTCAGGAGGGTCCCTCTCGCTGCTTCACGATCTGTGCCCGATAAATGAGCTAACTTGGCTTCGATGGTTATTTCCAACGCCGGTTGTGGTTCGTCCCACTGATCCGTTGGTATCATCTCCCAGTCCTCCATCTCGGTTTCTATGTCGTTTGGGGTTGCCGAATCGTGAACGATATTATCGTCACTCGTCGAGGCCTCTAGAGCCCTTTGTTGTCTTCCTCCCGACACCTCGGGGGCGCTCTGGCCTGACGTTAGTGACGGTCGTCCAGCTTGCAGGGTAGCCACTGTCATTTGTTCTTCCGGGAAGTCTTCTTCCTCGTCCAATTCACATTCGGGTATGGGTTCCGCTTCCAATACGTCACTGTCACCAAATTGGTAACCGTAGCTATTCAAGTTGTAGTTCCAATTCTGTGTTTTGGTTTGGGATTCTTGTGTCGTTCCACCCGTCGATACACCCGGCGATACACCCGGCGACACACCCGGTGTTCTTGTCACTTCTCCTTGAAATATTGGGGGCAATACACCCGCCGTTACACCCGGCGATACACCCGGCGACACACCCGGTGGTCCTGTCAGTTCCCCTTGAATTATTGGGGGCGATACACCTGCCGATACACCCGGCGATACACCCGGCGACACACCCGGTGCTCCTGTCACTTCCCCTTGAAATATTGGGGGCGATACACCCGCCGTTACATCCGGCGATACACCCGGCGACACACCCGGTGTTCTTGTCAGTTCCCCTTGAATTATTGGGGGCGATACACCTGCCGATACACCCGGCGATACACCCGGCGACACACCCGGTGCTCCTGTCACTTCCCCTTGGAATATTGGGGGCGATACACCCGCCGTTACACCCGGCGATACACCCGGCGCTACACCCGGCGATACACCCGGCGACACTCCCGGTGCCTCGGTCACTTCCCCTTGGTGGATTTGGGGCGATACACCCGGCGACACACCCGGCGACACACCCGGCGATCCACCCGCCGTTACAGTTATCAATTCACTCTTTGTCTTTGCGGGCGATACAGGGTCGACGTCATAGCTCGCACACAGCGCGGCGGTCACTTCCGACGTTACACCTTGGTTCCACTCCTCTTGTTGGGTCAAGGTCTCGTTGTCCGGAGTTTCAAGGGCGGGTTCCATTGTGAAGCGTTCCTCGAAGGTCACGACGGGGCTCTCCTGCGAACCTCCGTGATGCGGGGGTGAGGGGGGGGTCATCACAACTCGAAAGGTGCTGGGGAGGACTGTGTCGGCGCTTTCACGAAGGCTCAGACGCGGTGACCCAGTTTCCTCCCTCCTCCCGAGCTGCGACACCATCCCGATATTTCCCAACTCGCAATAAAGAGGGTCCATGTTCCTCCATTCCGCTTCATTTTCCGTTCTCATTCCCATCGTCGGTCCAGTTGTGAACGTCATTGGTACCCGTCTCAAGACATCAAGACCCAGTAAATCAAGGGTCGCGCCCTTCCGGGCAAAAACGAGGAAATTATGTTTAAATTGGTATTTGCCGATACGGGTGTCGATACACTGTTCCCCAGCGAAAGGTAATAGGGCCCCATCCGCTCCCCATGCCATGACCTTGGTCGGTACCATCGGAATTCCCGATACAGGTCTCGCCAGTACCGATAAGGCGGCTCCGGTATCTATTAGCATGTTGCGGGTCTCGTTTTCGAGGCCCACTTCCACTTTTAGGGTTCGTATCATCGGTCGTTCCACGGCCGTTACATGGAGTCCAGCCGGTTCCTGTTTGTAACGGTTGACCTCGTTTACGTGTTTCGGGTCGGCGATTGGTTGCGACACGGGCAGTAGTTTCCGTTTTTCGGGGCAGTTTTCTTCTAGATGTTCCCGACACCCGCAAAAATTGCAAAATATGGTTCGTTGCGGACTCTTAGGGCAATCCACGGGGAAATGTTCCATCGCGGCGCAAAAGATACAGGGGTATCGAGGCGCGGGTCGTTCATCAGTTCTTTGTCGTTGTTCGTCACTGTTCCACCTGTTCCGGCGGTCATCACCAACACGCTGTTCCCGTCGGGGTACCGGTTGGTCCTTTCGGGGGCATCGAGCGGCGAAGTGGTTGGTTCCACCACAGTTATAGCACCTCAATTCTCCCGATACAGCCGCGAGATCCCATCGTTCCTCCGTTTCTTCCGTCTCTGTCAAGGTATTTTCAAGTTCTTCCGCCCGTTCCAGGGCGATGCGGAGTGATGTGGGACGGTTGGTTACGAGGAATGCGCTCATCTTCTTTCCGACACCCCTCACGAAGGCGCTCAAAGTCTTCCGCTCGACCCACTCTCGTTTTTCATGACGGTCGAGGTGCGTTCCTTCCTCCAATACGGCGCATCGAGCCAGTCCCCTGATCCGATCGGCGAACTGCCGAAGCGTTTCTGGGTTGTTCCTCTTGATGGTCCAGAGTAGGGCTGCCGCGTGTTGAGGGTTCTCGCGCATGAACCAGTTCGTCATCTCGTCCCGTATCACTTCGTAGGCATTGTCATAGTCGAGGGTATCGTCTCTATCGATCAAAAACTGCTTCGCAGTACCTCTTGTCTTGGTTCTCAAGAGTCTCATTTTCTGCTTTTGAGACAACCCACTGGTTACGGTGTCGAAATTGGCAAAAAACGACCCGACACTCAGCGACCCCGGTGTATCTGGGTCCCACGGTTCCAGTTCTAACAGTAGTGAACGTGGAATACCGTCCTTGTCACCATCTTGGGTTGTCTCGTGATACCTTTTGAGCAATACGTTCATTTGTTTCATTGTCTCGGTCAGTGTATCGACCGCTTCCTTATTGTTGAAGGGTTGCTGTTCCTCCTCATCCTCGACGTCCGAGAGCACCATGTTTCACTTGTAAGGACGCGGAAAAATGGGTAAACACAGCACAGTCGATACGGTTCGGTTCTCTGTCACAGTTACTGTCTAGTGGTTCGGTATTAGTTGTTGTGTGTTCCCGTATGACGATACGGTTTTGTATTGTGTCCCTGTGTGACGACACAGTTCGTTGGAATGCAGGTATAGTGGTGAGGTGCGACCTACTTTTCAGAATTACCGTTACGAGGCGTCCTACCTACCTACTACCCTGGGTTCTGACTTGTTTTGAACTATTTGCAAGTGGATCGGCCGATACTCCAGGCACAAATATTTGTTTTGTGGGTTCGTGCAGGGCGCCACCACGCGCGATCCGTCAATACACCGGACTCGAGGAGTGAAAGTTACGAGTCCGATATAGTTCCGGGTTCACGCTTGCAGGAATCCGTACCGCTGCCACCAATTTGTAAGCCTGGGGGGTTAGAGTACCAGTCGATCGGGAGGGGAGAAGTTAAAATGTTCCTATTTAAATTGGGGGTGTAACGGGTCACTGAAAGGTAGAAGAGCGACACACTTAGGCTAAGAATTGTTGTTATACTTAACTTTGGTGGGTCGTGGTAGCTCCGTCCGAGGCGGCTTGGGAGATGAGGCTCTGCGACACACCTTGACGATACTGTTGGTTACTGTTAAGATACCTTTGTTTTACCTGTATTTTATACCATTTAAGGTGTATCGGTTGTTGAATAAAAATGATTTTACTGACGTTACTGTGTTTTGCAATGAGTTTAACTACCTATCACCGATACCCGTTACAAGTCAGAACCAGAACCAGGGTGAGTTGAAAGAAAAGATTGAATTAGAAAACGTAATTTTAATAAGATTGACTCGAGATACGTAACGGGGCCAACGACCCGACACTGCCTGATGGGCTTACTGTTAAGAACAAAATGTGGTCTTTTGACTAATTTTACTAGAGTTACGGTACGTTGTACAAGCTGACTAGGAAGTTTCTTATGGTTACGCTTAATGTTCCAGTTCGATATCCTCTTAATTAGATATACAATAGTGACTAAACTGAGTTTCACTTTGTTCCACCTTCTACCTAAATTGGCCAATTTGAGATAGATTTATAGTTACACTCACGTGCTGCAGGGTTACCGAGGCGAGTCCTGGTCACGATGAGAGGCGAGAGAAAGTTCAGGGGGGTAGCCGGGACAGGACTGAAGACACGAGCGCGACACCACGGCGACACGGTTCCAGGGGAGGCAGGACAGAACAATCACAGCAAGGATGGCACCACTCACTTGGTAAAACCTATCTCTGTACTTGACTGGGGGAGGCAGGAGGACGATATAGTACGGTTCCGTTCGAGCGTTACGGTACGGGGAGAGAGCTTCAAAGGTAAGGGGGGGTACACGTCAAAGACTTGCTGGCTAGGCGGCGCATCAGGGATTAAAGCTCTTCCAGTATGACAATGGCCTTTCTTTCTCCTCCCCTCCAGGTTGTCCAACTTTACCTCACCAAATGTTAGTTGGTAAGATTGCAGGTTTTCATCCATTAGCTTGACTGTTTGTGTGATTGTGGTGTTTGTGCCCAAGGTGGTGGGAGGGCACTTTTGAAGGGGCCACGCCCCATTTGATGTGTGGCCTTTGGGGTCTTCTCTCTTCTCCTTCAGGGCTTACTGGCCTCTGCAGCCTGGGTTCCTGTCCAAGGGTTTTCAGGGCTTACAGGCCTCTGTGGCCTGGGGTTTGCTCTCAAAGGGGGGGTCAGGACTTACTGGCCTCTGTGGCCTGTTAGGGGGAACAGTGAGCTGCTGAGCGGCAGCTCACATCCTGGACAGTTTCAAGTTCACCCTTAACATTTCAAATGTGTGTACAATTTTCAAAAATTTATTGTCGAAATGAATTTGATGAATTTTTACGTCAACTCTCCGTTTAAATTCGGCAAACTTTTAGTACGGATTGCTTTAATTGTTTAGTTGGGCTTGCCAATCACACGATTTTAATATTCAACTTTTATTACAAGGATGAAAATATAATGAATGTTGTTAAAAACCTCACATCTACAATGAAAATCAGCGTATCTAATATCAATTCGATTCTTAAGGCGAGAACTTTGGTACGTTAACGAAACATCCGGCTGACCGTAGAAATAATGAAACTTTTCTTTTTCGTTGAGTTGCCACATAAATTTAGAAAAACCAACAACTAACAAGTAACTTCATTCAATAACTATTACATGGAAGTTTTTTTCTCTCGAGAGCCGGAGGGTAGTGGATTCATAGGAAAAGTTCTTCAATCTCATAAATCTGTGAGCTCTGGTTCGGATTTAGGTTAATTCGTCCGTTCTAAACGCCATCACCAATGATCCGACGAGGAACGGATTGGACTTCCTCTCGCTAGATTAAACTCAAACGTGACCGTCCCATCGGATTGTTCCACTGAACTATTCAAATCCGGGGGAAAAAGAGCTTCTCTCTGTACGAATTACTCAACGGGCTTTTTTAAAAATCGATATGATTTGCATTTTAAGCGGGGTACTCTCCAGAAAATTGTCGGATTGGAGTGGTGGGATGCAATTAGGTCAGTTTCAGTCGAGGTTTATCCCGATGTATAATGGGAAGTTGAAAATCCACGCATCAGGTCAGGATACTTGAACTGGTTGCTGTTGAGAGTAGATGTCAAGAAGCTTTATTATCAAAACACATTGTTCAGTAATGCTTGCATTCCAGGGGACGTCCCGTTTGATAGGGAGTAGTTCTTTTGTCAACCGGTAAACGATGAAACATTTTTATTTATCTTTCTACAGCACAGTGGAAAGTATGCTGAGGAAGCAACATCGTTATCATTCATTTTGGTTTATTATTTCCCAATAATGAACCCTTGGAATCGACCAAGGAAAAAATTTCTAACCCCCTCAAAATTTGTTGATTTACGTTTCTAGGTTCGTAGAATCCAAAAATCGAATAAAAATTTGGCCGCCCATCCGTCGTACTTTCTTCGCTTACCATTGACCGATTTTGATGAAATTTGGTATGTAGGCTCCATTTGGGGTCTAGTTGTGCTCCGAAGATTTTGGTTAACGTAGGTCACTTCTAAGGGTAGAAAAATAAGGGTCGAAATGTTGAAAACGCCCTAACTCAAAAAAGTTTGATATAAAGGTATTGTTTTTCCATCTATTTAAGATAGTAAAGAATTAAGTAAAGAAATCGGAAATCGTCTATAAAACAGCATGCACAACATGTACCACTTTCTCCACCATAATACTTTTAGTGTCATTAGGTAAATCCTGGAATTTTAACACCATTTTAAAATTCATGTTTTACAATACCCACAAGGCTAATTCGAGTCTCCCCTCACTCCCGGCAATAGGTCAAAACATTGGACTTTCAACTTTTGGTTTTGGTCAGTTGTCCGTAGAAGATCAGATATGTATTCTTGGCACCACATAATACGCGGTTTTGGTGCCCTGGCGCCATAGTGACACCACTGATTTGGTTCACAGTGGACCTAATAATATCTCATTAAAATCCTGAATTGAATTGATTATGTTCCCAGAATTTCAATGCCACTAGTAAGCCTTAATAGGAAAAGAAATATTGAAAAAATCTGGTATTTTCTAAATTATATTCCCAATTCGCCTCCTCCCTTGGCAACTTTTGATACTATGGTGAACCAGTGTGCAACTGGTGAGTAAACTGTGTAAAAAAATGTTTTGTCTGAATGCGCCAATACTTTCAGTAAATACCCCCCATGAACATTCATTTCGAAATTCCGGTGACGTAGTGAACGACTTGATAAGTTTCTGAGTCGAGAATAAAAGAATCACGCAATTCCTGGGAACGATACTATGATCGTGTTGGAAAAATTTTGAGAACGGATTTAGATTCTTTAGAGTATAATCCAACATACTAAAATAAAGCCACTTTACTTTGTTTTTGAAAATGTTAAAAATTCAAACAATTTTTTTTGGAACTGCGTGAAAAAAATATTTGCACACTTCTAACTCACAATTCTACGTGAATCTTGAAGAGAAATCCGTTGGCAGATTGAAAAATCGTGTTCCTTTCTCAAATGAGAAGTCATTTAAAGGAGGGGCTATTGCCGAAAATCGTACATTTTCAAACAAAACTTTGTGTACTCTGCCCAGGTCTTAATTTTTAAAAGATTTGCTAGATTAGTTGTTTGCTTACACTAGAAACCGAGTTTTCTACTACGTGCCATTATGCAGGGTGCTAATGGCACGTGGCGAGATGAAAAGTGAAAGAAAAGATGAAAACGTGGTAAGATGAAATTGTCAAAATGCTAGGTGGTGTTTGTGGACCTCAAACGCCACTAAAAGTTCCCTTTTGATTTGATTACTTTTTTCCCTAATACTAACCATTATTTCGCTAACTATTACTCCTACAGCAAATTCAAGCAAACAATTGAAAAACTCATTGAATTTGAACTCATTGATTTTTTTTTAATCCTTAAAAAGGTTGTGAAAGCCATCAAATGCTCATAGATAGGGGAAGCTACAAGGCACAGTTATTGATATTAATGACGTATAATTCCTATAAGTGGGAGCTTAAGGGGCGTGTTAAGCACGGCCGGAACTAAGGTAGTAAACTGAAACTTACGAGTTGCTCCTTAAATCCTACAGAACTAACTTACGATATATTATTATTTATAATTACTACACTTATCCCTGCAGAACTAGCTACTTCACAGAATCCAACACTAGCCTCTTCCAGGCCCAAGTCGATACGGAGAAAACACAATAATTATAATAAACACAACATCAGTTCAGCCAGCCTCTAGGTAGCTAATGCACTTCGCACGAACGATGAGAAAATGTCCAACCCGAAGTCTTTTGGAAAGTGAACTTGGGCCGATAGATATCCAGTGAGAACCAACCTTCCGAAACCCCATCCAGTAGCCGAATCCCGTTCCTTTTTTGTCGTGTAAAACGGTGACCCAGAAGTTATTTCGCTGCATATATGATTATCCATTAGCGTCAGCACATTCGCGGTTTGCTAAATAGTAGGAAACCTGCGGTATTTTCTGTATTTTCCTGGTGTCCGTCAAATGCTGCTATTTCTGTGGCATGGCTGTGGGCTATCACTTGCAAGCATTGTGAAGTCCAGACTACCACACAGATGGTCTTGATTTAGCCTCTCATACTGTCCCACCACGCTTGTGGAGTTGGTTTCGACTTCCAGGAACCAATAAGACTTCTGAAATGCCCTGAAGTGCCTCCAAGATGTTTTCTATAATACGGATCATTCGTTTATTCTCGTTTTTTTTTACTCGCACCACCATTTGTATCTGATTCACAAATTTAGGTTTGTAGTTCAAGGTCTTGTAGGTATGAGTTCTTGCAAGTCTATATCTCTGGTCTGATCCGAATTCCTGGCACTTGTGGTTTTGCTACAAAACATTATCATGAAACTCCTCCGAAACGGCAGCCAACTAGAAAAGTACGTAACGACATTTACAGATGAATTTAGTGTGACGAAAGTATCCTTCACTTGCGCTAATAAAAAAGTTTCGCTGATACTGTAAGGTTCAGCTCTCGGGAAAAATGACTGCAACACCATAAATCCACTGGCTGATGTGCACACCATGAACTCCAATACTACGTATAGAATCATCGCGGTCAGCTTATCCTCATTTCTTTGCTCATTGGAAATTTCACGCCGATTTCTAGTCATTATCCTGAGCTGAAAAGCAATAATACAAGAATTAAATGGAGGTAGTTACTGTAGGAGTAAGTCAGTCATGGTTGGTAGATATCAGCAGTTCCAATAGTGGATAAATTGTGGGAAATAAGTAATTTTTCTCCTTATTTGAGAATCAGCAATAGCATAATTCAATGGTTGGCTGGAACATCAGAGTTTGTTGTTGAATCAAAATTGCACATAAAAACTGTTTTAGTGGATGCACTATTTCTGTTCATTTTTGGGAGAATAATAGTAGATACACATTTTCCGAAGAAGATGATGAAAGTTCCATGGAAATGCATAGGAATTCTAGCATGATTGCGCAAGCAATGGATTAAAGGGGATGAGAGATCCTCATGCAAGAGACGATGCTAGATGAATCAAAACGCGTTATAGGAGATGATGGATTTGGACTCTTGTTGTACAACACACTGCCCGTCGAGTGGAATTGGACATTAAAAACAACAAAGCATGCATTCAGAATAAACCTAAAATCTTGTTGCGAAATTCTTAATGGTTCATCATGAATAGGACGTTCAGACATTCAACATAAGGTAACAGTTAGGTCGAACAGAATGCGCATAAAGCGATAGATTTTGGGATTTAGGTGATGCACAGGTAATGGAAATTATGCATGCTACTAGGTAGATCATAGAAGATACTGAGGAAGCAATGGATTATGGAAACAGATGCATGAGTTCTATGATAGTTTGTTGCTAAAATACGGATGAACCAGTTATATCTATAAACTATCTACATCTATTACGTTCTGTCTATCTGGCTTCTATGATCCTACTGATTCTCAGTAGGATCATAGAAGATACTAGTCTGAGAAATCTGGCTGTTTGTTATATTTTTCAGGTACTAAACTGAACTTATAATGAAAAATTTCTCCCTTGCGAGGGAAAAACATTAAATCATGTTTAATGTTTTTCCCTCGCAAGGGAGAAATTAGATTGCCGATCACTCAGCTGATCAGTGACCACTCAGGCGCCTTCAGCATTCTCCATTGACCCTGCTTCTCAAATTTCAGCTTCCTGCGTTCAACAGGAGAGAAAATGGCCTTGGAGCTCACTCAGCTGATCAGTGACCATCTTGGTACAACTAGACCCCAAATGGAGCCGATATAACGTGGTAACTAAGAAATCGGTCCGTGGTAACTAAGAAAAAAAAGCGTTGCAGATTTGCGTGTCGGAATTCACAGAATGACCCCCAGCCCTAAAACATTAAACATGTTAAAATGAGTATTCACTGAAGGTGGTTTTTGGTGAACTGTATTTTCGGAATAATAGCTTTTCAACAAGTGGTAATTGAAACATCTTGGGAGTAATCAACTATTGAAGTGATTCAAAAAATTTGGAATTTAGTCGGTAGGTAATCTCGACATACACCGCGAAAGATCACTTCTGTGATTTTATAAGAAACAAATTTTGTGTCCAAGAAATGAGAAAACTAGTCAAAGCGTGAACAATCACAAACTATCACTCCAGCTTTGTTCTGGGTTGATTCCCTCCAGGACGTAAATGCGTTGGAGCGGTCGAAAAACACCAATCTGACAGCTTTGTCGTGTTTAGCTTTCAGCTCTTCAACTCATGATCTGAACCTTGTTTTCTTTCGTAATTTTTGTCTGCATTTTATTATCTTTCTTCGCGGAATGATTGTGAATGTGTGGAAATTGAACAGCAACTTTGGTATTAACTCAGGTTCACTCTTTTACTTAGAAATTGATGCAGCGATGGCGGGTACTTCCCTCTGAGCTGATGCGTCAAAAGGTGTTGTTGGAAGATCTGCTCTAATGACTCCTCGGTGAGGCATGTATTGACCCTCCTGATGCATCTCATCAGGGGTTACTGGTCCTGGTCTGCGGTTGATTATAGGGAATGCACTTTTTTTTATTAAGGAGATGATCGCATTGCAAGATGAGCAAACAAGAGATACTGCATTTGTGGTAGGAAAAAGAAGCATGGGATTACAAAAGGAATTGGTTTGCTGTCTAGTACTTAGGAGAACTAATTCATGGGTATTCCAGTCCGAGTCGACATCGCTCTCTCGGTATGCAATTTTGACATAGAAATCACAAACAACGTGCCGAATCAATCATTCAAGTTCGATCTTACAAATGACTAGTTAATAATTTTTCTTACCTTGATAAATGTGATGGTGTTCAGTACGACGATGCATGTCAACGGAAGGATATAATCAACTGTAATGAACATCCAGGTGTATATGTACGACCTAACGCTATAATAATCGTACATTTTAGAAGAATAAGGAACGTAAAAAGTGTCGATTTTTCCGTCGTGAATATAGAATTGTTCGAGTACTTGAGTGTCCCAGAACTTGCTCATGTGGTACGCGATGGAGAGGACTATGGTGGCCGCCACAGCTTTACAAATCCTGCTGTACGTGCACCACTCTTCAAACCAAAAAGGGTGGCAAATGCAGATGTAACGTTCCAGGGTGATGATGACTGTCAGATACAAAGAAGCAGTCGCTGCCATTTTGTATATGACATCACTGAAGATGGATGACCATTGGAAGTAATAGTTATGGAAAAAACCGATGTTAAAGTCATCATAGATAGGGAGACCGTTGTACGCCTTAAGTAAGTTATAGTCTATATCCAATTCCAACCATAAGCTGGTCAAGATGACGAGTGTGTCACACACGGCAAGAGCAACCAGAACCACTGAAGACGTCGATTTGAGGTTAGGACGGCTCCATATTATTATTGAAAGTACGTTTCCCACGAGACCAAACAAAATCACAGCAAATCTTATTCCGAGGATAATAAAATAGCTTAGCAGGTTAGAATTCCCCTCATATTTTTCGATAATCATGTTCTTTCGATGGCTCGTCCTGTCAGTCCAGAAAAATTATTCGACTAATTTCAGTGCTCCAGCTGAATCTTCAACACCTTGGCAAGAACTCACGAATACCACTAGTTCTGTATTGTAGACTCGGATCTGCAACACAATGAGAAAGTCTGATAAAGTGTGCGAAGTTGATGCAGATGATAGCTTCTTCATAGTCACAGCATCGGAGTGTAAATCCGATCTGTAGACCTCAATACACTTCAGTAATCATCAAAACCTCTTTTGAGTAGAGAATGAAAATTACATTGTGAGGTCATAAAATATACTGAGAGTGAAGGGAAAAACTCCTCAATATCTCGTGAGAATCTGAAGGGAGCCGGAAGGTCACACAAATCTCCGCTATGTGGGTTTTGCACATTGCTTCCACTATCCATAACATCATTTTATCCAGCGCATTGCGGGTAATCAAAACTCTCAACCCTCATGAAATTAATATAACACAGATAACGACTGCAGAAATGATTATTTAAGAGCTCAGATGCTTTACAATAAATATATTGTAATACACTGATTTCACAAACAGGTTTATTATGCCAAATAGCTTTACAAAAAACGCTGCAAATCATTGCCCAAAGGTTTATTATTTTCTGAATAGATCACCTTTCTGTATAGATCCCTCCCTACCAACCGTAGGTACCCACTACCTACTAGGGTATTTTTGAAAATTTCAACCCCAACCACCAACCAAATGGAGATGAAGGGTTAAAATGTCCAAAAATGCCCTAGTAGCTAGTAGGTACCTATGGGTGGTAAGGAGGGATCTACAGAAGGGTGATCTATGCAGAAAATAATGAACCTAAAATTTTCACTTACTTCAATTTACCGTCCAAATGTAAAAACGCTGCAAATTATTACACAATGGTTTATTATTTTTCTATATAGATCACTCGTCTACAAAATCACCAACCATCCAATATAAAAAGAAGAAAAAACAAAAAAATAAAAAAAAAATAAAAATCACCAACCATCGATCACATTTCGGTCTGTTCTAATTTGAACGGAGATTAGGCCTCTTTTGCGATTCACACTCGTGTTTTGATATATATGTATGTATTTCAATATAAACCCTTAAATTTTCGTAGGGAGCGAACGGTTAGTTCTACAGAGCTCCGCGTGGTCTCAAAAAATTTTAAAAATTCTATAGAATCTTAAATTGAAGGAAAAACAATACCTTTATATCAAAATTTTTTGAGTTAGGGCGTTTTCAAAATTTCAAAATTGATTTTGGAACCCTTAGAAGTGACCTACATCAATCAAAATCTTCGGGGCACAACTAGACCCGAAATGGAGCCTACATACCAAATTTCATCAAAATCGGTCAATGCTAAGTGGCAAAAGTGCCGCGTACGGAGGACGGACGGCCAAATTTTTATTCGATTTTTGGATTCTACGTACCTTGAAACGTAAATTTTGAGGGGGGGGGGTTACATTTTTTCTTTTCTTGGTCGATTCCAAAGGTTCATTATTGAAAATAATAAACCAAAATAAGGACACCATAGGAGAGAGCGTTGAAATTCCTGTCTCCCTAATGCCAAACATAAATATTTTTAGAAGATTTGAAGTGCTCAAAATGAAAATTTTGATAATTTTCTGTAATATTATATATTTGGTCCCGTTTTCAGGCCTCTACTACATGTTTTTTAAAATCTGAATGCAAGGTATTCAAACATACGAGAAAAAAATCGTCTCATGACACATCGAATAGAGATCCCTCCTCCTTATCGCCTTCGGAATCTTTGAAGTCGGCCATAAAACACTACAAATTATTACACAACGGTTTATATTTTTCCTGTAATTATACCCCTCTGCAATAAACACGGCTTCTCCTTAATGGTACCAATCAAGTTTATTTTGACAAAAGTTTCCAACCAGCAAAACATCAATATTTCAAAGGTCGATGTTCCAATTTGATTCTTGGTTGTTAAAAGTGAAATTAAATTCTATTCGAGGAAACTAAAAAAATATCGCATTTGATCAGTTGAAATTTGGCTCAATTTCAACTGCAAACGTTCATGTGCGATTCGTGTTTGTCTCACATCATACGTCCGAAGCAGAGAAACTGGTTGGAGGGTGTGGCGGTCCTCGTTTATTCCATAACTAGCTGAAAAGCCTGCTAAAAGCAGGCAAAAGCAAATCGTAGATATGTGAAAAAAAGTTTCATGTCACGGCCTGGAATCGAACCCGAGTCTCCGACTTTCTAGCGACACACACGTACCTACGGTTGGGATTTTGTGGGAGATAGACGAGCATTCAACTATTTTTGATTGTAATATTCATTAATTAATTAATTATCTATCCTCATTTTGCAAATGATTGGTCTAACAGAGAGCACTAGGTGGTGTCAATAAATTCTTAAAAGTCGTAGCTTTCAATAACAAGTAATATAGGTATTACCAACACCTATATATCGAAAGTTTCCAAGTAAAAAAATATTAGCTAGTAAAGTAAACAACCATGTCAGGTTGGATTTTCGTCCGACTGCCATTCCTGGCGTCGCGGACGTCACCAGCTGTCTTCCAAATGGAAGATCAGAATTTGTTCTGATGATTTCGCCCATGGCTTCCCATTGTCTCACCGCCATGGGTTAGGAAGAAGGGGGGCGATGAGCGCCCCGGACAACGAAAAACGCACGCTGCGGGCGATGACCCTTGAACCCACGACCCCCGCAGAAGTCGGTCCAATCCTTCCATGACAAACGAAACTGAGAGACCTTCTCCATCTGGTATTTGGGCGTTTTGGAGGCGGTCAAAAGTGAAGTCGAGTGGGCCACAAATTACCACAAATGATAGGCCATATTTGTACGAGGAAAGTACAAGTTGTCACTTGACTTACGATAATTATTCAACTACTTACTCCTCGATTGCTCCTTCTTGATCGTCGAGTCTGCGGACCCTGAGGGGATCGAGGTTTACGAGTGTCTGCTACTATCTAATCATCAAGCTTATTTTTTCCCATTATTATGAAGGATCGTGTTGATGATAGATAGAATCTGCGAGGTAAATATTCCATGATGAGAATTCGCAATATTTTTTTGTTTATTTCTGCTTTCAATATCTGACGAATCCTTGTTGTCGAGAACGGAAATAATATGTTTGTCTTTGATGAAAATATCGATGGCTGTAGGACAACATGTTATATGGAAGAACGGCGTTTTGAGGTTATGAATTCTCTCAATCCACAATTTCAAGCGGAATAATATTCCAAGATATTATCTTGGCGAGCTTGTTTATTTTGTTGGATGCAACGGAAATAAGTTGTTTATCGTTTGAACGACAAATGTTATGAAGTTACTGTCGGAGGGAGATCCAAACTAACTTGTTGTCACACTTATTTTCCACCTTATACCTTTTAGTTTGGAACACATAAATTTTACGTCAATGCTCTAACCAGATCAGTGTGTATAGAAGGAGAATTATACTTGCTTGTTATTATATTTGTGTCAATCCGTACCTACTTACCAACCTATCTGAATGTACATTCTTTTCCTCCTTTAGTGGTTTGCTGTCATAACTTTTGAGGTCGGTCCATTTTTCCGCTTAAAGGGGTTTTATTTCAATTTTTTTAAATAATTTAATTTTTTAATTCTTAGTGGTTTGTCTTAATCAGTTTTGAGGTCAGTCCGGGTTTTTTTTATCAAAAAGGTTTTCAATTTATTAGTTTTTAATTATTTATTTATTTTTACTTCTTACTGAGGCTTAGTTCTGACCAAAAAGTGGAAAATTCTGTTCTAGAATAATTTAACTGAAGATTTACAAAACGCTTAAGAGTTTAGGAATGTTTTCCGGGTTAAGTCCGAGGATTGCCAGGGGATTTCCGATTAGAAGCATCCCTCAGATAGAAATTTTACATTATATTTGTATAACTTTTGGTGGACTGAACTTTTTATTGGCCATCAGAGCAGACGCCCCTGGAATGCACGTATTACACTACGCCGCCAGGACTCAGCATGTTCAGCGGTGTTGTTTTAGAATATCCTTTCAAGACCGACTCACCGATCATTTATCGATCAAACGGTCATCGAACCTTAATGAACCCGTCCGACGTCAAAATCCTCCGAACATTAGCACCGAAATTACTTTCAAACGTCGAACTGAAAGAAAATCAATTCTTCAATAATGACTCAACTAATCCGCAACACTCCAAGACTGCTTATGAAAGGTTCTCTCTCCGGTAATGTTGAAGGCTCGGCCGAAAATGATTACTTCAGCCCAACGTGAAACAAGAAGGGGAAAGAAGATTGATAGAAGTGGATTGGCAGGCTTCTTCTCCCTCTTACTCGGTTTGTTTCAATACGCATTTTCTAGAAAACACCGCAAAACGAAAATTAAGATAAATGTTATCTTGTACAACATCCAACTGGAAATTGGATTTTACTATCTCCGACGATTTATAACGTGAAATCCTCTTTGCTAAACCGGGAACAAAAATCTCTTGTCAGCATTTTTAATAAGGGGTTCCCAGGATGAAGAGGAATAGGAAGAAGGGGAGAAGTTCTGAGGATGGACTGGGGCGGTAATTCAACGGTTCCAGACTCCCTCTTTTGTTTTGATCTTGATTAATAGCGAACCTGACCGCCCCAGATATTGGAAAGAGGGGCGGATTGATTTTATCCGATTGATGAAGCACGAATAATTTTCTCGAATATAATATTGATCATGGGATCAAAAAACCAGATGAACTGAGGTGCAGAGGAATTGTGCTGTGGTGATATGATGTGTTTGAACTTTTTCGAGCTAACAAAAAACGTTGAATGCCAAACGTTGAGTAGCAAATTTGAAGTCTTGATCATTTCTACGTTCAAGAGCTGCTGCCTAACAGCGCTAGTAGTTGCTCTACCCGAGTTATGACAATTACTCCCTTTCCCAACTCCATGGCTTCAGTTCGTCACTGGTGGGTGCAACATGAATCATTGATCAGTATAAATACCCGAGTGATTATGTAAATTTGTGTAAAAATGAAAATCTTACATTTATTACGTATTGAAACATTTCTTGTAATGTCCTCTTAATCATGTTCCTCATTTGGGAATCGTTAATGATTGTAATATGAGTTCTATGGAATAAGAGAGAACCTGTTGCATAACCTCATTATTTGCCTCGTCAAAAATCTTACCTTGCATATTTCCAAGCATCCCCCATGTTTCCATCAATCACCCAAAATCGAACAATAATTGCCAGGAAAATATGGGAAAACCCGTTATGTTTTTCCCATAAAAAATAGCTAAATTTGAAATTTCCAAGGAATTTAGAAATTCATTAGTGCACGGCCCTAGGGAATTAAAACGCTGCAAATTATTACACAATGGTTTATTATTTTTTATTTTTCTATATAGATCACGAGTCTGCAAAGCCACCAACCATCCAACATGAAGAAAAATATCGATCGCATTTCGGTCAGCTTTAATTTGAATGGAGATTAGGCCTCTTTTGCGATTCACACTCGTGTTTCTGATTTATCGTACGTCCAAACTTAAAATTCTCGTAGTGAGCGAACGGTTTGTCCTACAGAGCTCCGGGTGGTCTCAAAAAATTCTGAAAATTCTATAGAATCTTAAATTGAAGGAAAAACAATATCTTTATATCGAAATTTTTTGAGTTAGGGCGTTTTGAAAATTTCAAAATTGATTTTGGAACCCTTAGAAGTGACCTACATCAACCAAAATCTTCGGGGCACAACGACCCCAAATGGAGCCTACATACCAAATTTCATCAAAATCGGTAATGCTAAGTGGGAAAAGTGCCGCGTACGGCGGACGGACGGCCAAATTTTTATTCGATTTTTGGATTCTACGTACCTTGAAACGTAAACCATCAAATTTTGAGGGGGTGTTCAAATTTTTTTTTCTTGGTCGATTCCAAAGGTTTATTATTGAAAATAATAAACCAAAAACTGAAATATTGTCGCTGGAATCATCATAATCAAACAATAATTGCCAGAGAAATATGGGAAAGCCCGTTTATTCAGTTCGGGTTTTCCCATATTTCTCTGGCTCCTCCATATTGTTTGATTTTGCTGATTCCAGCGGCAATATTTCAGTTTTTCAATTCCCTAGGTCCGTGCAGTAATGAATTTCTAAAGTTCTTTAAAATTTCAAATTTAGATACAAACTTTTATGTTTTTGCGCCTTCATTTTCGTGAAATACTAAGAAAGAACGGCGACCAACTGAGACCCCCTTAATAAATCTTCTTGCAGTATGTGATAGTACTCGCTCTTTCATACAACAATATGGGAGTAGTTTTCTCATTTAGTGGTTTATACAGTAAACCTGTGTACTCATTAAGATAATTTGGTATTTTCATTCACTGTGTTCAATGTGTTGTTTTCAATAATGAACCTTTGGAATCAACCAAGGAAATTTTTTTTTAACACCCCCTCACAATTTGTTAGTTTACCTTTCAATGTACGTAGAACCTGAAAATCGAATGAAAAATTTTCCGTCCGTCCGCCGTACGTGGCACTTTTCTTAGCAATCCTGGACCGATTTGGTTCAAATTTGGTATATGGGTTCCATTTGAGGTCTAGTTGTGCCGTGAAGCTTTTGATTGATGTCAGTCGCTTCTAAGGGGTGAAAATTAAGGGTTGAAATTTTCAAGAGTGCCCTAGCTCGAAAACTCTCGAAACAAAGGTATCGCTTTTTAACCGTTTTAAAAATTTGGCAGTCCGTCTGCCGTACGCGGCACGTTTCCCTTTTAGCATTGACCGATTATGATGAAATGTGGTATGTAGGCTCCATTTGGGGTCTAGTTGTGTCCCGAAGATTTTGGTTGATGTAGGTCACTTCCAAGGGTTCAAACATCAATTTTGAAATTTTGAAAACTCAAAAAATTTTGATATAAAGTTATTGTTTTTCTACCAATTTAAGATATTATAGAATTTTTTGAGACCACGCGGAGCACTGCACGACAAACCGTTCGCTCCCTGCGAGAATTTAAGGGTTGGACGTACGATAAATCATAAACATGAGTGTGAATCACAAAAGAGGCCTAATCTTCGTTCAAATTATAGCTGACAGAAATGTGATCGATGTTTTTCTTCATGTTGGATGGTTGGTGGCTTTGCAGACGAGGGATCTATAGAAAAATAATAAACCATTTTTCTAATAATTTGCAGCGTTTCTATTCCAGTACTGTCCGTGAGTATTTGACGTCATGTATTGGGTTGGAGAGAGGAAAGGATCAGAATCATGAAATCTACTCAACATGGTGCCCCCACTCAGCAGGCAAGAAATTTTAGGTCAATGGTACTTACAGAAAACGTTCCTCTACCAATTCAGCTTTCATCGGCGAAACAAGGAAAAGTACCACTCAATGACACTTCTAGCCGATCCTTCTACACGAAATGAGCCCGCTACACGTTAGCAAACTGTACGCTGTCTTTGGCAGACTTCAAACTTACCAAAAACACCAAGGAGAAAATTTATCAGTTTAGTGTGTCGCTATACTTTTTTTTACGGTCTACGGTGCAAATGATTGGTACCTTGTCCACTCAAAACGTACGAACGAACACCTGAAAAATCCCCAAAATACGGTCTGAGTCCTTCGTACCGTTTATACGCGAGCTGTCTGTCGGCAGTGTGATCAACTTGTAAGGAGGCTTCAGATCTCAAATTCAATTCATCTCAGGAGCAGATCTTACGTAGTTGATGCTTTCCGGATGCTGATATCTCTTTGGTTGACCTTAGAAGTTTGGCTCCGGGTGGGGACAGAATTCCTTTCGAGTTTTGTCAATGTGCCGGTCTGCCTTTCAGAGCTGGCTCCAAACTTCAACTGGATGTTAAGTGGTAATGTACTTTTAGAGAGCGTTCGTCAACTTGTGTTTCCAATTCACAAGAAAGGAAACGATGTTCGAATCAATATAATTTTCGGGGTATTCCGTACTTGGAAATGGATTTCAAGATGTATTCCGTGGTTCTCGCTGCGAGAGTGTCCAACTGGGCGAATTGCAATAAAGTTATATTCGAGGTTTTCTTTTTAAAAATCAGGTTTTCGTCGGAGCTGTGCGACTCTCCACTCTGACCAATATTGTACACTTACGGTTTGCCCAGAATCAAAAGTAACTACTTTTTTTTAGATCTGTCTGCACCTTTTGATAGCATCCAGAGACAAGCTCTTATTTTCGAACAGTTTTCTATGTGAGTGTCTTTTAGGTGGGTTGAAACAATCACAGCTCTAAGTGAGAACTAGAGCGGAGGTTTGGGTTTTCTGACTTATTTGGTAATCTGTGTGACTTATTGAATTGGTTATGGTGTTTGGACGCATCCAAAGCATAGTGAACGGCTGCTGGCCCATCCTTGTAGAGGGCGTGGTGTATGACTGGTACCTTGTCCGCTCACAGCAACACCTGAAAAATCTCCAAAATTTTCCCCAAAATTTCGTGCCAGACCGTCCTCTTGTATGCGATCTACCTGTGGACTGATCCACTTGTGAGACATGGATCCAGTTAATCTCAAAAAGTTTGCAATTGTTAACCTCATAAGGACCAGTGTGCATTCAACTACGTTACGGAACATTGAAGTTCTGAGATCTTTTATAATTAACTATACTAATCCCCCTTCCATCTTGGTTGTTCACGTCAACATCATCATTTCATTTTTCCTACGGAATTAGATACCTCTGGGTCCGTTTAAATATGCAGTTATTCGATGAAAGGTTGTGCGACGACGAATAAAAAAAGACTCCATTTTGCTTGCCTTTTCTCCGTCCCAGGCAAAAGGGTTTTCCACGCTGCGTGGAGGCAGAAGCTCGTTTGTGATTCTCCGCCTTTCCACGCTAATAAAAAAGATCGCGTCTGAATCGATCTCGCCGACGTAGCTGCTTGATATTCTCGATGCGACGTCCTCTCTCTTGAAGCACTACAGACATATTTATTTATGATAGGGTTCTGAACGTTATTGCACAAACACGACTATGGTCGCCAAGGCCGGAGATGAGAAAAAGGTTGGAGACGGAGGTGCTTCCGGGGACAACGTCACTGTTCAGTGAATTGATGCCTAGGAAAGAAAAGTGGTGATAGCATTGGGAAAGTTGTGGTAAGGATATGAGGAGCATCTTGAATTTGTTCTGTGCTCCTTCGAGAGCTAAACATTTATTAATTCATTAGATATGTCTTTCAATTTATATCAAAATAAATTGATACTTAGACGATGAAGTAACCACGACATAATCGATACAAAATAAATATAAATTGTTGAATATAATATTTAGTGAGCTTTGCGAACTGCTTATTATGAAAATAATAATTTGGCCAATCGGCGAATTCACCCTGTGTTTCTATATTCTATTGAAAGAAACAAAAATATCCCAGTTATAGGTTTTTTGGGCGCGTCTAATTAAATAATTACTTATCCTCATCATCGAACGGTTGCCTCACGGAGCTCTGGAAGGTAACAGGAAGTTCTATAAAATATTCGCTATTCTTAATCAATGAAGAAAACAATACCTGTACAACAAAATTTTTCATCTTGAGCTTTTTGAAAACGTTTCTCCCTCTTTTCATCCCTTTGGGGCACTGGACCCCAAATGGAGCCGGTATTCCAAATTTAATCAAAATTGCTACACGGGAACTGGGCAAAGTCCGTACGGCTGACGGACGGAAAATTTTCATTCGTTTTTTGTACTCTACATGTACCTTGGAACGCAAACCATCACATTTCGAGGAGGATGTTATTGTGTTCTTGCTCGATTTCAAAGTTTCTTATATTTTTAAAAGGATGGGGGAAAGTCGTCAATAACTTCGAATAGTTATGTCGGTTACAAGGATTTCATGACAGACAGACAGACACGGAACCAAAATTGTTCAGAAAGGTCTAAAACGCGAGTGGAAATTTCGATTTTGTAGAACTTTTTTTTTCAACCTTGAAAAGTGAAAACAAAGCTTCCGCTACCTCGGTAGACTCGGAAGCAAAAAGTATTGGAACAATTTTCACGGTTATTCTGTTGTGATAATAGCTGGCGCTAATCTAACGACTCTGTCAATTCCATTAAAATAATTGCTAGTGAACACCTATTGATAGGTAGGGAAGGTGGAGGAAAGTCCTGCTCCGTTCGTGATTAGGTACTACAAAAATTTCAAATAATACTTCCATGGTAAGTTCCCAGTAGTGGGCGATTTTCAGTTATCACAATTTATTTATGTCACAATGGTTCATCATTTTTAATGGAGTGCATTTGAATGGGGTGTGCGCATGGGCCGGAAAAATTGTTTATTGTCATTTTTAATCTAAACTAGACCTCATTCTAAGAATTTTGACACCAACTGCGACCTTCTAGCTCGAGAAAACCTTTTTCTATGATTTTTCAAAGTTTCGAATGTTTGTGACGTCACAGTGCCCCCCCCCCCCCCCTATTGGCGGTAACTCACCCATTTGAGCCTGCAAAACTCCCTCTCACCCTACCTGTCAAAGTTTCTAGAAAGATTCAGAAGTAGGAGTACATAATGGAACTGGTGCAAGAACATGTACACGGAGATAAAAATCTCTACTGACCTTTTTAAATTTTCCACTTTTTCCATATTTGTTCAGCAAGCAAATAAATGGTCTTTCAAAATTTAAGTCATATTCAGCATTTGAATCCATGTTTGTACGTCTGATAAAGTTCTTGTTCAGGGCCCGGACGAAACTATACGAATTACATTTCGGTTTTGTAGACATCTTCATGGTCCTTATGTACAGTTTAGCCCAGTGGAATCACAAATTTTGATTTCCTTGAAAATTGCTTTGCACGCTCTAGTGTTCTCTTTTATATCAGATCTGAAGAGTAGTTTGAGGCTGGGTTTATGATGAATTGGTTATTGATTCCATCAAGATCTGATCAGTAGGAGCTACGCGCCAGGAAGAACTCGTTCGTGTTGACGTTTGTTAATTTAGAAAACAATCAACATGATCGTAAATCGTGTTTCATGTTGGGGAATTTATCATGGCTACTGCTCTATAAAGCGTGTATGTCTATGTTATTCTATGCAAGGGAGCTATATATCTTGTTGCAATTTCTAGGGTGCCCTAACATTATTGCTGAGTTATTAGTTCTGTTTCTTACGAACGTTCGTTTGTTGTTTACAAACGTCAGCGGCTGAGGTCTCCTCGAGGCAATGATGAAGATGTTTGCCGAAAGAGGAGGTCCCCCCTGTGTGGCCCAATGAAGAATACAGGGTGAGCACTAACTCAAAGAAGGGAAAGTCGCCCCTTGAAAGATGGACACCACGCCCTCAGACCAATCCCTTGGACCAATCCCTTTAAGTAGCATGAAGACGAAGAACATTTATTTTAATGAGTGGCCACGAGATCCCTCGGCCCTTTTGAATAATGTCGTAACACGGGGGCCCCCAGTGGTCTCTCTGGGGACCGCTTTCAATTTGTTTTCTCCGCAATATCACCACAACTCCGCCTCCTCACTGAGGGTTTAGCCATTATAGTGATTGGGTGCTGGGTGAAGGGGGTGTCCATTGCCCTGAGTGACATTCGGAAGGTAAAGAAGATGAATTGATGGTATCTTTTGTCACCAAATTAGTGATCAAAATCAATTTATTTTCAGTTGAAAATTGAAGAAAGGGATCAATGGTAGTTTTTGGGTGCTAGACTTGTGGAGCAACTTTTCTTCACCCTTGTTTCATGAAATAGTCATTTGCTTTCGTCGGTGTTCCTATTAAGATGAAAATAACATCGAAGTCCAACCACTGCAACAACATCGTGGTCTGAAGCTAGGGGATGAACAGCTTCAACAATCACAGATTCAGCATCTTCTGCCCCTTTTTTTTCAAGTAAGTTGGGCTTGAGAGTCTCCCTCAGGCCACATCCTAATTGAACGTGATCGCAGGATGGCATCCAGCCACATGATAACTCATAATTTTCACATCTTGCATCATACCTACATAATCGAATCAGTTTTGTGGATAATTTTATACCTTATGTAATGACTCATATACTCGAATATGTTAGTTCTCCAATAAAGGACACAAGGGAAACCCTGAGTGACTCACCATACAGGTAGGTAGAGTGAGCCATGGGGGACAAACACGTCATTTGACGTCACCCTCCTCCACTCTCCCTTTACCTTGTTAAAGTAGTATATAAAGAGGACTCAGGGCTTCACCTAGAGACATTCATGTATTTGTCTTCTAACAATCGACTTGATTATTTCTCATTCTACCTCACCTTCTCTTAGAAGCCCAAAGTTCCTCGGAGGTCTCGGTAAGCACATCGCGCCGGCCTCCGCTCCCTTTTCACCTAGTAGCTGTCTGCCCCCAACTAGGAACTAGGTAAATGTACTGCCTCCCTCCAGTCGGCGAGCAATCGCGCCGAGGTACGCAGCTGAGCTGAATTCCTTAAACACTCCTGCATGCGGTAGGCGGTAACGCGCCGGGCAGAAATTGCTGTCCCATCCTTCACCTTCGTTGAGTAGGGACCAATAGAAATCGACAAGCCGATGTGAAGACCATCACCTTCATGTCCCGTTTCGTCCAAAACGTGGCAATTCGAACTTCTTGGAATTTTATAATTCTTCTAGAATTTTTTCATTTTGTCAAATCACGTAATTTTCTCCAACCTTAGTGGTAATAACGTGAGAAGGAATGCGGTGAATATGGCCACTGCGAGGCGTTGATTAAGTATTAAAGGAATCCCTCGGATGGAACGGACCGTTCAGGAAGTTACCACCCTTAACTACTCTGGCCCCAGGATATATTATGTCTATTAAGAATAGCGGTATAGCGTATGTGTGTTTTAAACCACCTTACCCCCTTTAAACTTTTCCTCTAAGAGTTCGTTCCAAAGTTAAACTACTCTTAACAGACTATAAAGACCATTACGAGAAGCTGCGGTCCTATATTACAAGCGAGGCAGAATCTCTACCACCCCTCCTACCAAAGTTAGTCACTTTACGAGCCTACGTCGTATTTTTATTTAATTTACCCCCTCTCCTCATCTCCTTCGGGTCTTCGAAACAGGCTTTTCCTCCACACTTCCTTCATCTCACGGCTCATCGCACCTCTGGGACTAGTTACGGCAAGTCCCTTCAATTATGTAGGCCCGACTGATACTTTTTAACGTCTCAAGGAGTCTTCCTTGATCTAAAATTGAAGAGGAAGGGGGTAAAGCAAAAGCTGAGGGACCCCAGGGTTATGTAGGGAAAACAAGGCCTGTCTCCTAACCCTCCGTCGTTCTAACCGAGAGATTAACTTGGCTTTTTAAACTCGAGGTCGTAACGCCATAAAAGTTGGCTTTAGAGTTTTAATTACTCCGTCTCAAACGATGATAAATTCGTGGTGAAGCGAGTCCGGTAATTAAAACTCACGAGCTGTTTGGGAGTGAAATAACTTGCTTTACTTGAGTGTTCCGGAAGTAATCGAGGATTTCCAGCATAAATTGTATCCAATTGCCGTAGACGGCGATGAAAATAAAGCTGGAAAATTATGAATGTATCGGAAGTATGCCCCAACGTATAAATTCTCAATACAATTTTTTGAAAAAGGTGCAAAAAAAAATGTTCAAAACAGAGTTTTAGTTTGGAGACGGGCCCCGATGAATTTTATCGCTTTCAGCATTAACTGGAAAGCCTCAAAAATGCTTTTCCTGAAAACCCGATTTCTAACTACACCAATATTGAGTAAAGTAAGTAAAGTAAAGTAAGCAACCATTTCAGGTTGAATTTTCGTCCGACTGCCATTCTTGGCGTCGCGGACGTCATCAGCTGTCTCCCTAAGGGGAGATCAGAATTTGTTCTGATGATTTCGCTCATGGCTTCCCAAACATCACCGCCCTGGAACTACACCAATATTGATATTTGATCAAATGCAGAGAGTAGTTTGGGACTAGCACCAAGTTACTTCCCATCTGCCTGAAATGGTAATATGATTTTGATGAAAGTTTCAATCAGTAGAAGCAATATTTAAAAAAAAAAAAAAAATCAGTCGAGAACTTTCCACTTTTCTCAACATTGTGCCTGGATTACTGAAATTGTAACTTGTTGTTCACGAAATGAAATTGTAACTTGTTGTTCACGAAATTAGGGTTTATTCAACAAAACATCATAGCATGGGTACCGATACTATTCTACTTTCCAAAATTGTCGATCGATAGCCAAGTTTGATTGATCGTCTGTCATGGGGCCATCAGCAATATCACACTGAATAGATATGTTAAAAAACGTCTGCCAAGTGGGTGTGGCACATAGCTTCCTCTTATCCATAACCCGATTGTATAGATGATCTGATGCGTAGTAGTTGATCTCAAAACATCAATCTCTAAGTACCTTGCACTAACCTCATAGGGGACTCTACAAATCAACCCGCACAATCTCTGAATATTGTTGGAAAATGGAAAATTTATGACTGTTACAAGGAATTCACGTTTGTGCTTGCGCAGTGGCTATCAGTCCGGGAGTGATGACTTTTTAAAAAGTGAAAACTAAGCTTCCACTACCTTGGTAGGTTCAGGAGCAAAAACACAATCCCTTAAAATTTCATCGAAATCGGATGAGAAATGTAGATGTTTTGGCTTTGGCAAAGATTTCACGTTTGAGCATGCGCAGCAGCTACTATCAGTCCGGCGGTGTTGGTTTTCATAGGGGATCATCTACATGCCAACCCGAACAATCCCTGAAAATTTCATCGAAATCGGATGTGAAATGTAGAAGTTATGGCTGTTGCAAGGATTTCATGACAGACACACAGACAGACAGACACGGAACAAAAATTGTTCAGGAAGGTCTGAAACGTAAAACGTGAGTAGACATTTTGATTTTAGAGAATTTTTTTTTTCAACCTTGAAAAGTGAAAACAAAGCTTCCTCTATCTACCTTGGTAGACTCGGGTGCAAAAGGTTAACTCCACGGATATTCCAAAGTGTCTACGGAGTAACCAAAATTGCATTTAAATTTTAATTTTAATGGACGGCAGAATTTTGTGTGGACGTCTCAAAATAGAGTTATGACGACAATTTTCAAGGGAATCGATGGACAAATTCTCAAAATTTTTGTCATAACATTATTTTTTGACTTTTATTAGCTTTTTTGAAAAAAGCTAATAAAAATTCAGCTCTGTCCATTAATTTTTAAATTACAATTTGAATATTGTTATTCTGGCGAAACCTTGGGACAGCTGTGACCTTGAGGTGCCACGAGTGAGATTGGTGAGTTCTCAGTGGCGTTATGATCTCAGGGGAATTGACTTCTAAAAATAACCTCCAGTCCAGCTGAGGCAGGAACCGACTAGAAAGTTCACCAAGAAACTGAAACAATTCTTTCTGCATCACCCGCTGTAAAGTATAACTGAGTTCTGAGGAAGTATTGTCATCTTTTAAAAAAATCTATTGCAAAATGACAATTAATTATTCCAATTCAATTAGTAAAATTAACAAGGTGAATAGTATTACTTCAAGTTTCGTTGTAGCAGAGGAATATTGAGTAGTCTTCCTTGCACATCGACGTATTTAGGTTTTACTGGTCAGTCTGTGATATTTTTGTTTAGTTTAGAATGAGGAATTTCACCGAATTCTGTTTGCATTCTCCTGAATAGTTAATGTATGGGATAGATGAAAATTTCTGTTATTTTTGGGAGACATTCAAAATTTTTGGTTTCAAAAAATAACCGGGAAAACGGACCTCTTCAACGTGAAGCGGAAAGGCTAGCTGATTGGCTTTTCGGATCGCCGTCCCCTCCGCTTGTTGCCCGATGGAACGACGAAATCGTGTTATCTAAGAGGAAAGTTATCAAACAAAAACAGGGGAAACCTTCGACGTGGTAAATCCGATTTTGGGGTCAAAAAGAGGAAATTCCGACATGGTGAAATTCCTCATTACTTATTAATGCTTATGACTGAGACGACTCTGTGATATTAGGTTTAAGTTGCGTGTCTTGAGTTTATAATAATTTATTGAACTTAATTCAATAACTCAACTTCAATTGATGTATATTAATAAATTCATCATTGTTTCATTTTTCTGTTGTAAGTTATTGTAAACTTTGTTAATTAACGATTGTTATGTACTGTAAAAGTATGATTGCAATAAAAAATGATAATAATAATTCCCAAGATGTGACAGTAGTGACACCATGGTCCGATTTTCCTGTCCCATTGTATTATGTAATAAGGGTTAATTAGCAATTAATGGGAAACAAGATTGCTTGTCCCAGAAGTCTCTGTTTCTTCGAATTTGTTCCCTGAAACGTTCATAGGTTTAATTATGATCACAAAATATCGCCACAGAAGCTAGAGTTGGAAGATCTAGGTTTTTCGTTATCTTAATTTCATTTTGATAAATACTTAGAATGAGTACCAGGTTATCCCAATGTTATTTCAACAGAAGGGATTTATAGGGTTCATCAACCGGTATCTGCTTCATTATCGAGATTCTAATCCGAAATTGAACTGTCAGAGCAGGACCGTATTTCATAGATAAAAGGTAATTAAGTGCATCTACCGAGTTAAGGGAGCCATCATTTTGAGCCTGTAATTACCAGTTAATTCCCATCGAGTGATTTTAAATTTCGTGTTCTTTTTTCTCTATTTTTCGTTCGCTCGGTTCCCGAAGGAACTAATTGGCTCAATCGTGATCGGATATATAGGTGGGGAGCCAACGTTACTTGGCGATCCAATAAACTTCTGTTTCTTAGGAGCCCGGCCTGATAAGACCCTGCAGTAATGACACCCTCGGTAAAAACTCCCATTATGACCCGATCAATTTCTAATTTAGGAGGCCACCCTGGGGAGGCTGGGACTCGACTGTCCTATCGGCCCTGTGAAAATGGGTTTCTGGTTGGCTATGTGTCCGATTGAAAACTGAGATAACTAAACTGGGATAAGAACCGAACTTCTCCCTTGTCGTGGCCTAGAAGATTGAATTTTAGTTTCTCCACACTCAAGATCAGGAATCCTCGTGTGCAACGTAGTCAATAAAAACATGATGGTTATCACTTGTTTAACGGATCCCTTAACTTTTACTGTTATTTTTCATTTTGCCATTTTGTTGAATCCTAGGGGAAAATTCCAAAAATTAATAGATAGCATTTTTTAGGGGAACTTTTATAGATCAAGGATTAATTACAAAATGCTTGTAACGTATACAATTAATTAGTTAATTAACACAAATTAGTCGCAACCCGTCCTGAATGATTTGCATCCTTGTGAAAGAGTGTAGTGCTGGAAGAGGATAGTTTCAGCTCAGTCAACAACATCAACACTTATCGGTTCAAATACTCTACAGAATGCATTTATTAGCTGGTGTGCCAAAACTGTCCGGCCTTTTATGTGGAAAAAACAGAGACTATAAAAAACCACCACTGAACCTCAGGGTTCACTGATTGCCCAGAACATAGATGACAGACCGAGTGAGCCGACATGCCATCAGTAGTTCAAGCTCTGATTGAAATTCCTCATTGAGGAATTTCACCGAATTCTGTTTGCATTTTTCCTGAATAGTTTATGGTGTAGGATAGATGAAAATCGGGTTGATTTCGGAAAGAAGTCTCAATTTATTTTTGGGAGACTATCAAAATTTATGATTTCAAAAAATAACCGGGAAAACGGACCTCTTCAACGTGAAGCGGGAACGCTAGCTGATTGGCTGTTCGGGTCGCCGTCCCCTCCCCTTGTTGTCCGATGGTACGACGAAATTGTGTTATCTAAGAGGAAGGTTATCAAACAAAAACAGGGGAAACCTAATTTTCCTCATCTTGCTTTTTCTATTTTTTCTTTCAGTTTTTGGATTTCAAACTTTACTGGTTTTGTGAAATGTTGCATCTGGGGACTATAGATTTCACGATTTCAGCGCTTCAAGCGGCGGTAAATGAACTATTCCAGTATGACGTCATCCTCCCGGTTTTTTTAAACGTTCATATTTTCCACATTGTTTTGTTTATTCGTAAATTAGGAAGTGCGGGCTGAAAGTTTGCCGTCAGGGGTTTTTCGAGTTGCTGAATCCGATTTTGGCGTCAAAAACAGGAAATTCTGACATGTTGAAATTCCTCAGGCATCACAATATTGAAGAATCATGAGCCAAATGTGTCCAAAAGACCTCCAATCGGAAAGAGCTCATAGTAACGTGTTGGGGGCTTATGATTCTCCTGGATTGAATATAAAGAGATTATCTGCTGTTTTAGATATTGCCGACGCCGCAACGCCCAAACCATTGGAGACTCAAAATTCATCATTTTTATTGTTACTTAATCTCTTGTTTGAATAAAAAATTATTCCGAATTATCAACAATAGTTCTATATTTTCGTATAGTCATACATTTGATAATAATAAGTCATTATTTAATTGTTTACCTCTACAGTCGCCAATTCTGTCCTTCGAATATCAATGATCAATCTTTTTCATCATCCCCAACTACAACGTTTCAACTATTTTTGATGTCGCAGTAATTATTTATTTTTATTTATTTCTTCTATCCATAATTTTTTACAAGTAAACATGCATTAAGAAGGGAAATTTTCATGTCATAATCCTCTCCTTAATAAATCCATCCATCATCCCCTGGAGGTTCCATCTCTTTCTATCAATAGTCATTATTGCCTTTTTTGTGCCCTCCTATCAGCCTAAAATCCGCCGGGATTCTTGACCAACCCTTCGGGGGATCTTCCTTTATTAAATACCACCGATCTCACCACAAAAGGCTTGAATGTCCGAAATGTCACCTCTGGCCGGACCGCAATAACAAGTATACAATGGATTAAGAAACGGTCAATTTCAAAATACCCAGTACCTCCAGGATACCGCCGAATATTGAATCTATTTCAACATCATTGTTCAAAAATCGGTTTCTTGAACAAACAGTTTCTCAAAAAATGAATGGTTTGGATATCTGCTTGTAATTTATTGTTAGGTAAACCTGCAAGTCAACCTTGAATTGTAGATATACGACCAAACCACCAAACCAGGACTTTTGGATATGGTTCAGCAGTTTGGGTGTTGATTATTCACCCGTATGGCACGAGCCAGACGTTATTCTGTTGAATAGCATCGAAAGGAATGAAATGAGGTATACCTGTTGCAAAGTTAACTCAAGTTGCGATATTTGGCAGCCTCTGAAAGAGACTCCGATGCCATCTGATTGAGGTCAGTTCATCTACTTGGACGTGCGTGGAAATTTACTGTGCGTGAGAGTAAATAATAAAAATACAGAAACAAAAACCACCGTATTCCGTATTCGTAGTTACGAATATAACTAACCATCTTCCTTCGGCATAATATGAGGTCCCAACGCATTCGAGCCCTTCCGATACGACGGTACAGTTGGAATGTAAATGGAGCCACTGCATCCAGAGTAGTTAGTGTTGACGAGCCGGTTGCGGAGTCGACTTCATAAATTATTTTGCAAGTAAAGTACACGAGATGCAAATGCGAGAAAGGAGAGACAGGGATGGCGGGGATCGTTAGAGAGAACTGCGGCGCTCGGGAAGTCGAGAAAAGGTTAACACGGTTGACGCAAGGCTCAAGGATTTCCACGGTTGTCTCTGTGAATGAACTATTCAAATCGTCGGCTCACGGACTTAGCCATCAAGTCGATGCCCTTTGCTGTTTCGTTCAACCGCATACCTGAAAGTTCAACTGCCGACTGCGTTTGAGGATAAGGACTTGAAATTCTCTTCCATTTGGTAGATTGGGTTGCATAACTCTACAACAGAGCTGGTGCTATCTTAATGGGATTGATGGGCAAGAGACCGTGGATACCATATTTGACTTATCGAAAGCAATATTTGATTTGGTGAATCTTGTACTGCAGAAGCTCAGGTTCTACTTTGAGAACGATGAGGCTGCAGCCTCCTTCTGTAACTAAATATGAAGCGATACAGCTGGTCACTCCTTGAGTCCCTTAATTGCTAACAATTCGTCTGACTTTGTTCTGTCGTTGTGGGAGTTGTGTACGTAGGGAAATCACTGAGCACTGTACAGAGCCCTGGTCTTGGAAATACAGTAAAATATTGTCGAATTCATGTCATTCTTAGCTATAACCAGGTTTTGACGATTGACTTATCGGTATGCTATGCATTTTGTCAATAAAAGCTCATTAATGCATTACTTGTGAATATATAATGGCATAGGCACGGGAAATGTAAGTTACAAGAACGATATTTACGAGGAAAGAACAAAGTTTCTCATCAGCATATTTTGATGGATTTTTTTCTCTTATTTTCAGCTAAAATATTATTAGTAACACTTTGTTTTTGATTTGATGCTAGATTTTTTTGTGAATTGTGAAAAAAATCATCTTCTAGTACTTATATTCCTTAACGAAAGTTCGATAGTTTGCCAATTGAGCTGTTGGAAGGAGATGGGTGTTTACTGTTAATAGAGATACTTTATGATAGTAAAACAATAAAGACTATGTCACTATGTTTCTGTGGGTTGAATGAATAATTTTTATTTGATGGTGATAGAGGGGGTATCTGGCTCCAGTCGGCCTACTCCCGATCGTATGAAAATTAAAATGGAGAGAACGTTGGAAGCAAACAGGAGAAATGAGCTCCTTGGAGCAGCAGACCTTACTGGATAGGATGAAACTCAAAAACTCAGTACTCCTGTTCGGAATTTGGACATTCCAATGCTAGGTTTCACGATGATAACAATCCACAGCTAGGCTTTCCAATCCCAAGACACAACCCTCTAAAAAAGAAAGAAACTATAAACAGGGGTACAATGTTTAATTAACATTAGTTCAATAAATCAAGGCTAGATAATCAAACCCACTCCAGTTGCGGTAGTAGCCCTGTTATATTTTCGATAAACTTATAACTCTGGACAAGTAGGAGATTCAAACTGTGACGAATCCTGAGGGTTACTAAACAAGAACCAAAGTGCGTGAGACGGTCCTGTTGTCTTTTAAATCACCTTTATCTTAGGATTTATTCTCAAGTATTCACTCTACTACGTCAATTTTACGGTCACGGTGAGGGGAAATGGTGCGTATAATTCTTGAATTATTTATGAAGTCACTCGCATTCCCCGACGAACACATGAGGGAGGCATAATCGTGAGGAAGTAAGCCACCCTCGAACTTAAGTTCAAACGCAAGGTTGTTAGTCTTTTCCCTTTTTGTACAGCGATGGTCTCCCTAACGTATTTTAGACGTCGGTACGTTTTTCTAGCGTAGTTTATAACTTGCCTAGCGTCGCTTATCCCTCTCCAAAACCTGAGTCCCGTCGTACTTCCTTCTGCTCCGAGGTATAAGGCTTTCCTTGTACTCCAAGACGAGGGGTAATGGGGTGACATGTCTAACCTGCTCTTATATAACCTTCCCTTTCTCCAAGTGGGTTGTCTCCTCATTCAATGTCAGCCCCAATCCTGACGATAAGACAACACAAAGTTTACACTTAATCCTCCATCCGACCAACCCCTCTTCGCCGTTGTTCCCTTCCACTTCTGTTGTTCTACCAGCCATCTCTTCTTCTTCCTGCTGCATTGTTCTCCCTATCGATTACACCAGATCACCCTTCAGAGGGATATCCAGAGGAACTTCCGAGCTTTTAACTCGTCTGTTGTTCTTTTTTCCTGGGTTTCACTTTTCTATCGAAAGCTTCTGGCGCTAATGGCTGTTCGTAAGCGGTCCTTCATTGGACTCGCAACAGAAAGAACTTTTCTTTATACTGTATCGAACAACCGATGGTTCGAGTAAACCATCTAAAGAAAGACACGATTTCGCTAAAAGTGTACTGTTTACCAAGTTTCGGCGCTCTAGAATGAACAGGAAATAAGTTAGCATTGCCAGTCCTACTGCCTTCGAATCCTTTTCAATGGTATCTAAGAGGCATTTCAAATTGCTACCTTTTATACAATGATCACAAAGCGCATCGCTGAGTGAGTAAGGGCCAGTTGATAGCATGGCACTTCTTCACCGACTGCTATCCTAAATAGCTGTGCTTGGTCTTAATCGACGCCAAATCTAATATCCTACAACATTTATTGAAAATTATCTCCGATTAAGTTATGATTTCTAGAGTTTCGTACAAGATCATGTCGAGATGTCTGTCAAGTAGGAGAGGCTTAAGCTTCACCTAAATTAACAAGAACTTGAAGTTATAGAATGTATCAGTCGGAATTCCCTGATTCTCGAGATCTAGTTGATAGTTGTGTGAATAGGGTGTGCGCCTGGGTAGGAAAAATTGTTTATTGTTATTTTTAATCTAAGGTAGACCTCATTCTGAGAATTTCGGTACCAACCGCTACCTTCTAGCGAGTGTAAATCTTTTCCTATGAATTTTGGTTTATTATTTTCAATAATAAGCCTTTGGAATCGAGCAAGAAAAAAAAAAAATTTAACCCCCCCTCAAAATTTGATGTTTTACGTTTCAAGGTAAGTAGAATCCGAAAATCGAATAAAAAAAATTTCCGTCCGTCCGCCGTACGCCGTCCGCCGTACGCGGCACTTTTCTTAGCAACACTGGACCGATTTGGTTCAAATTTGGTATATGGGCTCCATTTGGGGTCTAGTTATGCCGCGAAGCTTTTGGTTGATGTAGGTCACTTCTAAGGGGTGAAAATTAAGGGTTGAAATTTTCAAGAGTGCCCTAGCTCGAAAACTCTCGAAATAAAGGTATCGTTTTTTCACCAATTTTAAATAGTACAGAATTTTTAAAAATTTTTGAGACCACCCGGAGCTCTGTAGGACAAACCGTTCGGTCCCTACGAGTATTTGAAGGTTTTCCTTCGATAAAACAGAATCATGAGTGTGAATCGCAAAAGAGGTCTAATCGCCGTTCAAATTTTTTCTGACTAAAATGCGATCGCTGTTCATTTCTTCGATTTGTATACAGTTTTGCCTTCTGCGTAACCAGTAATCAAATTTCCATATCAAGCTTTCTATTTTTCGAATCGAGTGTGAAGCGTTTAGTTCTTTCTAATAAACTTGATTGTGAAGGTGTGAAGCCATTATAGTGTGGTAGGTAGTACCTACCAATAGTTGGTAGGTAAAAAAAAGTTGGTAGGTAAAACAATGTTTGTAGGTAAAAAACGCTGCAAATCATTGCTCACTGATCAGCTGAGTGAGCTCCGAAGCCATTTTCAATGCTATTGAATGGAAGTGCTCTTCCAGGCGTCTCCAGCATTCGAGGATATTTTCTTCACTCCTCACATCACTGATCAGCTGAGTGAGCTCCAAAGCCATTTTCAATCCTACTGAATGGAGGTGCTCTTCCAGGCGTCTCCAGCATTCGAGGAGATCTTCTTCACTCCTCACATCACTGATCAGTTGAGAGAGCTCCGAAGCCATTTTCAATCCTATTGAACGCAGGAGCTGAAATTTGAGAGGGAAGGTCAAGGGAGAATACAGATGGTGGTAGGTGCTATTGATGGAGAACCAGTGATCTATACAGAAGGATGATCTATACAGAAAATAATAAACCTTTGAGCAATAATTTGCAGCGTTTTTAAAGTTTCGACCGTTTAAGACGTCACAGTTGGCTGGGGAGTCCCACCCAGGCGAGAGGGGCACGTGACGTCATAAACGGTCGAAACTTTGAAAAATCATAGAAAAAGATCTACTCACGCTAGAAGGTCGCGGTTGGCTCCAAAATTCTCAGGATGTAGTCTACTTTTGATTAAAAATCTTTAAAAAACGCTGCAAATCATTGCTCAAAGGTTTATTATTTTCTGTATAGATCACCCTTCTGTATAGATCACTGGTTCTCCATCAATAGCACCTACCACCATCTGTATTCTCCCTTGACCTTCCCTCTCAAATTTCAGCTTCCTGCGTTCAATAGGATTGAAAATGACTTCGGAGCTCACTCAGCTGATCAGTGATCTGAAGAGTGAAGAAGATCTCCTCGAATGCTGAAGACGCCTGGAAGAGCACTTCTATTCAATAGGATTGAAAATGGCTTCGGAGCTCACTCAGCTGATCAGTGATCTGAGGAGTGAAGAAGATCTCCTCGAATGCTGGAGACGCCTGGAAGAGCACTTCCATTCAATAGGATTGAAAATGGCTTTGGAGCTCACTCAGCTGATCAGTGATCTGAGGAGTGAAGAAGATCTCCTCGAATGCTGGAGACGCCTGGAAGAGCACTTTCATTCAATAGGATTGAAAATGGCTTCGGAGCTCACTCAGCTGAACAGTGATCTGAAAAGTGAAGAAGCCTTTGAGCAATGATTTGCAGCGTTTTTTACCCACCAAAATTTTTTTTACCTACCAACTTTTTTTTACCTACCAGCTAGGTACTACCTACCACACCATACTGGCTTCACACCTTCACAATCAAGTTTATTAGAAAGAACTAAACGCTTCATAGTCGATTCGAAAAATAGAAAGCTTCATATGGAAATTTGATTACTGGTTACGCAGAAGGCAAAACTGTATACAAATCGAAGAAATGAACAGCGATCGCATTTTAGTCCGATCAAATTTGAATGGCGATTAGACCTCTTTTGCGATTCACACTCATGATTCTGTTTTATCGAAGGAAAACCTTCAAGTACTCGTAGGGACCGAACGGTTTGTCCTACAGAGCTCCGGGTGGTCTCAAAAAATTTTAAAAATTCAATACTATTTAAAATTGGTGAAAAAACGATACCTTTATTTCGAGAGTTTTCGAGCTAGGGCACTCTTGAAAATTTCAACCCTTAATTTTCACCCCTTAGAAGTGACCTACATCAACCAAACGCTTCGCGGCACAACTAGACCCCAAATGGAGCCCATATACCAAATTTGAACCAAATCGGTCCAGTGTTGCTAAGAAAAGTGCCGCGGACGGCGGACGGGGGACGGCGGACGGCGGACGGCGGACGGACATAGCAAATTTGGATTCTACGCACCTTGAAACGTAAAGGGACAAAGTTTGAGGGGGGGTTATACAAATTTTTTGCGATACGATCACATAGGCTTATTATTAGAAATAATAAACCAAAATCAAGGTGCACCTCCCATTGGCAAACGTCAATACGATCGATAACGCGTTTCCGATCATGTAGATCATCTTTCAATGACCTAATCGAAGCACGAAGAAATTCAAAGTATGGTTCTGTCTTAGAGCCAATCCCCAACTACCCATTCATGTGTGAAAAACGAATCTCGGTGAGCATTTGATGTTCCAGGAAAGTAACTTTTGCGCAGGCTATTGGTCTGAAATTCTTAAAAGACCGACTGGTTGAGGAACCAAAATTATTCAGATAGCTAGGAGACGAAACGCAACATGAAAATGTTGATTTTGTAGGGCCCAATTAAGTTATTAGAGGTTTGAATTATTCTTATCCTACCGCTAGGTATGAAAATCTTCTCTCTCCGATGTAAACTCCACAGAAACAACGTGACGGACACCAAGTAGAGTAAACAATGCCGTAGAACCCTCTCCTTCATCTCGATTAGCAATGCGGTGACTTCAGAAAGGGTCACTGCAAGGCGAAGTTAATTGGGGATTACAGACGACAAACAGCTGGGGGTTGCAAGCCAAAGAAAGTGACAGATGAGAAACGGAGGGAACGAAACTGTGATGACTATCGAATTCGACTGACCGCTGCTCCCTCCTCGTCTCTGTCTGTCTGTCCGCCTGTCCAGAGCTGCGGTTTCGGCTTTCCTGGTGGGACCTAATTGGGTACAAAGCTGCAGGATCCCTTTCGAAACTAGTTTCAGTAATAGTTGTCTTTTGTTCCTCGGGTGTCGGGGTCTGGTCGGAAGAGGTTTCAGGAATTAGTTAACTGCTTCGCCTCCCTTGGATTCAAACGGAATTACTTCTCCAGTTACGCCGGTCGGTGCTCAACAGGTTATCCCTTTAGCATCGTGGAATCAAAGGGCTTTGGCGTTATCTGTAAGATTAGTCATGCTGTTAACGGTTGGAAGATAAATATATATTCAACTGGATCAGCTGATGAGAGTCACAACCCACTCGAATACCAACACGAAAGGCTTGAGAAAAAGGACTCCCGCCGGAAATTTCCAAGTCCTGCAAACTGGATATCATTCTTAGTCAAACAAGAACCATACTTAAATTCACTACGATGAACCTACTTGTTGGATTTCGAGGAGTAATTCTGAATTTTAAGTAATTAGAAACTTCAGAATTGAAGGCGCACTTAGGATATCACATTTATGGAAGGTGTGTTTTACCTGAGAGAACATCTGACAGTTCTTCAGTTTTTCAAATAACAGTAAGTTTGACTGGGTGTGATCGACTTCATTGGACCATGGTGTTAGGAATTCAGGAGTTGTCCCGAGATGTCACCACATTAACTAGATTTAAATTGCAATTCAAAAATTAATTAACAGAGCTGAATTTTTTGAATTGTTTTTTTAAGCTATTAAAAGTCAAAAATTGATGTTATGACAGAAATTTTGAAATTTTTTTTATCATACTTAACTATATTTTGAGACTTCCAATACCCCACGAAAAATTCCGCAGTCCATAAAATTTTATATTGCAAGTTAATTTTGGTCACTCCAGTGAGACCTTGGGACAGCTGTGGAGTTCCTGGGATATTTTCGGTGACAGTAGTGACACCACAGTCCAATTAGGATTAACGATTTAGACGCATATGTGTATCAAATGTTACATACGTTATAAATGTTAGCGGCAAACATCAGGTGTCAAAGCTCGAGTTGTCGAGTGGGAAGTTTCCATGGGTGGGCATCTCGGCAGGTGTATCCCCACCCCCCTCCTGCAAAGTTCATTTGTCAAGTGGTGGTTCTGGGCGTCCTCCCAATTATTTATATCACTTTATTCATCTCTTCAGTGTTACGAATCCCCCTCTTCCTTTTAGAGGTCAAGCGGAACTTTTGGAAAACACCCCAAATTATCATACAACGGTTTATTATTCGCAATAATGAACCTTTGGAAACGACCAAGAAACAATTTTTTTAACCCCTCTTTAAAATTAGTTGGTTTACGTTTCAAGGCACGTAAAATCCAAAAATCGAATAAAAATTTGGCCGTCCGTCCGCCGTAAGCGGCACTTTCCTTAGCTCCCATGGACCGATTTTGGTGAAATTTGGTATGTGGGCACCATTTGGAGTCTAGTTGTCAATCAACCAAGCTTTCGGTTGATGTAGGTCACTTCTAAGGGTCGAAATTTTGAGAACGCCCTAACTCGAAAAATTTTGATACTGTTTTTCCATAAATTTAAGATAGTATCGAATTTTTAGAATTTTTAGAGACCACGCAGGGCCTTGTAGTACAAATCGTTTGCTCCCTTCAAGAATTTAAGGGTTGGACTAACGATAATCAGAAACACGAGTGTGAATCGCAGAAGAGGTCTCATCTCTCTCTGACCGAAATGCGATCGATGTATTTCTTCAAGTTGGTTGGTGGTCTTTGCAGACGAGTGATCTATATTGAAAAATAATAAACCTTTTTATAATAATTTGCAGCTTTTTTCCCCTGTAATGATCACACTGCAAAGAATATAGCTTTTCCATTAGTGGAACCTACCAACCATATTATCGCGTAAGGTTAACTAACAGTTGAGATTATATCGACCGAAAGTAACTACCAGAAAAACATTGTTATCGTTGCTAGGGATGCACAATGATGAAACTGAAGTAGATGAAACTACATTCGAAGAATCGAGAAGAGATCGCATTTGATCTGCTAAAATTTGGCTCACTTCCGACAGCGAACGTTCATGTGCGATTCGCACTCGTCTTTCTGACTATCATTCGTCCATAGTTCAGAGTAAGGAAGATTACTAACCCATCGAGATAACTGTCACCTATAATATTATACTTTCTAAGGACCAGGGGTAGGTTGGGTGAGAAGGATTTCTGGTCCTTAGGCTGTGGGATCTCGGTGTGGCACACCTGAATGAGTAGTTATCTGGACTGGGTTGGTTTTTCTGAAGTCTTAGTGGAAGAGACTTATCTTCACCTTTTAAATAGGCTTAAATTTCCCTATGACACATGAGAAAGTTGTTGTCAGGCCCACCTAGCGAAGTTGAGTTGAAAGTCGTAGTTCTTCTGATATTCTCGGCCATATGACTTTTTTCTCAGAATCAAACATTTTCACTAATAGTTCACCCTCGATCAAATCCGTTTTTTTTCAAATTTTTACTTTAGCAAGTTAGTGAAGTCAGAAAACTTTCGGTAGTCAACCTTTCTCAGCCCTGTATGTGTAGGAACAGCGAGATTGTCCTGGGTTCTCAGAGTATTCTCTAAAAGTCGTCATCACCACCGCCATGCGAGAACCATTCAGATCCATCGAGCTGAACGCATTTTGCGGGGGAAAAGGGGAATTCCTGAATTAATCGTGGACACGACTAGTAAAGAGAGACGAGAAGGTATGCCTTAATTGTTTGTGCAGGCAAAAGGCTAGCGTGGAGAGGTAGATTATTAGACGCCAAGGAACGCTCGGTATGGGGATAAGGGACGAAGTTGCAGTGCCGAGAAGTGGCGCATTACCCACTCTGGTAACCTGCAGAAGGGTCTTGCGGGCGAAGAGGGTGCGATGAAACCAAATGTACGGTGAAGTGGTCTTGAATCTGGAGGGAATGGAATGGCAGGCGTAAGGACAGAGGGCAAACACCGGACAGGTATTTGCACTCGAGATTGCGTATGTTCGGGTGTACTGGAGGGCCTTACTCGAGCGGTGTTCTTACAACCCTTCCCGTAATGATTTAGATGATGAAGATTGAATTATTCAGGAAGTTCTCGAGTGTGTGCCTCCGCCTTGTCTCGATCCCCGTTCATTCAGCAATTCGAATAGGATTATTCCTGATAAGTGTTAACGTGTTATACGTCGAGAACGTGTGAAACGTCGAATGAAACGGTCGTAAACATGTTATCAAAGTGTGTTATCAGTCGTCGTAATTTAACTCACCCGAATGATATGTATTCATGATATTTTCATACTTTTTTTAAATTCTCTATCTACTCTTCATATAACTACTGAGCGATTTTCAACTCTGTTGCGAAAATATTATTTTATCTGAAGACAATATAGCAAAACAGTTTTTTTTTTCATATTTTATAATATAAAACATATTGTTTATGATTTTTTAAATTCTAGCCATGTTCCGGTTGGGAATTTTTCGTCCAAACTTGTTCAGTGACTGTAATAAACACCTCTCGACAATATACAAAACAAATCAAGTTGCCAGCTCTATTGGTTGCCGAGAAACAGGTACCAAAGTGACAAAAAACAGGGGTTTTCCGTTTTGAAAAAAAAAACGCGATTTGTGAAAGGTTGCGTTTTTTGAGGTATTTGATCCCTAGTTCGTAGTTATTTCATGTTGAAGAAATTTAAAATGAGGTCTGATTATTCCTTAGGTATCTATGATTCTTATCAGTCACTGTTTTCACCGGTTAGGTAAGGTATCATGTCAATACATTTTTTGTGCTTGGTTTTCGGCTTCTCCCATTCTCCGGTTGTTTTTGTTTGCCGTATATTCCCAGTTTTGTTTGTTTGGAACATTGTCTCAAACACAACTTGTAGGTATAATACATATTATTTTATGTACTTTATTGTAACTAATAAATAAATGAATAATGTTGTTGTGTGACCACTCTGGTGAACTCTGTAATGATCGTAGTTCGACCTGATGCCAGGAGATGGCGACGGTGTGTACTATCGCCCCTACCTACCCACCTACCTTGATTCATTAAAATAAATCTCAGTTCCACTTGATCGATCGTTTGATATCTACTACCTCCAGCCTTTCCTAATTATAAATAGTTAAATTCAACATGGTGTCAGAAGAAAATTTGACTTAAAATCCGTGATAAGTGATAGTTAAGTACGTGCTCGCGAAGTTTATTCAAGTGAATAACCGACACGCTTCTCACTAATTACCGGGAATTTCGGCAAATTAAGGTCGCGAAATTCGTGGAAAGACGCTCCGCCATTAACCACGTTTTCCCGCAGCGGCGTCATGTCCGACGCAAGACCACCTCAACAATTTAATTTTGAGGCTAATGACCTAAAAAAAGAATGGACAGACTGGATGCAGGCATTTGGATTCTATTTAATAGCATCTAAAAAGAAATCTGAAAAGGACGACGTAAAAATAGCTGTACTGTTGAACCAACTCGGAACAAAGGGAATTGAAATTTACAACACCTTGAAAGCCGACATTGAATCAAATCTGGGAAGCGATGATTCCTCAACGACGAAAAGTGCACTCGCCACATACCAGGAAGTGGTCGATGCTTTCGGCGAATATTTCGCACCAAAGCGAAACGTTCTACATGAGCGGTTCAAATTTAATAAGTTGGTGCTTCATGAAGGTCAACCACTTAATGATTTCATTACCCAATTAAAAACTGCTGCATCTACCTGTGATTACGAAGAAAGGGACAACATGATCCGTGATCGCCTCATCTCGCAAATAACCGAGGAGGACTTACTGAACCGGCTTTTGGACAAGGGAGATTCGCTGACCCTGGAGGATGCTACGAAGATGTGCAAGCTACACGAGACCAGGAAGAGCGAGATTAAGGACATAGCAGGAGGACCATCCCAAGAGGTAGATTCGATCAAAAAAGGTACTCGCTCGAAGCTAAAAATAAAAAGTAAAAATGAAATGCCAGAAATCTACTACCTCCAGCCTTTCCTAATTATAAATAGTTAAATTCAACAAATGTTGCTATACACTATTGGTTCTCTTTTTGTCTAGTACCATGCTATTTTTGTACTTTTTGGTGGCAACCTGTGCAGGTGACTTGGAGTAGAACATTAGGTATCTATTAGTAGTTATGAACATCTAAAAGACCGGTAGGCAGTTACAGAAATGTAGAAACTATGAACAGTGCAGCTCTTGTAGCGGGAAACAGCTATTCCCCGGAAACAGTGTTTGGCTCCTCAATCTTTGAAAATTCATATCTCTGTTTTCCACTGTTCAAATTCAATATTTTATATACCAAAATGTCTGGGAAAACTTGCGGAATTATATAATGGTAAAAATAAAAAAGTCGAAAAATTTTCTATTTTGACTCATGAACCCCCTTAAAGAGACTAGGTCTTTTGAATCCGTTCACCCGTTCATTACGTTCACACACAAGACAAACAATTAACCGGTCAGAAGTCACAAAAACGAGCGAGTCGGAACGTTGGAACCAAACAAACAACATCCATAAGGATCCAGGTCGTGACTCGAAAAAACACTGAGTCGAAAAACCGAGCGAGTCGGAATATGTTACAATAAGTAGGTGAGGAGGCGATTTTAATGAATCGAATGAGCTGAAAGACAAAAACGAATGAAAGATCGATTTGAATCTTATGAATCAGTCTTTGAGTATTTTTGGTCTTTTAGTTTTGTCTTTTTAGCCCCCAGTTAGATAAGGTCCTTATCTTCAAAACGACCTTGTCTGAACTGAACGGGTTGTCGAAATGAACACGGTCATTCGTTCATCAACCCACTAATCGGGATTTCCGGAAAAATTCCGAGAACAAAGGCAGATGGCCAACAAAACAAATTAATTGCTCGCAACATGGATGTACAATGTATTTAGACCTGGTCTTTTCAATTCGTTCACTCCTGACCGACTCACCTCAAGTTTCGTCATTAGTTTTAGCGAATTTTCAAGGAAAATGAGCAATGGCCTCAAAATTTTTAGAATGAACTTTTTCGAAAAATTTTCACACTGAAATCCGTTTTGGAACATTCTGAAACAATCCCTGAAGTTTTTCCAAAAATCATGTGTGTGTGTGTCATTCCGCACGATAACTTGAGTAATTATTTAGAATTTTTTTTTTACTTTTCGCCAAAATGTTCGTAGCAACAAACAATAGGTCAAGTTCGTTAGCCAGAAATTTTGGACAATCCTAAGTGGTCCAAATGTCAAAAAAGTCCAAAAACGGGTTTTTTATCCTAATATATGGTATATTCGGATTCAGCACAAAATTTCTGATATAAATGCGTTTTTCAAAAATAAAAATTGTCCAAAATTAAGAAAAGTATGTATCTATTTATATATATAATTAATACGTGCGTATATTTGTTGTACGCAGAAATGCAGTAGCCGTGTGGGTACTCTATGAGTTGGTGGAGACGATTAGAACGTGAATATGGAGTCGTAACATCTTCAAAGCATACCCAGTGCATACAGTATGTTGGTATGCTATACTAAAAATCTAAAAAACCAAGAATCGTGTAAAAAAAAACTTTCTAAAAGAAATTGCAACACCATTGTTCCTTTTCTTAACCATATTCAACTGAAAGATTTCTTTGAAAATTTGCTCATTAATTCATGCTGCATGAATGGACTTTTTGAGTTGGAGTCTGTTGAGTTGGAGTTCGTTTGTTTGTCTCGGTTATTTTGTAAGTGATTTGAGTTGGGGTTGAAGGTATGGAGGTCTCATGGAGGTTTGGAGGGAAGAGAAAAGTGGTTGGGAGGAGCAATTGGAAGCAATGAAAGTGAAGGAAAAATTCGAAAAACTGTTTTCTTGCCTACTTCATCAACGAGTTTTTGTTTATAACTTTTCTTCGGCATGACTGTAGTGAGTAATTCTCAAGTTTTCAGTTTAAAAAGTGAAAAGTCTGTAAACAATCTAGGTGGTATAAAAGTTGTGTCCGGTACTCTGTGGTAAAAACCTTGCTTGTTTCTTTGCCTTGGAACAGCAATGATGGACATTGCAGATGTTTCTTCTACATTTTTACCGAATTTATGGCATTTTCCCCTTCTTGTTCACACTTCCTCCACGGAATCATGCCACACAACAACCATATGACCCTCATTGTTGCAGTCTAGCCACCTAATCGAAGAAGAAGGAGTGATGAGACTTTAGACAACTTTAGTACGTTCAACACGAGTCGACTGGGGTTGTTCACAATTTTTTTGTTTAATAAAGTTCACCACTTAAGACATTTAACACGATAAGCTCAACCGTGAATATGCCTAAACTTACGACGACTGATAACACACTTTGATAACATGTTTACGACTACTATTTTATGTCTTCGACAATGAAAATCCGTGAATTGTCTCAAGATAGTAAAAAGATAGTTTTTCTTGGAATCGAAATTACAATTTCTGATGGAGTGATTACTATATCTCAAAGTAAGATGATCGATAAAATGTTGCAAAAATTTTGAATGGAGGAGTGTATTCCTTGTTCTACTCCGATTGAACCTAAATTGTTTTTATCTAAAGGTGACAAATGTGATGAACGATTTCCATATCGTGAATTAGTCGGCAGCCTAATGTACTTGATGTTAGGAAGTAGACCTGACTTATGCTACACAGTGTCTTATTTTGGTCGACTTCAGACTCGCTACAATGAAACTCATTGGACTCACCTGAAACGAGTCCTGCGGTATTCAAAATTTACTAGAGACTACAGTTTGGTTTTTAAACGTAAAGGTAACATTGAAAATATTTTAGAAGCCTACGTCGATGCGGATTATGCATCAGATCCTAATGACAGGAAGAGTATTTCAGGAAATTTAGTACTTCTGAATGATAATGTCATAAGCTGGTGTTCGAAAAAGCAAAATGTGGTAGCACAAAGTAGCACCGAAGCTGAATATTATTCTCTGGCAGGTGCAATGTGTGAATGTATTTTTATTACAAATTTGCTTGAAGAAATATCAATCGTTAAGTCTTGTGTAAAAATATATGAGGACAATCAATCAACTATCAAGATAGCTACAACCAAAGAAACTAAACATTCAAAACATTATGATGTAAAGTTTCACTATGTAAGAAGTCTCATTGAAGAAGGAAAATTTGAAATTGTTTTTGTTCTTACAAATTGCGGATATAATGACGAAGCCGCTGTGTGTTAAAATATTTGAGAATTTGAAAGATAAATTAAATTTATGTGTTAAATGTTAAGTTTGTTTTTGGATTGAGATAATATCTCAATCAAAAAACAAACTTAACATTTAACACATATATATTATGAATGTGAATATATTATATTCGCAGAATTGAAAGGGGGTATTATTTTTTGTATAAGCTTGTTGTCAATCCTGCTTTCCCCACCACTATGGATTTCATTCCTTTGTTCCTAGTTAGTCTGTCATCATGTGATCTCAATAAATCGTGGTTATACCGTTCTGATTAATTCTCGCTTTTTGTTTCATTCAGCCCGGTTCCCCGTGGTTATTTATTTTTATTATTTAACACGTTAACACGTCGAGAATGGCCCGACCGTAAATACCCCTACAGTTTGTTTCAATCTAAGTCGACTAATTCGCATTAATTTGTGTGTTACAGGTACGTTCGATTGTTCAGTCCTCAGCAACTTCAACAGTACGGTTTGGTGCTCTCCTGTTATTACCATCTCCGATCGGTATTATTATTTGAATATATTGCCTATTAATTACAGGTAGAGTAAAAATACAGACGGTTCACCTACGGTTCTACTGTCAGATCATTTAATCATGATTTTTTTACGCTATTTTGGTTTACTATTTTCAATTATGAACCTTTGGAATCGAGCAAGAAACAGAATTTTAACCCCCTCAAAATTTGATGGTTTTTTTCCACAAGAAAATTTTATTTTTCTAGCCTCTTTATATCGTGACGTCAAGATAAAAAGTAAACGTCATGTAATAATAAGGCTGATTTTTAGATCGGGTTACTTGAACCATTCTAAGCCGTTATTTTTAGGACGTCCCACAGTAAGACTTGGGCGTCCTTATGCGATCGATCTAAGGTAAAGTTGGACAACACTCAACAGAAAAAAAAAATTTCCACACAGTAATCCGTTTTAGACCATTCTGAATCCAAATCCGCGAAAAAAACCATAGGTGTATGTCTGTGTGTGTGTGTGTGTGTGTGTGTGTGTGTGTGTGTGTGTGTGTGTGTGTGTGTGTGTGTGTGACAAAATCTTGTGTCGTCTGCACAGGCCTTAGTACTCAACCGATTTTCGTGGTTCTTTTTTTGTTCGATGCGGAAAACTATCTAGTTGTGCACTACGTCGCCGGAATTTCGAATTTTGCTTTTTAAGGGGGGGAAAGAGGGGGTTAATGCTCAAAAAACGTGCGTTTTTGGGCATAATCTTGTGTTGTCTGCCCAGGCCTTAATTCTCAACCGATTTTTGTGGTTCTTTTTTTCATCGACGCGGAAAACTATCTAGTTGTGCACTACGGCGTCGGAATTTTGAATTATGCTTTTTAAGGGGGGGAAAGGGGGGGTTAATGCTTAAAAAACGTGCGTTTTGGGGCCTAATCTTGTAAACTCTGCCCAGGCCTCAATTTCCAACCGATTTGTGTGTTTCTTTTTTTGTTTGACTCAAATAACTTCCGAGTTGTACATGATTTCACCCGAGTACCAAAATTCGCAAGGGGAGGGGATGAGTGGGGGGATAATATTCACAAAATATCCGATTTTTCAATATTTTGGTTCCTTTATAGCTTACTAATTGTATCCAACCTTTAAAATTGAGGGAAAATTCTCATTATACCTCCGGATTTTCATGAATTATTCTCTGTACCACCATGGAACTATTGGTGGTGCCACCGTGGTGCCAGGACAATATAAACCGCATATTTCGTGTTTTTTTTTTTTTTTTTTTTTTTTTTTTTTTTTTTTTGTGTTTCACCTTGAATACGGATGTGAACCTCGACAGACCGCCTACTAAAACTAATAGATGAAAGTTCAATGTTACGACGTATTTCCGCTTTGGTGCCAGACTGGCACCATTGGAGAAGGGGGGGGGGTGAACCCGAATTCACATGTTGGGTATCATAGATCATGGATTTTAAAATGTTCTTCAGATTCAAGTCTCCCACGCCGCTAGAAATGTTATGGTGGATAAGGGTGAGGGGGGGGGGAGGGGTGTCACTATTTCTTCCCTAAAGTAATAAATTAATTACATCGAGTGAAACAGTTTTATCGCTTACCAACTGGTTAAACTGATCTAATGCTTATCCAATGGGACGTCCCCTGGAATGCATGCATTACTAAACAATATGTTTGAAGTTGGGTGTATTACCTCCCAGGCTAATTTTTGTGACCAAGACACTATTTTATTTTTATGAAAATAATGTTCCCCTTATTCCTTATTGCGTAGCCGTACTCGCCTACATGTAGTATATTCAACTAAAATAATGAAAAACCAAGACGACTAAGCACTAGCCTTTTGTATCATTTTACACATTGTACAATGCTACCTAATGATATTATCTTCGTTTGATTACTCAACTCTTTCATAAAAATATTTTTCCTATACACTTCATCTTTGATTGACCTCACTCACAATGGGGATGGAATATTCAGCTTAAGTAGTTCTTTTTGATTTTATTATTTGATTATAAAGAGTAAAAAATATAAATAAATTTCATTTATTTAAAATGGGATTATAATTATATATGATATTCGCAAGTGTTTATATTTTTACTCTTTATAGTCTAATAATAAAATCTAAACGAACTACGAGTACTTAAGCTGTATTATCATTATTGTATTAACATTGTATTAGTATCATTACTTAATAATGATATTTTATTTTATAGTATCATAGTATTATAATAGATTTTATAATAAAATATGAATACTGGAGAATGTTAAAAAGGAATGTGTGGGGTATCAAATTTGTCAGGTTATGTTAAATGAATGTTGCCAAAGACTATGGTCAGTAAACCTGTCATTGCTCTTCTTCTTCTTACTCTTCTTTGTATAAAATGGCTGGTCTACTTTGGGATTGAGATGCAGCATGCTTCGTAGGTCATTCAACTTGGGTTGTGAGACGCATTTCTAGTGGAGAGACAAACAAAATATATTGATGTTTGAGGCTCGAGTTTTTGAAACCCCTTTCTTGCGGTGATCAAAGATCTTCTTACCCCTTGAAATCATGATAATCAAGGAATCATGCTTTCAGAATCAAAAGAATTTTGAATGAATACTTTGGGTGAAACGAATACAGGAATACACTCACACATGCGCGAGATCAGTATCAGTAAGAAAAATAAAATTGAGTCTAGCTTGCTGCTACACTGCGATTTCATTTAGCTGTTTCAACGAAAGAGATATCAATCCAAACTAACCTCCAATATTATTTTGTCGTTTGATTGGTAACTACATAACTTTTCGAATCGCAAGTAAAACATCGCACTCAATACATCGATGCTAAAAACATCGATGCTAAAAACATCGATGTTTTCAAAACATCGACATCGATGTCGCAGCCCTACTACCTATTTCGTCGCTTTGAGTGTGAAGCGTTTATTTCTTCAAAATAAACTTGATTGTGAAGGTAAAACATGGTTGGTAAGGAGTGGCAATGGCAAAGCTGTGTGCTTCAGGCGAGTGAGTTATTCAGAAAATTTAACGTTTTGTGTAATAATTTGCAGACTTTTTGTTTTGGTTTCATCCTTGATATCGAGCTCCTGCTAACCTATTGTTTACGCCGTCAATCGCCCTTTGATATTATTGCTCTATCGCGAATTCGTCGCTCACTTCCGACTATCATCGGCCCTGTTCGTTCCCCACTTCATTGTGGTCTGAAACCTATCAATGCGACGTCTTCCCCGGCAGTATCGTCTTGCCCTCGCTCTTGGAATCTATGATAAATTTAATCGCGTAAAAAGCACGTTTCTCACGTCAAATTTGTCAAGTTCGGTTACTAAAGCCCGAGAGCTATTCGCCGTCCGTCAGTGACCTCAGTCTGTCGTTCGGGTAGGTCAGTGTCGCCGAATTAGCGGAAAAAACAATCAGGAATTTCTACGAAAATAAAATAAAAGCTATTGTATTCTATTCTAAAAACAACTATGCTTAAAATATTCTAAGGGCTTATAACTATTGTGCTCTATTCTTACAACTTATCTATTCTAAAAGAGTCTAAGGGCTTATTATACTATTATAGGGTCGTACTAACCATAAACTATTTGAACAATGTAATTGTTGTTATTAAATTAATTCATCACCATAATACTTTGTCTTCCACTGCGCTATACAGGCTAAAATAAAATTGTTTGTTATAATCTATGTGTATTGTTGTTATTTGGCCAGCCACGAAATCTATTAGTTAGTGAGGGTGCAGAACAATTAGATACCTACTTACTTTTGGTTCTAAGTTTTGCTGATCGAGCCCATTCATCTATCGTTAATTTCTGGTACAATTTATACTGAATTTTAGTATAAATTTGACACAAAAATGTTATATTGACTTCAGGTTGGTGATGTGGCTCAGAAGGAGGCCCTCGAGTGGCGCTTCTATTTATAGCAGCCTGCTTGAAACGTAACGTAAAACAAACCACTCGGACGGCGGAGGCCGTTAATTTGGAGTGGCGCCCTCAGATCCGCATCAGCAGCGGGGGAAATCGCTGCACGCAGCAGCTGCGCTCGTGACGCCTCCTAACCGCAGCTCCGATCGCCGATTTTCCACCCTGATCAATAACGTTATTAGAGGCCATCGGGCCGGAAATTCAGTTAATTATTCCTCGGGTGCGAGAGACGGCGGGGAGGGACAGAGAGGTCTTTATTAGGTTGAAGCGCGTAGCTCCCGAACCTGAGTAATACGTCACGGTTACTGCTGGAGCGGTTTTCCGAGGGAGGAGGGTTTTCCGGGGAACCGCGAAAGTCACAGAACGCGAGGATGATCCCCCCTCCTCCTCCTCCCGCGGCCGCCGCCAAATCACCAGGTAATTACTCCGCCCTTTCGTAACTCATTACCAACTTCAAACCGCCTCCGAGTTCATTTACTTTTCACTTTCCTTACCCTACGTCAACCTCAAGAGTTTCAAACGCATGTTCAGGCGTTCATTTCAGTGTGTGAAAACATCCCTTGCAGGCAGGAGCGAATTTTCTAATAATTTTTGAAAATGTCTAATTTTGGTCATTTTGGTTTATTATTTCCAATTAGGTTCAGTTGTCGTTCTTCTTTTGACAAGGAAACAATACGGTTTGATATCGCCTCGAAAAAGGCAAACACCACCGCGACTAGAGCTCATCATTCGTCGGGTTTTTGTTTTATTATTTTCAATAATAAGCCTGAAGGTTTAGTGGTGACCTACAACGGTTTTAATTTAGTAATTTATAAATCTGACAACTTTTGAATCTTGAATCTTGAAACTTGACTTTTGACTTTCTGACACTGACTGACAACGAAATTTCTTGAGTTCGAAAACAGTAACCAAAAATCCAACAGGTGTAAAAACACAAAAATAACTGTAGTAACCGCTACAGGAGTCCCCCTCCAGCAAAAACGACTTTTTTGCGACGGGCAGCAGAAGTACACGGCTGAGATCTGGTGTCATCAGAACTTGAAGATATCTCCAAACTTTCACCCAAAGTAAATGCTGGCTTGAGGCGGTCGACCGATATGGCTGTGTCTTTGCCGTTGATGCGAACACGGAAAATCTTTTCACCGCGTTCCAGTACAAGGTATGGGCCATCGTATGGAGGTTGAAGCGGGCGTCGAACGGCGTCATGGCGTACAAATACATGGCTAGCAGAAGACAAATCTTTGTGGACAAAGGTGTGCTTGGTACCATGACATGCTACTGGTACCGAGCGAAGCTGGTCCATGCTCTGAGACAGGCGACCCACTAGGTTGGCTGGATCTTCTGGTTGTAGTGGAAGAGACTCTACAAATTGTCCAGGAAGCCTGAGAGTTGTTCCATACACGAATTCCGCAGCGGAATGCTGCAAATCATCATTAACTGCTGATCGTAGCCCTAGCAGAATAACTGGAAGGATGTCTACCCAGTGTTCCGTAGCATGACACCGAATGGCTGCTTTGAGACTACGGTTCCATCTTTCCACCATACCATTCGATGAAGGATGAAAAGCAGTGGTGTGAATTCGTCGAGCTCCCAAGATTCGCGTCAACTCTCGAAACATGGAAGACTCGAACTGTCGACCTTGGTCAGTGGTTATTCGCAAGGGCACGCCAAAACGACTGATCCAGCCCATACAAAACGCTCTAGCGACAGATTCAGCTGTAATATCGCTAACAGGAATGCATTCAGGCCATCGCGTGTAGCGGTCGATGCATGTTACACAGTAACGATAACCCTGACTAGGCGGAAGAGGTCCAACAACGTCCAAATGGACGTGAGAAAATCTTTCATCGGGTACCATGAAGGAACCTGGTGGACTAATGTTATGTCGATGTACCTTACTTTTCTGGCACTGGAGACACGCACGAACCCATGTGTTGCAGTCCTTGGCCATTGACGGCCACAAGAAACGTGCTTTGAGTAGCTTCAGGGTACCTCTCATGCCTGGATGTGCCAAACCATGAATGAGATTGAATGCAGCTCGTCGAAAAGTTGGCGTTATGTATGGACGAACCATGCCCGTTGAAGTGTCACAATATATGGGTACATCTGAATCAAACATACATATTTTAGAGAATTGAAATGAATTATTTTTAGTAGCTATAAGATCTTGGAGTTCTTCATCACTCTCCTGAGCAGTAGCCAATTTCTCCCAATCAATATTCAGGACAGACTCGACTTCTTCTATACGTGACAGGGCATCAGCGACCATGTTGTCTTTGCCAGAAATGTGTCGGATGTCTGTTGAAAACTGTCCAATAAAATCAAGGTAGCGTAACTGTCGAGGGCTAGCTTTATCCAATTTCTGTTTGAAAGCATGAATGAGTGGCTTATGGTCGGTTAGGATAGAGAATGTGCGCCCTTCGAGCATATAACGAAAATGTTTTACAGCAGCATAAATAGCAAGGAGTTCACGATCATACGCGCTGTACTTTCGCGCTGCATCACTCAACTTTTTCGAGTAGAAACATAAAGGTTGACAGTGGCCATCTACTAACTGCTCTACGACTGCCCCTATACCTGTGTCTGAGGCGTCAACTGTTAGCGAGATGGGTGCTTCTGGAACAGGATGAGCCAATAGGACAGCAGAACACAAACTGTCCTTACATATTTGGAAGGCTCTTTGTAGATCTGGGGTCCACTCAATCACAGTTTTATCTCTCTTTTTATTCCCACTATGCATTTCGTGGAGAATAGCTTGAGCCTGTGCAGCTTTGGGAATAAATCTTCGGTAAAAATTCAACTTTCCGAGAAAACGACGAAGTTCTGCGACTGTCTTCGGAAGAGGAAAATTTTTTATCGCTTCAACTTTGTCAGGAAGTGGTCGGGTTCCGTTTTTATCAACGAGATAACCTACAAATTTAACTTCAGACTGACCAAAAACGCTTTTTGTAGTGTTGATTATGACGCCATAGTCTCTGAATCTATCCAAAACTAAACGGATGTGCTCCAAATGCTCTTCTTCGTTTCGAGAAGCTACGAGACAATCATCCAGATAGGGATAGCAAAAATCCAAGCCCCTCACAACTTCATGAATGAAGCGCTGAAATGTCTGAGCCGCGTTCCTCAGTCCAAAAGTCATGCAAGGGAACTCGAAAAGCCCAAATGGAGTTACAATGGCGGTTTTATCGATATCAGTTGGTTCCATGGGAATCTGATGGTATGCCCGGACCAAATCGATAGTACTGAAAATTGTACATCCAGCTAATTTGTTGCACATATCTTGGATGTTCGGCAGTGGATAGCAGTCATGAACTGTTGCAGCATTCAACGCGCGAAAATCCCCGCACGGCCTCCATTCTCCATTCTTTTTTGGAACCATGTGCAAAGGACTGGACCAACTACTCTTTGAAGGACGACAGATGCCTTGCTCCATCATATAACCAAATTCCTTGCGCGCTATAGCCTCTTTTTCGGGTGTTAGGCGACGAGGTTTTGCAGAAATGGGTGGACCAACAGTCACAATATGGTGGGTAACTGAATGTTTTGGAACGACCTTCCCGACAGCATTTGGATTGGTAATATCAGCATATTTGGAGAGTAACTGTTGATATGGCGACTTCAACTCAGGAGAAACAGTGGAAACTGAGGAATGAGGCACATGACCAATTGTTGCTGAAGTATGTAAGGAAGTGAGACTGTCAACTAGCCTACGACCTTTCAAGTCCACAAGAACTCCAAAGTTCTTCAAAAAAATCAGCACCAATGATAGGTTTGTCTACATCAGCCACAATGAATGACCAACGAAATGGACGTCTGAGGCCAAAATCAATTTCAACGATCCTATCTCCATAAGTATGAATAGTGGATCCATTAGCAGCATATAATTTAAAATCGGAAATTGGAGGTTTGAAAACACGATTGCTAGGTGGGATAACCGAAATATCCGCTCCAGTGTCTATCAAGTAGCGACAACCTGTTTTCTTGTCAGATACGAATAGGCGACTGTTATACTGGACCGGAGCTTCTTCGACTGTCGCCTCTAACGCCGGTCCGGCTCGTTTTCCGAATGTGCTGTGATGTTGGATTTGTAAGAACAAGGCAAAATACATGCGAAAGCTTTTTCTCCGTACTTATTATGCCACTTACAAACACCATTTACATGAGACTTGAGTCTAGCTCCTGGTGACTTTGATATACTCCTGGAATTGCAAGTCCCTTGAGGTTGAGACCTAGATGAACGCTCAATATTATCTACCCTGCGTAATATTTCAACCATCTGATCTGACAATTGCTGAATACTGCTGTTTTCCTTAGATCTAGGATGGCTCGTACTAGCTTGTACTTCAGGAATGGGAATTTGGACAGTATTGACACCAGGCATGGGAGTAATCTCTAGAATTTTGTCAGCCATGGAAGCTAATTTGTTCAGTTCGTCGTTACTGCAAGTTAGAATGGCTTGTGCCTGAATCGGCAATCGTTGAAGCCATAATGATTTTAAAATTGCGTCACTTACTCTACCGGCAGACAGGTCTCTCATTTCTCTTAGAAGTTGGCTTGGTCGTCTATCTCCTAGCTCCAGTTCACTCAATAACTTCCGTAGTTGTTTTTCTTCGGAGTCAGTGAATCGCTCTTCCAGTCTAGCACGAAGCTCTGCGTACATGTTGGTTGCTGGAGGATTCAGGATCACATCGCTAACCTGGGAAAGTACATCACTGGAGATGGCGCCAACAAGAGTATGATATTTTGTTAAGTCACTGGTAATACCTGCATTGAAGAATTGGGATTCAATTTGGCGGAACCAGAGTCTGGGGTTTGCTTTCCAGAACGGCGGAACCTTGACTGCGACTCTCCCAACTTGAGGCGCGCCTTCAGCAGCAGGCGCATGATCAACAGGTGCCGGTGGAATCGAATTGTTATGAGCCATGATGCAAAATTTTGATCACGTCGGGGTCACCACTTGAAGGTTTAGTGGTGACCTACAACGGTTTTAATTTAGTAATTTATAAATCTGACAACTTTTGAATCTTGAATCTTGAAACTTGACTTTTGACTTTCTGACACTGACTGACAACGAAATTTCTTGAGTTCGAAAACAGTAACCAAAAATCCAACAGGTGTAAAAACACAAAAATAACTGTAGTAACCGCTACAAGCCTTTGGGATAGAGCAAGAAAAAAAATGACCCCCCTCAAAATTATTATTTTTAATTTCAAGGTACGTAGAATTCGAAAATCCAATTAAAAAATTTTCCGTCCGTACGCCGTACGCCGTACGCGGCACTTTTCTTAACAACACTGGACCGATATGGTTCAAATTTGGTATATGGGCTCCATTTGGGGTCTAGTTGTGCCGCGAAGCTTTTGGTTGATGTCAGTCACTTCTAAGGGGTGAAAATTGAGGGTTGAAATTTTCAAGAGTGCCCTAGCTTGAAAACTCTCGAAATAAAAGTATCGTTTTTTCACCAATTTTAAATAGTATTGAATTTTTAAAAATTTTTGAGACCACCCGGAGCTCTGCAGGACAAACCGTTCGGTCCCTACGAGTACTTGAAGGTTTTCCTTCGATAAAACAGAATCATGAGTGTGAATCACAAAAGAGGTCTAATCTCCGTTAAAATTTTATCTGAGTAAAATGCGATCGCTGTTCATTTCTTCGAATTGTATTCAGTTTTGCTTTCTGAGCAACCAGTAATCCTATAAATTTGATGGTTTACGTTCCAAAGTACGTAGAATCTGAAAATCGAATTGAAGAGCTTGATTCCAAAAGATACTCTATCCGTTTTGGTAAAACGTGAGAAAAACGCAAAAAACCATAGTGACCTAAAAAACTTACATAAACCAATGATGTTGATTTTTATACATTTCTAAATTATAATAAATATTTTTGAAATAGTTTTAAAATTTAACAATGCCCTAGCTCAAAAAGTTCGATACCTATAGAAGTATTGTTTTTTGTTCAATTAAAAATAGTTTTGAATTTTAGAATCGAATGAGACCATCCAGAGCTCTGTAGGACCAACCGTTCGCTTTTATCAGAACTTAAGGGTTGGACTAACGATAAATCAGAAACACGAGTGTGAATCGCAAAAGAGGTCTAATCTCCTTTGAAATTTTAGCTTAATTGAATGGGATCGTTGTTCGATTCTTCGAGTTGCACTCAGTTTTACGTCCTTAGCTACCAGAAATGAAATTCCCTAATGAAGGCACCCACAACTCTTTATTTCCTCAAAACAAACTTACTGTGAAGCGAAAATATGGTTGGTAGGTAGGCAAGCTGTTTTCTTATACAGAAAAATATTAAACCTTTGTGTAATAATTTGCTGCGTTCTTACTAGTTTTGGCTATTTAGGTGGATAAATCGATTACTCATAACCATCCTTCCACGGAAAGGATTAGTCTACCTCTTCTGAAAATGAAGAAAACGCGCTTTCAGCTATCCAGAGAGAAAAATCCTCGGGATGAATCCCTCCGTTTAACACGAAATTATGATTGTTTGAATCTTCGTCCTCTTAACTTCACATTCAAAAGTTAGCAGGACGAGAAGTAGAACGAGTGGTCGTCGCTTGTATTCCCTGTCCGAGCCATGTGTTGTAGTTTTGTGCACATTACTTGTACTTAGGATTTGCGGTAAGCTGAACTAGTCTAGACTCAGCAGAGGAGGGAGGGAGGTCGTATTTAATAACTTTCAAACTGGGTTTCTCCCGCAGATGGTCAGCTTCCCGCCAGACCAGTAAAGCTCCATTTTAGAGGTGTAGTCGAGCGTTAGCGTTAGAACAAACTTCAAAACCCGTCTCTATTTTGAAACAACTATAATTAATATCTCTATAATTAATATTTTTGACATTTTATGTCTTTACTATGGCACATAAATGAAAAATCGTCACGCGGGGAGCGTTACGCGGAAATTTCTGATGATTTTCGCTTACATAAAATGTCTCTCGTGGTTGCGTACTTGTACGAAAGCTGTAGCCACCGATTTCCGAAGAGCGCCCGTCGAAATAGCCAGAGGTTTATATCGATATAGAGAAACCGATATTATCGGTCAATATCGATATATTTTGAGCTAGGGCACTCATTAAAATTTTTCATTCCTTAGAAGTGACTGACGAACCAAAGATTCGCGGCACAACTAGACCCCAAATGGAGACCATAGCGATGGCATCACATGATATAACCTCGTATCTCAATTTTTGGCCAAACAATTTTTTTTTTTTTTGACATTTTATGTCTTTACTATGGCACATAAATGAAAAATCGTCACGCGGGGAGCGTTACGCGGAAATTTCTGATGATTTTCGCTTATATAAAATGTCTCTCGTGGTTGCGTACTTGTACGAAAGCTGTAGCCACCGATTTCCGAAGAGCGCCCGTCGAAATAGCCAGAGGTTTATATCGATATAGAGAACCGATATTATCGGTTAATATCGATATATTTTGAGCTTTTTTAAAAATGATTTTTCAATTTTCATTTATTCCTGTTAATTCATTTTTAAAGTCGTACTCTAGTAGAAGGGATCATGGGAATGTCGATGGACGAAGCTTGGTTGAGGACGACTGTTTTCAGCTCTGGTGTCCCGTTTGGTGTTGGCGCTTCACTTCATTCCCTTCTTCCAGTCCCAATTCTGCCTCCTCCCGATTAATATTAGTTGTAACAGATAAATTTCGTTTCCTTAGTTTTCTTTCTTCGCAAAAGTAATTGTAGCAAATATTCGCTCGATTCTTCATTGATGCTAGATCTATGGATGTGAGACTGCCGAGTTCTCTGATGAATCAGCAGAGTGCATGATTTACATCGGGACAGGTTAATTATTTAGGCAACCTCTCAATTAATTCCGAATCCTCTCAACAGAGTTAATCTAGCTCGCATTGAGAAGGAATACCCTTATCACAAACCTTTTGAGTTTTCTCAAGATCTACGTGTTGTCTGAAGTTTCTTCAAATTTTCTTCCCGAATAAAAACCATTGAAATTTCGTGCAGAAATAGAATTAATCATCATCTTGAAGTAAAATTTACAAGTGCTCCAAATCTGAAGTGAGGCAGATTGATAAGGGAAGATATCTAAAAGGAGTTCCTGAGGCTAGAGGGAGGAGGAATCGGGGGTGCGCCTTGATTTTCTTTAGATTTTTAATCGAAAGTAAACTACATCCTGAGAATTTTGGCACCAACCGCGACCTTCTAGTGTGAGTAGATCTGTTTCTATGATTTTTCAAAGTTTCGACCGTTTATGACGTCACGCGCCCCCCAGCCCACTGTGACGTCATAAATGTTTAATCGTCAAAAATTTTCACCTGATCAGCATTGTACTCGTTGTTCAAAATTAGAGGCAGTCGGACGCGTCAGCAAAGATGGTGGTTACTTTTCTACACTACGATGTTCTTTAAGAAATCCAAAATGTTCATCAATTATGTTTTTCAAGTTCAAAACCCAGAAATATCCAATATCGAGTACTTCTGAGCTGACCTCTTGAATGCTTTCTCAAAACTGTTACCTGAAAATTCGTTCGTTAACTGAGCTATGTGGCTTTAACTTTTCACGTTATGTTCTATTTTCAAACATCGGATCGCGATAATTATAAGCAATGATCTTGAAGAATACTCTAAAAATGTAACTCGACGGTGACTTCACAACAAATCTTCATTACCTAACATTTTTTATCCTAAAGTAGGTATTTTTTATTCGCTCTCTCACTGCTATCAAGTGACACTAATGGGGAGTGCGCTTGATTTTTAACACAGAATGTGTTTTTGCGATGACCTACCGAAAAAAAATCGTCACGAAAAAGCGAAAGAAAAAACCGTTACGCGCCTTTTATAATGATTTTCACGTGCAACCAAGCCGTTGGTAAGGAAATAGAACTCCCGCAGTGTTCATTGCACAGAAATTGTTCACCATTCGTCGGAAAGCTCTCAATTTATATAGTATTTTTCTTGTAGTTACATATTTATTTATATAACATTTATAGGGTTTTAGACCAAATTAAATGTCTAACAATTATTTATTTTATTATTGCCAAAGACTCCACATTTATTATTGTTGTTTTTTATTTAACGGATGACTAGCATCGCAAAAACACATTCTGTGTTCCTATGATTTCATACAGAGTATGGAAAAATAAATAAACCGGGGGTGCAGGGGGGCGGAGCCCCCCGCCGAGGCGTAAAGCGCCGAGTTTTTTTTTAATTTTTTTTTGAAAGTAGACCTCATTTTGAGAATTTTGACACCAGCCGTTCTCTTTTTGAATGAGTAGATCTTTTTCCATGATTTTTCCAATTTTCGAATGTTTATGACGTCACGCGCCCCTCGGGATCCCCCAGCCAACTGTGACGTCATACACATTCGAAACTTTAAAAATTCATGGGAAAAGATTTACACACGCTAGAAGGTCGCGGTTGGTACCAAAATTCTCAGAATGAGGTCTACTTTAGGTTAAAAATAACAATAAACAGTTTTTCCTACCCAGGCGCACACCCTATGGCTCCTGTCCACACAGACAATTTTATTTCAAGTATTAAAAGAAAACTGCGTCGAAGGTTATGAGTCGAAACTCTATTTTTCTGTTGTTGAAGAAATAAACGCTGCCAATCATAAGCATCACCGGCGAGTACCTACCCACTTTTCGGCCTGCTAATATCCAAGCTTGGTCAGTACCTATGCATCTAGTTTCTTTGTTATACTTCAATTGGGATTTCGTCTGCTTGATCACAGATTTTGCTGGAGGAATTCAGATATCCACCTGACCTTGACATATATGAGAGATTCTATTTTGAATTGTTTGTGAGTGGTCCGATCAGCAAATCATCAATGTGAACCAATGAGTTACATTAGCATTAGTAATAAACCATGTAAGTATTATTGATATGAGTAAACACACAGGAAACTAAGGATGCTTTGGAGGAGCAAATTTAAGTGGCTCGAATATCGGTCAAATTAGAATCGAATATTGGAACAACAATTAGTTAATAACTAAATATAAAATAAAAATCAAAGCGAAGCCAGGATTTTTGGAGTTTGTTTAGATCAACTTCAAAATAATATATAGGTAGGTACCTAAGAGTCGTGCGCTATCATAGGTAGCGCTGCTGTCGTAAGGACAAATTCGTAACACCACAGACTCCCGGTACATTTAAATTTTTCTTCTTCCTTAGAAAATTTTAGGATCCGTTTTCGAGCACTACACCCTCAGTGAACCCTCTTTCGAAAAAAAAAAAAAATTGTGAAGCATATTCCCCATTATCAAAAATTCACCCAACTCCCCAAAAATGAAGATGCGAAATTTCTTAGGAAATATTTATTGATACTTGATAGCGATTATTTTCCAAGAAAACAATTGTCACGGTATCTTGCGAATTCGTCATTGTTTATTTCCTGTTGATTCTGGAATGAAAACATCTTTCGAAGGTTTGGAAAAAATGTGCCCTATCCTTTACATGTCTGGACGGGAATCACTAGACACTCGTTCTTTGCCGCTCCCCGACCTTCCCACCATCTGCTTCCAGATTTCGGGAGTTTTCCCGTGTTGTCATTATTTTTGTTTTGAGGGTTCTTTTCTCTTTTCCCGAAGCCCGGAGCTCCATTTCCGGTTATTTATAGCGGACGTTTGCTTGAGCGAAGTCCCTCCACGTCCACATCGATTAGGCCACAGAGCGTGAAAGGTGGTAGAATGACTTTTCCTCCGCTGCTCTTTTACTTCCTCGTTGGCAAATCCCTCCGACCCCTGCTCAACTTACCCGAAACATATCTCATTCATACATTTTATGTCGGTATATTCCTCGAATTATCTAAAAGCACTGTGTGGTAATTCATCTTTAGACCCATTACCGCCTGAAACTTATTTTTTCCTCGATGTTTTGGAGAAAAAAATTGATAATCCGATTCCAAATTTCGTGGTCTTTAAGGTTTTAGGCACGTTGTCATTTGGGAACATTGGCACTACAACAACATTTCTTCCACTTTTTCAAAACTGAATTCCGAAAAATGAATTGGTTGGTTGTTAGACGATCAAAATGGTGAAACCAGAACAAACTAACCTTATACGATAAGGTTCTTAACCCTGTACTTGGCAAAAGTATCTCCATGGCGAATCTTTGAAATTTACCCCCTAAAGTATATTTTAGACCCTCCAAAAACATGTTAAATTGAAAAGGCTTTTGAAATGTTCAAATTTGAACAGATTTTTTATACGTGTGGTATATTAAGTGCCTACATAACGTACACTTGAATTGTTATTAAATAAAGTGTGTTTCGTTCTATTTCAATCAGAATAAAATTATAAGAAAAAAACATATGGGAAATGGGCATCCATCAAAGAAAATAATAGACGAACCGCTCGTAATAATAACAACTAGCTAGGTATAAATATCATACATTCTCACTTGCTATACGTACTGACTAGATAACGTAGTAAAAAATGTGCACCAATACAACTACGCAGTCTCAAACAAAAAAATAACGAGTTTATTAGGTATCTAAAATTTTGGTAGTTTTCCTATGGGGATTTGTTTCCATTTTTCTCCTAAAATGTACCATTGGATCTCTAAAAAACACGATAAAAATGAAACAGTTTCTATAATGTTAAAATTTGAACAGAAAATAAGTAGGTATGGTATATTAAACGTTGCGAAGTACAGGGTTAAGCCTGTCTGGATAAAATATGGTGCACAACAGTTGCGCACAACAAGTACTTCTCAAAGGTATCGATTCCAGAGCTAAGAACTGAGGCCATGCGTTGATGCTTATTGGTATTCGGCCAATGATGACATCCTAAGAATCTCAATGGAGAGGGGGGGGGGGGATTCTTTTTTGGTCGATTCCAAAAACTCACCATTGAAAATAATAAACCAAAATCACATAAAACTCAAAGAAATTGTACATCACTATGATCAAAGAACTATACGTTTCGTTTGAATACCTATTCCTTGGTGGAGATCAACCTAGGACTAGGGATGAATGAAAGATACAAATTGAATTAGGAAAGATAAATTGATACATTATCCTATAATCAATGAGGCTTGTATTACATAATATGTAATATTATGAGGGGGGGAGAAGTATCAATAGAGTTTAGTACCTATCAGATCTTCGGATTTGAACCACGAGGGCAAGGGAAGTGATCTTGTATGAAAGTAGGTACTTACAGATCGATGTATGGAATGAGACTGGAGAGCAATCCCTGAGTTGTGATTTGGGGGAACAAGGGAACTGTTCCCTTAAATCACCAATCAGGTGTCAGAGCCACTGTTGCTCTGTCACAAGGTGCTCCCAATAATGATTCGGGTAGGTACCCAGCAGCCCCTCTACACAGAATGCTTTCTAAGCTGCCATTGGGCAACACTGGGCGTTATTAGGTCCTCAATTAAACAAAATACTAAAACCTTGATAAATGACTGATACATAAGTTCTTTTCTGAAGAATATTTCACTGATAAAGCCGTGGTTCACGTATTGAAGAAAATTTGCAGAAATGAGCATCCATGTCCGGAAATCTAGAAGATCAAGGCTCACCGAGTAGCCGGTTGTAGAAATAGTTATCAAAATTGAATTGATACCTTGAACACCAATTTTGTATGTAATACCATAATGGTGTTGTTAAGTATTGGCCAGACTTCGCCTAAATTTGGAGGTATGCTAGTGATTACTCTCATTAATTTGTCAACTTCAACTTGAACAAGATTATTGATATCCAATTGAAGACTGAACAACATCTCAGACGTGTAGGAAATAGGTTCTCTCTAGTTCTATGATGGTGTACAATGCTTGGAATTGAGTAATTCTACATGTTAACCTGCTTGGGAACCAACCTTCCTCCCACTCCTGGCTGAGTTATCCCATATAAATTGCTTAATTTTATAATATTTCAATTAAAAACCAACAGCCGCTTCGGCTATTCAATATTTTCATGTGCTCATGATTGAAAAAGACTTGTCTTTTTCAAATATTTGATTAATTCCTAGAAAGAAATTAAATTTTAATTAATTAAATTTTTTGCAAAATTGGAAATTATAGCTACAGTTATTTTGTTGAGATGAACTCAGATCTCTTTGAAATTTTAAAATTGGTCAACCCAGAGCTGAGATAAATCGAGAAAACTATTGGCACTTGTCGTCCTCCATGGCAACGCTTGGCAGGGGCCTTCTCTGCAAGGGCTTCTCCGCTCTCAGTAAACGCTGCGCGCACACTAATAAGTTAATACGAATCTGCACTTCGCAGCAAGAAATGTAGTCTTCTACTTCCTTTGACGTCTTAGTTCTTTTGAAAATTCCACATATTAAGTTTGTGTTTCCGAAATTTAAAGTTAGTTTTGGGGTGTTTTGGGCCACCTTTTGAATTTATACCACATCTCAGTTCTTCGACTCCATTCTTCACAGTGATGCCGCATATAAGTGGTTTAGTTCACAAAAAGATTCCCAGATTCATCAAAAACCAATATTTTAACCTTAATTGGACCACGGTTTTACTAGTGTCACCGAATACATCTCAGGAACTCCACAGCTGTCCCAAGGTGTCACTGGAGTAACCAAAATTAAATTGCAATTTAGAATTCAATTAACAGCAGAATTTTTTGTTGACTATTAGAAGTCTCAACATAGATATTTAACAAAACTTTCCAAGGAAATTGAAGAAAAAAATTTCAAAATTTTTCATAACATTTTTTAACCTTTAAGAACTTTGAAAAATGACTCAAAAAATTCAGGTCTGTCCATTCTGTTCAACTTTTAAATTGCGATTTAAATTTAGTTAATCTGATGACACCTTGGGACAGCTGTGGAGTTCCTAAGATGTTTTCGGTGACACTAGTGACACCTTGGTCCAATTAGGTTTAAGTGAAAACAGAAATAAAGGTGACTAGTTGAGGACTGCTCTTGGACAAAATATTCAAGCCACATACTAACCGATTGGGCAGCTCTAAGTCGATACCGACATAATTATTTATGAATCCCCCTGATTTCAATCCGTAGGCTCAAAGTCTATTTGGGTCATGGATCGATTCTCCATATCGGCTCAGGTGCTCGTCCATATGAAGATCTCCGGCGAGCGTTTCATTGAATAATCCTTGAGTAATGTGGGGAAGGCTTTCAAAGAAAAATGCTCATACCCCCTTTCTGAGGCACTGGGAATGTGAGAAATGCCCTTTAATAAACCACATGCGAGGCTCCCTATATTTCACTGGAGAGGGTTAAACTGTCGTTTATCAATGAAACGGGTCAAAACGCTCGAGTTCTCAAATGAATTAGTATTTTCTTTCTTCGCTTGCCCATCAATCTCTGCACAGTATTTCTCTATTGAAATTACCCATAGCTCCTATACGATTTGGTAGTTCTCTGTACCTACTAACTAGAATAAAAACATGGAAAACATGTTCGCCGTTATGTATTTGTTTTGTTTTTCAACTCATACTGATCGGGTCTATATGCGACCAGCCACAAGCCCCAAACTACCTTGAAAAATCTAAATAATGACTTCGAACTGGAGGTACGAAAGTCTGCTGAGCCATTATGCTACAGTTGTGTACGAGTTCTACACCACTTTCAAAAAACTCGGAAAATTCGCTGGTACTCACGAAGGTAGTTTGATTAAAAACATCCACCAAACCGCTCTCTCGCTCAACTGTAATTCAAACCGAAGTGTTTATCGTTTTCAATTCCGAGGGGCCCAACCTTATAATTTCTCTTCTCAGCCGCAGGTTTTCCGTAACATTCATTGCTCCCTCGAAACAACTTGAAAATCGAACGGTTTACGAGGTACGAGCTTCCCAACTCGATTACGATGCGTTTTCAACGAAATGTAGCGGATGAGAAACGAAATTGAATTCTACGGTTTAGATCTTGCTTATAAAGAGGGAGGATTTTTGCAAGGGATGCAATCCCTTATTCCCCAAGGCCTCCGAATAATTTCTCAAGGGAAAATTACCCGTTTCTCTTCCTCTTACTTCGGACTTTTAACTGATATTAATTTTTATTTACGGCCTCAACTTTTCGGTTCAAGAAGGAAAAAATTAGGCGTTTTCTCCCTCTACCCTCCATCCGCAGCATTTCCCGTGAAGTTTGGGAAAACGTCTGACTGCAACCATTTAAAGAGTTTTCTGTGGGTAAGTAAGCAGGGTCCTTATGAATAAAATACCTTTCTAAAACAAACTTGAGCAGAAACCGGAAATACCTTTGGAATTATTATGAATACGAAAAGTTTCTCGAAAGTTTATTTTCCGTGTTTCTTAATAGTTTGCGATGGCTATAAGGAAACCCTCTTTTTCCTCATTTGTATGTATAAATAAATACCATATAATATTACATAATATGTGATGTTAGATTGTATATTATATCATATATTGTATTGTATATTATGTATACAATAAATTAAATATCGATACAATATTTATATATACAATATTTAATATCGATACAATAATTTAAGGTATCGGTATTATATTGTATATTATATAAGTAAAATGTCGGCCCAGGAAATTATCTGGATTGGGGAGCCACCAATGGTGACCGCTCGAGGGGGGTTTATTTTTCAGGTTGGGCCGTTGGAGAACCCCGCTCCACTTGAACGGGTGAGGCAATAAGTGAACTCGTTTTATTAAACGGGATTATGTGTCATTTATTAAACTTTCGGGAAAACGAAAAAAAATGCCCCAAGTCGTCAAAACATCCCAATTTAAAAAATATTCCAATACAACTAAGTAAATACTCTACAATTATCCATAAATTTTCTAGTTTTCCGGGAGAAAACTATGCCCCCTCACTTGGGAAAATTGTTCAATTTTGTAGTTTTTTTTTTGTCTCATCAAGGGCGAAGAGGACATTATAAAGGGAGTGATTTTAGATAATATTCCTTTGAAATCAACCAAGAAAAAATTCAACCCTCCTCGAACCTTACAGTTCCTTATTTGAGTCTAACAACCCTGAAACTCCATATCGACCAAATACCCAATGAGTGAGTTCTCTTTTGAATGGAGTTATGTGGCTCACATACCCCCTTGAAAAAAAAAAAACATCGAATATTTCAACCCGCTTTTTATTTGGGATATTGTTTTTCTAAATGATAAGAGGCTCCTTTTAGTTCCATGGTGGTGCAAAGAATAATTCATGAAAATCCAGAGGTATAATGAGAATTGTTCCTCAATTTCAAAGCTTGTGTACAATTAGTAAGCAATAAAGGAACCGAAACATTGAAAAATCGGATATTTTGTGAATATTATACTCGGCCCCTCCCCATGCGAATTTAGAGGCTCTGGTGAAATAATGAGCAATTTGGAAGATTTTTGAGTCGAACAAAAAAATAAACGCGCAAAACGGTTGGAAATTGAGGCCTGGGCAGCTCTTACAAGATTATACCCGCAAACGTACGTTTTTTAAAGAATTAACCTCCCCCTTTTAAAAGGCAAAGTTCAAAATTCCGGCGACGTAGTGCACAACTAGATAGTTTTCCGCGTCGAACAAAAAAAGAACCACGAAAATCGGTTAAAAACTAAGGCCTGGGCAGAGTACACAAGATTTTGTTACACACACACACACATACACATACACACACACACACAGACATACACCTATGGTTTTTTCGCGGATTTGGATTCAGAATGGTCTAAAATCGACTAGTGTGTGGTTATTATTATAATTTTTTTCTTCTATTGAGTTTGTCCAACTTTACCCCAGATCAAACGCCCAAGTCTTACTGTGGGACGTCCTAAAAACGGGTTCAAGTTGCCATGAGGGAAACCATCTGAACCAATTTTCTGATCTTCCCTTCGGAAGACAGCTGATCACCTTCGCGACGACAGGAATGGCAGTTGTACGAAAATTCTTCTGGGTTGGTTGTTTACTTTACTTACTTTTTACTTGTACTTTCCTTTTTGTAGCAAAATTGAAACGATTTTTTATGCAGAAAACGTTCGAAGATATGCCTTTCCAAAATTCTGAACCTTTCGCTTTTCATTTCTACGAATATGATTAGCTAATAAACATCTTAGTCGCCCAAATAACCACATCAAACTATTCCATCAAGTCACGTTTTGTAAAGCCCTGATAATTCAAGTAATCGTCGAACCTGCTTCACTCGGTATGTTCGAGGGTTACTAAATGGTTGTCCTCTACTCGAAGCATTAGGTATGTGTCGGTGGAACAGAGTGACGTTACAACTCACAAAAGTAGGATATTTATACCTCTAAAACATTTGAATATCAGTAACGTGACAGTTGTATATTATCAAAAATATTCGAGAGTTTTGAAACGAATAACACGTATAGTGTGAACATTACGAATTCAAAATGGAAGAAGCGAGGCGAGATACAACCCTTTCAACACAACTTCTGAGTTAGAACAAAACTTTCGCCGAATGTTTCCTTTTTGCGTAAACAAAAGAAAGTTGAGAATTTCAATGCAACACAAACTTTCGGCTCTCACCCTCACATGTGGGGAAACGGCGAGCGTAACCACTTTTATCAGAGTCGTTATGTAAATCACGGGAATGCTTTATGGAGGAAGAGACTGCGATAAGGGTGAGTTGAGATGTATTGAAAACCAGGATGCCCGAAAGAGGATATCAAGGATGATGATACGGTGCTTGGTGAACCATAAGAAGGATTCGAATGAGATTAGTGTTGATGTTACAAACTCATTGAAAATATTGACGGGTAAGGTAGTATTGTACGGATCAGTAGGAATTTCAGGAGTTTTTCGCGAAACGAAAAGTAAAACCATGATAGTCAATCAGGGGAGGTTAGAAAAGTAAGTTGGAATGAAAACGTTGTACGGCGGTCGGACGGAAAATTTTGTATTTGATTTCCGGATTCTACGTACATTGAGACTAAACCAACAAATTTTGAGAGAGGGGGGAGGGTTGAAATCTTGGTCGATTCCAAGAAATAATGAACCATACGCCAACTAATAAATCAAAATTTGACATTTTTGAATCGATTCCTGAGTGATGAAGAGGGATGGAGAAGGAAGTGACAGTTTTGACATTTTCATGTCTTTCATATGGCACATAAAAAAAAATCGTCACGAAATTTGTTGCGACGAAATTTGCTAACGAAATTTGCTAACGAAATTTGTTGCGACGAAAATTGTCCCAAGTCGCCACAATGATGATTATGACCATCAGAAGTGAAGTTGTTAGGTACTTTACAGGTAGGTACTTTACAGTTAGGTAGGTACTTTACAGTTTGATATTACCAGATCAGCTGAGTCGAATTAGTAGTTTATGTAGTTTATGGGAGGTGTCGGGAGGGGAGGGGGGGGGGCATGAAAATGTTTCAATGTGTTGCAGACTCGTATGCAAGCGTTCTTTTTTAAAATAGAAATTGCAATTTTTTTCGTTTATTATTTTCAATAACAAGTTTTTGGAATCGAGCTAGAAAAAGTTACCCCACTCTCAAAATTGTTTTACTATTTGCCCGTAATAAGTAGCGCTATCGCGGGGCCACTCAATGGCCAAAACTACTCCGGGATCACATCTTTTCTACGTTAAGAATCAGTTTTTCGTTTAATTGGAATAAATATCATGAAACTTACTTTTTGTAGCAGAAGAATAACAGAAAAATAGTTTCATTGACAATAATACTTTTTTTTTAACAATTATTGACTTTCCACTCCGATAAAGAGTGTCGTTCGTTGTACCTACCAACACTTTCTACCAATGTTACAATGACAATTTTTTTCTGCTAATTGTTCTTAAATTTTATTTTAGTTCCATTTTAAAATCAAAATGAACGGTTTTTTCTTTCTTCCTGATGAATATCAACGTACAACAAAAATTTCAGCCGTCAACTAATAAGTCAACATTTTGACACTGCCTGTACAGGAGCGAGGGGCGAAGGTGAGAGAGTCGTATTTTCCATCTTTAAATAAATTAGTTCTTGCAAGTGAATTGATTTCCAGCCATCAACTACTTAAGTCATAATTTCTCTAAATTTGACAATTTCAAACGGCCGCCATTTTTGAAAGACCAGGGCTTTGGAGTGGCAGAGATCCAATTTTTACTCACCTTGGAGAGCATTTTAATAAAAATTGGTTTGTAGCTCTCAACTTGTGAGTCACCGTTTTCGGCTCCCGGTATATGAGATTCAAAACATGTTGACTCCAACAAATTCGGGATAAGAAGATCGGCGTTCTTTGTGGTAGATGACAGCAGGCTCAATTTTCTATTACGTAATTGAAACGCTGCAAATTACTACACAAAAGTTTATCATTTTTCTATATAGATCACTCGTCTGCAAAGAATACGGCTTTGCCATTGTTACCACCAACCAACTTGAGGAAAAACATCGATCGCATTTCGGTCAGCAAAGATTAGGCCTTCTGATTTATCGTCAGTCCAACCCTTAAGTTCTCGTAGGGGGCGAACGGTTTGTCCTACAGGTTTCCGTGTGGTCTCTAAAAATTCAATACTATCTTAAATTGATGGAAAAACAAAATTGTTATATCAAAATAAGGGAGGGGGGGGGGGAAATTTCATTATTGGAGATAATAAACCAAAAAGGGATCTAGTTGGATACGGAAAGTTGGGGTCTAGCCCAAATAAGCCGTTTAATGCCCCCTCAACGACAAATTAACCGTTTGTCTCTAACAAATTTTTGGGAATGACCTGAATCGTCGTGACGTCTAGATAATAATATTATCTAGACGTCACGACGATTCAGGTCATTCATCTAGATATTATCTAGATTTGGTACTTAGAGACATATTACGTCAATGAAGTCTACAAAGTCATTGTAAGAAAGTATTTTTCCGTCGACTGCGCTCCACTTTCACAGCCTTACGAAGTTGAGACCACCAGAGGATCTATTCTTGTACACGACTTCCTTCTCTCAAGGATTTTGCTCTTCAGCCCCACCTGACTCTTATGCTACAAGTAAAGTCTTCGTTCCAGATGTAGGTCACAAGTTTCACGGCTTCGCGAACGTAAGCTTTAGAATTAACAAGTTACATGGGTGTATCGCACCCTCCACCTAGTTATACGGACTTATCTGCCCTGCTCGGGTATTAACCACTCCACGACCCACACCCGGTAACGAGTTCAAGCGTATTTCTCACGCTACTAAACACAGAATGGGAGCGGAAAACGCTATTTATTCCAAAACCAGTTCCAATTCCGTTCCTATGTATAACCCTAATGAACTCGGTAATTAGGTACAGTACATGCTGTTATCTGCAGTGTCGTTGCTGTAGCAAATTAAGCTGTACTGAGGTCCGTTCTCGTTGACTGTATGTACGAGTAATACTAGAAATCGGGCAAGTATTATAAATGCACACATGTTATAATAATAATACTCTTTATTTGTTCACCTTATACAGGTATGAATGCGTCAAAATATACTCATACAAGTTTGTCAACAATAGTCAGATACAAGTTTTTAGAAAATAATGAATTGAATTAGTTTAATGGAACACACGTGATTAGTTAATACCATTAACTGAATTTAATTGATTGAGTTTATTCAATTAATTGATTAGTTGATTGAATACACTTGTTTACAGTAAAATGTATGTACGTATCTACACCGGAGTGTCTGTTTATCTATGCCGAAAGTAATTGAAGATTCTTCACTTGATACAATGAACACCTGATATGTTGCCTCAGGAAATGTTATTTCTATTCGTGTTATTTGTAAATGTTTATTCTCCAAGACCTAGACTGACACTAGCGACTCACTTCATACTGTACATGATAGGTACATAAAGAAATTGATGGCAATATGAAGGGATGGCAATTTTTCCTGTATAGATCATTCGTCTGCAAAGATCACAGCTTTGCCATTGTCACTATTTTTTTTTTTTTGTTTTTTTGTTTTTACCTATCAACCATAGGTACCTACAACAGCATTTTTCAAAATTTCAACCCTTCATTTTTACCCCTTAGAAGTAGACCCCAAATGGAAATGAAGGGTTGAAATTTTCACAATCAAGTTTATTTCGAAGAAATAGGGAGCTTCATATGGAAGTTTGATTACCGGTTGCTAAGGAAGCAAAACTGAATACAAATCGGAGAAACGAACAGCAATCGCGTTTCGGTTAGCTAAAAATTCAATACAGATCAATACAGGTTTTTGATTTGGTGTGAATCACCAAAGAGGTCTACCTCTTTAGTGATTCACACTCGTGATTCTGTTTTATCGAAGCAAAACCCTTAAGTACTCGTAGGGAGCGAACGGTTGGTCCTGCAAATCTCCGGGTGGTCTAAAAAAAATTTAAAAATTCAAAGCTATTTAAAATTGGTTAAAAAACAATACCTCTATTTCGGGAATTTTCGAACTAGGGCACTCTTGAACATTTCAACCCTTAATTTTCACTCCTTAGAAGTGACTGACATCAACCAAAATATTCGGGCACGACTAGACCCCAAATGGAGCCCATATACCAAATTTGAACCAAATCGGTCCAAGGTTGCTTAAAAAAAGTGCCGCGGACGGAACATTTTTTAGTAGAGTTTTGGATTCTACGTACCTTGAAACGTAAAGCATCAAATTTTGAGAGGGTTTTAAAATTTTTTCTTGCTCGAGTTCAATGATTCATTACCTATTGAAAATAATAAACCAAAACAAGTGTTAACATAGCTAATAAATGAAGGGGGCTTTAGATGCTATAAACTGTTATACAACGTCTTTGCATAGCAGTAAAATTGAATTTATGCGAGATAAAGAACAAATTATGTAACTGTAATGACTCGTACTTGTAAATACGTAGTTCTCAAATAAAGGTCGAGGGAAACCCTGAGTGACTCACACCATGCAAGGTGGGTAAGGTGAGGTACGGGGAACAGTGACATCAGTTGACGTCACCTTTTTCCACCCTCCTCTTACCTTGTCAAGTCCACATAAAAGGAGGACTCAGGGCTTCCCTTTCATGCACTCGTCTTCGAAAACTCGACTTGTTTATTTCTCGATCTACCTCGCCTCTTCTCTGAAGCCCACAGTTCATCAGAGGGTCTCGGTATGCGATAAAGCTCATCGCGCCGGCTTCTGCTCCCATTTACCCTAGTCGTCGTCTACCTCCAACTAGGATAGGTAAATGTGGTGCATCCCCCGGGTCGGCGAGCAATCGCGCCTAGGAATGTATCCGAGCTGGCGATCTTAACACTCCTGCACACGGTCTGCGGTTACCCGCGCCGGGCATCGAGTGTTGTCCCGTCCTTTGTCTTCGTTGAGTAGGAACCAATCAAATCGACAAGCAGAAGGAAGCCGATCGCCTTCACGCTCCGACACGCCGTCATAACAGTAACAATACTGTAATTTATATGACTTAGGGTTCATATAACATAACAAACAAAGTACCTATTTTTTTTTTTTTTTTTTTTTTTTTATTTACTGGGACGGGGCAAGCCCTTAGTCACTGAGACCATAGGTTTGATCTATTGTGACCGTATTCCCTATATTCACTTAAGTGCCCGTTCGAAAACCTCTTCTTTCACAAAGTGAAGAAGTTTTTCGGGCGTTACCCGAGCAATTTCGGCCGGGACAAGAGTACCCTTACCAAAATGCCGGAATCTGGTAGATGCTACAGCAGGACACTCACAGAGGATGTGTTCTGCTGTTTCGACTCCTTCGCAGCAGAGCCGACATTCAACTGTCCTGGCCTTGCCCATCTTGTTGAGATGGTATCTCAGGGGGCAATGGCCAGTCAGGAGACCCACAATGGTGCGAAGGTCCTTCCTCCTTAGCGACAGCAGAGCTTTTGCTCTTTTTTTGGAGATGGTGATTAGCTGCTTGGCTTGCCTCTGCTTTGGAGTGTTGCGCCAGTACGCAGCTCTCTTGCTATCCTCCCATTTTTGGACCTGTTGAGTAATGAAGCTCTTGGTAACCCCGAGTAGGGGTTCAGGACCAAAACATTGGGATTCCGATCCCTTCTTAGCGAGTCGATCGGCTTCTTCATTGCCATCTACTCCTTCATGGCCAGGGACCCAGAGCAAAGTTAACTTATTGCCCCGAGCCGCAGCCTTCAGGGAGTCCAGACAATCCCAGGTTAGCCTTGATGTTATTGAGTAGGCTGCAATGGCCTTTAGGGCTGCCTGGCTATCAGACATTATGTAAATTCTCGCACCTTTGAGTCGTTTTTTGGCGATCTCTCGTGCGCATATTTCTATGGCATGGGTTTCAGCCTGATAAATGGTCGCTGTTGTTCCTAGGGGTTTAGTTAGGCTAAAATTTGGGCCTTTGATCCCTAGGCCAGCTTTTCCATTCATCACAGACCCATCTGTGTACCACAGAAGTGAACCTGGTTCATATTGAGGCGTGCCTCTTTTCCAGCATTCACGATCATTAATGATCACTCTAAAGGGTAGGTAAAAGTTCATTCTCTCTGACATAGTGTCAGGGACTGACTTGACCACTGGATCGGTGTGGACTTGGTCCAGTATTTCCAGGTGGCTCCCTTTACGAGGGGGGAGTTTGAGTTTTCCCGAGTGCAGCATTCTGATAGCCCCCAGGAAGGCTGTCCTCTGAACAAAGATATGTAGAGGGGTGAGGTCAAGAAGAACCTCTAGTGCTGCTGAAGGGGTGGTACTCATTGCTCCAGATATACCAAGGCATGCTTGCCTTTGCAGTTTGGTTAGCTGGAGCATAGATGTAGCCTGGTTTGATTTTTGCCACCATACAACTGAGGCATAGGTGACCATGGGTCTGACAATCGCTTTGTATGACCAGGAGGTCATTTTAGGCGTTAGTCCCCATGTTTTTCCGAGCATTCTGTGACAAGCCCATAATGCTCGTGTTCCTTTGTTTAGGATATACTCTAGGTGCTTGTTCCACAAGAGTTTATGGTCTAGCACAACCCCCAGATATTTAACTTCATTGGAGAACGAAATCCTCTGCTCATGAAGATAGGGGGTTTTTAGAGATAGTTTCCTTCTGTTCGTGAAGGGAACAATGGTGGTCTTTTCTGGGTTAACATGAAGCCCTTGGTCAGAGCACCATTTTTGGACGATATTCAGAGCACACTGCATTCGGTCTGATACGACGCAGTCGAATTTGCCCCTAACTATTATGTTAAGATCATCCGCGTAGGCTATTACCTCAAAACCTGCACGAGTTAGAGTTTCAAGCAACTCGTCAGCCACCAACAGCCAGAGCAGTGGGGAAAGAACCCCTCCTTGCGGGCAACCTCTGTTCGCTAGAACAGTGATGCTCGTCCCGCCCTGTGTGGTAGTAATCACCCTACTGATCAACATAGCTTTGATCCAGTGGGTAGTAGGGTCTTCGATCCCTTTGTTTCTAGCTGCTCTTTCCAGTGAAACATAGTTGGTGTTATCGAAAGCACCCCCTATGTCCAGGAAACAGCAGAGGGCCACTTCTTTTGATTCCAAGGCCCTTTCAATCAGTGAGACAGTGTCTGAGAGAGCAGTCTCAGTTGATTTACCCTTTTGATAGGCATGCTGGGCCTTTGCAATAGGGTTCTTGCTGAGATGATCATCCCTGATCATCTGGCCAATGATTTTCTCCATTGCCTTCAAGAGGAAAGAGGTGAGGCTGATGGGTCTCTGCGATTTAGGCTGTGTTGAGGAGGATTTTCCAGCCTTTGGAATAAACACCACCCTCACCTTCCTCCATACCTTAGGTATGTATGCTAGGGAATAGCTAGCTATATAAGTCTTAAGAATTATTGGGCTAAGCATCTCCAGTCCCTGCTGAAGAAGAGCTGGAAAAATGCCATCGCCACCTGGAGACTTATAAGGTTGGAACGATTTGATCGCCCATTTAACCTTATTGGAAGTAAAGATTTGTTTTGCTCGCTTTAGGACTCTTCGGTTCGGCAGGTATATATCTTCTTCTCTGTCCTGAGCATGGGGCCAATGGTCCCCTGGTACAACGACGGAGCCTGGAAAGTGCACTCCCATTAGGAGTTCCAGAGTCTCCTTGACGTCATTTGTATAACTTCCATCTGCCTTCTGAAGTAAACCAATTTGGTTCGGCCTATCCTTGGAAAGAACTTTCTGCAATTTGGCTACTGCAGAGACCTCTTCCAATCCTTCACAGAAGTTCCTCCAGGATGACCTTTTTGCTCTTCTTAGTGCCTTAGTATATTCAGAGTGGTGTCTTTTATATAAGTCCCATTCTCCAGTCCTTTTGGCCCTATTGAAGAGTCTCCTCGCAAGAGTACGCAATCTTTCTAGTTTACGACTCCACCATGGAGCATTTCGGTTGCTCGCTTTGGTAATCAGCTCGCAACTTTCTTCATAGGCTTTAATTATTGCGGCTTGCACTTCAGTTGCTACAACATCGAGTTGCTCTGAAGTGCATATTTCTCTATCAAGTCCTTCAAGGTCTTGCTTTAGGATTTCTCGATAGAGTTCCCAGTTAGTATTCCTGGGAATACGGTACGTATCTTCAACCTGATGATAGAAATCCAAGTTGAACATTATGTACCTATGATCAGAGAAGGAAATCTCGTCTGATACATGCCAGTCCTTCACTCTGTTTGCCACAACAAAACTAGACAGGGTGAGGTCAAGAACCTCTTTTCTAGTTCTTGTGACAAAAGTGGGTTCATGTCCCTTATTGAGCACCGACACCTGGCATGCAGTTAGAAAGTCTAGGAGGGACTCACCTCTATAATTTGTGTTAGTGCTGCCCCACAATATGTGGTGGGCATTGGCATCGCATCCAATGAGGTAATGGAGATTCCTCTGGTGACAGTAATCTAGCAGTTGTCTGATCTCTGCTGGTGGAGCTTCTGTATCGTCACCAGGAAAGTAGGCTGATGCCACCACAATTTTCCTACTTCCTAGATTGGTTCGCTCCTCCAGCACTACTGCTACTAGGTCTCTGGAAGTAAATTCGGGTATTGCCATGAATGATACACTGTCGTGAATGAGGATGGCTGCTCTACACCTATCAGCCTCACGACAATACACCAACTTACCAGTTTTTGAGGGGATTCCTCTGATTTTGCCCTTGCCTGCCCAGGGCTCTTGTATTAGGGCTATTTTGAGCTTCATCCCGGCAAACACCCCACAGAGGGCGGCTGAGGCCACTTCAGCCCTGTGGAGGTTCACCTGGACAAAGCCCAGCCCTAAGGAGGGTTCTAACGACCCCTCCCTCGACCGCCCTTCTTCCGTCTCTGCCATTCTTCTTGAGGGCGACCCGGTTTTCGTTTGGCAAGTCCATGAAGCTGGGGTCTTTGTTGCTTCATGGAAGCTTTCTGGCCCACCTGGGAACCCTCACTAGTTGAGGCCAAGGGCCTCTGTTGTGGTGGTTTCCCAGAATTGGCCATCTTTCGGGCTGCTGATGTTTTGCCCCCTCGGTTACCACCACTAGATGAGTCCAAAGGCCTCTGTTGTGATGAAGTACCGGGGCTGGCAACGTGTCGGGCTGATGGGTGCCCAATCGGCAGAGGGTAAGGCCTTGGGGTCCTTTGCGCCGAAGTTGATGGGAGATTGGGGTCAAGCGCAGGTACCAGGGGCGCCGTATGCTCAGGCTCCGGTTCTGACCCCTCAGCACTGACACTCGTCCCCTGCTCATGGTGGGTTTCTTGCGTCCCCTTATCCATGGTCTCCACATCAGTTTCCGACTCCCCTTCTGCTTCGCTGGCTGCACCCGCCCTTTTGGTGTTGCGCTTAATTTTCATCACAGCCTTTCCAAACTTGTAATTTATTCTGTTCCCTGCCCGTAGAACAGCAGCTGAGGCTGTATCGACGGACAAGGTCAGCTTCGTCATGGTTCCCTCTGTCAGGCGACTCAGTGTTCTCCAGTGCTCGACGTGGAGTCCTTCATTCTGCCCTTTGATAAGGGCAAGAATCCTTTCCTCTGCATCGTCGGCACTGTTTGGAAAGTAACCAAAAACTATATGGGGGTGTGGCAGATCAGCCCCTTCAACAAGCTTAAGGTTGGTCTCCTCACATGGTTTGGAATTCGCCATGTGGTTCTTGAGCCATTCAAGGGTAGTGTCATTACCGCAGGTTATGGAAAGCCAGCCCCTGCGGTAAGTGGAGTCCAGGAAGACAGGCTTAGGCCCTATACCTTCCTGGTCGACTATCCCTTGCAGGATGGATTCCTGTATTCGGAGCATTTGCTCAAACATGAGGAGTGTTTCAGGATAGTTGGCATCAAGGATGCCAACTTTCCTTCCCACTACCGCATCTTTGTAGGAGGCCACTCTCCTCGGAGGTCTTGTGTCTCTAAAAGAGACCCTCTTCTTTTTTGTGGCCCCTTTTTGGCTATCTGGCGTGTTTTCTGCAGAGGTTCTTCTCCTTTTAGCCTCACGCCTTTTCTTCAATGCCTCTTCAGGTATAGGATTGGAAGCCTCCTCTGCCGCCTCTTCGTGGGTCCTTCCATGGCGAAGGCACCACGTGAAGCGTCTTTTGCCTGCACCATTCAGGTTTCTATATTTCTTAACCCAGGCAGGAGTTTCTTCGTCAGATGGTACCCTAGGCGTTGACACCTTTGGGTCCATGTGACCTGGGTTGCCAGATGAACTACCAGAAGGCTGATGCAGTTCCGAGTTCATAGGAGCCTCTGTTGCATCGCTTTCGGTGTTTTCCACGGTTTCCATGGCTTCTTCATACTGGTCAGATGGTGGGCTTTTCAGTAGCCTTTCTTCATCCTCCGTCTGGATTTCACTGTCGCCAGTATTCATGATTTTTAGATTATTATTTTTAAATTTTTCTGAAAAATCCATAAACATAATTAATTAATGGCAGGGATCAAGTGTAGGTCTAGGGCTCACCCTGATTGCCAAAACTAGACCAGCATTTAATTGAAACCGAGAGTGGCCAGCTCTACGGAGTTCGCTGTTTACGACTAAGCACCCCCTTAGCCATGCACTCATAGACACAGCTGTTCCGTCTTGAGTTGGGGGCGAATGAGAAAGGAAGAAAGAAGAAAGAAAGAAAGAAGGAAAGAAAGAAGAGGAAAGGTGTTGGAAAGGTAATAGGATTAGAGAGCGTAGAAATTCGCCACCTCCACGCCCCCACACCCCCCTCTCGTTGGTTAGGGGAAGAATCTTTACAGACCATCCCCCGTAACAGGCAGCACCTCGAGAAGGTGAGAGTAGGAGCTGAGTAGAATAGGCTATAAGAGACGCTTTCTACCCCTTTTGCTACCCAAAAAAAAAGTACCTATGTGATGATACTCTAATTTATCGCAAAATTGTTTTCTTGTAATTTATATACTTAGTCAAAAGAAAAATTTTACCTTACAACACCTAGCCTAATGTCGGATAGGAAATCTAGAAAATTTGAAAAAGGGATTTTTTTTGTTGGAATTTTTGAATCTAGGGAATTTTATATTCATATACTTATCCATCTATGATGTGACAACAAGTCATCATACTAATGTCTAGCCCTACAGATGGGCAACAGAAAGCTAATCATAATGCTATTTTGCCGGGTTTCTTGGAGAGCAATAACAAGTGATTAAAGAGCAGTTAAGTATTATATTAATAAGGGTGATAGATTGAAACCTTCATAGTGACAGTTTTTGTTTTGAATCTGTATAGATAACACGATTTATTAATAATGTCTCACTTTTATTACTCTATCGCTACTTCTATTTTCTACCTACCATTTCAATGCGATTCAATTCCGAAATATTGGTACTTCACCAGGACGAATAGCTGTTGAGCCGATGGATTGCGGGTACTATGGAAATCTTCACTGATCTGTGGTTACTGTGTAGCGATGGTTCAGACAGCTAGAAGCCTGAGCTTCTCCGGAGTTGGGGACATTCTCCTGCTGTCATCGGGATTTGTCTCTTTCCGTTTTCCTCGTCTCCTTTATTTCAATTTTCACCTGATCAGCATTGTACTCGTTGTTCAAAATTCGAGGCAGCCGGACGCGTCAGCAAAGATATACTTCAAGAAATTCAAAACGTTCATCGATTACGTTTTTCAAGTTCAAAACCCACAAATATCAAATATCGAGTATTTTTGAGCTGACCTCTTGGATGCATTCTCATGACAGTTACCTGAAAATTCGTTAGTTAACTGATGCTATGTGGCTTTAACTTTTTACGTTATGTTCCATTTTCAAACATCGGATCGCAATAATTATAAGCAATGATCTTGAAGAATACTCTAAAAATGTAGACTTCACAGCAAATCTTCATTACCTTACATTTTTTATCCTAAAGTAGGTATTTTTTTATTCGCTCTCTCACTGCTATCAAGTGACACTAATTGGGGGGGGGGGGGGGGGTGCGCCTGTTTTTTTTTTTTTTTAATTTTTAATCGAAAGTAGAACTCATCCTGAGAATTTTGACACCAGCCGTTCTCTTTTTGGATGAGTAGATCTTTTTCTATGATTTTCCCAATTTTCAAATGTTTATTAGGTCACGCGCCCCTCGGGATCCCCCAGCCCACTGTGACGTCATAAACATTCGAAACTTTGAAAAATCTTAGTAAAAGGTCTTCTCACGCTAGAAGATCGCGGTGGGTGTCAAAATTCTCTGAATGCGGTTTAGTTTATATGAAAAATAACAATAAACAGTTTTTCCGACCCATGCGCACACCCCATTTGGGTTGAGGGAACTCTGCTTGTTCACATCTCTCCAACTGTAGCTGTGAAAGAGCCAACTGATTCGCAAATTGCCACGTTTATGTTGCCACGGGTTGGTATACACTCAGCGTCCAGTCATTTGAGCAAACAGCTGAATCAAATCATTGTACCGTAAGTAGAAGAAAAAGTAGTTTCAGGGTTTTTCTCGTGTGATGCCGTTCACCTTCGAGCCTGATCCTCACTGACACAATGTCTGTCTTCAAGACAGACTTCGACTTGCAGTCTTCTAAACCTAATAAGACTATGGTGCTCTTATCTCTTTGCTAAATATTGTAGAGTAGAGAGAGACCACAGGGATACGACACTTACTGGGTCTTCTAAAAGAGTTTACGAGGGGAGACCGTCGGAAGTAGTCTGTGGTAATTTTGGTTAACGAGATTTTTTTACTAAGTTATTGTCAAACAGCAGATTACTTGTACATGTATCTGATGTCCATCGGTAAGAGAATCAAAATCTGTTCTAATGGTTTCACCTGGCTTCCATTCCGCCACGCCTCCAAAAAGAGGAAGGTTCCCTGCGACCTCAAAAAATTCCAGGATTCCTCTTGCGAGCATTCGCCCATCCACGTACTGAACCATGTCGTCTGGATCTGGTTAATTTTTCTAGTTAACAGTAGTTAGCTGGACACTGACGTGTTTTCCTAAAATGAGTCCATATTGTGGTTTAAGGTGTATAAAAAGTGGTCCGATGACCCATGAAACTGAGAAACCCTCTTTTTCTCTGAAGTCGATCAAAGAGGAGAAGAGAAAAACGAGGTGTGTTGGGTGGTTTCAAGTTTCAGATTTTTTGTTGTCTGCTGCGATTGAATCCAACTGTTGTTCCAAGTTTTTTCGCCTGAGCAATTATCGTGATTTTCCCGTGTTTTTCTTTCCATCGTGTTGCCAGGTGTCGCCTGACAATCAGACGGTCAGAGTTCCGTTGTTTTGATCGAGTGACGGATGATGAACAAAAAACCGCACGCTCGGGTGCGTGCTCGGGGAGGCGGAGCGGGAATCGATCCCACTCTATTGACTTCCTCTTTCCCTTTTTCCCTTTTTTTACTCCTCGGAACCTTTCGCTTTGTTACTCGAAGGAAGTGAAGATTTAAGTCGGGAGGTCGCATCGAGACGTTGACGAGTTCGTTATGATCTCGTTCAAACAAAGAAAAACCAACAACTGGTCGGAGGTCAACAACTCTCGGGGTGTGTGTTCAGCGCAAGATTTGTTAGGCCTAGCGAGGGTGGGTGAACGCATGTGGTGCTTGAATCTATCCCGCAAGGAAATTTATAGCTTCACCCTCCACAGCCGCGGAAACCTCCTGGTGGCAGGTGACAGTATATTCGCTTCTCCCAGGACGATTTCGCGTATAAGAGTTCCTTGGCGAAGGGTTCATTTAATTTCAGAAAACAGATTACTTAGAGCGCATGTCGACAACAGCCCACACCCAAGCAACAAGACATTTTGAAAAACCCAATTACATTTTTTTTTTTAATACTACTTACACTCATGGAATTAAGTGAGCGATCAAGCCGAATGGCGGCTTGAATTGCTACTCCAACAAAATGTAATGTACAAAATGCTCCAAAACACTTGTAAATGGAGTTGATCGAAATTCAAGAAAACTCACTTTTAAAATCTAAATTTGAAGACGTGGAGTTGTGAGATTTCTACAACAAAAATACCTCAAAGGAGTCCATTTTCTGCAGCTTAGAAAATTTGCAAAAGGACTGATTTGTGCGTTTGGCTGTACTAATAAATAAATGCGAACAGTTCTTTTCATTTATGAACGTTAATAAATCAAAACATCGTACAAGGTTAACCGACGATAATTTGGAAAATTTTTGACTTCTTCGTATCAGTGGAATAATCCAAACATCAATGAATTAGTTTCCCAAATTCGAGCTCAAGAGTCTCATTGAGTTCGGTGTCGCTATTTAAGTTGGGTAACCACATTGCCTCGGCACTTTTCCGAATGACCTGGTTTTACATAACCCACAATTACGTCGGTCAATCTACTCATAAAATAATTTTATTACATACCATTAGAACCGCCAGGAGCTGTAGATTCTAAAAACTGTCGAATTTTGTCAATTAGCTCAATAACAATCTTCGTAGAGTTACGAGAAAGTTGATCTTTTGTAATAAAAAATGTCACTATTTTTCTCACATTTGTCACATTTTTTTCCCTTATTGAACTACTCGGGTATCTAGCGTCTCCCCGTTTCTTTCTAATGATTCACAACTGCATTTAGAGCAAATAGAGTTATTTTGTTTGATCCATCCACAAAATCTGATTTCTGGTAGTGATAAGAATGACAAGCCAAAACTATCCATGAAAAATTGAATTTGAAAGTTTACCACGTGGGTACTAAAAACAAAAGGCCGAAAAAAATTCCCCAATCGAAAGAAAACCCAATTACCAACACTACAAATAAAAATAATAAAAGTTAGATTCCGACAGATAGAACCAGAGAACAGGAGTCAAACATAGTTGAAAAAGTAAAGTTCAGTAGAGGCGTTTGAAGTTTTGAGCACCCGATGAGACGTGAAAAAACATTTCTGTCCGCTTCGCTCTCGATCCATGAAAGATCTCACTCGTTTACACACTTTTTTCTTCCTCCATAATACCAAATAATGTTATGTGATTCTGTAGGTGTTTCAAAGAAAACGAAGAAGAATGAAGTTTGGTTTTGAAAACCATAACAACACAACCTTTTTGTCACTCCGTTGTCCTTCCATGTCCACTGACGCAACTTCAAAAATGTATAGCGACCAGGAACTCCGAAAGAAGGTTTTCTGCGTGGAAATAGTAAATAAGGATTCGAAGGAAGTCCAAGCAATCTCTCCAATCAACGAACCGTAATTACAGAATTCAAAAATTGATACAAAAACTGCTTACAAATTTAATCTATAATTTAGTTATTATAATATTTAAAACTCTTCCTTGATGTTCTCGACAAATAAGAAAATTATTACTTAAAGAATACTCAAACAATAATTAGTAGGAAATAAATGTTTAAAATCGTAAATTGGAGAAATTCAATTAGAGGCATCTTTGAGGAGGAAATTCAATTCTGAAAGGTCAAATGCATGCTTTTCATTTCCAACTTTTTCTTACTTTTGAGGGAATCCTCTCACTTGATTCATTAGTAACTCATATTATTTATTACCCACTCTCGGCAAGATGGAGTATATTTGTTCATGACTTGTGCTCTGTCTATGATCTCTTGTCAGTATGTAGTCGTCAGGTGTCGTCGTGGAGAAAGTCGGTGATTACATTTCTCTTATTGTCAGGATCTTCATTCGTCTTCTCTCCTCCGTCAATTCAGCAGGTAAACGATGGTATCCTGGCTCCTTTTCTACCTACCTGATTCCCATCACTTCTAGAGCCTCCAAAATGGAGATTACCGATTGCGTAGCACCACTGTATTCCAGAAGTGTGACTAGATTAAGGCGTTGTTGAATTAGACGAACTTTTAATAAAACCAAGCATCCAACACTCCGCCTAATTCCGACTATCATTTCATTGTGATGTTGCTGGAATAACCAAATATAGGAATATCTTACTGTTCCTAGATAGATATGTTTATTTGGCGGCATTTTGTACACTTTTAAAAGAAGATAAGTTCATGATGCGAGCGATTTGCTCAGATTTTCTACCCGACGTTAGGCTTGGCCAATGTTGTAGGGTAGGATCTTTGCAAAATCGCTCCATCTCGTTAAATAAATTGATATTTACTGTGCATTACAGTAATAAGTAAATTACTAAACAATACATGATTGGACTGATGAATGGACGCTATGTCTAATCCTATACATAATATGCTGTTTAATATCCTCTCGCATCTAAAGCCCCCTTCTGTAACTAGCCAACTTGCATATGCCCATAACCGATTCCGGCGCCAACGACGATCCGACAAATGGAGGGAAACCCGCGCCCTGGCCGATCCAATACTCCTGGGAGGGCAACTGCCTATCTCTTCGAGAAGCTCGCCACTCTCTTGTGAGGTGTCATCTGGGATTTACTCTCGTCTATCCACTCATACCCATCTTCCTTTACTCTATTTCAATTTTTCGAAAGTGGAATCAGTAAAAACCCCGTAGATCTAGATGGGAAACAAAGCGACTGCTGCTGGAAAACAAAGGATGCCTGTCCTGGAATATGAAGTTCCCGTTTTTCCTAGCTACTCAAACCTTCCAAATTTACATTCATCTACCAGCCTGGTGGACTTTGGCGATGAGTGACTCTACTTCCAGCGGTTTCCGTAAAAGTTGAACAAGTTCCCACTATTTTCGAAAATTCGTTGAACTCTCCAAAAATGTCTAACATTCAATGAAATCAATTCATGGTTTGGTTATAATCAACCTAATAAGTCCATTCGAAATTTTCACTTGTTCCAGTTTTTTAAAAATGAGTGTAGGTATGTAATTTGTTAAATAACATATTTCGAGTTCGTAGATTTATGAAATTCGGAACCCAATATCTTACCCTCTCTTTTGTAGACTGGGACCTTTCACGGCGCCAGTGATACATCACCCGCAACGCTGACATGTCGTGCGGGTCTGGTCGAGCGGCTCCCGATTCCACCTCCGACGTTCTCTCCTGTCCCCTAATTCCTCTCCTGCCCCGTAGGTCTCTCTTTCTCCCTCATCCCTTTCAATTTAATGAGTCATAAATCTTTCAACATCAGGTCCCTCGGGATTAGCCTCCGTGCCAGGAATTCCGAAAGAACCGCCCGCCGTTCTCTTCATTTCAATGGAACTCAATATCCGAACTGAACAACTCAGGCTGTTTGTTGAAAAACTCGCCCAAGAACTGAGATTATTATTTACCTATAAGTGCTAGTCCTTCTATATTCAGAAGTGTTTTATTGACATTTATGCAGATTTTCTTGTGTTTTATAAGTTTTGTTTTGAAGGAATTGACTGGTATTATTTTAGTGTCAATTAAAGTGTAAATTTCAAGTTAGGGAACTAAAATTTAAAAATATCCTATTAGAAGTTGATTTATATATTTTAAACAAGGCTTAAAACCAATTTATTGATGAAGAAATGTTTTTTAAAGAAATATAGTGGATTTTGGGCGAATGGAGAGAATTTTGTTTCAGCCTCTTTTGTCCGTTAATCGCAAGGATTTACAAATGTAACCAACGTAGGAAAGCTTACATTCTGTGCAACAATTCAAAAAAAGAAAAAAATGGTTCCTCCTTATTTCCAAGTGCATGTATTTCCGAACAAATTTGACTCGGCGGCATAGTTTGGTTAATTACTACATGTCACGGGTTTTCTGGGATTTCTTCGTACCCATAGAATTCATAAATATTCCGATAGATGGGAAATCATAAAAACGTCAATTCCCAAGTTTTCTTCTTATTAGATGGAAATAATAGACGTTAAGCTTGTTATAATCATTGTACTTTGGCACCATTTTACCATTCTACATCTACTCATAAAATCTGTGGAAATTTTGCTTCCTCACTACCGAAGGTAGGGAAGCTTTGTATTCGTGAAAGAAGTGAAAAAAAAAATGTCCTCCAAAATCAAAATTTCCACTTGCTTTTTGCGTTTTAGAGCTTCCCGAACAATTTTGGTTCCGTGTCTGTCTGTCTGTCTGTCTGTCGGTCTGTCGGTCTGTCTGTCTGTCTGTGGTCAATCCTTGTCCCGGGCAAAACTATACTAACCTGTGGTCCGATTTTGATGAAATTTTCAGGGATTGTGCGGGTTAGGTCCTAGACGGTCCCCTATAAATTTCAGCACCTTCGGATCAGCTGAGTGAGCTCCAAGGCCATTTTCTCTCCTGTTGAACGCAGGAAGCTGAAATTTGAGAGGCAGGGTCAATGGAGAATGCTGAAGGTGCCTGAGTGGTCACTGATCAGCTGAGTGAGCTCCAAGGCCATTTCCTCTCCTGTTTTTCGCCAACTGATTCTATACGTCCATGTTACAATGAGTGAGGAAGCTATACTGCCCACCCAACTTGGCAGACGTTTTTGAAATCAGATGGAAAATGTGAAAGGTATGGTTGTTAAAAGTGTTTTACGTTCGATCATGATAAAATTCATGAAGAAATCCAGCATCTCAACTCGCGATTCCCGAAAATTAGCTGTAGAAGTTATGCAACTTAAGAGGATTCCATATCTGCGCGTGCGGAGAGGATGCTATCAATTCGAGTCACCCGGACAAACCCTGAACGTTTCATCTAAATCGAATCTCAATTTTATACAGTTTGGCCCATTCCAAGTAACATTTCATGTTGCTAAGAGGCTATCTATCAGGAGGTCAGGTAATTCATAGAGAATACCCCAATCTGCAAATCCACAAAAAATTCATAGAAATCGCTCTGTAAGTTCGTGCGGTTTTGTCCATTACGAGCCGAAACAAATAGACAAGATTAGAAAATTACTCAGTTGAGTTTAAAACGAAATCTAAAGCGAAATTGTCACACTTATTTTCATTTATTTTTTTTAATGTTTTATGAGTGAAAACAATGCTTCAGCTAACTTCGTACACTCGAAAGTTGTAACATAGGTACTTATTCTCACATTGTTAAGTTATTGATATTTTTGGGTAATTTACACCTGAAGATCTTTTACTCACAATTTTGAACATCTTGTTCTTCTCTTCACTCAGTTAATTTAATTGTAATTTTTCTGAGGGAATATTGCCAGGTAAATCTTTTCGACGACAATCTAAAGGATCTCTCAGTTAATTTGAAAATCTTTGCTTTGAAAATGTAAAGTTGAGGTAAATTTTATTGTAGAGCGAAATGTCAAGAAACTTCAACATTTCAGATTTGGGGTTCGTGATAAGCGCTCATGATGAAACCGTGTGAAACTCAATTTCGAAAAACATTACACTTGGCACTGAGGGTGCATTTGGTAGATTGGACTTGTTAATGTCTTCATCTTATCTCCCCTCCCTTCAACGCCTCCAATTCAATTAAATATTTTCTCTATCCTCTTCCTCCCTCCTTCGTTTCGTCTCTTCGGACGTTCAGCCTTTTCCACCGAGGGTATCGAGTAGAGATTTTAATTGCCCGCAATTTATTATGTTAATTTATTTCAGTCACACTTTTCACCCTCTTTGCTCTAGGGCGGTCCTCCGAGGTGGAGGTGGTTGGGGACCTTTTTGTTATTCAAAGGGACTTCTGTCTTGGGGGGTCCCGAAAAACCCTTTCCCACGTCCCATTACTTCCTCGATAAGCCAACTTAACTAAATACGAGTACCCACGTAACTGAAATTTTAACTGAACCTTCTTTCTTTATTTTTTTAACCACTGAAAATGAGTAGGAGAATCCTATAAATAGGATTTATCATAGATTGTTGATTGCTGAGAGCCCGAAGGATCTCCAAGCCATTATGGATGCTGTGGTGCGTCATAGCGAGAATAATGGGCTGTACCTGAATGTAGCCAAGACTAAGGTCCTCGTCTTTTCCAAGAATCGAAAAACGGCCAATGTGGAACTCGAATCGATTAGGTTTCTTCGTACAAATACCTCGGTGCGAAAGTTAAATAGCTATACGAATGCAAAAAAAAGAGATCCAAGCACGAAGTGAAAGTGAATGCGGAACTTCTTTACGTGCAGAGATCTTTCCATGGACCTTCGAATTCGGATGATACGGTGTTATGTGTTCTCAGTGCTTCTATATGGCTGCGAAAGTTGGACACTTGCTCCCGTGATTGAAAAGAACATCGAAACTTTCGAGATGTACATATACCGGCGCATGTTGCGGATACGTGAAGGTATCAAACATTGAGGTGCTCCAACGGATGTGTAAGTCCGTTAAGCTTTTACTCACCCTGAATGAGAGGAAGACTCGATACATTGGTCATGTGATGCGCGGTGATCGGTAAAGCCTCCTCAGGTTGATTATTGAGGGCAGAATACCTGGGAAACGCTCGGTTGGAAGGAGGAAAAATTCTTGGCTAAAGGACCTGAGAAGGTGGTTCAATTGCGTCCATTGATATTTACAGAGTGGCTTCAGATAGGGATGAACTAGCAATGTGGATTGCCACCTTCGTTCGGAGACGGCGAATCAAGAAGAAGATAGGTGAACAAGAGCATTCTAGTGATGGGTGTTGTTATGACCCATATTTTAGCTAGTAATTAGTTCTTAAATGAAGAAGCAACAAGGGGATCCCTGAGTGAGTCATCTCCTCATCAGGGGAGACGAGGTACGGGGAAACACATCAACATGACATCACCCTCTCTCTCCCCCTAGGAAACTATACAAGTATATAAGCTCACTCAGGGATGCTCCAGTATGCAATCTAGTCCAGTCAATCTTCTTACTCATTTTGCTCTCTACCTTCTCCGATAAGGGATCTCCTCGGTACTAGGCTAACTAGGTAAATCTCCCGCCTCCTGTCGGTAGGTTTCTTATGAAACGCCGGGGTTGCTGGGCTAGCCTGATCTCCCTGCACTCCGCACGTTGGTCGGGCTGTTAGCTGCCGGTGCGAAAAGTGCAGTCGCTAGAATAGGGACTTTTCTTTCTTCGTTGAGTAGGGATTAAAGAAAACACAAATGCCGCATCGAGAAGGTCATCTCCTTCACTCGACGACACACAGACATAACAGGTGTATCAATAGGTATACGGTTTCCAGGCTAGTGCCCTGGACTAGGTGGCTTTTCTGATCTCTATTGGTCCTGCAAATGATCGATATCAAGAGGACGCAATTATTGGTGTGCTACCTACCTAGGTTTTTTTCTCATTGTAACATCTTCATTTAGATCTTGAACCTACACTTGAAATCTTACCTAGTTTTGAATTCAACTCGAAAATGTATTATTCTGGCTCGAAGAAATTTGAGTGCGTGTTACTGATCAATTGACCGCGAACAAATTTAAAATCAATTTATGTGAATCAGAATTTGTAGCTACTTTTTATAAACTTTTTTATAATTTGAATTATGTTTAGCAATATTTGACTACAATAATAATTATTGTATTATTATTGGAATTAATGTAATTTATTATTCCAATCACATCAATATAACGATGGCATCATATGATAACCTCGTATCTCAATTTTTGGCCAAAATGGTTCTTTTTGGATTCTCTAAATGAAAACGTCGTATCCCACCCACCTGTAATTCAATTTTTAGCGGGAATTGCATTTTCTGCTCTCTAACGCCCTAAATGATAACCTCGGTTTTGATCAAGAGGGCTGAGTGTCACTGATAACCATGGTTTCTTATCGCTAAAAATTGAATTACAGGTGGATGAGATACGAGGTTATCATGTGATGCCATCGATAAGGTTTGTTTTCAGCAACAACTTCCCTATGTTTTGTGGGAACAATATTACTGTTTGCGTTGCAGTAATGAGGAAATTCACCGAATTCTGTTTGCATTTTTCCTGAATAGTTAATGGTGTGGGATATATGAAAATCGGGCTGATTTCGGAAAATAAGTCTCCTGTTATTTTTGGGAGACAATCAAAATTTTTGATTTCAAAACTAACCGGGAAAACGGACGTGAAGAGGGAACGCTCGCTGATTGGGCTGTTCGGATCGCCGTCTCCTCCCAGTGTTGCCCATTGGGACGACGAAATCGTGTTTTCTAAGAGAAAAGTTATCAAACAAAAACAGGGGAAACCTAATTTTCCCCATCTTGCTTTTTCTATTTTCTTCTTCAGTTTTTCGATTTCTAACTTTACTGTTTCGTGAAATTTTGCATCTGGGGACTATAGATTTCTCGATCTCAGCGCTTCAAGCGGCCATAAATGAACTATTCCAGGATGACGTCAGTTTTCCTGTTTTTTTTTTAAACATTCGTATTTTCTACACTGTTTCGTTTATTCGTAAATTAGGAAGTTCGGGCTGAAAGTTTGCCTTAGGAGGTTTTTCGAGGTGCTGAATCCGATTTTGGGGTCAAAAATAGGAAATTCCGACATGGTGAAATTCCTCATTACAGAACTCTGTTTCCGTTTAATGTTCGATATCTTTGAATAGTTCAGCAGTTTGAATGACGTATAATTTCCTAACCTACGTAAATGGAAATTCTAGGCCTGATTACAACAAATTATAGACTAATAAGTTACTAATAATGAAATTTTTTCGTGATTTTATAATTACTTTCTTAAATGGTTGACTTTATCCTGTAGTTATCCAAAATATTGTTAAAAAAGAAACAGCTGGAGTAACTTGTATCTCGGTGGAGAAAAACCTTCAGACGAAAGACGATCATTATCCGATTAAGGGTTGAATTTACGGCCAAGTGATAACGAACCCGTTCGGAACGGTGCGATGTTACAAAAGCGAAAAAAAGAGGTACGGCTCGAGGAGAGGGAAAACGGAATCTCGCTAAATTAAAACTGAATCAACCGATTTACGGCGCGCCCTAGCGAGGAAAAACAGAACGAAAACTTTGACAAAAAAAAAAATACGGAAAAAAGAACTCCGTAGGCGGTTCCAATATAAATGTAAATGCGAGCTAACGGCCTAAAGGCGGTGATTAGAAGTGGTGGTCATATTCGATAAACCAATTACCCCCTCCACATCCGAGGGCCATTTTTAAAACCGATTCGCGCTTTTACAATCCCTAGATAGTAAAGCATGAAAAAAAGTATTGCCGGTTATAAAATGCGCTGTGACCGTGTTTCCGAATGAAGCTATAAATTGGTGGATCCCAACGTGACTTGCAATCAGAAAAATATCGTGAAGCATGAAACTGCACTTTGGAGTTTTGTCTCTGTCGTTCACTGTTGAAGTATTGACGTAAAGAGTTTTTACGTTTTTGTCCAATTGAATCAGTGTGACCATACTGGGTATTCACCTCTTTGACAATTTGCGCGTAAAATTGCAGCAAACTGCCCTAAAGTTTAAAATATATCCGATAGCTGTTCAAATAGGAATAGGTATATTGGATAATTTCATGAATAAATGAACGTACGCTCATTTTGTCTGTGTGTTCAAAACTGAACACACAGTTCTCCAACATATGGTATTCTCCTTCTACAATCACCTTCACGCGGAAATCACGAAAAATATGTTTTTGCGGGCTTCAATAGTAAGTTATCAACCGTCAGAGTCGGGAGGTAGCGGGCACTCCGTACCGCCCGCGTGTAGAAACGTAAGTATTTTATTAATGTTCTAGGATTCGTTAAAACCGTCTATATTACGCGTTTATTCGCTATTTTTTTCGTTTTTGAGGTTTTCGCCAAAATTTCAGGTCACCGATGTCAACTCCCTGAATTTTTTGGGTTCTTCAAGAGCTTTCCAAGGCAAATGATTACTCAGGCATACTATAGAACAATTTTGTGGTCAATATTTCTGAAAACTCCAATTCCAACATTTTCGTGTAAAGATAAAAACTCTGCAAATTATTACTCAATGGTTTATTATTTTCCTATATATATCACTCGTCTGCAAAGCCACCAACTATCCAACGTGAAGAAATATATCGATCGCATTTCGGTCAGCTATAATTTGAACGGAGATTAGGCCTCTTTTGCGATTCACACTTGTGTTTCTGATTTATCGTACGTCCAACCTTTAAATTCTCGTAGGGTACGAACGGTTTGTCCTACAAGGCGCCGCGTGGTCTCAAAAATTCTAAAAATTCCATAGAATCTTAAATTGAAGGAAAAACAATAGGTACCTTTATATCAACATTTTTTGAGTTAGGGCGTTTTAGAAATTTCAAAATTCATTTTTGAACCCTTAGAAGTGACCTAAATCAACCAAAATCTTCGGGGCACAACTAGACCCCAAATGGAGCCTTCATACTAAATTTCATCAAAATCGGGCAATGCTAAGTGGGGAAAGTGCCGCGTACGGCGGACGGACGGCCAAATTTTTATTCGATTTTTGGATTCTACGTACCTTGAAACGTAAACCATCAAATGTTGAGGGAGTGTTAAAATTTTTTTTTCTTGGTCGATTCCAAAGGTTCATTATTAAATAATAAACCAAAAGGGTTATTCCTTATTTTCGTAAAAGTGCTGGTTTGAGGGAATTTTTGATGAAAAAGAATTTTCTATTGTTCGTTACGTAAGGAGAACGCTAAGTAAAGAGAATTCTTGGAAATGCTGATATTTTGTGATAGTGTTTCAAACTTCTCAACTTCAACTTCAACTTCAGTATCTGGTCGATTTATAAACGATAAAATGCTCTTTCATGTGAATTTTCGAAAAATTTCGTTACAGTCACTGTGCACTTGTGTTATTTGATCCCTTTGTCAGAGACTAAAAGCTCTTTTTTTCTGTACCTTTTACGCTTCAATTTAATGTCAATTATTAATTTCCCCCCTGTCCTTCGGGATCTGAGAGCTAGTGATTTTTTCTGGGTTGCACTAGAATTGCACTGGAGGCTTCTAGAACTATACTAAGGTCAAAAAACACCAGGGCGAGACTGAGTTCCGCCCGCGTGTAAAATTGTTCCAGCGGAGGGCGCGTGTAGTTGAAGGATTCGAATATTTCCATTATGAGTGGGTATGATGACAAAAACAGCATTAAGCCCTGTGAACACCATCGCAGGTACAAACACTTTGCTCCCGAATTTCAGATCACACCCCACACACCAGTTTATTTGAACCAGGAGAAGTTCCTTTCCAATAGTACCAATAAAAAGCAGTTCATCAATATTCTGACTTCACATTTTTGATCACTTTGAAGTAAATTAGGCAGCAGGGGATGCCGATGCATTGATTGATCTAACTGCGATTCAAAAAGAATTTGTACAAATTACTCGTATGCAGTGATACACCTTTCAACTTCCAGTGGGGATTTGGAATTTCAATTGAAAAATGTATTAAATAAATTTCAATAGTGAAATTAGTTTTTAGAGACCGGTGCCTGAAGGCTGGAAACTATTCGTATGCAGAAGCCACACGCAGGGTATCGAGCCAACACCCCAACTGAAAGGGCATATTACTGTGTAGAATGGATTCAATAAACGGGGCGAGCGCTCCGAGCAATTTAAAGTTTGAACTCTAATCAAGTATGCGAGGTGTGTGCTCCTTTCCTTTGATGAGCGATAAAAGCTGATTCAATCCGGAAAACTTTGATGAAAAGGTCCGAATGACGGCTCAGTTGGGAATTTAATTAAAACTGATTAGAACAAAAACTTGGGTTCAAGATCAGTTTAGGGCGTCACGTTTGGATGAATAGAGAAACGGAACTTCCAAGGAGTTTCTTTCACTAGGCACAGCCTTCATGTGGGTGTTGATGGTGTTACATTGCGTTACAATATCATTTCTCAATCAGAAAGAAATTCATGAATAGAATTATATCTTAAACATATAGTTCACGATCGTGTTGAATTTATCTCAACTGAGGTAATTATCATTCATTTTATTTCGCTTATAATCTCGCAGCCTGGTCTAGCCACTTCAACACGATCAAATCGCAATCCTGCGTATTTTTTTATTTCTGACAAAGAAATTTTGAGAAAAAAATTTGAAATTGAAAAAAACTGGGAAAAACAAGGGGTTGAAAATCCTAATCGCAACAAGAAACTCTTCAAATTTCCATCCGTCCGTCATACCGGCATTTTCTTTTGTTAATGGTAAGAGCTAGCTAGACCCAAATTGTAATACACTTCCTAATTTATCTTACGCGGGTGGGTAAATTCGCGGTAAATGTAAATTACATTCAGTACATTATTTAAATGTTTACATTACATGTAAATTCGCGGTAAATTTCTCCGCTTCACGGAGAAACATTGAATCATGGATATGTTTACTGTAAACGCATTTTACCTAAGTTTTCTACTTTTTTAGTTCACTAATTTTCGTAAAACAATAAGTGTGTAACGTTACTGTATTTGAAATAAACCTATTTCGTTTAATTTGTACCTAATAACTTAATATTAGGTTGAAAACCGGTGAATAATTCCTTGGTACCTGCCTCAAAATACTGGTCACCTTCAGTTTTCATTCGAGTTAATAATAATCTAAAATTCGGGGGTCGTCACAAATTTTGGTGTCGTTAGGCAAATTTTAGAATGAGGGTAGCCCAAAAACATATCCATGTTAAAAACATTCATGCAGTATGAGTTACTGAGCGAATGATATGCCAGAGCAGTCAGCCTTGTGGGTGTGGAAAAAAATCTCAAAAAATACTCTCTTTGTCAGCCCAAACTCATAGAGTACGCACATAGCTGTTGCATTTTGACACTTTATGTTTTCTGATGATTTTCGTTTCAACCGAATCGTTGCTACGGAACTTTATCTTCGTCATTCGTGTTCGTAGGAAAATCGTTCCCCATTCGTTGGAAAGTCCCTTTATTCATGAATAATTTATACTGCCAAAACCGCTGTAATTATGGAATTAACTGTGATATACCACTGAGTTAAAAGAACTGTAAACAACATTCGTGGTAAGAGTTTATTACGTCAACAAACAATAATTGAAAAAGCATATTATTGTAGGTAGGTAGTGGGGAAGAGTCTTTTGGAATTTGGATCCCTTCGAGTTGTCCGAAATTTCTGGCGAACGAACTCGTCTTTTCGTTTCTTATTATGAACATTTTGGCTAATAGGTAGGTACTTGAAAGTTTAATGAAACAATTACTTGAGTCCGGAGTGGCACAAGTTATGTCGTTATATTGTGGTTTGTGGGTATCGATCGTTGATGTATCCGTTGATATAGCAATATTTGCTTTTGTTTGTGGAGGTCAATGATGAAATAAATCATCAAAATGCATTTTGATTTTTAGAAAATATCGAATCGTTTTGGAATGTTCTAAAACGGATTTCAGTAAACATTTTAAAAAGTCCATGCCAAAAATTTTGAGTCTATTCCAATAAGTAGTTTCATTTTCTTTGAAAATTCGCTAAAAAGCTTTCATGTATTGGGATTCTTTCCGGGTAGTCGAAACTACTTTCACTTCATACGGGACTCTTCATGCAGTTAGGGACGATTCGATGTACCTTTCGATGCGATATTTAACATCAAAATAATATCGGAAGGCAAAATCGAAATCGATAAAATATCGATATCACTGATATTGATACAATGTAGAAAAAAATATTGATGACATTGTCACTGATATTGAATATGTTTTTGCATCTTTTTTTTAAATCGATATCTAAACATAATGCCAGTTTGAATTTTACTCGTAAAAAGTTGTAATAATACATAATATAATGAATGATTACAAAAGAGAAATGGCGAACGCGAAATCGAAACGAAAAGAAGTGACGACGATGTCTTGTCCCTCTTCCTATATCGATTATCCAGCATGAGGACTGTATGTCCGACGTAGTGGGTTGTCATGTTATTTCAACATTGTGGTTTATATGTTGCGTTCATCTTCTGTTTCTATTCATTTTGAGGTTTTATTATTTTGCATATTTCAGAGGAAATGAAAAAATTACAGTGGGAAGAAATATAACCATCACAACCGATATTTCATTTCTTTCGATATGAATAGTTTCCTTTCGATATTCGATAATATAGCAAGAAAAATATTGATTCAAATATCGGAAATATCGAAACAAAATATCGATATCAATAAATATTGGAAGCATCGAATTGCCACAACATGCAGTCACCCTTGTGGCTGCACCTTGTGAGCATGATAGCCTCTGCTGATGCTGACTGTTCTTGCCATGATTGATACGGGAAAACCTGACTCGCTTTAAACCTCAATCCAGCTGAAGCAAACTAACCGTGAAAACTGGAACCGCTAAACAGTTTGTGATCGAGTGGGAAAGAGGAGTGGTAAACGGCCGAGGAAGGTACGGGTCAATCAGAGTGATTGAGTTGAGGGGAGGCCCTTGGGAGGTGTTAGAAGGTTTAGGTCCGACATGACCATGCTAATGGTCAGAGCGCCGTGTGCAATATTGACCGTATGACGTTACGGAGTGGCTGGACGGAGGGAGGGCTTCAAGATAAATAAACCATGTATCACGTGATTACAACCACCTCCCCTTCGACCAGTTTACGTCGAAAACCCCTGAGGGGGACTTGAGGGAGGCACCAATAATGATCCCCCATTTCCCGTTTCCCTTCCGGCCTGTTTCTTCCGTTGGCTCTGTCAAGTATATATATACTACTACCTCATATATACACCTAATACCTTCGTATAAAGGAGAGCATTTTCGTCAGCCGGTAAATGACAAGCGCTAACAAGGGCGTACGGAAAGGATTGGAACACGTGTGCGTAATATCGGGTAAATCGACCGACGAAAATATTTTTGGAGGAATTCGTGCCTGCGATGTTTCCCCTGTCAAACTGGTTATAAACCTCAGTTACTTCGTGACGAGAAATTCAAAATTTCTGTTCGTTTGATTTGTAGTCTTATTCACCAACTAGGAAGGAAGAGCGAGTGTATAAATCACAGTACACAAATCACTTGTATACGATAAGGATGAATATTTTTTTTAAATCTATTTTTTTTGGAAATCGATTTTTAGTTGACTGATTTTTTTGAGAAACGATTCTTTATGCCATTTTTTGAAAAATCGAGCATTTTTTCTTTATGAAAATATTATTCATGTGGAAGTGGAAACAATAGAGAGTTATTTATTCCTTACCACAGCTTCGTGGTAACAAGAATCGTTTGGGCGGGAAGATGGTTTCAAAATTACTCTTCCTCCAAGGCCTCGATGAAGATTTGTCGGAATTGTAATAATTTTTATTCATACATACTTTTTATTCTATATTATGAATACATTTATTAATAAAACACGTCAACAAAAAATGTCTACTAGTAATTTTTACCCCTTCTTTTTCCAAGTGTTTTCAATTAGAACATTTTTCTCGTGCTTTCAATCGAATATAACTAAAATGACCATAACTAACTTATTACCAATCAAATCTAAAAAACTCTGCAAATTATTCCACCGAAGTTCATTATTTTTCTATATAGATCACTCGTCTGCAAAGAACACGGCTATGTCATTGTTACCACCAACCAACATGAAGAAAATCATCGATATCATTTCGGTCAGTTAAAATCTGAACGGAGATTAGGCCTCTTTTGCGATTCACACTCGTGTTTCTGATTTATCGTAAGTCTGACCCTCAAATTCTCGTAGGGAGCGGACGGTTTGTTCTACAAGACGTGGACTCTAAAAATTCAATACTATCTCAAATTGATGGAAAAACGATACCTTTATATCAACATTTTTTGAGCTAAAGCATTTTCAAAATGTCAACCCTTATTTTTCAATCCTTAGAAGTGACCAACATCAACCAAAAGCTTCGGGGCATAACAAGACCCTAAATGGAGCCCATATACCAAATATCATCGAAATCGGGCCATGGGAACTAAGGAAAGTGCCGCGGACGGTGGACGGAAGGTTCATTTTTGGAAATTATAAACCGAAATAAGAAAAACAACTGAATAAACTGTTTTTCCCTTTTTTCTGGTAATTATTGTTCGATTTTGATGATTCCAGCGGCAATATTTTATTGACATTTTCATGTCTTTGCCCTGGCACATAGCACAAAAAACTGTCACGAAATTGCGTAACGAAATTGTGTTACAGTGCCTTTATAATGATTTCCGCTTACAACGACCCCGTTGTTAGGTTTGTTCCTTTTCTACACTTTTTAACCCACAAAAATCGTTCACCACTCGTTGGAAAGCTCTCGATTTAACGAACATTTTCATGTTCTCCATAACATATTGACTGTACGAATAGCGGAGCTATGGGCATAACTGTTCTCATATTTTTTTTACAAACTAATGATCGTGAGTGTAGAAGATAATTAATCCGGAATCGTCTATTTTATTGAAATTAGGTACCTACCTCTTAATATTAATAATTGTGTCAATTCGTAACATAATATATCTATGTTATTATGTTAATGATTCGTTTCACATTCTGACAACAACGGAGGGTGGGTTATAAAATCCTATAGTGAGGTAAAAAGCAATAGGTAAAGACATGAAAATGTCCCAATGCGTTGCAGACTCGTATGCAAGCGTTTTTTTCTGTGTTATGCTTACTGAATTTTATTAAAAAATGAAGAAGTTAAGGTTTCGAGTTTTTTTGTGATCACACACTCCCTAAAAAGTTGAAAAATATTGAAATTTTTTTTAATTCCCTAGACCCATGCACTAATACATTTCTAAAATCCTTCAAAATTTCAAATTTAAAAACAACTTTTGAAGTTTTTGCGCCTACAATTTAGGGAGATACTGACCCGAAACGAGGATAGAACGGCGACCGACTTAGAGGGGGTCTCAGGTTACCCTCAGTTCACACCCTTAAGCTGGAATTTTTATTTTTTAATCATCAATTTGCATAATATGACTTGAGTGGTGTGTATCCATTGTTATCGTCGTAATATTTCGTATTCGAGGTAGATAATGGCCACAATGACTGGATTGTGGAGAGAAATTCGGCGGCGTGGAATTGTGGAAGAAAGGGTGGAGCACTATCAATCTTGGAGGAGCTCAATTCATCACTCGGAACAAACTATTGGTTATCTTGGCAGATATGCTGCCATCCCGCTTTTCCGTCAATCCTCTCGCGACCCATAAATTACCTTCAGGGGTCTGAAGGGACCTTGGCCAGTTCTGCGAGGGAATAATTGAAACGTCTGTTCACAAATTCTTCACTCAAACACTTCATGAATACAAATTGGAACCGTTCGATTATAATTTGTGGAATTTATGATGTCATTGGGTAACAAAATTGAAGTCCTTAGCGGTTATGTATTGTTTCGGCGGAGAATAATCAATTGAAGGATTTCCAATATATGCGCTCGGTCGTCGAGGTGATTACCTGAAGGCAGCGAAAGTATTTAGGTACTCATCCTGGTAGTATCCGTATGGGGAACGAGGAATCCTCCATTGTAATGCCAATCTATGTCAGCAGCATACAAAATTCAAAATTTTCTAGATATTTATCTTACAAATTTGAAGTTTGAAATTGTCTGTACCTAATTTAAAAGTTTCACTTGAAGATAATTAATCAGAAGCTCAATCAAACTAGACCACGTATTCGAATTTTTGTTCCTTGTGCTGATACATCAAAATGAGGTAGCAATCATTCTATTTAATGTAATTTGATTCTTCTCGTGCACAGTCTTGATATTGACTTACTGGGTAGTTGGCAAAAAAATCGTCAAAAAATCGATTTTTAGAAAAAAATTGTTTGTTAAAATGCATTATATTGTAAATAAGTTGCGAAAAGAAATTTTACAAAATTTCAAGGGGAAGTGGGTAAAAAATTCTGTGAACTTGAAGCGGCGCGCTCCGGAGGACAGCTAGTGGACCCCCGTCCGTATGAAAGCTCGATCATCACCTTCTATTTCAGCATGTTATATTCTATTTCCTCGCTGCTTTCGCTTGCTTCATTCTTCTTTTGTATATTCTTGAGTCCATTTGGTTGAGGGTTTTTGAAAGGAGAAGCGTAAGTCTTGCTTGATGAGGGCAGACAAAATATCGATTTTTTCTTTCCGAATAAATACAGATTTTCTTGCCGTAAGTCGGCAAGAATAACTTTGTTGTGGATAACTTTTTCGGACTGAACTCCAAGTATTTCAATCCGACTAGACGTTGAGGCATTTTTTCAATTTTTTGAATGATCGAATTGAACGTGTAAGGAAAGTAGCTGATTGATTAGCATTATAAGTTTTCGGCTACAGGTTGGTGGGTAAGTAGGTAGACAGTGCGTAGAGAATTCGCCCTTCATCCCCCTCTCCCACCATCACCTCCTTCATCTTCCCTCGTCTCTAGGGCCGGCGTCGGATGAGTCCTGGGCGTCCTCCCCGTCATATTTGATTTGTTTTTGTTTTGTTTTTTATCATTAATTTTTAAAAAAAATTTCTTCCTCGATTCCAATGGTTCATTATTGAAAATTATAAACCAAAAAGGTAAGTACCTACATAGTATCTACTACTGTATGTCAGAATCGCTTCTGTATGCAAGACCGACTATAGCTTATGTTTGCATACCCTTGAAAGCGATAACTTTATCATCAGTCGCTCTGTATCACTGTTTACGATTTTTTTTGATGAAATTGAAGGGTTGGGATGAGTTAAATTGGTGGAGAGTTGAATTGAATTCGTAAAAATTTGAATTGAATTTGTAAAAAGTTGAATTGAATTTGTAAAAAGTTGAAATAAATCGATAAATGGCATACATGGATGCGCGCGGTGAATTGATTTGATAAAAATCAGCTGCAGGCTCTACAGGTGGCTCCTCTGGCAGTCCAACATATTATTATTATGAAGAGGAGTAGAAGTTAGGAAGGTAACGAAAACGGTACTCTCAAATCCGCACGATAGAGGGCATAGCAACCTTTCAAAACTAAATTTTGTATAAATTTGATATCGCGCGAATCGGAGGGTTAAAAAACCTTCAAGAATCCCCTCCCCCACCGCTAATCTGCTCGTTTGAAAAATCCCCAAATCTAGATGGGAAACCCCCGAATTGGCAACACTGCACTGAATCTGTCAACCACAGAGCCCTTGGTAGGACCCTTAATTTAGTATATCGTAATCCGCTACCTCTATAAGTTCCAAAATTTCCGAAGACAGTGCGAAACCCCTTGAAATCGTGGCTCAAAACGGTGAATCTGATCACCCTATCCTCACATCTTGAAGAAACAACGAAGAACTGACTGAAGAATAAACTGTGAATTTTCTGTATTAAAACACGAACTGTTCGCTGTCCCATTACTAAGCCCGTTTAAGATTCCACGGGGGTCCTTATGGCATCATCTACCCAACCAAAGCATTACTGTTGTTTATTAACCCTGACGAATGGCTGACTATGATTGAACGGAAGGAACCAAATGGGTCTCAAGAGGGGGGAAAACGAGGGATGAAGCTAATACAAGTACGTACCGCTTGATGGATAGGTGACTCAGGACACTACATTTCCTCGATTGCACATCTCTATAAGTGGCAAAGGGGGGATTCAAAAGGGGCCGGAAGTGGCACTTATCTGCTCGTAGCTCATCTCTCTTCCCGAGTTTTCCTCTTTCTTCAAGGCTGACTGAAATACATATTTTATGAAGTTTCTTTTTGTGTCGATCGTATAAAGTTTTTCAAAGACAAAGCAAAAGCGCATCGGAGCGTCAACGGCGAAGGGGAACTCGGAAGATCATTCTCTATTCTTCAACTTAAACTTGAATCAACAATGAGGCAACTTCCGTTCAATATTGTCTCTTCGTAGGGAGACTTTTCCTTAGTGTTGCGTTATCAGAAAATACTCAGGAATGATATTCTGAACTGTCAGATGACTATCAAAGTTATAACGAACTGGGAGCGTTTATTTCTAAAGTACTTCATCGCCGGATAATATCGGGTAAAGTCGAAAACCATCAGTTTTAAAATGAATTCATTTTCATTTCGATTTACCGGAATATGGTTTGTCTGGATCAAACAAGTCATCGAAATAACAGTAAGATAGAATTTTAAAGAAGTTCGAAATATTTAGGTACTAGTATTTCATTTTGAAAGGAGGATCCATCCCTCCCTAATTCTCCTACATCTTTTTCTTTCTCTGAATATGGCTGTAGAGTTTTTATGAGTGTTTTTGGTTTATCATTTTCAATAATGAACCATTGGGATCGAGCAAAAAAAAAAAGTTAGCCCCCCCCCCCCCCTCAAAATTTTATGTTTTACGTTTCAAGGTACGTAGAATCCGAAAATCGAATTAAAAATTTTTCGTCCGTCCGCATTCGCGGCACTTTTCTTAGCAACACAGGACCGATTTGGTTCAAATGTGGTATATGGGCTCATTGGGGTCTAGTTCTGCCGCGAAGCTTTTAGTTGATGTCAGTCACTTCTAAGAGGTGAAAATTGACGGATGAAATTTTCAAGAGTGCCCTAGCTCGAAAACTCCTGAAATAAAGGTATCGTTTTTTCACTAATTTGAGATAGCATTGAATTTTTAAAAATTTTTTAGACCACCCGGAGCTCTGCAGGACAAATCGTTCGCTCCCTACGAGTACTTAAGGGTTTTCCTTTGATAAAACAGAATCACGAGTGTGAATCACCAAAGAGGTCTAATCTCCGTTCAAATTTTATCTGACTAAAATGCGATCGCTGTTCATTTTTCTTCGTTTTGTATTCAGTTTTGCTTTTTGAGCAACCAGTAATCAAATTTCCATATAGTGTGAAGCGTTTAGATCTTTCTAATAAACTTGATTGTGAAGGTGTGAAGGCAGTATGGTGTGGTAGGTAGTGCCTACCAATGGATGGTGGGTAAAAAAAAACGCTGCAAATTATTGCCCAGAGGTTTATTATTTTCTGTATAGATCACCCTTCTGTGTAGATCACTGGGTTTCCTTCAATAGCACCTACCACCATCTGTATTCTCCCTTGACCCTCCCTCTCAAATTTCAGCTTCCTGCGTTCAGTAGGGTTGAAAATGGCTTCGGAGCTCACTCAGCTCATCAGTGATCTTCCAGGCGTCTTCAGCATTCGATCTCCGAAGCCATTTTCAATCCTATTGAACGCAGGAAGCTGAAATTTGAGATGGAGTGTCTACTGATGGAAAACCAGTGATCTATAGAGAAGGATGATCCAAACAGAAAATAATAAACCTTTGGGCAATAATTTGCAGCGTTTTTTCTTCAAAAATTCCCAATTCTCGTGAATTTTGAAAAACGTGAAAATTCTTAGGTATTAATTCCAGTTTCAATTGTTCCCCTCTGGTCTTTTGTTTGCAAACATCCGACAAGATTGATTTCAGTATGTTACTAAGTGGAACCTCTATCCACTAATATTGATTAGCAGATCGATTTGCGGTTGAAAAGGGTTTGATACAAATTTGATTTTTAAAAAAAAGTTACGACTGGATATTGAAACTCGAGAGGCGATCAATAGGATCCTGCTGGAGGTTCGTAGGAATTTTCGCCGTCAGACTCAGACCCCCCTCGAAGCAATACAAGGGCCATTGATTGGAATCGCAGCGTCCTATTGCCATGGAGGCTTTGCGCGGAGGTTCTAACCCAGCTGTGTCAATTTCCGCCTATCAGTTGAATGTCGAGAGCGTCTAATCGAGTGCTCGAGCCAATCACGCCCCACTCCCTCTCAGATTCACCGACTGGATCTTCGGGCAACATTCGCGATGTCAATATTCTCTCAGTTTCATTGATTTCGGTTTATCATTTTCAAAGATCAATTGTCGAGATTGGAAATCTACATTTTACGGATTCATACCATGTACTCATCTATCAATTTCGTAATCATGGCCCAAATAGCTGATACCTCTCCCGGGACGGAATCGACAAATTTGCATTATCAATGAAAAGTTAGAACAACTTACAATATTGTTTGAAATGTGCAATTGCACTCCTTTCGTTCGATTATTGATTCTCTAGTCATATCGTAAATATTGTCCACTTCGAGATATGCCGCAGATGAGCTAGCTCAAGGCAACATCTCAAGACCGCTTCTTCGGAGTCCCTATTTGTGCCTTTCATGAAACTCCTGGCACTATTCCGTCAGTCTGCCCGTAACTGGGCCCACCAGATACACTTAAAACTACAATTAAAATAATTCTCCCAGTGTCTTATTATTTGAGTACATACAAAGTATCTCTTGCTACTGTACAGCGAAGTACTTGCTCTCTTCCTGACGTTTAATAATGCGTTCGTCTCCCTTCAAAGTGGCCAAGCGACTGCATAAAAAGAGACGTAACTCACGGAGTTAAAAGGGCGTTAAATCTCTCGGCATGGGCAATTGACTACTGTCGCCGGGAGAACGGTCTCGAATAAACCAAAGGCTCAAGTAATTAGTGAATGCTTGAGCGGCGATGGGGAGCGACAAAATGACTTCTTTGCGGAATTTGCAGAAAATTGAGGGAAACTTTCATTTTGACTTATATTTCATCAATTTCAGGGTGAAGCTTAAGTTTTATTTAACGAAAACAGAGATACTTTCAAAACCGTGCAAAAACGTTTCTCGAGGCATTTTATGATGTCCGATTATCCGCCTAATGTATACCTCGGATCACGGAATTTCATCAAAATCTCTTCTACGTTTATTAACAACCATGTTTCGGGCTAACAAACACATAGCTATGCCTTAAAAGGACGTCGGAATACTCGTGGATCTGTTAACAGGTCACTGCCCACTTCGGTATCACCTAAAGAAGATAGGCAAATTAACAACGGACATCTGCGATAAGGAAGCGGAAGATGCCGAACTTATCATGTGCTGCTGTGAAGCACTCGATCGAGCTAGATACACAATCCTCGGAGGTGATGTCCTAGCTCCTGACACCATCTCTAAGGTGGCCTATACCGATAGTCTCTGCTTTGCTAAACTGTGGCGAGAAGGGGTGTTTAGTAAATTCTTCGCAGTGGAAGGAGTTTGTAGATCAAGTCATTAAAGACCTCCTACTTAAGGCTATGGTGGACGGCCACTTAGTGCGATTCTCAAAAAATAGATGGCGTTGGTGGCCAAAAGTTTTAAAGATTTAACTCCGAAAATTATGAACTTTCTTAATTGATTAACGCGAATTTGCTCAGAATTTATAATAAAGGAAGCTGTAATGGTAGTTTTTGATATTCCACTTCAATTTCGATTAAATTCTTGTATCTCTTTATTATTAAGTGTTATGAGGTAAATCATGTCCAGCCCATAATTCTATGTCATTTCTATGAGCATTCAAACCATTAGGCGAAGGCTGACGAAATATACAATTATCTTGAATAGGTGAATGGGAAATTAATATATTGAGGGCATCAGAATGAGTGGCTTCCCTCCTTGAAGGCGGCTGGTACTTTCTTAAACCCTCCAAGCTACTTGTTTGTCAACCTCCTTCAAATTACTAGTTTGGTTTACCTGAGACCTTCCAACAACGCATTTCACCACCAGAAGACTTGCTTTTATGTTCAGGAGAAATAGCCCAGTCAAACTTTACACAAAAGAGGCAACATGTTACAGTAAAACGTGCATTTGCAGAATCATAGGTAATCATCAACTATAATTCTATAACTCTTCTATAAATTCTATAATTCAACTGTAATCTTGAACAAAGATATTGATACTGTTGGAACCCAGAGCAACATTTCAAACCTGTAGGAAGTGTGGGTTCTCTCTAGTTCTTTGGCAAGCAAGTCTTGTGAGTAATTCTACCTGTCTACATTCTTACCCGCCCAACCTGCTTCCCAGTTCTTTCTTGGCTGAGTCACCCCTTGCTACTTGCCTAATTGAGTGATTTTTCAATTAAACCAACAGTTATAATATTTTCATGTGCTCATGAATGCAATAGCTTACATTGACAAGTATACATACGGGCTGGACATGTTTTTGACAAAATTTGATTAATTCCTAGAAAACGAATACAAATTTAATCAGTACATTTTTTTTCTCGCAAAATTGGCAATTAAAGATTCCATTATTTGGTTGAGATGAACTCAGATCACTTTGAAATTTTAAAATCGGTCAACCGACAGCTGAGATAAGTGTTGAAAACTATTGGAATCTTCCCTCTCACTCGAATACTTGTCGTCCCCATGGCCTTAAAAAATAAAAATAAAACCAACCATGCTATCCCAGCTCAAGGAAAAGAAGTGAAGGACTGCATCTCGATTTGGTAGCCGAATGGAATCCCGAATGAATATTGGTGCTTAATTCCTAAACGTTCTTGCCCTGCTGCTTTTGTACAGCGAAATACTTGCTCAAGAACTGTAGCAGTGCTCCTGGAAATATTCTTCACTGTTATGCTATAAAATGGTGTATTCTTTCAATTTATAATTCGGTTCGTCTCTTGGTCTTCTGATGCTGGTACCCTGAAACTTATTTTAGATCTCCGGCAACTTATACTTATTCCACGTTTCCTGACTGGGATATGGAGTCTTTACAAGGATAAACCTCGATTTTGTCATTCAATAGAATTATTCTGAAGAGTTGAGTATAGTATGTTGCATTTGGTGAAACATGTCGTATATAAATATAAGGGCTATAATAATACGATTTCTACTTCAGTTTGTGTGCTGGCCTCGTGTCTTGTGAGACTAGTTTCCTGACTGGATCTCCTGCAACTGATACCTACTCCATTTTCTTGACAACCATTTCAACTAACAAAACCACGTATGGCCTAGTAATTTGCAGCCCAAAACCTTCCTGTTACTTTGATGCGAGTACGATAAACTTATTCTCATTGTATTCAACCTAACTACGCGAAACTAGACCACACACAGGCCAAGACACCACCTCTAACTACCAAGTCATCTTCAAGCCTTGCTGGAAATCTGCGCAGCCAGCAGTCGTTTGTTCTTCTTGATATCCTTCAAAAAGATTCATCCAGGTTCATTCTGAGCATGATGAGTTCATTCAAACAATTCCTGTTCAGTATTGAATTTTTTTGGTTCTCTGTAAGCGTTTTTCTTGTCTTCTAGTCTAAGTGTCCAGGTCTCATTTCCTCCTACTTAGACCGGACGTGCCTCAAGCACACTCTTACCATTAGCCCTCCTGAATTCATTCGTTGATGGGTTGATAACGATTCCAACTACCAGTTTCTGAAGGTTTAAGGCGAGCTTGCTTGTTACATCGTTGGATGGAAGGCGTTATTTGCCATTACGGCAACGGCGCTGATTGCCATTAACGAACGTCATTTACAGAAATGAGGCCAGCCACCAGTATCACGCTCCTTAGAGGCGAAGATCAAATGAGGTCGGGAATACAACCACCAAGTTTATTGTAGCACAACCAACCCCTAGGTTTCTAACCTCATTTCCTCTTCAGACGTCTCAACGTAAAAACATCGAGACAATCATTGTCGTGAACGTGCTGAATAACTTTTGAATTTTTCGACAAATAGCAGGTTGGCCGCACAAACTGGGATCCTGAAAAGGCCAAAAAATAAACGAAAAACGTTGTGCATGATTGATCGCCACTGAAAATGATCTACGATAATGTTGTAGTAGGTTTCAATGGGGCCTTGATTTTTTTAGATTTTTAATCGAAAGTAGACCACATCCTGAGAATTTTGGTACCAACCGCGACCTTCTAGCGTGAGTAGATCTGTTTCTATGATTTTTCAAAGTTTCGACCATTTATCACGTCACACGCCCCTCTCGCCTGGGCGGGACCCCACAACCCACTGTGACGTCATAAACGGTCGAAACTTTAAAAATTCATAGGAAAAGATTTACACACACTAGAAGGTCGCGGTTGGTACCACAATTCTCAGAATGAGGTCTACCTTAGATTAAAAATAACAATAAACAGTTTTTCCTACCCAGGTTCACACCCTATTATTCTGACGAACAACTTTCAACAATGGTGCGGAGTTTGGAATGAAATTAAAAGTCGGAGTGCCTAATGGTAGTACAAGAATTTTATTATACTTGAAATGAAAATGTAAGTATGTAAGGTATAACTCTATATCCCCTACCTAAGGAGCTCCTTCAACAAAAGGCAATGGTAGGTAACTACCATTATGAATATAAATTCGGTGAATTTAAAACAAAATAAAATAAATTGTATTTTTATGGTAAGTTGAAGGATATTCGAGAGCTATTCGTGGTTGAAACACTCTTCGAGTATGATTATGATCGTGAGTACGATACTATAAATCTTGACCTTAAATTCCTGTGGCAGGTAGATGTCTGTCTTGCAGGAGGTGAGATGGACCTCACTCACCAAGGTCCGCGGCCAGCCAGCAGCAAAATGGCGTTGATGATGCCAATCCAGAGGAGCGTCCGCCTATTAGGACGAATCGAGCGAAATTGTATTTGATTCACCGATGTTGATTTCCACAATATTACCATGGGCTTGAGTAAAGGTGTATTATTGAAAATAGTAAACCAAAATCAGGGCATGTTCAGGGGATTATTATTTATATGGACTGCATCGTTTGCATGTACTAAAAGTGGATTGATGGAAATTAATATGGCAGAGAACCGTGCATGTGGAGGATTCATACAATGTTTATTCAAATGCGTAGTCTGGTACGCGATGGGCAACTTTGCCGGTAGAAATTAATTGGTGCCGAGAGGCGCAAACCGGAAATAGCTATAGGGAAAGCGGATTTGCTAGCTCGGATGGTAGTTAGAGTTGAAGTGAATGGGTGGAAACAGTTACGAAGGGATTCACAATTGAAACAAGTGTTCTGCGGTGAAGTGGCATCATGCATTTTGAAGGAGGCTCCGTCCCTATCCCGGCTCGAAAACCCAAGCTCATTCGATGCGGCTCGTTCCATCATTGGCGGCCCCTTGTGAACCTCGTAATCACATAATACATTCCTTATTTATGTGGTGGTTCTCTGGGAATAGTTTCTCCCTCCTGTACTCCCCTTAGTAGTTCCCCTACAACTATTACTTTTGCTAACGGGACTGCCACCGGAATCCAACATCAATTTATCTTGCTATATATATTACATTCCGCATTCTCACCAATGTATGCTATATATATGAATATATCGCTAATCCCTTGAGATTATTATATGGTAGGGTGGTGAAAAAAGGTAAGGCATTGGCCCTTGGTTCCCACTACCATGATTTGACCTGGCTCCGTAATCCAAACCCAAGTTCCTACTATGCCTCCAAAGTCAGAACATCACTTTGGAAAAAATGCTGTAAATTATTACAATGGTTTATACTTCCGTCAATGAACATTCATTTGCGATTCACACTCGTGTTTCTGCTTCTTCACTCGTCCCAACTATAGCTCCATAGAGAGCGAACATGTGGTCCTACATAGCTCAGGGTGGTCTCATTCGCTTCGAAAGATTGGTTGACTATTTTTAATTTATTGATAACAATACCTTTATTTTGGTTCCATGCTGGGCGTTTTGAAAATTTCAACCCCAATTTTCATCACTTAGAATTGATTGACTTCGGGGCTCAACTAGACCCTAAATGGAGCTTATTTACCAAATTTAATAAAAATCGGTCCATGGTAACTAAGGAAAGTGTCGCATATGGTGTTGAAAAAAAATTTTCCCTCGATTCATAAAATTCATTATTGATAATTATAGACCAAAACAGGCTCCCGTATTTTTTCAGTATCTATCATAACCATTAATGGTATTTTCTTAAAAGCTGCATTTACAAGAAGAACTTGGGTTCAAATTCAGCTCGTCCCTTCAAGACTAGTTTTGAAGAAGAAAATTCCATTTGTGCAGGAAGTTGAAAAAAAGTGAGGGATCTCGAATTGAAATTTCCACTCGCATTATGCACACCAGAGCTTTTTTGACAACTTTGATTGCGGGTCTATCGGTCTTCCTCTGGTCAATTCCTGGTCCTGGTTGTAAAACACATAAGTAGTCAAATTTTGTTGTTATTTTCTGGATTGATGAGAGTTGGTCTTGAAGTCCATGAATTTCAACAACATCGGGGAGGAAAAACTCGTCGCTTCGCGTCTCGCCTGTGAGGCAAGCCCCCCTGGACCCCCCAGATGCTATCTACTTAAAGCCTTTGGCGTAAATAATGAAAACATGGAACATGTTTTAGCCGGATTTAGTCTAGAACCTGTAGTCATAGGTAGGTATAAAACAATATTTATATCATCCCTAGCAACACAAGCTTCACTCCTCGACCTCCCCCCCACCCTTCCATCGTAACGTTTTTCGGGTAGTTACTGTAGGGCTACAGCATGTTCCTTGTTAAAACAGTTAATCGATCTCCACATGATAATGAAAATTAAGTTTCGCATTAAAGATTTTATCTTTTTCAGCATTTCAGCCACTCACGGTTGTAATGAAGCATTTTCAGTCAATTTGAAATCAAAGATTCATCAAATTCATCAATATGGAAGTTGTTTGAGGTAATGACCTCAAACCATCCTTCCTCTCCATCTCACAGTCTTTGATTGGGTTTTCGATGAAGCAAATCGTAGAGTTGTTTTTTCTAAAGACAACAAAGATTCAACACATTTCTAGATGTTGTTTAGATTTAATAAATTAATTCAGTTTTTCTGTCGTAAAGAGGGGATGAATGATCAGCATAGTGTTTCTTTGATCTTCATTTGTTTCATTCAGAAAATATATTATTTGTCAGAGTAAAATCAAATTTATCTTTTCACCGCTCCTCCAATGTTATGGAAGGCCTTTCCCAGAGGTAATACTTTGATTTTTGCCTTTTATTAATTTATGAGATGATTTTTTTTAACAGTGCGGGGAAGTAGGTATTTTTGAAAATTGAAATGAAGAAAAAGTTTATATACCTTCCGTATCTCTTCAGGAGCTTGAGTTTCATCTATGAAGTATATAATAATTATCTAGTATATTTCTATCCCTGTAATATTCGTGACAGCTAAGTATTGCATCTCGCAGAGAAATGTGAATTATGAACACCAAACGACCGCATCAAAACGATACTCTTGCCGTTTCCAACGTGATCAAAGAGAATGACTGACGGAAGGCATTCGTGTCAGAGTAGTGAATGGAGCTTACTGGTGGAGAGAATGGAAGACCGGTGGAAACAGATATATGTGCCTGACACGGTCAATGGAAGAAAGGGAGCTCAAAGGGCCAAGTGCTCACAATAGAGGGCTCGCCTAGGACCAAGTTTTGCATCAGTTCCGATGCCTGAGCATGCAAGGGAGTGGTGTCATAAAGCGAGAGAACACTTCGAGATACGTTGCGAGGACAATGGTTTTCCTGTTGCGGCTATTCGCGTAAACATGCGAAAGATGCCTCTCGTATTGTGGACGAGCGTCAGATTGTTCTACTCTAAGAAGATTTACACTATTGGTTGTTCTAAACTCTGAAGTATTCCGACTACTCGTAATTCCGACACACTCTACAAAATAGTACATAAAATGTCTGAAATTATCTAAAACTTATATTGTCATATTTGTGATTTATTATGATAAATAGGCTCAGTTTTATCGACTCTCCGCGTTTTGTGTTTTCTGAGAGTAAGTACCATCGATGGAGTTAGATAGATAGATAGATATATGTTTATTTGGCGCCATTTTGTACACTTTTACAATAATATAAATGCATGAAGGGATGCGATTTGCTCAGATTTCCTACCCTACGTTAGGCTTGGCCCGTGTTGTAGGGTAGGATCTTTCCAAAATCGAAATTCCCTGCGGCGGCATGTCTAATATTATTGTATTTCGGATCCCTTCGAGAAATTTCAATTATATTGGGTGTCCTAAATAATTGCAATAGTAGATTTTTCACATAAAGTTGTCTAATGTAAATACCTTAGCAATATCAAATAGGTCTACGGATGGGGTCCTACGCGGTAATGACAACATCATTTTTATGATAATTTTCTGCCGAATATGTAACTTATTCCTATGAAAGTTTCTAATACCTATAATAATTATAGGTGTTATAATAATTATAACAATTATTGTTCACGAGTTTGTCTCTGAGACACTTATTCTCTTTGCATTCCAATCAATCTCTTGGACATGAATACTGTAATCAGGAAGTACCCTCCCTAAGAAAGACAGCCTCTTTTGAATTCCTTTTTTGATTTATTCAAATCAAGGGTTTCTCAACTCATGACAAAACCCACTATAATATCAATATACTACAACCTTCTCTAATATATTAGGCAACGGTGTAAAAGCCAGACCAAGGCAGGGATCTTTTTCAAGAGTTGGAAAAAAAACTGAAAATCGGAGGTGCACTTGACTAGCTATGACTGGGTGATTTTAGGTATTTCGAAGATCTACTTCCTATCTTTTCCCTCTTTTCTGAATTTGTATACTGTTCTGTGGCGGAGGTATGTCGCCATACCTGCGGAAACCGTTTCTATAGGCCACATTCTCTTATTGTGTATGTATTAAATCTTTGCGCTGTACAAAGAACCGACCTCTAGTTCCTTCTCAGTTAGCTGTCCTCGCTCTCATATATCTGCGAATCCTCTTCGAGCCTCATATCAAAACTAAACCCTCCAGAGCGCGCACCGGGATAAGCCGGTTCAATTGGATGGAGAGCTACGTGGGAGCTGGCGGCAGAGAATGGAGGATGTCACTCATTAACAAAAGACCGGATCTGTGACTTTAATACCGGAGACTTTAATAACGGCTTTTGTCTTCACTGCCACCAGCATCCTTCGGCTAGGTACCCGAGACAAAGGAAACCATCTGCCATGAATTAATGCAGTATTTCATATCAGATTATAATTTACCTACTGGAAGCAGTCTACCCAATAACTGAACCATTGCTTGATTGGGAACTATCTTGCAATTGTGTGATATTTTTGTAAAAGGCGAAATACTTTACACAAATTCAATTCTTCTCTAAATTTTAATTTTAATTTCATAAGTATGCATTGTTGTGGAACGACGTTTTAGTTAGAAATTCAAGCTCAGACTAGAGTTTTTAATTGACAACATAAAAACAAATCAATCGCACATGACTTGGGGAGTATGCGTTTGTTTTGGAATCAACAACTCTTTTCTTCTTTCTTTCCTCCACTCCCTAGACTGCTCTTCCTTTTGCATGATATTGCGGTTCGCTATGCAGCTTGAAATTGGTAGTGACAGAGCAGCGGACGTCCACATTCCAATTTGAAGGTGGTAGAATTCGATTACCGGTCGCAAGTAGGATCAATGCATAGGACGTTGCATTCCAATTACAGGTAAACAACTTCTATGAATCAATAAAGTGGTTTTGGTTTATTGTTTTCTATAATAAGCCTTTGGAGTCAAGCAAGGAAAAAAACAAAGTAATAAGTAAATTTAATTATAAATTCGCACAGTTTATCAGTTTGATAGATATCGGCTGTTAGGGCTTTGTCATTTCCAACTGATAAACTGTGGACTTAGATGATCTAAGAAAATGTTGAAAAAAAAAGTTTCGAGAGGATCTAGCCGGCAAAATTTGATCTAGGGCAAAATAAAAGAACTCAGGGTCAGCGGCACAAGTAAGTACTCCTGGCGAGACTCACGAGTGGAAGTCCTGTTGAATGTATGTACTCCCGTGAGCTGGAAACGATAACAAACGCTAGTTGTCTTTGGTCTATCCAGAAGGTTAGTGTTCTATACAGAAAAATATAATGTGTAATACTTTCCAGCGTTTTTTTAACCCTAGGAGGTCACACGTATATTTTTATGACAGAGGTCACAGTGGGGTCAAATAACTCCAATACCAAAAAGTTATATAATTTCCTCGAGAGCTAATTATAAAAAGCTTTTTGAGCGTGAAAAAATCATACTAAAACTTGTTCAGCCATAAAATCTCCTAACTTGGCCTATTTCGAAAACTTTTGTTCTGTGATGTTCTACTTCAAAATTTGAAACCTATAAAGCCTCAAAGAGTCACTTAGGTCACACTGGGGTCCAAAAAGCCCCCCGAACTCCACTTCACAGCTTCCTCCCACGAGACAAAGAGCACTAATGAGCGAAGTAGGGCCATTGGAGCCTCAGGTGGACTAACAACATAATTTACAAAAACCCGTGCAGCGGGGAACATTTTTTTTCCGAACGATATGCTCCAAAAATGGAAAGGTGTGACCTCCTAGGGTTAATAAAAAATAATAAATAGATACTTGGGCCTGTCGAAGGAGTCAAAGAAGAGCCGTCAATGAAGAGTCAATGAAGTCGGAATCTGGCTCCGATCTTCATTTGGATTGCTTTATCTAAACCCTGGGGAAGTATCTGATGTCTTATGTGAATGGGTTCTACGTATCCCGCTTGATTTTGGTGCTCACAGGTATTCTGAGTACATAGTACATGATTTTTACGTTCGTGATGAAACGCTCAACGCTCCCACCATCTGGGCTTCCGAGACATCTGACAGCAATCGTACTAGGTACTAATGTATGCTTACTCTCATTTCAAAAAAGGTTTTTCTTCACTTCACAACAAAATTTTTGTTTTTTTCCAAGAACTTTTGTCTCTGCAAGCTGAAATTTACACAAAGATCTTTGGAATCGTCGAAAATTTTTTTTTTTAGCACCCCCTCGAAATTTGATGGTTTACGTTTCAAGGTTCGTAGAATCCAAAAATCTAATAAAAATTTGGCCGTCCGTCCGCCGTACGCGGCACTTTTGCCACTTAGCATTGACCGATTTTGATGAAATTTGGTATGTAGGCTCCATTGGGGTCTAGTTGTGCCCCGAAGATTTTGGTTGATGTAGGTCACTTCTAAGGGTTCAAAAATGAATTTGGAAATTTTGAAAACGCCTTAACTCGAAAAATTTTGATGTAAAGGTATTGTTTTTCCTTCAATTTAAGATTCTATAGAATTTTTAGAATTTTTTGAGACCTCCCGGAGCTCTGTTGGAGAAACCGTTCGCTCAATACGAGAATTTAAGGTTTGGGCGTACGATAAATCAGAAACACGAGTGTGAATCGCACAAGAGGCCGTCAAAAAAATCCAAAACAAATCCGTTCAAATAAAATATGACCGAAATGCCATCGATTTTTTTCTTCATGTTGGATGGTTGGTGGCTTTGCAGACGAGTGATCTATATAAAAATTATAAACCATTGTGTTATAATTTGCAGCGTTTTAGTAAGCAATTACTGCTGGCCTCGCTATAACTTTGTAAGGCAATACTATATGACGAATTTTTTGTGCAATTATAGTGTATCCTGCATTCCGTTACATTCATTTTACTTTTAGCGTCCTATTTACCGGGAGTACTGGTACAATAGTAAAGGGGAGTACCTATACATTGCGGGAGTACTCGTACAACTTTTTCATGCCTGGGCAGTACTCGTACAAATGAGTGAACTCAAAGAGTTTGGTTTAAATTGATCGCACCAGACGAACAAAGTGAGAGTGTTGATAACTTCGGAAGTTAGCAAGAAGTGTGCTCAACGGAGTAGGACATGTCCTTCTATTTGGGGGACGTCCTGGTGGGAGAGTGTCCCACTAGGGTCGTCCGACCGGAAAGGGAGCTCTCTGGTCCGCCTAGCTTTTCTTGGGTTTATTACGATAATACTCTACTTGCTTAATTAATATGGTTTGCCATAGTATGTATGAAAGATGTTACATCAATTTGCTCATAAAATCTTAAATTTGTATACTTCAAAATATAAGTTTGAAGAAGATTTTTGTAAATTGAAAAATTAACTCAGCCCGAACAATTCAAATTTTTCCTTAAACGTAATAGTCGAAAGTAACTTGGAGGATTCATTGTTCATCATTAATGACTGTTATTATCGAGAGGGATTTTTTTCTCGTAAATTATGTTTGCACCTTATTATTGTTTTGGAAAAAAAATCGTACGCAATTACTAAAAATTCGTAACGAACTTGAAAAGAAAAACTTTCTCTTGTGTTTTCGAATACCTAATAATGTTGTTTTTAACTTTGGCCTGCGCTCAATGGAAATAAAAAAAATGAACGTAATTAATTTGGGCGCGAGTTGTGTGCTCAAGCTGTACTGAACTCGCTCGGGTGTAGGAATCGCAGGGAAATATTTTCAGGTGAACAGATGGGCGTATTTTATGTCTTCGTAGAGCCGAGAGATGAGAGAAAACGCGGGTTTACATGAAGCTCTGAGCGAACGATAACGCACGCACGGCAAACATTTAACGGTGTTCCTCCCTCTGCGAGCCTAATGGCACAATCTCCGAACGGGACTGATCCAAATTGAGTCTCAGCTTACGAGGGTGATATTGAGATTTCCGGTGGAATTCATTACGGCGGAAAAGGAAATGGGAAGGATTATGAGATGTTACGCGGCCGCGGGATGTCAACAGCAATAAACCAGGAGTCACCTCGCTCATGTCAAAAATGGAAATGGTGTTTACTTTGAGAGCTTAGCGTGATATCGATGGTTTTTGATGGTGCTGAAACCTAAACAATTCCTCTACTTCTTCATTTCTCCAAAATGGGAACTTTAATATTATCGTGGCAAAGATATAACAATTAGATCCCTATTGCAGAAAAGGTTTTATTAATACAATTTACGAGTATTATTCCACCTCAAATTTTCAAAAAATTGAATAAGCAAAAAAAAACGTCAAATAGTATAGTGTATTTCAAATTTACAATATTTTGTATTGCTTCCGAGTCTACCAAGGTACTGGAAGCTTTGTTTTCACTTTTCAAGGTTGAGGAAAAAAGTTCTCCAAAATCAAAATTTCCACTCGCGTTTTACGATTAAGACCTTTCTGAACAATTTTGGTTCCGTGTCTGTCTGTCTGTGTGTCTGTCATGAATTCCTTGCCACAGCCATAACTTCTTCAATTCTCACCTATTTCGATGAAACTTTCAGGGATTGTGCGGGTTGGCGTGCAGGTGGTTCCCTCTGAAAATCATTACCCCCGGATTGATGGTAGCCGCTGCGCATGCGCAATCGTAAAATCCTTGCCACAGCCATCACTACTACATTTCTCATCCGATTTCGATGAAATTTTGAAGAATTATTTGGGCTAATGTGTAGATGGTCCAATATGAAAATAAATCACCCCCTGACTAATAATAGTTGCTGCGCATGCGCAAACGTGAATTCCTTGAAACAGCCTTAACTTCTACATTTTCCATACGATTTTGACGAAATTTCTCAGGATTGTTCAGATTAGCGTGTAGATTGTCCCCTACGAGGGTAGTGGAAGGTGCTTAGAGATTGATGTTTTGAGATTAACTACTATGCATCGGATCATCTATACAATCGGGTTATGGATACGAGGATGCTATGTGCCACACCCACTTGGCAGACCTTTTTATTGGCTCAAGTAATTACAAGTTTTACGCCACACTATATCCAGAATCATTTCGTAGATTCTATACTTGAATTCCGATTGAGGAGAATTTTGATATCTTGCATCCGACTGTACCAATCGACGCCTTTATTCTAATTTGTAATTATCATGTGATATTCTTTCACAAGATCCTCGTGTTGATGAAACCAAGACATTTCTGTGCTGTTCTGGAATCATCTTTAGGAGGGAAATCGATTTTGAAATCTGGGAACTGTAGTTGCAGGTTTTTCAACTTCGAAAAAAATTAATACTAATGTATGTTAATTTGTCAGTTCTACTGTATAGCCGTACCTTAATGCATGAAATAATTATATGCATGAAAATTGTGGTTATGATGATATTGAAGGCTTAAGTTATAGCTCACAAACTAAAATATGCAATCCCTATTATGAAATTGTACAAGAGATTGGTATTTGGATAGATTTGAGAAGTTACAAGAGAAGTTCTGTTGATGTTGTTTACGCAGAACAAAATTAATTTCAACACACTGTTGAAAATTTTCTGAATTTTACGTGTTTTTGTGAATTTAAATTCCGAATTTATCGATTTGTTCTGGCAGGATGTATTTTAGCAAAGAGTCTTTGAAAAAAAATGTTCAACTATTTTCAGCCCGAAAAGTGTACCTACCCTTAATCCGATAAACAAAACGCTGCAAATTATTACACAACGGTTTATTATTTTTATATAGATCACTCGTCTACAAAATCACCAACCATCCAATATAAAGAGAGAAAAAAAAAAAAAAAATCAAAAAAAAAATCAAAATCACCAACCATTGATCGCATTTCGGTCAGCTTTAATTTGAACGGAGATTAGGCCTCTTTTGCGATTCACACTCGTGTTTGGATTTATATATATATATTTCAATATAAACCCTTAAATTTTCGTAGGGAGCGAACGGTTTGTCCTACAGAGCTCCGCGTGGTCTCAAAAAATTCTAAAAATTCTATAGAATCTTAATTTGAAGGAAAAACAATACCTTTATATCGAAATTTTTTGAGTTAGAGCGTTTTCAAAATTTCAAAATTGATTTTGGAACCCTTAGGAGTGACCTACATCAACCAAAAGCTTCGGGGCACAACTAGACCCCAAATGGAGCCTACATACCAAATTTCATCAAAATCGGTCAATGCTAAGTGGCAAAAGTGCCGCGTACGACGTACGGCGGACGGACGGCCAAATTTTTATTCGATTTCTGGATTCTACGTACCTTGAAACGTAAACCATCAAATTTTTAGGGGGTGTTAAAATTTTTTTTTTCTTGGTCGATTCCAAAGGTTCATTATTGAAAATAATAAACCAAAATTGTTCTCTCTGATCACTATCATTGTATGGTGTTCTGGTCTGGTAGATGTGTGTATATCTGTAAACAATTCATTAAAATGTTTAAAATTATTACTCTGTTAACAAATTCGGTATACCAGACTGCAACATTAGTCTGGGAGACTCTCAGGTTCGATTCCCAGCCGTGAGGTCAACATATTTTTTTGCACTAATACCTAGACATATCCATAATCTACTGTTTTTCCATCAGGGGAGAAATTCGATTTTTTTTTAAAGACAAATTTTTCGAGGTATTGAGAAGAAAAACTCGATCTCCTTGACGTCTGCAACTGAACTAAAATGTCTAGTACGTTGAAGGTTCACTGAACTTGTATTCGCGGTTGTTATCACGAACAGAATAAAGAAGAACTTTTTCCCTCGAAAAACTCACGGAGAAAATCGAGGGAAACTTCTATAGGCAATATTCAAAGTATCGTGGGGATGTAGACAATATGATTGAGCGAGAGCTATATCTCGTTCTGCGGTGGAGGAAATAAAACTTGCGTAAGCTCCTGTGGATCAGCCTAGCAGACAAATGTGCCCGACTACGCACTCCCTGCCCAACGTCGGCTGTGCTCCGGCATTTAAATATGTTTAATATCGAAGGAAAAGAGGGAGACGCTATAAAAGAGAGAGATGATGTAGTGGTAGGGACAAATATCCGGGATAACCCTCGGGAGAACGACATCGAAGCTGGTGCATTTTATGTCTTGCATGCGTTTTCCGAATTGCGTTCCTTCGAAGAATGACGCACGTTTTTCCTCTATTTTGCATTTATTGTATTTCGGTTTTCCCGCGCTTCACCCCTCCAAAACGATCTTAACCCCCTTGTTGGAGTTGGATTCCGACTGAACATTACTGAAGGATGGAATGGCAGTTAAGGGCTTGATCCCCTTCTGAACGCCTCTGTAAATTCTTGAATGTCATCAACGATATTTTTGAGTTAAATTAAATAACTCCTCACTCCTCGTTATTTGATTGATGGATAGTCTTTCATCGAATGATAAAATGGTAAATAAGGACCATAAAAGGGGTATTTCAATCAATTTTTTAAATTTTTTAATTGTAATTATTATTATTATTATTTTTTTTTTTTTGGAGTATGGCCCAGGAATAACGGTTATCGGGTCTGTTCGTCGAGAAAATGTTTAAAAGAAATTAGGGAAGCTAATAAAAGTTGAAGATTTGAACTATGGCAACAGTTTGTGTCGTAGCAATTTGTGTGACGTAATAAGTTGCTCGCCCTGAAAATCCTTTCCTGACAATTATTATCTACTTACAGTATTGGAGAATTACGACGGATTCTCCAATACGGTAGGTAGATAATAATTGTATTCTTAATACTAGCAGAACTAACCCCATTCATTTAATACGTTTCCTGACGATTGAACCGTAGAGTAACGTTATCCGAAATGAGAATCTCTTGGATACTACAAAATACTATACACACTCGCCCACGGCGTAAGTGTGTGTGTATTCATGTAGGGCCGCCTTTTTTCAAACGTGTGATCTCTTCAATTACCTACCTAATTCTTCTACCTCATGTTATTATAACATTGGGCAAAAAGTTGGAGTATAGAGGTTTTAAATGGTGCTGAATCCAAATTTGAGGTCAAAAACCTGAATTTCCGACCCATCGAAATACCCCAATGCCCATTGTCCATGTATAAATTCGTAAATAAAAGTAACCACATTGTACACGAATACAGGATGTCCATCTGATGCTCCTCAGTGGTGCTCATTTTCGGAACGAGAAAGTATGTTGGCAAAAGCCACCTAAAGTTTTCAGAATTTGACCGCCGTCAAGTCATTAGCCCACACTTCCGAGTAGGTAGATACCTCATACAGTGAAAATTCAAAGAGGAAGATAGAATATCACAGAAATTATCCAAAATTAGATTCAAGCAATTCTGTTCAAGCTGATTCCAAAGCCATCATTCTCTTTCAAAATCAGCCAAAAAGACAGACAAAATATCTTGAACTGACACATTGGAAAAGTTGATCAAGTATCTTAAACCTGAGAAATGTAAAGACTATTTTTGTCGCAGGTTTGGACTATTATTCTGAAATTATTAGTACCTAACAACCATATTATCGCGGAGGGTTGACAGTAAAGTTTATGTTGACAGAAAGTTCGTACCAGCTAATCATCGTTATTCCAAAGTTGTAGGTGTTTTCAATCGATCTGATTCTTGGTTGTTAAGGAAGTACGAGTGACGTACAATTTCATTGGAATAAACGAAAAAAAATCGAATTCGATCCGATGAAATTTGACTAACTTTATACTAACTGAGACAACTTCGAACTTCTAAGGACCAGAGGCAGGTTTGTCGTGGAGGGGGGGAGGTGGAGATTTAGGTCCCCAAGTACGCGCATTTGACTATTTTTGATATTCTGGGTAATATCCTTTGTCTCTAGAAATTTATCACTATCTTAAATTGATGAAAATTCATGAACATTCTCTAATTATAGGTAATTAATTATTCTCTTTAGGCAATCAGTTAGTCCCACAGATCTCTGGGTAGTTTCGAAAAATTCTTAAAATCGTCACTATTTTAAATAAAATTTATTTAAAATTCATTTAATGAAAAAACAATACCTGGATGTCGAAAGTTTTCGAGCTTAGGCGGTTTGAAAACGTTTCTCCCAGGAGTAACTTCCAACCCTTAAGTTCTCATGGGGAGTCCTACAGAGCTCTGGGTGGTCTCATTCGATTCTAAAAATTCAATACTTTTTTAAAGTAAAGAAAAAACAATACCTTTACATTGAAAGCTATGCAGTTTCAAAATTCCAGCCCTTGTTCTTCAATCTTCAAGTTACTGACATCAACCGAAAGCTTCGGGTACAACTAGACCCCAAATGGAGCCGATATACCAAAGTTCATACAAATTAGTCAATGGGAGCTGGGAAATGAGCCGTGTACGGGTTACGGCAGACGGACGGAAAACATTTTATTCGGTTTTAGCATTCGACCTACTTTGAAACGTAAACCATCAAATTTTGTTGGGGTAGGGGGTGGGGTACATATTCTAGCATGAAATTTTGTTATTGCCCTAGGGCTAGGGTAACTACCCGAAAACGTTACGAGGAAGGGGGACGTGCGACGGTCACGCGCCTTTTAAACACATTCACGCTCCTTTTCCGACACTCCGGTTTTCGAGGCACGAAGAGCCGAGTTTTTCTTGATGCATTTTAGATGTGTTGCTGGGGATAGTATAACTTTTGTATTATACCTACCTACGGCTAAACGTTCTGCACTAACTCTGGCTAAAACATGTTTCATGTTTTATAATAAATTAACGCCGTAGGCTTTAAGTAGATAGCATCTGGGGGTCCAGGGGGGCTTGCTCCCCTGGCGAGATGCTAAGCGCCGAGTTTTCTTGCTCGATTCCAAAGGTTCATTGTTGAAAATAATAAACCAAATGCCCTCCACATTATTTATATCCATAGAGTTATTCTTTCAGTCCCCAAAGGTACATACTGAAGCAGCGTACCACATTCAGTGCGGCCTTCCCGGATCCGGGACGGCAGCTACCCTCCAGCCATGCGTCTGTCACGGATCCGAGCCTCTTACCCTTTTGTTGTTATCGGCCGGTATAAGCTTCACGCACTGCTTCAATCGAATTTGTTTTCATCTGTAGGCGGGCTGGAGAGTCTCTGAAGTGTGAAAATAACCTCAGTTTCAATGTTCACGAACTAACAACGCATTTTCCTACATATACAATGCCAGACGATGTGACTAAACGCAAGAACTCAAATCAGGTTGGCTGGAAGTTCCCCGATCAATGGTCCGCAGTGAATGTGGTACTGTAGGAGCGCACTGAACGTCTACTTGAAAATAGTAAAGTCCCATTTCCGTACAGGAAAGTGTCGACATTTATTTGGCCATTTATGCTGACATTCATGGAGTAAAAACTATTCCAATGAGAGTTTCCCACAACAGTAGTTGTTTTGTATAAAAGCGTTATGAGGTCGCGTGTCATACGTCGCTACTCTGACTCTAAACCCCGAGAATCGCTGTTACGCCAAAACTTTATCTTCAGCACTCCGCGTATAGTTTAAAAAAAACTTTCGTCACTTCAAGACCTAAACTTGAGAAAGAACGGAGGAGGGGTGTAACGTAACAAGTTGGCACAGTTGTAAAGTAAAATGGGTGGAAGAAGAGCGAAAGAAAATGGGGAAAAATGGTTCGGACCCGATCTCAGCGACTCAACACTAGTACTTTTTTCTTCTCAGGGTAGAGCTCCGACGGAGGAACATTATGCAGCAAACTACATTAACTTGGCTCTACTTTCCTTTTTTTCACTGTATAAATTCCAGAGGCAAACTTACTCTATTCCAGCTTCGAGTTCCTTGATTCTATAAACATATTCACCGGCGCTACTTGTTTATGCATCGTATTATTTTAAAACTTGTGAATGAAGTTTGAACAAACATTCAAAATCATGCAGGTTGCTACTTCTTCTGATTCTTCACTACCGAAGAAGTTTTGTCTTTGTGTCAAATGTTAGGTCCTCTGAAATCTAAATTATCACTCGCATTCCGGGTTTCAGAGCTTTTTGAGCAATTACGTAAACTCCTAGAAAAAGTTCAAAACATATCGAACTCTTTTGCTTGGGTCCCAAAATCCAACTTTGTATAAAATCTTTGTATACATTTATAGGAACCGAACGGTTGGTACTACTGAACTCTGGGTGGTCTCATTCGATCCCAGGAATGCAGTACCTAGGTACTATTTAAAATCAATGAAAAATTTAGCTCTTTTCCAATCTTTATTTTTCATCCCTTATAAGTGATCGACAATAACCAAAAGCTTCTCGGAATCAGCCGGAATAGTCCTCGCAATGTAGTATTCTTTCAGATATCTACTGATTTCATCAGTTTCTGAGAATCATGTACATATTATATTATGAGAGGTCCTTCTCATTTATTTAGGAATTTCATGCGGTTGTTAACGAATGAGATGAACCTCGTCCAACTTCCAGCAAACGTGTCGTTATAGTCGAGGACAAGTATCAGAAATGAAGAAACAGCGTGAGAGGTCAATGAGCCGAGCCTGGTAACGAGCAATCTCATTAGGATGTCCATATCTCCCAAGACAAGCCACCCCGACGCACGAGGGTGAGAAATCTCGAGAAGGGACTGACGGTGAAGGGCGAAAGGGCTGGATAAGTAGTTTCAAACCACCCCTGCCACATGACAAGGAAGAAAAGGGCATTCCTCGGGGCGAACCGCATTCGGATAATCCCGCAAAACCATCCCTTCAAAATCCCTACGAAGGTATGGGGCCTTCCCCCATCGCGCAACCATTCATTACGCCCATGATTCGGCAAGTGCCCTTTCTCCCACTAAACCTGTACGATTGAGAAGAATATATTTCCTGGAGGAATCGGGCGTTTTTATCCCTGCATTTGGCCTTTTCTTCAAAGCTGAATGCGACCTCCCCAAATCGTACGTGGCCTTTTCATGAGTGAAGTGCTAATGGTCGGGGGAGTTCACACGCTGAATTTGGAAACAGAGTGCTTTTGTGAGGAGGTTTAATATCATCAAATGGGATGAAGCTTTCTTCAATGGCACACTTACACTCATGGAGGCCACTTACCTACTCGAATTCTTTCATCCTGTCGAATCAGAATTTTGTAAACTACAGAAATCAACTGTGGATTCACTCCTTCCCAGTGAATCCTTGGCTTGTATTGTTCGAACTTGAGCCTTCTCGATGCTCCCTATTCACTTTCAAACTTGATTCAATGAAATAATTGCCTTCAAACGCTTCAGTTACGCCCAAGGCCTGATTGAAGTTTTATTCAAATATATTTGCTCTCCATTTATAAATTGGTAGTATTTTTACCGGAATAACATTTGTAACCCCTGTCGTCATAACTCATGCTTTACTCCATACCATTACACAATTTCCCACTGAAATCTATGCACACCACATTATGTTATTACCTACTTCAAATGTAAAAATTTGATGTTGATTTTTTTTTTTTTTTTTTTTGCAGGTGAGCATCGATATTTTTGACCTCAAAACTGTGCCATATACGTGAGACGTGAGTAGGAACACATTTATTAGAACTATGTACCAGTAGAACAATAAGCGAGGAGAAAACATGTATATTCTATATTATGTTATTAGTTGGATATACCTACTACCACAATACCGGTGTGGATAGAATCAGGAGGAAGTTTGCTAGACACAATCTGGTCGTTCTACCTTGGCTTCTTTTTGTAAGGGCTTTTACTTTGTTGCTATTGTTGCAGGTATCGCGATTTTAAAGGAGTTATTCATCTAATTTCAGGACTCTTGTAGGATGAAAAAGAAAGAAATTGCCTTTATAACAGATAGTTCACTACTGATCGCCCCCCAATAGGCATGTTGGGTCCATAAACCTACCAAGTTGTATGAAAATTGGACGAGAGAAAAGTGTGAAAAAGGCCTCCCAAACACATATTTTTCCAATCCCATCAAAATTCAAAAACCAATACCAACCAAAATTTGAAATAGTTAACATTTGTTGTTAGTTATATAAATTGATTTTCAAAAATGCAAAATTTAAAAAAAAATTTGATACAAAATTTAACACATTTTAACTGTATTTGATTCAAATGTGTATTAATCCAAATTTTTAATCAATTATTATTTTTTGGCTAAATTTAAAACCAAACCAACAGTTTTGAAATTCCAATATTTTTGAAATAAATTAACAAATTTTTAAAGTTGAAATAAATTAACAAATTTAATCCTAATTTGACCATGGTATCACCAGTGTCACCAAAAACATCTTCCCAGGAACTCTACAGCTGCCCCAAAGTGTCTTCGGAGTAACCAAAATTATATTGGAATTTTAAATTTCATGTACAGCTGAATTTTTTGATGACTATTGGAAGTCTCAAAATAGAGTTATAACAGAAATTTCCGAAGAAATCGACGGAGAAAAATTTCCAAAATTTTGTCAGAACGTCATTTTCTGACTTCTAATATTCTTAAAAATATTCAGCACTTCCTGCCGATTTTCAAATTGCAATTTAATTATAGTTAATATGGTGACACCTTGGGACAACTAAGATTTTTTCCTAAGATGTTTTTCGGTGACACAAGTGACACCATGGTCCAATTAGGGTTAAATCCGTGTCATCAATGAGTGTGAACAATGCATAATTCGTTGTAGAGAATTATTCTCTAAAATTGACACAAAAATGGAGAAGATCCAAAATTTTTGTTGTGCCTACTACCTAGCTGTCGTCATTTTCGGCCCTTTTTAGGACGTCCCACAGTAAGACTTGGGCGTCCTTATGCGATCGATCTGAGGGGAAGGAGGACAACGCTCAACAGAAAAAAAAAATAACCACACAGTAATCCGTTTTAGACCATTCTGAATCCAAAACCGCGAAAAAAACCATAGGTGTATGTCAGTGTGTGTGTGTGTGTGTGTGTGTATGTGTGTGTGTGTGTGTGTGTGTGTGTGACAAAATCTTGTGTCGTCTGCACAGCCCTTAGTTCTCAACCGATTTTCCTGGTTCTTTTTTTGTTCGACGCGGAAAACTATCTAGTTGTGCACTACGTCGCCGGAATTTCGAATTTTGCCTTTTAAGAGGGGAAAGGGGGGGTTAATGCTCAAAAAACGTGCGTTTTTGGGCATAATTTTGTGTCGTCTGCCCAGGCCTTAGTTCTCAACCGATTTTCGTGGTTCATTTCTTCATCGACGCGAAAAACTATCTAGTTGTGCACTACGGCGTCGGAGTTTTGAATTTTGCTTTTTAAGGGGGGGAAAGTGGGGGTTAATGCTTAAAAAACGTGCGTTTGCGGGGGTAATCTTGTAAACTCTGCCCAGGCCTCAATTTCCAACCGATTTGCGTGTTTCTTTTTTTGTTTGACTCAAATAACTTCCGAGTAGTACATGATTTTACCAGAGTACCAAAATTTGCAAGGGGAGGGGATGGGTGGGGGTATAATATTCACAAAATATCCGATTTTTCAATATTTCGGTTCCTTTACTGCTTACTAATTGTACCCAACCTTTGAAATTGAGGAAAAATTCTCATTATACCCCAGGATTTTCATGAATTATTCTCTGCACCACCATGGAACTAATAGTGGTGCCACCATTAGTTTTATGGTGCCAGGGCACCATAAACCGCATAAATCGTGGTTTTTGTTTTTTTGTGTTTCACCTTGAATACGGATGTGAACCTCGATGGACCGCCTACTAAAACTAATAGATGAAAGTTCAATGTTACAACGTATTTCCGCTTTGGTGCCAGACTGGCACCATTGGTGGAGGGGGGGGGGGTGAACTCGAATTCGCATGTTGGGTATCGTAGATCATGGATTTTAAAATGCTCTTCAGATTCGAGGCTCCCATGCCGCTAGAAATGTTATGGTGGATAAGGGTGAGAGGGGGGGCATTATTTCTTGCCTACAGTAATAAATAAATTACATCGAGTGAAACAGTTTTATCGCTTACCAACTGGTTAACTGATCTAATGCTTATCCAATGGGACGTCCCCTGGAATGCATGCATTACTAAACAATATGTTTTTATTCATTTATTTATGGGTTAAATTAAAAAATAACATTAAACATCAAAAAATTAAATTATGAAACTTACAGGGACCTTGGTAGGGGGAAACAAGAAAACTATGATAATAGATTGAGAAGCTAATTTAAGTGAATAAGATGAGGGAAGAAGGAATTAAGGATTTTTGTGATGATAAAGGACTATGGAAGAAATCAGTGGGTAGTAAGAAAAATTGAAATAGGTAGAAAAACGCTGCAAATTATTACACAATGGTTTATTATTTTTCTATAGATCACTCGTCTGCAAAGCCACCAACCATCCAACTTGAAGAAAACCATCGATCGTATTTCGGTCAGCTAAAATTTGAACGGAGATTAGGCCTCTATTGCGATTCACACCCCTGTTTCTGATTTATCGTGCGTAAAACACTTAAATTCTCGTAGCGAGCGAACGGTTTGTCCTACAGAGCTCCGCGTGGTCTCAAAAAATTCTAAAAATTCTATAGAATCCTAAATTAAAGGAAAAACACTACCTTTAAATCAAAATTTCTTGAGTTAGGGCGTTTTCAAAATTTCAAAATTGATTTTGGAACCCTTAGAAGTGACCTACATCAACCAAAATCTTCGGGGCACAACTAGACCCCAAATGGAGCCTACATAGGTACCAAATTTCATCAAAATCTGTCAATGCTAAGTGGCAAAAGTGCCGCGTACGGCGGACGGAAGGCCAAATTTTTATTCGATTTTTGGATTCTACGTACCTTGAAACGTAAACCATCAAATTTTGAGGGGGTGTTGAAATTTTTTTTTCTTGGTCGATTCCAAAGGTTCATTATTGAAAATAATAAACCAAAAAATAGTAAATTATTGTTTTTTATTGGTATTAAATATATTAAATGTGAAAAATGTTCTCATTTGGTTTGAAACATCAGGAAGTTTCAAAAGAAAGTAAGACCGATGAACGTGTCAGTTATGTTGCTTCGAAGGCATTCCGTACAGCCTCGTATGAGGCTAACAAGGCTGACTCTCTCTTCGTACTGTGGGAGCAAATTCGCGGCCGCCAGATACCTTATTACCGGCCTCGGACGTCCCCCGACCACCTTACCATCCGTCTCTATCCATCACGTACTATCTCTCCCGCCAAGGGGGATTTCCGCCTTGAATATTGCCACGGAGGGCCCCTGGACGCCAAACATAAGCCCCAATATTAATGAATGGCCGGTTCCCCAGTAATGGATGTGGTGTCGGGCGATTCATTCAGGTTGCTTGTACGCATAAAGTTTCTTAATTACAGGGTCGCTTTGGGATCCTATTACATACGTTTGTGTAATTATTCTGACAACGTTCCGTTTAGCAACAATGATTTGCATATCGCTGAGAGTTTACTTCCCCCTTCTAATGCGATTTTCCGCTTACTCAGCGGATACAATTTGGATACGTCCTCATCCTTACTTCCCCCCACTCCTCAAATTATAAATTTAATGTTTGTTAAAACAGAACCCCCTTGTTTCAGAAAATTGCCATTTAATTTTGTAATGAGTTTGGAGTGACGAGCAGAGCATTTTTTCCGAAAAGTCAAAAACTCTGCAAATTATGCATTCAACGATTTTTTTAAAGGCGAAGAACCCGTCTGTTGGGACAGACCCCCTGGAAATGGACAGAAGTTAAAGAAAACGCATTTCAAACTCTTTTACAGAAAATCACAAGCAACCCAGTACTTCAGCTGCCCGATTCGGAACTTCCATTTGAGTTGTGTTGCGATGCATCAAATTTGGGAACTGGTGCGGTGCTTTACCAGCGTAACTCCTCTCGACCTAAACGGCATCCAATACCACTCATCCACTTTCACAAAACCAAAAAAATCGTATTCTGAGACAAAGAAGCTTTGGCTCTCGTAAACGCCATTAAATATTTCAGGTAATTTATTGAGGAACGGGAATTTACAGTTCACGCTGACCATGAAGCACTGTCTCATCTACTAAATCTCAGGTATTTTTGTTTATATACAGGTATTTTTGTTTACATACACCGTCAAAATAAATCATCGTCGAGGTTCTGTAATGGAAGACGCGGATGCATTATCGAGACTGTGCTTGGACAGAGAATGCAATCTTGTGATGAACATGGTCCGAGACTCTGAAAACAAATTGCAACGTGACATCCGAACAGATTCCTGTAATACTAAGAACATACCACGATGATCCTGAGTCAGGTGGGCACGGTGGTCTTCTGAGAACTTATTTCAAGATTAAGGCACGGTTTTTCTGGCTAGGAATGAAAAAGAGAATAAGATCGTACGTCAGAAGTTGCCGTGAATGTCGGAATCATAAGTTTAAATTCAGAACAAAACCGGACACTATGATCATTCAAGAAAAATTCCAGAAACCCTTGACTTTGGAGAAAGAAGAAAGAAATCGGAGGGAACGGCTAAAACGCAATCATTTCTCATAATTGTCGATGAAGCCTCCAGATTTATGCATGCAAAAGCTATGGAAGAGAGCTCAATAGCCGTGATCAACTATCTGAACAGCTATCCACATATTGGAAAAGTCAGAAATATAGTTTCGGACAACGGCTCTCAGTTCAAATCTGAACAAATGAAAAAATTTGCAGCCGATAGAGGAATTGAATGGGTCACATCGGCTCCTTATCACCCTGACAGTAACGGTTTAATTGAAAGAAAGATGCTTTGACATCAAACAATTCTTTGCCCCCCATTAAGGACCAGATTATTTTTCTCCGATTTTTTTTCGAATCGTTGAGTACTTTACCTCTGCAAGTACCTACCATAGAACATAGGAAAAAAAACAAAGATAATTTTTCTTGTCCCTTTTCACCGTTTTTTGGGGGTTTACGTTTCAAGGTGTGTAGAATCCCAAAATCGAATGAAAATTCGGCCGTCCGTCCGTAGCATGACCGATTTTGATGAAATTTGGTAAGTAGGCTCCATTTGGGGTCTAGTTGTGCCCCGAAGATTTTGGTTGATGTAGGCCACTTCTAAGGGTTCAAAAATCTATTTTGAAATTTTGAAAACGCCCTAACTCAAAAAGTTTTGATATAAAGGTATCAACACGAAAGGTATCGCAAGGGTAAGGTATGGCGGGTGGTATGGGTAAGGTTTGGTATTGTCTTTCCATCAATTTAAGATTTTATAGAATTTTTAAACTTTTTTGAGACCACGCGGAGCTCTGTAGGACGAATCGTTCGCTCCCTACGAGATTTTAAGGGTTTTACGTACAATAAATCAGAAACACGAGTGTGAATTGCAAAAGAGGCCTAATCCCCGTTCAAATCTTAGCTGACCGAAATAAGATTGATGTTTTTCTTCAAGTTGGTTGGTGGTAACAATGGCAAAACCCTGTTCTTTGCAGACGAGAGATCTATATAGAAAAATAATACACCTTAATTTCCATCGTTTTTCAGTAAGTAGTCTTCATTCAGGACTGAAAAGCACTTGTCTAGCTTATGTACCGTAAAACCGTCAAACTTTACCCCAAGATTTACTCCAAAACAGTTCCAGATACAATTTCTCCCACTCGAAATGGGTTAAATTGATTTGTTTTAATAAGTGAATTGATCTTCAGAGCTTCCTGAACATTTTGAGTGGTCGAGCTCATTGATCTGAAAATTTTAACCCCCCTATTTAATTGTTTAAATGTTGGAATAAAGTTTCGTACGAGTGCGTCAATCTTTACTCCACTCTGAAAAACTCACGGTTATCGCTACAGAAACGGGCAGTGGTGCAATGATACTAGTGGGGATTGAATTCATTACCCCAGAAATACTTGATAATATCAAATATTTATAATATTATTATAAAATATACCTATGCTGAAAAATTGAACATTTTAGCTTGAAAAATACAAGTTATACCTAAGAAAAATATAAATTCCAATGATAATTTATTTCAACGAATTTGCTTGAAATGCAATATTTCTGGTTAAGAGATCACAATTTCAGTCTTCCAGTATAGACAGACTTATGTAGGTAATCGAGCAAAACTTTCTACAAGTAAAGAAATATTAAAGGATAATAAACGATAAACGAATGACTTAACAAAATCAAAGAAAAAGTCTGTTTCACATTCGATAACTTTCAAATGAATTGCAATGGTAAATTTCAAAGTTAACCCACGAGTAAATAATATGGTAAATCACAACTTATGAGGCCAAAGCACGTTTATGTCCATATCATAATGCAGCTGTTCAGTTGTAAAGTTTATGTAGGGGCGCGTACCAAGCTTTTTCTCATTTCTTCTCCCCATCTCTAACTTCTGACATAAGATACACTAGAAACCTTACATTCAACACTGCGAAAATTATAAAACTCAAATATTTTTCGAGATTAAATAAGAAAAATATGAGTGAGGCTACCTTTATCCCAACCTTTATAGTGGAGTAAAGATACCCGGTTTTTGGAGTAAAGTTACCATCAAATTTTTGGTAAACAAATGCATAACTAAGAAAACACTTTTTTGAGAATTTGATTAGTGTATTTTGTTCAAAATAAGATATTGAAAGTGATCTGATGGGGGCTTGCCTGGTAAATCCACTCCGAACACCCGATATGGAAGAAATTTTGGAGCACGAGAAACAGGACAAAAACAGCTGAACAGGAAACTATGGCTGATAACAGCTGATAACATGGATAAAGGCTCCATCGCAAGCCGCATCGATTCTCTGGGATGTGGAGAATAACGAAAACACAATAGCTAACTTTTATCTAAGTTCTACCACGCTTACGTCACAATTGAAGATTCTCACTTTTTGGGGTAAAGTTACCTCTGGTGGGGTAAAGTTTGACGGTTTTACGGTAGGTATACTATTCAGAACTATCCCAGTTTTCTCATTGAAACATAAATTCACATGCTATATAATAAACATACGTAAAAAAAACAGCCATGAAGTTATTAGGTAGGTATTATTATTTGAACATTGAACACTTTATTGAGCAAGGCGTGGGACACACAAAAATACTTGGTAAAAAAAATCAGGTATAGGGCACTTAATTTTATCAGGTAATGTCGCATTCGAAATATTATGCTCAAATCTTAAATATTAGGAAATGACAACGAATTTTGAAATTTTATACTGGGGAACCTGTTGTCGGATTGATCATTTTACTTGGCCATTTGGGTAGGAAGTGTACACTAGCTTTTAACCGGTGGAGCGCTGTGGTTAACAGATAACCGGGCTCGTGTCTTCGTCAATAATAAAAGTCAAGCGTGTTCATGACACCCACTTGTCAGTAGCGTCGCGTGCTCTCGTGCCGTTAGAGCTGTGGTCAGATGATGAACAACTTCCAGGTGGGGAAGCAGCTCCCTTTCAACGTCCGAGACGAGCCACTCCTGAGCTCAGCAGTCATGCAAGGGATCAGTTTATATGGGCAGCTCGGGCGAATGTAGGCCAAGCACGTACTACTATATTAGAATGGGCTTTGTTCGACCGAAATAACCCAGTGGAGGAGATGATTTGTTTGATGGGATTATTATTGGCCCTTTCGAGCTTGGAATGTTGTAAGGAGAAATTTACTAGCCAATGCCTGTTTAGCACGTTATCGCTTCACAATTGTCTCATTTACAATAGCATTAGTATCATCAATAACTAGTAGGCATATAAAGGGTGAGCCGCGAACATCTTTGTCCGTAGTTCAAAAATTCACATTCTAAATCAATAAACGTTTATGGATAAATGACCTCTTCTTCAAATTATGAAGACTTTCGAAAAAAAGAGCTCAAAAGATGAGCGTAACATTCAAAAACGCAAATACGCGAGTGTTCAACTTTCCCAGGACAAATTACAGCGCTATGCTCAAACGGTTGAGGAGTGGTCCACCAAGTGGAGAGTAAAATAAAAGTAAATCCATCCAAGTCTAATCTGGTCAACTTCACCCTCCGAAGAGCCACGAAGCCCCATAATGTTAAACGGCACCAATTAACGCAACCGGAGAAACAAGATACCTAGGCTTGAACCTCGACTCTAAGCTTACGTGGGCATCCCATATTTCCTCAGTCGTCCAAAAGACACGTTCTCGAATGTACCTGCTAAAATATATGCGAACTAGCCCCGCAATACCCCTGCATTCGAACCAGTATGGCAATATAGATTGGTCATAATATGACCATATTATGGTCGTCAGCAGCTGACTCACACGTAAAAAAGTCCAGACGGTTCAGAATCGAGTCCTTCGCCTCATAAGTAATGCAAACTGGTTCGTCGGCAACAAAATCACCCACAAAGACCTAGACATACCGGAGGTAGAAGATGTTCTTATGCTTTCGTACGACAAACATCAGCAAAAAATTCGATCCCACCCCCGAGAAACGAAAGAAGGTTAAAAAGAAAGTGGCACTCTGACCTCGCCGGAAACGGAAACTGAAACTCTTCGCTAGTAGTCAACATTCAGTGATAAATGTTGTTAAATTATATATATTTTTGTTATTATTTATTGAACAAAGTGTAACTGTTATACAGGGTGTCCCATAATATGGGACACCCTGTATAACAGTTACACTTTGTTCAATAAATAATAACAAATATTATGTTATCCACCAAACTTTGGGAGTCGATTTTACAACTAATTTGCAACAAAAAATTTCTCGGAGCGATTTTCGTTCAACCCCCTTAAAATCCAACTTTTTTGACTTTTAAGATTTTTTTCGTGTTTTCGACCTTACACCTTTAAAACAGTCATAACTCCCTTAAATTGCACTCAAAAATTAAAAAAAGGATACCGTTGGAAAGAGCGTGAAATTTCTCAATAGATGAGCCGTTGACAAATTGAGAAAAACTGAACGCTAAAGTAGTTTTTCACCTCAAACTTTAAAATTTGTCAATTTCTGTTTTTTCAAAAATGTTGATGATTTTTCCTCTTTGAAACAAGGTATTTGACAGAGAGGCTCAAAAGCTTAAGAACTTCTCCATTTCATCAGCTTTTCAACGGTCACCCAATTTTTAGTTTCACTGTGGAATTAGAAGGAGAAAATGGTGTTTCAATGCGAAAAAACGTGCATTTTTTTTTTCAACGAAATTGATGGTTGGACGGGAGGAATGCGGGGTCTGCTCCGCCGCGGCTCCTCCCAAGCACCACGTCCCCACGTCAAACCGTCGATTACGTTGAAAAAAAATACACGTTTTTTCGCATTGAAACACCATTTTCTCCCTAAAATGTCACAGTAAAACTAAAAATTGGGTGACCGTTGGAAAGCTGATGAAATGGAGCAGTTTTTAAGCTTTTGAGCCCCTCTGGCAAATACCTTGTTTCGGGTCCCTACAAACTCATCGAAAGGACACTCATCGAAAACGTGAGCTCGAAGCTTTTTGAGGAGTATCCTCATAGGGTGGGACACTAGTCGAAAACTGGAGAATGGGAAAGTCGTCGAAAATATCTAATCGGACATTGGAGATATGAATTGAATGATAAAACTAGTTGATAATTATTTTCGATGAGTTTCTCGTTCCCTGTGGACACTCGTCGAAAATACTCCTAAGGGACAGTCATCGAAAGGAAAGTCCTCAAACTAGACCTCTGAAGGGTTTACTACCTATACCGTACCGCTCGCTGTGAGGTACATGGGCCAGTGCCTCCAAGGAGGTTAGATAGAACAGGCCACACCACTCCTCAGTTGATTCGTTATTGTAAGCCCCCGCTTACCAGTGGTTATGCATTTCAAGACCCTTTTCCGCTTGCATGTTGCACCTTTTTGGAAAGCTGTCACTGAGATCCATCATTCTGAAATATACACACAAAAAAACCATGCGCACACCCCATTTGCTGTCAAACATGCAAGATACTGCTTTTTCTGGCCGTTTGTTAACTAGAGCCCTAAAACAGAGGGCCCTAATAACTATTCGAAAGATAAAAAAGCTTTGTATTCGTGCAGCGACTCAAAAAACTTTAGGTCCTCCTAAATCAAAATTTCCACTCGCATTTTGCGTTTCACAGCTTTTTGAACAACTTTGGTTCCGTGTCTGTCGGTCTGTCTGCCTGTGGTCAATCCCTTGCTCCCCCCCCCCCCCCCCAAGGGTATGAAGGGATGGTTCAATTTTGATGAAATTTTCAGGGTGTGTGCGGGTTGGCTCCTTGACGGAGAGTTCATCGTGATCGTGAAACTTCGGGATTAGTCCAAGGAGGATTGCTGATTGAGTCAGATCAGCAGGAGCCGACGAGAGTGACGAGTTTGGGGGAACCCCGAGTGTGTTTATGGGCGACGACTTTTTGACGACGTTTTTGAGAACGACAAAAAAGCGGGGGGAAACGTCAACATAATCGCAAACTACTTCACAGTCGTTTGGTGCTATTTTCCTCTTACTTTTCTTTCTCAGAGTTTCATAGAACTCTGTAGCAAGGTTATAGGTGAACTGCCTTCTAGGAGCCAAGACCAGCTGTATGATCTATGAAGCTCCTAACATAGTGTTCTTCTCTCCAGTTTATCCTATAGCACTAAACTGTGGTACGCAATCAGTTTAGTCCTAGAGGATCAATCAGCTGGGTAAGAAATAGAGCAGAATTCTCCCTTAATCATCCTAGAGCGCTGGAATTTCGTGCACAGCCTCTTGGAAACCACTGGAAGTGGTAGGAAGGATTTCAGAAATGTCAGATCAGATGTGTGAACAACAGTATTCCATTAGCAGAATATTTCATTTACATGTGTAATGTGCAAATTCTATATGTCCTTGTGATTCTATGTGAGGAAGCTTTAGTGCCTGTCCACTTGGCTGTGAATTGTTTTATTATTTTAAATAATAAACCTTTAGAATCAAACATGAAAAAATAAATAACCCTTCTCCCCCTCAAAATTGTATGCTGGTTTAGTAGGTAGGTACGTGGAATCCGAAAATCGAGTTGAAAACAAATCGTTTTCATAACAAATTTTACGTCCGCGGAAACTTGAGCAAATACGTACGAAATTTGAACGATTTGGGGTCACCCGATCACAACAACGCAAAACGTTAGTGCTATGTTTTGAATTAAATAGTTTATAACTGAAAAACAAAATAAAGCGAAGATATTTGCTATCATGTGTATGACTGGGTGTTACCATTCAAATCACTCATCTTTCATATGGTTGCGAGAGTCAATCGTCCCAACACACGATCATGGTAATTGTGAACATGTATAATCTCATAATTTGTGTGTAATTAGACAAACTACAGCCTCACTGAAGGTAGTGAAGCCCTAACAAAGGAGGTAGGGCTACGTCAGAGCTATAGAAGGTGAGGGTTTTGGCCTGGTGTTCAAGGTGGCCTTGGGCTGTTATAATAGCAGGTAGTTCAGGGTTGACCCGAAGGTAACGAATATCCTGTCAATCAGATTTTTCGATGAGTATCCCGAGCTTCTACTTTCGATGAGTGTCCCGAAGCTATTTTTCGAGGAGTGTCTCGACAGTGCTGGACTTGAGTCGAATCAAAAAATTATTCGATCAAATAACTGAATTAATCTATTAAATTGAGTGGACTCTACTTTTCAATGAGTTTCTCAGACGTCACTTTTCGATGAGTGTCCACTCTGGATTGGAAACCTATCGAAAACGCCATTCCATGATTTTTTCGATGAGTGTCCTTTCGATGAGTTTCCTAGTTCCCCTTGTTTCAATGAGGAAAAATCATCAACATTTTCACCAAAAACAGAAATTGACTATTTTTCATGTTTGAAGTGAAAATACTACTCTAGCGTTTTGTTTTTCTCGACTGGTCAACGGCTCATGTATTGAAAAATTTTACGCTCTTTCCAACGATATCCTTATTTTTAATTTTTGAGTCTACTTTAAGGCAGTTACGACCGTTTGAATGGTGTAAGGTCGAAAACACCGAAAAACACGAAAAAATCTTAAAAGTCAAAAAAGTTGGATTTTAAGAGAGTTAAAAGAAAATTGTTTTTGTTGCAAATTAGTTGTAGAAACTACTCCCGAAGTTTGGCGGATAACATAAGGGACACCCTGTATACCTTCATGTTTTAATATTCAAAATCTGATTCCGTTGTGGCTCACCACTGGGTGAATCCCACAGTTCATGTTCTACGTTCATTTATACATAAATTTCACTAGCACAACTGTAATATACTATAAAGTGTAATATACTATAGTGTAATATACTATAAATATGTAATATACTATAAATAATATACTATAAAGTGTATATATTTTGAAAAAATAAGCAAGTTTTCATTAATATAAATCGTTATTACCTATATTTACAATTTTTGGAACATTTTCAATTTTTGAAATATCAGAAAATTTGTGCAGAATCCGAATGTACCATAATATAATATGTTATTAATAATAATATTATTATGATGGAAATTTCCACACAAAACCCCAAAACACGTGTTTGGTCGATTTTTTGAAGTATAGACCCTGTTCTATTGGTCTGTCAACACTTGCTGGCTAAAGGACTCGTCTTTTCGTTTTTTATTATCAACATTTGTCAAAAAATGGAAAGTTATCCGAAACAATCACCTACTCAAGTTATCGTCCGGAGTGTATTGTTACCCGTACCTATCATTTTCGGAAACACTTCAGGAATCGTTTTTAAAATAAATATACATCTCAAAAATAATTGGAAATATTTTTTTTGAAAAATAAATTTAAAAAAAAATGTATGCTAATTATGTTGATTCTATTGCATTAGCTCCATTTTCTTTAAAAATTCGCAAAAAGCAAATAGCAATGTTTTCAACAAAGGCTTCGTCCGGAGAAAGCACCTTTATAAATCACCCGGAATGTTCAAAAATAGTTTTTGAAAAAATTGCATTCTGTGAGTTGCTGCGATTTTTCAATTTTATTTTATTCAAAATTTCGCTGAAAGTAGCTACGCTAATAATCGTTCGGATGCAGCACAATATCCCGAAACGATGGTTGCATTTTCTCATAATCGCATTGTGCGAATCAAGTCCAAATTTATATTTTCCCCTCCTCATTAACAACTTTGCCAAACTTCGTTAGCTCAGATATAATAATGACTGTTTTGGACTTTCCTAATTTAATTACCGGAGGGGAGAAAATCGTTGCAACTGTTCAATCCCAGCTGACTAATATTATTTCCGTTGCATTATTCAGGGACAAAAAGGACCGAGAATACACATTTATCAAGAACAACCGCGTTAGAACCAGAAGGGGTTTCGGGTGTGTCGACTTGTTCATATTTAACCTGTTATTACAAGGTCTGTAAGAGCAATTTACATTTGAGCTATAAATTCTATGTAGGAATACCGCGACTGTCCTAACTCATGCCTTTGCATAACGGAGTAACAAAAGCAGTTTACCATTTTCTCCCTCGTTGTAATTAGAAACGTGGGAATTATTAGGGAAGGTGCCAGAAGGTCGTTACTCGTACTGGTTTAATTCGGGTTTCGTAGATGAGTAGATGGGATGAGATTAACTACGTCTCATGAAAGAGTGTTTTAATGAGAATTGGACGCACTTTCTGGGAAGGAATTCCTCGTTACTTCACAACGGGGGTTTTTCGCTGAATCTGACATCTTACTGTTGGAATCATTTATTTGAGAAGCTTGCTGTTTTCAGCAAGTTCAGTTGAAACAGGCTCGTGTAGACAGAACCAAAGGTCACTGGATTTGACGTTTACAGTTGATATCGCATGGAGTATGTGAGATGAGATTATAAATTAAGGGAATAGTTAATAACTCGTTACGTTGTGACTTGGTGCTGTATTTAGGTGGCGGCGGGAAAGTATCAAGTAGATGGATACATGGAAACAAGACTATTAGGGTGGATAATAAAATGAATTTGATCAATGGCTATAAAATACTGTTACAGAGTAGACATTATGAACACTGCCCACACAGGAACGCCCCCGACGTCATGACAAGGAAACGACTATAAATACCTCTTGATACTATTATACCTGTTCGAGTGGTCAGAACTCCTCATAAGGTCGTAGGTACGGTCAAAAGTCAGGTTCTGGTGCACTACTCTCGGATCCAATTTGCCCTTAAACCATCTCGAGATGTTGAGATGTCATCAACTGGTCTCGTTTAATTTCAACCCTTAATTTTCACCCCTTAGAAGTGACTGAAATCAACCAAAAGCTTCGCGGCACAACTAGACCCCAAATGGAGCCCATATACCAGATTTCATCAATATCGATCCAGTGTTGCTAAGAAAAGTGCCGCGTACGTCGGTCGGACGGAATATTTTTTATTCGACTTCCGGATTTTACCTAACTTGAAACGTAAAACATCAATTTTTGAGGGGAGGTCAAAAATTTTTTTTTCTTGCTTGATTCCAATGGTTCATTATTGAAATGAATAAACCAAAATTGGTTTTCGTAGTTCAATTTGCGATTGAAAAGATTCGAGGTTTCCCAAACCACGTAAATTCTCTTTTCAGAGGGCTTTTTCATGTCATTTTGTTATTTACGATGTCTTTCTTGGTTCGACAGCCTTTCAAAGAGTTTGGATGCCTTAAGCCTTGTCTCCGCGGCAAGTTAGAGGAGATATATCGAGAAGGGAAAGATAATTTTTGAACTACCTACTTAACATCAATATTATTACTGGACTAGCTGTAATTGCCGCGGTGAGAAAGCTTGAAACACACACCTCTTTAAAAGGATGTAGAACCAATAGAGATATCGTAAAAAAAAAAAAAAAAAAAAAAAAAATGAGTGGAATGCAGTTAAATGGAATACCTATTTGGTACCTCGTTCTCAAATTGCTATTTACTCGTTCTGTGTACCTACCTGTTTTTCTACTAATGATCTAACCAACTTCCTAGATCTACCTACTTTGGGATTAGATGACATCTCACCTCCTCGAGATGCTTAAAGGACAAATGTTGATATAGTCGAGTGCGGTACCTTTGATAGATTTTCACGACATTATCGATGGTTTTCGGACGAACAACAACACAACGAGAACTTATTCCTGATTTCATTGGTGGTTTTTGAGTTTTTTTCACATTTACCGTCTCTCCTTCTGTTCGGATTATGATGAAACCAATACGCTATCAGCATGTTACCTCCAAGCTACCCTCAAAATTTGTGCTGACCCCACAAATTCTGTGAGTACCATGGGAATCGTATCCTTGTTTCGTTTCATCGTATCCAAAACAAGTAGTTTACCGACACTGAACCAAAGTGATTCAAAAATCAAAATAGCAGTAAAAGTTTTGATTTTGATGGGCCCAAATCATCCAAAGTTCTCAAAAATTCCTACAAGTAAAATTTTCCAATCAAATTGAAAGTTTTTGAAAACAATTTGTAGCAAAGAAAAAAAACGTGAATTTTCGTGAAAAAGCTCGTGATTTAATTAATATTGTGAAATCAACTAGGAAGAATTAATTTTATTTCAACTCAAGAAAATTATATTGACCTATAAAAAAGATAGCCACATAACCGAGAATAGCTTTCAATACGTTTTGAAAATCATAGTATACTTGAATTTATTCATTTCTTAATTCTCAGGTTGATTGATCAATTCTCATCTTCTCATCCCCAGTCTTTACCCTCACTTTCTCTCCCACTGCCCCTCATTCTTTTCTCGTTTCTTTCTCTCCTCCCTGCTATCCGTTCAAGGGTCGGTGCACCCAAGAATTAAATTGAATTCAACTCAGCCAAGGTGGGAATCGGTAGCGGTACGCCTAAGACCGAGGGTGGATTTAAATGTCTATAGACTCGGTCGGAGAATCCCTTAGTCGAAATGGGGTTTTCGAGGTTTGAAAGTGAGGGGACCCTCTCAGTCTTCAACCGTTCTTTTGAAAACAGTACCCGCTGTTTAGAATAAATCGAGGACTTAGTAAGAGTGAGTGGATAAACTTTGTTCGATCCCTAAATTCCATCGTCATCAACGTTTCGCAGTTTCATGATGATTCACGCAGTTTCAAGATTATCCATTCCAGCTTTGAAATGTAAAGGAGAAATTAGTTTTTCGATGTTCTACCTTTCCTTTAACTCATCTCGAGGAGTCTTTAAGATGCATTGAAATGAATACCAGCTCCTAAAACATTATATTATAATATACGCACAGTGTTTGATGGAAAACCGTTCTGCAAAAAATGGCTACAGGGCTTGTGGAAGGAAATATGTAGGAATGCCAAGAATGCTTTTGCACTTCTGCATTGGTTACCGCAGATTCTTCTTGATTGAACTCATTATGAATCAATTGCCAGTCTTCTAGGCATCCTTCAAGTTGGAATGAAAACGGATAATATTAGTAATTGAGAAAGAAATTTTCGACAGATCTTAAGTATGCTTATGTGCAGAGAGCACTTTGATACAATCGAAATCCAAATGTGAAAGTGAAATACAAGTCAAAAAATAATTTTGGAGTAATTGTTCCTCCAAAATTGTCAACATTGATTTTTTGACCCCATAGTTATTATACACGGAAGCAAAATATTGTACTTGGAACTTGCCTTTAATGGCCTCCGTTTGAATGGTTAGTAGAAGAGGTGAAAGAGCTTTCATTTTTCGAGGAGGTGTAGTCAACCGAAAGGCAAGGGCTCCCCACTGCCCTGGAAATAGCACTACGCCGGCTGGCCCCAGGATCCTTCATGATCACAGAAACGGTTGATAAGCAAAGCACTCCTGTTCCCGTCATGAGAACGATATTCCTGGAGGCATTGAGCCTCTGGTGCCCTCAACCTGACTGGCTGCATGTTTACATGATGGCTCTGCTGAGGACTCCACAAGAAATGCTGGTGCTGGTGTTCATTGCTAAACCAGCTGGCCGGCCCTCTACGAACTTTGAAGGTGAGGTTTATGCCATATCGCTAGCAGTGGAACGCCTGCTTGAAAGAAATGACCCGTTCATAGTAATCTTGGTGGACTCTCAAGCTGCAATACTTGCGCTAACTCAAATTGGTACAACTGACGTGGCTGTGGTCTTGGAGTGCCGCAGAAGAATCGAACAGCTTATTGACAAGGGTGCCCGCTTGATGCTGCAGTGGGTCCCCTCGCACTGTCAAATTGAGGGTAATGAAAAAGCTGATACCCTCGCCAAAAGAGGCTCGTCCAAACCTTCCCATGCCCCACAGCTCAGCCAAACGCCTCATCGAAGCAAAGAAGAACCTCATTGTCCGCCAGGAGCACGAGAGAGCTGCCGCAGGGAAAAGCTGGGAATCACTGATAAATGCCCTGATACCAAAAAATCTCCCCAGGAACCAAGGCATGCTTCAGGTCTGTAACGGGGCATGATTTCCTTGCAAAGCATTTGTGCAGAATAGGCATCTATGATTCGCCACTCTGCAACCCATGCCACCAAGATGAAATGACGGCGATGCACTTAGATACTTGTCCTTCATTATAGGACATAAGGAATATTTATAAGGTTGACGACACCGTCTGAAAGAAGAGATCCGACTTGTATTGGGCTGCCCGAGCACGAATGGCCTTAAAACCGCGTATATGGCGTAAAAAAAAAAAAATTAGGAGAACACTTTCAACAACATAGTGATATCAAGCTACTCAGGACATTGGGAATTGAAAATACCACAAGTAAAAGCTGGAGAATTAGTTCGGTGTATTAAAGCAGCTCTACAAGTTGAAAATAGGAATTTCGACGAGGGGGATCGTTGAGTTTGATGTTGTGCATAATTGCGGTCGTAACGAAAAAGGAAACTCGTTGATCGATCGCCTCGAGAAACATAAATCAAGCAATATCATCGTTGAAAAAATCACGGTTGAATTCCGGAGTCGGGAAAGGTATGACGCGGGTCAATAAAATATTTGATGAAACGGCTGGAAGGCGATGGAAAAGGGGGTGCGGTTTTGTAGAAGTCGGCAGCGCCTTGAGGAGGGAAGGGAGAAACCTTGCGGACTGGTTAGGGTTCTCTAATCGATCCTGAAGCTTAGAATTTATAACTCCGAACTTCATCTTTCTTATCTGTCTTCCCTTCAGCGAGGCCATGAATTCTCGGCGGTAAGGGATTTTGGGTTAATTCTGTGATTTCTTGGTTGCTTCTGGATTGAAAACGGTCAATCCAAGATGAATAGAAATTATCAAGTCAATAGATTCCTTGCTTATGTGACTTCATACAATCAGCCTTGGGGACTGTCCTTTCCGAAAAAACCGGTTCAGTACTACTATTCTGCAACAATAATTGATATTATTATTGGTGTGTACTGCTACCAGATAAGTAAATACTCTATCAGTACCCTCTGTATACATTCTCACGAAGTATAGTATCACTATTTCTCTGTTTCAAAACTTCTGAGGAAATCCCCTGCAAATGTTGAGAGCAATGAACCAAGCGCGGTATGGTTGCGAAACGTGAAAATTTTTAATTGGAAATGAACGAATAATTCTGTTAATCAGATCCAGCAGAGCGATTTCCTTCTCAACTAACTGGAGGACACCGGCCCCGATCCGTCCTTGCGAGAAAAAAGAATCCCCAATAATTTCAAGTAATTTTGAAATTTCTAGGGACAATCAAGAATCTTCACCCATGGCGAAGGTCTTAACAATGTCTTTTAAGCTGGCTGTTCCCCGTGACAAATGCTATGATTCCTTCAAGTATCCATGCTTATCTTACTTTGTATGCATTTACATGGATCTAAGTATACTAGGTCCATGTTTGTATGGTAATGGGGGACATTTTGTTACAGCATTGCAGGGAAAACTTTTCTGGTTTGCCGCGGGTGCAACTCTGGGCCAGTTTAGGGTGTTTTACTCACCAGTGGTTATGGAGTGGGAGGGGGGGTCAAGACCTCTTCAGAACTCGCAAGTTCTAGAGCTTGCAATGTTCTGTTATAGAGTTTCAACATTTTGCAGAAATCGTGGTTTCTTTGTATTGTTTTTGTTTCATGTTGTCACGATTTCTCCTGATGCCTACTTTAACTAGTAGGCTATAATTTTTAAAGTTTGAATTAACTGTTATGATAGACAGAAATCTATTAATTCAGTCTCAACTTATCAGTGATAGCGAATGTTGTGTTTTGTGTTCTCTGTTGTTCAACTCAACTCAACAACCTTATCAGGCATCAAATTTCTCGAAATTCAGCTTTAGGTATGTGCGTTTCCTTTCTACTAATAAACATAATTATCCAAAATTTTAATTACTTTCCAAATAAGTCTGTGTTAGCAGTTTTCAAATATTCCATATAGTTTACAAATGGGAAAGTGCTGCCATCTATCCAAAAATAATCTTATAAAAATTGGGGACACTCACTCTTATCATGCATCCATGAGTTATGTTCTCTCAGTCTCGAATAACTGCGATCAAAGAATTTCTTGTTCTGAGTGTTACCTCAGACACTACATTCCACTCGACAAACTCATCCAAAAACGAAACCCCCACAAACGGATTTACTGACAATCTGAACAACAAAAGACAACGAACAGAACATAACTCAACAACTACCATAACTCCTTACTAACGCAAACAGCACCCTCATGACTCCATCAACTTCCAAACACCCAAACGATCTAGGATCTCATAATTTCAAACAATAAATAATAAGTGATTAACTAATCACAAATTTGAAGAAAAAAAAGATAGTACCTAAGTTAGAAGTAGATATAAGTAAATAATTTAGCAATAAGTTAGTTATGTAAGTTTGTTTATGATATATTTATAGTTTAGAATAGAATACCACGCGGTCACCACGTGGTTAACAACGTGGTGAATGTACGATTAGCTAATAGGATTAGTTTTATCTCTCCCTTTCACTTGACATGACAGACAAACAACTTTTCACCACGTGGTCTCGTTACCACGTGGCCCCCTTTCCTTTCGGATCCTTTTACCTCCCTTTCACCCAGACTATATGTATAAATAGAATGACGGACTGACCAACTTTAGCACTCTCTCGACGGCCTGAAGATGATGTCCTTACATCGAAAGCGCTCGCCTTCTGTACTCGACTTGATGGTTACGGCGAATTATCCAATACGGTACGTAGATAATAGTTGTATTCTTATAACTAGCTGAACTAACCCTATTCATTTTATACTTTTGTTGACCTTTCTTATATGGTTAATCCGAAGCACCTCAATGAGAGGATCAAGTCACATGAATAAACTAGGAAGAGTTCGAATGACACAATTGACTTGGCTTCGTTCAACCTATTTATTAGGCGATGACGTTAAGGAGTGTTCTTATCTAGTTAGAGTTAGATCCCGAAAATTCAAAACTTTTGTGCCAGCCACAGGTGGACTTCCTCCGCCACTGTGGAGGAGGTAAATATATCATTTTCATCATTATAGTCGCATAATATTTAGCGATGATTGCTTCTTTGGATGGGCTGGATTTGAGGCGTACTGGCAGTGCCCTAGCAAAGGAACCTTGTGAGTGGTGGATTGGTTAGGAAACCACATGAGTGGTTTCTCGGGCCGATCATAACACGCTGCTGATCTAATTCGGATAGAACGTATGGACTGTCACTGAGAAATGGATTAGCTGATACGGGTTGCAGACAGTGCATTACCCAAATTAATTCCGAGTAGTTTCGAACACACTGCCTCTATAGGGAGTCAATCGATACATATACAAACTTGGATATGTTTGATGAGCTATCATGCATTCTACACAGACTGAGCGTAGTAACAAGATTCGTCTGCTAAGTTGAAATCACGTTCAATATACCTTACGTACACCAATTCAATGGCATACATGAGACGAAGTCTGCCTTATTAACAGTGTATAGCATTTACAGATTTAATTCAACCTTTTACCAATTTTTTTTTTCAACCTTTTTCAGATTTATTTTAACCTTTTACAAATTCAATTCAACCTTTTGATAATTCAACACAACCTTTTACAAATTCAACACAACCTTTTACAATGTATATTCAACTCTCCACCAGAGGGGATGGATATGGAAAGTAGCTGATTGAATAGAATAAGTAGTAGGCTACACGTAGGTAGGGAACTGTCGGCAACATTGGAAAATTGCCACGGAGTTGCGTGAGTTGGGCATCTCAGTAGGCGTACTCCGTGGTGTCACCAGACGCGTACTGCTCGGCTCATATTTGAACTGGTGGTCATTTTATAGAGGCACTTCTCTTCATCTCTCTCTCCCACTTCCTTCCTTCCTCACCTTCCCTCATCCCTTGAGCCGGCGTTTGCTTAGTCCTGGGTGTCCTCCCCACTTGAAATTTGTTCTTTAAATTCTCTTTTATTTATAACGTGCCCCCTCCGTCTTTGAGGGGAGTTTATGAAAAAAAAAGTTACGTTCATAGTAATTATCTACGTGACCTCAGCGCCTTGCCAATTCAATGTCTACTGTATGGTCATAATCGCTTCTGTGTGCAATGGCGACAATCGCGCGTGTTTGCATGCCATTGAAAGCGTTAACTTTCTAAGTTGATCTCTCTAAATCGCTGTTTACGATTACTTTTTTCTCATAAGATCAGTTGAAGGGTTGGAATGAGTTAAATTGGTGGAGAGTTGAATATAATTTGTAAAAAGTTGAATTGAATTTGTAAAAGATTGAATAATTATAATTTCTAGAAGGTTGAATTGAAATAAATCTGTAAATGTTGTATAATGTCATCAACATGTTCATCTCATTTCCATTCGTCGCTTACACACACACACACACAAACACCTGTATCATATACATTTGTATCCCATTAGATGTATACTCATAATGTTATAGCCCTCCATATTTGGAAATGCCGAGCTGAGAGACTTCTATGCAGAATATTGATGACAGTTGATTGCAATAACTCAAATCATCGCTCCCTGCATGTTGCTACACAACAATCCAAGACAACTTCAACCGCAATATAGACGCCGAATTTGCTCTTAACTTGATGTTGAAATACCACATTTGCACCAATTTCATGTGTTGAAATAAAATAATATTTTATATAATAGAATAGAAGTCTAATTCAGAGGAAGGTGCACATATTATGTGCACCTTCCTCTGAATTAGACTTCTATTTATCTAAATTAAATGCCGAAGCGTCAGACACATGCTTATGAGTGATCTGATTTTTCTTCAACTGTTTCTTCCATCGAATAGTTGATGTGATAATATAACGTATGGAACCCATAATTGTTGTACGTGTACGAAGTGATGCTCTCGTGCACACATTCGAGACACGCAAACTTGTTCATCTTCCGTTACTGGAGCAATAGTATTATTCGACCATCTTCCCGACAGCTCGAACTACGTGCTTCCTTAATAAACAAACACCGTACTTACAACTTTTCCTAGCGTTAAATTTTGATTGTGGAGAGCCGTCTAGCTCCTAATGAATACTTCAGTCCATCTTTGAAGTTTATCTCCAACCCCGCTTTTTCTTGCCATCGCTTTTGTCATAATATTCAGAAAAATTCTTCGGTCTTTGATCTCTAAAAAAGTTGAAATGTCTCGAGTGACTTTTTCCCCCCAAGTATTTTTCGAGCTGAGGAAAAATGCTTTGGCCTTTTATCTTGGTTGTACTACTTCTTCTTCTTCGTTCTTTGCTTCCCCTCAGGGCACTGGTAGGTTGTTAGCGACCGACCTACTAGAACTTCTCTCTTTGTGGACCACCCTCGGCAGTCTAATGCGCTTTTAATGAAACTCTTTTTATTTGTTAAGTATCGACTTCTTGAGGAGTTGACGGTGGTAAATATTTGTCGAATCTTCTTCTGACCTCTTGAAAGAGTTGCCACTGGCTGTTTTCAAACTGTACTTGTATCCGATATTTATTATAGAATTTCAGTAAAAATTTTTGATACATTACTTACTTGTTTTTTCGGACCATATTTCTGAAACTTGTATCTCGACTCTCTTTACTCAATCTTTACTTATTTATATTTTTATTTTTTTTCTTTCTACCGATTTATAGACGGATATGTATTAAGGGGGGTCTATCCCAAAGTTATTTCTGAGACGGGAATGTTATATGATTCTTTGGCATTTTGATCCACTGAGGCTACGCTTTCTTGGTTTCAACCAGTCAATCAGAAGGTGGAGGCCTCAACCAATCAAAATTCTGGAACAAACTCAAGCTTTTAACCAAATAAGCATAAAGTACTGAACCTATCACATCTAAACAGCTCAATCAACCAAGCCCATAAGGACAATAAACAAATGACTGATTGAGTTATGATATAGACTTGTTTATAGGTACCACATCTTCTCTATGTGGTAGGTACCATAAGAATGTAGAGACGGAACTTCTTTGAAGCGGAGGTTCGTTTTTATATTTCCGCTCAGTATATACTTGGGCAGCTACTTATTGATTCATAATTTAAATGAACGGTACCAAAAAAAATCGTTCGTCAAGTAGTGAATTTAGCTATGCCCTCAATCTATTAATCCTATTTGGGGCAGAACAATTTTTTTTCTGAAATTGATCAAATATACATTTTTTATTCACCGTTATACATCAACAAACACGAGAAAAATACAGAAAAATTATGTCGGCAGTTTATCCTGCCGAATTACGCATTTTTATAAATGAGGCTTTGGAAGCTCATTGCCCAAATAGCTGTTGTATAGTATGATGTCATAGAAAAGTATTGTACTACCATTGATCGTCCAAATCATGTATTTATTTAGAAATTTAATGTAAAGAAGTCACATTTTTCAGTTCTTCCCTAATTCTGATTGGATATCTTCCCTATTGATTATCGACGATTTATCAACAATTTCTCAATATATGTTCCAGGAAGATCAATTAAAACTGACACTGAATAAATCTTTTTTTTTTTTCATTTATTTACTTTTTGTGGATTACCACTATCAAGTGTGCATAATATAACATAATATAACATAACTCGTAACAAGACGAAATCAGTCTACCCTTTGGTAGCTGAAACAATTATACATAGAAAATTGAGCAAGTTGTAAGTTGCAAGTTTGCAGAGGTTATTGCAGAGGTTCACCAAGCAATCATAGCAGGTCCGAGTGCCACTTTCTCTTGAGTCTTCGAGCTGCTCGTGCTGGGCGGGAGTCCTCGAGAATTCCTCTCACCAAGGAGCTGGGATGGGTGTTAATTCGAGATGCGAGTTGACTGTATGCAGTCTGAAGGACATCATTAACCCACGGGAGATTGAGGTCGTCGTGTAGGCAATCGTTCCTAATAAACCAAGGGCAGTCTGTCATAAGCCGAATAGCTCGGTTCTGAGTAGTTTGGATCCGTCGGATTGTCGTCGCAGATGCCGAGCTCCATATTGCACAGCCGTATTGCCTCAGAGGTCTGACAAGGGAAGTGTAAACTAATTTCTTCAGGTCCAGCGGCAGATGTGGTGAGCTAATAAGATGCCGTAGCTGGCCCAGTCTACGGCGTATTCTGGTGACCGTTTCACTAATGTGGGGTATCCAAGTGAGCTTTGGGCCTAAGGTGAGACCAAGGTATCTCACATAGTCTTTAAGATCAACTATCTGGCCTTGGAGATGGAAGGTTGGGATGTTGACGTTCCGTTTTAGAGTGAAGCAGATCAGGACAGATTTTTCAGGGTTTACTTTCATTCTCCATTGGTTGGACCATGTGCAGACTTGGTTAGCATAGTTCTGTAGCTTCGAATGAGCTTCCTCCCCAGTAGCAGCTTGGGACAGAATAGCCTGATCATCGGCAAAGTGTGCTATTACTACGTCATCAGCGCGTGGTATGTCACTGGCAAATAATGTGTACAGGATAGGTCCGAGGACGCTTCCCTGCGGGACACCTGAGTGAATAGCATACGTGTTTGATTGCACACCTTGGTATTGGACAGCATAGGATCTTGTAGATAAGTAGCTTTGGATGATCCGATAATAAGTATCAGGCAATGCCCGTCTAAGCTTGACCAAGAGACCCTGATGCCAGACCCGATCAAACGCCTTCTCAACGTCCAGAAAAAGGCCCAAGCAAACACGTTTGGCTTCGAAACAGCTCAGAATTTCATCCACAACCCGATGAAGCTGTTGAGGGCAGGAGTGAAATGAACGGAAGCCAAATTGTTCGGGTGGGATCAGCGGTTCCAGGAAGGCCAACACATGTGAGAGAAGGAGTCGCTCAAAGATCTTGGACAGCAGCGATAACAAGCTGATTGACCGATAGCTTGTTGGATCTTGGGAAGGCTTTCCTTTCTTTTTAATCATCGTAATTTGTGCAAATTTCCATTTAGTTGGAAAATATAATTTGAAAATAAAATTTGAATAAATCAAACAAACGTTTCATTCATCATCTAATTCTTGTGAATATTTCTGAATTGGTCAAAATCTAGGTTTCTGACTTATTCGGTAAATTTCTTACACGGAATCACAATCAACTGTCACATATCTTCCAATAAACATGTTACATTAGCTCCCTAAATTAATTTTAGTAAACTTCTTTTGACTGGGTAACTGAGAAACAAGTTTACTTACTTAGTCCCCAGGTTTTATAATCATAATATATTAATCTTTATGGTGGTAATTATTGTAGAAGTGGTGCTTATCAAAACGAAGCACAGTCCAAGAATAACTGGAAGAATCACTCCCTACTGTGGCCATCAATGCCAGTATTTTCTGCTCTTTACCGAAACATGTCCTAAAATAGAAAATAATAATTTATTAGATCGCTATTTCTTAGTGAATGTCTACATAAATAAGATGCTGAGAGTTGAAAAACCCACGTCAGAATATACGAGCAAGACAATCCCCATTGGAGCAATGAGCCTCTCAAGGCTCATTCCGTTTCATTTCATATCATTTTCTGCTTCAAATCATTCCATTTCGGTTTCTTATATCAAACAAGACAATTATGAGCCAAATAAAAAAGAATTAGAATGCGGAAATATTAAACGATAACTTACTTGGAAGATGATGTTTCCATTGATAGTCAGCTGGAAGGAGTTTTCCTCACAATTTGCTAACTAGAAAACTGTAACCATCCTTAGGAGTTTATTTTGCGGTTCTATATTCAACAACAATGTTGCCACTCACGATCAGAAAAATTTAGAACAAAACATATCTTACTATGAACGTCACTGCTTGAGAAAAAGGGGTTGAGCCTCCACAGGCTCATTGCCCCAAAAAGCCTTAATTTCCCATTCACCCAATCAAGATAATTTTATATCAGCGGCAGCCAATAATGGTTTGATTTTATTAATCCCTAAAAGCTGTTGACTCCCGCCACCTACGCCATCTATTTTCTGAGAATCTCACTATGGCCGTCTCTTAAGCCTTAAAGTTCAAATCATGTACTTCCCGAATGGAATTCTCCACCACATTCCTCGATGAAACCGGAAAAAATAAATTAAATCCGATGTCAAACGAGGAATAATTTGACCAGAGCCCGACAATTTCGGTCTCCTCTGATCATACCCAATCATCTCTTCCTGCCCTTGATTGGCTCCACGACCTTCTTCCTTCGCTCTAAACCGCCTCAATCTGAAGGAAACGCTCTCGAGACATTATTATGGAGATTGCTGTCTGGTGCACATCAATCAAATCACTTGTTTGCTATATACTCGTATTTGCGAAGCGGTTTTTCAAACATCCAAGATTTGGCGCGTAGCCATTTGTATTGAGGAGTTTTTTGAACAAATGAATTCCTTTTCTCCTCTGAAATGTTCAGAACTGGTAATATCGATAATTCTGCTCAATGAAACACCTGTTCTTTTAGACATTGATTCTTGCCTCATTCACTTATTGCCCTCCTTAACGGGATTCTTAGTATCTAAAAGTAGAATCTGAGTAGGTTGAGCGACTTCTTCGACTCTCTCTTCCCCAAATATTCTTGCAGATGAATCGCTACGCTGAAGATGAATGGAGTTTTTAGGAAGAAAGGGTTTACAAAAGAGATAAAGCTTACATTTTTCATTCCTTCGGGGAGGCTTTTGTGCTGTGATTAGTTGAAGAAAAAATGTTAACCGCCTCTTTTTTCTGTATTCCATTATACCCCTCCCTCTGACTCCCTTCATATAAAAAACTCTGCGTTGAACGGAAAAGTTTGGCCTTTTTATCGCTTGGACCTTTTGCTCGGCGTTAAGCTTCGTCAAATTATTTATACATTTTTGAACTTTCCCGGTTATTATTTCGAGAACCTCCACCGGAGGGGAGGAAAACTGTTCCGGACGAGGGAATCGCGTATTGAGCGAAAAACATTTCTTCACGATGAATTACAAAAAACAAAGTCACCTTGTCGACGAATTCTGTTCATCATCGAATTCTTGTCGTTTGACTTCCTCTCGTTACGGAAAGTTAGGACCAATTGAATTTTTGTACTTACTACCGATTGAAGCGGAGCCACATGGATGAGTTGTAAAAAAATCTAGGAACATTCGATGAAATCGAGCTAAGGACTCGTCGTTATCTAAAAGTGCAGTATGCATCCACCTCATTCTATCCCTTCGTTAACAACCTCATGGAGTAACGTATTATAATATTTTATAATTATTCATTACACATTAGATAATAAATCTTGAATTGAAATACTGTAAAATCAGTTGGAGTAGACAAATAGATATGTTTATTCGGCGCCATTTTGTACACTTTTAAGACAAAGTTATGATGCGATGCGATTTGCTCAGTTAGGCTTGGCCCGTGTTGTAGGGTAGGATCTTTGCAAAATCGCTCCATCTCGGTAAATAAATTGATATCTACTATGCATTACAGTAATAAGTAAAATACTAAACAATACATTATTGGACTGAAGAATGTAACGCTGGTGGTTTAAGGATTGTCCAGACCAGGATCCCTGATAGGCTGGTCGTTGAATAATAAACAAGTAATAACTACCCAAAAAGTTGAAATTTCAAGGTTTTCGCTCACTTACTATTTTTCAATATAGATGGTTACTTGTTGATGTGAGTTTGATTGTAAGTGCTGCTGATGCAGCGCAAAGAGATGTAGTCTATCATCTTCATAAGTAGGCTCTCAAGCACTCCTTAATCCAGTTGGAGCCAAATATTCCAAGTCCTCCTATTCAACAGAGTTCCTTTGTTGACTAGAAATTGAAAATTTGCCCATTACCCCAATGAATGGAGGAGGATTAGTATTTTAATGTTTTGACTTGATCCCAAACCTCATGTTTCCCCATAAAGTGTCCCCCCAACAAGCAACATCACCAGATAAATATCTAAATCTATTTATTTATTTATTTATTTTTTGGCACTACGGTCCTTGAAGAACCGGGGCCCTTTCCACAACAGACGACCACTCCTGCCGATCCATAGCTTTCTCTCTCCATATTCTCACAAAGCCTAGAAAGATCCTCCTTCGTCGTCGCGCCAACGCTTCCCTCTCTGCCTTCTTCCCCCAGGTGTCTCATACATTGATCTACGAGGACATCGCTCTGGAGGCATTCTCTCCACATGTCCGAGCCATCTTAGTCTTCCACGTCTAATGAATGCTACCAGGTCTGATTCGAGTTCTATGCAGCAAAAATTACCATCTCTGTTCTTGTATTTGAGTTGTTTAAATAGAGGAGCATCTAGGGAAAGAAAGTGGTGGAATGGCCCGAGCGCTATCTATTGACGATTAGATGAACCTTCTCTTCTTTTTTGGCAAGATGGATGCATCTCCGTTGCCGACCTGTGGTAATGTATGTAGTAGATCACTGCCTAATCTGTAGGACACCAGAAATTTGCCGTCAATGAAAAAGGCAATCAAATCTGTTTGCATCAATAAGAAAGGCATTCAGTCTGAAATGAAAATCTATGTACCTATTTGTAAGTAAAAAAAATTAAATTTTAAATATTTTACTCTTTACGAAATAATTAGAAACACAACACACGATACCTAGATCACATAAGCCAACTGATAAGAGAGATAACCTAGGTTTTGAGCTCCGGAAGGTTTATCTTATCTTCGCTAGGCAGCGCTCAAGCCGTTCCAACACTTTCTTCCCCTAAATGCTCCCTTTAAATAGGACACTGTTGTTGATGTTGTTGCTGTAGAATATATCAGTCGGAAAAGAACCACCAATCAACTGTAGTCATCATCCACCAGAAAAACCAGCTATTCCCATGAAAACGTTTAATTTCTAACCAAACCGAAAAAAACAAGGACTTTCTTCCACTGTAAGTGTCAATCCTTAAAACCTGTGAACTTTGCCTCAGTCGTATAATGTTATTTGATTTTTTGTCCTCCGTAAGAGTGGAACTACAAGCGTAAAACTTCCCCGGGTATGAGCGAAGCCGGTTGGCAAAGTTGCTTCAGACTTTTCGCCCTGACCCCTTATCTACATATCCCTCCACGGTTAAGTTTCCCATTTTAGAAAGTTTGTTTTTTCCTTCCTATCTTTTTTTGTGTTTTCCCGCTCTCTGGAGGGTTTTCTCTTCCCGATACCTTCCGCGTGTAACGCGATGATCAGATTTGTTTCTGCAACTTGAGGGGAACCAACACATTTCCCTCTGCTACTCTGAATAAGAACAGTCACTCGATTGTTTTTGCTCGTCCGCAGATTTTGTCCTTCCATCCCATTTTTTTGTACCATTGTTTCGAACTTCATCTTCTTTTCTTTCTGAGGTCGATGCAGAAGGAATCAACGAGGATGAGCTTTGTTTCCAGATTCTATATTCAAAAAACCCTTACATACCATGTTCTCATCCGGGTATACTATTAAATAGTGAATCCAGTACACGTAATTACATTCTGTATAATGTAATAACAAGCAAATCGATAAGTTAATCTCCATCCATTATTCACGATATTGCTCCCATTAGGAGGGTATCTGGCCCTAAAACGGCTGCTGATTGATTCACGGAACTTCGTCAATACAGAACAATGGTGACTGAAGCATTGCGGAAAATTCAGTCCGTTAAATTTTCATCTGCACAGGTTTGAAGATCATTGGAGAAGATGACGAGAATGGAGTAAGATCAGCTATGTGGGCGATGATAATTCTTCATTGTAGTAGATAGATACAGTTTGGTTTACAGCCTTTTTGGAATCGGTGGAAGTAATCGGGATGAAGTCATATCAGCTGCTTATGTGGTGAAACTTTCGCTTATCCCCATTGTTAAAGTGTTGATGCATAAAGCCTCTTGAGGGCCACTAGAAGTGATTGAGAGGGAATCAAATCAGCAGTACTAACGGAACGTCTTTCCTGTTCATCTTGATACACTGAAACCGACTATGTTTTTCGTCATACAGTCCGACGTGACATAGATCCCCGAAGCGTAAGCCTTGGTAGACGATTTGAAGAGATTTTTCCACTAAATACTGAATAAGTTTACTTTAATTTTCCTAAATTTTGTATTTCGTACGATTTTATCTCCCGATCCTCAGATTTAGCGGGCTCTGAGGAGTCAGATTCATAATTTCATCGAAAATTTCTAGGATATAAAAAACAGTTCTGACAAATTGGTATATACAAGGAAGAATTCTCAATCGTCTTGTCGTCCTTAGATCTATGAAAATTATAGCATTTTATTCCAGCTTTAATCAATTCAATAATTCATTGTATCCCAGTGAATTCTACGAGTATATGCCTATATCGTCCTTTGTAGGCATCCTACACCGCACACCCAACTTGGTTGACGTTTTTAGGTATCCAGCAAACAGTTCATACAACCTTGTTCATTCGTGGTTTGCTGTTGGCAATAAATTATGAGGGAGAAAAGAGGTGTTGAAAGTTCAACTTGCGAAGGATTACCATGGAAATAACGGTTGATTAGTCGGCTCGCTGAAGAACCAGAGGGGTGGCAAAAGAAAGGATGGTTCGAGGGGCTTTGAAGAGGGCAAGGAACCAGATAAGGCACGGATTGAGGCCTCCCACGGATGTACCGGGAAACACAGTTTACGCAAGAAAACCTCCAGTTGTATCAAGAGGGAAAGAAGTTATATGTTTCGCACCGCAACGAGAAAGGAAGGGAAACACGTGCAGCTATGACTACGTGCGCTCCCCATTTTAATTAACGACAAAGTCCATGTAAACAGAGGGTTGTGAGGGTGCCAGGATAATAGGTTCGGGGTTTTTGGGAGGTTTCAAAGCCGGGTTGTAACCACAGCAATATTGGTCTAGTTGGGATGCACCGAAGACTGTAATTTAGGGGACTATTTTAGGGCGTGGTACGTTATTTGGGGAAAGTTTGGGGGTGTTTTGAGGATCGAAACGGGTTTCCAATTACTAAACCCTTCGATGGGTTCGTGAAAGTTTGACAGACTAACAGACCAAGAAATGCTATCACCTCGAGCCTCAGAGCCTAATATGGAAAGACTGGCCTATTGGTCCTGCTGGTTCCAGCACTCTTGGAAGAACCTTATGAAGGTATTGCTTCTGAATGATAGTTCCTGCCTTGGCATACTGTCCTCACAGAAAATAGCGATACTCAGATATAGATGTGGAAGTACAGATGAATTTGGTCCACGACAGAGTGAAGAAGAATAATCATTCAATTCCCGATGAACTGAATACCGAAAGAATAAACTTCTTTTGGGGGCTCTAACTACTTTCATCTCACGTAAAAATAAGGAGAATAAATATTTCTAACAAAAATTGAAAACAATATTTTTGTTGATTCGATTTTAGATAAACCAAAAAATCTTCCCAAATTTCATTGCCAATCAATCATTGTATCCAGAGATTAGTCTCTGGTTACTTTGTGGTCTGATGATATTCGTTTCAACTCTCTTTCATGACCTGGGTATTGGGTCCGGTTGATAAACTCGTTTTGTTCGTTTGTATCGAGTTTGATTCTGAACAAATCCTCTCTCATCGCTAACCTCCATTCTGCCCGATAACCGATGTTTACTTGTCGAATGATGAACTGAGAGGGTCTATCGCTGCGCGGCCAATCATCCAACCATCAAATACATTTTCCAATCCTCCGTGATCCCGGGCATTTTCCACAATCTGCAACGAATCTTCATGTACCTAAATTGAATATTTAAGTGTGTTTATCTGCATTTGAATCACCTCAGAGGTATACAGTGCTTCAATTTAAAACCAAGGAACATCTTATCACTATTGGCACTAGTAATCAGATAGTGTTGGTGATCATCAGGAGTGATTGGGAGGAGGTCGAAAACACAAAATCACTTGTGTGAGCACGAAAGCTAACTTTTCTCCGGTTCGTCTCATTAGAGCGCTGAACCTGATACGCTCCATCTTGGGGAACGTTGCGAGTGATTACATGGAAGTTAGATTAGCTGGGTAAACGACAAGAGCGCTGAACTCCTATCAAATCCTCTTTCCGAAATAAATATTGAAGACCTGCAAGAGGGGGTCGCCTTTATGTTGTCCCTTAGTGTCGTCCTTCACAATTCACAAACCCTTTCCCACCAAATACCTATCGAAATACCAGGGTTGATGAAGGCATAGGAGGGTTTGGTTAGCGCAATCCACGTCCATTTTTACTTTAGCATGGAACATGCTTTAGCCATCACCTAACTGAGCAAAAACGTGACGAAACCTTGGAACGAAAGTAGTACGGGATTTTGTAATGATTTTCACTTACAGGAAAATGTTTCGCCGTTAGTTTTCATCCCACGAAAATCGTTCGTCACTCGTAGAAAAGCCCTCAATTTATGCGTAAATTGCATACTGCCAAAACAGCTGTAAATATGGACGAAGCTGAGCCATCCCTCTGATTTAAAAGAACTGTAAACAACATTCGCGGTAAAAAATCAATTTAGTGGATCATTGATGTTGTTGGTTGGCTTGGTTTTTACGAATGTAATCAAAGGATCTTGAAACCTAGGCGAGATTTTGTTATGAACGCGGGCTTTTAGTTGTGGTGTGTGTGGTGATTATGAAAATCCTTGTAATCATATGTATCGTTGTTGTGTGTCCACGCGAGAATTCCCTCGTTACTTACTTTTCTCATTGTGCAAATTCTCTCGTGCCGATTTCTGTACGTAATATTTTTCGTTTATTAAAACCTTGTATAAAGGTATGAACTGTCGTTTATTTCAATTTAATAAACGAAAAATCTGTATCCAACTTGCTATTCTACAATGGATAAATACTTGAGACCAGAACGCTTCAACGTAGAACCATCGGCTACATCTGCTGACAAGAAGTGGGTTCATTGGAAGAAGACATTCGATAATTTCCTTGTTCATTTCGAGACACCTCCAACGGATGATGGTAAGCTTCAACTACTCACGAATTATATTGCTCCCGATGTTTTTGAATACGTGAGCGAATGTACTTCTTACAACAATGCATTAGATACGTTAGACTCGATCTATATCAAACCTAAGAACGTGATTTACGCCAGACACTGCTTGGCCACTAGACGTCAACATGCAGGTGAGTCTGTGGACCAATATTTACAAGTGCTAAAACAAATGAGCAAGGACTGTTCTTTTAAAGCGGTAACGGCCGATGAACATCGCAATGAGTTCATCAGAGAAGCATTCATTAGCGGTCTGCTATGTCCACGTATACGCCAAAGGTTATTAGAAAATACCACTCTAACGTTAGACGGAGCTTTTGACCAAGCTAGATCATTGGACATGGCTGAACAACAATCTGCTTCTTACCAGGGTTTTCAAGTACCAAGTACTGCAGCCATGAACGATTCAAGTAGCAAACAGATAGATTCTGAAAAAACTTTAGCAGCCCTGCCGAAACCTGGACGGTGTTATTTCTGTGGTGGGCCTAGACACCCCAGATTCTCGTGCCCAGCCAAAGACGCGACTTGCACTTCGTGTTCAAAAATAGGACATTTCCAGAAGGTTTGCAGATCCAAATCTAAGACCGATCGACAAACATCTGCCTCTGTAGAGACTACAGTAGCTACTGTCACATCAGCTGCTAGCCCTGGGAGCCTACAGAAATCTACAACTAAAATTCTCGTTAATGGGACCAAATTACGCGGTTTGATAGACACGGGAAGCTCCTTGTCATTTGTAAACCATGCTTTAGTCTCTAGAATCAAAGCTAGAATCTTACCATACAGTGGACGTATATCTATGGCTAACTCATCATTGCACACCGATGTATTGGGGCAATGCGAGGTCAACCTGGAAATCGCTAGTTACAAATATGAGAAGGTGAAACTGTTGGTGATGAAAGATCTTTGTGCAGATGCAATCATAGGTCATGACGTATTGAAAACACACTCATCAGTGGAAATAGAATTTCATGGTTCGCGCCCTCAGCTAAAAATCTGTAGCCTAGCTACGGCTAGGGTGAAACCTGTGGCTCTTTTTGCTAATCTTTCCCAAAACTGCAAACCTATCACTACTAAATCCAGAAAACATTCTTTGGAAGATCGGAAATTCATGGAATCTGAAATGGAAAAGCTAATGCAGGAAGGAATCATTGAACCCAGCAATTCACCGTGGCGTGCCCAAGCTTTCGTCGTCAGGGATGAAAGGCATAAAACCAGAATGGTGATAGACTACTCACAAACGATTAACAGATTTACTTTTCTCGATGCTTACCCTTTGCCAAGAATTGAAGAAATAATATCAAAAGTTTCAGCCAACCAAGTCTTCAGTGTAATCGATTTGAAAAGTGCCTACCATCAAATTCCGATTTTGGAGTCTGAGAGGCATTACACTGCTTTCGAAGCTTCAGGAAAGCTTTTTCAGTTCCTACGAGTTCCTTTCGGGGTGACTAACGGAGTTGCCTGTTTTCAGAGGGTGATCGATTCTGTTGTCTATGATGAGAAACTAGAAGGTACTTATCCCTACTTGGACGACGTGACGATCTGTGGAAAGAATCAAGAAGATCACGACAGGAACCTCCGAAGATTCATGGACGCAGTCGCCAAATATAATTTGACACTAAACAAGGAAAAGTGCAAATTTTCCATAACTACTGTCAGTCTACTTGGCTACATAATATCGAATGGAACAATCAAACCTGATCCTCAGCGCTTGAAACCACTCCTGGATATGCCAGTCCCGAAGGATAAGCCTTCACTACAGAGAGCTCTAGGTATGTTTTCCTACTACAGCCGGTGGATACCACGTTTCTCAGAAAAGATAAGACCATTGATATCAAAAGGGGAATTCCCCCTTTCAAAGGACGCATCCACTGCTTTCAACTCCCTCAAGAATGACATATCACACGCCTCTACAGCTGCTATTCAAGATGATGTACCATTCCAAGTAGAAACTGATGCTTCAGATTTTGCCATCGCAGCAACCCTGAGTCAATCTGGTAGACCAATCGCATTTTTCTCAAGAACCTTAAATAAATCAGAGTTACAACATGCTGCAATTGAAAAAGAAGCATATGCTATAGTGGAATCGTTACGACATTGGAGACATTATCTGATTGGACGTCCTTTTCGAATTGTAACTGATCAACGCTCAGTGTCGTTCATGTTTCATCAGCACCATACCAGCAAAATAAAGAATGAGAAGATAATGAGATGGCGATTGGAGTTATCATGTTTCAAGTTCGACATTATCTACCGACCAGGAGACGAAAACGCGCCAGCAGATGCACTCTCAAGGATAAGTGCATCTATAAATGATACCAAGCCTGACCTCAAAAGCCTGCACAATTCTCTATGTCACCCAGGGATAACGCGGATGTATCACTGGATTCGAGCCAAAAATATTCCTTACACCCTGGATGAAATCAGGAGTATTACTAATGCATGCACTATCTGCGCTGAATTGAAACCACGCTACTATTCACATCAGGGAAGCCTCATCAAAGCCACTTCTCCATTTGAACGACTCAACATTGATTTCAAAGGACCCCTGCCCTCTAAATCAAGAAATCAATATATTTTGACAGTGGTGGATGAATATTCGAGGTTTCCGTTTGCGTTTCCTTGCACGGATGTATCGACTGCTTCTGTCATTAAAAACCTGACGTATCTTTTCAGAATGTTCGGCACTCCTGCGTATATCCATACGGATAGAGGTGCATCATTCATGTCTTCAGAGCTAAAATCTTATTTAACATCTCAGAATGTCGCCACCAGCCGGACTACACCATACAATCCCCAAGGAAACGGCCAGGCGGAAAGGTTCAACGGAATCATTTGGAAGACCGTCATGCTTGCCTTAAAATCCAGGGATATGAAGACTGAAGTTTGGGAAGACGTCTTGGATATCGCTCTTCATTCCATACGATCCTTATTGTGCACTGCAACGAACACTACTCCACATGAAAGGATGTTCACTCACAAACGGAGAACAAGTAATGGAGTCTCAATGCCATCATGGCTGACTGGTACCGGACCCGTACTCATGAAAAAGCATGCTCGTCACAGCAAATATGATCCTCTGGTGGAGGAAGTTGAGCTGCTTGAATCTAACCCAGAGTACGCATTCATACGTCTACCTGATGGGAGAGAAACAACAGTTTCAACTCGATCTCTTGCGCCAAGAGGAGAACCTCCACAGGTTGAACCATACCCAGAGGCTGCAGATGTAGTGGAAGCAAATTCACACACCAGTACACCTGCAGAGCATAGCAATGACACCACCACTGAAGTCTTGTCTAAAACGCCGACTATTAGCTCGTCCGAGAGGCCTACACGCTCAAGGCAACCTCCAGCTTATTTAAAGGACTATTTGACTGATTTCTAGAGAGGGGTGATTGTGGTGATTATGAAAATCCTTGTAATCATATGTATCGTTGTTGTGTGTCCACGCGAGAATTCCCTCGTTACTTACTTTTCTCATTGTGCAAATTCTCTCGTGCCGATTTCTGTACGTAATATTTTTCGTTTATTAAAACCTTGTATAAAGGTATGAACTGTCGTTTATTTCAGTGTGTTCTTCGGCACTTTGGATTTTCTCGATTTCCTAATAAGAAACCAAGCAGGAGTTATGTTGTAATTGAGACTGCTTTACGAAGTAGTAAGTCATCGTCTATTTCCACGGAAGAGCGAGTAAGGAATCTCATTTGCAAACTTGTTTTACACCAAGAACTTTCGAGAAGCTTCGACCTTTAAAGACATGGCTAAGGGAACGGCTAAAGCATGTTCCATGTTTCTTGAATTTTAACCTAAGGTCCTAAGCAGTAACCATCCGGGGGTTCAGGGGGCTTGCCCGAAGAGCCGAGTTTTATTATCAATACTATTATTATTATTATTTTTTTCATTAAATTTTTATTTTTGTTTGTGAGAGAGATAACTAACCAAGTAAACCTCCTCACCTGTTTTTTGAAAAAATGCGGGAATAGCACTCAGTTCCTTCAACGATTCAGAAGCTGCCTCCTTCTTGAACGCGAACTTTCGTCTCGGGCCTCCGCATTACATGTGTCAGGGTCTTCCATCCTTCTATAAGGCTGTGGGCAGGAATGGGAACCACTTTCAACTTCCTAATCTGCCTTTTTCTCACTTTCTCCCCTCCCCAGAACCGCCGCGAACCGCAGCATGAAAGTACGAATAAAGTTGTAATCCCACTTCAACTCGAAAGGGGTCGCAGGAGTTATCTGGAAAACCCGAGTTTCAGTTTCATCGGAACCGGAACACAAGATAAAAACCTTCGCATTTTAATTTAACGGGGACTTAACTTGAAATTTCTCTTCGTTTGGGCAAGTTTAAACAGCAATTGTCGTGATCATATTCAGGAGAATATTATTTTCCTTAAAGTCTGCCTGTCATGAAATCCTTGCCACAGCCATAAATTCTACATTTCTCATTTGATTCTCATGGAGTGTGCAAATTGGCGTGTAGATGGTTCCCTATTAAAATCACAGCCCCCGAAGTGATAGTAGCCGCCGCGCATGCGCAAACGTGAAATCCTTGCCACAGCCATAACTTCTGCATTTTCCAACAATATTCAGAGATTGTGCCGGTTGATGTGCAGAGTCCCCTATGAGGGTAATCCAAGGTACTTCGAGATTAACTACTATGTAGTCATCTATACAATCGGGTTATGGATACGAGGAAGCTATGTGCCACACCCACTTGGCAGACGTTTTTTAAAATTAAATCGGCTCACCCCAAAGAAAAGCTCCGAGCAAACCACTCATTCGAAAGAACCGGTTCTTTCAAACAGCCCAGTCGCTCTTTTTGGCTCTTCTGCTCTTATTAGTATGTATTGTAGGAGTGTACGATGCTATGGAAGACGCGCTTTTTGTTTTCCTTGTTTTAAATGTTTAATACATCTTCAAAAAACAAGGAAGTAATAAAATATAAAAGAACAGAACGGAAAGAGACAAACAGTGGATCACAGAAAACACCTGTGGAGTGGACCGCAATGTTGCTAACGAGTGCAATCTACCCTCTGATAAGTACGACACAGTTGATGAACAAAATAATACGATAATCCTTATTTATAGAGTCAGTTATAGTACTATCATTCGAAAATTGTTCATTACATAGATTTTTATCGTATTTTTCCTCTGATATATCGTATGGGTTGGCAGCAGTGCGTGGACGAGTCGAGAATGTTGAGTAGGGAAAGGGAGTCTAGTCCAATCTCCACCGGACAACACCGATGTCAAAAGATACAGAAAACGAAGAACCGCCGTTCATTTTTGCGGAGCCGCGGTTCATTCGCTCTTCTGAAAGAACCGGCTCAGTTATGAGCGACCAGTTTGTACCTTCGACATTGTTTTTCCTACGACTTTTTAAAGTGACGTAGTGACGTCATTGCTCACTTCGTTTGTGGGCATCTCATGAGTCGCTATCACCCTACATTTCGAAAATTCGTAGAAAAGAAGCTGTTTATCGCAGGAGAGTGTGTTGGATTTTTCTGTAAAGGCAAGTAAAGACCTTCTTAGAATTTTGAAATTATCCGTTCAAACGACTGGCTGAATATTCTCATATGAGTTTTGGACCTCCGGCGATAAATTGTGGTCAGAAATATGAAATAACATGCTAGAAACCTCTCTATTTATTAATTAATTTTCTAGCGCGAGATTCTCAACCAGAGAGAAATTTCCATTTCGCTCTCGCAAAAAACTACGTTGCAAATTTATTTTTTGGTCGTTTTTGAAGAATATTGTGTTGAAAAGATCCTAGATCGCCCCTCTCATCGTAACTACAATTCAACGCAAGAGGATGATCACAATGAAGTGAGTCCCGTCAGAGGAGGCCTCGTATCGGTAAATCACCGATGCCTGCGTTTGTCATTATGAAAAAACCTCCTGGCTCGAGGCTCGTTGAAGTGGGGTGGCTGAAAAGGACGGTATCAGAGAGTCCTTATCATCTTCGGTCGTGTCAATCACCCCTCTCTGCTTTCTACTCATCTCAAAAACAACCGCCAACTGATTCAAGTTTTTTTTCAAAACACCCCTCAACGAAGTCCACTGATCTCTTTTATCCTTTCAACAAACATCATTTTCCGGAATTATTTTCCTCGATTTTACCATTTTTCATCTACCGAAAAATTCCTATTCTCCTCCACGTAAAAAATCGTACTTGGTCAACTCTTGGTTCTGATGAAAACCTTCTTCAACTTCAACGAACAACCTTGGAAACGTATTCAAAAAAATAAGTTTCGGAGAGTTCGGAAGAAAAAGCGAACTAAACGTCAGACTGGCTCTATTATTTTTTTCAGTCCGAAATTCAAGACAACAGAATGCCGAGTTTATGAGATCTAAGAACGTTCTTCAACGACAACTTTCAAGCTCCAACAACTCTTTGGTTCAAACTTTTCAGGCTCATAAATACGGGAGCGGTGGTAGAAAATAATCTTTGTGAAGAACGTTTCGGGATAGGTTGTTTACAGGATTTGAAACATAAAAAATGAAAGACGATGTGCCCACTCCTTTACGGATGGCAGGTTCAATCGAGAGATGTGATGATAATATTGGATACAGGGGGAAAACCATATTTGTCACAATTTTTTGATTTCAAGAAAAACGGGGGTTGAAGTTCAAAACCAAATAAAACATTTTAAACTATGGCAAATTACCAACTATCTTATGATAAAAGAGAGAGAAAAGCGCTGCACACAATTACACAATGGTTTATTATTGTTCTATATTGATCACTCGTCTGCAAAGCCACCAACCATCCAACATGAAGAAAAACATTCGGGAACTGGTTTGGGAGTAGGTACATACAGTTTCTGTTACTGTGGATCAGTTTCTGTACTGAGGATCGGTCACCGTAACTTTTCTCAGGCTTCGTAGTTTGGATTAGTTTCTGTATGTAGATCAGTTTCCATGCTGGTCCATAAAGCTTACATCACACCTATAATTTGAATTATATTGAAGATGACTGAGCTATGTGCTACACCCACTTGACAGATTGCTCACTCATCACGTAATTGTTCGATTTCCCTCATTTTTGGTAGGGTATTTGCTGTTCTGACGACCTCCTATCCCATCACCTATCCAACCACGTTATGGATGACAAAGAAGCTATGTGCTACTCCCACTTGGGAGATTACTCACTCATTACGTAATTGTTCGATTTCCCTCATATTTGGTTGGGAATAACCTACTCCGCGCAAATATCTCCCTCCTCACCACCTCAGCATTTTCCGGTTATCGGATCTCTTATAGTATCTCGTTTTGAAGCTTACAATCACCTTTAATTTTAAGGTACACAAATGTTCCATAGATTACTCAGTGGAAGTTACGTGAATACGGACCATTCTTCCCAAAATCAGCAACTACGTAATACTGTAATCAGTACTTGAAACGGGACCGCCATGGATTGAAAGCAATTCAAAAAGAATCAGGCAGTGTTCGTTCAAAAAAAAAATCTTCGTCTCATGAACTCCAAAATGGGTAGGTACCTCCTCCTTCGCGCCTTTTGAAGTCGGTCAAAAATACGGACCATTGCAGCCATTATTTGGATAGGTACCAAAATGTCCACAGTTGATGTCGAATACCTATTCATAGAGTGGAACAAATTGCCGCAAATTCAGCTCACTAGATGGTTTCCGTTCTCTTTAAATGGAATTGAATTAGTTCAGTGGTGACATCAACGTTGTCAGGACGGTGACAATTTTCTGTCCATCTGATTCGGTTTCCTCCGTACAAGTGACATGAAGGGGAGCTTTTATTGGATTAAACCCGTTGGCGTGTTGGAGACGTGTGGAGTAAATATTCGTGGCAGCTTTTTTCGTGAAATTCACGACAACAACCGAACGTCACGCATGGCGCTGTTGAGTTGCGTTTCTTCCACCCTCGTACTTCGTATCTGCATTCTTCGTGCTGGTAACGTTGTCGGGAACCCTTTCAGCTTGAGTGATTTACTTATCGTGGCGGACAAATCACTGCGATTGCGATATTTTCCGAAGTCGTATTCTCGTGAGAATTGCATATCGTTGTTCAAGAACATTCTATTGATGTAGCAGCAACCAAAAGGCAGTTGCATAAATAACGGAGTAAATGAAATCGTTGATTATTTTCCACCGGGAAAACCAACATTTGAATCTGTAGGTAAACATATGCTCATTATAATATAATATAATAAATATTATTTATTGAGGCCTATTGAAGCCTTCTGTGGTTATTCTTAAAAAATTAATTGGTTGGAGAGAAAAGACTTACTTATCTTCCTTTTCTTTCTCTTTTTGACATTTTCAGATCTTTGCTTTGGCACATAAACTGAAAAATCGTCACGAAAACTAAGCAAGTCTTGCTCACGCGACCAATAAATAAATAAAATAGACTCACTGTGTTGCGTAGAGAACAATCAACTGTTTTCTTATTCTGATGCTTGGGTACAAGAACTAACAAACCTTACTTCACTAAGTACCTTGTTGTGTAGTGGTTGACATGAAAATGTCCCAATGTGTTGCAGACTCGTAAGCAAGCATTTAAAATTGAGTTTCTTTCTAAACGATTTAATCCTTTCGTATGGTGGACTTTTCGAATCGGGTGTGAAGCGTTTAGTTCTTTCTAATAAACTTGATTGGAAGGTGTGAAGGCATTATGGTGAGGTAGATAGTACCTACCAATGGTTGGTAGGTAAAAAAAGTTGGTAGGTAAAATATAGGTAAAAAAATTTTGGTAGGTAAAAAAATGTTGGTAGGTAAAAAAAAACGCTGCAAATCATTGCCCAAAGGTTTATTATCTCTTTTTGTTTGACAATCTTAAAGTGCAATTTATTGGTATGAAATTCAGCACACAGTGTCTTAGGGACCACTGGAAATGATTGGTTGAAAATCGGATCTGCTAGACAATCATTACAACGTATTTCTTTCGTGAATATTCTTTTCTGAAACGATGGAATTTGAATATTTCAACATTCTAACCAGTTAGCAACTAATAATCCTCAATTTTCTCCATAATTATTTGAAAGTGGTTCCTACTGCTTGAGTTGATTCATATCAGATGATTTTTCCTGAAGATTGGTGGTGATTTGGTTTCACTTTTGAAGGTTGAAAAAAAAACCTCCAAAATCGAAATTTCCACTCGCGTTTTACGTTTCAAACCTTTCTGAACAATTTTGGTTCCGTGTCTGTATGTATGTGTGTTTGTCTATCTGTGTGTTGGTCATGAAATCCTTGCCACAGCCATAACTTCTACAACTCTCATCCGATTTCGATGAAATTTTCAGGAATTGTGCAAACGTGAATTCCTTGTAACAGCCATAACTTCCACATTTTTCATACGGTTTCGAAGAAATTTTCAGGGACCATGTGGATTAGATTATAGACGGTCCCCTATGAAAATCATCACCCCCGGACTGATAGTAGCCGCTGCGCATGCGCAAACGTGAATTCCTTCTAACAGCCATAACTTCAACATCCCATAAGAAGAATCCCTTCAGGAACATTTTATGAAACACAGGTTTGATTCTTGGCCTAATTTTTCGATGCAAAGCACTCTCACTGCTTTCTGGGAATCTACATGATGAGGGAATCAGCAAGAAGAATCAAATCACGAGCGGATAATACACCTAAAATTACAATCAAATGCTGGATGACATTGACAATGCCAATGTCATTCTTTTTCCCAATAGAATTAACAAAATTAAAAAATCAGCTCTGCAAACAACGTTCTGTAAAGCTACGTACAGGTATTTTTCCATTTGTTGGTAGTATGTTGTCATTCTCTCATCAACCCGTTATTACTGATTACCTTGAGGCACTCATGAATTGAACAAAAATATTGTGCTACAAGGACAAAAGAGGTAGCTGCTATTACCGAAGATAAATGAGACCGTTACAGAACGGACATTGGAAGAACTTGAAAAAACATGCTTTCTACCGATGTAAAATACGAGTATCTACTGTTCCAAGTTGACGATTTTCGGAAGAACAACCAATCTCATTTGGAGAGTTTCCAAATGAAGAAGGAAACACGGGAGACGGCAAAAACACGATTGGGAACTATGAATTTTAGAGAATCGTCGAAACAAACTCTTCCTTTCCAAACTAGGTCTGAATTTATCGGTCTTACGTGAATTCAACTCGTTCCTCCCGCTCATGAAAAAAAAGGGTGTTTCCATTTAAAAATAGACGCTCCAAATTGTTATGTAAAGGTTTATAATTTTGTGTTTGGATTCACTTTCTGGCGACCGAAACACAATTTCTTCATTGAGCAAAGAGAACTGATGTGAGATTCACGAAGTACCTAGTAATGACTCCTTCAGGTCTATTAATCGATGACAATATTTCATGAAATATGGAAATTGTTTGACTTGGTTTTCTATCCTGTCCGTTGTACCTATGGTGTATTTTTGATTGCCGAATAAATAAATAAATAATCCTGAAATCATCATCCCGCACTACCCCACTGTGTGGGGCCTACATACTTGTCCAGAGCCTAATTATGAATGATCTTCATCGATCTTTCCTTTTACAGTTTTTGGGTTCCAAGACACGAAGGAATACTTGACAATGAGATGACCGATAAGAATGTCTGAACTCTCAGTACATCGCCCATTTTCGTACTGTGACTTCGAATCGGTTATGAAGAGTGTGGAGATCCTGGAAATCAGATTGGAGCTGTTCGCATCACACTTCTCAGTGAAGAACCTTGTTTCCGTATGGTTGCCGAGCAGTCAAATACTTATCTTTCCTGGTAAAACTAGTTGAGTCTCTGAAGACCAAGCAATTCCGGCAATCGGATGGCAGAATAAAATTTATGGTCAATGCGATGTCTTATAGTAAAACCGCTCTTCTTCTTACTCTCTGACGTCGAAACAGTTATGAAAAAGTCTGTATGGAAAACCTGGCATTCGGATTGGAGTTATTTGCATTAGACTGCTCAGTAATGAAGCATATTTAGCAAGGGTGTCGTCCATGATGAAGATCCATAGTCGTCCCTGATGAAGCGTCTCTGGACACCAAATAATTCCGACAATCGGACGTCGAAATAAAATTTATGGGCAAAACGGTGTTTACTCCTACAGTAAAACCGCTCATCTTCGTACTCTAGGACTTCGAAGCAGTTATGAAAAAATAAGTATGAGAAACCTGGCATTCGGATTGGAGTTATTTGCATTAGACTGCTCAGTAATGATGCATATTTAGCAAGGGTGTCGTCCATTCGAATGATAGTCGTCCCTGATGAAGCTTATTGAGTCTCGGGATACCAAAGAATTCCAGCAATCGGACATCAGAATAAAATTTATTGGCAAAACAGTGTTCACTCCTATAGTAAAACCGCTCATCTTCGTACTCTATGACTTCGAAACAATTATGGAAAAATAAGTATGGGAAACCTGGCATTAGAATTGGAGCATTAGACTGCGCAGCAATGAAGCATATTTCCGCATGATTGTTGTCCATTCTAACGATATTTTTTCTTAGTACATGTTCCTGGGTTCCTGGGCACCAAGGAAATGCCTGAATAAAGATCCTGAGCAGACGGTATTGCAGACTTCCCAGCCATTGAATGTTCACTTGTCGTTGCTCCAGCTAGTCTCGTTCGATTCTGAACCTGTTCACATATAGGTCTAACGCATGGTTTGATACGAGTGATTTGAAATCATAGGAAATTTTTAATCACTCTTCAGGGTTATCTCCTGTGTTCAGATCAGGCAAGAATATTGCGTATTACCGTGCGATATTCGCCCCTGGAAGGTCGGTTCAAAAGAGCAGAATCCACCCCATACGTTTTGAAATTGTGGATAATAACCTTCGTTGCAGCCGAGGGGTTTTTTCCTGTAAACAATAAATTGGATCGGTAGCCGATCAAGCCGGGCGGATAAAGTTCCCTTCTGGTTACGCAACCAATATATTCCCTGGCTGGAGCTCGGAGCCGAGGGATTCTCGGTATAAAACAATTTTCTCATAAGTCCTTAAAAAGATGTAGCCTCTTCCACAGCCCTAAAACCGCTTGTTTATTACGATCCGGCTACCTATGGGGTTTTGTTTTTTACTCGATCCAGTCACCGCACGACTCGAGTTCAGTTCTTTGTTTCATATTTTCACCGATTCTATCTTCGACAAATTGCAGATCTAAGCAGGAAAGCTCCTTTGCATTTTGTCTCTACCGATATTTATGCTCCCATTTCATGCTGTAATCGTAAAGTTCACCAGCCTTGGTTTTACTTCCTTCCTACCAAAGAGTTTAAGCTTTAATGAGGCAAGCTTCGGTACATCTCAATATATTAACCAAATTAATAAATTAAAGAGCTAGGTACTTTTAATTGTGGTTAAAATCTTGAAAACGGGATTTTGACTTAATTAAGCCCTAAGTGTAAATGAAAAAAAAAAACTGTCTAACGGGAAGCACGCGAGTGCAAATCCTGCTGTGTGGTGGGAAGTACCCGTTCCTCTTGCGATGGCTTCTATCGAGAGCTCCTTGGCGGTGCTACCTATGTCTACAAGTGTGGAACTGAAACCACGAACCAATCTGACTTGAGCATGATAGCTAGACAGTCACGCCATGGCTGTATAGATTGAACTAATAATTTCTCCTGCTGGTACTACGCTGGGGTGCTGAAGACCTGGAAAATTGATGAAGACAGGCAGAGACCCTGAGCTGGATATTGGTGGAGAGTTCACTTTCGCTGTTCACACTATCTTCTGTGATAAATACATAATAGAATATGTACCTCTCTACGAGTATTTGGTTGTTATAACGGTACCTTAAGACTCTCATCATTACCGGACCGAAAGTACGTTTTCTGAAAACACAACTTTTACAGGCTTCAACGGCAGATTATGACTGAATTCAGGGCTAGAATTTTGAATCACCTCATTTCTCACTGTGAATTTTATGAGTCCAAAGCGAGAAGCTCTTTCAAATAACTACTACAGAACTGAGGGGAACGTTGTTGGTATTTTTCAATTTAATTAAACGTGATATTTCAAAGAAAAAACGAGTTTTTCCTTTTATTTTATCATCCTATTACCCCTCACCCCCTTTTCCATATTTTAATACCCCAACATTATCGTGGGCAACGGCGAATCATGCCGGAAACGTGGCTTCAACCCATTTCGGTCTAATGCCTCTCAGCGGCACCCCTGAAAAGCTGTGCTCGATCCAATAACGACGTGGCCCTCAAGTTCGAGGCTAAAAGCTCTGATTCCAATTGCAAGTGCCAGTTTATTGCGGGGGGCCCTTCCAGGACATAAAACCCGGTGTTCATGGCCGGTTTTCATACCATTTGAGAGCGTCTAACTTTAATTAAAGTGAGTTACGCCGGTCTCCTCTTCAAGAACCGAGGAAGGAAAGGCTGTTGGTGAAACGTGACGCAACCGTTTTTCATGTTTAAGAACAAGTTTTAGGTGCATTTCTACCCAAATTAAGCTATCTTTGAATTTCAGAACAATAGTAGGCTTTGTGTTCGTCTAGTAGGTCACTAAAGTCTGTTAAATTAATGACCAACAGCAACACGATTGAGTGGTTGTTCGTGATTATGTTGAATCAATATGTCTAGCCCCTTAACTACCCTCAATTAGATCGTAACGAATTGATGTAAATGGAAAATCACGTTCGATTAACATACTGAAATTGGTCCGATGGCGATGGAGTTCAATCATTGGAGTTATCGATACAAACCCTAACATTTTTGCGGAATTGAACGTTAATTTCATACAGACATGCTACAGACAAGGAATTAGCCTCAGACAGACACGGAACCAGAGTAGTTCTAAAAGCTCTGGAACGATAGATGCGATTGGGGATCGAAAGTTTCGAAAATCAAAACTTATTCTCCCATACTTCTTCATACAGGGTGTCTGAGAAAGATACGATAACAAAACATTTCTCATAGCAATTTTCTTATAACCCCTCGTTTTTTCAAGTTTTTTCAATTTAAAGATTTTTTTCGTATGTTGAACCTTGTCTCACTAAAATTACTATAGCCCCTTTATACTACGTGGAAATTCAAATCTGATTACACCGTTGAAAAGAGCATTAAATTTCACGTCAGATGAGCTACAACACACATTTTCAACCGCACATCTATTTAGATTTTTTCTAGTCCAAACTTAAAACTTTGCAAATGTTGAGTTTTTTGACGAAATTCTCAAGAGATTTTCACCCATTTTCTGTAGAGGAAATTTGATGCGGTTTTCAGCTAAAACATCCTCAAAATCTCAGGTTTCCTACGGTATAATCAAAAAATGTTTTGCAGTCGAATTTATGGGAGGAATCCGAGTTTGAACTCGAAAAACGGGGAATTTTTTCAACGAAATCTCTATTTTTCTCTCTCCTACCCTCCATCCAACCCCGAATTCTCCCGTCAAAACGTCGATTTCGTTGAAAAAATCCACGTTTTTTCGCGTTCAAACACAGATTTTTCCCCTAAATTCGACTATAATATTTTTTTATTATACCATTGGAAACCTGAGATTTTGAGGTGGTTTTTGCTGAAAACCGCATCGAATTTCCTCTACAGGAAATGGGTGAAAATCTCTTGAGAATTTCGTCAAAAGACTCAACATTTGCAAAGTTTCAAGTTTGGACTAGAAAAAATCAAATCAGGTGAGAGGATAAAAATGTGAGTTGTAGCTCATCTGATGGGAAATTTAATGCTCTTTTCAACGGTGTAGTTAGATTTGAATTTCCGCGTAAAAAAGAGAGATATAGTCCTTTTAGTGAGGCAAGGTTCAACATACGAAAAGAATCTTTAAATTGAAAAAACTTGAGAAAACAAGGGGTTCAAAGAAAATCGCTAAGAGACATTTTTTGTTAGAAATACCTTGTAGATTCGACCCCTGAAGTTTGGCTGTATCTTTCTCGGAATTCTTGTAGAGCTTTTGAACAATTTTGGTCACGTGGTTTCTCACCGCTGCTCTGTTTGTGGTTAATTCCTAATATCGTGCATATTTATATGAAATCATGGTATGATCCAGAACTTTCCAGATGCTGGGACCTGTATGGCAGATTGCAGTTCCTTAGAGATCCGTTCCTAAATCTTCCTTTTGCATCCACATCCCTCTTCTGGGAGTGGGCATCAGGTATCTATGCTGTACAGTATTACAAGAAACCCTCAAATGTTTGTAATTTCTTATTTTGCTGTTACGTCTACCATTTTGCTTAATTACCGTCGCTGTGTTTCAAAAGGTTTCGCACAAAACACTCCGTATTGTAAAGTCCAACGCCTACACGCTCACTAACCTCCCAGCCCTAGTTTTCATTTTCACTTTTAGACGTCATTCGGAAAAGAGCCCAAAAGAAAAGAAGTAGAAGAAAAAAGATCCTTTGAAAAAGTCCGGAAAACCCTCGGAGCAGCACCATAAAGAGCTTGGAGTTGAAAAGCAGGAGACGGAAGGGGGAAGAGGATAAGCCTAATGGGACGCTCCTCTAAGACGGCATTATGTGAAGAACGTCGAAATGAACTGACTCCTTTGGGAATACGTAAGGTGATTCGAAGGAGAAAGTCTTATAAACGGGGGAGAAAATGTACCGTGTACACGGCCCGAGGTGACCCAGAAAATCGGATTTGGGAACCTTGATCGGGCGTAAGAGCATCTTTGAAAATTGCTTTTGAAGAAATGAAAGATAAGGCAATGATGTTTCGCAAAAGGGGCCGATGTGAAAAAATAACTCGGTCCCGGCTGGACCCCCGGATGGTTTGGCTAAAATTCAAGAAACATGGAACATGCATTAGCCGTGTTTTGTTTGTATGCTGTTTCCTTTTACTAGGAATTTGTTGTCTGTTGTTTTAATTTAGCTCTTTATTTGCTTTGCTTTTCATATTGCTCGTCATTTCATTCACGTCTTGATGTCCCAAAGGTATTCTTATTATTAAGAAATCGAAAACATCTAAAGCGTCGAAGAACACATCACAACTAAAAGCCCGCGTTCATAACAATATCTCGCCTTTGGAAACCAAGCCAACCAACAACATCAATATAATCCACTAGATCGATGTTCTTTTAAATCAGAGGTGTATCTCAGCTCTGTCCATATTTACAGCTGCTTTGGCAGTATATAATTCTCGCATAAATTTAGGGATTTTCACCGAGTGGCGAACGATTTTCGTGGGATGAAAACTAACGGCGATACATTACCGTAGAAACGGGTCGGTTGTAAGTGAAAATCATTACGAAATTCCGCGCTACTTTTGTTCCAAGGTTTCGTCACGTTTTCGCCCAGTTAGGTGATGGCTAAAGCATGTTCCATGCTTGAAAAAAAACTTCTATGCACATTAGCTTCTTTGTACGTTCTGCATGAATATAGTAAGATCGAGCTCTCTATTCCAAATGATACAGAACATGCTAGAAAGATCTGTCTATCTGTCTCCTATTTAGCAGAGCTTCATGTAATGTCTGGCTCGCTTCAGCCCGGACCTTCGATCCGAATTGATTTTGATTTTCTTGTCTTGAAACTTTTTAAACTTCTTTCTGTGTAAAGAGTTAGTTAAACATGTAATCTATCCAAATTACCTCCCTGAATCTGAGAGCTAATTTTTGACAGCTCCTACTTCAGTCCTACCCTGTGGGCTTTGAGGGAGCAAAAAAGTGGACCCATTGGTGGTTCATGTAACTTGGGAAACAGTAATTGAGGTTCTTCAGGAAATGGTTAGCATTCCTCATCCTTACACTACCAACCCCACTTCTTCAAACAGTGAAAACTCATTGAAATCATGCTTGTGATGTTTCGTCTTGGATGAAAGAGTTTTTGGTAATGATCGAAAATAATGTAATGAAACTAGATGAAATTTTCTCAAAGAACGAGAATAAGCCAAGCGCGGCTATAAGGTATTCACTCACAGAGAAAATTGCTAATTATTCGTGTCTAATGTTCCCAAATCCTACAATACACAATTTCGAGAAATGTGACTATTGACATTCGAGAAGTCGTTTGTCGTGAAATTTTTTTGTGGTCAATGACATAACATTCATCGGAAATGACATCAGAATCACAGTTTACAGAACTGTTCCCGATCAATGATATTGTTGGAATGAGTTTCTGGTCGTGTGGAAGCTTGGAACTCCAATTTCTAATGTATAGAGAATTATGGAATATATTAATCCAGATCTAATTTTGGTCGACATTGAGTTAAAATTTTCCTTATGAGAAAACAAAGATTAAACAGAATATAAATTCAATTATTATGCTACATCAGATTTTTGAGACCAAAAATGCCCAATTTCTACCAATCATATTTTCTTATTACATTGACGAATTATTTGTAAAAAACTGATGTTGGTTAAACAATTTTGATTTTAATTTCAAACTTCTATGCTTTCAGGTAATTAGAAGTCATTGACCTTCTGCTGAACATCAGGTATTTATTATTATTCGATAGTATAAGACCACACCTGACCATTTCAACCACTACTGAGGTGTGAGTGACACAGGAGTTTATTTAATCAAGGTGTATAATTATTTCTAAATAATTGGGACTGTTCGACAAAGATTGAACTTTCTTGGAGTTGTTTTGTAAAAATCCTAGAAAAGGATGAACTAGCCGTTTCCTGAGTCTCCCAGTTAGTAATCGTTAGAATCTTTAAACTTCCTCTCTCATTTGAAGAACGTCAACACAATTGGGAAGTTGTTTCCAATATGATTCTTCACATTTTGACTCCTACTTCAGTTTCAACTGATGGAATACCCGTAAAAGCAAACATTTTAGGGTCATCTCCACATAGCTCTCCCATTTTTGAGCAAAATTGCAACACTATTCTTTACATTGTGGACCAAATTGGATTTTGGTGTGGTTCGGTATGGTTTTGGTTTTTCTGTCTGCTTGGCATTTTAGTTTGATAATAATATTATTTTCCACTTTACATCATCAAGGAAATTTGATGCTGAATTCGAATATAGTATAAAATTATATTACTACAGTAATATTCTACTACACCGTACAATAATTTATACCAAATATACTACAATAGTCGTGAGTTCAAGACCGCATTTTCCACCAAAATCCTCAATATTCACGTGTGTACCCTATTTTCGAACAAGTTTTGAACTGTAGCAGTTTTTGGAATAGACTTACTTACGGGAAAACCATATTAGATTTTGAAACAAAAACAAAAATAAAAGAAGAGAAATACAAAAGTAAATGAATTGAATAATTTTTCTGAATATATATTGTATATCGGCGGAGAATTCCATATAGTATTGTAGTCAATATTCATTCCTACACAATTCATTCCTTTTATTTCATCGAATATGATATCAGTGTAATTGATCATTTAATTACTGATTTGCAAGATTGGATTAAGCTCAAATATGAAGGCTAAAACATTAGGTGTCGTCTATGGACGCTCGAGAAAACCCCTCAGAGAATACCTCCTGCTGGTAGTATTATTTTGGATTTACGTGGTGGGGGTGCAGCCCCTAACCCCTTCGTCGAGGCCCTTGGTGGCAGTTTCATGTGAGTTCTGCCTTGAGAAGGTACTATCTGTTTGTTGGTCACATACCTACTGCATTCGTTTTTTATCGAGGGGGGTGTGTTCCGGGTCTGAACAGGTGACTTTCGAATCAATATTAATCCAATTGTGAATTAATATGAATTTTAATTAATATTAATTTGAATTTTCGGCATATCAATTTGAACTTTTGGCATCTCAATTTGAACTTTCGGCGGATCCATTGCGTTTCGACAACTACTGGAGTCCTTGTCCACCTTCGTTCCTTCTACAATGTTCAATAAATTGTTTTTTCTCTCTTTCTCTTAATCCAATTGTGAGCCTCCTAATATTCATTCCTGACAAACGTGTACAAATACAGCCCACAGTTAGATTTGAAGATTTCCGATTATTTCAAGACTCTTTCATCATGGATGATTATTCGGATCCTGAAGAAGGAGAATTTCAGGAAAACCAACCTTATCCGCCGTCCTATATTTATAATCATTTCCACTAAAAAAGGTTTTTAGAACTCATTATGGGGAATGGGATCGTTTAGAATATTGTCCACCAAATATTGGTCTAATACTGGCCTTTGGAACTCAACTTTACTTTGATTATGAAAGACATTTTGGCACCTACTGGATTCAACAGCCTACTGGTTTTAAGCCCTCCAGGTTTCCTCATGTCCAAGGTAGCAACCTAAACATCCAGGATTAGGATGAGGACATTATCAGGCTTTTTGCCATGGTCGCTTACATGTATGGGTGAAACTGCAGAAAACGTTTTATTTTCCAAACCGGATATCCTTGAAAAAATGTCTATACTAAAACTATTGAAGGTATTGTAATTGATATATATTCGCTAAACTGTGGTTTATAATCAAGTACTGACATCAGTGAATTTTTATTATTAGGTACCCAGATTCCAATATGTCGACAGATCGTCTCTCTTATTTACCCGAAGTTTCCTCCTTTTCGTCTCTACCGGGGAAGAAGGAGCGATCGCCTCAACTTTATCAAACAATAAGCCGTCCGCCGCTCGGGTCCCTTTCAATATTGATTAGAGGCCGAGTGTTGACACAAGAGAAGGTCGGTACGAACCGGGTCTTCCGGTAACCATGGTTACCCGGGAACGGATACCTGGGACCGGGAGAGCGTGTCTTCCAACCCTTTTGCCGGTCAGCCGTGATCAATTACACTCCCATTACGCCTGGCTCTCGTGCCTTGTTAGTGGTTTAACGCTGAATTAATGACCTCTCAATCATTAAATGCTTACCAAACGTTTGCGCGTTTGTCGTTCTTAGCAGATTTTGAGTGTTATGATGTATGGCTCTAAACGTCCGTTAAAATGACCGTTTTATCGAGATAAATTGCATAATAATCACACCTTTCATAGATTTAAAACCGATTCATAGTTTAACAAGTGCAAGTGATTATGTGTGCAGAAACTGAGAGTGATATACAATCGTTTCTGTTGAAGAGTTGGAGTGTATTTTTCCCATCTATATTTCTCAGTAGTTACATGTTTCGGCTATACATCTTCGCCTTTCATCAGCCTTTACAAACTGGTCAGGGGATCATCCCTTGTGTTGTTGCATTTATTTCATTAGTGCCAGTCATGGAGCTCACCATTATTTGATTTCCAACCTTGTTTTTGTATCCATACAAGGCATTTTTCGATTTCCCACACAGATTCACATTTTCCAAAAGGAATTAACTTTTCTCCACAAAAATACAATTTCAAAACCCATCAACTGGTATCAATGCAATTTACCTGCCTTGTAATAAAATGAAAAGATAAGGAGAACACAGAATGGATACAAAATTTCTGTATATAGTTGGAAAATGTAGAAATTATGGCTGTTAGAAGAATTCCACGTTTGCCCATACTCACAAAATACTTCCAATTCGGAGGCCATGATTTTCATGGAGGACCATCTTCACCCCAATCCGCACAATCCCTGCAAATTTCATCGAAATCGGGTAGAAAATGTGGGAGTTATGGCTGTTACGATGAATTCACGTTTGCGCATGAGGAGCGGCTACTATCAATCCGGGGGTGATGATTTTCATAGGGGACCGTCTACACGCCAACCCGCACAATGCCTGAAAATTTCATCGAAATTGGATGAGGATTGTAGAAGTTATGGCTGTGGCAAGGATTTCATGACAGACACGGAACCAAGATTGTTTGGAACGCGAGAGGGATATTTTGATTTTGGAGAATATCTTGCTTCCGAACTTATCAAGGTAGCAGAAGTTTTGTTTTCACTTTTCAAGGTTGAAAAACAGGTCTCCAAAATCTAAATTTCCACTCGCGTTTTACGTTTCAGACTTTTCTGAACAATTTTGGTTCCGTGTCTGTCTATCTGTCATAAAATCCTTGCTACAGCCATAACTTCTAATATTCTCATCCGATTTTGATGAAATTTTCAGGGATTGTGCGGGTTGGCTTGTAGATGGTCCCCTATGAAAATCGTCACCCTCAGACTTATAGTAGCTGCTGTGCATGCGCAAACGTATATTTCCTTGTTACAGCCATAACTTCTACGTTTCCCATCTCATTTCGATGAAATCTTTAGGAATTATGCGAGTTGGGGTGGAGATGGTCCCTATGAAAATCATGGCCCCCAAATTGAAAGTTTTTTGTGCGCATGCACATTTCCCAACAAAATTCAGAGATCGTGCCGATTGATGTGCAGAGTCCCCTATGATGGTAGTGGAAGGTACTTAGAGATTGATTTTTTGAGATTAGCTACGTAGTATACATCGGATCTATACAATCAGGTTATGGATAAGAGGAAGCTTTGCGCCACACCCACTTGGCAGTCTTTTTTTTCAACCTTGAAAAGTGGAAACAAAGCTTCCGCTACCTTGGTAGACTCGGAAGCAAAATAGACTCCAACTCTTTATCAACGACATGGTCACTCCATTCGCCCATCAACATCAATTTGTTTATGTGTTTATATAAACAGAGAAAGAAATATGTGACACTGAAGTGATCATTGTTTATAGTTAGGTTCATTATATAAGATGGGCAAAAGATGTGATCGGTTTTAAATCCCTTTAAAATTTGTTGCAATCCCGATGAATGATCTACGAATTTGAGGAAACATACTTACCAGATGGCACTCAATGAGTACAATAAATTGACCTCCGTTCTCACTCTATCATCATGCCTTTCGGTACTTTCATGCGAGAGAATATTTATAATGTTTACTGACTCCTTTCGTTAGTCAATATTTTATAATATTCACACCAGAGTTGGATCTAGACGGTAAATCAACTGGTAAACGGGTTCAAAGGTTGAATAAATACCTAGTTGGCAACACTAACCCTTCCAGCACTAAGTCTTCCTCAAATTTAATATTCCGTCAGTAACTCGATATGCAGTTACGACCGAGTTTTGAGCAAAAATTAAATTGGGGTTGAAAGGTACCGTCCATTACTCAGAGCTATCCTTCCTATGATGTAATTGACCTACTTCTTACTCCCACGAAACCCTCTTCTCCGCTGTATAGGGTTGAAACGTAGCTCACTCAAAGGACCTGAAACTCAGGCGTAGATCAATAATTTGAATTCCACTCTGCGGCGGTCTCGAAGCATCAAAGACGGCGTTGACAGCATTACAGCCTCTAGTAATGGACGTATCATCTCCCCCTCGCTTTCGGAGTCTGGATCAATTCAACTTCAATCCAATCAAGAGCCTATCAAAACTTGCTTTGACACCTGATTTTGGTGACTTGGAGGTCTCGGAGAATGAAAGCTTTCGTCAGGGCTGTGGTCTTCCAGTGTAATCAGTTGAGACTTTGATGAATATTAACCGTAATTACGTTATTGGAGAAGATTTCTCGTGCTTTTACTTTGATGCAGCGCTGGATAATTTATCCACTATTTTAATTAACTTGGAAAAGTTAAATTGAGTTCTGGAATCAACAAAAAATTTAAAATGTCCGAAAACAGGAATTAAATTGACCTTGTGGGACAATAGCACATACTTCCTCGTATCCTTTTTAATTGTTTGGATGAGTTACAAGAATTTTGAATTTGCTCGTAAGCAGTGTCAATCGATGATATAATTATAATCAAATTAATATTAGATGCCTGAAAATCCGAAATCAGATAAAGTACGAAATCAGACATCGATGAAAATTTCATCAAGATAGTAACGGTCCTCCAATTTTGACTGTTACATTTATTTGCTGATACACGGATAGACAATCGTACTTGAAACCATAATTGTTTGGACAGATCTAAAACGTGAGATGCACGTTGAAAGTTTATTCACAATCTTGGATCATCCCCTACCTCAAGTGAATACAGTGATTTCTAAATGCTACCTTTGGAGGACTGAAGAGAGAAAGAATCAACAAACTTGACTATATTGAGTTGGTACCAGTTATTTTCAAAGTCAATACCATTCGTTATCTATATATAACAGATATGCCTCAAGCTAGTACCTACTGAGGGGAAAATTACTTTCAGCGGACCACAAGAGACCACACCATAGACCATCTCCCGCAGAACAGATCTTAGCTTTGGCACTGTTGCACCTGCTCTCACTTCCACCAAATCGCTCCTACTGTCATCAAGGCCTTGTACTATAATTATAGTGTCTATACCAGAGCTGGGCAAAAATCCAGGGGTCGATTCTGTAACTAGGTACTAATTTACATTTTTTTCCTGAAATTTTTAACCATCTCAAAATGCCACCTATTTTACTGAAGTTTTTTTTTCAGACTTGTATCAGTAAAATTTTTATAACTCCTTTAATTTATAACTTAAACTCAAATATGAGGATACCGTTGAAAAGAGCGTTCAATTTCCTGTAGCTCTGATATTAAATAGAGAGGCATTCAGTGGAGTATAGTAGAGAGATTGGAGGATTTGGACTTACCCGATGATGTGTGTCTTGTTGCTCAGAGATTCTATGACATGAATGCCAAGCTTGGAGGTCTCATAGACACGGGCAGGACTGCTGGCCTTAAAATCAATGGACCAAAAATTGAAGATATGCGGCTGAATACGTCGAGCGAACACACTCTGATAGTTGGGGATGAACCTGTAGAGAGGGTGGATAGTTTCACCTACCTAGGAAGCGTGGTCTCCATCCAGATGACATTCGTAAAGCAAACTACTCCTTCGTCCAATTACACCCACTGTGGAAAAAGCGCACCATATCTGGAAGAGTCTAGCTCCGTATCTTCAACACAAATGTGAAATCTGTCCTCCTATACGGGTGTGAAACTTGGAAGATGACAAAAGCACTTATAAAGCAATTGCAAGTTTTCACCCGTCAGGACGCCATAGAGCTGTAGACCAGAAAGAGGAAAGTGGATTGGTCACACTCTTAGGAAGAGTGAAGAATCCGTTGAGAGGGCATCCTTTTTTTTTTTCCCCCTACGCCGTATGGTCTGGCACTTCCGCCATAATACCTCTGGCAGCCCAATATAGTTTGGAAATTTTCGACCATTTGGTCTCGTCAGGTGTAAAAGTTTGTCTTAAGTCCTCAAGACGAGGACAGTCTAAAAGATGGTCAGTTGTCATGGCCGTGGGAATACTGCACAATGAGCAGCGAGGGTCCCCTCTCACTCGGATTCTGCAAAGATGGGCGTTTAGATAGTCGTGCCCGGTGATGGATCTGAAAGCAGCAACCGACTCATGGCGGGGAAGGTCAGGTGGCACGCGGTTGCGTGGGTCGAGAAGGGTGGCCCACTGCTTCCCTTCAGCCAACCGCTCTTGAACCTGCCGCAGCTTCTCACCAATAGATGCTTTTATATAGCTTCTTGCTGCAACGAAACTAGTTGGCGTGCATGGCATGGCCATCTGGGAGCCTTCTTTGGCTAGAGCGTCAGCCCTTTCATTTCCCCAGATTCCCACATGCGAAGGAATCCATTGCAGCGCCACAGTTGCTCCAATCACCAGCAGATGTTCCAGGAGCCGTCTACCCTCTAAAACGTCATGGGAATTCGTTTGACCATTAGTGCATACACTGACAATTGCAGCCTGGGAGTCACACAGAATGACAGCCTGCTCACAATTTATGGTAATCAGCATCTGGAGTGCCAGCAAGACTGCACGAACTTCCCCATCAAAATTACTGGCAAGGCTACCAACAGGCGCAGCAATGGTTCCAGCTGTCGAATACACACCCGCTCCTCCATTTCGCCTTGCTCCAATGGCTGACCCGTCGGTGTATACCCGCAGCCACTCCTCTTCTGGGAATCGAGTGTGTATGGTCTCCATCGCTACAGCCCTGAGCTCAGCTGCTGGGGTCCCATGTTTGGAGACAGGCACAGTGAGAGTGGTGTAGTATCTTGCAGTGCGACGAGGAACCAAGTCACTAATTGAAGGAAACTGCTCAGGGTTCTGGAGGGTCTGGGTGAGACCATACCCACTCTTCAAAGACTCGACCTTGGAGAGGAATGTGGTCTGAGTGGTCAGTCGACTGGCAGCAGGCGTGTATGCTTGCCAAAACTCGACGGTGTTTCGCTTCAGTCGTTCATTGAGTGCTAAGGCAGCTGATTCTTGTCTGTATTTCTGGGGTTCTATCCCAGTTTGTAGCTCCATTGCTGCAATTGGCGTTGACTTGGCACCTCCGGTAATGACTCTCAGTGCATGGTTCTGGGCGATATCAAGCTTTTTAACTGTAGAGTCAGAGGCGGTAACAAACAACTCGTTTCCGTATTCCATGGTGGGTCTCACATAGCTCTTATATGCCAGAGCCAGCACATCTTGGGAAGCTCCCCATTTGGTGCCAGTCAGCCTTTTCAGCAGACCCAGCCTCTTGGTTCCCTTCAAGGCATTGTTCTCGGCATGAGCATTCCATGTTAATCGGGAGTCCAGCTTAACTCCAAGGTATGTTGCACAGTTCGTCTGTCTCAATACGTCACCATCCAGAGACAATGAGACAGAGTGTCTCTTGGTTGAGAGAGTGAAGAGCTGGAACTCCGTCTTAAGAGTGTTGATCTTCATTTCATTTTGTGTTGACCAGTCTGAGAGTCGCCCCACTGCAATATTCAAAGCTGACTCAAGAGCAGGGATATTACTCGAAGTTGCCCAAATGACCAAGTCATCTGCATAAAGCAGAGCACTGACTCCAGGAACAGAAGAGACCGCAGAAATCACATCATCAATCATGATATTGAATAGTACCGGACTTAAAACTGCGCCCTGCGGGACACCATTTCGGGTTTGTCTGTATGAAGAGGTTTCATCCTGATAACGCACCCTTATGAATCTCTGGGCAAGAAACGATTTGAGTGAGGCCAGCAGTCTACCACTCAGTCCCATGCTGTAGAGTTTCTGAACCAGAAGTCTCCTATAAACTCTGTCAAAGGCTGTCTTGAAATCCACAAAAACAGCCAGGGTGCTCTGCTTGTGGTGAAAACCATCCTTGATTTCTTGGGTTAACCGTAGGACTTGCTCCACGGTTCCCCTGTGCTTTCTAAACCCTGCCTGTTCCGGGGACAAGAGATTAAATCGTTCCAGGTACTGTTGCAAGCGCCCCAGTACCAGCCTCTCAAAGACCTTTGAAAATACACTCGTTAGAGCTATTGGCCGATAACTTGCTGCACTATCTGCAGGTTTGTCTTTCTTGAGAATAGGGACAATCTCAGCCTTTCTCCAGCCATCAGGGAAGTGGCTCTGCCATACTGCATTTAGAAAGATAGTCATTGTACTCTTAGCATTGGGACCTAGATTGATCAGGAATTCTGGCATAAGCTCATCAGGTCCAGCACTTTTCCCCTTTTTGGTACATTGCAGGGCCATGTCCACCTCACTCTGTGAGAAATCATTATTGAGGAGCTCGTTCTCTCCTTCACGCAAGCATGTTACGATCGCAGTCGTTTTTGGGTCTTTGGCTTTGGTTTTTGGATGATAGTTACTCACTGCTGCATAATGTTTACAGAGGAAGCGAGCAATATCTCTGTCAGAAGTCAGACTGGCTGCGCCCTTCTTGATTGGATTTTTCCTGGGAGGGGAGTCACTATTTAGTCGAGAGATAAATCGGTGAGCTTTTATGCCATCCTTACGAAAATCCAGTCGCTGTAGGAAGCTTCTAAAGACAGAATTTTTGGCAGCAATAATCTCTTTTTTTAGAAGGGCGACTTTCTGCTTCAGTACCACCTGATCAGCGGTACTTCGGGAAGCTCGGAAGACTTCTGCCGCTCTGTCGCGATCAATCTTCATGACTTCCAAATCCTCATTCCAGAAAGGTTGGTAGTTCTTGACCTGTCCTCGGGGCACGCATTGTTGGGCAGCTTTTAAGACAGCTTCCGTGATTCTCTTCAGGGACTCCTCCAGCTCACCGGTCACCAGGTCCGCTGTTATGAGCTGATCCGATGCAACAGCAAATTTTGCCCAGTCTGCTTTCTTGATATTCCATCTTGCCCTCCTTTTCTCTTTGAACGTATATGGTCCAAGTGTTTCATTAGTCACCAAGACACTATGACCAAAGGCTCCAGGTGGTGAGAGAAGGGAGAGTGTGACGTTCGACGCAATTGATGAATGGACCAAAACTGCATCTGGCTTCGACGTAGCACCCGTGTATGCAAGGAAAGTGTGCTTTCCGTCTGGTGCAGGCATGTATTCCACTAGGTTTTCATCAATGAAATCCTCCCAAGTTTTTCCTACAGGCTCCGTCCGGCTATAATCCCATCTAGTAGATGGGGCATTTAGGTCCCCGCATAGCATACTGTGTCGGTCCCAGGTATGCTCAAGCCAGGTAAGAGTAGGGTTATTGCGTGGTGGGTTATACACAACGAAGAGACGTCGATGTGTTCTCCCTTTCCAAACCTTTAGCTCGACAGCTTCGAGTTTGTCAAGATCGCTCATTTCTTGCCTTATTGAGAACTGTACAGTCAGATTCGACTTCGCAGCTACCAAGATTCCTGATGAGCATTGTCGGCTTCTTGGGAGGACGTAAGTCTGGTAGCCATGAAGTTGGAACCTCGTGATATTGTCAGTGGCAGCTCCCGCTTCAACAATTGCTTATACATCAACGTCGTTTTCCTTGACATGCAATTGGAGCTCGGTGAACTTTGCATCGGTCAGACCTCCGGCGTTCCAGAAAAGGGTTTTCAGGGCAGGGTTTCGACGACTGAGGTTCGTTCTTAATCGAGATCGAGATTGGCCTTCAAAAAGGCCGATTAAATTGCGTTGGCGGAAGCCGTTGGAAGGCCGTGTGTTACGGCACATGGTGTCACTATAACGTTGGGCTGACGTGCGGCGACAGTGTATACGTTCAGTATCCTCCCTACTGTGTTTTGCTGTGTCTATTCAGCAGTAGAGTGCAATGAGGACGTCCAGGGGCACGACGTGGACGAGTATACTTCACCCCCCAAGAGGGCATCCTTGACGTGGAACCCTCAGGGTTCCCGAAGGCCTGGACGCCCTAGGATGACCTGGAGGAGAACAGTTGAGGAGGAAATACAAGAAGTTGGAAAAACGTGAAACAAGGATGTTAGACTGAGCCAGAATTGGGATAGAAGGCGAAATTTCGTTGAGGCCCTATGTTCCTCCAGCAGCCAAAGAAGTTGAAGAGGAAGATGAGATTTTTTAATCCTCTCAAAATTCCAACTATTTTACCTTGAAGTTTTTTTTTTTTCGTTTTCGACTTTTTATAATCAAAAGTTTACAACTCCCTTAATTTACAACTTGAAATATAATATGAGGATACCGTTGAAAACAGCGTTCAATTTCCTATAGCCCTGATATTAAATGAACATTTTTTGATCACTTTTGATTAATTTTAAAAAAAGTCAGACTCGTAGTACAAAATTTGAAAGAGTGTAAAAATTGTTGGTTTTTTGCTATTAGTAGTAAGCGGAAACATGTATTTAAAAAAACGAAATAGACGTTTGGACGGAGAGGGCTCCGGGGTTATCAATTTCATTTCTACCCTAAATTCGATAGTAAATGTTTCTTGTTTATTAAACCGTTGAAAAACTTACAGTTTGAAGAAGCCTTTCCCTAAGAGCCCCCACCAAAGACCCTTATACTAAAAGCAGAAACCCCACCAATTTTTACATTTTCTTCCTTCAAATTTTGTACTAAAAACTGATTAATAATTTTTTATTTAATATCGGAAGTATAAGAAATTTAGCACTCTATCCAACGGTATTCTCATATTTGAGTTTATGTTGTAAATTGAGGGAGTTATTTATTTTTATTTTATTGAGGGAAGTTATTAATTATTAGATAAAAGGTCGAAAACACGAGAAAAAAAAACTTCAAAGTGAAAAAAGTGGCATTTTGAGCGGGTTAAAAAAATGTTAACAGACTAAAAATATTTTAATTACCTAGTTGTAGAATCGACCCCAGGGTTATTGCTCAGACACCCTGTATAGTTGAGTCACCAAATTCCAGTTGTGAAAAAAGAAGAAATTCAATTTTTTGTTCCCCCAGTATCGAAAGTAGAAAATTAACGTATCTAAATAGGTAAAAAAAATTTTACCCCAATCCGAATTTGAGATCTTTTGAAACGTTCAACGTTTCATAACTTTGGACTCACGTCCCTATGTTGGGCTTATGGATTGCTGGGGGTCGAGTAGTATTGGAAATCCAAAATCTAGTAACTGTTAGCTTGTGCCGCATGGTGTTGCAGACTATCTCATCTACGGTAGAAGTTCTCGCCTGTTAGCGTCAAAATGTACACTGGCGGTAAGGTCGGGCAAGAAGGTTGAATAATGTGGAGGTTGGGTGCCGTAAATTGATCTTGACCCGCTCCCCAGACCCTTGCCTGTTCCAATATAAGCAATTAGTTTGTTTAACAAGTCACCGCTGGCCGGGCTGAGCCCCGAGTGCTGGACTTCATCATAGTTCATGCAATTCCGCCCCTTAGCTTTTGGTGTTCTTGCGACGGTTGTGCTTTTGATCTGAATACGTCCAAGGGACTCGAATCGTGCTTGGTTATGAAGTAACCCTTCAATATGCCTGGTTATGAATTTTATGAAAGTCTGTTTGCATTATAGTATAAAATGTATACTATTAATCTACTATTAAGTTGTCAAGTATATGATGAGCGCTTTGAATGAAACCCATTTCATTATTACTGTTATTACTAGCAGGTTACCTGTGCGTTGCTTAGTATGAAATTGTTGCTTTGTACAATAATAATAAAAATGTAATCTTCATTCATAATCCTTCTATAAGGTAAGAATACGCCCGAACATAAAAGTGTTGTGGGTTGCTAGATCATTTCATTACAATGTTAGCGACATTGTTTACAGAGTTTCAATAAAAAGTTGACTTTCTGTTCTGAATATTTCGTGGCTACTTGTGTCTTTCATCTTTCTTGTATTGTAGTGTATGTAGCTGATCATAAAAACAGTAATTAGGTGGCGCAACCCCGACTCCGCCCGGACCCGCCCACCATGGTGGTGTCCTGTATCCAAGTGCAAGGGCATACCCGGCAAGCCCAAGACCCGCGACCATCCATCAAGGAGGCCAAGGACCCCCAAGCCAATAACACAATACCACAGAAATTTCTTATAGTTAGTCAACATCTACATCAGAAGTCAGTCCTTCAATTTTACAGATAAAATGATAGACAATAATTAACATCATAAACCAATAAAGTTTATGCTTTTGGTGCTTCAATTAGTATAACTAAATTGTTCTAAAATTCTGAGCTAACTTCCTTTCAATGACTTTCAGTGGTCCCAAGAGTTAACTAACGAATTCACATGATGCACGTCACTAGAGATTTACTGCGGCAATATAACCTTCCCGGATCTTAGCCGTCGTTTCGCGTGATTAAGCAGGAAAAATATTGACCTAGCTTCAATCATTAAACCGTCATTTAGTATCCAAGTTTATTGTGATGTTGGTTGAGTTTTCCATTTCATCTCAACTAAACAAATTAATCTCTTTCAACCTTCACGTTTCCCTGCCCCCATGATGAGCCAAGTTTTGTCAGAACGTTACCGCCAAAGTAATAAAACCCGTTTCCATTCTCAGACTTGAACATCCTAGCATTTGTCTTTCCCCCACCACCCCGACTCCCGACTTAATTAGATTGAAGTCTCGGTTAAGCCCGAACCAAACCCATTACGTTAAGGGATTGATCATTATGAAGGAGGAAGGAATCTTGTAAACCTCCAAGAACGCTTTTCTCAGCCATCACACTTCCTTCAGGTCCGCGAAATTGCGTTAGCTCGTAGTGTTACTAACGACGAGCCAGTAAAAGCTTTTAACAAGACGTTTTTAGGGTTCTAATCTCTCCAAGCTTAATTACTTTAATGAACGCCCAAAAGAATCCTTTTTTTGGGTTTGATGAGTTAAGTTCGTGATGTCTTATGGAGTAACTCCATTATACTAAACTGGTTTATATTACGTCCTTTTTAATATCCGTACGTTTGAGAGTAGAATTTTTTTTTAATAGTTACTTTATTGTGTTAAACACTGTCAAGTGTGATTACAAATATTTGATAAATATTTTACAAATCTGAAACTTGTGGCATTAGTACCCTCCCTTCGGAGGGCTGCATATATATTCTTATTGTTGATAAACTATATTAAGTATGTTAATTGATTCGTTAATAGAAGAATAAATATGTGGAAATGGTATAATAATTGGAAATGGTAATTAATATTCATAAAGAATACGGAGTCACAAGTTAAATAAGTAAACTTTGAATTTTAAGCTATATTTGTGCTTAACAGGTTACCATGCCACTTTCGTTTACGCCTGCGTTGAATCTCTTCCAGGATGGATCTGACCAGACGGTTGCGATGGTGGTACATTCGACTTGCAGCGTTGTTATATGACTCAGCAAGAACGTCTGTGAAAAGGGATATGTTGAGGTCAGCGTGCAAATTGGCATTGCGGACAAACTATGGAGCTCCAGTTATAATTCTCAGAACGTGGTTTTGGAGGGTTTGGATCTTTTTTATTTGCCTGTTGGGTGCTGAGCTCCAACCTTGGTACAAGCTCCAGCGTTACCGAAGATAACAGTGTCACAACTGACGTCAAAAGAAGAATAGCTGCTGGCAACAGAGCCTATTACGCAACCCTCCCTATGCTCAGGTCATCACTGATGTCAAGGCGAACTAAGAACATCATCTACAAGACTATAATAGAGCTGATAGTTACCTTTGGCTCCGAAACTTGAGTGTTAGCCAAAGCTGATGAAAAGATGCTCAAAATCTGGGAAAGAAAGACTCTAAGGAAAATATGCGGACCAGTATTCGAAAATAGTTCTTGGAGAGTCAGGAAAAATCACGAGCTCTACCACTTGCATGGACAGGAGGATATCGTGACTGACATAAGGCAACGAAGGATACGCTGGTTAGGGCATGTCAGATTACCGGGCCTGTAAAAGGGTATTCACTGGCAAACCTGAAGGAAGGAGAAGGATCGGGAGGCTGAGGAAAAGATGGACTGATGACGTTGAGGTGGACCTGAGGAGGATGGGGGTCAGAAACTGGAGGAGGAAGGTTGTTGATAGAGCTGAGTGGAAGAAGGTAGTTCGGAAGGCCAGGGTTCTTCATGAGCCGTAGCGCCAAGGGGTAAGGCAAGGTAATGCTGAGCTCCAGATCCCGCAAACATACTGCCAAATAGGTCGCAAGAGTGTGAGGTAGAGCAGTATCTTGACTTGGAGAGGTAAGGCTTCGCTTGCCAGCAGGTATTTCAGTTTTTCAATTCTCCCTCTGATGGTCCCTTGGAGAGAACAGATGTGTTCATTCCAGTGGAGCTTAGTATCGAACGTGACACCTAAATACCTCACACAATCCTTTCTGCTCACTCGGTAGAATTTTGTGACGAAGAAAAAAAAATTGTATGTTCAGCTGTCCTACATTGAGAAAGCTGAACTCTGAATACAGAGTACTCTAGCTCAGTGGAGTATCTTCTGGGTTTTCCTAAAGTTGCCGAAATGATGAGTTTCGAAATGAGTTTCGAATAGTGACCTTGGATTCCAGCACACTCGTCTTATTAGAAAACCAAACATTTATTGAATCAGGGCATAACATACGTTTTAATTTGATATATTTTATTACAGACTAGCTGAAAAGCCAGCTAAAAGCATTCAAAAAGAAATCGTAGATATGTGAAAAGAAAACCGGGGAAGAGAAATGGATGATAGTGTACCGAGTCATAGGCCGGGGGATACTACACGGAGTTTCATTTCACGCGGGTTGGGATTTTATGTATTAGATTATATAAACACGTAGGTAATTTATTAAATTAGGAAACAATTTGATGTCATGGCCTGGAATTTGTTAAGTACGAGTAGATATGAAAATTGTGTATCCCTTCAAATACCGCAATATTTCATCAGATGGAAATACTGATCCATTTAGATTAAGAGTGAATTTCGATTAGTTTCTTTTGTATGTAGTAGGTAGTTGAGTCCTCGCCAGAGTTTGATTACATTGGCATGCGTTAGTGATGTGTTGTACTCATAGTTCCAGTAGTGTTCTAGAATAATAGCAGTGTAACCCAACACCCTAAACACCAATCTCGTCCGTGATAAGCTCCAAGCAGAATGATACACCTGAATCTGACACATTCGTGAGTGGATGATTGGTCGAAATTGCACAATACCTAATCGGAATTCGGGAAACATGAGAGATACCCATCACCCTAATCCGTTTAGAAGCCTATCGAAGTGGCCCAACAATACCCGACAATAATTGGGCGCGCCCTCGTCGGCCGTTTGTTACTCATTGAAGGGAGGGAGAAACTTCCTAAACAAAGTTGATTGAATCGGCTCGTGTTGAAGGGCTCCAGCGCGGTATATCAATAAAGGTCGTATCGTTTTCATCAACGAACCGGAGACCCTAAACGACCTCGAAACAGGCAGATAAGTACTGGAGGGGTAAAAAGTACGTGGGATGTATTGAATTTTGTCACCTCGTAAATAGATAAGGGTAACGACAGAGAGAGACCATTATGAAGCAATGATAGGGAGTCTGTGGCACAAAGATGACACATTGTAAACCAACATTACATTGAACATTTGGAAGATTCAATCCTTAATCATCTTAATTTAAAACCAATTTGATTCATAATGAATAAGAGTACCTAAACATGACTGAAGAGTATACACATAGAAGAGTAGTACCGCCCTTGCTTTATCTTCATGTTTTATGAAATACCTGTGTATAGTAGTTTTGAAAACTGTTTGAGTTAAAAATTCCAATTGTTGGACTGTCAAAAGTGAGTTGTGGTTACCTTCGTTACGAAATTTGGTTGCAAAGTATTGAATACAACTCAAAACTCTATTATTTAAATGCCAAAACGAACAATGATCGCATTCGATCTGCTGATATTTGACCCAATATGTCAGTTAAGTCTTTTGCGATTCACGCCAGTGTTTTCAATTTATTATTCTTCATCCCTTGAGTCGCCATAGAGAGCGAACGGTTGGTCCTACAGGGTGGTCTCAATAAATGCTAGAAATTCAATTCTATCTTGAATTGGTGAAAAAACAACAGGCACCTTTAAATCGAGAGTTTTCGAGCTAGGGCGTTTTGAATATTTCAACCACTATTTTCACCCTTTGAGTGACTATCACTAACCAAAAGCTTCGCTGTACAACTAGACTCGTCCATGTACAAAATTTCATCAAAATCGTAGAATTTTGTATTCAATTTTCGGATTTGAACGTAAACCATCAAATTTTACTGTTTTTCTTTTCTCGATTTCAAATGTTTTTTATTGATGATAGTAGAAAGTGTTCAAACACACAAATGAAATCGTCCTATGCCACACTGAATTGAGATCACTCCTCCTTCGGGCATTAAGAAGTAGGTCGGTCAATCACCAAAAATTGAGTTGTCCAACAAGAGCGTTATATCAGCAATAAATCGACGCTATGCAGAAAAAACAGCCAATTGAGGTCAAAATTGAGTTATGCTCATAGTTTTTTTGTTTTTCGATTCTCTACTAGATGAAGATCTCTACTATTTTCGTTCAACAACATAAAAATGAAGTAGGTATTTGGGAAAAACTCGGGAGAAAATTGCACCTGATGTGCATCAGACTGACTGAATGGTCAATACGCCACTCTAGCAACTGGTTTTTGTGGGATTGAGGGGGGGGGGGCATTTTTGTAATTATTGGGAAAAATTTTAAACCTGTCGGATCGAACTAAAATCCTAGAATATCACCGCAGCCAGAAAAATGATAGTTACTTTAAAACTCTTGGTTAGATTGCGTGAGTTCACTTGATAATAGTGCCTCAGAAAATCGCCATTTTCCAACGTCTGTATTTCGGCATATTGGCCCTTTTCTTTCCTGATGTATTGAATTATGTATTCCGTTTTTAGTGTACAAACCTAAATTATTCTTGAAATTACTTGGCGCAATCAATATAATGGAATAATATATTTTTACGTTATTCCACAGTGTCATCAAAATTCACCTGAATGTTACGTTAATTACCAACCATCCCATCACCCATTATATTCCCATTTCTCAAGATCTGGGTCAAATGGGCGTATTTTCAAGTTTTTTTTTTTGGTTGTTTTGTCGCCGCTCTTCTGTACTTGGTCTGCCGTATCCTCCTGCTTCTTAGTCCAACTTATCTCTCCTTATTCAAGGTATATTTTCGCGTAGATTCTTGATTCTCGAAATGACTTGACTCAATCGAGAAAATAGAGTTATATATGTTTATAATATTCCGATGTGTCATCGAAATACACCTGTTGGTTACGTTAATCACCAACCATAAACTATTCCGTTGTTGACTCAACTCACTTAATCTCTGACTTGTTCCTCCACACCTCTCTTCCTCGTCGTGAATGCAACTCTTTCAGTTGTAATACTGCGAACTTCTTCGTAAAACTGTCCAGTTGTTGCCAGTAATTCCGCATATATAAATTCGCATACATTGCGCGGGCGATAATGATAGATATTTTGTTTTTTGGCGCAATTTTGTACATGTTTACAATAAAATAAAAGCGTGAAGGGATGCGATTTCCTCAAATTTTCTACCCGACGTTAGGCTTGGCCCGTGAAATGATCGAGGAGCATTCTAGATGTTTTTTGCCCAACTTGCCGAAGAAGTACATTTCGACGATCTTCATCCTCTATGATATTAGCAAATTCTAATTCAAAATACGGTAAATAATATTCCCATTTCTCAAGATCTGGGTCAAACTTTCAAATTTTTTTGGTTGTTTTTTCGCCGCTCTTCTGTACTTGGTCTGCCGTCTCCTCCTCCATCATAGTCCAACTTATTTCTCCTCGTTCAAGGCATATTTTCGCGTGGATTCTTGATTCTCGAAATAACTTGACTCAATCAAAATAACAGAATTATAATATAATTATATATAATTATAATATGCCTTGAATGGAAAACAATTTTTTCTCGTTATCCTATGCTTTTTATGATGTTTTTATGCGTTATTTTATGACTTGGGAGAGATAAAGAAAAAAGGGAGGAGATTTTTTGTGAAAGAGGTGTTGTAACAATCCTATATTGAGATAAACATTGTATAGTTTAATGTAAGTGTTTGATCAGTTTGATATGCCGGTATTGTTATTTTATGTTATCGACTTTTCTCATTGTTGAATTAATTTGAATCTTATTTAAAATCAATTTTTAGCCTGAAGGTGTTGGAAAGCTTAACCAGCGAAATCGTTGCTAATATAAATGGAGAAAAAAACCATGTCTTGCCTTTTTCTTGATGAAAGAGGACCCTGAGTCGTTTCGACCAAAAGATGCTACAATATCACATGACTCTATAAATTTCAAAGGTTACGTTGATCACCAACTCAACTATTCCGTGGTTGACTTCATTAGTTCTTAATTTAATCATTAGACTTTATAAACTCTGGAATCTTGATAAAAACCACCTGTTTGCCTTGAAATTTCGAATTTCACCGCGGCGAGCCCAAACAAAACGCTGAAAGGTTGACGCCCCGCCGTTGAGTTGCGAGGGCCGAAATCAGAGACCGCTGAAAGCGTGCGATGAGATAGCGAGCCGCGGCGGAGGGGAGCCGCCACCACGCAGGCCCCGCAGCATCGCCGCTCGGCCGCCCTCCCCGCGTCTTTTTCAGTCACCTCCCGACCTACAGCCGGCCCGCGTCCCCTCCCGGAGTTTGTGCCCCTTCGCGATCTCGCCCTCCACACCCTCAGGACGTGCATTTGTGCTTCGCCCAGTTTCCCGTGCTCTTTCAACCCTCGAATTTGCAGCCATGTTCCACACTATAGACATTTTCAGGTAAATTAATTGAAAAATTTACCGAAATAAGTCCTCATTTTACCAGGTGTTGGGTTCTTTATTAGTCGGTTTTCGTCTTGGTTTTGGTTGCTCTCTTTCCATGTTTTCATGAAATTTGAAAAATATCAATCTGTACCCATATTTTAAAACCTTCACTTCGAAGAATTTAATCGAATAACCAACACAAATATTCGCATATTAAATTGACAAAACAGTCACATCACCATAAAATATACAAACACTCGTAAATCTCAATTCAAAAATTTCTGAGATAAAACGCTCCTAGCTCAAAACATTGTCTACTGTTTTTGGATCATTAGTTAAAAGCATTTCATAATCAAAAATATTGTACACTAAATACATAAACCACTTCCCATTCAATGAAATTCATACTCATTTCATATAGGTACTAGAAAAATAGTTCTTATTACCTACATTTACGCATTTGTGCTTCGCCCAGTTTCCCGTGCTCTTTCAACCCTTGAATTTGCAGCCATGTTTCATACTATAGACATTTTCAGGTAAATAAATTGAAAAATTTACCGAAACAAGTCCTCATTTTCTTCTTTATTAGGGTCCTTTATTAGTCGGTTTTTGTCTTGGTTTTGGTTGCTCTCTTTCCATATTTTCATGAAATTCGAAAAAATCAATCTGTTCATTTGAAAACCTTCACTTATAAGAATTTAATCGAATAGCCAACACAAATATTCGCATATTAAATTGATAAAACAGTGCACATCAACATAAAGTCTACAAACACTCGTAAATCTCAACTCAAAATTTCTGAGATAAACAAAAAGTTCCCAAACGCTCGTGGCTCAAAGAATTTAGTACTGTTTTTGGTTCATTATTTAAAAGCATTTTATAATCATAAGATTCTACTCTAAATACATAAACTACTTCTCATTCAATGAAATTTATGTTCATTTCATATAGGTACTAGACAAATTTTCAACATTATTTATTAAATTATTTACCTTTCGCCATCTGTACCTTTACGGAAATATCATTGAAAATAATGTAGATGTGTTCTGTTTTATGTTCCTATATTCATAGGTTTTCAAAGTCTCGTATTATAACGGTTCTAACAAATTTAGGTATATCTTGCTGCTTTTCAGCAAATGCACATTAACAGTCCATAAAGTTACTTAATCAGCCAAAACAACTATTCCGATGAAAATGTCTTAATTTTACAATATTCGCACGGTTATGAATATAAATAAATGCCAACGTCAATTCTATGTAACCAACAATAATACCGATTCAATGATGGTTTATCCAGGTCTTTGAGGTTTTTATTCAATTGAAATAAATTTACTTGACCTCTACCCCTTTTTCAATTTAGAATCGAATGAGACCAGTGAGCAATGTTTTTTATCGTAGCCCATTCGTTTATCTTGTCAAAAATGTCAACCGAAAATATTTGCTATCAATCTATAATATGAACATTTTTGATCGCTTTTCTCAATCCGTGTTTCACCATGAAACTCATTTTCTTTGAGTTTCCTCATTTTTCAATGTAGTAAAAAGTTCTTCAAGGATCCAAGTGTTATTATTGAATTCTCCTAAAACTTCTATGCATGCAAAACTCCTGAATCAATATCCATTAATTCAATTATTTGAATCATTGCTCAAAAATTCGTCCGTAATCATGTTTGAAATACAAAAAACCTCGTCAATTTAACTTGTTTTATTTCATTTCGATTTATTGAGATTACTAGGTTTTTTCTGAAAAATAACATTTTTTATGCAACCATTTATGCTACCTGTCCTACCTTCAACTCTCCTAACTATCTTCAAAACATAGACTTTAATTTCACCTAAACATTATTATACAAAAATTAGCGAATTTTTGAAGAAAATATCTTAAGGAATTCAAAAAATTTTCTTAGAAGAAGAAGTTTTAATGCTTAGTTTTTCGTGAAGTTTCAATCTCTCGTAGATCACTATTGCTTATTTTTTCTCGTGACCGACTTATTCATACTTTGTACATTAAAACTAAATTGTTGTCTAGAGTATCAATTTTCCGAAAAGATACCATTTTCGACAAGAACTACGTGAAGTCGGTGTTTTCGAAAATTCGCAATTTTTACTATGTTGCATGAATTGAACTTTTTGATTTCTTCTCTGTTCCAGCAGGTGGTGGGTTCTTTATGAGTCGGTTTTGTATTGTGCGTTCATAAAATTTTAATATATACACTAAACAATAAACCTTGTGACATTTTTCCACAAGTCTAGCGGTTCATTGGTTTGAAATCTGAAAAAAATGTTCCTCGCTCCATTAATTAGTCTGTAAAATTCATTGTAGTTATTGATGTTGATAACTTACTGTGTAAGTATGTTAAATGATTATACATATTTTGAAATAATGGCCATCGAAACTATATGGACTCGTAATCAATAACTTTTATGTTGGGCATGAAGGAATTCTTATTTTCTCATCGTAGAATGTATTTTGAATTACAACGATCTTTTCATTCAAATGATTCCCAACTTCCCAACAAGTTTCCGACCAAACTAAGATTTTTTACCGCGATATATCACAAAATTCGTGATATATTAGGTATCTTGATTTTGTTTTACATTATCCAGCAGGTGGTGGGTTCTTTATGAGTCAGTTTTGGTTTCTTGTTTTTGGTTTTCTTCTTCCTGTATTTTCAATACCTATGCTCGTTAATTATTTCATGCCTTGTGAAATAATAATCAATTTATGATTTAACCATCCTACTAGACTTTTTTCTTTTATTAATTGTATCCAGTTACGAGTATAATAAATTTAAGTTTACATAGGTACAGTTGCGAGCAAACTTGTTATATGCCTAATTACCCGTCCTGTATCACCTCTGGTGTTTCTTCTTATCAAGCGAAATAATCAGATAATAAACAGGTAACTGATTTTGCGAGATCAAAGGCATTTTCCTAAGCTGTTGCTCCGAAACAAGATTTTAGTCATCAATAAACCATAAAGTTTTTATGATTTTATTAAGGTGACTCACAACAAGAGTTTAAGCTTTTGACAAGATATTCAAAATGATTTCAAAATAGTTCATTACTGCCCTTTTGCATACCTAGGCACCTTCGACATGTGAGGATACTAAATCAGTATTCGAACAGTATAGACGGGATATACTATACATACTGTGATTGAATTGTGTATGATTTAATTATATTTAATACAGTTGGGCTGCATTGATTTCGCTCCAAGCTCTTCAATATTTACGTGATCTCAAAAAACTTCTTTTCCGCCTCTTCAGAGGTCATTGATGATGTTTGAGGATGTAAAAAGCATTAATCGAACTGTAGAGGCAGGACAGTCAGACTAGAGCGAAACAAATGTACCTATCTACTCAGCTTCAAGGTTTAATATATGAATTTTATTTCGAATCTAATAAAACTGAATTTATTTCTCTCCACGGTTTATAATAAATCTAGCTTGAATTACTCCCTGATCTGTATCACAGATTCAACCCTTATTGGCAACGATCGGCTGTTTCAACTGCTCCAGATGCTCTCATTCTATCCTAGATTTTGAATCTGTTCAAGATCTCAAGAGTACTTCGAGAGTTTTCAAACTTCGACGTTTCGAGTGGCTAATTATTTTCACGCCTTCAGAGATCTCTGGCGATCCAAACGAGAAACACGAGATTCGTGGATTTCAATAATAAACCACCGAGCTCCGAATATGTAACGGACGGTCGTACGGAATTCTAAAAATAGCGTCCGGGTTCGTCGCCACATCTTGAGCCCCGTGTGGTCTGTTTTGTCTGGCTGCATCTCTTTTTGCTTGAGTTTCAACCTCTGGATTCTTTTCGAATCATAAATAATTTATAACACCTCCTAATCAAAACGGTTTATCAGTTATTATAGGGTTGGAGGAGGAACGACTTAATTTAAATGTTTAAGAAAATGAGATTTTCTACCCCCCTCAATTTGACATGTTCTTTTCGATACTGAAGTCCAGATTTCAAAATTCAATGTTGAATTGGGGGTAATTTACACCCCCAATTCCAGAATATTGTTGTTGAGCCTTAATTTTGTATTTTTTATCTTCGGGTTAATTCTCTAAGGTGTTTTCTTCACTGGATTTTGGAGGTAAAACGCCTTAACTTGGTGGAAATTGAGATAAGGCGTTTTACCTTCCAATCGTTGTTAGTTTTTGGCTTCAGGTTTATGATGCAACTATCGAGAGGTTTTCCTGGTGTTTCAGTAGCTGATTTTTTGTATTCATCACCTTAGTATTCACCTGAATTGTTCACTTGAGGCATTTCACCTTCAAAAACATCACTTTATAGAACTCATTTTTGTTTTTATGGTCGCCTCAGAGACTAGTTGAGGCGCTTTTTGAGTGGGATTGCACTGGGATGTAAGAGATTGATGGGTCTCTATTGTTTCATGTTCACTTCCAGTTGACGTGAGTTCTAGTTCTTCATAGTTTATTCCTAATTGGCTCGTTTGTTCGCAAAATATATTCCGAATGGAGTCGTCCAGCGTGATGCCGGGAAAATAGGCGAGCCTTGATGGGCCCTAATTAGCCATTCTCGGTCACATTCTCACGAAGCAATTTTCTGAAACTCTTGCCATGCACTGGTGATGTATTACTTCAGACGGGTTGCACATTCAAGATAGCGGGAATTACGAACTATGTTAAAGTTTGGAGTGATATTCGTGACACTACAGCTGTGTTGGATCCAAATTGTTGGTTTATGAAACCTTGTATTAACTTCAGGGAAAATCCACCATTGCTAACCCTATTTTCTCTTTTTTTACAATATCTAAAGCAAGCGATATCCGAGCTAAAATTCGCTCAATATCATCAAGGTCATGGCCGCGACCTTGTCATGGCGCGGGGTGTGGTGCGGAAAGAGTGCCGCGAAGCTAGGGATTTCGGCGGGAATGATCCAAGGCATCACCACCCGCATCCTGCGAGGCTCTCTATGTGAACTGGTGGTCTTTCTATAGAGGCACTTCCTTCTATCCGTCTCTCCCACCCATACCTTCCTCAACTTGCCAGAGGACTTCCCGGCGTTGGGTAGTCTGTCCTGGGCGACCATCCCGTTATATTTATTAATTTATGATGTTTTTTTCTTACTTCCTTTGCTTTAGAGGAGAGATTTTTTTTTTAAATTCCCCTTGTTGCTCATGACCGTGACCATACTCCGACCTGCCTCTTGATGTTTGGTTAGAGACCCACTCAACTTAGTATGAGTCGTGGAACATTTCAACCGATTCAATTCAATCCAGTTCAGACTTCGGAATTGACAATCCTCGCTTAGTGGAATTACCCAGTTGCTTAGTAGGTACATCGCCAATACACATAATATCCTTTGATGTTCAAGTGCCCTATTCAGTCTAATTGGATATGAGTGCCCCTTTGTAGTCGCTCGTTTCACAGGATGTCCTATCCTGTAGAGCGGATGCCGAACCCGCATGATTGATCTGTCTTGAGGGTAAGGTAGTCCCTCTGCACAGCTCAATTATCGGTATGAACATTTGTCAGGAAATTACAGGAGTTCGATTCCGAAAATACTCATATCATGACATGATATGAGTGTTTTCGGAATCGAACTCCTGTAATTTCCTGACAAAAACAACAAAAACATTGACATTGTCTATGTTTTTAAATTGTCGTTTTTTCTTCAAAAAACCTCTAAAAACTACCGTTAATTATTTTCAAAAATTTTACAACCCACACCTAACACCTCTACATCACAAATATTCGAAATTAGCCTGAAATATCCTAGGTTTAAGAATTATTATACTCTGTGATTTGTAATTTATTTGAAATTTATTGGATCCAGTCGTCACGTTCTACTAGTTTACCTATCTATAAGGGAAGAAAATAAAATATTGGAATTTTCTATCAAATCATTTCAAGGGCTTCCTTATACAGAGGCAGGAATTTTGTCGTAACATACTTTTCCCTTCAAGATTGAAAGTTTCATGGTTCTTGTATCCTTGTTCAGTCAGAAGACTAAGAATTCTTTCAACAAATTCAGAAGTAAGAAAGAAGCGTTTCTCGAAAATGTTATTGTATGGATTACGAGACAAGTTGACGCGACGTAAGAAGTTAAGGAACAAAAGCACTCAGAAGAACAGAGGTAGGAAAAGAGGAGGGCTTGAAGGCAAGTTTGGGCCATTTAGAGCTCTAAGTTGAGCGCTGGAGGTGCTGAAGGGCGGTTTCTGGAGAGATTGAAGGGTGTGGCTGAGGAGGGTTGGACAGAGGACTATAATACAGTTGTCCTTCCCAGTCGAAGCATTATCCAGTAATTAGTCAGCTGTGCGAACAATAGCTCCATTTTCCCTTCTCTTGAAGAGGAGGGTTTGGAGCTCCAAGATCCGAACTCGGCCCAGTGCCGCCCTCAGGGCTCGGTCTTCGCAAACTCTGGAGACCCCATTGGTTCGAGAAATCCCCTTCTTCCTCTTCCTTTATATTCAGACCCGTAGACCAGCAACTCCGGCGAACGAACCACATTTCAAACCCTTGGTTTGCAATTCGAGGAAGACAATGCCTGTAGGTGACAATGCGCTTCACAATGGTACCACAGGTCATCTTTGCTATCCATTGTAAAGGAGGATCGCTTAGAATATTATGGCCATATTAAGTATTCACATTGAATTTGAAGATTGTAAAGCCCAATTTCTATTCAGTGTAATTCCACCTGAGTTCTTCATAATGGACAGCATGAATACGAACCAATTCGATCTAGATGCAAAAAGCTATGGTTAACTCTTTCATTCCTTAGATGATGAATTGACGAGGAGGCATCAGCTCAAAACATTGACACATACGAGAAGAAAGTGTGTTTAGACGAGCAACTTTTTATGGTAATTATTGCTCAAACGAGGATTGCGACTTGTTTTTTTCAAATTGCCATGCAATTTATTCCCTGCGTTCGGGCAAGTTTTTCCCTGCGTCGGCAATTTTTCCCCTACTTGGAGAGAGATCGAGTCTCCGGCAATAATTGCCTGGTGTTGCTCCATATTGTCGTGAAGCCGGCAACTTTTTTCCGGCAATTTTTGAAGTCCCCCCCCCCCCCCCCCCTTCGAATTGTGAAGAAATACATAACATATTATTTTGTTGCACAAAATAATTCGATATTGTAGTGACTGGTACCGCATTCCTCATGCCAGTGTCCGCTTTCTTTATCTTTGGACCGATTAATGATACGAGCATTTCAAAATTCGATTTGGACATCCTGGCGAAATTTATAAACAAGAAATTGTCCAACAGGAGTTCAGAAACGACCGCCGAACTCCATTCCCGTCGCGCGAAGTACTCTCGCTGCCACAACCTTCTTCTCCTTTTCCTCCTAGATGCAGCCAGGACCACCACAGCAGCAGCAACATTCACTTCTTCTTCCCACATCGTGTTTCATTCTTCAAGGACACGTGTTTGAAGAAAACTCATGAAAAAGTTGAGCAACTCCAGGCAGCGAATTGCTCGGAGTTGCTCCACAAAATTGAACAACTCCGAGCAATTATTGGTCAACTTTTAAAGAATGGGAAAGAGGGAAATATTGCGGAATTGCCGGCAATTTCAGTTGCTCGTCTAAACACACCTGAAGGTCCAAAATTTTACCATACAAAGTAGTTGGCCATGGCCTAGTTGGCTCTTTTCTAACTTACCCAATATCCATATCCAGACTCGAGGGTTCCTGTCTCAAAAGGTCAAGACAACCTGGGTCAGTATGTACTTGGAATAGTAACCGTGAGAGAAGGGTCACAGGCCCAGTATTTTTCTTCAGTGAAACTCTCTCTACTCAAGGGCGCAAAGCAATAGGCAAGTAGCCTTGTGCAAAATCGTTGAAATAAATTCGGATCTTCTTGTCTGGAGGTAAGACACTTACTCTACTCATAGCTTGTATTATTGTATTACTTTGGACCGTCAGACCTAAGATGAAGATATCTCCGATACAAAAAAAAAAAAAAAAAAAAAAAGACAACTGCCGTTCTGAATAACATAATATGGACGCAACATGGTTGCGAACAAATAACATATTCCTGCGTCAAGTGAACGTTGAAACGATTGCAAGTTTGACGAGGAAATACGGTTGACAACATTAACGTGGGTGCTGTAGTTTCGTACTTTTCTAAAGAAAATCCGTTGAGTTATGCATCAGGGCCTTCCCTTCCAAGGGTCGGTCTTTTTCCTCGGGAACGGTGAAAAAAAGGCACAAAAACTCGCAGAATATGGAAATGCATTAGAATCGTGTAGCGATTGTTTAGACAGGGGATTGGGAGTGAGGCTCTCTTCTCCTCCAGGCTGTTTCCCGTCTCTCTTCCAATATTTACGTGATGTTTACAAAACAGGTGTACGTCGTCGGGAGAAAAGCTCCTTCTATTCTACATCCGCGGCAACTCTTCCACGCCATTCTGCCACATCTTCAATATTTCCTTCCCATCGTCAACAATTTGTATAAACCGAGCCGTCAAGAATGCCGCTGCATAAATATTCCTCGCTTCCCCGCCTTGAATATCCTCGTGTGTACCTACGATACTCGATAAAATATTGTCGGATTTTTTTTTCTCTTCCGGCTTCTTACAGAGCTGCCGGCGTCGGGAGGTTAAATTTTGTATAGACGTGTCACCTGAGAGGAAATTGTCGTGTCAGTGTTTCAGATCAACGGTTCATTTCCATATAATATGCGACAAGTGACGAAATTAGTGGTTAGCACAAAGTTTTACTACAGAGACCACAGCCAAGTGGCAAGCTAAAAGTATTGTAGAGGGCTGCTGCAGCACTCCAATTATTATTGCAGAGGGCTTGCAGCACTCCAAGGTTTAGAACACCTTTTCCAGAAATATTATATTTGTCCGAGATCTACTCTATCCCGTGAATTCTGTGGATGGATCTTTAAGATCCATAGGTGGAGTTGGATCTCGTAAGATACCTGGAAGGGTCCGCATCTTCCGGTTATGTGGGATTCAAGCCCACTAAAAACACCTCCTTTTCTCCCTCGTTAGAACTCAGCCCGGATCCGTTTATCACATTACTTCGGACTGAGTCCTGGGGCGGTTAATCAGTTCTGGGTGAGGGGGCGGACCAGATGATCCCTCCTCTCTCTTTCTCGTTCTAATAGTATCTTCCTTGTCAGGATGCTTTCTGTGTACTCTGCCACAGGAGTCCAGCTCCTTTCACCTTCCAGCATCCTGCTGACAACATCCTCCGGTGTTGAACTCTGGGGAGCTAACTCCAGGTCTGCCATCAGCTGGTCTCTTTCAGGCGCCCATTTGGTGCATATTCTTCAAATGTCTTGTATGTTGGAAGGTAGTCCCTGTATGAAGAATTTCTTAGCAAGGAATCTCCGCAAAAATCACTGCTTACGTCTCTGCTGCCTAGATCCCGATTGAAGTTGAGCGTCAGTCAGCTAGAAAGGGGTCGAATATAGTCATTGAAGGGGTTACGGCTGAGAACTGTAACGTTACGTGAAAATTTAAACAAAAAGGCCAAAAGCGAAAAATTTCTAAATTTTGGAGTTCCCGGATGCAACAAGTGGCCGAAATGCTCCTCAGATAGTGAGATGAATGATTGACTACTTTTGAGTTTCCAGTCCTCAAGACATTTTCTCTTCTGGAGTCAATGCAAAATCATCAAGCCATATTCTTTCAATCTGAACAGTCCCTAGGCCGTCCCATCCAAGAAATCAACGCTACCGCGTTGCTTGACTTCCGTGGTCTGTCGAGAAAACCTCTCGCCTGTTGTCCCTGATCTCCTATAATATCGACCCTATGAAATGGATATAAAATACATCCTTGACTTTTAATGAACGACGAGAAGTTGTAACGTGATACGTAAAGTGGATCTCCGTTACTGAATACTGAGAAGTGAAACTTTCCCAATATATCCCCGGTAGTCTCAACTTAGTCCGCAGGGCAATCGGATCTTCACGAGTAATCCGATACTCCCCGCAAGACGATCCAAGAGAAATAAACCACAATCGCAGTTCGGATGCGATTCCGCATTAAACGTCATTATTACAATTTACGAGGCTTTTCAGAGTGGGGAGAGAAAGTGGATTCGGATTCATCGCCCTGGAGAGAATGGTGGGAGCGAAGTTTGTGCGCAACTATACTACAAGTCCCATTATGGAGGAGAGTTGTGTGGGTCTTCTACTGCTTCAAGGGTCTACTATTACAAGGGAGGTCTTGAGCCTTGAGGGTGCGGATGAGCGAAGCCGAAACGCGAGATCTTGGAAGAAACTCAATTGAAGGCCCCTGGAGAACAAAAACGACAGATTTACATACAATTTTCACTATTCTGGTGTCTTTAGTTCAACAGCTTAGAAACAATCTTAAATGTTTAAGAGTAGAAGAGTGAATCAACGCGCCAAGGTTGTGGATATTACCCCCAAAACCATTGCAATATAATGTGGTACATTCGGGTTATGCAAAAAATTCCGCCATAAGTTCTATTTCAGAAAGTATTGGAGAGTATTAAAAAAATTGTTTAATGTTGTTACAGCCGAGAAAATGGAAACGATAAGAGTGCACGAATGAGATTTTTTGGTTGCTTTTGCCATGTCTTGTTCTTTCCTTCAGGACATTCAAGTAAGTCACGAAGTTAGACGTTTTTCGTTGTGTACTCGTATAATATAAACTAATGCTGCAAGACAGCTGGTCTTGTTCCGACATTTCTTGGCGGGCCCGCTCAATTGAACGCACCAAAAAGTCGTTTGCCATACGACAGTCTTTTAAGCTCGCCGTAACTCACCCCAAATCTTCCCTCCCCGCTCCAAACCTTTTATATAAATGCGCGTTTTTCGGCATTTCTTTTCCCCCACCTCCTCTCATCCCCACTTGTTGAATACTCGGCCTTTTCATTCCGAAGGCTTTCGAACAAACACGCCAGTTGTGATAAAAAGGCCTGTTGTGTAAATCATAGCTCGAAAAGTAATTTACAGCGCGAGGCAAGATGGTGGAAAAACTCGGGGTGGTTCGGGTCTCACCTGGCGCTTTCGCGCCTTGTGGCGAATAATTTATTACCATCCTTTTAATTTACCGTCGGCGATTTAAATTCTTGATAAGCTCCGCGAAGGGCAACACCACACAACTCCTGTCAAAAGCTCAGACTATTAAAAAGGTGAAGATTCAGCAAAGTTTTCCAGTTGCTTCGGGAATGACCTACCTGTCATCCACTGTCTCAGTAATATTTGAATCTCAAGGGAACATTGTACTTTTTTGCTTCAGCCTCAATTGACAAGTTGGAAATGAAAGTCGGAATAAAGTCAAGTGATGTGTTTTTCCATGAAAATGATGAGTTACATGATACATGATGGTGATGAGTTAGAAATCACAAGTTATGCGATTTTGACAGTTGGGCCATCATCTGTAACAACATGATCAACCGTCAACATACGAAAAAATATATTGAATTTATGACATTCAACGATGTTTTCTGTGTGTTTCCACCTCTAGCAAGTCCATTCAGCCCTCTGACAAGAGTCTTAAAAAACATTGACGATGCGTAGAAATTTTAGCGTCGAATGAGACCAATGGTAATAAGAACACATTGCTATAAGATCACAGAAGTACTGACACAGAGTGTAGAAAAATTATCCAATGTTCCTTCTAAACGTTCATTTCATCTCAACCCGTAAGATAATTATTAGGAGAAATGGGATTTAATTTTGAAGTATTATATTATTCCTACCCAAACCTAACTAACAATACTGTGTATCCTTGAATCTTCTTTTTTAAATTAAGCGTTAATTCATTATAACAACTAGTTAGTAATGTTTCGTTACGTGTAACTATCAAGTTATTTATATTTCATATATTATTAATGTGAATGTTCACTGAAAGGCACCACACTATTTAAGCAGTACAACGTCCAGGGATTTGGTCTTTTTCAGTCCCCGAATTTATTGTTAAATTAAAATTCTTCGACGGACTGCCTACTAAAACTTATAGATGGAACTATAGACTAAAACTTATAGACTGACACCATTGGGTGATGGGTGAACTCGAATTCGCATGTTGGGTATCGTAGATCATGGATTTTCAAAAGCTCTTCAAATTCGAGGCTCCCATGCCGCTAGAAGTGTTATGGTGGATAAGGGTGAGGGGGTCACTATTTCTTGCCTGAAATACTAAATGAATTACAACGAGTGAAACAATTTTATCGCTTACCAACTGGTTTAAATTGATGTAACGCTCCGATGGGACGTCCCTTGGAATGCAAGCATTACTTAACAATATGTTTTACATCAATGACGCTCTCCACTCATAAGTATTAAGAGGTAGTCGTTTCTAATGTACCAGAATGCGTTTACAGCTCTCCTGAGCACTTTGTTTTGAAATTGTTGTATTGCTTCCACATTTGACTGCCCCATAGTTGAATGCCATAGGTCCAAACCGCCAATACTTTGTTATATAGCAGTAATTTATTGTGAGAGTTGAATCTTAAGCCAATACAACTTTCTGTACTTTATTTATATCTCTTTCTGTTTCTTTCTGTTTCACATGCTTTTTCCACTTCAGCTTTGCATTCGGCGGCATTCCTAGATATTTCGCTGAATTAGCATACGCAATGATGCTGTGATTGAGCTTCAGAGGGATGTTTTGTCCTTTTCTGTACGTCTATTTACATGTGCAGACTTAATTTTACTTAACTGACCGATTCCAAAACCGTAGAAGGCGCGAAGGAGGAGGGAACTCATTTTGGTGTGTTACGGTACGTCGATTTTTTCTTTTCTTTTTAATCTCCACTTAGGTTTATTATTTTCAATAATGAATTTGCAGCGTTTTTGTCTAGTTATCAACGCCTCATTGTGCACCTAGAGAGCTGTGGTTGGTCTCTTTCAATACCAAACATCCTGATTCATCTCTATGATTTATGAATTTTTTTTCAAAGGCCAAATATAATGCTAAGAGTCAATTTTTCGTTTTTCAGAGAATTGGGGGTTTTGTTTTATGGATAATAAGTATTAAATAATTTTTTGATGTGAGTTTTCAACCTAACACTTGAATTGATCCTGACGTAAAAATCCCGGATAAACCCTTTTACCGAGTAGTCGAAGAAACTGTCTTCGGTCAAAGGTTTTTGGAAGTAACACCCTTATAAACATTTAAATTTTATGGAATAGCGCCTTTCATCCTTTCATTTTGTGGCTGGAAATGGTTTTATCGATGAATGAAAACGAAGCGAACTAGAAAGTGAATTATACACTGGGAGGTGTACGAATGAAATACCTAACCATATAAAATTAGGCGACACAAGAGAGCCTCCGATGGGCCACTCGATAAGAAATAACAAACTCGGAGCTCATCGGAACACGAAGCTCCCCAGAACGGTTCGTGCTCGATCCTTCAAGATAGGACAAAGGAATGTGTTAGCATAAATTTATGGAATAACCTTCAGTCCGGTCGCCCACATCATTTGATTGCAGGAGCCCCGCGGGGCGAGCAGAGGTCACGCGACCAAGTTGAACTCGACTGCCTAATTGGGCAGAAAGCACCGACTTCTGTTTGACCTCCCTTTAGGAACTGTGATGTTGTCAGAGTGTCCTTTTGAAGCTAGGATTGAGAGTTTATTCAAATTCGTTTGTAGCATCCAATCCTTTGAATACAAGTAGGTACAAGTCAGTACCTGTACACAAGCCTGTTGATGTCCTTTGTATGCTTACTAGCTGCATATGCATGTCATCCTAGTGCCATCCTAGAGAAGATTGAAGACAACACATTGCTTCTGTGCGGCAACCGTGCTTGTTGAAGTATGTTTCCCATTTCTTGTGCGTCTGTCCGGCTCTCCGTGACTTTAGGTGGCCTGCTTTTGGCTAGTGTCATCTCCCGAGAAGAAGCCATAGCCATACTGAACTGTGAAAGAGGTCTTGTGTGGTGGATTTTCGTAGAGCAGCTTGGCGATACCGAAGGTTCCATGTGGAACAGTTAAATTTTTAAGGCTCGCCAGTTTCTACCCGATTAATTGGCAAATATTGTCGAAATTAGAAAATGAACATGTACCTTAATAATTTGATCGGTTTAATAATACTCAGAAGTAGAGCCTATGTTGAATAAGGAAAAAACCCGAACCTCCGGTAGACGGTTTAATATCACGCCATAGTGTTTATATTTCTTTGAGAAATGATATTTACTTTATAATTAATTATTTACATAATTACGAGTATAAACCTATTTCTTCTTCTTCCATGCTAGTTTATCATAACCATAGGACACGAGTGTGAACATCAATAAGATTCAAGTATGCATATTATTGAATTTTCGACTCCCAAGTCGTGCATTGCGGCAAAATTCTCAATTTCTTTAATTATGATGGTCCTTGATATGATGATTCGAAAACATGATTTTGTTTTCAATCCTAGAACTTCAAAACAGAAAATTTTACTGTAACATCGAATATTTTAAAAATTTAATCAAGTTATGTTCCTAATATATTTAGGTTATAAAATGCAAAAAAAAATCGCAAATCAATGTGACCAATATTTTAATGTGCTAAAAAAATATTTAATTCAATTAAATGTTTGTTAATTTTTGGGTTCAGGTTATTTGAAAGTTCATGAAATTTATGTATTCTGGCGTACTGAATACAAAACAAGATGATTACAAAATCTCGGATTCTCTATCTCCTCATGTATTGGATTGCTTCTTATGGATTTGGGTTCATTTGTATCGCGTGTGGGACCGAATTAGGGGTATAACAAGCTACAACTAGGAATTTTGTTGTTTTGAATCGTGGCCCTTTGTCACAAGATACCGTCGATTTTTCGAAACCCAATTCCTAACTCTTTCTCTTGTCAAGTAAGTTGACAGTATAAACGGTTTATTTTGAATTTAGTCAGTATTCTTTCTCTCTTTTTCCACCCACTTCAAAAAAGAAAAAGGTTTCCAGCTCTACGAATATGTATGGACGACGTTTTTTCTAATAGTAATTCCGATGTGGATATTTATTATACTCATATTTCTAATTGAATTCGCCATCATTGGGAATTGGAAACAAAAAAGTTCAGTCCTTTCTTTTTTGAATACATTAAAAAAAACTAACTGCCATTTCTGAATACATTTAAAAAAACTGACTGGCAATTCTTTAGAAAGGTACAATGGAAGTTGAGCCGTAGGTTCTCTCCTCGACGAAAAGTGAATTGAAATTCTATACTTAGCAGGCCTTCTTTCTGTTGAGGTCTCATTATCATCGCGGTCCAAATATTTGTTATTTATCGCTCTATTTATATTTTGAAGCTTTTCGTTGAGGTTGGCTCCGCTCCAAGCAGCTGAATATTTCACTTATAGAAGAAATTATCGTTCTTTTTTTTTGTCCTCATGCCCTCCTTTATTAATCATCAGTCTATTCAACGTGTACTCTAATTAACGAATTATCTACTTTTCAATCGTAAAATTCATTTATTTATTTATACGGCGTTACGGTCCTTGTAGGACCTGGGCCCTCTCAACAACAGACTTCCACTCCGGTCTGTCTCGAGCCAAGTTCGTCGAACACCAAGCCGAGTCAGGTCTTCCTCAACATCGTACAACCACCGCTTTCGAGGTCTTCCTCTCAGCCTTCTTCCACAAGGCGCTCCATACATGAGCTTATGAGGTTATCTATTTGGGGGCATCCTCGCCACATGACCCAACCATCTAAGCCTACCTCCCCTAATGAACGCCACTATATCTGGCTCCCCATGCAGGTTTCTAAGTTCCAAATTTCTACAGATTCTCCACCTACCATTTTCGCACACAGGGCCAACAATTTTTCGGAGAATCTTCCTCTCCCACTAATTCAAGAGACGTTCGCTGGCAGCTGTAAGCACCATAGGTCTTACCATCGGTCTCTCACTCACTACCATAGGTCACCACGGAGCGCATTATAGTTTTTTTAAACTATAAGTTTCGATCTGCGAGATAGGCCCCGGAACTTGAATGCTTTTTGTACAGCCCAGAAACATCTGCTTCCTGCAGCTATACGGGCTTTAATATCTGCCGTTACATCATTATTGCTCGTGATTATGGCACCTAAGTATTTGAATTGGTGGCTGACTAGATGGGTTCCGTGATGTCTTCATGGTTTTTTCCTAATTTATTTGTAAACGTCTCACGTGTGCAGCTCTCTCGAATTCCTAATGATGTCCACGTCATCCGCGTAAAATTCATTCAAGGTCCATTTTGCTTAAGGTTTGGAAATCTATCCCTACCTTCAGGGAAGCTTTATATCCGTGCAGGTCAACAGAATGTTGGTCTCCCAAAATCAAATTTCCACTCGTTTTTAGCATTGCAGAGCTTTTTGATCAACTTTAGCCCAGTGTCTAACTGATATATCCAAGAGATAAAATAACATCGTTAGTCATTAATATCCAATATTTTAAAACCACCCATTTTTTCGAATTTTAGAAGAAAATGAAATATTTGGTTAGGTGTTGATTACGTATAAATAGAAAAGAGAAATATAGAATTGATTTCAACGCGAAACTGATTGGCTCTACCAAGGAATTACAGCGATCCCGGTCGGTACCCGTTTTTCTGTCCCACCCTTCACGAAGCTACGTGACGAACGTGGAGCAGGGCAGTTCCGAACGTTGATACGAGAGAAAAAGGCCACTAACAAGCGAGGATCCCCTTAGTTCATTTAGCGTTGAGCTCCAATCATACAAAACGGCGGGAGAACCAGGTGGGTTTCCCTTCAGAATTAACGAGTTCGGGATGTTAATAACGATGAAAAACGTGAACAGGTTAAAATGCGATAGGTTACAAGAACAAAGCGGAAAAAAAAGACTGGTCGTGATTTGATCCAACGGTGGAGGGATCACTCGTATCCATCAGTTCTTCACAACCGCGAGTACCTAAACGAATGTTTTTCCTTTGCTGATTTTTCTGTTAAACTTGGATGCCGATTGAATGGGGAATACGTTCCTCCCAATTAAAACTTTTCGCTCAATCATTCTCCTTTGTTTTTGTTTCTTTTTTGAATGTTTAAGGTATCATCGTATCGAAGGTAGCCTGTTGTTACCCAACGGCAATGATTTTGGTCGCGCTAGTCTTCGTCTTTCATGAATGTATCTTTTATTCACCCTAATACTTTCTATAACAATCGCTTTTTCTGAATTTCCTTCACTTTTCCTCCCACTTTCTAAGGTCTTGATGGAAACCCCACGATTTACCTACTCCATATGCATTGACACGAAAAATATGAGCGGCGAAATGTGTAAAGTCTTTCTTGACAACCTAGAAGGAAGCTTTATGGTTACATACTATTATTATGTAACCATGTATTATTATTATTGGGCTGAATGCTCATTTCTAAAATGAAGTGGAAATAATTCAGTGTGCTGCTCATCAGTCGCTCTTCACCTTGACTTTTCTGCCTTCTGCGTTCTGTTTTTCTTCTGTGTTCTGTTTTAGGGTTTTCTTCCTAGTCTTGATATGGATTATCAATTATTCATGATCAAAAATAAAACGAAATCCTGCATTTTATTTTTCTTTACTGTCTAAGGTAGGAACGCTAGCTTTGCATTCGCTCAGCAAAAACAAAATGGATCCTCCAGAATCAAAATTTCCCTACTCGAATAATTGGTTGTATGTCTGTGTGCATGTGTCTCTGGGAAATTCCTTGTCCAAGCTTACTCAAAAACGTGATCCTACCATGATTTTACTTAAAAATTTATTTTTACCGGTCTGATTACTTGATTTTGCTCAAGTTTGAGGTTCGTTTGGGATGAACCCAAAAAGATTTGTAAGTCCCTTTGTGTAAGACGAAGAGAAAAATCGTCATCATAACTGTGAACGAATCTTGATCGTGAGAATCCAGTTTGGTATTGGAGCGATGATGATGTCCCTTGGTTACTTTAATTCACTAAATTGCTGATGTACATAACAAAAATGCTAAATAAGCTAACTTTAAAAAAAATTGTATTGACAGTGAGGTACATTAACCCATACAACCACAATCCAAAGTACGATGTGATTATCAGATAATAAACGAAAATGTACTCAAAAGAAATTGCTCTGCATTTTATGAGTTAATTTTATATATATTAAGAATTAATAGAAATACCTACTCCATATAAAAAATATAAATTACTGAATAATAATTAACTCATAAAATGCAGAGTAATTTCTTTCGAGTACATTTTCGTTGGTACAAAACATAAATATGTGAAGTATGTAAAGGCATTTTAGCATTTCTTACCATAATTCAATTTTGGGTGATTTCAATTTACTGTTGCGTTCATGTGGCGTTTTTCAGTAGATCTCATATTTGTACATTTGTACATCGTCCACCGTTGCGATCCATTCTTGCCTGAGTAGAAAGGACATCTTGTGTTCCGCGTCATCTTTGGTTTTGTGGCAAGGGTTGCAGTGTGGAGTGTCTTAGACACCTACCACTTGTAAGGAAAGGTTCATCATTCCGCGCCCTGTTCTCGACCTTATAAACTGAACAATTTCTGGTCTCTTGAATTGTTTCATCGTGAACCATGGATTTTTTGAGATGGTCGTCTGGTTTAGATTGAGAGACACTCCTTCGTATTCCTCCTGCCATTCCAACATCATCGAGTGTTTTGTTAGGCGAAGGCCATCCTGCAAAGGCCCGGTATATCACTCTGTGCTCTGTTAACATTTATATTTGGCAGCCGTGTCTGCAACCTCGTTCCCTCCTATAGATACGTGGTCAGGTATCCATTGGATTCTTAAATAAGATAACTTTAATGCTTATCAGTCTTTATAAATCCCTAATTCTTTTTTCTGCCAAGGGTTCAGGCTTAATACTTTGGGACCTAACTATACATACTCGTATTTGGGCTGTGAACCAATCTCCAAATACTACATGGCATTGTCAATTTCTCAGTAAGTAATAAGGTCACCAGTAACTGAAAATCTGTAAAATCGCCTATCACTGTTCATATTTATCCCTTTCGCCAGTTTTATACAAAATAAATAATGTAGTGAAAAGCAGTGTATGTGTCACTCTTTATCAGGCTAAAACTAACAGGAAACCTATAAATTCGCGACGTCCCGAAACTCGTGAAAATCGTGTTTTTTCGTATTCTTCGCCGACGGTTTTCCTTCCCATTCACCTTCTCAAAGAAAAGACGACGATCCCAGCGGGGGGTCCTGGAGGAAGAAGACCGGTGGTTTTGCGTTCCCATACAACAACCACTCACGTGCGCTCCCGCCCTCCTGTCGCACAAAGCCAAACGGGGGAGAACCTCACACACCCACACTCACAATCGCCGTATTGATCCCCCACCCTGTCGTCTTATATAGGTCGGCAACTCTCCTGTAGTTTCCAATGTCATATTTTATGCCTCTGGGGGGGTCTCTCCCCTTCCTTCAGACTTCTGTTTCCTTCCACTCGGCTTGAAGGGAACTTCTCTCTTACGACTGGATTAATCCCTTTCTCGCGATGATGAAAACCATCTCTCCTCTTTATTTTCTCCCCTCAACTCTCTTTTAGCCTGTAAGAACACCGGTAATATTCACGACTGGGTGAGTACAGCTTGGAATGCTCATGTGAGATAAGTGCCTATAACAGAGAAGTAAAATGGAATACTTTAATGATTTTTTCGATCCGATCAGCCAATTTTGCGAACGAATATAATCTGAAATTGGGGATGACAGAAAATCTGCTTATTTTTCTATTTCTCTATGGAATTTCAGCTTCTTAGGTCCACCTAGAGCGAATCAGAGAGAGAATCTGGCCCACCTAGCTGATAGAGAGGATGTCAGTTTGTTATTCAGAATCTTCAGTCCTAAATAGGCTCCCTGAGAAATTTCGGTTTAAAGAATCCACCAGATGCGCATTTAGCTCTTTCAACTTATCAGAGAGAATATTAGTTTGTTATTCAGAATTACCATTCTTAAATTGGCTCCCTCCGAAATTTCAGCTTTTTGAGTCCACCAGGACCACATTTAGCTAGCTCGTGGAAATCAAAATTTCAAATAAGAACTCATAAATAGCCTCCCTGTGAAATTTCAGCTTTTTGAGTCCACCAGGACCACATTTAGCTAGCTCGTGGAAATCAAAATTTCAAATAAGGACTCATAAATAGGCTCCCTGTGAAATTTCAGCTTTTTGAGTCCACCAGGTCCACATTTAGCTAGCTCGTGGAAATCAAAATTTCAAATAAGGATTCATAAATAGGCTCCCTGTGAAATTTCAGCTTTTTGAGTCCACCAGGACCACATTTAGCTAGCTCGTGGAAATCAAAATTTCAAATAAGGACTCATAAATAGGCTCCCTGTGTAATTTTTGCCCCCAGTACACTCTTATTGTAATTTCACACTCAACTCCAGTGCGCAACTGTTCTACAAATCAGAGTCACTTATTTCCATGTACCTACTGTTATCTAAAATTTGCTTGATGTCGTTGAGTTGATTGTCGATACTGTCGTTAAGTTAAAAACTACTCAATGAGGGTATGAGGAGGAGTGCGGAAGAGGTCATTGGAACGGTGCGTCCACAGACAATCAAACATGAGATGATTGAGAACAAGTCGAGCTGGGACGCAATGGCAGTATTTGTCGCAGCAGTCCTCAAAGCAAAAAAGCTGGAAGGAAGATGGGAGGAAGAAGATGAGGAATAGAATTGAAGGAGACATCAGATTGGAGAGCAAAAGTAGGAGCAGCCTTTAGCCACAAAAAATGGGTTCACCCTGAACAGGTCAATTAATCAAGTCAATTCGCAATAATTAATCAATTAGCATAATTAATAAATAATAAGTACCTCTAAAATAAAATAGTACCTCTAAACATTATAGAAAATGAGTTTTTTTTAGAGCTTAAGGGATTGGCGTAAAAATTGATTTACCAAAAGTTCAAATTGAGTTGTCAAAAGTTTAAATTAATTTTTCAGAAGTTCAAATTAATTTGCCTTACATTGTTCACTCATTCAGAGGAGTCTTGTGTCAAGCGTCTGGTCTTTTCAAGAGTTAAATAGTTTTTCTTTTAAGGCTATATTCACTGTAACGTGTCTATCTCTTGAGAAGTATGAGAATGCACGATATTATCTCCGTCGTGGTTTTCTTGATTTCCCTACATAGCAGAGGGTTCCATTGTACTCCGTGTTAATTAAAACCGTGGAGAACTGGAGATAGATTAAAACGGAGTCTCGCATGATGCTGACGAAACAATTCATGCACAAGAGCTTCTATTCAGGAAGTTTTCCTCTGGAAGCGGGTTCCTTAATCCCGACGTTTCCCCTCTATGATACGAGACCAACTCTTACGGTTTCAACCGTATTATCTCTCAACTTGGTTTCAAGTAACGTTGATTCCAGAAAACCCAGCGAATGAGTTTCAAGTGTAGTTGTCGAATAGAATTATTTTGTCTATTGTCAAATTGGAGAGAAGTTTCTACAAAAATGATTTGAAATATTATGTCAAATTTGTTAGAGAGAGTTCTTAGAGGATAAAATTGGATGAATGAACCTCAAATAAAATTGGTGATATGTCGAAGTTCCATTCAAAGTTGTGGTAGTCAATAATCACAAAAGCTTCATCCTGTTCTGTCAAGTTGAAATCAACTTTTGACATTTTCATGTCTTTGCTTTGGCACAGAAACTGAAAAATCGTCACGAAAACTGAGCAAGTCTTGCTCACGCGACCAATAAATAAAATAGACTCACTGTGTTGCGTAGAGAACAATCAACTGTTTTCTTATTTTGATGCTTGGGTACATGAACTAACAACCTTACTTCACTACCTTGTTGTGTAGTGGTTGACATGAAAATGTCCCAATGTGTTGCAGACTCGTATGCAAGCATTTAATTAGGTTGTTTCTCATTGGCGTTTACTAAATCGCGTTTTTAAATTATTTAGAACCCTGGAAATAGTCAAAAATTGACCCTGGAAAACTCAGGGAATTTTTCAACTCTTATAGCGGTGGGCGCTAAAGTTACCAAGGTGACTTTTCTGAGTTGGGTTTATCTTTTAATTATGATTATAGGAGGGTTTCCATTATTTTTCCGACCGTCACTCTTGATCGTCAAGGCAAAAATATCGCACTCTCGCGACCGATCGTTACGTCACGACTCTAGAAAGCGTTACCATAAACACTTTTCACGAAATAAACATTTAAAAAGTTTTTGTGTGGAAACGAATGGCATAAATTGAATTATTAATAAATTATATGACTGTAGAACCGTATTTCAATTTTCGTAGTTTTTTCTAAGTATTCTTTCTGTAGATTTCACGAATTGAGTTTTATGTCACTCAGTTTTGCTTCCCTTGTTTTAACCAACAACCAAATACTAAGCTTCACTTGTAAGTTTAAAAAAAAAATTCTGTTTATTCATTGAAAAAGTAGTAGGTAGGTACATATTATTCAAATACAGCATTATTTCGACATTATTTCTCTAAAATTCTGTTTATTCATTGAAAAAGTAATAGGTAGGTACATAGGTATTATTCAAATAAAGCATTATTTCGACATTATTTCTCCAAAATTCTGTTTATTCATTGAAAAAGTAATAGGTAGGTACATATTATTCAAATAAATATTTTTTCGACATTATTTCTCCAAAATTCTGTTTATTCATTGAAAAAGTAATAGGTAGGTACATATTATTCAGATAAAGCATTATTTCGACATTATTTCTCCAAAATTCTGTTTATTCATTGAAAAAGTAATAGGTAGGTACATATTATTCAAATACAGCATTATTTCGACATTATTTCTCCAAAATTCTGTTTATTCATTGAAAAAGTAATAGGTAGGTACATATTATTCAAATAAAGCATTATTTCGACATTATTTCTCTAAAATTCTGTTTATTCATTGAAAAAGTAATAGGTAGGTACATATTATTCAAATAAAATATTTTTTCGACATTATTTCTCTAAAATTCTGTTTATTCATTGAAAAAGTAATAGGTAGGTACATATTATTCAAATAAAGCATTATTTCGACATTATTTCTCCAAAATTCTGTTTATTCATTGAAAAAGTAATAGGTAGGTACATATTATTCAAATACAGCATTATTTCGACATTATTTCTCCAAAATTCTGTTTATTCATTGAAAAAGTAATAGGTAGGTACATATTATTCAAATAAAGCATTATTTCGACATTATTTCTCCAAAATTCTGTTTATTCATTGAAAAAGTAATAGGTAGGTACATATTATTCAAATAAAGCATTATTTCGACATTATTTCTCTAAAATTCTGTTTATTCATTGAAAAAGTAATAGGTAGGTACATATTATTCAAATAAAGCATTATTTCTCTAAAATTCTGTTTATTCATTGAAAAAGTAATAGGTAGGTACATATTATTCAAATAAAATATTTTTTCGACATTATTTCTCTAAAATTCTGTTTATTCATTGAAAAAGTAATAGGTAGGTACATATTATTCAAATAAAATATTTTTTCGACATTATTTCTCTAAAATTCTGTTTATTCATTGAAAAAGTAATAGGTAGGTACATAATTTTCAAATTTCACCTACAACAATGGAAATATCCATGATCTATTGTTTTTCCCTCTAAGGGAAAATTTTCTTCGTGTATTTTGTTAATAAAATGAACTAAAAAGTTATTGACATGGATATTTGACATGGATATGTCTTCTGGCTGGGGGTCAAGGAATTTTTTGCGACACTTTTTTTGCCACGAAAAATGCAACGCAGATTCCAGTTAACGGATAGCTAGATATCGGTAGCTATGAAGCAAGGTAGAGAATACTGCAATATATTACTTACGTGCGATCGGAGATTTTTTTTATTTTATTTTTTTTTAGAAAAAAATGCTGTTTATTAATAGAAAGAGTAAATAGGTAGGTAACATATGGATATATCCATGATCTATTGTTTTTCCCTCCATGGGAGAAATTTTGATAATTTGGTTTTTTTCTTGAGATGAACATGCAATTCTGATTGCTCGTTGAAGTTTAAACTTGCTGATGATTATTGAGCAACGCAGAGTTGTAAATTGGAAATTGTTGCACGTATGAGCTCGACAGCGTTTACGAAGAATTCACTATTGGCCGCAATTGACTATTTGGCGAAGCGCCCAACGAAAACTGCCCGTCCTTGCAGCGGAATTCAATTGCCTGTTCCATTATGAACGAGTCCATAACCGTTTGCCGTCGTCGTCCTCGGGGTTCGAAGCCAAAAAAAGGACTTTTTGAGGGAGGGTAAAAGCTTGGGAAAACTAAGGAAAATGGCGTTACGATGATATTGCATTACGAAGTTCGTTTCACCCTTTAAACGCCCGGAGCGCTCTTGCTTTGAAGCGTGGTTTGTGTTAACTTTGGAGAGTGGTACGGGATGATATTGGATATCGAGGCACGCGATTACCCACAAGGGCCAACAGCTTTTCGTTTTCTCCGCGTAGGTAAAAGAAAAACACTTTTTCTTTCTGCTCATTTATAACTTCTAATAAAATTATTTGAAAAGGCAATACGTAGTTTTCCTAGTTGGTTGTGAATCCTTATTTGAGTTTCCCTCTCTTGAAGCTACTCGTCTTTTCAAACCCTAGATGAAGTCTCTTTTTGGTTTAATTTTATTTCATTTTAACCATATGTAACTTATATAATGTATTTTAGGCTGATGAAGGCGACGATGTTTCGCCGAAACATGTACCTTTGAGGTAATAAACCCTTGAAAAAGAGACTCCACCCGTAATTTATTTGAGTTTCTGAACGATTTTTTTTCTCAAGAAGTGTTTTGTGGTCATAATTACCAAAGCAAATCTTCGTTGGCATCAACACATTGACGTTTGAGGCTCACGAAGCTATCCTAAATCCTAACATTCTACGAGAGATACTTACATTGGAAAATGCAAGTTGCTTTTGGCTTTGGGTTAGCAGCCAGGTAATTTCTGCTTGGAATGTTGTTACGAAAAAGATCGAAGGAGGTTGAATAAATCCCTCAAAGCAGCTCTAGAGATGAAGAAAGAGAAAGAGAGATCTAGAGCTATGAGAATATTAGAAAATCAGTGGCTGCAGGAAGATGGCGACACACCATACTACGCTCCGGGAGGATTCAAACCTATGTTTGGAAGGTTGGGTAAAAGTCTTCCAGTTGGAATTTTGCGATGCTTTTAACAAAAAAATGTGCAGAATAAATTCAATTTTAATAATGAATTAAAAATTTAAAAAAAAAACTTTTTGGCGGTCGAACCCCCTTAACTGATTTTTTATGTTATTTAATCCAAAAAAGCCACCATTTTGGCAAAAATAAATAAAAACTCCCTGCAAAAAAGTTTCCATGGATGTCACAAGTTGTGACATTATTTACGTGCATGATATGTCATTTCGAATGTAACACATTGCGAGAGTGTTTCAAGCTATGAAACCAACTAAACAAACTTTCTACGTGCCAGGAAAAATCTAAATAAGTCCAGTACATAAGCACGTAAACCTATTTCATAAATTTCTAGAAAATGAATGAAATATAAAATAGTTTAGCTGTGGAAAAAGCCCCATTCAGCTTTGATTCTAGAATAAATGTCAAGTTGTTGCCTGGTAGCTGGTTTCAAAGCACCGGAGGGTTTCTGAAAATAATTGACAGAACAGAGGGGAGAGCGAAATAATGTAGAACAGTGTTGAAAGGATTCGAAAGGGAGGAAAGGTCAAAGGTGAACTGTGCGAGAGTATCACGAAATTTAGAGCCAAGCTATGTTCTGCTGGTCACAATACCCATGCACCTGAGAGCTTTTGTATTATACTATCAAATGATATCTTCAATCGGTTCTTTTATGTGCCTAATTTATGGAAGTAATATCCAAGAAAATGCAGCATACTCCTCTCACATGCCGGAGACTGGAACGAATCCTTATCTTTGATAGCTTACAGAGAGTTTCGGGAATGGAACATACATTTTCCGAATCCCTTTACACCCAGGCATCCCATGTAATTAGCCTCTACGGTAAGGATATGGCCTTTTAGAGACCCCTAACCCATCCCAGTTGTACAGGGGGCAATACCCGTATCGAAGTTGGCTCTTTCATAAACCCACCTATGTTCCCTTGATGAGAAGTAAAACGACCGAGCAATATCTACCCTCGAGAGGTTACCCTCTCCAACATTCCCTTAATACTCCCAGTGATCCAATAATATGATGCTCAGCATTCCGTGTTGGTTCCGCCTACGGTTTGTCCCAGTCCTTCCATCGGGGTTCTCCTAATATTTGTATTGCCGGCCGATTCCGTTAAGGGACTTGCCCGTTCAATTTCGTATCTGCGGGTTCATTTCTGAATTTCACTATATCTCTGATCTCCAGTTGGCTTTGAAACGTCGTTGCCTCTGTGGCTTATTGGTCCAGAATATGAAAGTAATTTCGTGTTCATGTTTTCGAACCCTATGAAGGGGATTTTCTTCCAGTTTAATGTATATTGGCGACCAATGAACAGTATTTTCATACGTGGGTATAGATTTTCCATTTCGGTTTATTTTTTTCAATAATAAACCTTTGGAATCGCCCAAGAAAATCAATTTTTCAACACCCCCTCAAAATTTGTTGGTTTACGTTTCAATGTACCTACGTAGAATCAGAGAATCGAATACAAATTTGGCCGTCCGTACGCTGTACGCGGCACTTTCCCCACTTAGCATTAACCGATTTTGATGAAATTCGGTATGTAGGCTCCATTTGGGGTCTACTTGGGCCCCGAAGATTTTGGTTTATGTAGATCACTTCTAAGGGTCAAAAAAAGAATTTTGAAATTTTGAAAACGCCCTAACTCAAAAAATGTTGATATAAAGGTATTGTTTTTCCATCAATTTACGATTCTGTGGAATTTTTTGAGACCACGCGGAGCCCTGTAGGACAAACCGTTCGCTCCCTACGAGAACTTAAGGGTTGGACTTACGATCAATCAGAAACACGAGTGTGAATTGCAGAAGAGGCCTAATCTCCGTTCAAATTTTAGCTGACCGAAATGCGACCGATGTTTTTCTTCATTTTGGTTGGTGGTAACAATGGCAAAGGCGTGTTCTTTGCAGACGAGTGATATATATAGAAAAATAATAAACCTTTGTGTAATAATTTGCAGCGTTTTGAACCTCAAATCTGATTCAGCACTTTTTAAAACTCCTGATGATCATTTTGAGCTTGAACTGTTTTAGCTAAGATCTGGTTGAAAATCCATACCAAAATAATAACCGTTAGTCGCCCGAAAGTTCAAAGTTACATTTTACGAAGTTACTGATTAATCTAACGATTAGGAGGAGAAGTCCCCTTATAGGGAAGTTGGGGAGTCTAGCTCGTAACTCAAACCACCCTCATTCTTGCACAGGATCACCATAATGAGCAGTAGGATAGCATGTTATACTACCTATGTGTAATTTACCAATAAGTAACGGCAATGAGAATAGCATCGTATAATCAGCAGCCTCCTCCACGGAGTATCTACTCGTACCTTACTTTTATGCATCATCCACTACATGTTATTCTCATTGCGCGTTGAAATCTCTACACCGCTAGAAGGCTGAGTCCAATATTAATTTAATTAGCTCTTATCATGCAACTGTTAGGTATTCACATTCAATAATAATGAGCCGGCATTGGAGCAAAATGATTATTGATAAGAAGTAGATCACTTATCAAACAATGGGGTATTTCGGTGGGTCGGAAATTCAAGTTTTTGACCTCAAATTTGGATTCAGCACCCTTGAAAACCTATACACTCCAACTTTAAGCCCAATGATACTATAACATGTGGTAGAAAAATTAATTAAAGAGATCACACGTTTGAAAAAGGCGGGCCGCTATTAATGCACACACACTAGGCAAGGACTACGCCGCGGACTACCCCGCGCGCGTGTGTGAGTAGAATGTTGTAGTATCCAAGAGGGGTTTCTGTGCGTGGATACTTTTTCAAAGACAGTTGGCTAGCTACGTCACGATTGGCTAGCTACGTCACACCATTCAAATCTTCAACTTTCCTTAGCCTCTCTGATTTTTTAAAAACATTTTCTCGGCGAACAGACCCGATTACCGTTATTCCTGAGCCTTACTCTTTTGTAGGGAAAGGCCTTACAAATAATACTTATTTGTAGGGAAACTAGCTTATATAAGTAATAATAACAAGGCACTCTCCTCAAGCACTCTCCTCTGTTCATTTTTTCAAGCTGCCTCATCCATACTCCATCTCCAATAATGTTTTTTTTCTCAATGCGCCCTCCTCTGAGCTTTCTCTTCCAAAATCCTTCAAAACTATATAACAGCTCGAGAATACGGAGAAAAAACAACCTCTTGAGAGGGATTGAATGATGAAATCTAAGTGAACGGGGATAGGAAATTGGAATGGAGGGTGCGGAAAAAGAGAGGCGCCTCTTTGAATTATTCTGCTCTCCCCGTCAAGGGCGATGTACGGCAGCTATAATTCCTACAGTTATCATGGGAAATGTTTACTCTGGAGAGAAACAAACGGTTCCTTCCAATACGGCAGGCGGTTCTCCCTCTCGAGAACGCTGTCCCCAACGTCCTTGAACGTTTCAGTTCATGTTTTTCTTGCCCGAGGTACTTGGCTTTTCCGGCGACTATTGTGCTTTCAATTCAAGAGCGGTTACACCATGTCCTTCGATTATGACGTTCGGAAAATGGGAGAAGTAAAACTCGTATAATCCTAGCAAGCGGCACCTCGTGGCCTATACTTACCCATTATTTTCAAAAACAATAATATCTGTTGATAATATCTCCGTTTAGGGTAAATGGAGGTCATTTGGGGGTCAATAGTAGTCCCCAGAGGGTTATAGGTGGAGTACACAGAGGGTTTACTATGTGTTACGAAAAAATGGATGTTCTTAGAGAGTTATCAACAGTAATACATTCTTGAGTAGTTGCTGGTAACTAAACATTCTGCGTAGATGAATATTTTCATCTACTAACAACCTTGCTTCGAATTATTTCAATCGGACATTCTTATTCGTGTTGACCAATTTTTGAAACTCGCGAAGGTCTCGGTTCTAGAGAAGTTATTTTCCTCGTGTTTAACGCCCCAAAAATAGATAGATACCAAAAACATAATTTTGACCTTTAACCTTTTGACCTTTGTGATAGTGAAATAACATTTTTATTGGACGAATTACATAATATGGGTTTCTTATATTTTTACACAAATTGACTCAGCTCCCGCAAATAAAAGTGGAAAAGAGTGAGCTATCTCATGAAGGATCTCGATTCTAGACTTATCTCTAGCTAATCATGAAAAAAGATTCAGAATTTAATCACATTGGAAACAATGTGCAAGGAGAGCTGCGAGAATTGAAAATTCAATTTGTGCATATTTAGGTACCAAATACAAATCGTAACTAAATAAAAAAACGCTGCAAATTATTACACAATGGTTTATTATTTTTTATTTTTCTATATAGATTACTTGTCTGCGAAGCCACCAACCATCCAGCATGAAGAAAACCATCGATCGCATTTCGGTCAGCTATAATATGAACGGAGATTAGGCCTCTTTTGTGATTCACACTCGTGTTTCTGATTTATCTTACGTCCAAACTTTAAATTCTCGTAGTGAGCGAACGGTTTGTCCTACAGAGCTCCGGGTGGTCTCAAAAAATTCTAAAAATTCTATAGAATCTTAAATTGAGGAAAAAATAATACCTTTATATCAAATTTTTTTGAGTTAGGGCGTTTTCAAAATTTCAAAATTCATTTTGGAACCCTTAGAAGTGACCTGCATCAACCAAAATCATCGGGGCACAACCAGACCCCAAATGGAGCCTACATACCAAATTTCATCAAGTTCGGTCAATGCTAAGTGGCAAAAGTGCCGCGGACGGCGGACGGACGGCCAAATTTTTATTCGATTTTTGGATTCTACGTACCTTGAAACGTAAACCATCAAATTTTGAGGGGGTGTTAAAATTTTTTTTCTTGGTCGATTCCAAAGGTTCATTATTGAAAATAATAAACCAAAAAGAAGATTCGTTCCGATCAAAACCCGATATTAGGCTATCACGTATTATCAGTGATGGGACTATTCGATTCAGCGTTGAAAATGATGTAGAAAGAAAGTGCTGAGACCCTCTTCGCAATATCAGTTTTTAGGAGTGTGAGTTTGAAGTGAGTAGGTAAGTACCTTACTACCTCCTAACAAATATAAACCTTCAAGTTGGGGAGTGGAGTACTATATGGACAATACAGAGATGGTATAGATTCTTCTCTTGGACCCAAGTGTATTACAAGGGCGGAGAGCGGAAGAGGTTAAGCCACTCCTTACGACGCTATAGAAATCCGCGCTATAAATAAATCATTTTTTCTTCCGGAGGTATCTTCTTCCAAAGTCCCCAATGGCCGATGAAAATCCCAGGTAGAAATAAATTCTCCCGGTGTGGTGTCCCTAAAAAAAACTTCAGTGATTTGTAACAAGGCCGCAACGCCTGGCACGCTTCTGTAGTCCTGCAGATCAGGCCAAGATGTATGGGGTAGATGAGTTGTGACGTCACGGGATTTATAACGGCCTATCGGCACCAGGGTTGCGTCCTTTGAATGCTTGATCCAGCCCAACATCCTGCATGGAGGAAGGAAGAAAACCCCTTTTACCGCGGCACTCCTTTCCCCCGCCCTATCTCTACTTTATGGCCTCACCTTGAACTCAAGGGATACATAAATACCGGAGAAAAGCCAGAAGCGGTATTACCTTCCTACCCAATAAGGTGAATACGATCGTTCCCCGAGAAAACCAGCCTTACCACTCCTCCTCACCACCCCTCACCATCATAATATATCTTTTATAATAATTCCAATTCTGGCCGTTTGTCAAAAAATTTCCCTCCATCCTTTTATTACGGGGTTATGGTTCAATATAAGGTGGCCCCGAGAAAACTGCGGGTGGGTTACGAGATGAAGTGGGCGACTGGTGAGGGATCGCCAAGAAAATTGACCCGAGACCGAACGCACCATTCGATTGATAAACGGGGCAGTAAAAGCCAAAACCACTAAAATGAATGGTGCTGAGGTAGGTACCGATCTCAGGCCCAAGATCTACTCCGCTAGATAATAAATTCCCTCGGAGGTTTTTTCGATAACGATTCAGAAAATAATGATATCGACCAACAACGTCAAGCAGCTACTTTCTGTTTGAAGATCATCAATCTTGAATGCCAATTTATCAGCGATACAAGAATACTAGATGTGATTAAAGGAGTGACGTCAGCAGTGACCAGTAGGTAAGATCCCCTGTGATGTTTTGAGTGCTTGAATTTTGGTCGTTGCTTTTCGAGGGCTACTGGAAGTGATATCAACTGTATCAGCGATTAACCCAACTTCTTTACTTAAGGCGCTGGATCGAGGAGATCTCGAGAAATGATCGGAAGCGCCTTAAGTCCTACCAGTTAATCTTGGAACGCTGAAATTCGTCACTTCTTTCCACGGACTTCAGAAAGTGATCAGCGAAAATTCAATCCAGCTGTTTGAGGTGAAATTTCTATTCTAGAGATTTGAAATTCGCTACCCCCCCCCCCCCCCCCCGCTGGAAGTGACTTCGGGAGAAAATCAGATCAGCTGTGTCACCGATGTAGCTGGATCTCCTAATCGAAGATAGCTGCAATTTTGGTTCTTATATTTATAAGGGCAGATGTGTATTATAGAAGAAAATGAAATCTGTTGAATGATCGAGATAATAACTTTTCTTCCATTATAAAGATGATAAAGTCACCAAATGGTACATAAATTTAAATCAAATCAATATAATACGAATGAATATGCAAAACATGACAACCCTCTTCCTATCAACATAAACCAATAAGATTCATTCATGTTATTGAATACGAGTGTCATTTAGAGCTGAGGAAACTCCGTCTAATCGATATAGACATCGTACCCCTTGTTTAGAGCGGCAAAAGCAAAGAAAAATCTTAATGACAAAGCAATTCAAACGAGGCACTTCAACCTCGCCTTTTCTTCGAAAACATTGTATAAAGTACACCCAGAGTATAAAAGAAACGGGAATTAAAAATTAACTAACTTCTGGAGTGAAGGGAAAAACTTCTTAAGTTTGTTAGCCGAAATCACTTCAAGTCGGGTGAGGGGTCCGTTTGTCATTCGCCCCGACTCTGCTGCAGTTAAACTCAATATTCTATTAGGCCTTCCCCTTCATTTTCAGACGCCCTCTTTTTTTCTTCTTTTTTTTCGAAAAGGGGTTTGTCGTTGTGTTGAGAGCCGTTGATAGGACGGAGGACCGTCCCGCCCCGATGATGTGATTAGGATCTCGTCCGGTATTGGTTTCATCCTATAAGAAGATTGATGCACTACCATACTTCTCTGCGTTTTGCTGATTGAACGACTGACTAAAACTTGATTTTTTTAACTGGCTTGTGAATTAACTCAATTGCTATTGGCTGGGACTTGACAAGCAAATCGAGACATTGGTTAACGATTGTTAATCTTGTTCAGATTCATATAGATTTTGCTCGCCCTTCTCTTAATAAATCCTCTTTCATAGAAGTCGACGCATTTATCAAATGGGTGGAGATTATTCCAACGAATACAACCACGACAGCATGGATAACTGACTCTCTAACAAAAGTATTCTCGGTTTTCGGCATTCCCTGCGTCTTGGTTTCTGATAACGCAAACCAATTCTGCTCTAAAGATTTCCAACAATTTCTAAAAGAAAATAACGTGTACCCAAAACTTCCGCTCCGTATCATCCTGCAACTAATGGCCAAGCAGAAAAATTTGTATAGACTGTGAAAAAAATAGGCTAAAAGCCATGAGTGCTGAGAGAGGGGACCTCGACCATAAAATAGCTACAATCTTGATTGGTTTTTAATTGGTACTACATTTCAATGGTCTTTGGAATTTGAACGGGTCCTCAATATTTATCACGTGTTGGAATTGTCTAGTAGAGTTCTATTCGACGGATTTTTTTATCCGCCGGAAAAAGTAGTTCAATTATCTGACCCACCTCTGTTTACGAACATGTTTACTGGTTGAACCTCACTTTGGAAGCCCAATTTCACGATGAAGAAGGATGTTGAAGTATATCCTGGTGAGTCTAAACCTTCTGACGGAATCCCAGTGTATAAAGTGTCTGTCAGACACCCAGCCGCCGTGGTGTTGTTTTTGCAACATGTTTTGTGCCCAGTGTACATACTGCGTCTGAGCGACATGGTGGTTTGCTCTACTGACGGAGTCTGAGGGACACGGTGGTTTTCAGAATCTAACAAAATACTCCTCGTGGAGGTTAGGCCACAACTGAAGGTTGAAATAGAATCTTCTATAGAAGAGGTACTGAGGTACAGTACTGAGCACCTGGGATATTCCAGATGCTCACTGCTGCCAACATACCTCACTGAAATTTCACTCGTGCCTGTCACACACTTCATACACACCAGCCTGTGATGAGATCCATCGTAGAGAGAGCTGCATTGAAATCGGTGAAGCGGTTCGATCGTGATTTATTGTGAACAAACGGACACTCTATCGAAAATAATTATAACACAGTGAAAGAGTCCGTTACACAAGTCTAATAAAAAAGTTTCCATCTCCAGTTTTATAAGCAGGAATTTTTGATACAATTAACCGGTTCAAAACCACGAAAATTACGGTTGATTTACCTTTTCAGCTCGAATCCGAAAAAACACTATTCCACTGTTGAAAAAAATCGGTTTTCTCCTAGAGTGAAGGCTTTTTCCTCTCTTTTTGTCCCTCTCGCCCTCTCACCGCTCTCTTAATTGAATCCTCTTCAATCTCTTGGAAGTTGGTGTTGGACCTGTGTGTTATTAAACGGTTGGTTAAACCTGATAAGGATGTGAAATATCCGGATGACCACAGGTCTCCCCTCTTCTTCCTTTCTTAATTAAAACCCCACTATTGCCTGGGAGCTAATTTATCGGGGTTTTTTTCTCTTCTCTTTTATAGTCTCGAACCCGAAGAAATGGAGTTTTTTTTTCATCTTATTCCGTTCATCTCATTTTAAAAGCTATAAAGGGGAGAAGAAGGCTTAATAATGTTTTCTTCTTTCTTCGATTTTTCCAAGGTAGAACTAAATTGGTTGTTCTGGGAAGGTGGATGCATTTATTGGAATTCTTGTAGCGAAACGAATTTGAAACCACGGAAAAACTGTCGTTAATAAGTACTTAACTACTGCGGAATTTTCATTATTACTTTTACTTGGTCAATCTTAATGAAATTATCAACCAATCGCACATTTGTGTATTCTCCAGTTATTTTATAGTTAAACTATTTAAAATCCGAGTTAGATATCAATCCAGAATTGCAATTCGTCGGTTGCTTGGAAAAAGTGAATAAATCCATTTTTTGCGAAATTGAGTTCTTGGCATCAATGGACTCTTCTAGAACTCACCTACATGATAGTACACTGAAGTCTTGTACTTGGATATTGTTATGTACCCTTTACCCTTGGGAACACGAAAAAATCACCCCTCTCTCCGTTTATTTCAGTTCCCTGGTAAAATTAATCAACTACCACTTGATCGTTTTTGCCAGTAAACCATTCAGCGTAGAAATTATCAAGTGATAACGTTTACCCGAGCAAGTCGAAGGGGAAAAGTGATCAACTCCATACTCAGGTGGTCAACTGACTGTTGTTTTTATTATTGGTTCGGTAGGAGTAGGCAACTGGTCGAGCCGACATTTGCTTAGCTTTTGATTCCAGTTCCTGATCTCGCACTTTATAAATCGTTTTTCCTCAGAATTATTTTTTCTTGTAGAACTACTTAGAGTGAAAATACGAATAAGTACCCGGGTACTTACCGATCACCATTTGGATTTCCTTGACGATAAAAATGATGCCTCGAAGGCATTACAATATTACTATTAGTTGCGAATAACAAATTTTCCGTCCGTCCGCCGACCAGCTACACTTTCCCGTGGACCAATTTTGATGAAATTGGATGTATCGATCCCATTTGAGGTATAGTTGTGCCCCGAATCTTTGGTTATTGTAAATCACTTCTAAGAGGGAAAAAGTGGTGGTTGCAATTTTCAAAATGCCCTAGCTCAAAAACCTTTGGTATGAAGGTATTAGTTTTACAGCAATTTAAAATAGAATTGAATTTTTAGAATTGAATGAGACTGCCCAGAGCTGTGTAGGTCCAACCGTTGACTCAGTATGAGGACTTAAAGTTGGGAAAAATAATAAACCGTTGAGTGATAATTTGCAGCGCTTTTTATGACTGAACATAATTATTGCTCTACCTATTTTGATCTCTTCTCAAATCTACCTCAAATACAGTAGTTCCCAAACTATCTCAGCTTCTGATGGGCAACGACGGTGACTGAACTCAACCTGTCGAATGTCTATCCTACAGCTAAAATCACTGCGAAGAGGCCATCACGAGGCAGCCTTATGGTCAAATCATGGATTAGTTCTGAAACCTCAAAATCTTCATGTATTTGCCTTCTGAGCCTTGAAATGACCTCTGAAAAGCTATTGACCCAAACCCTATCATCTAGGTAAATAACGTTCCTCTGAAAGGACAAAGATACCTCAGCCCTGGGTTCGCTGTATCAATATGCCGTTTTATCAAGATTGCCTAAAAGTTCTGAACTGAGCTGACTCGTCTATTCATAGAAAACTGATTCCACGTGATGAAAAATCAACTCAATCAGACTGTATGATTTCAATTAATAATTTCTCTGTGAATCAAATCTTTTTAGTTTCTAACCTCAATTAAATTTTTGAAAGTATTTTTCATTAATTGAGATTTTTTTCGGAAAAGTTCTCTTTATTTCTAAGTTCAAAGTTATTTCGAAGTTTCAGACTTTTTTAAACAAGATTTGCGGTCTGTAAAGAAATTGTCTTAGTTTCTACCTAGGGTAAAACCCCCAGTCGTTAGACATTCCCTGGTTGTTGGACAGATTGGTTTTCAGGTTTTCACTAAGGATAGGTATTTGGTGATAAGAGAGTTTTATCATTAATTTCTCTATAAGGGAGAGTTACTCTCTAATTTAATGGTTACCCTTTTAGTTTTATCATTAATCTCTCTATAAGGGAGAGTTACTCTCTAATTTAATGGTTAGGTACCCTTTTGTTACAAAACTGAGGTACGTTGCGTTGTATTCTTACCTACCATTTTGACACCTACCTACCACGATTTTTAGTTGAAATTTTACGCTTGGAATAATAAAGTCTGACTTTAGTGGTATTATTCTAGTTTTTCATACTTTACCCCCTGTCAAATTAGTTTAAAAAAAACCTTATAAACCCCTTTGGCATAAATCAATTTGAATTTGTGGCAAATCCCTTACGTTTCGACAACTACCTGCTGGAGTCCTTGTCTACCTTTTGGTTTATTATTTTCAATAATGAACCTTTGGAATCGAACAAGAAAAAAAAATTTTAACACCCCCTCAAAATTTGATTGTTTACGTTTCAAGGTACTTAGAATCCAAAAATCGAATTAAAATTTGGCCGTCCGTCCTCCGTCCGCCGTACGCCGTACGCAGCACTATCCCCACTTAGCATTGACCGATTTTGATGAAATTTGGTATGTAGGCTCCATTTGGGGTCTAGTTGTGCCCCGAAGATTTTGGTTGATGTAGATCAGTTCTAAGGGTTCTATAGAATTTTTTGAGACCACGCGGAGCTCTGTAGGACAAACCGTTCGCTCACTACGAGAATTTAAAGTTTGAACGTACGATAAATCAGAAACACGAGTGTGAATTGCAAAAGAGGCCTCATCTCCGTTCAAATTTTAGTTGACCGAAATGCGATCGATGTTTTTCTTCATGTTGGATGGTTGGTGGCTTTGCAGACGAGTGATCAATATAGAAAAATAATAAACCATTGTGTAATAATTTGCAGCGTTTTTTACTTAAAATGTTCAATAAATATATTTCTCTCTCTCAAATGAAAAGGCCTTTTTATGCGTTTTTTAAAACACAGTTGCTTTTTTAAAATTCAGGAGTGTCCGACATTGCACTGTTGTCTTCGTTCTTTCCACATTACTGAGAGATGGCCGAAATTACCAGAACTTGGCTGGTAACTTCGGCCTCACTTTAAATTTTTTTTAATAAGTTGGGCAGAACGTGAAAATGTGGCTCTGAGGGCATCAGAAAGGTGGGATGTGAGCCTATCCATATCTTTTTTTAAATTAGATATTATACTTTATGGTGAAATTACCACACACACACAAAAAAAGGCCGAAGTTAGACGATTCTACGGTATCTATTGCTCACAAGGAATTAACGGACTAACGATCCAATTCTCACAGTGATGACAAGTTGGTACTAAATACTTACCTATTTACATATCAAATGTCTTTTAAAGAAACCGACCCATGAAAGGACTCGCGTCCTGCCTTAAGTTTGTTTCACCATGAACCCACCACCTGCTGGACCAACCCTGAAAATGGTGACTCCTTCAGGTGATCTGGTGCGAGGGCTGAACTACGACATGAGGTTATCCCAAGAGGAGAACAACACTTGAGAGCGCTCCCCCCTAGTTCGTGACCACATGGTTCAGCCGGCAACCATCCTGGACAACACCATGGAGGATTCCGTGGAGACCCTAATACGGAAGGTAACGCTCTGCTTCTATTTTCCCATCCAAAAGCCCAATTCCAATTTTCGATTATCTGGGTAGATTCAAACATACCTAATTCATTGATTTTTGTTTATTTTATGTATTCATAAATTATTCTAAATTTTATGAACTTGATTTTATTTGTCTATAATGTAACTAATCCTAGAAATCTTCAAAAAGTCTGGAAGTCGAATAAGATTGAAATGTTGGAATAGTCTGAGTAAAAATTATGGAATACCTACGTGATGAAATCAATTATTGACGATCATCTTATAAGCACCAAACAAACCTTCAGATTTGTGAAAAACGTAACATTGGATATTGAGAAACTTTTTAGGCCCCGAAAATCAGAATAATTCACCCCATTTTTCATTCAAGAGCTATTGGAATAATTTTGGTTACGTGTCTGTCTTTCTATCGGACCGTCTATACTTAGTCGATGCCTCTGTCAAAACCATCCAAGGAAGTCTCAATTGTGCAGCGTGTGAGCAAATGAGCAATCTATCCTTCATTATGCCACTATCTCTTCATTTCTGATTTTTTTTTTAGACTTGTTAGGTTAGTGTTTAGGTTTGTGCTTGTACCTACCGAATCCCCCTCATGTTCAAAAGATAATCAAGTGTAAAAATAACTTGAGTATTGAAATCTGAAAATATGTGGGGGTTTTCAGCGATTTTGAACCCTTATTCATTAAATTTGATCACTTGACCTGCTCCAAAAATGCTGGCCAGCAAACTTTGCCTTCCTACGTAGCTATCAACATTTTGCACAACTTTGAATGGTTCAAAAATAGTATAAAGAATTTCACAAAAATTTGCCTTAATAAATTGTTAAACCAATCGAAGTAGGTTAATTTTCTTTGCTGATTGTGATAGACCTTTATGACATTCTCATATTAGCCCCTCGTACGTTCGTTTTTCAATTTTAATTGAAATATCCATTGAGGGTATGCATCGTTGAAAAAATTGTCTTTGTTACGCATATTTTAATCACATATTTACACTCTAGAACAACCGCCTGTTGTAGGAAACAGAAGCGGATGAAAAAATAAGGAACACTTTGATTAGATTCCTGAAGGTCACGAAGGTCCCTGCGAACAGGTGAAGTGACGTGTACGCGTAAATAATTTATGTGTATTCGTATGTACTGCGGAAGGGAGAGAAGAGGTGTCAAGAAAGCATTCTTGTTCTACCGCATCAATCATGCATATTTCACCCCCGCCAGCTCTTGAACGTCGTTATGCCGAATTCACCTTTCCTGCCGACTCCGTTTGTCGAATTGAGACCTTCAACTTGAGATTTATGTAGAAGGGTTTAGAGGTTCCGGAGTGCTGAGGGGGAATCGTTTGTTTGAAAGAGAATAAGTACTCGAAGAACCGTTTTAAAGAAACTCTTCAAGAACCTATCTTGTAACTGGAGTGAAGCCTTTCTTGAAACACCAATATAATATATTGGAAACACCAATATAAAATATTATTTTGGAAAACCAACTTCCAAATTATAAAAGATAATATATAGGTATAAATACAATTCATTGTATCATTTTTGGATTGTGAAAAAAAAATTCGGTTTTGTAGAGGTGTGAAACAAAAAATATTGTAATTTAAATTTTTCGTTGGACCAAAAATAAAATATAGTTAGTTGACCAAAATGTGAGAAAAACACAAAAATTTAATTTAGGGGGGGGGGGGATGATTGAATATAGTGTATGGTAGTTGTAGTTTCTTCATATTATTTCTGAATTCAATTTTCTCAAGAGGCTATCAATTTCTCCCTTACAGGGAAAACAGCAGATCATGGATGTGTCCAGTGTTGTAGGTGTAATTTGGAAATTAAATGTTGAAGTAAAATACACACAAGATATTTTATGAATAACTTATTAGCTTGAAGTAGGTTGATACATCTCAGTTAGAAAAAATTGTCAAAATTATGAAGTATTAGCACTAACGTTAGTAATGCTCAATAATGGTTTATGTTACGAAAAGTAAGTCTGGTTGTAGAGATAGCTGGATAACTATTAAACTCTAGATTGAATAGCATCTCTTCTAATAATATGAAACTAACTATTTACTTTTTCTATGAATAAACAGAGTTTTTCTATGAAATAAAAAAAAAATTAAAAATCCAATCGCACGTAATATATTTAGGGTAAAAGCACCAATTGTTGACACTATTCCTAATGTTGACACTTCAATTTTAAAATGTAAAAATAAGCTATTGGGTCACTGTATGTACTCGAAATTAGCGTCATTCTGTTGATAAGAATGTAGTTATTGATGTTGGCCGGCTCCACTAGTTATAATATCCGATATGACTTGGCTGGCTGAAATTGAAGCTGATGACAGCTGTATCAGTAACTCCAGCGACGCCGTCCTTCTGCCGCAAGTTAGTGAGGTAGGTCAACAAATTTAGTCTTATGAAGTAAAATTTCGTGAGTAAAATTACCATTTCACATCGTCTGCTTCCTGTATAACATAAGGAAGAATGTGTAAGCATTAAAACCCCAAATTTCAATAGGAAAACATGGTTAAATTCGTTGTCATCATTAGGGTCTCATGAAATAGTTTGTGTCCTAATGTTGACACCTGTGTCAACATTAGGAAAAACTGTTGATTTGGTTGCTTAGGTGATATTTGGATTTAAATAATTGTGTAGTGTATCACGACTATCGACTTTTTCAATTTAACGTGGCGGAACCTTAAGTTGACACCGTCTGATCCCAATGTTGACATTCAGTTCCTAATCAGGGGCGTCGCGTGATAATATTCGTCAGGCAAACAGCTAGGCTGCAAATTATTACACAAAGGTTCATTTTTTCTGTATTGATCACGTGCCAGCAAAGAACTCAGCTTTGTCATTGTCACCACCAACCAACGATGTTTTACCTTCACAATCAAGTTTATTTGGAAGAATTAAACGCTCCACACTCCACTGGAAGAAATAAAGAATTCCTTCGTTTAGAAATTTGATCACTGGTTGCTAAGGAAGTAAAACCGAGTACATCCCAAAGAAACGATCGGCGAAAGCATTTTGGTTAACTAAAATTTGAAGGGCGATCACGCCTCTTTTGCGATTCATACTCGTTTTTCTAACTTCTCGTAGGGAGCGAACAGTTTGTCTTACAAAGCTATGGGTAGTCTCATTCGATTCCGAAAATTCAATGGTACAATCTTAAATTTCTGATAAATTCGAGAGTTTTCGAGAGAGGGTGCCTTGGAAGTTTCAGCCCTTCCGTCTCACCCCTTAGAAAAGACTGACATCAACCAAAAGCTTTGCGGCACAACTAGACCCCAAATGGAGCCTACATACCAAATTTCATCATAATCGGTCCATGATGATTAAGGAAAGATCCGCGGACGGACGGATTTTTTTTTTAATATTCGATTTTCAGAATCTACACGCACTTATCTACCACAAACGTAAACCATCAAATTTGAGGGTGGTCAAACTTTTTTCTTGAAAATAATTAACCAAAAAGGGAGACTCTGACCTAGACCTAATAAGATGTGAAACCTTCATTCTACAATGTTTTGCAATTATTTCCTAGTGTCTATCAACAAGAAAAACGATTAGGTACAGTGAAATCGGGAACGGGACACCAGTCAACGTCATACAGCTGATATTTGCGGCGGCGGAAAAACGAACTGCTTTCCTTCTTTGAGATAATGTGGGTGGATGGATATGTTATGGATATGTGGGCTAATCTCTCTGCATTCAAGGTCACGAAACAGTTTTGCGACTGTTTGCAACAGCTGATAGCGAGGTAGTGGGGGCATAGTAATACTTGACCCCCCGCCACCCCGCCGATCGTCGCCTCTCACTCTAAACAGTCCCGAAAAATTCATTTTTTTGAACTGCTTGCCTTGCATCCAGCGATGCAAGGAGGACCAGCCCCAGCGCTAGTTCGCTCATCATCCGCAATCATCTACATTACCGACCTCTCCAAGTCTCTGGTGTGTTGCGGGCTAGTATCCAAGACAAAATACGTACTTTCTTATTCCATTCTCTTATTCAATCTAAATTCCTTGATAATAATGAAATAGTCCCTAAATATTATAAAAGTTTTCCAAAATCAGCTATATATTACTTGCAAAAATGGAAATATAGGAGAATCTCAACAAAAATTAATTTATTTATTTTGCATATTTGTAGTAAGGCAAACAGTGTTTGCTATGTTTGCCTGGAGGAGACGCCACTGTTCCTAATGTTGACATCAACTTTTTTTTTCTACTTGCAAAGAAAACTATATTTTATCAAATACACCAAAAGAAGACATGAAGCGCCAGAAAGAAGAAATGAAGAAGAAGAAAGAAGAGCTGAAAGTTAAGAAGTCGCGACCGATCAAGCAAAGTAGAAGGAGCGTAGGTTCCTCGTCACTATCATAGAGTTCAAGTGAATCAGAGGAGTGGGCCCCTTCGATTGCCACCGAGGACGACATAGACGTATTTGAGATTTTTAGGGACATAGATGAAGACAGCGATGTTGCCCAGCAGAATACAATAATTGGAGGAAGGGAAGAGGAATTGTCAAATGAAGTGGAGCCAGTGGAGGAAAGAAGATGAGCCGATATCCTTACCAGCAGGGGACAACAAACAAAGTGGACCTTCAAACAGTGAAGTCGACCAGGCAAAACTAAGTCCACAACGCTGTGTTGCTGAGAAAACCACCACCGTGGAAGAAGTAGGACGTTGTGCCATGTCGAGGAAGAAGTTGGACGAATAAATGAAGGAGACATGGTTGTGGCTGTGTTGCCTAACAAAAAACGTGAGACGGAATGCGTTTGCCTGGTTGTCAACGTTGATTCTGAAGATGCTGCGGAAGTAACACCACTTCTTCCCTGCAACAGACTGAGGATGTTTTTAAGCGTTCGTGCGACGGGAATCATCTCCTACCGGTCAATAACGTCAAATACAAACTGCCCAAGCCCAAATCTTATGGGGCCAATCCCGATAAATTTGTGTTCCCTGTTTCCGTTCTTGTAGCTCTTTAATTAAGTATGTTCTTGTTCCTAGGTAATTAGGTATCTTCTTAAAATATATTGTAACCTATTTCGAATCTCTCTTGTTCATTTACCTTGAGCAATAACTTCAGGAAAGCGATGGGTCAATATTTAAATTGGTGTCAACATTGGGAACTGCAGATGTCAACAAATGGAATTTTCGAAGACAAATGTGTCAACATTGGGGGCAAAAAACCATGTTAGAAAAAATTCGTTTATGATAATATAAAAAAACATTTTGGTAAGTCTAATACGTGCAAACTGTTCACAAGGAACTCATAATTCATAATAACTACTTGAAAATTTCATTTTCTTGAACCCTTTTGTGGAACGCAGAATTGAATGATTTTTCTTCCTAATAGTGTCAACAATTGGTGCTTTTACCCTAATATATTCAATAAAATCTGAATTGTTTTATTGAGCAGTCGTTCTGATGAGTTCACCAATACGAAACTTGATTCTCACAATCACGTTGGTTGTTTTCACAGATGACAAACAGCAACATAATTGTGAAATCGTTCGCGATTATGTTGACGATTGCTCTTTCCTGCTTACCGAGGTTAGTACTGATTGAATCTTGATGATATCGAAGCGCATCCTTCCTTGGCTCAGGCTGAAACTACCCTACAAATTTGAGCAAAATCAAATTGTGAAAAATTGACGTTTGAGTAAAATTACGTTTGCGCGTGCGCACAACGTTTTTCTGTTGGTTTTAAAGTACATACTTAGGGAACCGTCTTGAACCTAACTTGCATTAACCCTGAAAATGACATCAGAATCCGACCATGATGTTGAGTAGTCGTGCTCAGGTCCAAAAAGTCAAAAAATCTTAGGAAAACTCCAAATGTTATTGAAAATCTATAGAAAATCCTTGGTATCTACTTATCCTATTTATGTCCTGTTTGTACGATAACAGTTATATTCTATTATCATCTTTGATATTCCTGACACAAAGTTTTACTCAAAACTACACTTCAAAACTCGTTCTTGAAGTTTTCAGTGAACTATATTCCTAACTCGAGACCAATCGATTTATCACGCCGTTATTTACATTCGAGAGACGAGGAACTCAAATCTCAAACTATACGTACACTTTTCCCGGAGCGAAATCTTGTAAAGTAAACGAGCCACTAACTCCGTTGTTTGCTTTCGTCTATTGTGAGAGTTTTATGGTAGTTTCACAGAGGGAAGTTCGGCTTTTGATCCACCTGCGGTCGGGACTCCTCGATATATTACGGGGGTTTGAACTTCCATAAAACCGCAACTCCGAAGCTCCTGAAATGATTTTCCGAAGTATTGCGGGAGCGGACGAGTTTAGGAAAGAGTCTGCGGTGGAACGAAGTTTTCGATCCGCCTCGTAGCTCTGTTTTATGCAATATGAAGTAATTCAAAAGTGGGATATCGCCCTCCATCTAGGTGGATGTTGTGCTGAAGTCTCGAGGTATTGAAGAACTCCGAGTGAAGAAAATTAATGTTGAATAGGCCATCGAAATTGCACAGTAGCTACCTCGTGTATTAGGATTTCTCAACTTCTTGCTGCAGCAATGTATTATGTACTCTTGGGACAAACATATTCACTGATTGACTGTCTGTAGGATGTATGGACTTGTAAATATATGACAATAGGCAGATATTGGTTCCAACAAATTATTTCTGATCTAAGACTTCAGAAACAAGACTATTCTCTACCTGTAATGGTTCGAAAATCTTCTCACTAAGCGGCTTCCCTTGGCTTGTGAATGAATTTCGTAGTGAGAAAATCTCAGGTATGAATGGTTCTTCGAGGATGGAAAGACATTTTCAGTCGGTCGAGAAATCGAATGACAAGGCAGTGAGGGATATATAAGGTGGCATACAAGCTAATCTTTAGATATAAAAATTTTGTAAATTGGAGGAATCGACAGGTTTTGGTCAGGGTTTGAGTCTCAACAACCTATTAAAATCCCTACTAACGAAAAGGAGGGAGACAGGGTAGAAATGGTGAGCTGGAGAGAACATCACATTCAGGGTGATGGAGTCTGGTGTAAATGGCTCATGCCAATACCTGAAAGCATTCCCTGGTACAGAACAGCATAAAACGTCCAGTATGCCCAACTCACACATCAACAAAATTTTAGGAAATGCTAACTCTTCAGTTCAGACGACTTGACGACATAGATGCTTCCCGACCAAAATGCAGACTTAACAGGCTGTTGCACATGTTCTGAAGAGCTGCGTGAAACACTAATACAGTTTACAGAAGATTTTTACCTACTGATTGAGGAATACTCCAGAGAGAGACTGAAAGGATTTTAAATACTGTACAATCTATTGGAGGTGTTAGAAGGACCACCAATCGAAGGTCAGAAAGAAGTAACAGGGTTAGGAAAGGGAGGGAGGCTAATGCAAGTAACAGAAAAGGAAGGCATGGTTAAGGAAGGCAGGGAGGAAGATAGAGAGGTAGACAATCGTACTCAGGGAAAGGTAGAAGTAACAGGCATAGGCAGAGAAAGAAGAAAGGAAGATAGAGACAGAATGAACAATAATAGTCTAAGAAAGATAAAAGTAATAGGCATAAACGGAGAATAATAGCCGTAACAGGCATAATAGAAGAATTGCTTTCAACTAATAAAAAAAATAGTTAATAAAGAACCGAAGAAATTTTATTTAAGCTTACATAGCGGATAATTAGTTTATGTAAAAAGTATTAAATTTTAGATGAATATTGTAAACAAACGTAAATAAATTTTCATTGTTCCAAAATTAGTTAAGTCACTGCGATTCGGATGTGAGGAACTTAGCGTGCTTAACAACACTCCACGCCTGTTGACTTATTTTCTGTTGGCTGGTTCCGCCCATATTGGGGATTGATTTCCAGTAATATTAAGTAGTATTCGTTTATTTCATTGCTTAGGGGTTATATTCACGATTATTTATTGTATTGAAAGTGTGGTTTAATTTGGAAATAAATCAAGAAGAAAAGACATTTTATTAAGATTTCACATTGTAACATGCTACAATAATTATCACGTAAATTTCACTACTTGCAGTATGTTACAATGCCTGTACATTAATTCAAATTATTATTTTGCAATGTAATAGAACTTCATTCAATATGGTTTATTATTAACCCTAATTGGACCATGGTGACACTGGTGTCACCGAAAAGATCTTCGGAATTCCACACCTCACCCAAGGTATCTCAGAAGTAACTAGATTTTAATTACAATGGTCAAAGTTGAATTTTTTAACCATTTTTCGTGAGCTATTCAAAGTCTAAAGATGATGTTATGACGAACATTTTGAAAATGTTTTCATTCATTTCATTAGACATTTTTGTAATAATTTCATTTTTAGACTTCCAGTAGCTCACAAGTATTTCAAAAATATGTCTGTAAAATTAATTTTAAAATTGAAATTTAATTTTGGTTACTCCGGTGATACCCTAGGACGGATGTGGAATTCTAAGATGTTTTTGGTGACACCATGGTCCAATTATGGTTGATATTATCTTCTATTATTGTTTATTTGTTAATGCTTGTTTGTTTATAGAAGGTATTTGTCTCCGGTAAATGAATTTTCATTTAGGCCCACCAATTAAATTCGGCTATGAGCTCTGCTCGGTATCTTGATGCCCGGGATCCAAATCTCGCCAGTGATAGCCAATGTCCTCCATTCAGGAGTCTAATCATTGCGGCCTGCTCCAAGGTGGCCCACCCTGAACAATGCAAAAATTTGGAAATGGGTCATATCCTCTCCTCCCTCATATACCTTATATACCTCCTCCTCATATTACTCCCATTCTACAAGATGCTGGTGTCGTCTTGCTGATCGTATGGCTTGCTATTTAGGGAGAGAAGGGACCATCGAAAAATCAACAGTCAGCGAATTACCGATAATGGAACTGGCATAGACAGAGGAAGGTACAAGTACCGGTATAGACGCAGTAAGAAAGTAACAACACGTTCAAGATGAAGGATTGGTATAAGAAATATAGACTGAGCTGACTGACTAGAAGGAGAAAGACAAGGAGATGGGAAGCTGATGGTAGAATTGACAGGAGGTAGGCTTGGCCCTTCCTTCACCCAGAGCCACGTCTCTCAACGCGTTTCGGCCACTCACGTTGTTAGGAAGAGAATGAAGTCGTACATAATTAAAACCGAAGACGCGACGCAGATCCCGGCCGTGAACTTGAAAGAGAAGGGAAAGCTTTGAATCATTAATATTCGCGGCTAAACATAGACGTTAGTCACCTGGGCTATTAACGGGATGTGGCTCCCATCCGCGTCTCAACCCAGTTTTCGGCTCAGGGCGCGACTTCCCGCCATCCCCTAGTCTCTTGAGTATCACCCTCTCCTCCGCTATTATTATTCATAATCCGTACTCTAGTTTGTTCGTGAGACTTGCCGCCTTTTCGCACCTTCCCTCCTCTTATCGGAAGGAGGTCACTAAGTCTGTCACATCCCGAGTTTCTCGGAAGTTTCGAAGTGAATATTACTTTCGTAAATGAGCTTAGGTTCTGAGTCGAAAAACTTTGTTGAACTATTCTGGTCCTAATCCTAAAAACTTCGTATGCGTTGTGTTATGCGAATCCGAGTGTAACGCACTTGCTATGAATACAATAGTACGAGTAAATTATCTGAAGCAGACATGTTTTCAGTGGTTGCTTAAATTGTAGAACTATGTGAATTATCCACCTGCATAACTTTAGTTAATGTACTTGGATAATTATGGAAGCTTTTAGAGACTAAAATGATATTAGAGTAGACTGCAATCTACCCAGTCATCCTTCCTCCACTACACGTAACACCGATACTAATTGCATCAGTAACTCGATACACTGTACAGAGATATTGCACACCCAAAGGGAAATCCTTCCAAAGACTGGAAATTGTGAGGCGCGAAGCGTTAAAACGGAAGGGAACTGGATATATCCATCACAATCACCCTCAGAAGAGCAGCCCTCGAGGATATTGACCCTTCAAGGGAAAAGAACCCCCTGTCATACGAGCCTCGATCTGTCAACATCTCAAATCCTCCCTTCAACTGAGTCTTGAGAACCTTTTCTCATCGCTTTATAATTGCGTCAAGGGTGCACACTCTATTTTGGAAATAACGACTCCTCTTTCCAGAAAAGGGAACATTCGATCGAAAACCTCAAATATGTTGTTAGGTATGTTTTTATCGGACTGGTCTCTACATTTTGTAGACAATTGCAACTAGCAATATGTATTCAACATCATCAATATTATAACTGAATGAAGGTTCAAATATTGTAGTTCAATGGAGGTCAAGTTGAATTTTGCTCAAATATTTGACAGAAAATTTTATGATAAACTTGAAAAAGTCTGCCAAGGGCCTGGCACATCAACAAAGTGGATGATCAAAACTTTACCGTCCACAAAATCCTTTAAAATGTCATCGGATTCGGAAATTATGCGTGTTCGAAGGATTCTGCGTTTACGCAGAGGCTGCTGTCTATCCGAGGGCATAAAATTCTTGGGAGGCCACCTTCACTGCCATCCAATAGAAAAAAGCAGTTTCTGAATTTTTTTTGAAATCGAATTTTTGGTATCGTTGGAATCCTCTCCTCATTCTGTTTGTGATAAAATTGTGAAAAAAGACTTTTTTTGAAAATTATGGGAAAATTCAAGAAGCTCGCGAGGCGGTTTTCAAGAGAGAAAAACAGTTCTTCCACTATGCCATCAAAAAACGCAGTTTGAAAGCTATACTTTAATAGGATCAGACATTATTTATTACTTCTAAAAATCAGACAGTTTCAATGTTTAGAATTAATTGACCCTCGAGTCCCACTTTAAAAAATAGTTAGACATTTTTGTGATAGGAAAATTAACGCTCATCCCAACGATGTTGTCAGATTTTGATTTTCTCGAAAATTGAGGGAGTTGTGACCATTTTAGCGTCGCTAGGCCAAAAACACGAAATAATCTTATAAATGAAATAAAAAAAGAAGGCTTTTAGTGGAGTTGGAAAGAAACGGTAGGAGACAAAAGTTGTTGTAAATCAGGTAGTAGTAGAATCCTCGAAGTTTGAGCACTGTGTATTGGGATTGTTCAAGTCGGTAGGTATCTACCTCTCATTCGTAAATTGAGGTCAAAGTTTTAACTACTTCAATCACGAAATTCTATCATATAAATAATGAAACTCTCCCTATAGGAAATCCCTTAGATGTGTAGTGAGATCCCTTTCCCACCAATCACATACATTTCATTTCTGTTCTTAAAATACCTCAATTTAGGGATGGGACATCGATATCGATGTTTCGAAACATCAATGTTTTGCTCGTAGCATCGATGTTTTTAACATCTATGTTTTACACTCGGTGTTTTTCAAACATCGATGTTTCGGTCCGATGATATCGATATGTCAAGGAGATGGTCTGATAACATCGTTTGATAAATTTGATCTACTAGGTACTGCAAGGAAACCAGACAAAATTCAATTCCAGACCAGATAACTTTTTACAACAAGATAATTTCTGGAAAACAATAGAAAAAAAGTCTCTTTATGCTTGAAACAATAATTGACATAGGGTAGATATGGAAAATCGAAACGAAGTGCATAAAATAGGATAATTTATAACGAATGAATAAAATTATAATGGAGTAGGTTATCCAGTAAAATAAAATCAAGTTAAAAGAAAACTTATCCACTTCTTATAAATGGAGGAAGAGCAGCCTCGTCTGGTTTGTCTCCCTTGATTCTAATTAGGTAGTTGACAAATTAATTAAATTTTCCGTTTTTTAAAAACATCGATTTTTTACCTTACGATGTTATTGACATCGATGTTTTCCATACGATGTGTTTCTATGAAATATCGACATCGGCATCGATGTTTTTCGTTCGATGTTCCATCCCTACCTCATCTACTCAAATGTTTCGCGAACTTTAATAACTTCAACTTGCGAACCAGTTATTGATAAAGGTGATTCACGACGAAAGGGGGTTCAGTGGTACGATAGTGAGCTAACAGGAGGGCCTTTTGTGTCTCGCTATGTACTACGCCGAGTACTCCTTATGTGTACTACTTGTTAAATACGGGGAATCGGTTGTCTGATAACTCGACAAGGAACGCTTTCTGCTGATCACTGGGCTGAAAGTTAAAGCTGGGAGCCCTAGAAGCGTTTTGATTGGTGGAGCTTGTCTCCGGTACTCTGTGCTGCTGATCCAGAGTGGATGCCGAAAAAAACCATTCACTAACCAAATATAGTTGAGTAAATTTGTCTAAAGTCCTTGAGCAAAAATTTGGTCCAAAAGATGATGTTTTTCAGAATTTCCACGTGACATTATTATAAATTTGAACATACAGTGTGTATCATTGAGAAAACACGTTTTCTCTGGCAGTTTCTCGGTTTTTTCCTCCAAACAGCCGACAAAGAAGGAGCCATGAAGGCGGGAGCGTCACTCGTAGCGGATCTTTATTAACTTTCCCACCCGGAGAAAATGTCCCACTCCCGAAAACATGGGCTTTGCGGTCACACGGCGTTATCACGAACTTTTTCAAGCCGCCCTCTCGTGAAATAAGGTGTCTCATTTTGATAGAAAACTTGAATGGAGCCTGGCGAGGAGAGGAGAGGAGAAAAAGAGGGAGGATTGGAGGACCAGGCAGAGAATGATGGCAAGAAGGCTTGAGTGGGTTTTGACCCAGTTCCTCGGCGTGTGGGGTCGGGTTTTACAGCCTTTTCCCCAGTGTCTCTGATGGAAATGTTCACTCGAACGAAAAGTATGGCCCTTCCCTTTCTCGGATCTACGTGCCCTCAAGTGCCTGCAGCTGCAGATGACAGGCGCCGCTGCGAAACAATCGAGTATAAACCGTATTCCGTGTATTCGATTTTTGGGGGTTTCAATACAAGGCAGAATCCTCCGATTTTTTCACGAAGTTCCGCTAACTCACTTTTGTATCGACCAACGAGCTATGAAACTTGTGAAGAGAATGTGTTTTGGAAAACATACATTTTATGGAGCGGTTTGAGAAGCAGTCAGATCTCGTTCGATTTTGATGGCTGTGCCTCGATCTAAAAAATTGGGAAAACAAACGGAGGGACGAACAATCGGATTTTTCGAGGAGGAAAAACGTTTGAAGTGAAGACAGCAAAGTTGCAAGTCGCATCGCTCCATGCCGTCGGAACACCCGGAGGTAATAGCCAGCCCCGAAGCCAGCACCAGCCCTGCACTTCGAGGTCAGTCTTCCTTCCATCCAAGATTACTTGTATCAAGATAGCTGCCCATTCAAAGATATTCCGGTCAGCGAATAACCCGTCGGGAATTTCGGTCGCAAATTGCGAATGTAAAAAAGATAAATAGATAGGGAGAAATAAGCAATAAGGAATAATAAACGCCTGTCTAGTGGGTGTGGCACATAGCTTCCTCGTATCCATAATCTGATTGTATAGATGATCATAATATGATACTTAACATAATGATGGTACTTAACTTGAGATTAACTACTATGCATATTATGCATAGTAGTTAATCTCAAGTTAAGTACCTTCCACTACTTAAGTACCTTCCAGGGACCATCTACTCGCTAATCTCAACAATCCTGAAAATTTTATCGAAATTGTTTGGAAAATTTAGAAGTTATGGCTGTTACAAGGAATTCACGTTTGCGCATGCGCAGCAACTACTATTAGTGTGGAGGGGATGATTTTCATAGGGGACCATCTACACGCCAATCTGAACAATCCTGAGAAATTTCGAAACAGGATGGAAAATGTAGAAGTGCAGAGGTGTACCACAAGTAGGAAAAACTTTTACAATCGGTGGAGGCGCATTAATTAGGTTGCTCAAATTCAATAGCAAAATTAGAAAACGATACTTATGCCCTCATTAGAAATTGAAAGTTATGTAGCTGTTTCAATTGAGTAAATATTTGGGAAAAGTTTTGAATGTATTTTACTGTGTTTGATAAAAAGGTTGAATAATTATTTTGAAAAAGTTTGAATTTATTGAGTGTGAATTATGTGTTTATTATGAGAATGTTCAAGCCATGACTGACTGACAGACAGGTAACATACAGTGTGACAAATAAAATTAGACGCGGTATGTAAATACTTGGGGTTAATAAATTAATACAAATGCATAATGAAACGTCAATTTCGAAATTATTATTTGCACAAATCTAGCACTTGAGGATTCGGGATAAATAGATTCACGTTGAAGAGGTCCGTTTTGCCTGTTATTTTTTTAAATCATAAATTTTGATTGTCTCCCAAAAATAACAGGGGATTTATTTTCCGAAATCAACCCGATTTTTATCTATCCCACACCATTAACTATTCAGGAAAAATGCAAACAGAATTCGGTGAAATTCCTCTTTGTACATGCTCTTACATACATGCGTGTTCCGTGCCAAAAACAATTGCGTTACACAACTATGAAAGGGATATTTCTTTGCTTCTAGCCATTCAAGAACATCGGAGTCTCAAATTAGGATTTAGGTTTTGTGCAGGGAGTTGACCCTAATTGGACCATAGTGCCATTATTGCCACCGAAAACATCTTGGAAATTCCACAGCTGTCCCAAGGTGTCACCAGATTAACTAGATTTAAATCGCAAAAAAAATTGATGGACAGTGCTGAATTTTCTAAACTATCTTTTGTAAGGCATTGAAAGTCAAAAAATGGCGTTATCTATATTTTATTGTTATGAGAATTTTGAATATTTTTTCATCGATTTGGAAATTTTTGTCATAACTCTCTTTTGACACTTCCAGTAACCCACAAAAAATTCTGCTGCCCATTAGTTTTAAAATTGCAACTTAATTATGATTGAAGTGGTATCCGTGGAGTTCCTGAGATGTTTTCGGTGACACCAGCGATACCACGGTCCAATAATTCGGGTTAACAAACAACATTTGGCATGTGGTGGGTGAGCTTCAATAATTTGTTTTCCCTTGAATTGGCCTCAGGCTTTCACCGCCGGTTGGATGACGTCCAAACATTTCATTTCAGACAGCGCGAACCTAATAAAATACTTTCCCAACGTGACTTCGTCATTTGCACTGCGGGGGTGTCATCCAATATGGCTGTTATTGCCGTTATTTCGATACTAAATAAGGTTTTTCAACACACCCAATTCCACTCGAGAACTTCAATTTTATCTGACCTAGAAGTGTGATCGTGAGGTTGGATCTTCTCGAATGTTGAGGTTAATAAGAACGGAAAACCCGGTGAAGAGTATGGTGGGTATTGGATTTTCAATGAAACAAAAGGGCAGAGATCTCCATTTACTTTCAATATTTGCAATAAGTACTATAAATGTCCAATTGTATTTTTATTGAAGTGTCCCTCTGCCGCTAGAGGTAGAAATAACGTCTGCCGAGTATTACTTCCTCGCGTTCAATAACATGGATTCGTGGAGTTGGTTGGTGGAAAAATGATAATTTATTATTATATAATTAGCAGATTACCCCTGCGCTGCATTGGTGGTATACTGCTGAAATAACCTACCTGAGTGGACAAAATTTAGAACAATAATCACCATGATGATCTGACCCCATCCCACTCACCTCCAGTAACATCAACTCTTAACCCCACTCCATGGTGGAATCATCCCCTGAATCTCTCTCCATGCTGATCTGGATTTTCAACGTTCTGTACAGGTCTGCCCCGTACTCATGTAAGACTCTCAGATAAGAACAATAATTGTTTATCTCAAGAGAGACTGCAGTTTGTACTCCCGACTGAAGTGTTCCCTGTGCACGGTCCACTTTCTCCAACCCGACTGTTGCGCTCTCTGTAGACATAACCTTGAACACATTTCGGCACATCCAAATGGGTTGTCTCCTTCTCGAGTCAACAGTTTGCAAGTTCACGAGAGGTATATAAAACCATCCTGCTTTTCGGAAAACGGGTGGGTCTGACGTGTCCAGGTGTTAAATGTTTATAAACTAAGTTAAACCCCGGCCTTCGGTATCCACACTTAGGACATAAATATGACCTTCCCTCTTTTTGACATTTTTCTTTTTGATATTTTCAATTAACTTTTATCCGTGCGTTGCTTAGATCATACTTTTTATTTGGTTCTGAGACTGCAGAAATTACCCCACCCAAAGTACTAAATGTCATCATCCGTCCATCCCAAAAATAATTGGAGCTCAAAACTACCCAGTTGATGTGACCTCCCAGAATAGGTATCTGGGACTTGGGAGGAAAGAGTTAAAATTTTGCTGTACTGAGAGTAGATACCTCTCGCTCGTACAGGTGACTTCTAGAGGTCCCCAAGAGTAACACATGGTGTAGATGTAGCTAGGTATATAATAATTATAACCCATTCAGGTTCAAAACGTGTATTTCATGTTCATTACACACATTTTATGTTGGGGAGAAAACCAGAAAAAATGTTAATCAAGCCTTTGCCTCGCTTAAAGTATTTTTAATTTCACGTTCAACGTTCCTTTTAGCTTCAAATTGGATCGTTAACTTTTAAGCCAAAACGTGAGGGACTACGTCTCATCTTTACCCAACCGGAAATATCTCCCGTAATCATCGCAAAAACTTGGCCCATAGGGAACATTATTAAAAACGCCGTACTGACCAGAGTTCATAAGGAGCAGGTAGGGTTACTCCTTTAATAATGTGGCGGTCCGACCCTCCGGATCCTGAAGGTTAAGGGTTTTTTTGCGCTCTCTTGAAGAAAATCCGTAATTTCCACCCCAACGAGGAGGGAGCTAATGGAAAAACGTTCCTCTATTTGCATAATACCCTCTTTTCGAGTAATTGTTTGATTTGGGAGCAGCTTCGCGATAAAATTGAATGTCTCCAAGAATTTCGTCATCCTCAAGAAGGGGACGAGGGCCTGGTTTTTTATTCATCTAAGCAATCTTAAATAAAGGGGATGTTAATCGACAATTTGTGAAAAATATAAAGTCTTGAATGTATGAAATCAACATTAATTACAAATATTCAAAAAGAAAAATGTTTGCAGTAAAGATTTGTATGAAAACTGAAAGAATAATTTTCTTTCACTAGAATAATATTCACATATTATGTGATACTTTATACTTGCGGGATTATACATTCAATTATTTAATTGTTTTGTCTCATCTCATTAACATACAAATAATGATAAAATTTGAATGGAACATAAATTATATCAATTTCGGTTTAAAGCAAAAACTCCTGCAAATACTCCTGCATCACACAACGGTTAATTATTTTTCTGTATATTGATAGATCACCCAGCTGCAAGGATCTCCGTTTTCCCGAAGATGAATAGTTACTATAATAATAACATAACATCGAGAGGTTTCTTCCATGACATTTGTTTGTACATATTGTACCTTCCAACTTTGAAAAAATTTGAGAGAGTTGTAGGTAGGTGCCTTGAAAACAGTTCTGATACCGCCTAATCCACGTTTACTCGATTTCAAAATAGAAAAAAAAACTCATTCTTAAAGCGTTTTTAAATTACTCGTTTTCAAAACTGATGGTTTTATTCGCACTGAAGAGTAATTATCATTGGAAAATGTAAAGTAAGTGAGTAATCATCCATTTTAGGTTGGATTTTCGTCCTACTGCCATTCCTGGCGTCACGGACGTCCATCAGCTGTCTTCCAAAAGAAAGATGAAAATTAGTTCTTTCGCTCACCGCCCTGGGTTGAGACGAGGAAGCGCTGGAGCCCCTGACGCACAAAAACGCACGCTGCCGGCGATGAGATTTGAACCCACGACCCCCGCAGAAGTCGGTCCAAATTCCACCGCCAAGCAATGCCCGCCCCAGCGGTCGTGGCTCCACCGCTTGGTCATTCTGACGACGGAAAATAAAAACCTCGTTTTGGCAGAAATGTGGACCATTCGGTACTTAACAGACGATGTGGCAGTTAGGGAAGTATATCAGTGTAACTCCATGCATCGGAAAATTTCCAATTTTTCCAAGCAGTGGAAAATTTTGATTTTGTAAATTATTTTTGTCCACTAAACTTAGAATTTCATAATTTTTCCTCCATGTAGGTAAACAAATAATAAGGCGTAGGGATGGATTTTAACACAAAATGTGTTTTTACAGAAATTTTTTGGTTTCAAAATATCTGTCACATAAGGATCCTTGGCTATAAGAATAATTTATCGAATGGAGTCATTCAAATGAACCTACTACAGATCGCTATTTTTAAAAGACTTTAGTTGGTATGAGTAACATTCCCCCCTTCCTGATCAGCTGGGCTATTAAAATGTACTTGTCTCTTCTGTTTTTGGTCCATTGTTTTCCACAGTTGTAGAGGATCTGGTCTAATTCGAGTAGCCTTCATGTGTGGAGGTGTCTCTTATGTACCAGTTCATCCACTCAACCATAGCATTGGTTTTTTTTCGTTGATTTACTACTCATGCTCAGGATTCGTATTCACAAGTTGCCACCATTTCCGAGTCGATCTTTTGACACACCATGTCAGATTTATGCCTCTCGCTTGTTCTCTCTTCAGAATTCCGACCGTCACTCCTCCAAGTGTCAGCGAGAAGTGTCCCGTAACTCTTCGACGAAACCCCCAGACTGAAGGACGGGGAGAAGCCGCCGTATTGCCGAAGCCACGACAACTGAGGGAATAAAAGAAGAGAGAGACGGAGTACCCGCAAAAAGAAACCAAGGGAAAATGAAATTGGGTTGGAGTGTTGAGGGAAACCCAAGAAAAAAAAGGGGTGAACCTCACTGGTTGAAGGAGGAAGCGGGGGGAATCAATACAGTTCGGTTGGGCCTAAGACTTGGGTTCCCCAAGCCGGAAAGGTTGGATTGTTGGCTTCAGCCGACGACAGTATCCCAGGGCCAAATTACCTGTCGTCTCCCATTCATCCCAAGCCCTTCCTGGACGGGGTATCCTGGGGACGTCCCACGGGCACCACCACGTGCTTCCGGTTTTTTTGGAGGCGGCCGAAATCAACCTTTCATTCCTCATAGCGTCCTCTAAGCCCACCCCTGGGATGTACGAGTACGAACATACGTGCCCGGCAGCGAAGAATGATCAAGTATGTATTTCCTATCTCACGAACTAGGATCACTATCAGATTGTGGGTATTTATGTTCTCAAAAAAGTGAAGATCTTATTTAATCTTTACTAAGTAGGTATTAAGAGCTAAATACCTATCTCAAATTTTTATAAATCTTGAAAAATTTCAGAAAATTTCAAAATTTATTTAACAAAATGTTACTTATTTTAACTCATAGACATGTCATTTAAGTTTCTCCGTAGTCCCTTTCAACTTCCAAGCACTTCTGGTAACTTGAATATATTTTTTTTTATTCCTTCTTCATACCAGCTTCCCGCCATTCCAGCTAACCATCGCAGCGCTTTTCATCTCATGTGCAGAGAAATGCCGCCCCCAAGATGCATCTTCATTTGGAGGAAGAGCTGAAAACCTGAAGGAGCCAGATCTGGAGAATATGGTGGATGCCCAAAAACATCCCAGAACAAGCATCCTCCATATTCTCCAGAAAGGTATTCCGGCTCCTTAATATTTTTCCACTTACCCAAATGAAGATGCATTTTGACAGATGTTGAGCTGAAAAGTGCTGTGAATGGCGAGAAGCTGGTATGAAGAGGGAATAAACAAATTATATTCAAGGTACCAAAAGTACCTGAAAGTTGAAGATGGCTACTTAGAAAAATACCTGTCACGTTTTTCAAAATACGTATAATTTTTTCAATAGACAGCTAATTTTTGAATTTATTTTAATCCTTGATACTTCTGGGAATAAATTTCAGACATGTGAAATTAGTTGGTTTAAACATGAATACATTAGCCATTACATTAGAAATTATTCCCTATCAAGAACATTTTTCATGTTGGGAGGGCAGTAGCTCCTTCACGTGAAAATTTTGGATTATTTTATTGAGCAGAACCCTCGATTTTCACGATCGTGTTAGGGTTTTCTGAATTGATAAACATCAACACAATTGTTTATTCGTTCGTGAATTTGTTGACGATTTTTTACTTTTTTGTTGAATTGCTTCATTAAAAACTCCTACAACAACTACTGTAGTCCTTGCCCAACTTTTTTTCACTTCTAAAATGTTCAATAAATTTTTTCTCTCAAATTTATATTGGGAAAAGTAATTCACTGCTATCCGCAGCCCAATCCATCTGCAGCTTGGTTTTAGGGTTCGAGATCCGACCCTGGACATTACTGGTGAATGGCAACATTGAATTTCACTGTCCTCGTATTGATGGAAGAAGGATTGTGGTTCTTCAGGCCATATCATCAGGCGAAGCTTCTCGTCCCCATGGGCTTTGAGTTCAGCTCTCAGTCCCTTGGGGCCCACTTGCTCAAGTCCTGGCACGTCTTTGAAAGGAGAATTCACCTCAATTTTAGATTCTGGAATTTCAAGTCAAATCCTGTAATGGAGTCATAGAATAACATTCCACACCAGGAATACCCAAGGGAAAAAAATTATCGTAGGTTTGGAGAAAATCACTAAAAAAGTGAAGCCTCTGTTCAAAAACACCGCGAAAATCGAGGGAGTACCAAGTCAAGTTTGCCAGAGAGAAAACTTGGTTCAGGCCAGTTTCTTCCTCCCCATACTGAGTTTTCACTTGAGCTGTACTTGAATCATGACTGAATGCACTTGAATGACTGACTCACGTTTATTCTGTGTTTACACAACCTTCCCGCGGATAACCTCGAAAAGGAGGGGTCTAAGTCGGAAGGGGATCACCGAGCATTTCAAATTTCCATCTTATCTAAATTCTCTAAATTGTTTGGATATTTTTTCAACTAGCACACTATGGTTTTCTTCCATATAAGTAAATCCTCTTCGAAAAAGAATAGAATTTAAATTTGAGGCAAATTCCCCATTGCTGCAGCCTTGGATGCGGACCAGATAAATATTCCTCCTGTGAGGAATCGTGAGGTCATCAACTGCAGGATAAACAGTGGGTAACCTGTTCTCATCCTCATGCTGACCTGCCATGCCATACTCCATGCTAGGTAATCGTTATCCCAATCACCTCTATTTGACTACTGTATGTTAGCAAGCGATGCTGCAGTCTCTAATTCGGTAGGTAGTAAAGAAGCAAAATATGAGAAACCCATACTACTGAAATTAATCATTTTCGCCAAGTGGGTGGGCTGTATGATTGCCACTCTTCAATAACATTCTCATGAAGGATTTTCTTTCGTGAAAATGAATTGTTCAAAGCGCTTTTAAACCCCCCACCATACAGTTCTTACGTTGTTCCTTAATTGAGAACTTCTTCGTGGTTACAAATTCTTCCCAATGCGAGTAAATTTTCGTGCAAATAATTTCCCAATAACCTCAGAAAAATACTAGGATCAGTAATGACCCAAAAATTCCATGAGCGAGGGAAGTGGAATGAAGCCTCAGCCGTTTTCCCCAAAAATCAACTCGAGTATGAATGGCTGCACGATATGAAATTTTGGTACAGATCCAGATACAACTGTCCATTTCCACAACAGCTCTCCCATTCGTGCGGGGATTCGACCGCTTCGGACACAATGCAAGAGCGTTAAAACGTCACGTACGAACAAATCGTTGGGATTTAGTGTCCGCAAGATGAAGTTCGTCGCAGAAAAGACACGAGAGAGATGAAATTTCCCCCACTCCTCTCGCTCAGATAAGAGAGGAAATGGACGGTTGTTTGACAGTTGTATCTGATAAGGTTCGGAAAACAATGGGCCGCCGTGGAAACTGGAACTGACAAGCAATTCCGAAAAGCCGAGAGAAGGGAGACCCAACGTTGATGGAGGGCTCGGATAGCAGCTGTTATTCCTGTCACGGTAGGCGAATCCGAGGAACGAGGAACGCAGAGTAGCGACATCGTCTCGTACCTGCTGGAGATGAAATCAACTGGTATAAATTATCGACGACGAACCCATGATGATGATGGAAATGGGTTTTTAATGAAACCTCACCAGGATGTTGGTACTACGAAAACATGATAATGAATCCAAATTCCCACATTTTGCTTGTAATCAAGGGTATGTCGGCGGCAGCGCCAGTATTCAAATTAAGCGCTACCGAAATATAATAGGATCTCTGAATCGGCTTCTCGATGGATCGAATGAACGCATGATGATTGATCAGCTATCGATACTGGACGGATATATCGATCGGGGACAGGCAGTTCGGGAGAACCCCGCAAAGGGAGGAACGCCTAGTAATGTTTATCAAACATAAAGTTAAATTCAATCGTAATGTTATTGTAGAGCAATGAAAGTGGTGTGATAATGTCGAGTAATGATTAGTGAATACGCCTTCTACGTCAGATTTTTTTTCTCCCACCTTTTACTATCCCACTAAACTAATTTTTGAGCCACGATGCTGCTTAAATTGATGAAACATAATCATTTCTGTTGAGATTTAACGAGAAATGAACACATTTATTTCACATACACTTATGATTCCTAGCTCAAAACTTTGGTTATCGAGTGAAGAGGTGGGGAAAGAGGAACAATTTTGGTCACAGGCGGCACGCAGGGTGCCCCAGAACCAATCAACAATACTAGCTTTTCGATGGTAACCAATTTTTTAGGTTTACTATGAAATTTGTGTTCGAACGCGGAAAAACGTGAATTTTGGTTTTGTTATTTTCAACTAGCTGAAAAGCCAGCTAAAAGCAGGCAAAAAAATCGTAGATATGTTAAAAAAACTTTGATGTCGCGGCCTGGAATCGAACCCGGGACCCACGTTCGGGCGACATACGTGCGTACGTACGGTTGGCGTTTTATGTATATAGGTAATAACCCTTTTGAATCGACCAAGAAAAAAATTGTAACCCCTTTTCGAAATTCGATGGTTTACGTTTCAAGGTACGTAGAATCCGAAAATCGAATAAAAATTTCTCCGTCCGTCCGAATTTGGGGTTAAAAATTTTTTTTCTTGGTCGATTCCAAAGGTTTGTGATTGAAAATCAGCTGAAAAAGCTGCTAAAAGCAGGCAAAAACAAGTCATAGATAAATACGTGATTTATTAAAAGAAAAATAATTGTATGTCACGGCCTGGAATCGAACCCTGGTCCCCCACGTTCGGGCGACATACGTACGTCCAATCATACGGTTGGGGTTTTATGTATTAGAATATTAAACCAAAACAACAGTGTGGATTATCGTCGGTTATTCATTAAAAGTTGAAGCGCGATCGCCAAATGTGTTCCAGAGAGGACTGTAATGAATAGAAAATGAACGAGACAGCAAGAATTTCAACTAAATTAAAAACTGTGGGAATTCAGGCGGCGTCGAAACGGAATGTAAAGGTTTTTCGGTGGTGGAAGTCGCAGCCTCGTTCCCTCGCCAGTTTTATAATTTGACGTGATTAATGAGAGCGAGGGCGGCGCTTGAATTATTGTGGTTTTTGGAAGGTCGGGCGAGTCGTGATAGCGCGGTTCGGAAACCGCAAGGGATAAACGTGAACCCCTCCATCCAACGCTTGCATCCAACTCTTCCTCCCATCCCGTTCTTCGCCTGAACCCAAAAAGTCTTTTCGAAAAAGAAGGGGGAAAAAAGGGAGATTTCCCCCGGAGAGTTCTTTCTCGGATCCCTCTCGGGAGCAGTTTCGCATCTTTTCAACGGGATTCCATCCCCCGCAGTTTCATCCTCTCCCCGCCTCTTACGGGCAATTAACTTTACCTCCAGTCTGCCTTTCTCGCTCTTGAAATGAAGAACTTGGCTTCAAGAGTTTCGTGTCTCATTATGAAATACTTCCTAGGGAGGATCGGAAAGAAAAGGGATGAGAGGTGGAATAGAGACAGAAACTGAAGACGTGGTGGGAGAAGTTTTCAAGCCTTATCTCCACCTTAAATCCACGATACAGCTCATAAAAAAATTGATCGTTTGCCCAGCCAAGACCATCAAGCTGGACTAACTAACTTTGATACGTTGGATAATATGATCTGTCAGAAATTCTGATACATTGGATATTTTATTACATTGGAAATTCTGATACGTTGGATATTTTGATACTTTGAACATTTTGATCTATTGGAAATTCTGATAGGTACTTTGGATATTTCGTTATGTTGAAAATTTTGAATCGTTGGATATTCTGTTACGTTGAGTATTCTGATAATATGGATTTTCCGATAACTTGGTCATTTTGATTTATCTGATTTTTCTATTCATTGAACATTTTGGTAGGCTCAAAATTCCGGTGCCTATGTAGAATATTTTGATACTTCGGACATTTCAATTTGTTGAAAATTCTGATACCTTGAATATTTTGATCATTTGGATACCTATTTCGGTATGTCGGAAATTCTGAATCGCTGGATATTCTGAAATGATGGACTTTCTGGTGCAGGTCATTTCGATAAATTGCATATTTTGATCCGTTAGACATTTTAGTTGGTTGGAGAACAGATCGTTGAGATGTTACAGGAAAATATCCAGCAGTGTTGTGATGTTCTTCGGAACGTCCGAGGATGGAGTGATGTAGAAAATGTGAGTGGGTTTTTCGAATTGGTTGATTTTCTACGAGGATGTGTTGGCTCATCTGAGGAAAGTCACATGGTCACATGGGAAGTGCACTTTGTGTTGATTCACGGTTTGGAAAGCGCATAAGTCCGATCCCCAAACTTGTAGTCTAGGTACGACTTCCTCATTTTGTTTGAATAAAGTTGTATACCACCCAGTTGCGTTTCCTTCAATCTAAAACCAAATTTCGTAATGAAGGCACAACTCTCAAAAACGTTGTTTTGCAGGTAGATCAGAATAAATTTTTTCGTTAAGGGGGTATCAGTAGGTTGCCGTTCGTACCTCGTTCCGGGCCAGTACTTTACGAAATTAAAGGCGCAAAAACTTGAAAAGTTGTTCTTAAATTTTAAATTTCAAATAATTTTAGAAATTCATTAGTGCACGGCCCTAGGGAATTGAAAAAATGAAATATTGGCTCGTGAAAATATGGATAGAAGTGAACAATGGGGAAAAAAATGTTTGTTTTTTTCAGACTGGTGGTAATAATAATAAACCGTTATGTAATAGTTTGTAAAATTTTAATTTTGTAAGGCCCACAGATTCAAACTCTTCTCGTGTAACCAAGAATCGAATTAACTACGAGGAAATACCCTTCTTTGTATAAAATAAATAATTAATTTACATCGATTGTTTGAAACATTAACAATTTAGTATACTTGAGGACATATTTTGTCGAACTGGCATCCACTGAAAGTCCGAGATTAAACGAGAGCGAGTAGATTCAAACCAAAAACGCTAATCACTATACGCTTAATAAAAATGCAGACCCGTTTTAATTCCGCTACGATTACAGGCCTCAGGGATGTTCAAACAGAGCAGATTTGTATCCAACAGAGCAGGTCAAATACTCGTATAATACTTACACAAACAGCCTTTCAATTATGCAGTTTTTTCGTTTCTCCTTTGATTATTCCATCTCGTTGTGTAAACGCAGCGTGGACAAATGACGAGGGTGCTCTTCGTGATAACCGTAGATTTCTGTCAAAATGAAACTGGTTTAATTCCGGGATTATTCCAACCCCATCCAGTTGGTATGAATACCCTTAAAAATATTGTATCTCAACTTACTTATAAGTATGTGTGGACAAAGTGTTGAATTGCCTTTGCAAAATAACTTGTAAGAGAAACTTGATGTAATGAAGATATAAACTCAGATAAACTATAATACTGGGCTTTGGAAATCCCTTTCGGAAATCATGATAACAACTCTCACTGTATGTTGTAAAGGATTTCCAATTACAAGTAAGAAATAAATTAAAACTTGAAAGAACTCGGATTCCAAAACCAGAATGAATTTTATTGAACGTCGCTATGGCAACCAAACACAACTTAATAATAATCTACTCAAGTGAGATCCTACACCTCTCCCCCCTCAGGGCTCAGCGTAAGGTTCACAGGCCCCCTAGGTTGAATGTCGTCCACAGCTCCTTCTCTTGCTCTTAGCTGATCGGCGTGCTTTCGTTTGGTTTCTCCTCCCACCATTACTCGATATGAATGTTCTGCCGTCCTTTCTTCAATAACCCCCGGCTTCCATCCAGTTCCTCGTTCATTTCTCACCCATACTCCTTGGTTTGACTGGAATACCCTGGGTTTTGCTCGTTGGTCATGATATTCTTGTTGCCTCCAGACCCGGTTTTCTATTGGTTCTCGGATATCAGGTCGAAGCCTATCGAGAGCTGTAGGCAACCGTCTTCCAAGAAACAGGACGGCTGGAGGACACCCAGTTGTCTTTTGTGGAGCGTTTCGGTATGCCAAAAGGATTTGTTGAAGAGCCAGATCTGCGGGAAGTCCTTCTTGTTTACAGGCGTTGTACCGGGTTTTGAATGTTCTGATTAGCCTTTCAACTAGGCCATTAGATTTTGGGTGGTAGGGAGCTCCTGTTACGTGTCTTATGTTGTTATTTTTGCAAAATTCTTTGAATTCTTCCGACGTGTATTGAGGCCCATTGTCAGATACTATTTGCTTGGGCAGTCCATACCTCGCAAACCATTGCCTCAACCTTCCAATCAAAGCTTTTGTCGTAATGCGGTCCATCACTTCCACCTCAGCCCACTTTGAATATGCATCTATTCCTACCAGCCAGTACTTTCCTCCTCCCGGTTCAGCAAAATCTAGGTGTAGGCGTTCCCAGGGACCATTTGGGACATTCCATGGATACAGGGGAACCTCACATTCATTAGGTTTCGTAGATTGACATGGTCCGCATCGGCGTACATATGATTCCACATCGTTGTCCAAATTAGGCCACCAAACCCAACGACCCAACGCTCGCATAGATGCAATTCCTGGGTGACCTGCGTGTAAGAGTTTGAGGACCGGGCTCCTCATTGAAGATGGTACTATCACTCGGCCCAATCTCATCATCACTCCCTCTTCCCATGTGATCTCATTCCGCTTGTCCCAGTAAGGCTTTACTTCAACAGGTACTATCGTTGGATCCCGAGACCATCCATGGTCTATGTAATCCATAATGAAGATGCTGCTCATGTTAAGTACTGCCCAAGTCAATATTTATATTTCATAGGTTGAGTGCACCCGAATCGTCAAAAAGCGCTCAAAACTCAATAAATTTTAATTAGTGGAGCTAGAAACGAGAAATTCTTCAAACGTATCAGTCCTAAAACCCCAATGAAGGTATTGGTAAGACAGACAGTCAAATGTTATCGTCGAATAATTTTTGCGATTTTGGGCCACATGCGTCGCGGACGTCGTCAGCTTTCTTCCAAAGAAAAGATCAATATTGGTTTTGACTAATCAATATGAACCTAGCCATTTTACCTGTTCTCAAATAATTCTAATTTTCCCATCATTTCTGTTACAGGTGAGATCCATATGAAATTTAAGGCAGCTACGTAAGTCTAAACATAAGCTGATAAAGGATAATATCCTACATTATAGGTTCTTGGATTCTGAATTTTATAGGCTTTTAGTGGCTTTTTACTTCATTTCTGGCGTAGAGTACAATCGATCATAACCGCATAAATTTTTGTTAATATAACTCAAAATTGTGCTCCTAACAAGACGAACCCCTAAACCGCACTGGCAGCATTAGTTCGTGTATCTTCCACTAGGGCGCCAATGGTCACCTTTACGAGAATAAGTTACATTCATGATAAATTACCCCCAATGGTTAGATGTCTACTCAAACTCTAGCGACGTTTGTAACACCACCAAATTCACACTACTTGGTCATTGTTTGCACAAAATAAACATCAACATCATATATTGGAAAAATCCGACTAGAGAAGATTAACAACGACAGGACAAATGAGATAAGCTCAGGTATTTGATCAACCTCTAGATGATGCGAAGCAGCTGATTCAAGGGGAAAAAACGCTCCAATGTCCCTAGCGGTAAAGTAATGCTGCCGGTGTGGTTTAGACGTTCGTCTTTACAAGAGTTTCCCAGTTCACTGTCGACATTTAAGTAGTTACGTCTTTCTCGAAAAACTATACACAAGATGCTTTCGAGTCTGCCAAGGTAGCGGAAGCATTGTTTTCACTTTTCAAGGTTAAATAAAAAATGTTCTCCAAAGTCCTCCACTCACTTTTTACACCTTCCTGAACAATTTTGGTTTCTGTGTCTGTCTGTGTGTCCGTCTGTATGTCAGAGAAGCAAAATTAAGTTCCGGTTCTGATCCCGAATTGGTCTACTTGGTTATTTTTTAGTTCTAGTTTGTAATGATGGATAATTTCATTGGTGGCAGGCAGCGGTGAGATGGTTGGTGGCACTCCGATTCCTCAGACCTACCGATTCCTCCCGACGAGCAGGACGTGCGGTGATATTATTGCAATTTTTTCCCAATTTTGTTTTCAAGTACGACAAATTAACAAAATTGGGGAAGACCCATTTGGGAAGAAGATCGTACGAGGTCTGGATATTTTGTGTGGCGGAACTAACAGATAAAATTCGATTGAAATCGACACTTTACACTTAGGTACCGATAGTTCCGCTTTCCAGTCCATCTGAATATCTCTTCACGGATACTTCCCAACTATCATTGACCGATAAATCACAAATAGTTATCTCGATCCAAACCCGAAATGTATCGTCGAGCACCGGTCGGAAAGGGTCGACTCGACACTAGAAAACAACATAAAACTAATGAAATATGCGGATGCCCGTTATTTGTTCCCCCATATATCTCCCTCCCCAGGCAGAGATCCCCCGAAGAATCATGGAGATTTATGTTACGGAATATTTATGTTCGTGGAGTCCCACGCTCTTATGGTTGCTGTGATAACAAGTTATGTGGGACAAAAATATTGTTCGTCGATTTTGACTCGAACCACAAACTGTGCGAAACATTTTTTTCACACTTTAACCCCTTAGGCCAACGAGTTTGGCCTTTCTTCTGATATTTCTGAAATTTAATTTGTAATAAAAACTGGTAAATGTGGTCTATACTAACAAAACTTTAAATGCTAGAGCTACCAATATCAGCTTGATTTGATGATAGGCGGAAAACGTAGTTTGTAGGACTTTTCGCAGTTCTTATTCCAAATGGAGGCGATGGGAGACTGTGCGCAAATCCTCAGGGGGTGCCGGAAAATGCAAACCATTAGTCCCTTGCAGCAAGTAGAAAATTCGGCGCAACCCAAAAATTATCTGAGGCTAGAAAATAGAGTAGAAAATTGGGTGCAAAAAAATACAAAAATTAAATTATTTAAGGTTGTACATAATTACATGTGTCTTATTTTTATTAACTATCTTATGCAAATCTTAATAGAAACTTGGTGTCCCATCAGACCAAAACCCCTTCCCCTTGTTTAATAAGGAAATTGGATATTATTGAAAATTTGGATTGTACGCAAAATTTCATGAATTTTCGACTTTTCTTTTTTTAGCGCGCAATACTTTACTCGAGCGCGCAAAGTTGCCTAATCTATATACATAAAACGCCAACCGTACGTATGTACGTATGCAAGGAGGGGTTGGAGAGGGAGTGGGGAGAGTCGGCGGTATCGGTGACGGGAGGAGTTGGGGGCGGGAGGAGGCGGAGTGAGTGGGTGGAGGAGAGAGTAGGAGGAATCGTTTTTGCCTACTTTGAGTAGGCTTTTCAGCTAGTCAGTCACCAATATATAAAATATGAACTCTGATAAACCCCAAGTGTAGTACATGAATTTCAATTACTTTTTAACGCTGATTCGCGTGATGCAGTAAGACTTGGGCGTCCTTGTGCGATCGATCTGGGGTAAAGTTGGACAACACTCAACAGAAAAAAATTAACCGCACACTAATCCGTTTTGAACCGTTCTGAATCCAAATCCGCGAAAAAAAAAAATCATAGGTGTATGTCTGTGTGTGTGTGTGATAAAATCTTGTGTCGTCCGCCCAGCCTTTAGTTCTCAACCGATTTTCGTGGTTCTTTTATTGTTCGACTCAGAAATCTTCAAAATTGCACACTATTTCACCAGAGTATCAAAATTAGCATGGGAGGGGGAGAGTGGGGGGATAATATTGAGAAAATATCGTATTTTTCAATGTTTCGGTTCCTTTATAGCTTACTAAGCTTTATAGCGCTTTATAGCTTTATAGCGCTTTATAGCTTACTAATTGTTTGAAATTGAGGAAAAGTTCTCATCAAACCTCCGGATTTTCATGAATTATTCTCTGTACCACCATGGAACTAATAGTGGTGCCAGGACACCATAAACCGCTTATTTCGTGGGTTTTTTGTTTGTGTTTCTACTTGAATACGGAATTGAACTTTGACGGACTGCCAACCAAAACAAATAGATCAAAGTTCAACTTTAAGAAGTATTACGAAGTATTATGGCCTGATTTGTTGGTTCTTTTATTTCTGTCCAATTACATTATTTTGTAATGTGTTATTACGACTGTTGTTTGCCTTATTATAGGCTGTTACATCTGATTAAATAAATAAATACCGCTTTGGTGCCAGACTGACACCATTAGTGACAGAGGGGGGGGGGGGGGGCTCGAATTCGAGTGTTGGGTATCGTAGATCATGGATTTCAAAATGCTCTTCAAATTCGAGGCTCCCATGCTGCTAGAAATGTTGCGGTGGATAAGTGTGAAGGGGGTCACTATTTCTTGTCTAAAATACTTAACAAAGTGCATCGAGTGAAAAAGTTTTATCGCTTACCACTTGGTTTAAATTGATCTAATGCTTATCCAATGGGACGTCCCCTGGAATGCATGCATTACTAAACAATATGTTTTTATTTGACCAGTTTTTAGCGGAATAATGACCGAAATTTGGTTTTCAAGTCAGTTTTTGTTCATTTAAGATCCTATTTTCAGATGTTTACTAAGTAAACCAATCTAGTTTACAAAGTAAATCCAAGTCTTGGATTATTTTTCAAGGTTTGGTTGAAAAATGTGAAAATAGGAGATTAAAACCGTTTCAGTAATCAAGAGCTGGTTTCTGAACTAGCTCTTTCCTTCTTTTGTTATTTTTTGTTGTTGTTATACGTGAACCACTTTTGTGCTATAGATCGTTATTTCCCTACTACATAAGCCACTGCCTAAGAATCTTTCTTGTTAAAAAATCTTTTTTTTTTAAATTCTGTATAATGGGCTTCTGAGAGGAATGATTTTGGTATTTTGAACAGTTAAAAGCCAAAATTTTTAAAATTTATAACATATTTTAGCACTTGATCGAATGTTAGTACTTGCAAGTAGTTTTGATTTAGAAACTCGGTTACCGGAATCGCTCTTTCGTCCAAATTTCATTGAAGCGCTCATCATCACATACATCATCATACATGAGATGATTAAGAACAAGTCGAGCTGGGACGCAATGGCAGTATTTGTCACATCAGTCCTCAAAGCAAAAAAGCTGGATGGAAGATGGGAGGAAGAAGAAGAAGATGAGGAATAGAATTGAAGGAGACCAGAAGTAGGAGCAGCCATTTGGCACAAAAAAAGGGCTCACCCTGAAGTAATACTGTACAAGTGGTCCCGGGGTGAGTCCTAAGCAGAGGGAGTGGGGTTTTAGTTGGTAGCCCCAATTCATGGGGAGTCCAACACTGTTGGGGTCAACTTCCCCTTCGCTCTTAAAGAGTTTCCCCACTTCCGTAAAAAAAAAAAAAAAAAAAAAAAAAAAATTGAAGCGCTCATCCGAGGGAGAAACTAGCGAGCGTGAAGAGGGTCAGCCTCCCGCCAGCACGCTCTCACGCCACCACAATCAATTCGGAAGCGCGATTCCACCCCCGACGCCTCCCTCTTCAACTCGATTATACGTAACTCGAGATAATCCCCCCCCTCACTCCTGTCGCGTTTTGAACGTTCCGAGTAGCAGCTACGCTGATGCGAACTGAACCGCTCGGGTCGAGGAACCCTTCGAACTATGGCGGAACGGATTCCTCGAGCGCATACCTTCGCACTGCTCCGCATAACTCCCGGGAATTTCATAGTTGGAGTTTGTTGTGTCGAGTTCCGCAAGTTCGCGGCGCCCTTCAGCACTCGAGTCTCTATTTGGCCCGAGCGAATTTGAATTTGATTTTTGCGAATTTCAGAGAAAATGAAGCTACTGCGATGGACTCGAAATTTTTAGCATGGACTTTTTTTTACAAAACTTGATTCCCCTGAAATCTATTTTGGAACATTCTAAAACGATTCATGAAGTTTCATTTTTCAAAAATGATGATTTTTAAAATGGTCATCTTCTTGTAGATCCAAAAAAAGTCTGCCTAGTGGGTGGCACATGGCTTCCTCTTATCCATAACCCGATTGTACGAGGTGTGTCCGAAAAGCATCCGACCTGCGTTTATATCTTGGCAGTGGTGATATTCTTTGTCATCCTGGTCGTGACATCCTTCGAAGTAGTTCTCATTTGATTGAGCCACACGCTCCCAGCAGCACGTCCTTGAAAGCAGATTTTGGAAAGGCCTTCACCTCGCACGTAGCATTACTCTGAATCATATCGATGTCATCGACCCGCTTTCCCTTGAGCGCCAATTTCAATTTTTGGAACATCCCAAAGTCGCAGGGAGCTATGTCGGGACTGTATAGAGGCTGGCAAAGGTGTCCAATATTGTGTTTCGCCAAAATTTGTTGCAGAAGGTTCGATGAAGGTGCTAGCGCGTTATCGTGGTGAAGAAGCCAGTCACTGCTTGACCAGAAACGCGGTCATTTTCTTCTCACGGCATCACGCAACCTTTTCAGAACTACAACGTAATTATTCTTTGCTGATCGTCTGCCCTTTTGGAGTAAATTCTTAGTGTACAATACCCTCACAATCGAAAAAATAATCAGCTCTGACTTGCTTTTTTCGGCCGTGGCTCTCTTGGACGCTTCCATTGTGGAAATTGTTCTAACTGTAACCATACACAGTAACCACGGTATTCAGGAAGTTCGTGAGGGTCTACTGGTTACGCTCATGGCCCGCAGAGGCCGCTCGAGCACTCTGGGGCGAAGATATTATTGCAGGTCGGATAATTTTCGGACACACCTCGTATAGATGATCCGATTCATAGTAGTTAATCTCAAAACATCAATCTCCAATCTCCCACTACCCTCATAGGGGACCACGTCAATCCGCACAATCCCTGAAAATGTGATTTTCATAGGGGGACAATATACACGTCGATCTGAACAATCCTGAAAAGTGTCATCAAATTCGTACGAAAAATGTTATAGCTGTTACAAGGATTTTACGCTCGCGTATTTATTTTCAACCTTGAAAATGGAAAACACTGCTTCCGCTACCTTGGTAGACTCGGAAGCAAAATGTATTCAATATAAGGATTCTACATAAGTACCTACCTTGAAACGTAAACCACCAAATTTTGAGGAGGGGTTGTTAGCATGGAACATGCTTTAGCCTTGACCTAACTGGCAAAAAGTGTTACGTTTTTCGGGTACGGTAACTAGGAACGGTATCGAGTCACGAAATTTTCCTTAGTCGTTCATACGAAACTAAGGATCGTGTAACGTGGTGTAACCTATGCGTTACTATTAACTATGAGATAATGTTGTAATCTCAATACAACTATAAAATACCTTCATATCTGAAGACTGATTTTTTAAAAGGCTATCGAGATAGCAGAATAGGTTTGATCGCGTTCTTCCAAATAAAATTGAACAGAATAAGAAAGCGCGGCTGAAGCATGTTCCATGTTTCTTTAATTACTTTTTATCTTACTCGATTCCTAAGGTTCATTATTGAAAATAAACATATTCAAGTCAAAAACCAATGCTTCCGCTACCTTGGTAGACCGGGAAACCACAGTATATAGGATCCGTAATATTAGGTTATCTTATTGCTTCCGAGTTTACTAAGGTAGTTGAAGGTAGTTTTCAATTTTAACGGTTGAAAAAAAAATTCTCCAAAATCGAAATTTTCACTAGCGTTTTACGTTTTTGGCCTTCCTGAACAATTTTGGTTTTGTGTCTGTCTGTGTGTGTGTCTGTCATGAAATCCTTGTAACGGGCAAAACTGTATGAAGTTGTGTCTGATTTCGATGACATTTTCAGGGATCATGCGGGTTGGCGTGTACATGGTCCCCTATGAGTGTAGTGCTAGGTACTCAGATATTGATATTTTTTGAGATTAACTACTATGCATCGGATCATCTGTACAATCTGGCTATTTATACGAGGGAGCTATGTGCCCCACCCACTTGGCAGACTTTTTTCCAACAACTACTCGTAATTCTGCAAGTTATGCTTTATATAAAAGGAAAATACACTATCTACCTGACTTGGAGGACGCATTTTTTTTCACACTTCTAGAGATATTGCGAGTTTTTCTCCACAGAGTAGGCTCGAAATAAAGGTTATTTCCGCCGGGTGAAACTCTGAAGACACCTTAGTGCGTTGTTGAAACTGTTTGAACCGTGTGGTGCGTATATCGTGGCAGGGAAACTTCTCACTGCCTCCCTCATCCTGCCTTTGATGTACTTGACGGTCGGGAAATTAATGGAAAAGAGGGGTAGCGATGGGGGCCTAAGTGAAGCAGCGTTTCCCGGACACGCCCCCCAACAAGCAAAAAGCTGTCGAGCCGGGAACAAACTGAAAAGGACCTCCACGGATCGTTAGGGAGAGTCGCGAAGAGGTTGAAATGCGTCATTGCCTCTTGGCAGGAGGGCACGGGGGTAATCGGTCGAAAAACGTACATTACCATAATGGCCTTTCCATCGACCTCGAAATGTTTACAATCAATACCGCCCTCGTCTCGTGGAAGGCTCTTGACCTTCCGAACTGAGATTCCTTCTTCAATCTACTTCAGGAGTGCTTTGGGTCTGACCTGAGAGGTCTACCAAGTTGATGCTGCCCATCTGAGCTACCTGACCATCGCAATTAGCATATCATAACAAGCGTGTTTAGTTTGAGCAAACACTCTAGCTAAGATTACAGAGCCACCAGTACCATCATTCTGTATGTAGCTGATAGGGTGAGCATTGAGTGGATGCTCATGCAATAAGGAATTTGCCTCACATTTTCAATTTTTTTTTTTTTTTTTTTTTTGAAAGAGGGTTTATTGATATGAAAGAAGATCATAATGTGCTGCTCGAAAAGCATCCAAAAAAATTAGTGAGTTTAAGGAAGATGGAAGTTTGAAAAGTAGCGGCAATCTGTATGGGGGCAGCCATGTTGCGACATGTCCGGCTGCCTAACCAATCTGGATTCCAATGAAATTCCATTCATGGAATGAGTATTAGGAAGAGTACCTTCATAGGGGGATCTGTGTCGCATACTACAGCAGTGCTACCTCTGGAAGCGTAAATGAAACTATTAGCTTACTTGCTCGAACACAGGAGAGAAGAACGCAGACGCATAAGTGACCAAAAGAAACAATTTTACTCACTTTTTATCACAATACAATTCTACCTATTAGTTTATCAAACATTATCTTCATATTCTCTTATTTGTTTCTATATTCGTTAGTTTCGTTATTTGAATCACCTTATTTGAGTTTCGTGTGGATTTTGGTCACAAGGGCGCCTACACTCTACCTGTTGACATTCTCTGATACTATTTGCTGAGATACTTCTTTTACTCTTCGGTCAGTTTTTGGATCGTTTTGTGCGAGGAAACCGGTGTTTTTTGACAGGGGCTTCACTTGTTTAGGCATTTTCTTGTACGGTAATTTTTTCCCTAGGGCCCTATCATAGGATTTGATTTGAAATCCCAGAATCTAACATTGAGGCAAATTCCCCATTGACGTTACTCTACATTTTACTACACTCCAAAGGTTACGTTAACTACAAATGGCGCTTTTTGTTACGTTGAATCGAGGAAGCAATTCAGAAAAATAGTTCGTAGGTAGGTAATAAGTCATTTACACTGTACTGTTGTAATGCGTTTAATTCGAACCTTAGTCCAGGTTCACTACTCCCTCTGATGACAAAACAACTTGAAATTGCCTGACGTTTTCTTGAATTCAAGCTCGAATTTTTCATCAGAGACCAGATAATCTCAAAGTTGACCATATTGTAGGAAATCTAAAAATATTTAAAAAGAAATTTTCAAGAGATTTGCCAGTTTCCTGAATTTTTTGAAAAAGTAGTAAAATTTAAATAATTTTATGAATTTTTACTTTTTCAAATTCGTCCATGTTTGGGCTGCTGGTATGGTCTTTAGAGCCAGACTACCTCTCTTGGAAATACCCGTCCCTTGGGGAATTCCCCAGCGCAGGAGTGGGGAACTCCTATAAGTATCCGTCTCCCTAAAGCCTGACACAGTCTGGTGGAAAGATTTGAGTGTAGTACTCTTATGAACAAACCTCTTGCCTTTTTACTAAACATCCTAAAACTTCGCCAATTCAACCAAAAGCTTTCAAAATTTAAATTGGTCAGTTTCAGCACAACCCAAAACCTCCTATACACATTGTCCCTCAACTCAATCAGCTGTCTTTGCCGTATGGGACAGTTACTGAGCGAAGCTTGCATAGCAGTCGGGGACTATCCATGGCACTCCCGGGAGGTCGGACTTTCACTTTCTGCTCGCAGGCTGATAGCCACTGCACTGCCAGCGCAGTCAAGGCTCGTAATATGAACTATGCCACTGCACTCCCTCACATAGGCAGGGGGTTGTGGAAGGATGTAAGGAGTACAGAACACATGAAAGGCCAGAATGGGGTATTTCAGTCAATTTTTTTTATTTTTTTTCCAAAAGAGTATGGCTCAGGAATAACGGTAATCGGGTCTGTTCGTCGAGAAAATGTTTTTAAAAAATCAGAGAAGCTAAGGAAAGTTGAAGATTTGAATGGTGTGACGTAGCTAGCCAATCGTGACGTAGCTAGCCAACTGTCTTTGAAAAAGTATCCATGCACAGAAACCCCTCTTGGATACTACAAAATTCTACTCACACACGCGCGTGGGGCAGTCCGCAGCGTAGTCCTTGCCTAGTGTGTGTGCATTTATAGCGGTCCGCCTTTTTCAAACGTGTGATCTCTTCAATTATTTTTTCTACCATTTGTTATAGTATCATTGGGCTTAAAGTTGTTGTATATGGGTTTTCAAGGGTGCTGAATCCAAATTTGAGGTCAAAAACCTGAATTTCCGACCCACCGAAATACCCCATTGCCACTTTACACATTTATTAAAACAGTGCTCACTTTGGGAGTGCTGTTGTATTAGTTGGTTCGGCGGTGTTGTGATCCCTTTTTCCGGACCTGGGAGTGCAATGGCTACACCCGGTAAATTCAAACCTCCCATTTAAATTCATCAAATTGAAAATTGATGAAATTTTCCAGAATTGTACGAATTGGCGAGTAGATGGTCTTTTATGATAATCATGGCCCCCGAATTGACAGTAGCCATTGCGCATGCAATTCTTCGACTTCGAAGAAATATTCAGAGATTGTGCAAGGACTGATGTTTTGAGATTAACTACTATGCATCGGATCATCTATACAATCGGGTTATGGATACCAAGAAGCTATGTGCCACGGTACTTTTCCGTTATCCCCCCCAGTCTGTTTTACAACTTTTGCGACTGTTTCACGCCTGCCCGATGTTTCTAGGCACCGGTAGTATTCCGTATGTATTTAACCCTTGATTTCCCACTTTTTCAAAAAAAAAAAAATTTTCGGATATTTTAGATAATTTTGATGTATTAGTATTCAAGATTGTGGTTTACCAACCAAATGACACAGAATTGCTAGTTCTGACCGAGATGCATGTGAATTTTCTTAATTTGATGAAAATTGGATGGTATATTTTTGGACACCTCAAGAGGGGGATGGCTATCGTTATCATGGCTATTAAGTGGTGGGGGGATGGTTATCGTTGTTTTAAAAATGGATACTTAGAATACGTTCCATCCAATTTTGGCTGGATAGAACCAGCAGCTTTTTATTCTAAAACAAACGAATAAACGAAATGACACTAATTAAATTGTAATTAAATTAAAAGCCCAATAAGACCTCCTTGTTCAGTAGTATCTTATTGGAATATTGATGCAGGGGCCCCCAATATCAGTTTTGACTCAAGAGTAGTTGAACAGTGTTCAGAATGCTTAAAAATCGGACTTCCGAAAAGATACTTCAGGATATTAAGGGTTAATAAATTAATGTACGCTCAGTTTGAGGGAGTAAAGAGATATCAGTGAATTCTTGGAAAAAAAGGGGGTAAAGTCATTGACCATAGGCACTGCTCGCTTGCTTGGATCCAATACCTTCTAAAGGTAATCCTTTTTTTTCTTCTTATTTAAAATAATATAATTTATTCCCACAGCTTGAAATTGTGACGAATTTGACATAAATATGTACCTAATGTAAGTAAGAAGGAATGCCTAGAAACACCGGGCGGGTGTGTTGAAGACAGATTAGAAGAGGGGTTAAAACGGAAAAGTACCTGTGCCACACCCACTTGGTAGACTCTTTTCACTTAGAATGAAATCTATTCATCCACGAGAGATCAAATTAACGCTCAGCTAATTTAGGAACAATATGACTCGAAGTGTTCGCAAACTACCCATCACGAATGAACAAGCCATTACGATGCACGATGTAGAGCAATGTTGTTTTATCAGGGATCGCTGCTAGTAACAGTGCGGTGCTGATCTCCAAGTCAGATTTACACCAGCGCCTCGCCTCGCGTTCTATTCAGAGCATCCATCACTGTCTTGGATCCACTCTCCACAAACAGGACTTATTCCGAAGGAAAACAAAGTGATCGATTCATGAATAAGAAAAGATGTTTTTGAATGACCATCGAGCATTTGGTTCTTTTTGCAAATCACGTATTTATTAGGACCTAGTTTACTCAAGTGGCGCTCTGGGAATGTTTGGTTCGTTTATGCACTCCGTTGGTCCACTCCTTCGCCGAGCAAAATTTCTCGGCGCCACGGGAAACATCGCAACATGTATAAGATTTAGGACAACTCGATAAAGTTACCTCGCCCATCTGATCAGGCAGGATTCGGATTCGTATTCAGAAGTCCCAGAGAGGCAGCCTTTGAAATTCCAGCTACTTGGAGCTGTACCGAAGTCAGCCTGTAATATACGATTCGATGAGCTGAGCGTTTTTGAATTGACAAAAAAATATACAGTTTTACCTTGTACTACCACCATTTACTGAATTCTTAAATTAAAATTTGGCCTTTTTAGAATTGAATTTTTGATTTTGAACTTTCCTGATGGAAAGAGAGTCCATAAATAATACCTTGGATTGTAATATTCGATTCGATGAGCAGAGGCGTTTCTAATGCCAAATTGAGTGTTTTTCTTTCCAATTTTCTTAAAATAAGGCATTTACCTTGTACTGTCACAATTTATTAAATTTTTAAATTATTATTCGGTCATTTTTCGAGTCGAATTTGTGATTTTAGACTTTTCGATGAGCTGAAGTGTTTAACTTGGGAATCTTCAAAAATAAAGCGTTTACCCTTTAATAAATGTTTTAATTGAAATTCGGCCATTTATAGAATTGAATTTTTGATTTGTACTTCCCTAATGAAAAGAGCGTATAATAAAGATACCTTTGAATGTAGAGTAAGATTCGATGAGCTGAGGTGTTTTTGATGCCGAATTGAGGTGTTTTACTTTTAAATTGTCAAAAATACGCGTTCTTACCATTTATTCAATTTTTAAATTAATATTTGGCCTTTTTGGAATTTAATTTTTGATTTTAGACTTCCCTAATGGAAAGAGAGTCCAAAAATAACACCTTGGATTGTAAAGTACGATTCGATGAGCTGAAGCGTTTTTGAAGCCAATTTGAGGTGTTTAACCTTTGAATCGACAAAAAAATATCGTTTTGTCTTTAACTGTCGCAATTTACTAAATGTTTAAATCAAAATTTGGCCTTTTTAGAATTTATTTTTTGATTTTAAACTTCTCTAATGAAAAGAGCGTCCAATAAAGATATCTTTGAATGTAGAGTAAGATTCGATGATCTGAGGTATTTTTGATGCCGAATTGAGATGTTTTACCCTTGAATCTTCAAAAAATATGTGTTTTGACCATTTACTCAATTTTTAAATCAAAATTTTGCCATTTTCAGAATCAAATGTTTGATTTTGGACTTCCCTGATGGAAAGACAGTCCAAAAATACCTTGGAATGCAAAGTACGATTCGATGAGCTGTTTTTGATGCCAAATTGAGGTGGTTTACCTTCGAATCGTCATAAAATAAGGCCCTTTACCTTCTTCCGCTGCAGTTTACTAAATTTTTAAATTTGAATTTGGCCATTTTTCGAATTGAATTTTGATTCTGGACTTTCCTAATAAAAAGAGCCTCCGAAAATGATACCTTTGATCGTGAAGTAAGATTCTTTGAGCAGAGGCGTTTTGATGCCAAATTGAAGTGTTTTTCCCTCGAATCGGTACAAAAATATTCATTCATACATTACTACCGCAATTTACTGAATTTTTAAATCAAATTTTTTTTTTTAATTTGAATTTTCGAAATCGGATGTCTCCAACAGAAAGATCTATTTTAGCCTATCTATCTGCCTTAGCCCCCTCAAATAAAGGGTGCTAAGTGAAAACCCCATCTCCGACAATTTTTGAGGTGAGGCGATCTCGGTGAGAGGGTCTTGATCGGTTTCCGTTCGTTCCTCGTTCCAGGTTAGTATTTCACGAAATTAAAGGCGCAAACACTAAAAAAGTTGAACTTACCTAAATTTTAAAGGATTTTAGAAATTCAGTAGTGCACTGCCCTAGGGAATTGAAAACCTGAAATATTGCCGCTGGAAACCTCAAGATCGAACGATAATTGCCAGAGAAATATGGTAAAAACTGTTTATTCATTAGTTTTTCCAATTTTTCTCTGGCAATTATTGTTCGATTTGATGATTCCGTCGGCAATATTTCAATTTTGTAATTCCCTAGGGCCGTGTACCAATGAATTTCTAAAATCCTTTAAAATTTCAAATTTAGGAACAACTTTTTACGTTTTTGCGCCTTCAATTTCGCTAAAAACTAAGAACGAACGGCGACTGACTGAGACCCCTTAACAATGACAACTGTAACAGAACCTCTAGCTGCTAGAATTTTCCATTGTTACCTGGGACTTCTTTTCTTGCGCCAGACTAAGTCTGGTCAAGTCTGTCAAGTCTTGAAACCCAAAATTTAGTGGAAGTTGGTAGTTGTGCTTTCTCTGATGTACTTTCATATCAGTGGTCGTCACTTCAGTAGAAATATGCAACATTCTCATCAATTCCACACTTATTGATACCGAAAAGGGGAGTTGGGGTTCTGACCAAGTTGTACGTTGGAGTCTACCCTTCAAGGGAAAGTAACCCATAAAGGATTTTGCGTCTCGTCTACTCCGTTCTTTCTCTTGTATCTGGAAAAAATTCGCATATGAACCGAAGAAGAAATTGGGGGTGGGATATTGTAGAAACTACTATGCACTGGGACTTTCGGGTTCCATACTTTCCGATCAGGAGGCAGTTCTTCTCACATGTTGCTTTTACCTTAAGCTCCTTCGAGCTCATAATTTATCAAGGCTGTATCCCTCCGACAGATTGGTCATTGTTTCGCTCAGCCGAAGATAACGCTCGGAAAGGCTCTCTATTAGGGCCGGCTCTATTTACGGTCATCGACTATCGCTCTGTGCTACCTACCGCCTCTCCTGCCCTCCGGTTTAGAACCCGCGAGTTTTGAGAGATGATATCTCTTTTATTCAAATCGATAATCCCGTCGCATCACTCTTTCGGTGGTCCCCGCTCTGCTACGCTCTATAAGCCCGTTTTATTCCCTTCAGCCTTATTAACTTTCAGTGAATATACCCTTCTTTCCCTTGGTAATAAATACAATGACGAATAAGGGTAAACATCCAGTTTCAAAACCCCCTATTTGAAAAATCAATCTTAACACTCAAATTTTGATAGATGGAGTATCCATGATGATTCAGTATGTTGAATAAGATTTTGTTTAATTTTTTATTTTTCTAAATTGCTTCCGAGTCTACCAAGGTGCGGAAGCTTTGTTTTCACTTTTCAAGAATTAAAAAAAAAAGTTCTCCAAAATCCAAATGAAATCCAAACTGAAATTTTCTATCAGATTTCAATGATTAGTATTTAGATGGTCCTCTAAGGAAATCATCACCTTCGGAATGAAAGTAGCCTCTGCGCATGCGCAAACGTGAATTTCCTTGTAACGGCCATAACTTCCACATTTTCTACCCGATTTCGATGAAATTTTCAGGGATTATGCGGATTAGGTTGTAGATGGTCCCCAATGAAAATCAGGGCCTTAAAATTTACAGAAGCCTCTGCGCCATGCGCATACGTAAAATCCTTGTAAAAGCCATAAAATTTACATTTTTAATCCGAATTTGATGACATTTTCTAGGATTGTCCAGGTTAGCGTGGAGATGGTTCCCTATGAGGGTAGTGAAAGGTACTTAGAGATTGGTGTTTTGAGATTAACTATTAAGCATCGGATCGTCTATATAATCGGGTTATGGATACGAGAAAGCTATGTGCCACACCCACTTGGCAGAATTTTTTTTCTGTTTTAATTATTTCTCTGAGTTTGTGCAGCAGATTAATATCGATACTGTTATGAATTTATTCAGACTCATTGTTACCTACTTTGAATGAATTTAATAAAATCGGCAAAATTGGACTACATTTACATTAAATGTAAATTTTACTTTGAATTTACTCTGACGAAAAAGAAAGTGAGTAGTAGGAAAAACGTTGACTGAGCAGTGGCTAAAGCGAAGGATGTCGACCTGTATGAAGCCATTAGAACGGGAGAAGTGAGGGTGAGAGGTAGATCATCTGGCTCGAAACCGATACAATTTCCGATACATTTCCAGATAGGTATTCATTATTTCAATAAATTTGTATTATGTTTATTTTGGTTTATTATTTGCAATAATGAACCTTTGAAATCGACCAAGAAAAAAATTGTTCAACCCCCCTCAAAATTTTTTGGTTTACGTTTCAAGGTACGTAGAATCCAAAAATCGAATGAAAATTTGGCCGTCCGTCCGCCGTACGCCGCACTTTCCTTGATTCCCATGATCCGATTTTCATGAAATTTAGTATGTGGGCTCCATTCGGGGTCTAGTTGTGCCCCGAAGCTTTTGGTTGATGTTAAACTTTTGTAAGGGGTGAAAAATAAGGGTTGAAATTTTCAAAAATTGTCCTAGCTCGAGAACTCTTGAAATGATGGTATCGTTTTTTCACCAATTTTAAATAGTATTGCATTTAAAAAATTTTTGGAGACCTCGCGGAGCTCTGTAGGACAAACCGTTCGCACCCTACGAGAAATTAAAGGTTGGACTTACGATAAATCAGAAACACAGCGTTGATGGTGTGCTGCGTGGAACAGGGTATTTGCTTTTTGCGGACGATTTGAAGCTGTACCGTACTGTTGAGTCGATCTGCGACTGCCGGGATCTGCAGACTTCCATCGACGCACTTTTCTTGTGGTGCTCGTCCAACAGCTTGGCCCTAAACCCATCCAAATGCTCGGCGATGACCTTCCATCGGTCTGAATCCCCCATCCTCTACGACTACCATATAAAAAACACTCATCTGGCCAGGGTATCTTCGGTTCGCGATCTAGGAGTTTTGATGGACCATCATCTCACTTTCTCGAACCACATAGTCACCATATCGTGCAAGGCAATGAAACTGCTTGGATTCGTTAAGCGAAGTACTAGGGAATTCGACCAGGTGCCAGCTTTAGTGACTCTTCACAAGGCACTGGTTTTACCAGTCCTTGGATATGCTTCCGTTATTTGGAGTCCATATTACAAGTGCCACATTTACCAATTGGAACGAATCCACCATAGGTTCCTCCGGTACATAGTTTCAAGCTCCATTTACCCCGGGATTCAGTGGACTATGCGGAGTTGAATGGGATATGCAAGACTCTCGACCTAGTAGACTGCAGGCGCTTAGCCGACTTGGCATTTTTCCACTAGCTGCTGACGGGTTCGGTCGAATCACCATTCCTCCTGTCCAGGATCAATTTCTTAACCCCCCGACTGAGCTCAAGATCACACTCGCTTTTTTGTATTCCCTTCTCTCGCACGAATTACCTTTACAATAGCCCTCTGTCTCGTCTGCCAAGAGAAGCAAACTTTTTCATATCTAGTTGCCCGGACATTGACTTCTTTCACCAATCATTGACTCTCATACGTCGAGAAGTGTTGCTCATTATTCTAAGTCTAAATAGAACGAGAAGTGTTATTTCATTGCCATAGTTTTCAATTTTCTAACGTGGACAGTGTTGTATTAATTATTTATTGTCACATTAAACATGGTTAGCATTAAGTATGTTTACATTGTATTGGACTTGCCCGTTTGAATTAATAAATAAATAAATAAACACGAGTGTGAATCGCAAAAGAGGCCTAATCTCCGTTCAAATTATAGCTGACCGAAATGCGATCGATGTTTTTCTTCATGTTGGATGGTGCAGCTATGCAGACGAGTGATCAATATAGAAAAATAATAAACCATTGTGTTATAATTTGCAGCGTTTTTCTTCTTAAACCTTAACATTAAATAGTGAATTTCTCAAAAAGAGGAGAAATGAGGAATTAGAGCACTTGATGAATGTTTTCTGGCACTATCCCTCGACTCAATCCCGTTGAAATTTGCCGCGACTTTTTTTTTCTATGAAATTTTCAATACGAATAGAAAGCTTCTTGAAAAATTAAAGTCGCGGGAAAGTGTGGAGAGGAAAAAAACCACATCCTCTCATTTTTCATATCAACAGAAGATGGAATAGAATAGAACAGTAAAGATTATGATGTCACCAACCAGTATCTGATTAGGGATAACTTCATTGACACGATCACCATCTACAAAACTTATACCTGCTGTACCAAGCACATCTAACATTGTGGAACTGAGTTGTGGAAGCGCTCTCTCCAGCATCTGCAGCGCTAATGACAGTGACGATTTAGCTTCATCATTCAGTGTAATGCACTTCTAAAGACATCTAATTATTACCTACGTTTCGGTACCGTAAAACCGTCAAACTTTACCGCAAGATTTACTCCAAAACATTTCCTAATACAATTTCTCCCACTCGAAATGGGTTAATTTGATTTTTTTTAATAAGTGAATTGATCTTCAGGGCTTCTTGAACATTTTGAGTGGTCGAGCTCATTGATCAGATAGTTGTAACCCCCCTATTTAATTGTTTAAATGTTGGAATAAAGTTACCTACGAGTGCGTCTATCTTTACTCCACTCTGAAAAACTCATGATTATCGCTACAGAAACGGGCAGTGGTGCTATGATACTAGTCGGGATTGAATTCATTACCCCAGAAATACTTGATAATATCAAGTATTTATAATATTAATATAAAATATATTCTGAAAAATTGAACTTTTTAGCTTGAAAAATACAAGTTATAACTAAGAAAAATATAAATTCCAATGAACATTTATTTCAACGAATTTGCTTGAAATGCAATATTTCTGGTTAAAAGATTACAATTTCAGTCTTCCAGTACAGACAGACTTATGTAGGTAATCGAGCAAAACTTTCTACAAGTAAAGTAATATTGAAGGACAATCAACGATAAATGAATGACTTAACAAAATCACAGAAAAAGTCTGTTTCACATTCGATAACTTTCAAATGAATTGCAATGGTAAATTTCAAAGTTAACCCACGAGTAAATAATATTGTGAATCACAACTTATGAGACCAAACCACGTTTATGTTCATATCATAATGCAGCTGTTCAGTTGTAAAGTTTCGGTAGGGGCGCGTACCAAGCTTTTTCTCATTTCTTCTCCCCATCTCTAACTTTTGACATGAGATACACTAGAAACCTTACATTCAACACTGCAAAAATGATAAAACTCAAATATTTTTTGAGATTAAATAAGAAAAATATGAGTGAGGCTACCTTTATCCCAACCTTTATTATAAAGGTTGGGATAAAGGTAGCCTCACTCATATTTTTCTTATTTAATCTCAAAAAATATTTTAGTGGAGTTTAATTTAACTATAATAGTGGAGTAAAGATACCCGGTTTTTGGAGTAAAGTTACCATCAAATTTTTGGTTAACAAAGGCATAACTAAGAAAACACATTTTTGAGAATTTGATTAGTGTATTTTGTTCAAAATAAGATGTTGAAAGTGATATGTTGGGGGCTTGCCTGGTAAATCCACTCCAAACACCTGATATGGAAGAAATTTTGGAGCACGAGAAACAGGACAAAAACATATTGTTTAGTAATGCATGCATTCCAGGGGACGTCCCATTGGATAAGTATTGGATCAGTTTAACCAGTTGTTAAGCGATAAGACTGTTTCTCTTGATGTAATTTGTTTATTACTTTAGGGAAGAAATAATGACACCCCCCCCCCCCCACCATTATAAACCATAACACTTCTAGCGGCATGGTAGCCTCGAATCTGAAGAGCATTTTAAAATCCATGATCTACGACACCCAACATGCGACTTCGAGTTCACCCCCCCCCCCATCACCACCAATGGTACCAGTCTGGCACCAAAGCGGAAATACGTCGTAACATTGAACTTTCATCTATTAGGTTTAGTAGGCAGTCCGACGAATGTCACATCCGTATTCAAGGTGAAACACCAAAAAACCCAAGAAATATGAGGTTTATGGTGCCTTGGCACCATGGTGGCACCACTTTTATTTCCATGGTGGTACAGGAAGTAATTCATGCAAATCCTAAGGTATAATGAGAATTTTTCCTCAATTTCAAAGCTTGGATACAATTAGTAAGCAGTAAAGGAACCGAAATATTGAAAAATTGGATATTTTGTGAATATTATCCCCCCACCCGGCCCCTCCTCTTGCAAATTTTGGTACTCTGGTGAAATCATGTACAACTAGGAAGTTATTTTAGTCAAACAAAAAAAAACACACAAATCGGTTGGAAATTGAGGCCTGGGCAGAGTTTACAAGATTATGCCCGCAAACGTACGTTTTTTAAGCATTAACCCCCCTCTCCCCCCCTTAAAAGGCGAAATTCGAAATTCCGGTGCCGTAGTGCACAACTAGATAGTTTTCCGCGTCGAAGAAAAAAAGAACCACGAAAATCGGTTGAGAACTAAGGCCTGGGCAGAGTCCACAAGATTATGCCCAAAAACACACGTTTTTTGAGCATTAACCCCCCCTTCCCCTCCTTAAAAGGCAAAATTCGAAATTCCGGCGACGTAGTGCACAACTAGATAGTTTTCCGCGTCGAACAAAAAAAGAACCAGGAAAATCGGTTGAGAACTAAGGCCTGGGCAGAGTGCACAAGATTTTGTTACACACACACATACACACACACATACACCTACACAGACACACACACACACAGACATACACCTATGGTTTTTTTCGCGGATTTGGATTCAGAATGGTCTAAAACGGATTACTGTGTGGTTATTTTTTTTTCTGTTGAGTGTTGTCCAACTTCACCCCAGATCGATCGCATAAGGACGCCCTAGTCTTACTGTGGGACGTCCTAAACAGCTGAACAGGAAACTATGACTGATAACAGCTGATAACATGGATAAAGGCGCCATCGCAAGCCGCATTGATTCTCTGGGATGTGGAGAACAACGATTAGCTAACTTTTATCTAGGTTCTACCACGCTTACGTCACAATTGAAGATTCTCACTTTTTGGGGTAAAGTTTGACGGTTTTACGGTAACTAAACTTTTGTAAAATTGGTGAAATGTTACTTTATTTTTGAATTTAAAATTTCAATATTTTTTAGTAAACTCCGAATATTATTCATCGTGCAATTTTCTTTCCTTAAAATATGAAGTAGTATGAAATCCATGATCAGAGCAAATTCCTCTAAAAGAACTCTCCTCAAATTGATTTTTGATCACTTGATCCATAATTTCACAGTACTGTGCCCTGTTGATCGCGTGAGACTGTCTGCTTCTGTTGAATTCCGGCCTTTGAACGGCTTTTCTGTCGGATATGTTACGGTCTCAAGCGTCCTGAACAAACAATCGTAATAATGCGAACCCTTCTCCCTCAAAGTTTAAAACACCACTCGTTTCCTCCGCGAGTTTATATACAGTCTTTTGTAGCCCGGACGACGCTTTTCCCAGGTTGGGAAGGAATTTAGTAAAGTTTATTCTCGGTCTAACCAAAGCAAAGAGGCTGTTGAGTTGGGAAGACGGGACCATACAAAGTGGGAAAAGGGTCCTTCCTTTGTAAACCACTTTAACCACTGCCCTCAGGAGCGTCCCTTGTCTAGTTTGTTTGAATGGACACTCGGATGTAAGAACATTCATCTCTAACTCCCTCTACCTTCGTTTCAATTGGCAAAGTGAACTATTGTTATAGTCCTACTCAAAAGGGGTAGAGACCTAATATTTTCCTCTCTTTTTTCCAAGATCCTCTATCGTTTTTCTCGTTTATTCTTTGTTTTCCTCATTCTCTTTTAGCGTCCGTTTTTATAGGCGTCGTCACAGGTGATGAGTAAGCCTTCCTCCGTATTACGACGTAACACGTTGCTTCCTCTTCCTAGAGTGCTTACTAGCTGCACTATTTGTAATGAACCACCTGTTTTTATGGCAGGCATCGTAAACTGCGACTAAATTAGTGTTAGGGCCTCGTCGATACAACCTATAGTACTTTACGGGAGGTTCGGCCATTGAGAACGTTTTATCTATTTCACTCGACAAAAGTGACCGTTTCACAATAGAGATAAAGTAAAAACGGTGTATTTCATGTATTTACAATTTTATTCAATTTTTAGAATCGAATGAGACCACCGAGAGCTCTGTAGGATCAACCGTTCGACTGGTGGTTTCAACGAGAAATTATTCAGAAATACAAGAGGCCTGAAGAGTCATCGCTTGTAGTTCCACAGATCGCCATCAGGGTAGATTGAGGGAGGTTGAAGGTTGTGCACTTCCTCACCCCAATTCATGATGTTGAGTCACTTATTAGGTGAAATGCCAACACTAGCAAGCAAAAGCAGGCGAAAACAAATTGTTGATATGTGAAAAGAAAACCGGAAAACCGTGAATGAATGAATGTTTTTTATTTGCTGTGTAACACATAGTGCATAACAATAGTCAAAATAGATAATAAACAATGGCTAACAAATTAATATAACAAGTGATAATATTAGGACAGGTAACGTAGGTTAAAAAAAAGACAGAAAAAGGGGGGAAGAAGAAAAGTAGGTGAAAAGAACTCCAAGCCACAAAAGCAGCGGAGCCGGCAGGGGGTACCCAGCCGGGCCCAGACCCACCCACCATGGCGGCTCCCAGACCGTATGCCCAAATGGACAACGGCCAAGTCTGCAACGCAGACACTACAAACGAGAGAAATCTTAAAATGGGAACAACAAAATTACATATACACAGGTAATTTATCAAAATACAAAAAAATTTGATGTCGGCCTGGAATCGAACCCGGGTTTTCCAGACGATCGGCGACGTTCACGTACGGTTGGGATTCTGTGTATTAGACTAGCTTAGCAGGGAAAATGCTGGCAAAACAAATTTTAGATTATAATATAATCTAATCTAAGCTGGGGGAGGGGGGTATTACACAGAGCCATAAGCTTGGTTACAGAACGTAGGCTGTGGGGGGAGGGATATTACATAGAGCATTAGCCGGGGGGGGGGGGAGTATTACACAGAGCCATAAGCTTGGTTACAGAGCGTAAGCTGTGGGGGTGAGGGATATTACACAGAGCATATGCTGTGGGGGGAGGGATATTACAGAGCTTAAGCTGTGGGAGGAGGGATATTACAGAGCATTAGCTAAGGGAGGGGGTTATTACAGGGAGTTACACTTCACACAGGTTGGAATTCCAACCTGGGAGGTAGCATGACTCTCTCCTCTGACTATTCCCGCCAGCAACGCTTCTAACTCCTCCCACCAGAAACGCCTCTAACTCCTCCCGCCTCCGACTCCTCTCCCCTCTAACTACTCCCGCCAGCAACTCCATTAACTCCTCCTGCCTTTGATTCCTCTGACTCTTTCCGCTTCCCTTTCTTCCAACTCCTTCCGCCTCCCGCCCAACCCTTCTCCAACCCCTCTCGCTTCCGACTCCTCCAACACCTCTCGCCTCCGACTCCTCCAACCCCTCTAGCCTCCGACTCCTCCAACCCCTCTCGCCTCCGACTCCTCCAACTCCTCTCCCTTCTGACTACTCCCGCCAGCAACTCCTCTAACTCCTCCTACCTCTGATTCCTCTGACTCTTTCCGCTTCCCTTTCTTCCAATTCCTTCCGCCTCCCGCCCAACCCTTCTCCAACCCCTCTCGCTTCCGACTCCTCCAACCCCTCTCGCCTCCGACTCCTCCAACCCCTCTCGCCTCCGACTCCTCCAACCCCTCTCGCCTCCGACTCCTCCAACCCCTCTCGCCTCCGACTCCTCCAACCCCTCTCGCCTCCGACTCCTCCAACCCCTCTCGCCTCCGACTCCTCCAACCCCTCTCGCCTCCGACTCCTCCAACTCCTCTCCCTTCTGACTACTCCCTCCAGCAACTCCTCTAACTCCTCCTGCCTCTGATTCCTCTGACTCTTTCCGCTTCCCTTTCTTCCAATTCCTTCCACCTCCCGCCCAACCATTCTCCAACCCCTCCGACTCCTCCAACTCCTCTCGCCTCCGACTCCTCTGGCCTCCGACTTCTCCAACCCCTCTCGCCTCCGACTCCTCCAACTCCTCTCGCCTCCGACTTCTCCAACTCCTCTCGCTTCCGACTTCTCCAACCCCTCTCGCCTCCGACTTCTCCAACCCTCTCGCCTCCGACTCCTCCAACCCCTATCTCCTCCGACTCCTTCAAATCCTCTCCCCTCTGACTACTCCCGCCAGCAACTCCTCTAACTCCTCCTGCCTCTGATTCCTCTGACTCTTTCCGCTTCCCTTTCTTCCAATTCCTTCCGCCTCCCGCCCAACCATTCTCCAACCCCTCTCGCCTCCGACTCCTCCAACTCCTCTCGCTTCCGACTCCTCCAACTCCTCTCGCCTCCAACCCCTCTCGCCTCCGACTTCTCCAACCCCTCTCGCCTCCGACTTCTCCAACCCCTCTCGCCTCCGACTCCTCCAACCCCTCTCGCCTCCGACTCCTCCAATCCCTATCTCCTCCGACTCCTTCAAATCCTCTCTCCTCTGACTACTCCCGCCAGCAACTCCTCTAACTCCTCCTACCTCTGATTCCTCTGACTCTTTCCGCTTCCCTTTCTTCCAATTCCTTCCGCCTCCCGCCCAACCATTCTCCAACCCCTCTCGCCTCCGACTCCTCCAACTCCTCTCGCTTCCGACTCCTCCAACTCCTCTCGCCTCCAACCCCTCTCGCCTCCGACTTCTCCAACCCCTCTCGCCTCCGACTTCTCCAACCCCTCTCGCCTCCGACTTCTCCAACCCCTCTCGCCTCCGACTCCTCCAATCCCTATCTCCTCCGACTCCTTCAAATCCTCTCTCCTCTGACTACTCCCGCCAGCAACTCCTCTAACTCCTCCTACCTCTGATTCCTCTGACTCTTTCCGCTTCCCTTTCTTCCAATTCCTTCCGCCTCCCGCCCAACCATTCTCCAACCCCTCTCGCCTCCGACTCCTCCAACTCCTCTCGCTTCCGACTCCTCCAACTCCTCTCGCCTCCAACCCCTCTCGCCTCCGACTTCTCCAACCCCTCTCGCCTCCGACTCCTCCAACTCCTCTCGCTTCCGACTCCTCCAACTCCTCTCGCCTCCAACCCCTCTCGCCTCCGACTTCTCCAACCCCTCTCGCCTCCGACTTCTCCAACCCCTCTCGCCTCCGACTCCTCCAATCCCTATCTCCTCCGACTCCTTCAAATCCTCTCCCCTCTGACTACTCCCGCCAGCAACTCCTCTAACTCCTCCTGCCTCTGATTCCTCTGACTCTTTCCGCTTCCCTTTCTTCCAATTCCTTCCGCCTCCCGCCCAACCATTCTCCAACCCCTCTCGCCTCCGACTCCTCCAACTCCTCTCGCCTCCGACTCCTCCAACTCCTCTCGCCTCCAACCCCTCTCGCCTCCGACTTCTCCAACCCCTCTCGCCTCCGACTCCTCCAATCCCTATCTCCTCCGACTCCTTCAAATCCTCTCTCCTCTGACTACTCCCGCCAGCAACTCCTCTAACTCCTCCTACCTCTGATTCCTCTGACTCTTTCCGCTTCCCTTTCTTCCAATTCCTTCCGCCTCCCGCCCAACCATTCTCCAACCCCTCTCGCCTCCGACTTCTCCAACCCCTCTCGCCTCCGACTACTCCAACCTCTCTCGCCTCCGACTCCTCCAACCCCTCTCGCCTCCGACTACTCCAACCCCTCTCGCCTCCGACTTCTCCAACCCCTCTCGCCTCCGACTACTCCAACCTCTCTCGCCTCCGACTCCTCCAACTCCTCTCGCCTCCGACTTTTCTAACTCCTCGCGTTAGGGCGACGTACACATGATCGAACGTTGATAATGCATGCACTTATATCATCCAAGTACGCCGATCATCCATGTACACTAATCAACCATGTACGCTCATCATTGTTCATGTACTCATGAACGTTGATCATGCACACACTTCAATCAACCAAGTATGCTGGCCATCCATGTACGCTGGTGTTCTTTGTACTCGTTATCTGATCATCCATGTACTCGTATCATCCATGATATACTGATTATCTTTTTAATCTAATCATCAATGATCGCTGGTCACCATTGTACTCTAATCATCCATGTACTCTGAACATTCATGTACGCTGGTTATCTTTGTGCTCTGATCACCCATGTACTCCATTTCGCCTCCCTTCTGTCAGCTGGATGTCTGTTTACCCCGTTGAAATAAAACACCGGACTCTCCCCGAAACACCCCCCCCCCACCCACTGAAAAAGGGTTCTGGAGAGCTTTGTAACGAGCCCGGCCGGTTAAGTATCGGGAGATAATCCACCTGAGCCTCCTCTCCCCTCATTGCCCCCCTTTATCCCCCCCCCCATTACTCCCCTCTCTTCCCCAACAGAGAATGCACCCCGAGGGAGGGCCTCGGTAAGCAAAGGCCTCTTCACCCAATTTTCGATTGCTGAAACGATTCAGTTAAAACCAGCAGAGGCTTCAACGCAAAACCGACAGTAACGTTTAATTACGAAAACTTAATTCGGCTTCCAACTTCCATCATCGGTTACCCCTTTGCCAGCACTAACGACCTGTCACAGAAACTTTTCCCCCGTTCAAGGAACATTACCGACCTCGTTCATTGAAAATATTCTTCAATATTTGCTTTGGATTAAACTAAGCCATAATTTTAACTGATTTAAATCATGGAGAATGTCATACGAATGAATTCCAACTAATTCCATACAAACATCTTTTCTGAATGAGAAATATTAATATACTGCCCACCCAACTTGGCTGACTTTTCTAACCGAGTTCTGGTTTTTTATGATTCCTGTTTCTCCCACGAAAGTGTGGTCATAAAGAACCTACTAGTGATGTGGAAGGATTGTTCGAGGGTCTGCAGAGCTTTGAGACTTCACCGCACTTGAGCGCCACGGTATCTGAATAATGTAATGCGCCCTTTTACCCGAATTCGCCTTCTTTTACTATCGCTTAAAACCTAAAACGAACGGTTCGGGAAGTATTGTGGAAGCAAAACTCCATCTCGAGAAAACCCACTAAATAACTGAAGCTCGAATTTTCATTATTCGAGTTTTGCCGAAAATACGTCTCATTTTAACTTTTAGAGATAAATGTCGGCGTCAGGCAGTGATCCAGACCACTCACTGGTTCAACATGACGAAATGACGTTGATGATAGTTCAGCTAGCTTAATCGACACCGCTCCCCGAATCCTCCCTTCAATTCAGTTCACTTCTTGAGGCTCTGACTGGTATAGAATTGTTGTTTCCTGTTCTTGAAATCACCCCTTCCAGAGAGCTTCTTGAAGGTGGTTCTACCAACTCAGCCCCAGCCCAACTCTGGGATTGAACCAGTAAATTTGTGGCAAATTGAAGTTGATCATGAGCAAAATGCGTCTCTCGCACTCGTTGGATCAATTGAAGATTCGGAGCCAGAAGTACCAGGACAAAAGAAAGACGGCTCAAGAGAAAATAATGAGAGGACAATAATTATACACTTTTGGATTTAGAAGGGTTGTTGTGATTGGCTTCTTTTGGTTTATTATTTTCAATAATGAACCTTTGGAATCGACCAAAAAAAAAAATTTAAAACCCCCTCAAAATTTGATGGTTTACGTTTCAAGGTACGTAGAATCCAAAAATCGAATGAAAATTTGGCCGTCCGTCCGCCGTACGCGGCACTTTTGCCACTTAGCATTGACTGATTTTGATGAAATTTGGTATGTAGGCTCCATTTGGGGTCTAGTTGTGCCCCGAACTTCTAAGGGTTCCAAAATCAATTTTGAAATTTTGAAAACCTCAACTCAAAAAATTTTGATATAAATGTATTGTTTTTCCTTCAATTTAAGATTCTATATAATTTTTAGAATTTTTTGAGACCACGCGGAGCTCTGTAGGACAAACCGTTTGCTCCCTACGAGAATTTAAAGTTTGGACGTACGATAAATCAGAAACACGAGTGTGAATCGCAAAAGAGGCCTAATCTCCGGTCAAATTAAAGCTGACCGAAATGCGATCGATGTTTTTCTTCATGTTGGATGGTTGTTGGCTTTGCAGACGAGTGATCTATATAGAAAAATAAAAAATAAAAAACCATTTTGTAATAATTTGCGCGTTTTTTCTTCCTTAACTCCCTTCATAGACAAAAGGACTATCTGACGAAGGGGGCACGCCATAAAAAAGGAATAAATAAATCAAATATTATTGTGGAGGACGCCCAGGACTCAAAATGCAAATGAACCAAAATGCCAAGTGGTACTCTCATAGCACTCTCATAATACTCTTTATGTTATCAACCAGGGATTCAATCGTAAGTATTTCTCTGAACTACTGATTTCTCTGATTGATCAAATAAAGAGGAATTAGCCTCAATTTTAGATTCTGAGATTTCAACTCAAATCCTAAATAGGGTCCTAGAATAACGTTTAACACCAGGAATACCCAAAGGAAAAAAAATCTGCAAAGTGGGTCTGGCACATAGCTTCCTCGTATCCATATCGTATCCATGGACCGATGCATAGTAGTTAATCTCAAAACATCTCTAAATACCTTGTACTGCCCTCCTAGGGGACCATCTACACGTCAACCTGTACAAACCCTGGCAATTTCATCAAAATCGGACCATAAATTCGTACTTGAAGTTTTGCCGGTTACAAGGATTTCATGACAGACAGACCGACACGGAACCAAAATTGTTCAAGAAGGTCTAAAAGGTAAAAAAGCTAGTAGAAATTTTGATTTTGGAGAACATTTTAACACAGAATGTGTTTTTGCGATGACCTACCGAAAATAAATCGTCACGAAAAAGCGACAGAAAAAACCGTTACGCGCCTTTTATAATGATTTTCACGTTCAACCAAGCCGTTGGTAAGGAAATAGAACTCCCGCAGTGTTCATTGCACAGAAATTGTTCACCATTCGTTGGAAAGCTCTCAATTTATATAGTATTTTTCTTGTAGTTACATATTTATTTATGTAACATTTATAGGGTTTTAGACCAAATTAAATGTCTAACAATTATTTATTTTATTATTGCCAAAGACTCCACATTTATTATTGTTGTTTTTTATTTAACGGATGACTAGCATCGCAAAAACACATTCTGTGTTCCTATGATTTCATACAGAGTATGGAAAAATAAATAAACCGGGGGGTGCAGGGGGGCGGAGCCCCCCGCCGAGGCGCAAAGCGCCGAGTTTTTCACTCTGAAAAGCGAAAATAATGTTCCATTTCCTTGGTAGACTCGGAAGCAAAATAACCACGTTATACCTCCAAATACCTGGCCAATAACCAGACATTCACTTAATGGTTTTGTCGCGTACTTTTATTCAGAATGGTCGAAAAGTGAATATTATATGGTTATTTTTCTTCCCGTTGAGTTTTGTCCTCCTTTACTCCAGATTAGTCCCAGGGGGTCTCAGTCGGTCGCCGTTCGTTTTCAATATTTCGCCAAAATGAAGGGGCGAAAACTTGAAAAGTTGTACCTAAATTTGAAATTTTAAAGGATTTTAGAAATTTATTAGGCCCTAGGGAATTGAAAAACTGAAATATTTCCGCCGGAATCATCAAAATCGAACAAGAATTGCCTAAGATAAACGATAAAACCTACCGAATAAACGGTTTTTCCCAAGTTTTTCCCCTATTTCTCTGGCAATTATTGTTCGATTTTGATGATTCCAGCGGCAATATTTCAGTTTCACAATTCCCAAGGCCCATGCACTAATGAATTTCTAAAATCCTTGAAAATGTCAAGTTTAGCTACATTTTATGGGAAAAAAATAACTGAATTAACGGCTTTTTCCATTTTTTTCTGGCCATTATCTTTCGATTTAGATGATTCCAGTGGCAATATTAAATATTGGGTTAGTATTTGGCCAAATCGAAGGGGCAAACTCATAAAACTTGTACTTAAATTAGAAATTTTTAAGGATTTTAGAAATTCATTGGTGCACGGCCCTAGGGAATTGAATAAATGAAATTTTCAGTTATTCAATTCCCTAGGGCCGTGCACCAATGAATTTCTAAAATCCTTCAAAATTTCCAATTTAAGTACAAGTTTTATGTGTTCGCCCTTCGATTTGGCCAAATACTAACCCGGAACGAGGAATGAACGGCGACCGACTGAGACCCCCTTAAGTATGCCCAAGTCTTACTGTGTGAGGTCTTAAAAAATACCACTACCTTTTGTTTGTTCCTCGCCATCTTTAAACTCATCTTTTCTCAAAAACCTGTTTATTATTCTATTCATTCATTCAGGCAGACCTGGTAAATGTCTATAAAATAATTAATTTAATTAGTTTTTTTCTGTAAATTAAATTTGACCTAGTGAAATTCCGTAATATTATTTAATTAAATGAACAATTTTCAGTATAAAATTCGAAATTTCACACTACTCAAATTCATAACAGTGGTAAATGCGGCCAATAGGCGAAAATAAAAATTGAAAATCCTCGAACTCCGAAGCTGGATAAAGTGGCCATCAGTCGATGCAGCACAATATCGGATAAAACGATCGCGCAACGATTTGTCGGAGTTTTAAAGGCTAAGCACACAGCGCTCCAAAGTTTCTTCGGTAACCCGTTTCAAGACTGTTCAAACAGCTGACACCTCCTCAAAGCCTCAACCGGTGAGATATTGCCGGTGTTTATCCAGCAGCAGACCGAGAACCCGCCTGGGAATAAACCACGTGTCCCCATTGCGCCCAGCCGAGCGAACCGACCAGAACCAACACTTCACACCTAAACCTCCCTTCAGTCTCCGCTTTTCCCTTCTTTCCAGCTTCCGATGTTATTTGAGCGACGTGAAGGCTCCAGAAGCACGATCGAGGAAACGTGGTGAAGTGTCTTTATTTGATCGGAAGGTGTTTGGTTAGGCCGCAAAACGGCGGACGAGAGAGTTGAGTTGAAGTTCTTGAGTTTTCAACGCGAACATTATGAAAACTCGCATTACAGTTCCTGAAGTTTGATCGAAATTTTGACTCAAGTTTGGCTGGAGGAGAGGTGTCTCAGGTGACAGCGGCTGACACCCTGCATGATAAAAAAAAGTCTGCCAAGTGGGTGTGGCACATAGCTTCATCGTATCCATAACTATGTTGTATGGATGGACCGATGCATAGTAGTTAATCTCAAAACATCAATCTCTAAGTACCTTCAACAACCATCATAGAGGACTCTCTACATGCCAATCTGAACAATCCTGAGTAATTTCGTCGAAATCGGATGGAAAATGTAGAAGTTATGGCTGTTACTCGTAGGAAACGAACGGATTGTCCTACAGAGTTCCGCGTGGTCTCTAAAAATTCAGTACTATCTTAAATTGGTGAAAAAACGATCCGTTTATTTCGAGAGTTTTCTAGCTAGAGCACTTTTGAAAATTTCAACCATTAAAGTGACTGACATCAACCAAAAGCTTCGCGGCTGAACTAGACCCCAAACGAACTCTGTATGCCAAATTTGAACTAAATCGGTCCAGGGTTGCGAAGAAAAGTGCTGCGTACGGCGGGCAGACAGAAAAGTTTTTATTCGATTTTCGGATTCTACGTACCTTGAAACGTAAACCAACAAATTTTGAGGGGGTTAACATTTTTTCTCCTTTGTCGATTCCAAAGGTTTATTATTGAAAATAATAAACCAAAATCAGTCTTCAGATATGGAGGTATTTTATAGTTGTATTGAGATTACAACATTATCTCGTAGTTAATAGTAACGCATAGGTTACACCACGTTACATGATCCTTAGTTCCGTATCAACGAGTAAGCAAAATTTGGTGACAAGATACCGTTCCCGAAAAACGTAACACTTTTTGCCTGTTAGGTAAGGCTAAAATGTTCCATGCTAACATTTTGTAATATCGGGGCTAATGGAAATTCAACGCTCTACCCAACGGTCTCCTTATAGTCGAGTTATGTTGTTAGGGATGGCAACGATATGTCGATAGATGTAATATATCGATATATTACGTTTGATATATCGATGAAGAGAACCGATATTATCGGTCAATATCGATATATTTACCGATATATCGCGACTTGTTTTCCATAAGTAAAAATTACATGTTTAAATGGATAGATGAGAAGGTACGCCTGTACCTGTAAAACATCAAGTAATTGAATCAGTGAGAATGACAACAGTACATGTCCCCAAACAGCTTATCGAGATATCAGGTGTCAGGTGGTATAAGTCCATGGACTCCTACTGTTTTTCCCCCAAATCATTTTCATTTAGGCTCTGCTCAAGCTTACCGAGTGTGGTTAGCATACTGCTCTTGTGCTCAATGCGTAGTTCTACTGGTTACAACCTACAAAAAGCCATTTTTCAACAATCGTCAAAAATGGACTTGTACTGTTTTTATTCTCATCGATTCAATTGTATTCCAAATTTTGTTGGCACTTACGTGATGGGTTGATTTCAGACTACTGACTTCAGCTCAAACATGATGGTTTACACCTAAAGTGGCGCTCAAGTCTCAATTATTTGACTTGAGCCAAAAGTAATGGAGGCGTGTCCAGATTAAAACTACCTAATACCTATACGAGTTGAAGCAATTTATAAATTAATAAAACGTTGCTATGGCGACGGTAGGTATCTATGATTTTTTATATTATGTTGTTAGGACCCCTGAGTGTAGTTTATCCCCAAATTTCCAACCCCAAAAATCCTCTGCTACTGACCTAGTGCTCTGACAACCATGGCGTTTTCGCACTTTTACAACTACGTATGATAATTTCGATAATTCATACCAGTAACTTTGTAAACCAGGTTAAGTACTTACTTCAGCCGTTTTTACAAGTAGATCTTCCGATATATCGAGTATATCGATGTATTTCAATTCACCTACCTACTTCAATAAGATTTTCCAAGTTGATCTTCCGATATATTTCACTCGATTTGCCATCCCTACATACCTTGTAACGTAAACCATGAAACCTTTCAGAGGGTTGAATGCTAACTTCAAAGAGTTTTCCCGTGTAAATCTTCCGATATGTCGAGTATGTCGATAAATTTCTTCCAAAATGATGTTTGTATCGCTTAAAACGTTTCAACTCATGGATCTACTTCAACAAGATTTTCCAAGTTAGATCATCCGATATATCGAAATATCGATATATTTTATCCGATATATCGTAGGTATCGATATCTCATTGACGATATATCGTTTGATCAGTATATCGCTATATTTCATTAGATATGCCATCCCTATGTGTTGTAAATTAGTTGTAGAATCGACCCCTGGATTTTCGCCCAGCTGTGGTGGTATCCTCTGTATAAAGCGGCGCCTGCTGATGTCAGTAGTGCACTCCATTTTGCTGTACGTGAAGTAAGAATTTTGATTTTAGCGGACCTAAACTTTTTTAAACTGTTTCTTGATCCTCCGTTAGTGGGAAAGTGGAATTGTTGAAATTTAAAAATGGAATAAATTGATTGAAACTGTTCTTTGGAAATTTCTCTACAGCAAAGCAGAACAAAATTATTTCTCAGGTGCCGTCGCTTCCACTACTCGGATCGTGATGAAATTAGTGAGCATTGAGGCACACTGAGGCTAGCTCCAAACTACCCTCCAAATTTAAGCAACAAATTTATAGCCTCCCTAAAGTCATTGATTATGTATCCTTGAACAAATTTGCTAAAAGTTTGAGATTCGCGTTAGTTTGTGGAGGTTTTCAGCTAAACCGAAACAATCGCCTTTCATCATCGTCGGAACTCGTTTCAACCTCTCGGAAAGCAAGTCTTGAATCGGTTCCAGCAAAGTCCCACAAACGTAAAACAATCTTAGAATCTTCTGTTCGTGGCTGTGAATGAACCTTCTCGAGGCAAACTGTTGAATGAGCCTCACAGTATCGTTTTATTACTTAAACGCGGTAAAGATCGGGTATCGTAGTGGAAGGTTGTACTAAGGAAGATGGAAGGTCTTGGCTCCCACCGCTGTATCGCGAACTGGCTAACCTGTTGCCCATTTCCAAGTCGTTTCTCGTAGTTGAGCTGTCATTATGCTGAACCGCTTAGTAATAGATGGCTTTGTCCTATTTCTCTCCTACAAGACGTCTTGAATAGTAAAGTAGATTTCCGTAAGGAGGCAATTCAAGAATCAAATAAATAATATCATCAATATATACACAATAGAGTAATTGTTATGACTTCTTCCTAGTTAATTCAGCTTTCACAAATAAAGAGGGATAGGGGACATTGAACTCAAGCAGATGAGGAGAGTTGGGGGGTACTAGTACTTTATCTCACTCTCACCTACCTGGGATATAAATACCCGAAAATCAGAACCTCCCTTATCCAGTCCAGCCTCAATAACCGACTTGGTCTTCTCCAATGTATTTCACCTCTCCCACTACTTTTTACTCTCCTCATACTTCAAGGACTTACTCCACTCCTACCTAATCAATTACTACCATTACTACCTCATTAATCCAATATCTAATAACAGTTGCTTTCCCGGTGCCGGTTAGATATCAACCTCGCCTAGAGTCGATTAACAGATCATTATAGTAATATAATTAAATGCTTTATCACATTACTCTGCTGTAGAATAGCATTTATATTGGATATTATCGTGAGCACTTAGATGCGAGAGAGCGAATCCATTTCGATTCATCGATACACCCATCTTGTATCGATAGCTGGTCCCAAACTGTCATCTTTAATCAATATACAACAAATAAATCATATTTTCTTAATTTTTAAGTACTTTTTAAGGTAGTTAGAGGTGGCACAAATATAGGTAATTGTAATATCTTGTGGTTTTGGACTTTTTCCAAATAAATTGGGGTTTTTTTCTACTATGAAAGTCCTTTTCTCGGTTTCCAATCGCTTTATTGCTGGAGAGCTTTCAACAACCCGCTGGTTGTCATGTTCAGTCCTAAACAAACAGAGTGGAAAAATGTAACAATGGTAACAGATATTTGAAATTATGGAGTGTAATGATGAACACTGGGAGACGGTTTTTTCTCCCCTAAACAATGGTTTTGGATGGAGAGGAGATTCAGCAGGTACTTACCATCAGCAAGAGGATGAGTTTTCTGTGAAGAGCACAAGTAGGCACTACTGCAGATGACTAACAAAATGGTGGTTTGTTGTCACCTACAGGGTCGCCATTGTCCTCCCCACTTCAGGACTGATCCAAAAGCTGCTGGTAAATACAAACGGTGTTACCAACATCTGATTTGAAATTGACTGTATTACTATCTTGATTAATATGGAACGCTTCTAATATTTTGCGTTTTCTAAAATGTTTCTCATTATTTATCATTTTAATATTTTGGAAATCAAAGTTATGGTTATTTTCAATAGAATTAATGGATAAAGCTGTAGTGTTTCTTTTCTTATGTACATCATATTTATGTTGGTACACCTTTCTCTTCAACCATTGGCCAGTCTCACCAATATAGTTTGAATTACAATCGTTGCAATTTATTTGGTATATTAAACCTGATTTATTATCTGTTGGTGTTTTGTCTTTCTTATTATTAAAATTTTTTTATTTAATGTTGTTATTACTTTTGTTTCCTAATTTTACATTTTGTACAGTTTCTTTTATTATATTTTCTATCTTATGACTAGTTTCACCCAAATATGGGAAGGAGAAATATTGTGAGGGAGAAGCACTAACGCAGTAGGTAATTGCTAAGATGTTTAGCATGCTTAGGCTTGGACGTGGAGTTGGCGTAATCAAGGAGTAAATTTAACAGAAAATTGTAAAAACAAAAAAATCCGCTCACTCAATGACGTCAGTACATTTCAATAAATAGAGAAGTTATATATTAAAACGCTGCAAATTATTACACAATGGTTTATCATTTTTTATTTTTCTATATAGATCACTCGTCTGCAAAGCCACCAACCATACAACATGAAGAAAAACATCGATCGCATTTCGGTCAGCTTTAATTTGAACGGAGATTAGGCCTCTTTTGCGATTCACACTCGTGTTTCTGATTTATCGTACGTCCAAACTTTAAATTCTCGTAGTGAGCGAACGGTTTGTCCTACAGAGCTCCGGGTGGTCTCAAAAAATTCTATAGAATCTTAAATTGAAAAAAAAACCATACCTTTATATCAAAATTTTTGGAGTTAGGGCGTTTTCAAAATTTAAAAATAGATTTTGGAACCCTTAGAAGTGACCTACATCAACCAAAATCTTCGGGGCATAACTAGACTCCAAATGGAGCCTGCATACCAAATTTCATCAAAATCGGTCAATGCTAAGTGGCAAAAGTGCCGCGTACGGCGGACGGACGGCCAAATTTTTATTCGATTTTTGAATTCTACGTACCTTGAAACGTAAACCATCAAATTTTGAGGGGGTGTTAAGATTTTTTTTCTTTCATTTTTGAAAATAATAAACCAAAAAATGCTGGTAGATTCTCAGTCGACTTTCTCGAGCTTCTCGAAACTTTGCCCAGACTTGACCGATCCTGAGGGCTATTAAGGACTTTTTGGTCATTCATGTTCATCTGTTGTGATATTCTAGAGATGACTGCATCTCAACCATCTCAAAATTGAACATCGACCTACGAAATGGTATGTGAGCGAAAATCATAACTTCGTAAGTGGTTGCTCAAAATTAGCCCACAGGTACTTGGAAGGGTCCTCCAATCAATAATTTAATAAATTAAAAAGAGCGTTAACTGTGTTGAATTATAACGCTCACTGCCTGTAAAGGTAATTTAAAGAAAAATGCTTACCAAACTATAAAGTGCTGCCTTCTTCAGTTCGAGTTGAATTGTAACCTAGTTCGGACTCCATACTACTCTCCAGGCTTGATTTTTTAGCATGGAACATGCTTTAGCCATCACGTAAGTGGGCAAAAACGTGCCGCAACCATGGAACGAAAGTTCTGCGGGATTTTGTAATGATTTTCACTTACAACCGACCCGTCTCTAGGAAAATGTATCGCCGTTAGTTTTCATCCCACGAAAATCGTTCGCCACTTGTAGGAAAGCCCTCAATTTATGCGTGAATTATATCGATACATCAAAGCACAAAGCAGATAATATATGTATAATATCAGATAATATCTGTATATATCCGTATATGGACATATTATGTCCAAAAACGGAGTTTTGAGAAAAACGTAAAAGAAATGATCACCAATGAACAATTTGTAAAATAATGGCTATTTACACTAAACTCTTTGATTTCCTCAATAAATGTTCAAGCTATTATCGTCACGAAAACTCAATAATAGTTTTGTTGAATTTGAGTCTTTCTGAAATTTAAAAAAAAAATGTGGAAGGTGGATGGACATACCTAGTAGCTCCTTTGTGCGTTAAGGTATCGATATACTGCCAAAACAGCTGTAAATATGGACGAAGCTGAGATATACCTCTGATTTAAAAGAACTGTAAACATCATTCGTGGTAAAAACCAACACCGATTTAGTGGATTATATCTTATTATAAAGGCGCTATGTCCAACAACGGAGTTTTGAGAAAAACGCAAAAGAAATTATCACTAAAGCAAAATTCCTAAAATAATGGCTATTTTCACTAGACTCTTTAATTTCCTCAATAAATTTTCAAGCTATAATCGTCAAGAAGGTCAATAATTGTTTTGTTGAATTTGAGTTTTTCTGAAATTAAAAGAAGATAGAAAATTTGGAAGATGGATGGACATAGCGCCTTGTACTTTAAGGTATCGATATTGATGTTGTTGGTTGGATTGGTTTTTACGAATGTAATCAAAGGATCTTGAACCTGGGCGAGATTTTGTTATGAACCTTTGGGACATCAAGAGGGGAATAAAATTACGAGCAATTTGAAAAGCAGGCCCATAAAGATCTAAATTACAACAACAGACAACAAATGCCTAGTAAAAGGAAACAGTAAACAAACAAAACGCGACTAAAGCATGTTCCATGTTTCTTGAATTTTAGCTCCAAGGCTCTAAGCACTAACCATCCGGGGGTCAAACCCCCTGGCGAGGCTCAAAAAGCCGAGTTTTTTTTTTTTTTTCAATAAAAAAAATTTTTTTTGGACACGCAATTGAACCAGGAAGCTGCTTAAAGGTAATTAAACTAAATTAATAAACCGCCTTGTTTTAGAACCTCAAGTGAGGAAGACCAATAAGAAATCTTCCAGTTGACCTAATGATGAATAAATACTATGAATATTGGATGGTTTTTAGGGCGTCCCATTGTCATTAGGTCAACGGGAAGATTTCTTATTGGTCTTCCTCACTAACTTGAGATTTTTTGCCAGACGGTTTATTAATTTAGTTTTACCTTCAAGCGGTTTTACGGTTTAATTGAGTGTTCATTGATTATTTTTGTATTCAAAAACAGTCAAGCCTGTTGAGTAGGTAGGTCAAACCTATTAACAGAGAATTATTTCTTGTGCTGTACTCAATTTTCTACGAACAATAGGCGTTGAAATTCCACACAGTTAATGTACGTTTGAATTCATTAAATTATTGATTGGAGGACCTTAATAAGCACCTGTAGGCTAATTAAGTTGTAAGTGTCTATTTCGAACCGTACTGTTCATGTCATTAGCTCCAATTGCAGTGGAGGGAGACAGTGAAGGTACTGATGAAAACCTCATGATTATTCCACGGTTATTTCCAACTAAATGGACCCTCCCTCCGATAACAAGTGGCTATTCGAACATTTATCAGAGAATAAAATGCCACCCCCTCTCACACCCCGGTTACGGGGTTAAAACTTCTCAAGTTCATATAAAATTCATTAAGGGCTCTTGTTAAACGGGGTGCGGAGAGAATTCCAACCACGCCCTTAACCAGTCAAATAATTCGGTTATTTGGTCGCCAGCCCTTCCAGAGGCTGAGAAGGGTTGTAAACGGCATCTCACGGGTGGTAGAGAAACGCGCCCCGCGGGAAAACGATTTCGATACAGCTAGTGGCATCTACCGACGGTGTTGGGCACTACAGCAGCTGTAACGGCCACTTTCCTTCCACTACAACCCCTATCGAAACTTCCCTCGTTTACCACAATGGAGCTCTGGGGGTTCAACCGAGCTCCTTCCTCACCACCCTTGTATTGTGCAGAGTGCACCCCTTGTATTGCATAGCTGCATATCAGGTTCCACAGTAGTCCTAATCCACCCCTCCAAAACTCTTCACGGGGTTTTCATTATCAAAGTGAATTTTGTTATCGTCCATCTACCAAGCAGTATAGTTTCCTCCCACAGAATATCGTGGAAATACGCTATCTATATAAATGCAAAAATAATCCAGCGATTGATCATAGCACTAATAAATTCCCTGACTTTGAATGAAACTCAATTTAATCTTTACAATCCTGTTGATAGTTTCCCAAATTCTGAAATTCAGTTGAGAAATCTTTCCCATTCGTTTTGCAGAAATGACCTGCTGTACCGCCTTCTGAAAGCACCCCCCTCTGAAAGTACCCGCTAAATTTGTGCGAATTCGAGTCAATACATCGTGAGAAATCGGTATTTCTAGAGTCATCCGGATACAACAGCAGTGGAATTCATCTTTTGAGTGACACCAGTAATGCCCCGAAGTTTGATCAAAATAGGATACATTTTATAGGGTTTTTATTGGGTCAAGGATTGGTGATTGGCTTTTTTCTCTATCCAGATGGCGCCTGTTGTAACTGGTAATTTCTTTCTTCGTGGATCTCCAAGTCCTATCCTAATATCGTTGATACCTTTTACAACATAAAGAAGTAAATTCCGTTGAAATTTTACAGCTCAATTAACTTTATTATTCTCAATACCTTATACGAGTTTACCAAAACATGTAAATTTGGACAGGAAAATACTGAAGTAGTCAAACGAGAAATTTAGAAATAATTTAGAAACCATATTTCTTACAGCTGTAATGCTCCGGGGCGTCCATCAGCTTGTCAGTGGATACAGTAACTGTATGGCCAACTGTTACTTTCTGAGATCTTACCAAAACCTTACCATTGGATAATTGTAGTTTGGCTGTTCGACACTAGATACAAGATCCTTTATTCTGCCAATCTTCCATCTTCGTCGGGACGAATTCTTCTTGTGATTAATCATTCGTTGTCCTTTCTCTCAAACTAGCTAAAATTCTTCTTTCCAAGACTTCCAAAATCCGTCCAGCGATTCTTCCCTGATTCTCCAAGAAGAGTCTATTGATCCGAATGCGATAAAATGACATAACTCTCCCTACTCATCGAATCTGGATTATTAGAAACTCAAAAACTGTAATTGTACGAAATTCTCGTCTGCTAACTCAAAAAATCGCCAGAAATTTCCTCCAGGAAGTCTTATCTAAATCCGCTTGGTACTACTGATTCACATTACTCGAGTGTCAAAAAAAGTTTGAAAAAAGGCCACACTCATCTACTTGACCAGACTTGGGAAATGCGACCTTCACCGCCCACACATCTGATCTAACTTCTCCCAATCTTCTCCAAAGGTCCATATTATGGTGATTACATAGCACAATATAAGACAGTATATTATTTTCAAATCCCCATCAACCAATGAGAGTACGTCATTTTCGTTTACTCTTTTTGTCTGTAGTTAGGTATGTATTAAATTTTTAAATTGTAATTAAATGCAAGCGAGGCAATTTTTTTCTAATATTATAAATTGTCCAAATTTCAAGATTTTATCATGAAAAAAGACTCAAATTATTACTCAATTGTTTATTATTCTACTTTATAGATCACCCGTCTACGTATAACAAACTCTGCTTTTCCATTAATAATTAATTAAGTAGTATAATTATTATACTACTTATAGCAATAACATCGCCACCTGTGAGTTCCTTCATTTTGAAAGTTGATTCCTGGTTGCTAAGGATGCACAATTGATTGAGATGAAACTCTATTGAAAGAAACGAACTAGGTAGTTCTAACCGGCTTACTCTATTCAAAGAATAATTTGTTTAATTGAAATTTGAATGGAAATTAGGCCGGTTTCCTTCAGCGAACAGTCTTGCGATTCACAGTTGTGTTTCTGATTCTTTTCATGTTCAACGATTCTCATTGGTAGCGAACAGTTGGTCCTACAGACGTCTGGGTGGTCTCATTAAATTCTGTTTTAAATTGATGGAAAAGCAATACCTTTATAATGAGTGTGCAAGCAAGGGCGACTTGTCAATTGACTGACGCTAACCAAAAGTTTCTCGGCACAACTAGAACCCGTACCAAGTACATTAAACTTATCAGCGACATTTCTATGGAAATGAATAAGTATTTGGAATTGAAATGGTACATTGAGTGTGGTACATAGTGCACCTCCATAACGTGGTAGATACAATTCATTTGACAGTTTTCCACCAGTTTTCTTTATTGCATCCCTTTAATTATCATTTCCTCTGTGTATCATATTTTTTGCACTCGATTTTTACGTACTTGTTTGTTCTGTTTTAGCTCAATGAGCTCGAGCAACGGGTCATCGATGCTGAAGCCAGGGCCGAGGAGGCCGAGGACAAGGTGAGTCTCACTTATGATACAAAATCTAATAATTGAACACCAAGATAAATATGGAAAATATTTTGAGTATGCCTTGGGTAGAGGCAGAGACCTTATGGAGAGACAGAGAGCTACTCCAGCTGGTTTCTCAACTGAGAATGAATTGATGAATCTTCGTGAATCATTGTATTCAATTCTAATTTATAAATACGAGGAAGCTAAGTGCCTCATCCAATTGGCTTTGACTTTTTTGAAAGGAGTAGATTTGTTCTATTTTTCCTACCCATCAAAGGCATGGTTCGGTGTCCATTCCACAATTGAGATTAATCGCTTTTCGCTCCGAATTTCGCGTTATTTCTATCTCTTGACCAGTTTTGATGGTTACGTGGATTAATTTAACATCTTGGCTGTTTATACAATCGTTGGCAGCATTGGCATTGGAATGTTATCAATGCTAGTCTAAGGGTTATTAATGAAAAGCCCTCGCCATGCTGTTCCATGGGAAGAAAGTAACTTTACTTCCATTCAGTTGTTTCGGAAGATTTCCTGTGAAGTTAAATTAGTTATAATGATTTGCTATACGGAACACCAATTGGAATCAATAAAACCTGAATATTTCTTTCAAATAGGCAAAATAAAAAAGAGCCAATGGGATCCCAGCGAGGTTAATGAAGTTTCTGGTTTTCTTGATTATTTCCGCTTTGGCAAGGAAAAGGTATAATCTCGATTTTTCTCTAATTTTGTGTGCTCCCCATGTCCTCCTTAGAGTGATAGAAGATTTCCTACAAAACACCAGGCAACCTGGGAAACTCGCGATTTTGAACATCAAAACCGCTCAAAATTGTTTTATTCTGGATATCAAAGAACGGTTTTGGACCAGATACTTTTGCAATGCCGTAGTCATGAATTTTGGTGGTTTGTCTAATTGATGTTTTGGTTTATTATTTTCAATAATAAGCCTTTGGAATCGAGCAAGAAAAAAAAATTTTAACCCCCCCTCAAAATTTGATGTTTTACGTTTCAAGGTACGTAGAATACGAAAATCGAATAAAAAAATTTCCGTCCGTCCGCCGTACGCGGCACTTTTCTTAGCAACACTGGACCGATTTGGTTCAAATTTGGTATATGGGCTCCATTTGGGGTCTAGTTGTGCCGCGAAGCTTTTGGTTGATGTAGGTCACTTCTAAGGGGTGAAAATTAGGGGTTGAAATTTTCAAGAGTGCCCTAGTTCGAAAACTCTCGAAATAAAAGTATCGTTTTTTCACCAATTTTAAATAGTATTGAATTTTTAAAAATTTTTGAGACCACCCGGAGCTCTGTAGGACAAACAGTTCGGTCCCTACGAGTACTTGAAGGTTTTCCTTCGATAAAACAGAATCATGAGTGTGAATCGCAAAAGAGGTCTAATCTCCATTCAAATTTTATCGGACTAAAATGCGATCGCTGTTCATTTCTTCGATTTGTATACAGTTTTGCCTTCTGCGTAACCAGTAATCAAATGTCCATATGAAGCTTTCTATTTTTCCAATCGAGTGTGAAGCGTTTAGTTGTTTCTAATAAACTTGATTGTGAAGGTGTGAAGCCAGTATGGTGTGGTAGGTAGTACCTAGCTGGTAGGTAAAAAAAAGTTGGTAGGTAAAAAAAATGTTGGTGGGTAAAAAACGCTGCAAATCATTGCTCAAAGGCTTCTTCACTCTTCAGATCACTGATCAGCTGAGTGAGCTCCGAGACCATTTTCACTCCTATTGAATGTAAGTGCTCTTCCAGGCGTCTCCAGCATTTGAGGAGATCTTCTTCACTCCTCAGATCACTGATCAGCTGAGTGAGCTCCAAAGCCATTTTCAATCCTATTGAATGGAAGTGCTCTTCCAGGCGTCTCCAGCATTCGAGGAGATCTTCTTCACTCCTCAGATCACAGATCAGCTGAGTGAGCTCCGAAGCCATTTTCAATCCCATTGAACGCAGGAAGATGAAATTTGAGAGGGAAGGTCAAGGGAGAATACAGATGGTGGTAGGTGCTATTGATGGAGAACCAGTGATCAAAACAGAAGGGTGATCTATACAGAAAATAATAAACCTTTGAGCAATGATTTGCAGCGTTTTTTCTTTTTTAATAAGTCGAAAAATCATCAAAATATCGCTGCTATTAAGCTGAACGTTCATACAAAAATAATGTTGGTCGATTACTGTGGTCAAAAATATGGTATGTAAAGCAGCCATTTTTGGAATTCAAGTAGAGGAGTAAGGGGGTGGTATTCATGTTCCTAGTTAGATTAAAATGTTCTTCAACTTGAAGCAACCAGGAGAGGAAGAAGGTACTTGAAATGTGCAAAGTAGGGCGTTGTTGTATACCAGCGTGCTCTAGGTAATCACTCAATCTGCCGTGTTTTGGAAATTTCCGAACTTGTTTGTTTCTTCGTAGTACACACCTCGTTCAATTTTTCAGGTCTAAAAAAACCGTGTGCTGGACTGTTGTATCGGAGGAGAGTATTTTGGGCAGGGACGAGGCCGAGCTTAATAGCTCTTGAATATTCATCCCGCGATGCATAATAAATGGTCGGATCGTTTTTCATCTAATACCATCCAGACGGGACCTCGCCTCTGCGGAAATCATCAATCAAACGCAGCCAAAAGATTTTCCTTTCATTTATATCAATTAGGTCCGAAAGTGAAGGGCGGTGGTGGGAGTGAAAAGTTCTTGTTTTCGACGCTTTTAGCGGGATCCTTTTCATCCTAAATGCGAGCAATGTCTACTTCAGTTTTGAGAATAAAGTGGGATAAATTATCCCCCGGAGGGAGCAGACGGGCGAGCGAAGTGTGCTGAATCACGCTTGTAAAGTTGAAATAACCACACATTATTGTATTTTTTGCACCGATACTTACTCAGCTAAAAACAATATTACTATTCTTTTTTTGTCGCCAAATTTTCCGAGCGACACGACATTGTTTTAATGTTTATTGTTTAATGACGTGGCAGGCAGTTGATGTTATAGAGTTATGTATATTTCTATTCAAAGAGTTTGATCTACTGAAATTTGAACGAAAACTAGGCCTATTTCCGTCAGTGAACAATCTTTTGCGATTCAGACTTTTTGATTTATTGTAAGTTCAACCCTTAAGACCTCATAGGAAGCGAACGGTTTGACCTACAGAGCTCTCCTTGGTCTCACTCGATTCTAAAAATTCAATTCTATTATATATTGATTGGCAATATATTTACATCGGTGTAGCACGTTTTCCTAATAATTCCAATTAATACCCAAACTACAAAAAGACTTCTTCCCTCCTACTTGGACCTTCAAGGGATGGGGCATGGAGAAGGAAGGATACCGTAAGGTCCCCCCCCCCCCCCACCTTCTTAAACTTGGGCAGATATAGTTTGATGGATTATTGCCGCTGGTGTGTCGATGTGGCAATATTGTGCTTTGTACAGCTCGACGAACTTCTCCCAATTTAGTCCATCATCAATTATTTCAGATAACCGTGCTGATGCTGTACCTTTAAAACAGTCTGTGAGAGCCATGGGTAACTGGGCAGTGTTTGGCCGTTGCTCCCTCATGATTAATTCCGTCGTTCCCAACCTTTTGGATTGGCGACATCCTCATTAAATTCAGGAATTTTAGATTTGTGACGATGTAGACATGTTAGGGAGACGAAATAATAACTCACCAAACATTTGGGCTTGCATTCCAATCAATTGCTCCACTTGACTTTGCTTCGGAGTTGGTGGATTCGGTGGAACTTCGTCTTCAATGTTGAGAACGTCTTCCGAATCCATTTGTTTTTGATGATCCTTCTCATCTGACATCGCGTTTCGTGAGAGTGAAGAACCCGTAGCCGCGGTAATCACTACACGTAGCCAATTAAAATCTTCTATCCATAACATAAATCATGAATAACAGGTTACCCAAGCTCAGGTTCCAGGAAACCAAGCCAACCAAACGAACAATCTCGGTAGCGGGCTGGATGGGCGCAAGTGGTTATGCTAAGACCCGCACAACAGAACGGTCTTGAAGGTGAGGTAGACCTCATGCGCCGTTCCTTCTCACTGGCATCATCCTGTCAGTCGATAGTCAATCTTTATCCCGGGGATAACCACTAACATCATCGTCCAATTTCGAAATTTTTGCGAAAATTGGAATTTCAAGTCATTTGTTTACTGGGCAAAAACTGAAAATGAGAAGTCTTGCTTGGTGTCGAGTTGTACTCATCGAAAACGTGGAAATAGACAATCGTTACTTATCAGTACAATAAATTTTACATTTTCATCAAAATTGAATTAATTTCAACATCTTTTTGTAAACGAGTGATTAGGATCTGATTCTGCAGATTTTAGACAGCTGAAAATTATTTCAATTTACTTCGGCGTCCTAAAACATAGTTGTTCATGTTTTGCGACTGTTTTGTGAATCAAGTCGATGTTATGGAGGTCTGAAAACTGATTTCAGTTAATTTCCTTGAATATGAGTCGTAAGAAAAATTCCACTCCACCGAATTTTGTATCGATTATTTTCTAACAGGTCTCACCCGTCTACTCAGTCTGATGGTTGTTTGAAATTCGCATTATTTCGATTAAATTTCCTACAAAATTTGTTTGGTTTCCTACAAGATTTGTCCTCGAAACTCTCAAGGATATTGAGGGTTGGGTCCTAGATCATCCCCCATCAATGTCATATCTACTAGATTATTGGTACCCTCTGCGCATGCTCAAACTCTTGCTCAAAATATCCGCCGAACGTGATTTTTATAAATCACCATCTAACCGTCAGGTTGTGTTATAAATTGTAGAACAGTTGAAGACTGGCTCTTTGACATTTCATAATAGTTTCATCGTTATCGAATCTTTGGTCGTTCCTGCGCATGCGCAAACGTGAAATCCTTGTAACCAAAATGCCTTCTACAGTTTGCATCAGTTTTTACGATGACATTTTTATTTTGCTCGAAACTTCTCTATGAAATGCATAGCTCCCAGATTGATGGTATTCCACGAGCTTGCGCAAAAGATACGAGTGTGTACTTCAATCGTTATTTTCAATCTACCTAACTATACGATGTGATCATACTCTTATATTTATATTCGTATATCTGGTACGTTTCGGACGATCCGTTTTCAACTAGCGCTCCTTTCCTCCCGCAGCAAGAGTATCTGCTCCAATGAGGAGGGGTAGAAGGGTAGAATTATGGGGGGAGGTTAATATTGGGATGTTCTAGTGTATGAGAAAGGTAAGATAGAGAGAGGACGGAAATGAAATATAAATAAGGGAGACGGAAAATGGAGTGAAACAAAATTATGAAATTGAAAGGAAAAAGGAAGATGTTTTTGTTCTTATATGAAAGTAAGAATAACTTTATAGTCGAGCAACTAGTCTAAAAAATCGGGTCGTTAAAAATTAAAAGTTTAATTTATTCTGGGCCTTGCCGTTCCGTCTGATCATCGTGATCTGATCCGATTGCTTCTCCATCAACAAAATTGTTGTCCTGTTTTAGAAGGTTTGCCTGCCGTCGCAAACCACGGAAACCTCCCACTTGTTTGCGTATTTATTTTAATTAAAACGCAGTCCGAAGGGGAGAAGTCCACAACAGCTGGCGCTCAGATCGATGACTGCCAGGTGTCTGCGTACTCGTATGAATCATCTACGCTGCGCTCCCTGCTGCAAAATTCATCACATTTGCATTGTTGTGTTTTCGTTTCCAATGATTCGGTTCCGTCGTCATAACTTCCGCCTCTCTCATGAAGGGTCCTCCTCATTGTCCGTGTTCTGGATGTTCACAGTTCTGTGGGCAATGTTTTTCGCTCTCTGATCTCGGAATCTAAACAAAGTTCTTGGCTGCTAACATATTTCTATACCCAAAGATTGTTTTATTGATTTGCGACACGATTTGAACATGGCCTAACCTTCTAAAGCCAAGTATGGGTGTGAGTCAGGGGGCGCGGAAGTAAAGATTCATTGATTTGAAATTGACGTCAGCTTTTGAAAATTCAAGATGAGGAGGGAAACCTAATCACAAATGGATGAAATTTGAGTTTTTTATTTACAATTTACATAAAATTAGGTAATTGGGAAGAATTATGATTGACAGGTGACTATCTTAAACGAAAGGGCATTCTCAGTTACGGTTCTCAATATCTGTTACTTCTATGCACTACTAAGCTTCAAAGGTTTTGTATTTTGACGTCAATTTGAAATCTGGAAATTCCACCTTCACGACCCTTATAAGTCAAAGAGATAAAAGATTAAAAGTAGATAAATAGAAATTGAGCAAAATATATTTTCTTGTCATTGCTCTGTGTCTTGGTTTATTTTTCAATTAAATGGAATATATTTGGAATATTTTTTTAAATATATTTAACAACCAGTAAATATTTAGAACTGCCAAGCTGAATGACAGTAGCCTGTCCTTTCTGGTGAGAACTGCTCAGTCCAACGAAATGAATAGAATTTACGCCAATACAATCCTTAGTGGAGTAGATCCTTCCTTCCATTGGCGAGAGACACCTGCGGGTCATCTCATCCCACCAATGTAGAAAATTCAAATGTAACAGCTTCCTCCTGGCCTCGAACAACTATCTGACTTGAAACAGATGGTGCGACCATCGTATGCAGGTATGGGGCTGTCCTGTAGTAGTTTGGTTCAGAGACGTTGCATTTCTGTCTATGAGCTCCTATCTCTTTGCTTCGTGGGGTGTTTATCAGTAGCATCCATTTTGCCCAAACATATGGTGAGTGACTGTCAATCTCTGTGGTTTGTTACTGCTGGTGAAAACCCTTCCTGCCTTCAGGAAGTGGTGTGCTCAAAAGTAAGCCTACTTGGAACAGATTGGTTTAACCATCGTATGAATTACAAAAAGGCTATTCTGTATTAGTCTGTAGTAATATGGGTGGTTCAGAGACTGCAGTTCTGTCTATGAGCTCCTATCTCTTTGCTTCTCAGTGCTTCTATCAGTAGGATCCATTTTGCCTTCAATTCATCCCACTGGGTCAAATCAAGGCTAATCCACATAGTGACTGTCAATCTCTATGGTTTGTTACTGTACGAACATGAAAAGCTTTCCTGTCTTCTCGAAGTGGTGTGCTCAAAAGTAGGCCTACTTGGAACAGATTAGTGTAACCATCTTACGTAGGAAGAAGGCTATCCTCTATTAGTCTTTTGTAGCTTAGACGGTTCAGAGACTGCAGTTCTGTCTATGAGCTCCCACCTTTTTGCTTCGTAGGGTGTCTGCAGCATTCATGTTGCCTCAAATCCACGCCAAACCTCATGGTAAGTGACTGTCAATCTCTGGGGTTTGTGACTGCCATCGTAATTAAGAAGAAGGCTATCCTGTATTAGTCTGTATTACAGCAGTTCTGTCTTGTGACGATCCTACATTTACAGAAGGGACAATCTGATTTGGTTTGTTCCCGATTTTTTGTAGCCACTCCTTTGGGGATAAGCGATTCATAGAAATATGCAACCGATATTCTCTTCAGGCCGGCTGATTAATCTAATCACTGGTTTGAGGGGGTTGAGTCGTCACACCCTCCTCTGACTCAAATATGAGCAATAAGGTGTATTTCACATTTGTTGTACAGATTGAAATTCAACCTATATTGTTACAGTCTATGAACTCCTATTTCTTTCCTTCGTTGCCTTCGTCATCCCTTTTGATCAAATCAAGGCTTATCCATATGGTGGCTCTCAATCTCAATGGCTTGTAACATGATCACACCTACTTTGCTCATAAGTAAGCCAACTTGGAACAGATTGGTGTAACCATCGCAGGAAGAAGGCTACCCTGTATTAGTCTGTAGTAGCTTGGATGGTTCAGGGACTGCAGTTGTGTCTATGAGCTCCTATCTCTTACGCTGCCTTCGTCATCCCTCATGGTCAGATCGAGGCATATCCATATAGTAAGTAACCGTCAATGGCTTCACGAACATGAAACGAATTTCTCTCTTGTATGCCAAATAGTTTGCGGATGAAACTATTAATCTCTCTCGTCATAAGCATATGGCTTTTCTATTTAGGATAATTTCTCGGTTTAAAAGAGGTCAGAATCCAAAGAATACATTTGAAAGCATTGTTGAATTTTCATTTAAATAAGCTTACAGTAAAAAAAAATAAAAAATAAAAAATTGAAGAAATTCCTCAAAATATTTCTCCACAGAAATAAGTAGTAGATATCTCTACGAAATCCATTGAGCGAATCATAGTAATAATTTGCGGAGCTCTAATCGTGGTTTTTGGACTAATTATTCATCAACAATTTTTTTAAATGTCTGTGCTGAAATAGCATGAGATGAAAAAAGTGAGAAGGCTAACATTTTTGCTGCTAATTAAGTTTCGATTTTAATGACTTTACTGGTTTCAGTTTTGAGAATTTTTCTCTGCGAGTTTTACCGTGTTTTGAGTCATCTGTTTAACGTATAGAACCGAAAACAACTTTTCACGGTGTACAACAACTCTGTACAACCCACGAGTTACGAGGTGTGGTGGTGGAGGCTGTTGTAAACACCTATTCTGCCGTAATTGCGCTGCCGTCGACCTATTCGGTTGTATTAGATCGATCTTCACTTCTCAACTTCCGGTCCTCCGAGTAATTAATTCGCCTTTCACCTGCTTCCTCTCCTCGCACTGTCAAACCTCGTCGTGATTGGCGGAGCGACTAACGCGATAATGGAAACCCTAGCGGATGCTTCTGTAAGGCGCTCAAAGCTGATGGTACCACTTCGTAGGTCCGTAGAACAGGGATCGTTGTCACCATGGCAACCGTTGCAGTAACTAGGTTGGCCCCGCGGCCCTATTCGCTCTGTGGTTTTTGGCTTAGTGCCATTCGGAATTATTGATGGGTTTTCGGGAGTCTCAGTTCGTCCAGAAGGTTTTATCAGGCTTTTCCCACATCTATCCTCGTTGTCGCTACATGTTTCAATAGAATAGCAGCGTCTCGGTTCAATGATTTTTCTCGCATTTCTCACGAAAAACAAGTTTCTTGGGGGATTCCTCCGTGGAATTCAAATGTGAAGTTGTTAGTGGTGGATTCAAATGTGTTTATTAGCATATTAGCCCAAATTTGACCTACAGTGAAATCAATATCAGCCGAGTCCGGATGGATTGACCAGTTGGCACCAAATGCTGTACAATCATCAATTTTTGGACAGCCTGTATCCAAGTTTCTTATGCTTCAACCTCAAATGATTATAGTTGATAGTTTTTGATCCATACCTCATATTTTGGTGACTTGATCGTCGTTGTTTGGCGTCTACCTATTGTCAAAGTGACAATTTGTTGCTTGGTTAAGGAAACTTCATCACTTATCTGATTTCCTTTCAGATTAGATAATGAATATTATCTCTCCAACGTAAGGAGATCTCTGACCATCTAAGGAGGCGGTAATCACTTTATCGGCTATCTGTGTTTTCTATTGATGCCTCGGCCTAAACTTGCTTTCAGAATGAAGCTCAACAGCCAACGATTTTCAAATTCTAAGATTTTTATTTCCAATCCATCATGAATCCAATGATACTTCTCTTCATTGTATGTTTCGCTTCTGACCCAAAAAGCATGATGCTCGTCATATAAGGACGAATTCAATGAATAATGCTTAATTTGGAGGAATGAAAGCCAAGCATTATTCAAGCACAAGCACTTTCTCTCTTTCGAAAACTTAGATTCTTGAAAAGATTGGTTTATATTTCTAGCTAAGCATTCCCAATTTTTCCACACTATTCAATGCCCTCTGTATTGTGTTCAGGTGTTCAAAATTTGTCTGTAAGTCATCACATTATTAACTCGTGAATATTGCTAGTTCGCTAGAGAGGTCTTCAAAAATAGGGTACCACAAAAGTGACTGAGTACCTCAACCCAAAAATGGATTTTCTTTGCATTCAGTACGTTTATTGATACCTGAATACACCGGGAAATGGACATTCTAAATCACCCCCAACTGAAGACCCTAAGGTTGTTCCTGCTCGAAATACCCCTCAAAAAACAGACCCGCGAGCATTTACAAGTATATGAGCCGTTCAGTTGCTAAATGAGATTTAATTTTTTTTGAATTTTACAGAACCGGATTTTTTTATTTTGTTGATGTAGTTTTGTAAAATTTGAATGTAGATAAAATCAGTAATTTTTTCGGTCATTTACTCACTCAATTATAATTCCACTTCTAACCTATATAAAACGACCATTGGTGAATCTAAAAACTGAAGAAAAAAATTTCAATATGTATTTTTTTTTTTTTTTTTTGGGTGATATGACGTGTTTTTTTAAGTGAAAAAATTCCATTTTTTTCCAAATCCGGAACATGTCTCGAAACTTGAAAATGAGTTACCTTGAAACTTATTTCAAACATGAGCAGACTTAAATAGGCTCCCCGCGCTGAAGGCTCCACTTCCCAAGAGCCTCTTTTACCTCAAACTGCGGGATATTTCTCGCTGAAGGCTCCACCTCCCAAGAGCCTCTTTTACCTCAAAACTGCGGGATATTTCTCGCTGAAGGCTCCACCTCCCAAGAGCCTCTTTTACCTCAAACTGCGGGATATTTCTCGCTGAAGGCTCCACCTCCCAAAAGCCTCTTTTACCTCAAAACTGCGGGATATTTCCAGCTGATGGCTCCACCTCCCAAGAGCCTCTTTTACCTCAAAACTGCGGGATATTTCCCGCTGAAAGCTCCACCTCCCAAGAGCCTCTTTCACCTCAAAACTGCACAAATTTGTATTTTAGGGATGAATGTCCAATTTTTTCTCTGCCTATGGAGTAGCAGTATAATAGCTGAAGATGCTTTCTGATCCAAAGAATGATGGTAGCTGTCGGAGTTTGAGCGAAAAAATCGACCAAGTAAAATGGTGTTTTAGCACCTGAAAGGACTAGCAGTAGATGCGTCTTGAATTGATCGGTTTGTTTCATCCATCAGTTTGTTGATCCCCCGACAATGAGCTGCACCAAATAGGCCTTCATATCGAGTGTCGAGGACTGCACCCCCTCCAGACATAACGACGATTACATGAATACTGTCACCGTGAACCGAATGCCGGTGGGGGTACTCGATGACGAAAGCTGCTGGTTGTGCAGCACTGAGAAAAAACCATGACTTCTCTACGCTACATTACACGAATTAGACATACTTTCTACATCGGGCTCGACCGTCAGTCCGTGAGCTGCAAACGACCCGTTCGCTCCTGGCGGTTCATTCAGGATGATGGAAGCCAAAATAGCTCGACTCAGAGTAAGTGTGTATTGGCTCTTCAATGTAATGAATGATAATTTTTGCTTCCTCACTACCGAAGGTAGGGAAGCTTTGTATTCGTGAAAGAAGTGAAAAAAAAAAATGTCCTCCAAAATCAAAATTTCCACTTGCTTTTTGCGTTTTAGAGCTTCCCGAACAATTTTGGTTCCGTGTCTGTCTGTCTGTCTGTCGGTCTGTCGGTCTGTCTGTGGTCAATCCTTGTCCCGGGCAAAACTATACTAACCTGTGGTCCGATTTTGATGAAATTTTCAGGGATTGTGCGGGTTAGGTCCTAGACGGTCCCCTATAAATTTCAGCACCTTCGGATCAGCTGAGTGAGCTCCAAGGCCATTTTCTCTCCTGTTGAACGCAGGAAGCTGAAATTTGAGAGGCAGGGTCAATGGAGAATGCTGAAGGAATGCCTGAGTGGTCACTGATCAGCTGAGTGAGCTCCAAGGCCATTTCCTCTCCTGTTTTTCGCCAACTGATTCTATACGTCCATGTTACAATGAGTGAGGAAGCTATACTGCCCACCCAACTTGGCAGACGTTTTTAGTCTGGAAGCCTTCAGGATAGCATAGACCTAATTATAGTGCCGTTTATAGGTAGATATATAAGGTACCTCTTAGGTCTCCAAAGAATGTAAATAAAATCATTACAAAAGAAGAAAAATGGCTCTCAAAATTAAACATAATAAATTTCAGCTTAAAAAAAATTATATTAAATTCTTGTAAAAAATTAAAAATCAACAAAATTTGGTATTATTATAAAAATAATAAAAGGTGTTAAAAGTTACAGGCAAGTAGGTATTACAAAATATTGATGCCAAGCCAATAGTCGGAAAAGAACGACGACATGAGAATAACGTTAATGCATGACAAAATGCTGACCACATCATAATCAACGTTAATAATTATTGCTTCCGAGTCTACCAAGGTAGCGGAAGCTTTGTTTTCACTTTTCAAGGATGAAAAAAAAAAGTTCTCCAAAATCAAAATTTTCACTCGCGTTTTGCGTTTTAGAACTTTCTGAACAATTTTGGTTCCGTGTCTGTGTGTCTGTCTGTCTGTCTGTCTGTCATGAATTCCTTGTAACCCGCATAACTATACGAAGTTATTGTTCGATTTCGACGAAATTTTCAGGGATTGTGCGGATTGGTGTGTAAACGGTCCCCTATGAAAATCATCATCCCCGGACTGATAGAAGCGACTGCGCATGCGCAAACGTGAATTCCTTGTAGCGGCCATAACTTCTACATTCTCCATCCGATTTCAATGAAATTTTCAGTGATGTTACAGATTAGTATTTAGATGGTACCCTATGAAAATCATCATCCCCGGACTGATAGAAGCGACTGCACATTTTTTATCTAATCACAACACCTACTCACTTAATTTTTCATCCGAAGTTGATGAAATTTTCTAGGATTGTCCAGATTAGCGTGTAGATGGTCCCCTTTGAGGGTAGTGGAAGGTACTTAGAGATTGGTGTTTCGAGATCAGCTGCAATGCATCGGATCATCTATACAATCGGGTTATGGATACGAGGAAGCTATGTGCCACACCCACTTGGCAGACTTTTTTTCCTGTTTTGATTGAATTTATTGAAGCACCATCCTGTGATAATGAATTCTTTCATTATTTTTTCAACTGATGAGCCCTCAGCTTGCCATCCACTTGGCTCTAGGCCAAGTAAACATACTGTTCAGTGTTCACAGAAGAACTTAATATGCAGAGATTAATGAGCGGTCCAGCTTCCTCATGTTCGTATCATCGAACTGAGTAGAAAGGAATAACGTATCGTAAAGTTTTGTAATAATGGATTTATTATGACTTATTGCACCTTGAGACAAGTCCGAATTATCGAGTTTTGAGTTAAACTTATAGGCAGATAAATCTCGACGAGCTCTACAAGGAAATCATATCTTTACAAGCCTAGTGTCAATCGTTATCGCTTGTGTCGGGGCGGGGGTGTCACACTAGCAGTGTGATGACATCTACGAGCCAATTGATTGTGCGTATGATTTCTTTTTTTCTAGATTTTTAATCGAAAGTTAGGCCACATCCTGAAAATTTTGACACCAGCCGTTCTCCTTTTGGATGAGTAGATCTTTTTCTATGGTTTTTCCAATTTTCGAACGTTTATGACGTCACATGCCTCTCACGCTTGGGCGGGACCCCCCAGCCCACTGTGGTCACAAACATTCGAAACTTTGAAAAATCGTGGAAAAAGGTCTTCTCACCACAGCCGTTGGTGTCAAAATTCTCAGAATGAGGTCTGTCGTGAACTCCCTCATATTTGTCATATTTTCCAATAAACAGTTGGAGGCCAACATTCCTAATGGGACATACGCTGGGCAACGGTCATAACAAAAGCGACGTGTCCCTCTCCCTTGGACGGATACCTACCGGGGACTACCCCCGGAATACGACCGCCCCCCAGCATATACAGGGTGTTTCACGAAAAGGTTACACCCCCCCTTCATTTCCCCAAAATGCAGCGTAAAAAATTCCGATCAACGCAATTCATCATGATTTTTTGTGAGGATCTCAGGAAAAATACTTTTGCGCAAAAAAGTTGCGCGCAATCGTGCGCAATTGACACTAACTTCATTTTTTCAAATGGAACTCATAAAATTTCATACCCACATCGATTCGTTTTATTGCGCGCAACCTGGCTTTTTGAACGCTCTAAGTTGCACAACTCCACAATTGCGCAAAAATTAAGTTTTGGAGAACCCTTAGTGTGGCACATGTTTTTTCATCATTTTTTGACGCTGAATCACAGGGTGTCATCTGTTTTGAGGAAGACCAAGATTTCAAGAGGAAAAATTAACATTTCTTTCACGAAAACGTCAGTTTTGTGGTCAAAATCATGTTTATTTTTTATTTTCTCACCTCCTTTTGAACCACGGGCTTGGGGCCGTCTACGGTGGAGTTAAAAATAAAAACTGGCTGCACAATCATGCTTGAACTGAATAAAATTGCCTAAAAACTCATAACGATTTAAAAAGAGCGATTTTTTCCCTAGTACGAATCGAGTTTTTGGCCGCCATTTAGAAAAATTCCAGTCAAATTGAAAAACGGATGACACCATGTGATTCAGCGTCAAAAAATGATGAAAAAACATGTGCCACACTAAGGGTTCTCCAAAACTAAATTTTTGCGCAATTGTGGAGTTGCGCAACTTAGAGCGTTCAAAAAGCCAGGTAGCGCGCAATAAAACAAATCGATGTGGGTATGAATTTTTCATGAAATTTGACGTAGAATCCGAATCTGTAATAAAAAAAGGGGGGGTTCCATTGAAAAAAATGAAGTTAGTGTCAATTGCGCACGATTGCGCGCAACTTTTTTGCGCAAAAGTATTTTTCCTGAGATCCTCCCGAAAACCATGAAGAATTGCGTTGATCGGATTTTTTTACGCTGTATTTTGCGAAAATTAAGGGGGGTGTAACCTTTTCGTGAAACACCCTGTATAAGCCCGGCGTCCGGTTTGCTGGTTATCCATTCTAAAACTAAATCTTGGCTTGTTCACTTAAAACCTTAAAACCCTCAACGGTAGTGCAAACGCCGGAGTTTTATTAGCTCACCAAAAGAACCTACGGTGGAGAGAGAGATTGACGATAGATCAATCTTCTACGCCAGGCAAATTATAACTCCCTGACATAGTCAACGGTCGTGCAAACGCCGGAGCTATCAATGCACTTTTGCCACTTAGCATTGACCGATTTGGTTGAAATTTGGTACATGGGCTCCATTTGGGGTCCAGTTGTGCCCCGAAGCCTTTGGTTGATGTCAGTCACTTTAAAGGGTTGACATTTTCAAAACGCCCTAGCTCAAACATTTTGATATAAAGGTATTTTTTCATCAATTTGAAATAGTGTTGAAATTTTAGAATCGAATGAGACCATTCAGAGCTCTGTAGGCCCAACCGTTCGCTCCCCATGAGAACTTTAGGCTTGGACTCACAATCCAAATTTTATGAATTTTTTACCGTTCAATTGTTAGCTGACATCGTTTGTTTCTAGTCCGGGCAACGAAGACTAAAAAAGGGCCTGAGGTAGAAAAAAATAGAACCCAAACCAAAATTGGCACAGATGTAGGGGTGGGTATCCTTATTAACAAACTAAAAGTCCTGGAGGGTGGGGCACGAGCTCGAGGGTAGGGGGGTCCCTAAAGGTCCCATTTTGGGGATTTTCGTAAATATCTCGAAAACGGTGCATTTCTTGATAAAACATGTCCTATAGTAAATTAAAGCTGATAAAATTCTCTACAACTTTAATTTTATACGTTTTACCGGAATTCCGAACCGTTACCGAGTTTTATGCATCCAAAAATGGAGGAATTTTGAAAATTCGGTTTTTAGCTCACGTTTTCTGGATAACTTTGTTGAATTTCGTCCAAACGGTTGATCTGAGAAAAAATGTCTCTTAGAAAAAGTTGTAGAACATTAAATGTCCTTGAAGAATATGTGGTTGATTGCCAATTTATCATCTACCAATCAAAAATTACGCCAATTTCAAAATTTTGCCAATTTGTGTCATTTTTACTCAAATGTTGCCATTCCCCTTTTTGTCATCTGTCGTCATTTAATGCTATATATACGTCCCCACGAATTAACAACTCAGAATTACATATCAACAGATCGGGGGGGGGGGGGGATATAAAAAGATGATGTAGAAAAAAACGAAAAAGTTTTTTAATAATTAATTTTATTAAAAAATAACATGATCGGTAGGTAAGGTCAAAGTACATCAAAAATCGTCTTCTTCGTCACTCATAGAGGTTGCTTCAGTGGGGGCGGCGTTGGTGCAGGTGCCATGAAAATTCTCATTATTTTGGAGGTTTATTTTTGTCTTAATTGTAGTCTGGTATTTAAAAAAAAATGTAAGCCAAAATCGGAAATTTTATTATTTTTTCAAGGTTAGATCTTTTTAATCAGTTTTCTTTTTATGTCTACCTGTGAGCTATTTTTTCTGCCTGATCGTTAGTCCTTGTTACGAGCAAATGGATACTAACTTGCTGTTCGATTTCGATGAACTGTTTAAGGAATTGTACGGGTTGGACTCTAACCGGTTTCCTTAGTGTCTTATTCTGTTGAATTGCCTGAGATGCTAGTATTTCTGTATCCATCGATGTAGGTGAAACTTGGAGACAATTGAGCCCAAACGTTTTTGTACCGGAAAACGAACAAACAACCGAAAACAACGTTCTCGTTTCAAAACGAATCACCATATATTTACTGGGTAAAAGCGAGGACCGCTCTCCGAAAAGAGGCGAACTTCCCGCTCCAACGACTTCCTGAGCTGAAACTTTGCTCAAGCCGAGAACAAATTGCGGGGCGGTTCCCGCCAACTTTTCCTTCAAGTGCTTTCGAAATAAAAAGGAATAGGCGCGGGAAGTGTGTGGAAAGAGGTTTCTCCCTTTTTGAAGTGATCCATCAAGTCCGGCTCCGCCTTCTTCCTAAACTTGAGTATTAACTTCAATTAAGTCCGCGGCTTCTCGAAACTCGTTTGTTTCCCGGGGATGGTTGGGAGGGGGGGGGGGTTAGTACGATGTTTTTCAAAGAGCTCTTGAACGAGTTTTTCGGATCGATAACTTCTCGAACTGCCGATCACTTGCCTATCTGTGCAACTTCATGTGAAACCAACATTTGAAAATAAACCATAAAAATTGATTCATTTACCAAGGTCTAGACCTAAGAAGAGCTGAGTGCCCCAAGGCTGTGTTTTAGGACCTTTCCCGTACTTGATTTATACAGGGTGTCCGAGGAAGATACCGCCAAACTTCAGGAGTCGATTCTACCAGGTATTTCCAACAAATAATTCCTCATAGCAATTTTCTTTTAAGGGGGTCTCAGACGGTCGTTGTTCGTTCTTAGTATTTCGCGATATTGAAGAGGCAAAAACTTGAAAAGTTGTTCCTAAATTTGAAATTGTAAGGGATTTTAGAAATTCATTATTGCACTGCCCTAAAGAATTGAAAAACTAAAATATTGCCGCTGGAATCATCAAAATCAAAAAAAAATTTCCAGAGAAATATGTGAAAAACATGGAAAAACTCGTTTATTCATTAGTTTTTCCCATTTTTCTTCCCAACTTCTTGGCAATTATTGTTCGATTTTGATGATTCCAGCGGCAATATTTCAGTTTTTCAATTCCCGAGGGCCATGCACTAATGCATTTCTGAAATCCTGTAAAATTTCAAATTTACGTACAACTTTTAAAGTTTTTGCAACTTTAATTTCGTGAAATACTGATCCGGAACGAGGAACGAACAGCGACCGACTGAGACCCCTTGTTTTTTCAAGTTTTTTTTTCAATTTACAGATTTTTTTCGTATGTTGAACCTTGTCTCACTTAAATGGCTATGACTCCCTTATTTTTCATGGAAATTCAAATCTCATTACATCTTTGAAAAGAGATTAAATTTACCATCAGATGCGCTATAACACTAAAGCAATATTCTAAATCTAGATAAATTTTGTCTAGTCCTAACTTAAAACTTTGTAATTTTCGAGTTGTTTTTACAAAATTCTCAAGAGATTTTTACCTATTTTCTGTTGAGAAAATTCAATGCGGTTTTCAGCAAAAACATCCTCAAAATCTCAGATTTCCAACGGTATAATGTGAAAATATTTTGAAGTCGAATTAAGGGGAGAAATTTGAGTTTGAACGCAGAAAAACGTGTTTTTTTCAACGAAATTGACGGTTTAACGAGGAGGAGTCGGGGTTGGAAGAAGAGTGAGTGGCGGAAGAGACCTACATACGGAATCATCACGAAAAAAAAAACCTTCTACCCCGAGCTTGCAAGGTGGAATGTTCTATTTGACTAGACTATCAGTGTAGAAGCTTTTTATGAGAATTTCAAGAAATTGAGTACTAAGACTGATGACAAAATCTTCATGGTTGTCAGGAACTTTGCATACATCGTGACCTGCGTCTACCAGAATGATTTACTTAACACAAACTACCAATTTCACACAGCTATATCCCATCATAAGAAACCAGCCGAGTCACCATCAGCTTTCCTAGGGATGTCGACCGTTGAAATGACGGAGGTTGGTGAGAGTAAGGAGTAGACCACGCATACGCCACACCAATACAATGAGATGCGGTAGTGGAAAAAAAAAAGTCTGCCAAGTGGGTGTGGCACATAGCGTCCTCGTATTCATAACCCTGTATAAATGATCCGATGCATAGCAGTTAATCTCAAAACATCAATCTCTAAGTACCTTCCATACTTCCATACTTTCTCATAGGGGACCATCGACACGCTAATCTGAACAATCCTGAGAAATTTCGTCGAAATCGGATGGAAAATGGCTGTTACAAGGAATTAACGTTTGCGCATGCGCAGCAACTACTATTAATCTGGGGGGTATGGTTTTCATAGGGGACCATCTACCCGCCAATCTGAACAATCCTAGAAAATTTCATCAAATTCGGATGAAAATGCGCAGCGGCTACTATCAATCCGGGGGTGATGATTTTCATAGGGGACCATCTACTCGCCAACCCGCACAATCCCTGAAAATTTGATCGAAATCGGATGAGAATTGTGGAAGTTATGGATGTGGCAAGGATTTCATGACAGACATACACGGAACCAAAATTGTTTAGAAAGATCTGAAACGTAAAATGGAAGTGGAAATTTCGATTTTGGAGAAATTTTTTTTTCAACCTTGAAAATTGAAAACAAAGCTTCCGCTACCTTGGTAGAGTCGGAAGCAAAATCATTGTTGAGGTACACCAAATCAGTTGAAATCTAAGTTTTGGGTTGTTTTTTTAGGAAAATGTGTTGTTCAATTCAGGTTTTAGGAGTGTTTGAGGTGCCTTATTGTTATTATGACAAGTGTCTCGTCCGTTGCAACTCGAAGATGGGTAATTTTTGACTGTTCTAACTCTGATTTTGACTCTGATCAAAATTGCTCGATAAGTTAGGTAGCCAATTTTGGTTTATTCATTTCAATACTAAGCTCCCTAAGAGAACTTGAGGGTTGGACTTACGTTAATCAAAAACACGAGTGTGAATCGCAAAAGAGGCCTAATCTCCGTTCAAATTTTAGCTGACCGAAATGCGATCGATGTTTTTCTTCATGTTGGTCGGTGGTAACAATGGCCAAGCCCTGTTCTTTGCAGAAGAGTGATCTATATAGAAAAATAATAAACTTTTGTGTAATAATTTGCAGCGTTTTCTTTTCATACGAGTCTGCCAGACGATTTGTCTTTACTTTACTCACCCCCTCCCCCCCATAGAAACCCTTTTCTCGTTGAGAGAATTTTCTTTCTATTCAGCGCAGAATATTTCTTTATTCTGTACTTTTATTCTGACATTCTTGAAAACAAATACAGAATTATGTAGAATTAATAGTTTCTGTTATAGCTAGCACTTGTCGATTTCATGTGCTATGGTAGAAATGATCAAAATACTTGCGCACCGATGAGGTTGAAACAACTAGTTTGCTCCCATTGACGTCATCAAAAGGAAAGCTTTTCGATTCTCTGTGTAGACAAAGTAAAGACAAAAATGTCTAACACTGGTTTGCTGCCGGTTGCAATACTTTCCTTTTCGTATCTCAGGCCGGAGGTTCCTCGGGGGCTTTGTACCCCAAAGATCGCCGCGGAGTCGGTATCGATTCGAACCGAGAATCAGGGTCAAAGTTACCTTCCAAGGACGAACGTGGGATGAGTTCCTCCTTCCTTGGGTACCTCCTAACACCCATTTGCTTTCACCAAAACGTGTACCACGTGGGTCTGGCACGTAGCTTCCCCGTAACATGAGTGGATTCCAGTGGCGTCTCCTCCAGGCTAACATAGCAAACACTGCCTTACTAATAATATGCAAAATGAATAAATTAATTTTTATTGAGATTCTCCTATATTTCCATTTTTTGCAAGTAATATTTAGCCGATTTTGGAAAACTTTTATATTATTTGGGGAATATTTCATTATTATCAAGAAAGTGAGATGAAATAGGAGAATGGAATAAGTACGTATTTTGTCTTGGATACCTACTAGCCCGCAACACACCTGTGAGTTGAAAAGGTCGGTAACTACGATTGATTACGGATGATACACAAACTAGGGATGTGTATCGTTACAAAAGTATCGACATTTTGTATCGATACTATATCGTATCCGAGTATCGATATCCCTAGTATCGTTGGGTATGAGTATCGAAATTTAATATATCGAGTATCGATATTTTAGTGCCACAAACTATCAATATTATCCAATAATCTCAAGAAAAATTTTTTCAACAATGTTTAGCCATTTTTTACTATCAAGATTCCAAGCAGAGTGATTTCCTCCATGATATAAACATTATTTGTGCAACCAAAGAGTAATGATTCATTACTCTTTGGTTGCACATTACTAATGAACCAAAAGCCTCTCTACCTTCTTTATTTTGAAGCCATTGTGTTGAATTTTCCTCGAGAACTGTATCGATATTCGATATTTAGAAATATCATATTCAAAGTATCGATATCCAAAAATATCGGATAGTGCAGTATCGGTACTAAAATATTGAGTATCGGTACGAAAGTATCGATGTTTTGAAATATCGAGTATCGATAACCATCCCTAACACGAACTAGCAATAGGCCCGGCGATGCAAGGCAAGCAGTTAAAAAAAATGAATTTTGCGGGACTGTTTTGGATGAGAAAAGACGATCGGCGGGGGGTCAGTGCGGGGTCAAGTATTCCTATACCCCACAGTAACAGCAGCCAAGGCAAACAATCGAGTAGCTGTTTCGTGACCTTGAAAGAAGAGAAAATTGGATGATGAGCCATGGGTTACTCTTCCTTAGCAACAGTAATCAAGTTTCTTAATGAAGGAATTTATTCTTTATTTCTTTGAATGAAGTGTGAAGCATTTCATCTAAATAAGCTCGATTATGAAGCGAAAACATGGTTGGTAGGTAGTGACAATGGCAAAGCTGTCCTCTTTGCTGGCACTTGATCTATGTAGAAAAATAATAAACCTTTGTTTAATAATTTGCTGCGTTTTTCACTATTTTGTATTCCTCTAAGACTAGTCAAGGTGTTTGCCTGACAAATATTGTCACCTGACGCCACTGGTGGATTCATAGTTCTTTAGGAAATTGATAGATTCTTTATTTTGCACCATTTTGTTCAATTTTTACAAGAAGAAACATATTGTTAAGGGGGTCTCAGTCGGTCGCCGTTCGTTCCTCGTTCCGGGTTAGTATTTCAAGAAATCAAAGGCACAAAAACATAAAAAGTTGTACCTAAATTTGAAATTTTAAAGGATTTTAGAAATTCATTAGTGCACGGCCCTAGGGAATTAAAAAAACTGAAATATTGCCGCTGGAATCATCAAAATTTAACAATAATTGTCAGAGAAATATGGGAAAAACATGGGAAAACCTGTTTATTCAGAAGTTCTTCCCATTTTGGTTTATTATTTTCAATAATGAACCTTTGGAATCGACCGAGAAAACATTTTTTTCAACACCCTCTCAAAATTTTATGGTTTACGTTTAAAGGTACGTAGAATCCAAAAATCGAATAAAAATTTGGCCGTCCGTCCGCCGTACGCGGCACTTTGGCCACTTAGCATTGACCGATTTTGATGAAATTTGGTTTGTAGGCTCCATTTGGGGTCTAGTTGTGCCCCGAAGATTTTGGTTGATGTAGGTCACTTCTAAGGGTTCAAAAATAAATTTTGAAATTTTGAAAGCGCCCTAACTCAAAAAATTTTGATATAAAGGTATTGGTTTTCCTTCAATTCAAGATTTTATAGAATTTTTTGAGACCACGCGGAGCTCTGTTGGACAAACCGTTCGCTCCCTACGAGAATTTAAGGGTTGGACGTACGTAAATCAGAAACACGAGTGTGAATCGCAAAAGAGGCCTAATCTCCGTTCAAATTATAGCTGACCGAAATGCGATCGATGTTTTTCTTCATGTTGGATGGTTGGTGGCTTTGCAGACGATTTCTTCTGAGTCAACTGGGCAAATTTGTTGAAAGGCGGACTGGACCAGTTTCCAGGAAACAGGCCTAAATGGTCACTTTGGACCAGCTTACCTCTTTGAACTCCAAGACTTCTGGTACCATTTCCTCTTGATACAACATACTCAAAATCATTTAAACGAAATTCGACCAGTTTTCGGAAAACATGATCAAAACGTCACTTTGGACCAGCTTACTACTTTGAACTCCAAGATACCAGGTACTATTTTCCCCTGAGTCCTGAACTGATTCAATGTTATTGAAACGCGGAGGGGACCAGTTTCCAGGAAAAACGTCATCTGGAAACGTCACTTTGGACCAGCTCACCCCTGTTCACAACACAATTCCTGTTGCCATTTTCTCCTGAGTCAACTGATTCCAATTTATTGGTTCTCGAATTGAACCAGTTTCCTGACAACAGGCATAAAACATCACTTTGGACTACCTTACCCCTGTGTACTCCAAGTATTCGTGGTACCATTTTCCCCTGAGTCAACTGATTCAAAGTTATTCAAACGCGGATTGGATCAGTTTCCAGGAAACAGGCCTAAAACGTCACTTTGGACGTGTTCATCTCTTGACACTCCAAGATTCCTAGTACCATTTCTCCTGAGGCCACTGAAGCCAAGTTATTGGTTCTCGGATTGGGCCAGTTTCCAGGAAAACATGCTGCAAAGTCACTTTGGACCAGCTTACTTCTTCGAATTCCAAGACTCCTGATACCATTTTCTCGTTGGACAACTTATTCATAATAATTGAAACGAAATTGGACCAGTTTTCGGAAATCATGCACAAAACTTCACTTTGGATCAGCTTCCCTTGTTCACTCCAAAATACCTGTTTCCATTTTTTTCTGAGACAACTGATTCCAATTTATTGGTTCTCGGATTGGACCTGTTTCCTTGAAACAGGCTTAAAACGTCACTTTGGACCAGCTTACTCCTGTGAACTCCAAGACTCCTGATAACATTTTCTCCTGATACAACTCATTCAAAATACAAACATGCTCAAAACGTCACTTTGGCTCAGCTTACTTCTTTGAACTCCAAGATACCAGGAGTGGACCACTTTCCAGGAAAAACGTCACTTGGAATCGTCACTTTGGACCAGCTCACCCCTGTTCACAACAAAATTCCTGTTGCCATTTTCTCCTGAGTCAACTGATTCCAATTTATTGGTTCTCGAATTGAACCAGTTTCCTGACAACAGGCATAAAACATCACTTTGGACTACCTTACCCCTGTGTACTCCAAGATTCGTGATACTATTTTCTCCTGGGACAACTGATTCAAAGTTATTGAAACGCGTATTGGACCAGTTTCCAGGAAACAGGCTGAAAATGTCACTTTGGACGTGTTCATCTCTTGGAACTCCAAGATTCCTGGTACCATTTCTCCTGAGATAACCAAGTTATTGGTTCTCGGATTGGGCCAGTTTCCTGAAAACGGACTTGAAACACCACTATGGACCATGTGATTGAAACACCTTACCATTGTGATTGAAACAAAATTGGACCAGTTTTCGGAAAACATGCTCAAAACGTCACTCTGGACCAGCTTTCCCCTGTGTACTCCAAGATTCGTGGTACCATTTTCCCCTGAGACAACTGGTTCAAAGTTATTCAAACGCGGATTGGACAAGTTTCCAGGAATAATGCGTACGACGTAACTTTTGACCAGCTCACCCCTGTTTACTCCATATTTCTGGTGCCATTCTCTATGAGACAAACTGATTATTATAGGTTTCGGTTGGACCAGTTTCCAGGAAACAGGCCAAAAACGCCACATTGGACCAGCTAACCCCTCTTTACTCTAAGATTCCTGGTGCGTTGCCAATTTATTGGTTGTCAAGAAGGACCAGTTTCCAGGAAACAGTCCAAAAACGTCACATTGGACCAGCTAACCCCTCTTTACTCTAAGATTCCTGGTACGTTGCCAATTTATTGGTTCTCAAGATGGACCAGTTTCTAGGAAACAGGCCAAAAAACGTCACATTGGACGCACGTTGACGGCTTCTCCGATTCGAATTAGGCGGCAACTCGCGGCGTGTCCGTCGGCCCCGGAGGCGTCGCGTAGCAACCGCGAAAGGGGAGGAAGTAGGGGAGGCGGCACCACCCCTCCGGTCCTTTCATTGATTTTTGTTGCCGACCGACTTAGAGTAAAGCCGGGAGAGTAGTGTGGCGGTGTGGTGCTTCCACGCGTTATGACGATGTCGCATTTGGACCGTCCAACATCCCAAATCCGCGAGCTCCGAAGATGATCCGATGAGCACTGATGCGCCTGACGGCTCCGGACCGGTCTGAAAAGTAAGTGTAAAGTCTCGTTTTAAACAACCGCAGACGTCCAAAGTGGCGTCCAACTTCCGCCTCCGACCATCTTCATCTCGAGCTCTTATCTCGCCTCCCCCCTCCAGGATAAGATCCCTCTTTTTTTCCTCTGCCACCCACGAAATCACCCACGAACTCCTCAAAAAACCCCAAATTCCCACGTTCTCCTCAAACCCTTCCATAACGTGGAATTTCCCCGATCATAACCTGACCCACGAATCCTGAATCCACGGCATTCGAAGCATCTTCAACACCTGAACTGTCCCACCACAATTTCCCCTCTCAGGCCCGAAGGAACCTTGAACGCACCCGCGGCTGTTTTTTTGTTGTTTTGTTGTTGTTATTTTTGATTTTCCACCGTTAATGACTCCCGCCTCATCAACATGAACAGCTGGTTTTTACGTCCGGATTTTACGTCCGATAAAAAAAAAAACTTTTTTTTCAACCCCGTTCGCGCCTTCTATCGATCCGGAGGCTCCTCATCCCTGCAACATATGGGCTCCACAGCCTCTTCAACTTCCTACCGTCCAAGACACGTCCTCCCTCGCCCTGCCGTCCGAAATGAGGGTCCTCTCGAATCCTCGATTCCAACGAGTCAAATTCCAGTTCAAATCTCGAACTCCATCTTGTTTTCTGAACCAACAAACCCTCGTATGATTGCTTAATTACTTCACCCCTCTGAAGTTTGAATATCGATTTTCTCTATATCGAGTATCTGTCTCCTCTGTGTAAACAAACTGTACGAAAATAATACAGAAGAATTCACAGATCATGAGTGCACCTCATTTGGGAATTTTATCGGTCATAAACCAGTTATTTTCGACGTTTTTTTCGTATTTTCGCGTATTTGAAGCCAAAAAAGCGAATTTACATTATTATTTCGGTGCCATAATAAGCAAGAAAGGCGCACTAGAAGTTTGAAAGCGATTCACAGCTAATATCTAATACGACGAGTGTACGAAGGTACATTATGGGTCCCAAAATTGATTTGAAGGCTTTTCTTTTGACGTGGTTTTGGTGTTTTGATATGAATGCGAACCTAACTACCTTTGAACTTTCTCACCTTCATGTATATTTCAGGCTAAGTATTCGAATTCCTATATTTCAGGAACTGGTTTGTTTTTGTTGTTTTTGAGACTAAAATCTTCCTAGAGAAGAATCAGAGCCACTAAAAATCTCTTAACTATATCGAGTATCTGCCTCCTCTGTGTAAACCAACTGTACGAAAATAATACAGACGAATTCACAAATCATGAGTGCGCCTCATTTGGAAATTGTATTGGCCATAAACCTGTTATTTCCGACGTTTTTTCGTATTTCGCGTATTTGAACCCAAAAACGCTACATTTTAGTACTATAATAAACAAGAAAGTCGCACGAAAAGTCTTAAAGCGATTCATCTGCTAATAACGGTGTAAAATTTAAAGATAGATAAGTGTATGAGAGGACATAGGTAGTGTTTCATAATAACTATTCCTGAATCTGCAGGGAGGTCCAAACTGTACTTGGAGAATTTTAGTTCTTACTGAAAATTTCATAAAATTCAACGAAGGGTCTTAAAATTGGCTTGAGGGGGGTTTTCCACGTTTTTTGGTCCTTTGAGTATTTAATATGAACCTAACTACATCACAACCTTCTCACCTTCATGTCTCATTTTCGTATTTTCGCGTAATTGAAGGCAAAAAAGCGAAAAAGAGCAAATATTTTCATAATTGGTTTCAGTACTCTATTATGCAAGAAGTCTTACAGGCAACTTCATTACGATTGTAACATTATGGTTCCTAAAATGGACTTGAAAGGTTTCTTCTGGCGTGTTTTGGGTGACTGAGTCCGAAGTATGAACCATGGTAGATTATGACCTTCTCTCCTTATATCATATTCCAGGGTGAAAATTTCAAAAACTGCAATATTTCACAAACTGATTTTTTTTTTTTTAATTTGGGAATTTAACTTTTCTTTGAGATGAATCAAAACCACTGAAAATCGTGGAAAATACAGCTTGAAATGCAATTTGTAATGTAATAATTTGGGTTTCCTCTCGAAGTTTCGATTTGAACGATTCAATTACAGTTCAAATCTCGAACTCCATCTTGTTTTTTGAACAAACAAACCCTCGTATGATTGCTTGATTACTTCACCCCTCTGAGGTTCGAATATCGATTTTCTCTTACTTTATCGAGTATCTGCCTCCTCTGTGTAAACAAACTGTACGAAAATAATACAGACGAATTCACAGATCCTGAGTGCACCTCATTTGAGTATTTCATTGACCATAAACCTGCTATTTTCGACGTTTTTTCGTATTTTCGGGTGTTTGAAGCCATAAATGAGGATTCACATAATTTGTTCAGTGCCACAATAAGCAAGAAAGGCGCACGAGTCTTAAAGCGATTCATCTGCAGATAACTAGTAAAATTTAACGATAGATGAGGTGTATGAGGGGACATAAGTAGTGTTTCGTAATAACTATTCCTGAATCTACAGAGAGGTCCTAAACTGAACCTGGAGAATTCTAGTTCTTACTGGAAATTTCATCAAATTCGTCGAAGGTACATTATGGGTCCTAAAATTGATTTGAAGGCTTATCTTTTGACGTGGTTTGGATGTTTTCATGTGCATACGAACCTAACTACCTTAAAACTTTCTCACCTTCACGAACTGGTTTGCTTTTGTTGTTTTTGAGACTAAAATCTTCCTAGAGAACAATCAGAGCCACTACAAATTGTGAAAAATACAGCTTTAAAAGCAAATTTAACGGTCATAATTTGGCGAGTCAAATTCCAGTTCAAATCTCGAACTCCATCTTGTTTTTTGAACAAACAAACCCTCGTATGATTGCTTGATTACTTCACCCCTCTGAAGTTTGAATATCGATTTTCTCTTACTTTATCGAGTATCTGCCTCCTCTGTGTAAACAAACTGTACGAAAATAATACAGACGAGTTCACAGATCATGAGTGCACCTCATTTGGGAATTTTATCGGTCATAAACCAGTTATTTTCGACGTTTTTTCTTATTTTCGCGTATTTGAAGCCAAAAAAGCGAATTTACATTATTATTTCGGTGCCATAATAAGCAAGAAAGGCGCACTAGAAGTTTGAAAGCGATTCACAGCTAATATCTAATACGACGAGTGTACGAAGGTACATTATGGGTCCCAAAATTGATTTGAAGGCTTTTCTTTTGACGTGGTTTTGGTGTTTTGATATGAATGCGAACCTAACTACCTTTGAACTTTCTCACCTTCATGTATATTTCAGGCTAAGTATTCGAATTCCTATATTTCAGGAACTGGTTTGTTTTTGTTGTTTTTGAGACTAAAATCTTCCTAGAGAAGAATCAGAGCCACTAAAAATCTCTTAACTATATCGAGTATCTGCCTCTTCTGTGTAAACAAACTGTACGAAAATAATACAGACGAATTCACAGATCATGAGTGCACCTCATTTGGAAATTTTATTGGCCATAAACCTGTTATTTTCGACGTTTTTTCGTATTTCGCGTATTTGAACCCAAAAACGCTACATTTTAGTACTATAATAAACAAGAAAGTCGCTCGAAAAGTCTTAAAGCGATCTGCTAATAACGGTGTAAAATTTAAAGATAGATGAGTGTATGAGAGGACATAGGTAGTGTTTCATAATAACTATTCCTGAATCTGCAGGGAGGTCCAAACTGTACTTGGAGAATTTTAGTTCTTACTGAAAATTTCATAAAATTCAACGAAGGGTCTTAAAATTGGCTTGAGGGGGGTTTTCCACTTTTTTGGTGTTTTGAGTATTAAATATGAACCTTTCAACTTTTGAACGATTCAATTCCAGTTCAAATCTCGAACTCCATCTTGTTTTTTGAACAAACAAACCCTCGTATGATTGCTTGATTACTTCACCCCTCTGAGGTTCGAATATCGATTTTCTCTTACTTTATCGAGTATCTGCCTCCTCTGTGTAAACAAACTGTACGAAAATAATACAGACGAATTCACAGATCCTGAGTGCACCTCATTTGAGTATTTTATTGACCATAAACCTGCTATTTTCGACGTTTTTTCGTATTTTCGCGTGTTTGAAGCCATAAATGAGGATTCACATAATTTGTTCAGTGCCACAATAAGCAAGAAAGGCGCACGAGTCTTAAAGCGATTCATCTGCAGATAACTAGTAAAATTTAACGATGTATGAGGTGTATGAGGGGACATAAGTAGTGTTTCGTAATAACTATTCCTGAATCTACAGAGAGGTCCCAAACTGTACCTGGAGAATTCTAGTTCTTACTGGAAATTTCATAAAATTCGTCGAAGGTGCATTATGGGTCCTAAAATTGATTTGAAGGCTTATCTTTTGACGTGGTTTGGGTGTTTTCATGTGCATACGAACCTAACTACCTTAAAACTTTCTCACCTTCACGAACTGGTTTGCTTTTGTTGTTTTTGAGACTAAAATCTTCCTAGAGAACAATCAGAGCCACTACGAATTGTGAAAAATACAGCTTTAAAAGCAAATTTAACGGTAATAATTTGGCGAGTCAATTTCCAGTTCAAATCTCGAACTCCATCTTGTTTTTTGAACAAACAAACCCTCGTATGATTGCTTGATTACTTCACCCCTCTGAAGTTTGAATATCGATTTTCTCTTACTTTATCGAGTATCTGCCTCCTCTGTGTAAACAAACTGTACGAAAATAATACAGACGAGTTCACAGATCATGAGTGCACCTTATTTGTGAATTTAATTCGTCATAAACCTGTTATTTTCGACGTTTTTTCGTATATTTTTTCGTATATTTGAACCCAAAACGCTACATTTCAGTACTATAATAAACAAGAAAGTCTCACGATAAGTCTTGAAGCGATTCATCATGTAAAATTTAACGGTAGAAGAGGTGTATGAGGGGACATCGGTAGTGTTTCGTAATAACTATTCCTGAATCTACAGGGAGGTCCCAAACTGTGCCTGGAGAATTCTAGTTCTTACTGGAAATTTCATCAAATTTAACGAAGGTGCATTATAAATTTACCTTGAAACGTAAACCATGAAATTTTGAGGGGGGGGGTTAATATTTTTTCTTGCTCGATTCTAACGGTTCATTGTTAAAAATAATAAACCAAAACGACTCCTGAAAGTTGTATTGCGATATCCATGGATACGTGGGGGCACTACCTGTTTCGTTTTATAGCCATTTTGCGGCCTAAAACATATTTTTTCCACCCTCCTGAGGCCCATTCAACGGAATGGAGAATTACATGTCAACTTATTTTGGTCCTAGAATAACCAGTAAAATTGTAAACATAACCGGGGAGCGAAGTAGGTGCCCTTGTTAGCTACATTATCACTAAATCTGAGCCAAAAAATTCAAAAAGGACCACAAATTCCCCCTAATTTAGTTTTTTAAAGGTCTGCGATAATAATACACACCAGGTGACGTTTTAGGGCACCCAATTGGCTAATTTTGGCGCTAAAAGAAAACTAAACGATTAAAAAATTATTAAATAGCCCAAATGACATAAGAAGGTGTAAAAGTCCACGTCCTCTTCAACTAGTTTGCTGTATCTGGTCTGTCAGTTACAATCCTCCTGTTTCTCGAAAAATCAATTCCCTGTTCAAAACCTGAACTAATAGGGCGTGCGCCTGGGTAGGAAAAACTGTTTATTGTTATTTTTAATCTAAGGTAGACCTCATTCTGAGGATTTTGGTACCAACCGCGACCTTCTAGCGTGTATAAATCTTTACCTATGAATTTTTAAAGTTTCGACCGTTTATGACGTCACAGTGGGCTGGGGGGGCGCGTGACGTCATAAACGGTCGAAACTTTGAAAAATCATAGAAACAGATCTACTCACGCTAGAAGGTCGCGGTTGGTGCCAAAATTTTCAGGATGTAGTCTACTTTCGATTAAAAATCTGAAGAAAAAAACAAGGCGCACCCCCCATTATGAATACATCAAAATTGACAATTTTTCAGGCATATAACCTATTTTTTGACGTTACAGAGTGTTTTCACATAAGATAAATTAAAATATTCTCCATTGCCTCCTCAAAAAGTACAACTATTTACTCAATTTTTCGATACTATGATGATCAAGGAAGGGGCAAGAGAATTTTTTAAGCAATTCACCTGCTAATAGTGAAAATTTTAAAACTTAGTAAAACTTCTGCCTCTTCAACTAGTCCGTTCCAACCCTACCATCCAAAATGAGGGTGCCTTCATGTGGTCTTGTCAAATCAATTTCCAGTTCCATCTTGTTTTATGAACAAATAAACTCTCGAATGATAGCTTAATTACTTCACCCCTCTGATGTTTGAATATCGATTTCCTCGAACTAAATCGCTTATCATCTTCCCACAGTGCTCCCTGTGTAAACAACTACCGTATTTAATGAATTGCTACCTAATCCTTCAAAATGCTGCGCTATTTGCTACTACAATATTGCTATTCAATATTCATGTGACCGTATAGGGATATTTATAGGAACAGCCTTCCTAAACAAGGAGGCATAATCATAATCTATAACTCTCGTGAAGAAAGCGTAAATTGAAATTGTCGCAATATTTTGATACCGTTTCTAAGCATGAAATGTAGAAATCATAAAAATGTTGCTTTCCAGAAGTTTTTGAGTAATTTTTATTTCGTATCTATCGGTCTGTCTGTTGCACTTTTGCTTACGTAACATCGAGCAACATGGAAAGTGAAACCGTAGGAACAAGGAGAAAACGTAAGATTCCTAATCTCATAAATAGGAGCTCTGGAAGGCTTGACGGTCCCCAAACTTGTTTAGGCTGCAAAAGTGAAAGGGGGTTTTTTAAGGGACTTCGGCGAATAATTGATCTACGTGACTGTAGCTCCAGAGTACAATAAATTATTGTAAATCCATTTAACATCCATTCATTTGACAAATTTTGTTGGGGAAAAGGATGCAGAAAATGTGAACCAAATAACCTGCTAGGAATGTTCTTACGTAAGTACAGGGTGTTCTATAAGGACTGCAAAACTTGGGAGTCGATTCTACAACTAATTTAAGTAAAAAAAAGTATCTTTTAGCAATTAAGAAGGGTTGGGTTTTTTTCGCTTTTTTATTTTTGTTTTTTCAACCCCTTGTTTTTCCAAGTTTTATCAATTTTTATTTTTTTCGTGTTTCCACCTTTTGTCACTAAAATTAACGTAACTACGCTAATTTACCCTAAAAATGTAGAAATTAGGGCACCGTTGGAAAGAACGTCTAATTTCACATCTTTCTAGTGCCTTCAAAAAAACTGTTTGTGGAGTTCTGATGGGAGAAAAATCAACTCGTAGAGTAATTTTTGTCAAATTGGGCAAATTTTTTCTTTTTTCTTTTGGTTTTTAAGATTCTACTGTGTTATGGGTAATTTTTATTAAAAAATTACAATCGAATTTAGGAGAAAAATTGTGTTTGAATAGAAAAACCGTGAATTTTTTTGAACGAAATCAACGTTTTGACGGAAATTGACTCATACACATTGTGAATTCGAGAAGCCCTCCTCATTTCGGATGGTAGGAAGAAGGACTTATCTTGGAATAACAAGTTGAAGAGGATGTATATCCCCGCCTATCATTCAGGCAGTGCCAAATTATTATCATTTAAAATTTATTTTAAAGCTATGCTTTTTTCAGTCTAAACTTTTCCCCAATTCTAACTGAGTTCAAAATATTGCTCATATACTTGGAAAACCTCGTAAGTCCGAAGTGGTCAAGTTTTCAGAAGACAGAACAAACTTCATAAAAATGTTGCAAAATATTACACAAAGGTTTATTATTTTTCTACATAGATCACTCGTCTGCAAAGAACACGGCTTTGTCAAATTTTCATTCGATTTTCGGATTCTACGTACCTTGAAATTTTTAGGGAGGGTTAAAAAAATTGTTTCTTGGTCGATTCCAAAGGTTCATTTTTTAAAATAATCAACCAAAATGATCTAAAAGAGTTTCAGGCGAACAATCGACCATCGTGCTACTCAGTATTGATCGATTGAAGGAATCAATGGCTTAAACAGCTTGAATAGAGAAAATTACTTATATGAGGCCGATTTTAAGACATACTAGTTTTTCCTCATACCCTACATCGGACTTGAAAGGTTATCAGTTAAATTTCTGCAGGACTAATGGGGTTAAAACTAAAAACTGCTTCGTCAAACTTATTTTTTATTAATTTTTAACACGTTTAACACGTTTTCTACAAAATTTTCCAATCTTTATTGATATTCTGGGGACCAAAACTTGGTTGGCCCTCCAAAGTGATCACAAAAACCTACACCTACGCCTTTACAATTGTTTAACAGCAATAAAGAAGCATTAACAAAATCAAATTAATCGTGTCACAGGGCATTTAAAGTTAATGCATTTCTAGTTTTGAGAATTAGGGGGAAAAAGTCTTTAGGCAAGTGCCTTTGAGGAGTCTTCTAAGTATAAGTGATCTAGGTACGAGCTAGAAAACAGCAGTTTCAAATGAGACTATTTTCAATAATAAACTAAAAAAAAATTTCATTTCACCTGGAAATGCTATATTAACACAATTAAAACGATGAAGAAAAAGTAATCGTTTATTGACAAGCAAAAGAAAATTATTACCTACACGTGTGAATGAAAAAAATAAGTGTTCACCAAATTAATGTTGACAACACAGAGGTCACTTCATGATCAGGAATCCCAGGGAAAAATTCTGCAGGAATTGAAGAGATCTGGGTCCAAAATCTAATGACGAAAGGATGCGAAAATGAGGGGTTGTGAATATTTTTAACCAATTTTTCTGGCCAGCAAAACGATAATTTTCAAAATGTTGCGTTTTGTGTTTTTGTTGTTACATGATGGTTTTTATTTTTTTATTTTGCAGGTGCGGATTATGGAACAGAGGTTGGTGGAGGCAGAGTGGAGCGGTACGGGAACATCAGGCCCCACGGAGAGCGAGGAGAAGGAAAGGGAAGAAGCCATCTCCAAGCTAGCGTCCCAAGTTGAGCAGCAAGTAAGTCTCCGAGCCTGACTCATAATAGGATTCCTGACGAATATGTCGATACCTTAAAGCACAAAGGCGCTATGTCCATCCACCTTCCACATTTTTTATTATTTTTTATTTCAGAAAAACTCAAATTCAACAAAACTATTATTGAGTTTTCTTGACGAAAATAGCTTGAAAATTTATTGAGGAAACTAAAGAGTTTAGTGTAGTAAGCCATTATTTTAGGAATTGTGCATTGGTGATAATTTCTTTTGCATTTTTCTCAATACTCCATTTTTGGACATAGCACCTTTGTGCTTTAAGGTATCGATGTACTCTCCTTCATTTTCCGTATTGACCACCCATCGCTCAATACTGTTGTAACGATTAAATATAATAATGAACCCAATATCGTAAACTGGAGGGAGAAAGTCAGTCAATGTTCTTCAGCATTTTGCTGCATCTTAGCGCTGAGCGGTGGTGACCCTTTCAGTCATAATCGTGGCGAGTCGAGGCGATTCATGATTCGTTGAAAATTAGTTAGTCGGAATCGCCATTTCAACGGGTTGCATCCTACTGCTGCTCTGGTTGCTGGAGACTTTGACGATTCGATATCGAAATGAGCGATTACATTACAAGTTAATCCAGAATGCAAAAAAATAACATTCCATTCGTGGAATATGTGGAGAAGCATCAAACTACTCCGGAGTTTTCCTTTCTTCGACTGGCGCAAATCTCCTCATATTTGTGTTCTTCCTCTCCTTGACAGTCGTATCAATTCGACGTAGCAACCGTAAGTCTGCAGAATGCTAGGCAACAGTTCCTTTTAGCTCTTTTGCTGCAACTGTCAAGGCTGTCAAGAATGCAGATAGGAAGGATGCAATCGTCGACAGAACATAGCTTATGCCGATTATGCAGATTCTGGCTTATGCCGATGACATTGCTTTGTTGGGGCGAAGCCTTGATGCTCTGCAGGTGGCTTTTGGGGTTTTGCATGGGGTGCAAAACCAATTAGGGGAGTTGCCAATGGGTCTACGAATAGATGAAAGCAAAACTAATTGCCTCAAGATATCTCCCTCTAGCCGTGTCCAGTCGGTGCCCAGAGGTGTGACGTTTGGTTCTTATAAGTTTGATGAAGTCAGGTCCTTCCCCTATCTGGGGAGCTTGGCCACGAATAGAAATCAAGTATAGGATAAGATATGCTCACGAATAATGGCAGGGTGCCGAGCATTGTATGCCAATATAAAACTCTTCAAGTGTGATCTCCATATCAACGAAGACGAGGCTATATAGATCCCTGGTGCGGCCTGTGGTTTGTTATGGATCAGAGGCTTGGACCATGCGGGCTGAGGATGAGGCTAGACTGCGGATATTTGAGAGAAGGATCTTTGGAGCGGTCAGGGAGGGCCAAGGGTGGAGAGCAAGACAGAATTTAGAAATTGATGAATTATTAAAACATGAAGACATAGTTCCATTCATCAAAGCTGGGCGCATCCAATGGCTGGCACATGTCGACCGCATGCCGGTGGAAACTAGAAGACGAAGAGGTCGTCCTCGGAGTCGCTGGCTTGATGATGTCTTGAGGAACCTCCGGGTGGTGGGATTGCGGAGGTCTCAGGCGTGTGATCGTTCATGGTGGCGGAAGGGAGTTCGGTAAGCCAAGGGCCACATCGGCCCGTAGTGCTGTGTAGTTAGTTAGTTAGTTAGTCTGCCCCTGAAGTTTTTGTCAATGTATGTGAGGCTACAATACTATATTCTCGTTGCTCTACTTTGTCTCATGTATTGCTAGTAATCTACCACGGCTTCATCAGAATTTCTGCGGCTAAAGAGCATCTTGCTCGTACAGAATCTGAAAATTTGGAGTCACGTTGCGAAGAGATTGTACAATTTCCGGTTGCAGAGTTAAACCGTTGCAAACTCGAGTTGCTGAAGAGTCGATCTATGTACAGAGAGCCCAAAACTGGAAAATCATGTAGTATATTTATACTCTTCTACAAGTACGTCAATCAAATACATTATCCTTATATCGAATTTTGGTTATTTTAAGTTTGGTATTTATTAGATTTTTTAAATACCGGTTCTCAAGACACGAAAATCTGCAAAATCCCTTCGGTTGCTATTTTCTCTAAATGTTACTGTTCATCTTAGAAAAACAAATAATGGAAAATGAATGGTATCCATTCGAAAAGCGCGTAGTTCGAACATTTAAAAAATACTACGAGCTGTCCTCATTTCGATGCTCTAATGGTCAATGATGGTTTTAAACACTCTCCTCTTCACCCTAACAAGCACCTACCTGTAGCAACACACACCAACTGATCTCGTGGTAGCAGTATGACCTTACACCACTGCCTTGTAATTATCAACCGGCTCATGAAATTCACTCCGACTATAAAGGAGGGCTAGACTGTACTTGTTACAGAGTTTCTTGAAGGGGGTTGAAAGTTTTTCGTCGAGACGGATCTGACGTAGTTGTGTTTCTAACAGGGATTAGCTTTTCGTCGAGATGGATCTGACGTACATATATGAGCCGGAAGAATAAAAAGAGCGTTTTTAGTTTTAGCGTGAGAACCAATAGCCAGGTAACACCTAGAGCAGTTAGAGGGCAGTGGGCTTATATCAATGGCTAAGAGACAACATTGATATGAAAAAAATGGGTATCTAGTGCTGTAGTCCTCTTTTTTGTTCGAACCATTGGAAATTTTTTATTTCAAGTTGGGCAACACTGTTATGAACAACAGTTAAGACAAGTGTTGTCAACACGTTAGCTACCTTTTATACAGATCCAAAGCAAGCAAAATAGAAGAGTTATTTCGTTCTCGCGAAACTAGTAGAATTTTCATATTTCCCCTCTACCCCTATCTGAGGTTTTCCCTCAAGTCGATGAACTTGAGTCCTACTTTGCCTGGCTGTTGGTTCTGCTTTGTTTTGATAAAATATATTGACGGAATTATTATAAATTGGTAATGTTGAAACCGTTAGAGTACTCATGGACCACAACATCACTATTACACTCCTAGAGAGAGTCATTCACTGGACCCTTTGTCTATTACTGGTGACCTTACCCTACTGCGTATTGGACGACAATTGTAACCTGTAATGTAATGTAATGTCTTATTTGGTCAACATGTTTTGATGAAAACTTGACCCTGTTTCATCTGAAAACATGTTTACCAAATATTTTCCAATATATACTCTCAGTATCTCCGCATTTTGTCCTTTGCTTGGCAATTTATCTTGTATTGATCGTTCGTTCATCCCTTTTGCTTGTTCACTCCGCTGTGGCGGAGGACATTCTCTGTTACGCCGTGTAGAGCAACACAATCGTTGTCCCGTATCTTGGCTCTGTTCCACAAATACGTTTTTCAAAGCTAGAAAATACATTTGGGATTTAACAGAAATACATTTACGCCGAGTACTGGTGGGAATGCTACAATTTATAACCGTGTTTTGTGAATGCTGCCAAATTGAGTAGCCAACCTTGCTGGGAAGCTTCCCAAAATACAGAAAGAGTAAATGTCAAATCAATTGACAATATTAATGAAATCTTATATTATTCTTTGTTGTCTTGCGCCCTGAGCTCCTAGATCTTAATGGGTACCTATCTGACTTATTGAATCTAATCTGTCTTGAAAGCAACTTTTTAATAACGTAAGTTTTAGTCAAATATTGGTAGGGAGATTGTTGTGACAAGAATAGTATGGGGAAATTGAGGATATAGGTCCAAAATACAAGCACCATAATCGTCATATTTTAGCAAACAAATATTTCAAATTTGTAAAACTTCGAAATTATGGATTACTTTCTGAAATGAAATTAAAAATATGCCGAAAGGTATAATTAGCTCGTTTTTTTCTACCTTCAATTAATATTCAAAATATTAATTGAGTTTATTTATTCCCTAAATCAGGTATAGTTCAATAACAAATCAGAGTTTGGTTTATATAGATTGGCTCTTTAATCTATACAGGTCCAAAATGAAATGAAAATGGTATTTGGGTACCAAAGGAGACCGCAAAAAAAGGTAGGGCTCCAGACGTGAGCCGCAAAGGGGGGCGCGTTCCTACGTACTGCTACTTTTTATGATAAGACGCTGCAAATTATTACACAATGGTTTATTATTTTTCTATAGATCACTCGTCTACAAAGCCACCAACCATCCAACATGAAGAAAAACATCGATCGTATTTCGGTCAGCTATCATTTGAACGGAGATTAGGCCTCTTTTGCGATTCACACTCGTGTTTCCGATTTATCGTCCAAACCTTAAATTCTAGTAGTGAGCGAACGGTTTGTCCTACAGAGCTCCGGGTGGTATCAAAAAATTTTTTAAATTCTATAGAATCTTAAATTGAAGGAAAAACAATACCTTTATATCGAAATTTTATGAGTTAGGGCGTTTTCAAAATTTCAAAATTAATTTTTGAACTCTTAGAAGTGACCTACATCAACCAAAATCTTCGGGGCACAACTAGACCCCAAATGGAGCCTACATACCAAATTTCATCAAAATCGGTCAATGCTAAGTGGCAAAAGTGCCGCGTACGGCGGACGGACGGCCAAATTTTTATTCGATTTTTGGATTCTACGTACCTTGAAACGTAAACCATCAAATTTTAAGGGGGTGTTAAAAAAATTTTTCTTTGGTCGATTCCAAAGGTTCATCATTGAAAATAATAAACCAAAATAAACTTTATTTTCCAATTCTACCTAAACTTATAATCATAAACTATTTTGAACCATGATTGCAATGTTTTACTGAATTTTCGTCTCTTATGCTTCCTAGAGAGTCAAAACATGATCATCGTCATTCCATGAAGGACACACAAAACGGAGAGACCTTCTTGTAAGCCGGTTTTCCTTGAAAAGGATCCCAAACTTAACGACTTTCTACTGCATTGAATCTTTTGATTTAGAGGAGAAACTTGTTCGTATGAAAGATTGAAATTCCATTTGATCACACTTTAGTAATATTAATTTATATTTTTCTTTTATCGATGTAGGACTTAAGATGCTAGGAAACTAGACTACCTAAGCTCTTCCGAATTTTTTTTAAACGCGATCCCGGATGAATATCGGACGCATATGGCAGGAGGAGGAAAGCGATCGATTGGTTGAGAAAAATGGTGACTGACCTTTTCTTCTTGTTCCCTTTTCCAATGGATTAGGAAGTCGAGTTTGACTTGACGTTGAAGATTCATCTGGAAGGACTTCAGCGGAATCGTGGTCCGACAGGGGATTTGGTTCACTTCGGGATGATCTACAAGATCCTCGATGCGAGAGTTTTTCGGTTCATCCTTCTGACCTTCTCTTCGTGATTCCCTCATCTTGCAGTTTAGTTGTGACACTATGTAGCCATAATAACGTTTTATGCCTTAAACTTGTATTTTCCTTCTGGTTTTTTGAATTCGGCCGAAAAAAGGATTCTCCTCAAGAGGCAAGTCATTTCAAATTGACTCTGCTCCTATTCATCCAAGAACGATGAAATAAGGCACTCGGACTGTCGGGAACCACAAGAAGTGACAGTGAAGAATTTAGGTCAGCTGAGTGATTGTTAGACTTTACCTATTCCAGTTCTTTATACGTTTACTTTTGTACAGTCTGGTTATGGCTTATGGCTTTTACGCTAGTCTTGTGTTTAGTTGCAAAACTCGCTACAAATCACTTTAAAGGCTAAATTAATTTCCATTTTTCTGTGGAAACGATTAACCAATTTTCTTTCTGTACAGCTTTTTTATGAATGATATCATCGATCGTTGGGTAATTTGATTATGATTTTGAAAAAAATCGTCTGTCATAGGGTTCAAATTTTGTGTTTGCAAATTGTACATTTTTGAAATAAATATCAATATATCCAATATCAATAAATCAATCAATAAATAAATATCCAATATCTGAAGCATTGCTAACAGATTCCAATGTTCAGATCGACTTACGGTAGGTGCATTATATTGAAGGCCTATTAGATCTACGAATTACAATATGTGCTCACTAATCCTTGGGGCAGGCTTGAGGCTTTGTTGCCACATCTCTCACGAAGGAAGAGAGAAACGATTCCTCTCCAAGCTCATTGTTATGGTTTGAATCGTTGTCTGGTTTAATCGTTTGTTAAATCCCGCTAGTACTCTCTTCATTCGTATCTCTCTTTGTACGCAACAAACGGCGTTTCTCTCGTCTTGGAGCAAATCCTCCGATTTGAATTTCTCCTGCCACTTCCAGGCTTCCTGGTCCGTTAAGAGGATTTCACGGTGGAGTACCCTGTCTAGCGAAAACCGTCGGGTCGGAAGAGCCATTCAAGTGCGGGATCTCCTCCCTTTTATCAGTCCGTCACATTTGTCGGTAGGCTAAACCTGCTGCGTGGGCCCTTCAGGTATTCTCGTGATCCTGGCATCAGTCGACCTCCGTCTCTCTTGGGATTCTCGTCGGTTCCGGTTGTCCAGGTCTGTGAATTCGCCGTCGTTTTGATCTAATTGACGTAATTCCCCCATCGATTGTACATCCAGTTTGGGAAAGTCAGAGAACAGTAATAGTCGGGGAAGACTGGTAAAATTCAGCAGCTTCGACAATTTGTAGAATTTGGCAAGTGGAACTTTAAAAATCTCAGTGTGAGTCGAATAATTATGCAAAAGTTTACAACAAAAAATCTCCTTCTTTTCCGCTAAGTACCTATTCGAAGTTTTGTCCGGAATTGTTCATGTTCCATGCATTAGATGTACTCGTTTCCTCTTAAATTGCTCCCAAGTCTACCAAGGTAGCGGAAGCATTGTTTTCACTTTCCGAGTTGGAAAAAATTCGAAATTTCTGTTCGTGTGTCCGAGTTAGGGATGGGACAACGATATCGATAATATCGAAACGTCGATGTTTTGCTCGTAATATCGATGTATTTAACATCGATGTTTTGGTCCGATGATATCGATATGTCGACGAGATGGTCTGATAACATCGTTTGATAAATTTGAACTACTAGGTACTGCAAGGGAACCAGACAAAATTCAATTTCAGACTAGATAACTTCATTGAATTTACTTGGAATTTGAAGAACATCTCCTACCTTTCAATAGTTGTGATCAGCTACCTCTTCGCATTTCTGTCCATTCACTTCCTTAGCTCAGTGGTAACGTGCTCCGACTCTTCCGAAGAAGTGTAAATATAGTTTAGTCGGAACGATAGGAGGTCGATTCCCGGTCGAACGACGTTAATTTTTGATGATTCAACACAATCATCACTTTATATAACATTATAATTACTGGAAAACAAAGGAAAAAAAGTCTCTTTATGCTCGAACCAATAATGGAAATGGGGAAGGTATGGGATATCGAAATGAAGTGCATAAAAATCCCATAATTTATCACGAATGAAAAAAATTATAATGGAGTAGGTTATCCAGTAAAATAAAAGCACGTCAAAAGAAAAAAATGCTTATCTACTTCTGATGAATGGAGGAAGAGCAGCCTCATCAGGTTTTCTCCCTTGATTCTAATTGGTGTGACAGATGAATTAAATTTCCCGCTTTTTAAAAACATCGATTTTTCACCTTTCGATGTTATCGACATTGATGTTTTTCATACGATGTTTCATCGATATCGATGTTTCTATGAAATATGGACATCGACATCGACATCGATGTTTTCTGTTCGATGTCCCATCCCTAGTCCGAGTGTCCATTATAAAACCCTTTAAACGGGCAAAACTATAAGGAGTTATTGTGTGATGTCGAAGAAACGTCCAGGGATTGTGCAGGTTGACCTATAGATGGTCCCTTATGAATACCATCGCCCCCGCACTGATAGTAGCCACTGAGCATGCGTAAACGTCAATTCCTTGCCACAGCCATTTCTACATTTTCCATCCAATTTCAATGAAATTTCCTGGGGTTTTACGGAACTCGAACCCACGACCCCCGCCGAAGTCGATCCGAATCCCACCACCGAAGAACGAGCGCCCCAGCGACCGTGGCTACACCGGACCCCATTTCATCTATTATAATCGGGTTATGGATACGAGACAGCTATGTGCCACACCCACTAGGTAGACGTTTTTTGTTTGATTTTCAGTAATGAACCTCTGAAATCGAGCATGAAAAAATGAACCCCTCTCAAAATTTGATGTTTTATGTTTCAAGCTGGGAAAAAGGCTAAAATCTGATAATAAAATTCTAGTTTTGTAGCCAAGATTTTGGTTCTTGTCAATCAGTTATGAAAGGTGAAAAATAGGGTTGAAATCATAGAACTGGTTCGATCTTTCATCAAAACAATTTGGAGGTTTGCAGGTGTCCCCCAGATTTCGTTCTACGATAAATGTACCACTGGCGGCTCGGCAACTTTTCTTGCTGTAGACTCCAAGCCAAGTTTGCGATGATTTTCAACTTTGAAATATTATCCGTAGGCCACTACAAACACTCGGGTCATTCCTTGCAAAGCAGGCGAAGACGTACCGAAGTGATGAATTAATTTTCACTCACGGATGATTCAGCTTTGGAAGTACATCTTCCACCTTGTGTCACTCCGTACAGCATCGATCAAAAAATTAATTGTCACCTTCATTTCCATTCGTCAATCACAGCAAAGCTGTCAAAAAGTGCTCCTAACAACACTCAAACCCGTAACTCGCAATAATTTACAGCCTTCGACTTCACCTCCGTTCGCTCACTTTATATGCAAATCCGCTCGCTATTATAAACTAGGGCTGTTCGTGCGGCAGTCACATTCCGGGGTTCGTGTTCGCGAACTTTACCGAACAAATAATAGTGGAATATAGTGGAGGAACGGTGGAGGTTCTCCTCATTTCGTTTCGGTAGGCCTCGATTCTACTGCAGTTTCAACAGGTGTGAACAATGGAGGTAATGTAACTGACTCAGACGCTATTTTCCAACATTTTAGCACCCTTTTTTGTTGTTTCTTCACTATCGATGGCAGGAAATCATTGAATTCAAAGTTCAACAGGTAGCAAAAATTGAGTTCTCCAAAATCGCTCGAGTGAACCAACGAATTTGGGTGGTTTCGACGTTCTTTCTCCACTTTTTCACTCGATTGGAGGTGAAAACAAGCTTCAGTAGATGTCTTGTCTCTCGAGTGAACCAACGAATTTCGGTGGTTTCGACGTTCTTTCTCCACTTTTTCACTCGATTGGAGGTGAAAACAAGCTTCAGAAGATGTCTTGTCTCTCGAGTGAACCAACGAATTTGGGTGGTTTCGACGTTCTTTCTCCACTTTTTCACTCGATTGGAGGTGAAAACAAGCTTCAGAAGATGTCTTGTCTCTCGAGTGAACCAACGAATTTCGGTGGTTTCGACGTTCTTTCTCCACTTTTTCACTCGATTGGAGGTGAAAACAAGCTTCAGAAGATGTCTTGTCTCTCGAGTGAACCAACGAATTTCGGTGGTTTCGACGTTCTTTCTCCTCTTTTTCACTCGATTGGAGGTGAAAACAAGCTTCAGAAGATGTCTTGTCTCTCGAGTGAACCAACGAATTTCGGTGGTTTTGACGTTCTTTCTACACTTTTTCACTCGATTGGAGGTGAAAACAAGCTTCAGAAGATGTCTTGTCTCTCGAGTGAACCAACGAATTTCGGTGGTTTCGACGTTCTTTCTCCACTTTTTCACTCGATTGGAGGTGAAAACAAGCTTCAAAAGATGTCTTGTCTCTCGAGTGAACCAAAGAATTTGGGTGTTTTCGACGTTCTTTCTCGACCTTTTCACTCGATTGGGGGTGAAAACAAGCTTCAGAAGATGTCTTGTCTCTCGAGTGAACCAAAGAATTTCGGTGGTTTCGACGTTCTTTCTCCACTTTTTCACTCGATTGGAGGTGAAAACAAGCTACAGAAGATATCCTGTCTCTCGAGTGAACCACGAATTTCGGTGGTTTCGACTTTCTTTCTCCACCTTCTCACTCGATTGGAGGTGAAAACAAGCTTCAAAAGATTTCTTGTCTCTCGAGTGAACCAATGAATTTCGGTGGTATCGACGTTCTTTCTCCACCTTTTCACTCGATTGGAGGTGAAAACAAGCTTCAAAAGATTTCTTGTCTCTCGAGTGAACCAAAGAATTTCGGTGGTTTCGACTTTCTTTCTCCACCTTTTCACTCGATTGGAGGTGAAAACAAGCTTCAAAAGATTTCTTGTCTCTCGAGTGAACCAATGAATTTCGGTGGTATCGACGTTCTTTCTCGACCTTTTCACTCGATTGGAGGTGAAAACAAGCTTCAGAAGATGTCTTGTCTCTCGAGTGAACCAAAGAATTTCGGTGGTTTCGACTTTCTTTCTCCACCTTTTCACTCGATTGGAGGTGAAAACAAGCTTCAAAAGATTTCTTGTCTCTCGAGTGAACCAATGAATTTCGGTGGTATCGACGTTCTTTCTCGACCTTTTCACTCGATTGGAGGTGAAAACAAGCTACAGAAAATATCCTGTCTCTCGAGTGAACCACGAATTTCGGTGGTTTCGACTTTCTTTCTCCACTTTTTCACTCGATTGGAGGTGAAAACAAGCTTCAAAAGATTTCTTGTCTCTCGAGTGAACCAATGAATTTCGGTGGTTTCGACGTTCTCTCTCGACTTTTTAACTCGATTGAAGGTGAAAACAAGCTACAGAAGATATCCTGTCTCTCGAGTGAACCACGAATTTCGGTGGTTTCGACTTTCTTTCTCCACTTTTTCACTCGATTGGAGGTGAAAACAAGCTTCAAAAGATTTCTTGTCTCTCGAGTGAACCAATGAATTTCGGTGGTTTCGACGTTCTCTCTCGACTTTTTAACTCGATTGAAGGTGAAAACAAGCTACAGAAGATATCCTGTCTCTCGAGTGAACCAACGAATTTCGGTGGTTTCTACGTTCTTTCTCGACTTTTTAACTCGATTGGAGGTGAAAACAAGCTTCAGAAGATATCTTGTCTCTCGACTGAACCAATGAATTTCGGTGGTTTCGACGTTCTTTCTCGACTTTTTAACTCGATTGGAGGTGAAAACAAGCTTCAGAGGATGTCTTGTCTCGCGACTGAACCAATGAATTTCGGTGGTTTCGACGTTCTTTCTCGACCTTTTCACTCGATTGGAGGTGAAAACAAGCTTCAGAAGATGTCTTGTCTCCCGAGTGAACCAACGAATTTCGGTGGTTCCGACTTTCTTTCTCGTCTTTTTCATTTGATTGGAGGTAAAAACAAGCTTTTAAAGATATCCTTTTAAAATATTATTTTAGTTATTTCTTTTCCGGGTATTCAGTTGCCCAGTGTTCATCTTCGCAGTCCACTGGCTTCATTCAATTGCGCTGGGAATATTTCTCTACGTTTGTGTCGCTGGAGGTTTTCCCTCCTAAATTATCGAAGCAGACAAAGCTTTTGTGTTTTTAAACGCTCACCTCACTCGATTTTAATAGCATTACATACGGCGGATGTTTATACCAGTGGCTCGATTATATTATGTAGTCGAGCGTTCGGATGAAACAAAGGGAAATCCCGCTTTGTTTGTGACTTTCAATGGGAAAAGGCGGAATATAATGGAATCCACCCCAGACTGTATGAAGTGCTATCAAAGGGAAGTGTTTTCCATGACTCTTCCCTTGCGAAAAAAATTGTCAAGGGGCGCCTGTTGTTTGAACGACAATATTGACATTCTTCGTGCAAACCGCATCTGTTCGATTGTCCCATGTCAATACAATTCTTAGATAGGACCAGTTCGATATATACCTACAAATTCCTTAAGAGATGTTTTCCTACGAGCACTTCCAAACTTGAGCAGCCTGAGAAATTTTCCGAGTACAAAATATGACTCGTTTAGCTAATTTTTAATGACAATCTTCTATTAGAACAATATATTATGGTTGATTATGTTTATTGTGGTCATAATTATAGTTATGTTGGTTATAATTATGGTTATTATGGTGGTTTCTTGTCGTTCTGTCTTGTTCCGGGCAAAATACAAATCAAATATACCTAGCGCCGGTATATCGCCTAATGTGTAGTATAATCTATTTACGAGAGGGTACCCAACAGTAACCTGAATTTCGTCATAACTTCTTCATTTTTCAATATTTTTACACCAAATTTTGATCTCCTTCAAAGTAACTACCACTGACTGCAACGCACTTTTCCAGTCGCGTCTTTTATTGTTCAAAACATTTTTGGATTTCATTTAATGGAAAGAGCTTAAGGCCATCCAGCGATTTTTGTTTCACATCTTCCACAGCCGAAAATCGTTTTCCTTTCAAGTCCCTTTTGAGTCGTGGGAACAAAAAAAAGTCGCGGGGGGCGAGATCAGGTGAATAGGGGGGGTAAACAATCGGTGTCATGCCATGTTTTTTAGGAAACTGCTTCACAGACAGGGCAATGAGAGCGAGGGCTTTGCTCGTCTGTGAGAAGGCGTGGGACAAATTTGGCTGCAACCCTTCTCATGCACAAATCCTCTGATAAAATTCTCTGGATTAAACTCCCAGACATCCCAACCAATTGATCAACCGTTCGACAACGGTCTTCGCAAATCATGATGTTGATTTTATCAATGTTGTCGTCAGTTCTTTAACGTTGAAGGGCGGCCAGAACGAGATTGGTCTTCAATCCTCATTTGCCAATTTTTAAAACGTTGAAACCACTCGTAGACACGTGTCTTGCTTAATGCAGCATCCCCTTAAGCAGTTTTAAGCATTACGAGAGTTTCAGCCGGCGTTTTTCCTAACAGAAAACAAAATTTCACGGCCGCGCGTTGCTCCACGCTGTCTGCCATCACACGTTTTCGACAAAACGGAAAAAAGTTGTTTCACTAGAAAAAATCTCAATGCCGAACCGTTAAACTCACAGCATCCCAACTTCGCACACTGAATCGTGAGATGTGTTTCTTTCAAACCTGCCAACCAGCCAATCACACCTGTCTTTCGCCTCCAGCTCTATTCCGGTTACTTTTGGGTACTCCCTCGTACATAGTAATAATTTACTAGTTATAATTTACAGTAGTTACAATACTTTACTAATTATAATTTACAGCAGTAATTTATTGAGAACACTTGATGTAAAAGACTAGATATTAGAACTACCGCCGGTATGTCGCCTAATGTCTAGTATAATTTATTTACATAGTAATAATTTACTAGTTATAATTTACAGTAGTTACAATAGTTTACTAGTTATAATTTACTGTAGCCATAATTCACAGTAGTTACGATAGTTTACTAGTTATAATTTACTGTAGCCATAATTAACAGTACCTATTTAATAATGATAATGGTGGGTGCGCCTGATTTTTAAAAAATTTTTAATCGAAAGTAGACCTCATCCTAAGAATTTTGGCACCAGCCATTCTCTTTTTGGATGAATAGATGTTTTTCTATGATTTTTCAAAGTTTCGAATGTTTATGACGTCACGCGCCCCTCCGCCTGGGCGGGTCTCCCCAGCCCACTGTGACGTTTCGAAACTTTGAAAAATCATAGAAAAAGGTCTTCTCACGCTAGAAGGTCGCGGTTGGTGTCAAAATTCTCAGAATGAGGTCTAGTTTAGATTAAAAATAACAATAAACAGTCTTTCCGACCCAGGCGCACACCCCATTTACAGTAGTAATTTATTGAGAACACTTGACGTAAAAGACTAGATATTAGAACTAGCGCTGGTATGTCGCCGAATGTCTAGTAAGTAGGAATGGCAACGATATAGAGATCAACCTACGTGATGGGTTGATGTCAGACTGTTGACTTCAGCTTTTTTCTGCAACTTTTTTGCGCAAAAGTATTTTTCCTGAGATCTTCACAAAAAATCATGAAGAATTGCGTTGATCGGAATTTTTTACGCTGTATTTTGCGGAAATGAAGGGGGGTGTAACCTTTTCGTGAAACACCCTGTATATAATAACTAAATTTAATATAATATTAAATATTTAATATATAATAAAATAACTAAATAAGTTTATTTATATATAATAACTCGTACATAGTTTACACCTACAGTGGCTCTCAAGGCTCAGTAAATTACTTGACTTGAGCCAGAATTAATGGAGGCTCGTCTAGATTAAAACTACTTACCTACTATTCGATTTGAAGCAGGTTTTCACAACAATTATTTTCAATTTTGAAGGGTCATGATTGTCCACAATATACCTACCCCTGTCAATTAATAAACTAATTTAACATTGCAATGACATTTTCAGTTTTTAAACTATGAATTTCGATAATTCATACCCAATAACTTTTGTACTTATTTCTCCCGGTTTTTCCAAATAGATCTTCCGATATGTCTTCCAAATAGATCTTCCGAGTATCGATACTTCCAAAATTATGTTAGTAACGTTTCAATTTACCTATCTACTTACTTCGACAAGTTCTTCCAAGTAGATCTTCCGATTTGTCGATAAATGTCTTCCTAAATGATTTTTTTATTGTTTTAGAACGTTTTAATGCACTTACCCACTTCAACACGTTTTTCCAAGTATATCTTCCGATATATCGAAATATCGATATATTCTTTCCGGTATATCGGAGGTATCGATATCTCATTGACGATATATCGTTTGATCTGTATATCGATATATTTCATCATACTACTAGTAAGTGTAGAAACTAAAGAAATTTTGAAACATATGTTCGAAAGTAAGAATGTTGTAAATCAATAGAGTGACTTCATAGCAGGTACAGAACCAAATTTTTCCATCTTTTGTCTCCGAGAGGTCTGAATTTAGACCTCCTCATTTTTGGGGAATAGTTTTGATGATGTGGTGATGATATTTTTATAGACTGGGCCCCTCTGGGGAAAAAATGGTGTGAATGGTGCATTTATTTATACATGCGATAGTGGAGTGGCCCATGCTTTTGCCCAAATGACTGGTTTGCTGTCGAGATTACACTTTCCGGGCGGAAAAATGATTTGTCTCGTGACGAAGTTGTGTTTCTCCCCTGTTGGGGATGACGGCTGACGGGGGAAGACGAGACGGCTTATTCGTCATGGGGTGAAGTGCGATGAGACGGTTCTTTATGTTGGCTGGAGACCAGCGTTATCGTTATGACCCTACGCGGGGTCCCTTCGACGGACCCTTTCCAAGTCTATCGATCATCTCCCCCCTCTCCCTCTCTTCTGGCCTCTCTTCAGAGAGAGGGAAGCTTCTCTTTGGGTTTTTTTGTCTGACGAAGGGGGAAATTTTCCTTGTTGCAGCGTCAGCTCAGATTGGCGGACGCGCGGCAAGTGGAGGCGAAGGCTGCGCGGATCAAGGAGTGGGTGACCAACAAGCTGAAGGAGCTGGAGGCTCAGAACCAGCACTTGAGAGAGCAGAACCACCGGTGCAACCAGCAGCTGGAGCTCTTGAGGAGGCACATGGGGGACATCGGGACGGACAGGGTGCGGCCGCAAAGTCTTCTCAGGTCCAACACTACTTCATCGACCACGTAAGTTCGAATGCACCATATTTTATGAATAATCTTCAACATTGACAGGTTGGAGGACAATCATCGGAGTTCACTCTACTGGCTTCTGGTTATACAAAAAATCAAAATACATCGAAATTCTGAAAACGTCATAAATTGAATGTAAGTCACACACTAATAAGTGCAGATGTACTCACAAGGAATCGTGGAAGGGTGTAACTACGCTACCCAATGGTGATCTTCAGTTGGGCGCTCCAAGAGAAAACTTGGCACAGGAATGTCCAAACTCTATTTTACGTGATCTTTGGGCCTGGTTAACCCTTAAAAGGGGCAAGAAAAATGCAGGTCGACCAATCGCTCCAATATTTTTCTAAGTTCCAAACAAGGTGAAAATCCTATTAAAAAATAACCTATTTATGCTGATACAAATCATCAAAAATCATCTGTACAAAACTGCATCATTAGTAATAAAACTGCAATAATGCAGGTAGTGAGACGCTTGAATACGAGTCTGCAACACATTGGGACATTTTATGTCTTTATAGAAGATAAAACGTCTCTCTTATAGGTAGCACCTCCTATAAACACGCTTTGAAAATTGGCTAATGCGCCATTTTTGTCTTACATTGTAACCAAGTGACAACAAAAAAGTGGCATTGTTTACTACATCCATTATTAACATTAATCAATATAAAATGACGACGTAAATACCAAGAACAAGTTCGAAAGAAATGTTTAATAAATCGAGAGCTTTCGAACGAATGGTCAACAAATTTTGTGGGATGGAAAACGACGAAGTACCATTTCCGTAGCAACGACTCGGTTGTAAGCTAAAATCATCTGAAAACCAACAGCTTTTTTAATTTATGTGCCAAAGTAAAGACATAAAATGCCAAAATGATGATCTTAGGGAGTCCTCAATTTTACAGTTTCAAAAATATTCAAAAATTCAGCTCTTTCCATTGATTTTTAAATTTGCAATTTTAAATCTAGTTAATCTGGTGACATCTTAAGACAGCTGTAGAATTCCCAAGATGTTTTCGGTAACACTAGTGACACCATGGTCCTATTAGGGTTAAAGCTACACTGCCAAGATAGATCAGGCCGTTATGGATGATGCTTTAGAGCTTCAGTGCCAAGATACTGATGCTCATGTTGCATTTAAAGGAACCCAGTGAAAAAATGAAAAAAATGTCTATTTTCTGTTTTAGATATTAAAAAATTCTTTATTAAATAGCTACATACAATACTTATGGTGTATTATTTTTGAATTTTGTTCAATGAGGAATTTCACCATGTCGGAATTTCCTATTTTTTTACCCCAAAATCGGATTCAGCACCTCGAAAAACCTCCTATGGCAAACGTTCAGCCCGTACTTCCTAATTTACGAATAAAAAAACAGTGTAGAAAATATGAACGTTCAAAAAAACCGGGAGGATGACGTCAACCTGGAATAGTTCATTTACGGCCGCTTGAAGCGCTGAGATCGTGAAATCTATAGTGCCCAGATGCAACATTTCACAAACCAGTAAAGTTCGAAATCGAAAAAGTGAAGAAAAAAATAGAAAAAGCAAGATGGGGAAAATTAGGTTTCCCCTATTTTTGTTTGATAACTTTCCTCTTAGAAAACACGATTTCATCGTATCATCGTGCAACACTGCGAGGAAACGGCGATCCGAACAGCCAATCAGCGAGCGTTTCCGCTTCACGTTGGAGAGGTCCGTTTTCCCGGTTGTTATTGAAATCATAAATTTTGATTGTCTCCCAAAAATAACAGGAGACTTATTTTCCGAAATCAACCCGATTTTCATCTATCCCACACCATTAACTATTCAGGAAAAATGCGAACGGAATTCGGTGAAATTCCTCATTATAACAGGTAGAAAAATGCTCTTGAAGTTGGGAAAGCAACGAAACACGAAAGAAAAAAAACGGGCAAAAAATCGAACTGACATCACCAAAACCACGAGAAAAAAAAGTAACAAACCTGATTGAAATTAACCTAAACACAAATCAAAATAAATCAAATAAATAATCAAATAATCAAAAAAAAATTTTAAAAAAAATAATCAAAAAATAAATAAATAATCAAATAAATTACGTGTCATCAAGGGCACATCAGTTTACACGGTAGTGGAGGTCGCCAATTATCACTAACTGTTACTTGAGTGCCATCGGAACACTTGTTGATCATCAACTTTATGGATCATTACTTCAACCTCCTATTCACCCTAATTTGACCAGATTAATTCCTATTTACATCCCTTATTTTCACTGCTAAGGAAAATATTGGAAGGCCGAATGTTGAAGACTATTGCAAGGCGACGCGCCGTTGCCTCCCGTTTTTGTATTGATTACGTCTCTCTTTCCGTCTGGTCACTTCTTATCAACAACAGTCTTCGTTATTATCGAGCTTCTTCATGTTGTGCCCTTTTTTCCCTTCTGTCTTCTGACGTTTTAATTTTGCATATCTAATTTTATACTTTAATATAGATGCCCATTTAAAAAAATGCTGCACATTGTTACAAAACGGTTAATTATTTCTCTGTGAAGATCAGCCGTCTGCGAAGAACAAGGCTTCTTTTGACCCTTTTAGGGACCAGTGGTAGGTGGTGGAAAAAGGTGTGGGTCCTCACAGGGATACTAACACGTGGCTTGTTAGAATTCTGATAAATTTCACAGTAAATCACATTTAACGATAGTTTGTTGATCATCATTGATTGGTTTCATTCGCTTCTAAAAATTGAACACTGAACACTTTATTAAATTAATAAAATGATGATAAAAATTATGTAATTAATTATCCTCATAAGCGATTGGTCCCACAGAGATTCGACTCCGAAAATTCTTGGAAATTTTGAACTAACGAAAAAATAGCTGCGTCAAAAGTTTTCAAGATTTTTCAGACTCGAATGACATCACCTAAAGCTCTGTAGGACCGTTCGCTTATGAGGCCATTTAAACACAATGTTTGCGGTAATTCTGGGTTTTATCAATCTTTTCAAATTTGATCGTAATTTGATCTCATAAAGTTCTCACAGGTTTTGGCTGTAAAACAGAAAGTGGAGGCGTTAAAACCAAGAGTCACAAACAAAAAAGTTTACCAAGTGGGTGTGGCACATAGCTTCCTCGTATCCATGACCCGATTGTATAGATGATCCGATGCATAGCAGTTAATCTCAAAACATCAATCTCTAAGTGCACTCTCTCTTACACTACCCAGGGACCATCATCATGTGAACCTGCACAGTTACTGAATATTGTTGGAAAATGTAGAAAATATTGGTGTTTCGAGAGTTTCACGTTTGCACATGCGCTTTCTATTTGGGAGCCATGATTTCCTTAGGGGGCCATCTACACGCCAATCCGCACAATCTCTGAAAATGTCTTCGAAATCGGATGAGAAATGTAAAAGATGTGGCTGTGGCAAGGACAAGCACGGAACCAAAATTGTTCGGGGAGATCTGAAACGTAAAACGCTAGTAAAAATTTTGATTTTGGAACATTTCATTTTTTCAACCTTGAAAAGTGAAAACAAGGCTTCCGCTAGACTCGGAAGCAATACTTTTCAAAAAAAATTCATCTTGGTGGGCAAATATTCCAAAAACTGTTGTCCTAAAGAATGTTGAACTCGAGAGTTACTTGAAAAAATTGAATAATTCAGTAGTTATCCGAAAAATCTGACCCCTTTTTCTTTGATATTCATTGAATGGACCGTAAACGAACAGCATGCTGGGAAATTAGAACTCTCATGTCTTTATTGTAGGAGAGAAAATCAAGTTACGGCTGGTTATAGCTTTCTAAAAGCTAATTCCCTACATTTCTAGTTCATACATTTTAGGAAGTCGTGTTCGGAGGTTTTAACATTCATATTATTAACCCTTTCATGTCATTGCCTCGTTAATATATTCCGTACGTTGTAGGGCCTAAATGAGTCATCAGAACTGCCGGTGAGTCATTAGGTCGTATGCGCGGGGCTGCCATCAGCTAGTTCGTGATTGAAACGCGAGAACGCAACTCTCCCCCATTCATTGTCTCAGTTCTGCGCAGAGATTGAGTCGAGGCTGAACCACCCTTGTAGTTCCATCTGTTTGACTTCATGTCTGTTCCATTATTCCATGTATCAGCACCTCATTTTTCGACACAGTAAGTTAAATATTGGAACTTCATTATTAAGAATTTCAAAGTTTCCCATTATGTACCGTTGGACAGAGTTATTTCTCTACTTCAATGGCTTTATACGTCTCACCTTCATTATCCCTTGGAATAAGGCAAAACTGCAGTTGCGCAATTCCAGAAATATCCAGAATACCTCTTCAAACGAAGCCTCTGAATGCGTGTTCCAGGACTTGGCTGTTATTCTCTCTCTTGACGTATTTTTGACCGGCCATTTTCAGCCACTTTTCATGAAAATATTTTTTCTGTAAGGCCAGGTTTGAAGGTTTTGTGCCTTTTGGAAGTTTCGAGTAGCTTTTTAGAGTTTTATCTTCAATGAGTGACTTCACCCTTAAGTGATTTTTCATTTACCTTCATTTTCCCTTGGCATCAGGCAAAACTGCAGTCGCGCAATTCCAGAAATATCTAGAATATCCCTTCAACTTATGGCCTCCGATTGCATAACCTTGGACTCGCAGTTATTCAATCTTTTGGCCTGTTCTTTGAACAGCCTTTTTTACCCTTTTCAGCCGATTTTCATGAGAATTTGTAGTTACATATCGATACCTTAAAGCACAAAAGAGATGCCCACCCATCTCTTGATGGATGGATGTCCATCCATCTTCCACATTTTTTATATTTTTTATTTCAGAAATACTCAAATTCAACAAAACTATCATTGAGTTTTCTTTACGATAATAGCTTGAAAACTTATTGAGGAAATTAAAGAGTTTAGCGGAATAAGCCATTATTTTAGGAATTGTGCATTGGTGATAATTTCTTTTGCGTTTTTCTCAAAACTCCATTTTTGGACATAGCACCTTTGTGCTTCAAGGTATCGATATGGTCAGGTTCATTCATTCATTTTTCATTCATAGTTGATTATAGATTTTCAAGTACTGACCATACATATTTTCTTGTTCTCAGGGCGTTGTTGGAGAATGAGGCTGTGTACGCTGAGGTGCCGCGACGCCCCAAGCCGGTGCCGCAAGAACCCGGGACGACGTCGCTCGGTCATCGGCGGCACCTCTCGGCGACGGCCGTCGCCATCAACACCTCGCCTTCTCAGCAGCTCAGCGACGATCTGCAAGCTGCTGTTGAGAGTTTGGCCCTCCTCCCGGTCCATATAAGGCGTAAGTAGATAATAAGTACTTCTTCTAGTAAGACTACCTACTAGTTGATAAATGTATGATAATTTAACCCTTAACTTCCCGTTTCTTCAAAAAGTTTGTTTTTTGGATTTTTAAATTAAATTTAGATGTATTTTACTAAACTATAGAATATTTGAGCAGAAGGTTCTTACTACAGTCTGTCTGCTCGAGATTACTCTTTCCAAGGTTCTTCCACACTAGCTCTATCTGCTTCAGCAGAATCTGTGTTTGTGTGAACTAGAATCTGTCAATTTTATAGGAGTAGAAAAAGGTTACTTGGAAAAATTCTTGGTGGGATGTTGAAGTCTATTATTTCTCATGAAGTACATAACCAAGGAATGAGGCGGAGAAGGGTTACTTCGTAGAGGGATCTGTGCTGCCTTAGACAGTGGCGACAATTCTGATGAGAAAATTCAAGTAATAGCCTACAAGGTGAGGAATGAGAGTAGAAGGTCCCTCGAAGGCCCAATTACAGTCTGTCAACTCGAGAATTACTTTGTCTTACCCAATCGATAGTTGGAGTATCAAGATTGCTAACGGGTATCAGTTTTGGTTTGAAAGTGGATAAACTGTTGCAGATAAAGCAACTTCCAAAATTTCCGAAAAAAATACCTCAGGATATTACTTACTTACTTACTCCTCGGCGCTACAGCCCATGTAGGGCCCTGGCCTCCTCAATGACATTCTTCCAATCAGCTCGATCTTGAGCTCTCAACCTCCATCTTCCAGCCCTGACTCCTCTCAGGTCCTCTTCCACATCGTCCAGCCACCTCTTCCGAGGTCTTCCTCGCAGTCGGCGGCCTCCTGGCTTTCCCTGGTATATCTTTTTCACAGCTCGGTCTTCCCCCATTCTCTCCACATGGCCGATCCATCTGAGGCGGCTGGCTTTTATTTCAGCAACAATGTCAGGGTGCCCATACAGTCCTTGTGATTCAAGGTTTGTGCGGATTACCCAACTTCCATTGATGCAGTTGGCGCCAAAAACTTTGCGGAGGATTTTCCTCTCAAACCGCCTAAGGAATTCCTCATCAGCAAATGCCAGCGTCCAGGTTTCGGAGCCGTAAAGCACTACAGGCCTTACCATCGTACGGTACACTCTCAGCTTGATGTTCCTGCTGAGTGATCGAGCTCGAAACACTCTGCTCAAGGCATAGTAACATTTGTTACCAGCTGCTACTCGGGTCCTTATCTCTGCTTTTATGCTGTTGTCTTCAGTTAATAAGGTTCCCAGGTATTTAAAGTTTGGAGTGCGGCTGTACGTGTTACCATTCAGTATAATGCTTTCTGGCTTCACTCTCTCCCCTCTTCTGGTTGAAAACATGTAGTGCGTCTTCTCTCGGTTGATGGACAAACCCAGCACTTCTATCTAGCCTTTGAAGTCCTCCTTCTAGCTCTCTAAGGTTCCTCGAGATCATGTCAATATCATCTGCATATGCCATGTTCTGAGTCATCCGGTTCCACAAAGTGCCTCCAGGATTGCCCAGATCCACGTCCCGCATAACCTTTTCGAGTGCTAGATTGAAAAGGAGAGTGGACAACGCATCTCCCTGCCTCAAACCCTGGTTAACCTGAAATTCATTTGAGTGCCCGTTTTCCACTTTAACTTTACACCTTGTGTTGGTTAGAGTCATCTGTACAAAACGAATCAATTTACGGGGGATCCCCAGCTCATCCATGGCCTGATAAAGCTCATGTCTACGTATTGAGTCGTATGCTTGGCGGAAGTCCACAAACAGTTGGTGAATGTCTACATTATATTCGTAGCATTTCTCCATTAGTTGGCGGACAATGAAGATCTGGTCTGTTGTGGACCTGCCAGCTCTGAAGCCACACTGATAGTCGCCCAAAACCGCCTCCGTGCAGCAATCTAGCCTTCTCGCAACTATCTTTGCAAGAAATTTGTACACGGTCATAAGCAGGGCAATGCCACGGTAATTATTGCAAACTGACTTGTCCCCCTTCTTATGGATTGGGCATATGACAGCCATACTCCACTGGTCTGGCATCGTCTCCGCTTCCCACACACCTGTGACCTAATCATGGATCTCGACAGCTAACCGCTCCCCACCATACTTGATCATCTCAGCTGTAATTCCATCTTCCCCTGGCGCTTTATTGTTCTTGAGGCTTTTTATGGCCTCAGCAACCTCTTCATATGTTGGGGGTGGGACTATTGTCTCGCTTTCCCTATCTGGTAAAGATTGGGTTTCCTGCTCTTCTATCTGCAGATAATTCGTGGCATTGAGTAGGTCCCTGAAATACTGGGCCCATCTATCCAGTAGTATCTGTTCCTTGCTGCCAAGGAAGTTCCCCTCTTTGTCCTTGCAGAACACGGCACGAGGCTGGAATCCTTTCTTGATGTCTTTTGTCCGCCTATAGAACTTCCTAGAATTTGGCAGGTTAGCAGCTTCTTCCAACTCATCTATCTCCTTCCTATCATGTATTCTCTTCTTCCTCCGACAGACACGGTCAGCCTCTATCCTCCTCTTCCTATACTCCTCTGACGCAGCTCTTGTGTCTCTTTCAAGCATCCTCATTCTAGCTGCATTCCTTTCTTCCATTTTCTGTTTACACTCTTCATCAAACCATTCTTCTCTTTGATGAGGGTTCCTTTTACCAAGAATTTCTTCTGCGGCTGAATGAAGGACCAGCTTTACTTTTTCCCATCTGTCAGAGGGTGTTACGTCAGAGAGGTTTTCAGTTTCAGCTTCACGCAGGGACCTCAGGATATTAAGGTTTAATTATGTAGTTTTCCCCGCGTAGGTTTTCCGTCTAGACAACATAGTAGGTAAAAATTGAAAAAAAATGAAGAAAGGTAGACAAAAAATATCGACTTCGATTGGTTTAAAATTGATTATGCAATTTTTCAGAGCCAAAAGTTGATTTTGAACGAAATATTTTACCATTCCTAATTTGAATCATCGTTTTAACAAAACAACATTTCGATAAAACGAGGGAATCGGCGTTTGATCGGTGAAATCCGTTTTCACTGATAGATGATACTAATCGATCTTTCAGTAAACCAATGATTGATTTAAGGTTTTTTTTTCTCGACTGCTTGATTAAGAAAATGGGTGTTGAGGTTCTTGAGGTTCAGTCAGACGAAGAGTAAAACACTCTTGTTTAGGCCGACGTTTCGGTATATTTATATACCATATTCAGGGCTATAATTATTATTAAACAGTCTGATGTAGACATTAAGCAACATTGTTTTTGCATGAATCAATAGAACACCACATTGTAAATAATATTTACATATTATATATAATTACGGTATTTTGACATACCTTACACCCTTGCCAAGGTATGTAGTGATGGTATATAAAAAGATGGTATATAAATATACCGAAATATATATGGTATAGAAATATACCGTCAGCCTTAACAAGTGTTTTTCTCTTCTTTTGACTGAACCTCAAGAACCTCAACACCTATTGCCAATGAATAATCTCAATTGTTGTTATGATAGTTTGACGAAAAACCCCATTTCAGTAAGGTGTGACAAAATTTACAAATGAAGCGATTTTAAAATGATTTTTAGTAGCTTTTCAACGTGTTTTGAAACGCGATTTAAAAGTGTTTTTCGTAGCTACGAATTCAACGCACGTATCTCTCTACGAAACTGCCTGTTCTCTTATTGTTTCCTCATTGTCGAAGATAGAGAAGTGTTTGAATTCTACAATAGGTGTTGAGGCTCTTGAGGTTCAGTCAATACCTCATCACCCATTGTCTTAATCAAGCAGTCGAAAAATTAGAACCATTTTGAATTCTACTGCTTAAGCATTTCAAAAACTATTATGAAAACAAATAGTTTCAATAAATAACATAGTTCGAGTTCTGTTCAACACTTGACACGCACGTCTTTTCCTTACAGCTAAATCTGAATGTATGGATTCGGAGCAGGGCCACGATTACGCCGAAATATACACGCCGAGCACGGAAAAGGACGCCTGGGATGTTGGCAAACCACCAACCCCTCCTTTGCATAGGTATGAATATTTTAATAACAGCTCATCTCCTCTTGATTTTACCAAATATTCCTAGGGGAAACCCTCTTGCGCCTACCGTACGTATTCATAAAAATTGGTGTCCCACGAATTCTCATTCTTACAATGTTTAAGCAACGCTGTGAGTAGGTCTTGGATTAAGATTTTTAAACGATATTTTCACCTGGAATTCGACGCATAAGTGTCCACGCACAATGTTGGTTCAGGGTGTTCTTTGTAAGTAAAAACGGAGTTGAGTAGAATGTTGTCTATTTCCACGAAAATGATGAGTTACAAGTTAAATCGATTTTGACGGTTAGGTCTTCATCAGTAACAAACAATAACTTGAAATAGACAACATTCTACTCAACTCCGTTTTTATTAAAATGGTTTTCCACAATCTCATCGCGAGTGATTTAATTCGTTCTTTGTAAGTCATATTTTTTAAATAGGGGCAAAAGGTAACAAAAAAAGCTAAATTTCTCACACGAAAGGAAGATTTTTTTTGGAATATCGGAAGATTTGCGCGACAATTTTTGGGTTCAGAGGAGGTTGTTTCGAACTCAGAACTGAACTTAGTGAAGAAGGAAAAATTTAAACATGCAGTACAAAAATTCACTTTTAATAAAACATCAGTGAGGTTGATCGTTCTTCTGTGGAAATGTTAGTGGGGTTTTTTACAGGCAGATGATAAAATCTTAAAGATCCACTAAAAAATATCACCTCCTTTTCTCCCACGTTGGAAGCTCAGCCTGGAACCGTTTAACACATTACTTCAGGCTGAATCCAGGGGCGCTTCGTCTGTTCTGGGGAAAGGGACGGACCAGGTGCTCCCTTCTCTCTCCCGTTCTAACAAGACTTTGTGGAAGTTGGTTCTGTAGGATTGTCAGTCGATTTTTCCAGTTTTCGGCCCATTTTATCGTGCTAGCAGTCATAAATAGTATTTACTTATCAACTGTATTTCCTTAACAAAAAACAACTATTCATGACAGCTAAATACGAAAAAATTGATTGAAAGAAATGTGTACTTCGTCAATTGATTGGGACTGGGGTCAACTGGAAATTCAACACCTTCTTCGCCGAGCGTTCGGTAAATTTATTGCCTTTCTCAGGGCTCGAAGAATGTTTTATTTAGTGAAAACCATAAAACGTAAAAACATAAAAAAACATAAAACATAAAAAGAGACGGTGGAGGCGCCACCATTATGGGGTATGCGCATGGGTCGGAAAACCTGTTTCTGATAAATTTGACGCCAACCACAACCTTCTAGCGTAGAAAGACCTTTTTGTACGATTTTTCGAAGTTTCAAATTTTCATGGCGTCACAGTGGGCTGGGGGGACCCGCCCAGGCGGGAGGGGCGCGTGACGTCATAAACATTTGAATCTTTGAAAAATCATAGAAAAAGATTTACTCATCCAAAAAGTTGTCAAAATTCTCAGGATGAGGTGTACTTTCCATTAAAATTTTTTTTAATCAGGCGCACCCCCCATCAAAATTTCATGGTAAAATGGAAAAAATAATTAATGAAAACACCTGCTTTTGGTACAAAACAATAAATAATACAAATATAAAGACTCGCAGCTTATAGAGAATTTGATTTCATTTTACCATAAAATTTGCATCTTCTATATTATGGTTGCGTCTCCACCATCTCTTGTTATGTGGACGTTTGGTGGTTTCACTAAACAAAACATCTGTCGAGTCCTGAAGAAGATGATAAATTTACAGAAAGTTCGGCGAAGAAGGTGTTTAATTTCCAGTCGACCCCAGCCCCAATCAATTGACGTAGTCTGTTGGTTCGATCTACTTAATTTGCTGAAATATCTACTGACCTACAGAACCAGCCCCACTAACTCACACATCCACAAAAGAACGATCAACCTGACTGAAGTTACCTTCACTTACAATACACCTTCTGGAGAAGACCCTCAAACAAAAACCATTGAAATACTAACCTCTGAAGCCGCAATATGCTTGCTGGTTACGACGTATTCTCCAATAAGGTACGTTTTAACAATAATAGCAACTAATTCATTCAAGAAAGTGGCAGTCCAGAACAGTGAAAACCGGCAGGAAATGTCAGATTCGAACGGTGTTTCATCAATGGGAAACCTCGTACTACCATTTATATGGCGAATTTATTTTGGTCTTGTGTGAGTTAGGAATGAATGGAGAAATAATTGTTCACCTCGTTATCCGAAACAAACGACGGTTCTCACCATCTCCGAGTATCGGTCTGTACGAAGGACGTCCTCGTGCTTTTATGAGTCACCATCCTTCCGTGTGTATTTTTTTTTTTTCCTTCTTCTTTTTATTCATCTCCTTTCAATCCTTGAGAGAAAAAACTGAGAAACCTCTACGATTACAACCGAGTTTCTCGACTGATGTGGATGTTTTATAGGTTTCCGTCGTGGGAAAGTCGGATCTACCAAGTGGCGAGCGAAGGCCTCGCTCCTCATCCTACTCCGGACTCGAGTAACAACAACACGGCCACTCGCCTCCACGCTTCCCAGGGTTACTGCGAAATCAGTGTGCCCGTCTACGCCACCGTCAAAGGGGTAAGATCTTACTTGTTATTTGTATAACTTGATTTCATTTGTGGAGAGGAGTAGGTTACAAATCGCACTACGAGGATACAAAGAACGCAACTCCAAAACGCTGCAAATTATTTCACAAAGGTTTACTATTTTTCATTGATGATTATATGATTCAAATTGATAAAAAACAATACCTTCATCAATATCGAAATTTTTTGAGCTATTGCGATTTCAAAATTTCAGCCCTTATTTCTCAACTCTTAGTCAACCAAAAGCTTCGGGGCACAACTAGACCCCAAATGGAGCCTATATGCCTAATTTCATCAAAATCGGTCCATGGTAACTGAAGAAATTGTCGCGTATTTTTGGATCCTACGTACCTTGAAACGTAAACCAAGAAATTTTGAGGGGGTTAACAATTTTTTTCTTGGTCTTTTATTGAAAATAATGAACCAAAATCACATTAGAAGAAAACATCCTCTTCGAACGAATGGAGGAAGAGCAACTTCTTCAGGTTTTCTCCCTTGATTCTATTTCGTTGACTAGTGAGAATATTTTTCCTGCTTGCGTTTTACCTTCTATCATTTTACCTCTCCGTTTTACCTTTTATGTTGTCGATATCGATGTTTTCCATTCAATATCCCATCCCTAAGCTGCATCCACAAATATTTTCTTTATCTTCCATCTACTAGATGTATGAAAAGGTTCCATCCATCCAAAACCCACGAAATATTCAGCTAATCACCTCTTCGTTTGTCCCTAATTATGGCCTGTTGTTGAGATGCGCCGTGAATAGGACGTCAAACGTTACATCTCGACGGGGACTGTGCAGGCCTGATGGCGTTGCCTATCTTGTTTGTCCAATTATCGGCCTCTCATTGACGATTAATTACTCGACGTACTGCGGATGCTTGCGATTTGAGGTGGAACAATGCGTTCCCCAACATCGTCAACCAAATTTCCATTCGATAGTCCAGACCCCCTCTGTTTATGAACTGAATAGGTAGATACTGTAGAATATTTGGTAGGAGAGGTATCCGCGGTGGGCCTGTACATGCCCCGCCTATTGTCCTTTGTAGCACCTTTGTATTCGAACCTGCTTTGTAGCAGACCCAGGAATTTCCCACGCCTGTACCCTCGTTGGATAAACGTATCCTGAAATTTGATGTGTTGGAATTCAATGGGAAATAAGCTAATAGTTATGTTTCACCGTTCACTCGATCGTCAGTTCAGAAACAAAATATCAGAAAAACTACAAAAATATCAAACAAAATTTTAGACAGATATTTCGAACAATATTTAGGTATTTATTTTATCAAAACAATGTTGAGCTCTAACTGCACTGAATTCTAAGATATGAGGTAAAAAGTTGTCTGAAGAATTAACCTAAATTTGTTGTGTTGTGATTTTATTTATTGTGAATTTTTAATAAAGAATTTAGAACTGAGAAATTCACTACAACGATGTGACTAACTTATTAGAGATGGTGAATTTACTGATGGAAGGTAAGAAGGAAATTTTTTATAGAAATTTGGTTTGTAGTCTATTAAAACTAGAATTTCAAAATGAGGACTTTTCTCCTCGTTGGAAATAGGTTTGTTTAAAGAAGTTGTTCGAAATGGGTATCAGTTCTCTCTCGACATGGACTGTTACCTAGTCTCGTAGCCAAGTACTTTGTTGTGGTGCAGGCGAGACGCCTTTGAATTTTTGACCGTTAAAACGGCTGCTCTTCGTTGAGGTAGAACATTGAATACTTGCATATTCATAGAACAGGACACTGCTCCTGGAGCCACGACATGGAGGATGGGACTTCAATTGGAAGATAGTTTTAACGTAAGCAATTATCTGAAATTGTGTGAAGAACCATTGGTTTCATTTTGATCCTTTGATATCCACCAAAATTTGAGTTTGCTACTTACTTTAATTCACATTAAGTTCTCTGGATAGGAGGATGTGTGGCTGAAATGGTCATATCCACGTTACAATGAATAAATCCAAAGTTTATTAGCAGAAGGGTCATCCTTTATCTGAAATGTCACTCAAATCTGAAATGTGACCTCGTAGTTTTGACATTTTAACTTCTTTCCTGAAAACAACACCAAATTCCGGCTTATGTCTCATCTACAGGTCGTGATATCACACGAGAAATCTGGGCAGGAAGTATGATATACTTATTTTTTAAATATAATAATAGATCTCAATTTCCATATTATGGAAATTGAGATCTATTCCAATTAACATTTTGTACTAAAGTGCGAGTAGTTTTGGGTAAAAACCCCACAAACTGCTTGAAATTTGTAGATTAGTAGCTACCTAATACGACAAAAATGTCAACCATCTTCTCATATCGTAAGAATGCATTGACTGTGATCTGAAATCCGTAAACATTTCCTTCCTTGAGTCCAGACCAGTCTCCTTTCGAGGCCGATAAACTGGTCCTTGTATGGGAACAGACCGAGCGCACAGAAGTTTGCCTCTAAATAGGTGAGTATTGGTTCACCTGATTCGGCTTTATAGGTGTACATGCCTTCCTACTCCATAAGTACCTGACAGCTTCCCCACCTGGTTTTTGCTTATCCTCATAGTCTGGTTAATGATTGTCCTTCCTACTAGTCAATCCTCGACCATCTCGTCTGTCAACTCGATCGCCTTTAAATTCTTTTTTCTTGGAGATCCCTGAAGTCCGGCACTGTGAGGAGTTAGTATTCAATTTACGCTATTTATGACGTTATCTGATTGTATCATTAACCAATTTAACGAAACTTCTCAATATCATGAACATTTTAAGTACCTGCAATACAACTTTTGATTGTGAAACTAATAATATACGATAAATCTATGCTTATTCTTGTATGCAAAACATCAAAAATATTCCCAGTACCTATGTAAATTTATTTTTAATAAAAATTTAACGATCCCTAAAGTTTACCACTCAAAGCTTTAAAAAAAAGCTTAAAGCTTAGCTTAGCTTAGCTTTTTAAAATTTAAATACTTTTACTATATTTTAACAATGTAATCATATATAATTATTTATAACATACTTATGAATCACAAGAACCCCACCAAACCGTATTTCGACTTAGAAACGTTCTTCAATCCTCTATTAAAGGAACAGGTCCAGTTTTCGACATTTGTTAAAATTTACTAAATTTTGTTCTTTGAGGTTCTTATATTCGGAATCAGCCATAACTGGACGTCGGAAATTCTTACAGTTCAAAAATGGTATGGAGATATTGATTTAAACCCATTTCAACATTTTTCCAATCGATTTATTTATTTTTTCAATTTTTTTTTCTTACATTTTCAACAGTTTTTATGCTGAATGTTATACAGGTGGTTGGTAGTTCGGTAGTAAACATAGCAAGGTAGTAAATGAGTGAAGTTATCCATTTTTGGTTTATCATTTTCAATAATGTGCAAAAAATAGACGCAGAATCCAAAAAATCGAATAAAAATTTTCGGTTCATCCGCACTTTGACCTTTTTGATTAAATTTGGTTTATCGACTCCATTTCCAGTTGTCCCATGTCATTTACTGTTGTCCAGTTGTGCCTCGAAGCTTTTGGTTATTGTCAGTCACGTCTAAGGGATATAAAGTGGGGGAAAAACATGCCCTAGCTCAAAAAAATTCAATATACAGGGTTTTTTTCATTAATTTAAAATAGTGACATTTTTTAGCATTTAATTACACCAACCAGAGCATAGAAGGCTCAACCATTCGCTAATGTGGATGATTAATTTATTAATTGATTAATGGACTTCCAAGATTTTTTTCCATCAATATCAGATAGTGTTCAATTTTAGACGACCAAGTATCGTTAAATGAGCAATTATTGTGAAATTTGTCATAATACTAAAACCCACGTATTATTATCCCTGAGAGTATATCCCCCCTCCCCTAACCACCCCTGGTCCTTAGAAGAGTCGGAAGAAGCCATGTTCATCACAGACTGGTGATCTATTTTAGGGGGTTATTTCCCCTTTCGAAATTCGAGGAGTATTTTGAATAAAATATAATTCAATTTTTATTTCAATCATTTATTAATAACAACTAGTAAATTATGAATGATAGAATTTAATTAAGTGACAGACATTTGCTATTTTTCGGCGACTCGAGGGAACCAAGGCTGCTACTCTTGAGGTGATGAAGACGGTTTCTTTTGAAAATTTTTCATGACCTGCAGCCACCTCTACCCGCTCCAGTCTCGAAGCTTTCTGTTCTTAGTCTCACAGAATACGTGGCATCGATGCCGAGTATGACCAAGAGGGGACTTGGTCAATCAGATTGCTGATTGACCATTACATGATTTTGAGACTAGAACGGGGAGGCATAGTGGTGGTCGTTTCAGCAGCAAAGTTCAGAGATTCTCCTTTGTTTATTCAAACTATGTGAAGCCTTAAATCGGACCTCAGGCCATACAGGAAAATAATAAACCGTTGTGTAATAAATTTCACTGTCCTCGATCCCCGAATTCTCGTTGATACCCCCCTTCACCGCTGCGCACTGCCAATTGTGCCTTCAGTCGGACCCATTGAGTTACTGGTGACAGATGTGTAGTCCATTTCTCGGTGAACACCTCTGCCACCCTCTTGAGAATTCTCTTTGGAAGGCTCCATCACTTGAAACAATCAGTGGAGTGAATTAACCTCTTGAGTCCTCGGCTGCTTGTTGGTCCTACATTCTGCGAGATAATGGACCAAGCCTAGGTAGGCGACCTCTCCTGGTTCTTTACTCTGGTCCTGCATCACCAGATATTGTATCTGTTACCATCCTAGGGATTCAGTCCTCTTTATCTCCACTCCTGGTTGTCTACATGTATCAATATTAAATTGTTTACTCAATCTTAAGTGGTTTGTGACAACCGATTTCATTTTTGTCGTCTATTGATTGTAATAGTTCCGTAAATGGCCAGAAATTTGACTAATTTGAAACAAATTTTGTTTCAACCCGGGTCCCCCACGTTCGGACGATATACGTGCATACGGGTTTATGTATATAGATAAGTCACTGTTGCCTTATAGGTCTTGTTTTACTGTTACAGCGTGCTAGTCAAATCCGTTCTATGCCGTTTACTGGTGACTCTTCAGACGACTCCAGTGACGGTGAGGGGGAACACACCAACGCCATGAATCTCAGCACCACTAGGGGAACCAATAGCAGTTCCGACAATACTGGTAAGTTCTTTCTTGTCTTACGATTATGTTATTGTTTCGGTATGATAGATAAAACCGTTAACGAACCCCACCGTACTAAACAAACCTAGTTTTGTGCCACCGGATCGTGAATACGGTTCATTCTATTCAAATGAAATTTTGTCCGTTAGTTATTACGTATAGTAATATACACTCTAGTTGGACGGATTTTGGAAATAGTGATTTATAACTTAGATATTATTTCTCCAAAAATCCAATTTTTCTGATTTTTTTTCAACTCCAAAAAATCATTTTTGACCTTATAGTTGAAGTTTCGAAAAAACCATCCGACCAACGTAAAGTTTACCTGTATTGTTTTTTTTTTACTCATTCAGACTTGCAAAAAAAAGAGAAAAAATTAAAAAAGTCCGAAAATTTTGTGGTTTTTAGCCCACTAAGAGTTTTCCCAAGGGCTTTCGAGGTCGAAAACTTGGTTTCTCCATACTTACACCATACCAAACTATCCTAGAAAAAAATCTCTCTGTCCCATTTTTTGCAAGGTCGACCCCACTTTGGATCCCCTATTTACTGGGCTAATATGGATACGCCGAAGTGCCTACTTGTAGGTCCAATTTGAACTCCATTAATTTGTTCTCATTCAGATCTTTAACTTACTCGTATCATAGTAATCACGAAGACAAAATTGTTCGTATGTATCGAGTCGGTTGCCAGGTATGGCAGTCGGACGAAAATCCAACCTGAAAATGTTGCTTACTTTACTTATTGAATGGGGTATTTCGGTGGGTCGGAAATTCAAGTTTTTGACCTCAAATTTGGATTCAGCACCCTTGAAAACCTATATACTACAACTTTAAGCCCAATGATACTATAACATGTGGTAGAAAAATTAATTAAAGAGATCACACGTTTGAAAAAGGCGGGCCGCTATAAATGCACACACACTAGGCAAGTAATACGCCGGGGACTACGCCGCGCGCTTGTGTGAGTAGTATTTTGTAGTATCCAAGAGGTCCTCCAAGGGTTTCTGTGCATGGATACTTTTTTCAAAGACAGTTGGCTAGCTACGTCACGATTGGCTAGCTACGTCACACCATTCAAATCTTCAACTTTCCTTAGCTTCTCTAATTTTTTAAAAACATTTTCTCGACGAACAGACCCGATTACCGTTATTCCTGAGCCATACTCTTTTGAAAAAAAAAAAAAAAAATTGACTGAAATACCCCATTGTATTGAGTTGTTTTGATTCACAACATTACTATGGTTCATGAGCCTTACATCAGGTACTTATAGGTACATTTTATTTTCAAATTTCCAGATACGTCCTTATCAAGTTCTAGCCCTAGTAAAAGCCACATTCAAACTACCTCAAGTTTTTCTCCTGCCAAAAGAAGTTCCTCCGGGTCGCCTTCGAAAAGTATGCTCCGTAAGTTCAAATTTGTATATTACGTTTTTTTTTTAATTTTATTTTGATTTATCATTATGAGAAAATGCAGCTTTTGTTTTGTTTCAATGCTTGATTCTTGAATTTACTCATAAAATAGGTCCTGGTATCACACTAACTAAAAAAAAATCCCCGCCCTCACCGAATGTTATAATGAATCTGACTATTGCTAAATTAGACTGATTGAATTTAAATTGGAAATTTCACTCTGTCAATCAGGCTTACTGAATCTACGTAAAAGTAGTTTGATTATAGAGTTTGAATTTGAAAAAGAGGTGAATGTGTAGGAAGGACGTAGTCCAAAATTAAATTATATAACTCATGTATGCCCACATGTATATCCACATGTTGCACGTGGCAGTCCATTCCAAAAGATTGAACCATACAATGTACCAATTATCACGTGACCATTAATTAAATACCAATCTCATCTTGCTATTTGAAATATTAAATAGCCAGATCGATTACCCACCTATTCTATAGAGGTTTGGCCTACTGGCTCCACGCTTTGGGTCCCGCTCGCCTTTATGCCCAACTTCCCATTTTACCAACTGATATGTATTAATCGACCATGATGAACGGAAGATCGCTGCTCCAAGCAAGCTTCGACCATCAATGTTCCAACGCCTCCATGTTGGGCATTTGGGAATTAGTCGTATGCGAGAGTTGGCTAAACTGTTGTATGGTGGCCAGGATTTGATTCCTCCATTTCGATCTGATAGAATCGATGTTCGATATGCTCGATTATACATTATTTTGCTTCCGCGTCTACCAAGGTAGTGGAAGCTTTGTTTTCACTTTTCAAGGTTGAAAAAAAAGTTCTCCAAAATCGAAATTTCCACTCGCGTTTTACGTTTCAGACCTTTCTGAACAATTTTGGTTCCGTGTCTGTCCGTCTGTGTGTCTGTCATGAAATCCATGTAGCCGTGAAATCCGAAGTTATTGTCCGATTTCAATGAAATTTTCAAGGATTGTGCGGATTGGGTTGTAGATGGTCCCCAATGAAAATTATGGCCTTAAAATTCACAGTATCCTCTATGCATGCGCAAACGTAAAATCCTTATAACAGCCATAACACTTACATTTTTCATCCGAATTTGATGAAATTTTTTAGGATTTTTCAGATTAGCCTCTGGATGATCCTCTATTAGGGTAGTGGAAGGTACTTACAGATTGATGTTTTGAGATTAACTCCTATGCATCGGATCATCTACACAATCGGGTTATGGATACAAGGAAGTGCCTAGCTATGTGCCACACCCACTTGGCAGACGTTTTCAGATCAGACAGATTATTACTAGAATCCTCCCATAACACATTTTGGTTTTTGGATGTTTTGAAGTCGGTCAAGGAGACCTCAGTCGACAGTAGATCGATTTCATCCATCACCAGATGAGTGTTTGTATGCTTCCCAAATTTGGCCCGGTTATTTTTCGAGTTTTTATTATTTCAATATACTTGCACTTTTTTGTTTCTTCGCTTTTTTTCCTTTCAGTTCCTCTATGATTTTATCGTTTCTTTTTTTTTGTACACTTTGGGACCCCATCCCCGTTTAGATACGTCATTTGAATCCGGCATGTCCGATGATTATGCAATCCCTCCAGACGCAGTGTCGTGCGAATCGCTGGACTGGAGCGGTTTGGCGAGAGGCCCGGGAGGCAGCCCCAGCAGAGCCCCGCGCGGAGCCGAGCAGATCGAGAAGACCGGGCATCTCGCCAAGCTCGGCGGCAAACTGAAAACATGGACCAGGAGGTGGTTCCAACTCAACAATGCCAAGCTCAGATACTGGAAGAGCCAGGTGAGACTTTTCCCGTTGATTGCGATTGTTCGGTTGACTTTGGAACGTTTCCCATCGCTTGGTGAAAAAAATATGCTTTTTCTCTCTTTCGAGGATTTATTTGTCTAGAATTCACGGCTTTGAGTTGGAAACGAATCTTGATTTTCCATTGAAATAATAAAAGTAATGAAGATTAGAAAATTATTTGAATTTTGAAACACGTAGAGAATGTTTTTTTTAATTTTTCAAGTACAAACCCTCAGTTTTCCAAGCGCCCTTGCTCACCTCAACGAGCATCTTTTGCAGGGCCAGTTGGATGGAAAGTGAAGCTAGTGAATTTTCCTTTCTTCTCTCTTTCTGTATGAGCGTAATCAATTTCGTAGTGATTGCGAAACCTAACATTTAGTTACCTTGTTCACAAGTTTTTCATCAATTAAACACATTTTAAATATTTTTGTTCTAATTTTGTGCAGAATAATATTATATCCAATTTGGAAAACGTTGAACTCAGTGGGTAAAAACTAATGCTTTTTGAAAAACGTTGAATTTTGATGGGAAAATATTGAACTCAGCTTGGAATTATGTTCGGTTAAATTTGAAAAATCTATAATAAGTTTTCTATATTTTTCAGAACGATGTAAATAGGAAGCCCCAAGGGGAGATCAGTATAGACGAGCACTGTCGGATAACTAGAGCGGAAGGTGCTGCCACCTTCGAAATTGCCACCGAGAAAAAGACTTATTACCTCACAGCAGATTCAATAGCTGCCACCGAAGACTGGGTTCGCGTGCTGCAGGTACATTTATGTAGATTCATCTTAAATTTAGTTTGTGTTATTCTTTGTTAACTTTTAGGCCCATCAGAATGGAGGCTAGAGGACGTGGAAGCGAAGTGGACCTGTGAGGAGAGAAGGCGACCCTAAGATGGGGGCAATGCTGGTTCTAAATGGGGTCTTGATATCTCGATTGACGAATTATGGTATTTTCCTTGTTTATTTGTTGTTTAGAGTTGAATTATATTCTAGAGGCCACATTTAAGCGGTATAACAAATTGGCGCAGTCGGTAGCACACGAACCTACTCTCTCAAAGGGGTTATTGAAGACATGTGTGAAGTTCCTTGAACCATTGAACCGCGAAATCGATATTTAAACCACAGTCCAACACTAAAAATGTCATAAGTATAAATATAGGGATATGTTTGGTAGTTGCAGGTTTAACCCTCAGCTAACTTACCTAACGCTGACATCGTTGGGGACCTAATGGTCCATCTACAATAATCTTTTTTTCGAGAAAAAAAATACATGCTCTACATTCAATTTGAATTATTAGGGATCTGTAAATTTAAGAAAACTTTGTCAAATCTGCTTGATAATTATCAATGGATAAAAATTGTGTCACTTCGGTGTTTTCTCACGTTGCTCGATAAAACTTTTGTCCAGCCTCGAAAGCCATTAAGGTTTGTAGACCCTAATGGCCGTTTTCATAATGGCCGTTTTTTTAATGGACCGTTTTTTAAGGTTTTGGGATTCATTGAAATTCATTCCGCCTCCTTCAGTAGTCCTAGTAGTAGTAATTTCAAAATTATTTGTCTGTATTGGTATTTTTAAATTACGTAAACAATTGTAATCCGCTCCCAGAAGCTCTAGAAATTCTTCTTAGGGACTCCCCTCACATCATCCAAGAGGTCCAGCGAACGCAAAAGGACCAAGTCCTCTTCGCTTATTTCTGCCGCGTTCTTTGCCAGAGTTTCTTGGTTCTCTGAGTTCTTCTTATATAGGCATAAAAGCGCCGTCCTCCAACCCAAGGCATCTCACCTTTCTCCTCGTTCCTCGAACCCTCATCGAGACCACCCTCACCACTGCCAGTAACTGGCCAGCAACTGTTGCGTTTTCACCCTTACCCAATGGGTAACCTGTGAAATTGGCTTTGCCCACTTTTCTGAGAATACCTCTGCCATCCTCTTGATGACGCAGGCATATTCTCTGTGCAGGGTTCCGTCTTATGCCACAATGAGGGGTGTGAATGAACCTCTGAGGTCTTCTGCAGCTGTATCGTACTTTCTATGCTTCTCGTTTGCTGCAGATTGTGCTAGGGAGGACCAGGTCATGGATCCTTAAGAAGAGGCGTCTGCTTTTACTACGCGGGTATCAAAGTACACCTTCCTCTTTTGGTTCCATACTCCATGTATCCTTATGTCGGCTACCAGTTTTGGGGTTCCATCTTCATTATCTTGCATCCATTGGTTCAAGACAGACTGAATTCCAGGCCAGAGATGCCATTTTCGCGCACTGATCTCTTATCCGGTCGTGCCCCCATTTGACCAGTCGTCTTCTATAACCTCTTTGGGAGAATAGGTTTGAGTGCTAGCGACTGCGCCAATTTCTTACATCACTTAACTGGGGCCACTAGTTTATAATTTAGGTCGAAACACCAAACAAACAAGGAAAATACTACAATTCGTCAATCGAGAGACCCCATTTCGAGCCAGTATCCCCCCCCCCCCTCCTCACTAGTGCACATCGCTTCAACGTCCTCTAGCCTCCACGTATTAGCAGCTGCTGGGTGACGTCCCTTTTCGAGACTCCCGCCCTTCAAGAGTGATAGTGTTGTCCGTCCACAACACATACGCATTCATGATTATCAGTGTTTCTTAACAAGCATCAGTCCAGTAAAGTTGGACGGGCTGGAGTTGCCTGAAAATAGCCTAAATAAACAAAAATTCCTATTCTGTGTACATATTTTAGGATAAATCGTGAAATCCTAAGTGTATTATGCGAATAATCCTATGAATTTCAGAATGTACAGAGGAGGAACGCTACCAAGTTACTACTTAGCAAAGAGCATAACAAACCCACGTTGCAAGGATGGCTCACCAAAGTGAGAAATGGCCACGCGAAAAAGTGTTGGTGCGTTCTTCTCGGCAAGATGTTCCTGTACTTCAAATCACCTTCAGACACTGTAAGTTGACTTCCTGGTTCTCATAGTACGTTGGTAAACCTACCTTGGTCCAATAAAAACGGAGTTGAATAGAACGTTGTCTATTTCCTCGAAAATAATGAGTTACAAGTTAAATGGACGGTTAGATCATCATCACTAACAAACAATTACTGAAGGTACATCACAGAGAGCATAGCTTATATAGTCACAAGTGAAAGGGACCTTGAATCCCATTGGTCGAGAAAGTGAAAGTGAAAGAATACCCAATCACATTGCAGCAGATATAAGAGAAAGGAGAGTCCTATTGGCTCAGAGAAGTGAAGGGACCTGGGAGGATCATCAAATGCCAATCAAGGCAGACAAAGTGAAAGGGAGCTCAAACGTTGGTGAGGGTAACATTGTGAAGGGGGGGGGGAGATATTGCAGAAATGAACCCATCAATGGTGAAACATGTTGAGAGACCACCTCATTCAGACATTTCCCAGACCTTTCACTCTCAAGAATCTCGAACTTTTCAAGCACATCCAACATACCTCCCTTCGGGCAAAAATGAGGGAATTGTATGTACTGTCCGTTTGTTAGATCAAAACTAAAGTTATTACTAGACTATCTTAGGTGATTCGCAAAAGCAAAATCACCTTTGTTATCCCTGGAATCCTCCTCATGCTCTTTTATTCTTTCCCTAAATTTCCTTCCAGTTTGACCACAATACTCAAGCACACAAGAACATTTCAGCTTATAAACCCCACTTTTATCTTGAACGCTAATTTTATCTTTAACAAAACCCAACTAAGCTTTAAGATCATTTTTATTTTTAAATCCTACTTTGAAACCTCTAGATGATAACATTTTACATCCTTATTTTCTGCATATAACATGTACTAGGTAATAAGACTTTTTTTTTCAAGTTAGAACTTTTCTTGATTATTACACTTTGGTTTGTGCCTATGTAATGACTCATACTCTTAACTGTGTAGTTCTCCAATAAAGGTCGAGGGAAACCCTGAGTGACTCACCATGCACGGTAGGTAAGGTGAGGTACGGGGAACAGTGACATCAGTTGACGTCACCTTTTTCCACCCTCTTCTTACCTTGTCAAGTCCATATAAAAGGAGGACTCAGGGCTTCCCTTTCATGCATTCGTCTTCGAAAACTCGACTTGTTTATTTCTCGATCTACCTCGCCTCTTCTCTGAAACCCACAGTTCATCGGCGGGTCTCGGTATGCGATAAAGCTCATCGCGCCGGCTTCTGCTCCCATTTACCCTAGTCGTCGTCTGCCTCCAACTAGGTATAGGTAAATGTGGTGCATCCCCCGGGTCGGCGAGCAATCGCGCCTAGGAATGTATCCGAGCTGGCGATCTTAACACTCTTGCACACGGTCTGCGGTTACCCGCGCCGGGCATCGAGTGTTGTCCCGTCCTTTGTCTTCGTTGAGTAGGAACCAATCAAATCGACAATCCGAAGGAAGCCGATCGCCTTCACGCTCCGACACGCAGTCATAACATTGGTGACCCCGCACGTTTTTGGTTTGCTATTCAACACGAAGCTAACTCGAGGATTATGGACCCACCGCTACCGCCGCCCGCACCGGACTTCGCCGAGGCCACGAAGGTCTCAATCCCGCTCACGCTTCCGCCGTTCTACCGAGAGGATCCCCGGCTGTGGTTTATACAGCTCGACGCGGCTTTCACCGGCGCGCATGTAAACACGCAGCGCGCTCGCTTCACCCGGACCATCCCTCTACTGCCCTACGATGTGGCAGTTCAAGCGGCGGACTTAACACAAGCCCAGCTTGTGACACCATACGACGACCTCAAACAACGGCTCATCGAAATCTTCGAGCCGTCTAGGCATGCGAGGATCACGGCACTAACCGAGCATCGGCCACTGGGGGACCTCAAGCCTTCCCAGCTTTTACGCCAAATGCGCCATCATCTGGGGGACCTCACGCCTAACGACATCCTAAAAGCATTTTGGATCAAGGCGCTACCCATCGCGGTCCAAATGTCTATTGCTCCGTGGATGGACAAAACTCCAGAATTCCTCGCGCCGATCGCAGATGCTACGCGCGAAATACGTAGCGCCGCAGCGGTTCATCAAATCGAACCGGACTGTAATACTGAGGCGGTAGCTACGAAGCGACCTCCGAGACGAAATAGCCCCGCACGACAGTACCAGCAACCTCGTCCGCAATCTCCGACTCAACAAAAAGGTATGTGCTGGTACCATTTTAAATACCGCGACAAGGCGACTAAATGTCGACAGCCTTGTTCATTCAAAAAGGTACGATGGCAGGAAAACTAGCGGGCCCGCCTGTTTACAAGGCGGGCGCCCCTTTCCAAGACATTTCCAACCGACTTTTCGTCAAATGCCATAAGAATAATATACCTTTTTTGATCGATACGGGGGCTAGCATCTCAATTCTTCCGAACTCTTTAGTTCATCGGAAGAACAAAACATCCGACTACCTACTTTTCGCCGCGAATGGCACCGCCATAACGACCTATGGTAATTTTACAACGAAGGTTTATCTACAAAACGACATATACGAATGGACTTTTGTAGTTGCGGACGTAAAACGACCCATTATCGGAGCTGATTTTCTCGGATATTTTGGCTTACACGTTGACCTAAAAAATCGATCATTATTCAACCCTAATTCGCAAAAACCTATACGAGGGTACGTCAACACGGTCAATTCCGGCGTCACTACCGAACCTACTCCGCCGACCTTCATCAACATGCTCGCTAAATATCGACCGGAGCCTCGATCCTCGTCGCATCTCTCCACGGTCAAGCATTTCATCGAAACGAAAGGTCCACCTGTCACAGCGAAAAGTAGACGTCTTCACCCCGAGCAACTCCGTCAAACGAAAGAACATTTTAAGCAACTCATCAACGACGGAATAATTCAACCTTCGAAATCACCTTGGGCGAGTCCACTTCATGCGGTACCTAAACCTAATGGTACTTGGCGTTTTTGCGGTGATTATCGACGACTGAACGAACGCACTGTCGGAGACCAATACGCCGTTCCGCATCTTCGAGATTTTTCGTCTCACCTCCACGGATGTACGGTTTTCTCCACGCTCGACATATCGCGTGCGTTTCATCACATCGACGTGAATCCTCAAGACGTTCCGAAAACAGCGATTATAACGCCCTTTGGGTTATACGAATACCGCAAAATGAATTTCGGATTGAAAAACGCTGCACAGTCATGGCAGCGATATATGGACCAAATCCTTCGAGACTTCGACTTTGTCTTTTGTTTCTTAGATGACGTTTTAATCGCGTCCCGAAACATCAAGGAACATGAACGCCATGTAAAAGCAGTCCTCGACGTCTTCGCTGCTGAGGGTCTCACTGTAAACAAGGAAAAATGCGTCCTTGCGAAAAACGAAGTGACCTGTCTCGGTCATATTGTAAACGAAAATGGGATTCGACCGGTACCTAAGAAGGTAGACAATCTCACGACATTCCCTCTTCCGACTACTGTCACCGACCTACGCAGGTTTCTGGGGATGTTAAATTTTTACAGACGGCACATTCCGAACGCGGCTATACACCAACAGCCGTTAATAAATGCGATTCCACAGCCTTCCAAAAAGAAGGACCGTCGCACGATTGAATGGACGGAAGAAATGAAATCCGCATTCAATAAATGCAAAAACGATTTGCAAAATGCAACTACGCTGGCTCATCCTTCTCCGAAAGGTCGACTCTCCATTACTACGGATGCCTCGGACGTCGGAATTGGCGCGGTGTTACAACAGGAGGTCAACAACGAGACGTCACCCCTCGGATTTTTCTCTAAAACTTTATCAACAGCTCAACAGAAGTACTCCACTTTCGATAAGGAGCTTCTGGCTATTTACGAAAGTGTAAAGCATTTCAGAGACTTCGTAGAGGGACGTACTTTTCATATTGTGACTGACCACAAACCGCTCACCACTTCGCTCCATCAAGACCGGAAAACGGCCTCGCCTCGTCGTATTCGGCAAATGGAGTTTATCAGCCAATTCACGACTGATATCCGATATACACCGGGCACCTCCAACGTAGTCGCTGACACATTATCTCGGCCTTCGCTCGAACTTCACGAGCTCACGACTTTTCCGTCCGGAAAAGATATTTACCTAAATCAACAGACCGATGAATCACCCGAGTTCCGCAACCTTATTTCAACCGGGCGTCTCGAAGAAACCCAGGTACCTGCGCTCGACCTCTCACTGTGGTGTGATACGACATCGGACATGCCTCGCCCGTTTGTTCCTAAACGACTTCGCCGCAAATTAATTGAACACTATCATTCATTTAGTCATCCAGGAATACGCGCAACACGAGACCTAATTCGCGCGAAACTTTTTTGGCCTCGAATGAACACGGAAATACGGGAATATGTACAGGCATGCGCCAAATGTTCGAAATTCAAAGAATTCCGCCACCCTCAAATTCGCCCAGCGGAATTTGACGATTCGCTTCCCTTCGAGGAATTAAACGTTGATCTCGTGGGGCCTCTTCCGGATTCGCAGGGTTATAAATATCTGTTAACCCTAATCGACAGGCATACCAGCTGGCCGGAATGTATCCCATTACGAACGATAACTACAAAGGCGGTCACTGACGGCATCCTTAACAATTGGATAGCGCGATTCGGTTGTCCTTTAACGATTATTACCGATCAAGGCAGGCAATTTGAGAGTGCAGAATTCTCCGAATTCCTAAAAAAATTCGGCATCAAACGCAATCGCACAACGGCCTACCATCCTGAATCAAACGGAAAAATCGAGCGATGGCATAGGGATTTAAAAAACGCCCTACGTACTGCTACTTCCTCGCCATCATGGTCTAAGGATCTTCCGACCATTTTATTGGGGCTCCGCACTACCATTCGGTATTCGGACGGTTACAGCGCCGCCGAACGTACTTTTCGTGCGCCCCTCCGCCTCCCGGCTGACCTATTTCCGCCTCAACCGACGGAATATCACCGACCGCCCGCAAAACCCTCAACGGACAAACGCCCACGGGTTTTCCCCGATACATTCCAAAACGCAAAAAAGATGTTTTTGCGAGAAGAAGGGCTTCGGAAAGGCTTGAACCCCCTCTACTCCGGCCCCTACGAAGTGGTTAACAAAGGAGAACGAACGGCTACGCTGCTTATTGACGGCTCACGGGTAACCGTTTCTCTCAGTAGGTGTCGGCCGGCTTTCGGTATTTCCCCCACCACAACAGGGACGGATTTACCTGAGGTACCTCCGGACACAAGCCTACTCGAATCATTCGACGCCTACCCTTCGACACTGGTACATCGACTCAGCGCCGACAATAATCAGCGCAATGAATCTGCTATTCACGGAAGAAGAATTACGGGAAATCTTCCGCCCGCCGACCAACGTCACTCGCCGACTTCCGAGCAAACCGCCGTTGTATACAAGGCACAACGATGCAACGAGGCAAACGGACTCTCGACGACCTGCAGTCATGCCGACGATCAGGAAACCTACCCGTCCAACCAAACCTCCTACATCGGGACGAAAGGGACTCAGCACGGCCGCTCGTATGCAGACGCCGTCAAATGCCGCCAACGAGCGAACTGATAAGCCAACGATCATTCGCCGCAGACCCTCCAAACTTTCGGTCATGACTTCCGCCGACTACAAACAATTTCGTTTTCCGTCATCGCCGAAACGCAATGCAACTTGGAAAATTGCAACTATCGAACTTCCGACATTCAAGAAACGAGCAAAAACAATCATTGAATATTATAAAGCAAAATTGAACAACAATTCTGAAGAATATATGCCAGAATTTGTTACCAAAAATGAACAAGAAATAGGAGAAACCGTCAATATTCACCGAATTACGCAAATAGTTGAGGCTACTGTTTCTGCTCTCCTACCCCCTCAACCCACTCCTATTTCCTCTGTTCAAAGACCCGGGCCGAAACCTCGCCGTCGTAAAGGGCGCCAAGCCCGAGCGAGGCTCGCCAAACTTCGGTCCGGGCAATTTTCACTACTTGAAATTACATTCTCCAAACGGAGAATGCGTCGGAGCCTACCGACGAGACCCCGCTGGGCCTCCCGCTATAGCTCCAGACAGCGTGGCTCCCCTACGTTCGGCGCGCTTGTCTTCACCGTTCAAGACGACACTATCACTCGCCTCCGCGTCTTCGCATCACTTCAAGACTTCTCGTCTACGCTCGATTTGATTCAAATGTATGTTATTTTTGTTCATTAACACATTCAGTGGAATTCTATCTGCCACGATGCTATATTGTTCTTTAACGATTCTTGTCATAATATTTTCATATATTGTTCCTTACCGATTCTTGTCGTAATATTTTAATATTTTATCTTTATTGTACGAACTGGGGGACCTATGTAATGACTCATACTCTTAACTGTGTAGTTCTCCAATAAAGGTCGAGGGAAACCCTGAGTGACTCACCATGCACGGTAGGTAAGGTGAGGTACGGGGAACAGTGACATCAGTTGACGTCACCTTTTTCCACCCTCTTCTTACCTTGTCAAGTCCATATAAAAGGAGGACTCAGGGCTTCCCTTTCATGCATTCGTCTTCGAAAACTCGACTTGTTTATTTCTCGATCTACCTCGCCTCTTCTCTGAAACCCACAGTTCATCGGCGGGTCTCGGTATGCGATAAAGCTCATCGCGCCGGCTTCTGCTCCCATTTACCCTAGTCGTCGTCTGCCTCCAACTAGGTATAGGTAAATGTGGTGCATCCCCCGGGTCGGCGAGCAATCGCGCCTAGGAATGTATCCGAGCTGGCGATCTTAACACTCTTGCACACGGTCTGCGGTTACCCGCGCCGGGCATCGAGTGTTGTCCCGTCCTTTGTCTTCGTTGAGTAGGAACCAATCAAATCGACAATCCGAAGGAAGCCGATCGCCTTCACGCTCCGACACGCAGTCATAACAGCCTAGTAGGTGCCTTCATCTGCAGCAGTAATTCAATCAAATTCAATAAACGAATTGAATATTCTACTGTATGGGAATAACGCGGGCTTATGGTATTTGAGGCAACTCCCTCTCATGTTGTTGACCCTGACAGTCATAGTGAATGTAACATGAGTTCTCAAACTATGGAATGAATACTTACCAGTAAAATCGTCTGACAATTTGAGTGGGGAGTATCGATTCCCCAAAAGTAATAATTACCTGCACTTATAGGATTATTTGGTATAAAAACTCTCATTGTTGAGCAGTGTGATCGACTATCTACGGAAGTAAGATAGGATAAGTACGAGTAATTACCAAAGAAGACCAAATACGGAATGAATAAATTGGGGCTTATCTATCTGTACTAACTTATGAAATTAATAATTTACACTAACATAAAATGTACTTATTACATTTAATTTAGAATTTACCTATTTAAAAAAGGCACTACGAATTTACCAAATTAATGATAACACTCAGTGAACTCCTAGGTATTAACCCCAAATAATATTCAATAAACTCAATCCTCAGGATTTAGCTATCTCATAAGAAGCACGACAAAATCTCCCAATGATGACACTCTTAATCCAAATAATTCTCATAATACGAGAAAATTATCAAATGATATTTTTCATAATAATTTAAAAAAATACTCAACGCTACAAAGTATGATATCCTGCTAACCCGAATACTGCTCAATAAACTTGATCCCTGGTTGACGAAACTTGATTTTCCTTATCGTGTTGATGATTTTTCATGTCAACTAACAGCAACACGATTGTGAATTCGTTCGAGATCGTGTTGATGATTTTTCACTTTTGGTTCATTATTTTCAATAATAAGCCTTTGGAATCGCGCAAAAAAAAAATTAACCCCCCCCCCCCCCCCTCGAAATTAGATGTTTTACGTTTCAAGGTACGTAGAATCCGAAAATCCAATAAAAAATTGTCCGTCCGTCCGCCGTACGCGGCACTTTTCTTAGCAACCCTGGACCGATTTGGTTCAAATTTGGTTTATGGGCTTTTGGGTTTAATTGATGTCAGTCACTTCTAAGGGGTGAAAATTAAGGGTTGAAATTTTCACGAGTGCCCTAGCTCGAAAACTCTCGAAATAAAGGTATTGTTTTTTCACCAATCTTAAATAGTATTGAATTTTAGATATTTTTTGAGACCACGCGGAGCTCTGTAGTACAAACCGTTCGCTCCCTACGAGTACTTAAGCGTTTTCCTTCGATAAAACAATCATGAGTGTGAATCACCAAAGAGGTCTAATCGCCGTTGAATTTTTAGCTAACCAAAACTCGATCGCTGTTTGTTTCTTTGAGTTGTATTCAGTTTTGCTTCCTTAGCAACCAGTAATCAATTTCCATATGAAGCTTATTTCCGTATGAAGATAATGGCTTTGGAGCTCACTCAGCTGATCAGTGATCTCCCAGGCGCCTTCAGCATTCGAGTTCCGAAACCATTTTCAATCCTATTGAAATTTGAGAGGGAGGGTCAAGGAAGAATACAGACGTTGGTAGGTGCTATTGATGAAAAACCAGTGATCTACACAGAAAATAATTAACCTTTGGGCAATAATTTGCAGCGTTTTCCCATAGTATCATGGCGCCCATTATTGATGTTGAAGTAAAACCAAGTTTGAGCGAGTCTTACGCTGATGTTTTCCTACGTTGACGAAAATCATAAGGGACCATGTCGAGGCTATCGTGCCTCAACCCTGAAAAATTCATCAAAATCGGACCATGACTTCGAGATGTTCAAAAGGCTCTAAAATGCAAAATGCGAGAAAAAATTGTGGAAAGCCGACATTTTTGACCTTTTGCACGATTACAAGCTTGAATTTTGACAAAAACATCTCCACAGTTCTGGTTGATCATCTCGCTACTCACCTACTTGAAAACTCCCGTTGCAAGGAGGAAGCACACTTGCAAGAGATATCACAGGAACACCCCCAACCCAAATTTTTGTTATTCAGAGTTCGCAATCAATACTGTAAGTGTACGAATTGGTTTCAGAACGCCGTTGGACAGATCAACATGAGAGATGCGAGAGTTCAGCAGGTGGAACACGTCTCCGACTCGGACAGTGAGGATCGGGACAGCGATTTGGCTCAGCTGACCATCGGCATCTTCCCAAATCACCAACCTCCAACTTACCTGTTGATGCCCACCAAACAAGAAAATGTACTTGAAATCTAATTCATTTCAAAAGGATGAGTTAAGGTCCAACTAAACTATGCATCACCAAAGTTCAGATTTGGAAATGGCCCACAGCACCATATTATTTATATGTTGTGGATGTGGACTTTTTTTTATCCAAATAACTGGTGTTTTTTGACTATACAAGTCCTTTGTTATTCGTGAAGAGCTTTTGACAATTTTTGTTTTTTGTTATTTATCTGCAGTAGTGGCTACTTGTGCTCTACACCTATTACGTTCTTTTCAAGCTTTCCAAGAATAAAATAAAACTTAACGTTTATGTAGGTGTGGTTCAAGATGAGGGATTCTAACGGCGTAGGGTTGTTTTCAGGATTCTTGGTTGTACCACCTAACGGTCGTGTCTGGCGCTGGACCCAACGCTGGAACGCAGTACGAGCAACTCGTTCAGAAACTCATGGAGACCGACGGAGATCCTAGTAAGTTTGTACTGTCAACTCCTCTTAAGTTGGAGGTTAGGTGACCTCAGTGCACGGGAGTTGAATAAGCAGACCAAAACCCCTCTCCATACTTGTTGAGTAAGCAGGGAGAAATTGACAATTTGAGGAGGCCCTCCTCCATCAGTCCCCGACTCTTTTTGACTTCTTAAACTAACATTATACAATTAATTAACATTTTTTATTCCATTTCACAGGAAATTATTCCGTTCATTTTGGTTTATTATTTTCAATAATAAGCCTTTGGAATCGAGCAAGAAAAAAAAAAATTTAACCCCCCCTCAAAATTTAATGTTTTACGTTTCAAGGTACGTAGAATCCGAAAATCGAATAAAAAAATTTCCGTCCGTCCGCCGTACGCCGTCCGCCGTACGCCGTCCGCCGTCCGCCGTACGCGGCACTTTTCTTAGCAACACTGGACCGATTTGGTTCAAATTTGGTATATGGGCTCCATTTGGGGTCTAGTTGTGCCGCGAAGCTTTTGGTTGATGTAGGTCACTTCTAAGGGGTGAAAATTAAGGGTTGAAATTTTCAAGAGTGCCCTAGCTCGAAAACTCTCGAAATAAAGGTATCGTTTTTTCACCAATTTTAAATAGTACAGAATTTTTAAAAATTTTTGAGACCACCCGGAGCTCTGTAGGACAAACCGTTCGGTCCCTACGAGTATTTGAAGGTTTTCCTTCGATAAAACAGAATCATGAGTGTGAATCGCAAAAGAGGTCTAATCGCCGTTCAAATATTATCGGACTAAAATGCGATCGCTGTTCATTTCTTCGATTTGTATACAGTTTTGCCTTCTGCGTAACCAGTAATCAAATTTCCATATCAAGCTTTCTATTTTTCGAATCGAGTGTGAAGCGTTTAGTTCTTTCTAATAAACTTGATTGTGAAGGTGTGAAGCCATTATAGTGTGGTAGGTAGTACCTACCAATAGTTGGTAGGTAAAAAAAAAATTGGTAGGTAAAACAATGTTTGTAGGTAAAAAACGCTGCAAATCATTGCTCACTGATCAGCTGAGTGAGCTCCAAAGCCATTTTCAATGCTATTGAATGGAAGTGCTCTTCCAGGCGTCTCCAGCATTCGAGGATATCTTCTTCACTCCTCACATCACTGATCAGCTGAGTGAGCTCCAAAGCCATTTTCAATCCTATTGAATGGAGGTGCTCTTCCAGGCGTCTCCAGCATTCGAGGAGATCTTCTTCACTCCTCACATCACTGATCAGCTGAGTGAGCTCGAAAGCCATTTTCAATCCTATTGAATGGAAGTGCTCTTCCAGGCGTCTCCAGCATTCGAGGAGATCTTCTTCACTCTTCAGATCACTGATCAGCTGAGTGAGCTCCGAAGCCATTTTCAATCCTATTGAACGCAAGAAGCTGAAATTTGAGAGGGAAGGTCAAGGGAGAATACAGATGGTGGTAGGTGCTATTGATGGAGAACCAGTGATCTATACAGAAGGATGATCTATACAGAAAATAATAAACCTTTGAGCAATGATTTGCAGCGTTTTTTATTAGGTATTTTATTATTAATTATTTTTTTTAGAACGCTCTCTATGAGTTTAACAATTTATTGAACATTTTTATTCATTTTTACTATGTTCAGAAATTATACCTCTATAATTTATTTTGCTTCCGAGTCTACCAAGGTAGCGGAAGCTTTGTTTTCACTTTTCAAGGTTGAAAAACAAAGTTCTCCAAAATCGAAATTTCCACTCGCGTTTTACGTTTCAGACCTTTCTGAACAATTTTGGTTCCGTGTCTGTCTGTGTCCGTGTGTCTGTCTGTCTGTCATGAGATCCTTGCCACATCCAAAACTTCTACATTACTCATCCGATTTCGATGAAATTTTCGGGGATTTTGCGGGTTAGCGTGTAGATGATGCCCTATGAAAATCATCGCCCCCGGACTGATAGTATCCGCTGCGCATGTGCAAACGTGAATTCCTTGTAACAGCCACGTGTAAAGTCCACATTTTCCATCCGATTTCGATGGAATTTCCAAGGATTATGCAAATTGGCTTGTAGATGGTCCCCAATGAAAATCAAGGCCTTAAAATTGATAGTATCTGCGCATGCGCAAACGTATAATCCCTGTAACAGCCAAAACACGTACATTTTTCATCCGAATTTAATGAAATTTTCTAGGATTGTTCATATTGGCGTGTAGGTGGTCCCCTTTGAAAATAACCTCTCCCAGACTAATAGTAGTTGCTGCGCATGCGCAAAGGTGAATTCCTTGTAACATCCGTAACTTCTACATTTTCCATCCGATTTCGACGAAATCGGATGGAAAATGGAATGGTGGGGTGGATGGTGGTGGATAGGTGGTGGTGGTGGTTGGATGGATGGAATGGTGGGTGGATGGAATTGGATTGTTCAGATTAGCGTGTAGATGGTCCCCTATGAGGGCAGTGAAAGGTCTTAGAGATTGATGTTTTGAGATTAACTACTATGCATCGGATCATCTATACAATCGGGTTATGGGTACGAGGAAGCTATGTGCCACACCCACTTGGCAGATGTTTTTAAATTTTAATTGTCTCTTCAGAAACTAATTTACCTACCTAGATTCTTTTTCAACTAATTATGATAAATTGTGTGCTTATAGATTGCGTGCTGTGGCGACATCCTCTTTTACTCCATAGTAAAGAAACGATTGCTTCACCTTTAACTACCCTGTCGTCAGAGCAGCTTCAAGCCGACGCCATCAAGCTCTTCAAGGTCAGTATCTCCCAAATATTAAGCTAGATATTGAATAATGAACATTTAAATAATCTCATGAACAGAAATATGGTTTGTCTGGTGAGGCATTCCCGAGGAGGGTAAAGGTTTCCGCACATTAGGCAGGCACAGGACAGGAAACGCCACCGACAGAACGCGGGATGCCAAAGCGGGGTCCCAAAGCGCAGACTAGACGGGACGCGGGACAACACATGCCCTACTCCCCTTGAATACGGAGTCAAGTCCCAGTCTCATTATCGTCTCCCTGTTGTTCAACCAATTTCATTATTTTCTCACAAATTTCATAAACTATTAACCAATTTCATAAACTTTATAAATATAATGAGGCATCCTTGCATGTAAGTAATTATAGGGGGAAAGAAGGAACGTAACATATTTTCGATACCTTGTAGCACAAAGGCGCTTTGTACAATAACGGAGTTTTGATAAAAAGGCAAAAAACGTTTTCAACAGTGCGCAATTCATGAAATAATAGTTTCTTACAATACACTCTTTAATTTCTTCAAGAAATTTCCAAGCTATGATCTTCTAGAAGGTCAATCATTGTTTTGTGAGGTATTGAAGAGATTGTCGAACACAGTTGTGTAGAATAGTTGAATTTATTCAATGCTACAATGCTATACAAGTCGGAGCTAGGTACGAGCTCCCGAGAACAACAACCCCGAACCAAACCACGAGACTCGATCCTTGTGTATCGAGAGTCAGACAATCGATTCTTAAAATCGATATAAACAATCGTACACATATTACGCTCCCTCTCACATGAGGAAAAACGCTGCAAATCATTGCTCAAAGGTTTATTATTTTCTGTATAGATCATCCTTCTGTATAGATCACTGGTTCTCCATCAATAGCACCTACCACCATCTGTATTCTCCCTTGACCTTCCCTCTCAAATTTCAGCTTCTTGCGTTCAATAGGATTGAAAATGGCTTCGGAGCTCACTCAGCTGATCAGTGATCTGAAGAGTGAAGAAGATCTCCTCGAATGCTGGAGACGCCTGGAAGAGCACTTCCATTCAATAGGATTGAAAATGGCTTTCGAGCTCACTCAGCTGATCAGTGATGTGAGGAGTGAAGAAGATCTCCTCGAATGCTGGAGACGCCTGGAAGAGCACCTCCATTCAATAGGATTGAAAATGGCTTTGGAGCTCACTCAGCTGATCAGTGATGTGAGGAGTGAAGAAGATATCCTCGAATGCTGGAGACGCCTGGAAGAGCACTTCCATTCAATAGCATTGAAAATGGCTTTGGAGCTCACTCAGCTGATCAGTGAGCAATGATTTGCAGCGTTTTTTACCTACAAACATTGTTTTACCTACCAATTTTTTTTTTACCTACCAACTATTGGTAGGTACTACCTACCACACTATAATGGCTTCACACCTTCACAATCAAGTTTATTAGAAAGAACTAAACGCTTCACACTCGATTCGAAAAATAGAAAGCTTGATATGGAAATTTGATTACTGGTTACGCAGAAGGCAAAACTGTATACAAATCGAAGAAATGAACAGCGATCGCATTTTAGTCCGATAATATTTGAACGGCGATTAGACCTCTTTTGCGATTCACACTCATGATTCTGTTTTATCGAAGGAAAACCTTCAAATACTCGTAGGGACCGAACGGTTTGTCCTACAGAGCTCCGGGTGGTCTCAAAAATTTTTAAAAATTCTGTACTATTTAAAATTGGTGAAAAAACGATACCTTTATTTCGAGAGTTTTCGAGCTAGGGCACTCTTGAAAATTTCAACCCTTAATTTTCACCCCTTAGAAGTGACCTACATCAACCAAAAGCTTCGCGGCACAACTAGACCCCAAATGGAGCCCATATACCAAATTTGAACCAAATCGGTCCAGTGTTGCTAAGAAAAGTGCCGCGTACGGCGGACGGCGTACGGCGGACGGCGTACGGCGGACGGACGGAAATTTTTTTATTCGATTTTCGGATTCTACGTACCTTGAAACGTAAAACATTAAATTTTGAGGGGGGGTTAAATTTTTTTTTTTTCTTGCTCGATTCCAAAGGCTTATTATTGAAAATAATAAACCAAAAAAAAACAACAAAAAAAAAATTCACGGAATTCATCACTCGTATAACGCACTAGAAATAGAACGTAAATTCCGACACAATATTAGAAACAAAACTGTTTAAAACAAACAAAAAAACACAAGTCAATCATTTAAAAAAAAACTGAATCAAAAACTCATCTAAGAGCTAGAGAAAAAAAAATCGAAAACATTTGAAATACATACTTCTCAAGATATTCGAAACTTCTACACAACAATGAAAAAGAAAATGAATCAGGCAAACAAAAATCTATATCCATTAACAATAAACCTAATGATGTTAAAAGATGTAGGTAGGGTCAAGCGGGGTAATTGTGAACGAATTTCTTCAACGTTGACTTGAATCTTATGTATTGTCAGTAAATCAGACTGAAAAAAACAAGAACCAGACCTAGTTTACTCTCCTACGCGTGCTCTTTCAGATTCCACCCATAACTTTTGAATATGTTAATGTTCTCGCTGTACATCAGGCTGTTCACAATTTCCCCTCATGTTCACATTTGCCCCAGAAAAATGGGGTAATTGTGAACATAGATTTTGGTCTCACAAGCATCATCAATTAATAATCAGGCCAGTAATGAGATTATGGATGCTTAACTCATGCTCAAGCTCTAATGTTGGTCCAAAAACCAACTGTTCACAAATACCCCTACGTGATTGATGTATCTAAGAATAACCATGTTAACATTATACTAGTACGACCTAGACTGACCATAGTTTAGTAACTCCCCGCTAGGGACCATAATGTACCTCCACCTCATTGGCCATAATAACGAGCCATCCTATTGGCTCGTCAGGGTCTACCTGCCCCCTGTATGTTGTATATATAGGCCCCAAGGCCACCCTGTGATTCATTCGAAAATACAACCTTCTACCTGTCAACTTCGAGTTCTCATTTACCTCACTGGCGACGAGTCTCGTCTCCCACTTCGCCTTCGATCAGTTGGCCGCTTGTCTACTACATCATGTCGTCTTCTGTCCCGCCGTTTGCCGAGGGGGACAACATCACTTCCTTCCTGGACCGCCTTGAGCTGTTTCTGTTTGCCGAGGGCATCACTGAAGACCCTAAGATGATTGGAAAGTTGACGTCTCTCCTCCCTCTACCGCTGTTTGATAGGCTGAAGGCAGCTATTGCTCCAGCACAGGTCATCAGCTCCAAATACTCGACCGTCCGTTCTAAACTTATCAGTTTGGAATCTCCGCCTGTCAACAAAGCTTTGTCCCGCTTCCAGTTCTCCGCCCTAGGACGAGCCCCTAGCCAATCAGTTTCTGATTTCGCTTCGGCATTGAAGAAGGCAGTTCTCCCCTGTGAATTTGGTGCGGCCATGGAGACTTTCCTTTGTGAACGCTTCGTCGGCGGAATGAAAGATTCACAAATTGTTGGAGCCTTACTCGCACTTCCTGAGGGGTCCTCCTTCGACGTCATGGTAGCAGCTGCAGTGAAAGCTGAGGCAGTGAAGGAGGCAATGGAGCTTCTTTGTCACCCTCCTCCTACACCTTCAGTTGCCGCGCTTCATCAGGAGCCAAGCTGGAGGACCAAGAAAGAAGATCCTCAACGAAAGAAAACAACCTGGTCTCGCAGGGGCCCTTTTCAAGCCCACGGTCCACCTCCACCTACTGGAAGCAGCTACTCTCATGGTCGGAACCCAGCAGTACAGAGGGCGAAGAAGCTGTGCAACGGCTGTCATGTCAATCACCACCCTGCAGAATGCCCCGCCCGCACATGGCTGTGCAACCAATGCGGTACTAGAGGACATATACAGCGATTCTGCCCGAATAGAAATACAGGTCAGCATAAGAATTTTTTAATTGCGGAGCCTAACTCCTATGAACAACAGGAATCACAGCTTGAAAATAATGAAGACCCATTTGGGGCCCTCAATAACTATTTAAATTGTAATACAATAGGAAGTCCTGTGTTGGTGGACGGACATCCTTCATTGGATGGCCGAGGAGTCTCTGACTCCACGCTCCCAGACTGTGGGTCTACAGTCGGGAGTAGACGCATCAGGCATTTCTCCCCAGAAAAAGTAGTAAACCAACTCGTAAATGTAAATTCAGTAGTAAGTCCTGTGTTGGTGGACGGACATCCTTCATTGGATGGCCGAGGAGTCTCTGACTCCAAGCTCCCAGACTGTGGGTCTACAGTCGGGAGTAGACGCATCAGGCATTTCTCCCCAGTAAAATTCGAAATAGCGCCCAACCAACATGTAGAGGATGAGTCTGAGGAGGAAACCTTTGAACTCGCTAGTGAAGAATTTTCAACTTGTTTTGCCATTGGGGACCCACACCCTACACCCAACTATTTGCTTGCTAGTTGTGCCAAAATGAGTCATGAAAAATTTACTTGTCCTGAACCGTTATTCGTTAAATTTTCGATCAACCAGAGTCCCCTTGTTCCCTTCTTGGTTGACTCAGGGAGTTCTATTACTCTGATAGACTCCGACACTATATTCTCCCTTTTGCCCGATTTGGTTATTACCCCACTTCACCTCTCTGTCTCAACTGCCTCAGCATCCAATCTCGCTGTCACTGGCGTCTCCAATGTACAATTGTCCATGGAACAACCCAATAATACGTCCATAAGGGTCAAATTATTCATAGCCTCTAGATTGTCCCCATCAGCAATATTGGGTAGGGATATTTTGCAAGTCTTAAACCCTAACTGGGCCAAGGCCCTCATGAGCCCGCCAGTCACTTGTTCATTAAATTCACTTGGGGAAATTAATTCAAATTTTATCCCACCTGGCCTCACTGCACGTTTCCCTCGAGCCTTTGGTTTGAAGGACAATGATAAACCAATTGAAAATTACTCTGTCCATATCCATCTTAAGCCTTCAGCAAAACCCATGTTTCAGCGCCCCTACTCCATACCCTTTGCACTTCGGGATCAAGTGAAATCTGAATTAGAAAAGCTCCAAAAAGACAAAATCATTATTCCGATTTCTTCCTCCCAATGGGCTTCCCCTCTAGTCTGTGTACCAAAAAAGTCTGGTGCTATACGCTTATGTGTCGACCTAAAACGTACAGTCAACAACCAAATTCTAACTGATGTTTACCCTCTCCCACGTCCAGACGAAATAGTACACAAATTCACGGGTTGTACTATATTTGTCAGACTGGACCTAACCAATGCCTACCTACAGCTCGCAGTCCACCCTGACAGTCAACCAATGCTAACCATCAACACAAGTTTCGGGTTGTTCAGGTATACGCGTTTAGTTTTTGGCTTAGCTTCAGCTCCTCCTGATTTCCAAAATTTTATGGACCGCATTTTAGGTCATTTGCCAGGGGTAGGAGCGTTCCTTGATGATATTTTAATTGGTGGGGAAGATAAGAACCTTTGCTTTTCTCGCTTACAAACTGTCCTAACAATACTGGATAAGTATAACGTAAAAATAAATGTTGAAAAATGCGAATTTTTTGTAAATTCACTGGAGTTTTTAGGTTCAGTAATTTCGGCACAGGGTCGTTTTCCAAGTCCATCAAAAGTCAGGGCCCTCCATGAAATGCCTCCTCCCACTAATGTCACTCAATTAAGAGCATTCTTGGGGTTGTTAACTTTTTTTCATAACTTTTTGGCTTGTCCTTCATCAGTTCTTGCACCACTTCATTCACTGCTCCGTAAAGATACCCCTTGGCTGTGGACAGCAGACCATCAGTCAGCATTTTCCAGCACCAAACAGCTGTTGTCCGAAAAAACATGCCTAGTCCTTTTTGACCCATCAAAACAACTCGTCCTATCAGTAGATTCAAGTCAAATAGGGGTTGGAGCAGTACTGTGCCATAAACATGGTGATAGACTTCTTCCAATTGCATTCGAGTCCGCTACCTTAAATTCTGCCCAACGGAATTACTCACAGCTTCATAAAGAAGCATATGCCATAATTTTTGGTCTCACGAAGTTCCACAAATTTCTGTATGGCAGAAGTTTCGTTATAGAAACTGATCACCTTCCCCTAAAATCAATATTCTCAGAGTCAAAGAATCTACCCACAATCGCCTCAGCCCGTTTGGTGAGATGGTCAGAAATCCTGGCATCATACAAATACACAATAGTCCACAAAAGTGGGACCCTAATACCACATGCCGACGCTTTGTCCCGACTTCCCAGTCCTCAACAATTGCAGATTACCGAATGTTATTTTCTCCATACACTACTTCCTCCATTAACGTTACCAGACATTGCTAAGGCAACAGCTAGCGACCCAATTTTGTCTCAGGTTGTCATTAAACTTCAGAATCACTGGCCCTCAGAGTCTAACCACAGCCTTCTAAGTTTTTTTAAATGTAGGGACGATCTGTTTTTGGACCATGGCTGCATTTTCTTACATGACAGGGTCGTGGTCCCCGATTATTTGAAAAACCAAGTCCTCCAGATCCTACATCATGGTCACCCAGGAGTGTCTAGGATGAAAATGTTGTGCAGATCGTACGTTTGGTGGCCATCCATTGACCAAGATATTGTGGCAATGTCAAAATCTTGTGAGGCATGTGCCAAGTATTCTCCCCACAATCCAGAACCAACATTTCGCAATCCATGGCCCACTTCAACATACCCCTTTGAGAGAGTCCACATGGATATTTTTCACCTGGGAGGGAAAAATTATGTCCTGTTGGTCGATAGTTATTCCAAATGGCCGGAGGCATCCCTGGTCCCCTCATACAATTATGTCAATATTTCAAACTTCCTCCTGGACATATTTTCTAGGTTTGGCATGCCGACCACTCTGGTGGCTGACAATGGCCCCCCATTTTCAAGTTCAGATTTTAGGAATTTTTGTGCGTCCCATTCCATCAAACTGTTATTTTCACCACCGTATAGCCCTCGTTCCAATGGTCAGGCTGAACGTTTTGTTTTTATCCTTAAATCGATAATACGAAAATTATCTGAGTCTGCATCAGCCTCTCCACAAGGGACATTAAGACAAGCATTAGCTGCCTATAGGGCAACACCATCTACCAGCACTGGAGTAGCTCCCATGCTAATGTTGCTCAAATTTTTACCAAAGACCCCCCTTTCTCAATTATCCAGGTCTTTTATTCAGCCAGCAGCCCAGCAACAATACCAAGCCTCCACCCCCCTCCCCATGGGGCCCGTCTGGGTACTCCTCCACCCACATGAACGACCTCCCCTATGGGAAAAAGGAATATTATCTAAATCCGTTTCCCCATCTACTTTTTTGGTGATAAGATGCAGTAACAATTCCACCCATGTTGTCCATAGAGCACAGTTGAAATTAAGGCACGAACTAAAGACCCTACCACTTCCAATCACAACCAATACAACTCCACCTCAGATATCACCCAAAACGCCACAGACCCCCCAAATCTCAAGAACAAGGTCAGGGGTTCCTTACCAGCCAATCAACTAGTGGCAATTAATGCGTCATCACGCCTCTTTGTTGGTAGGGAGCTGTCTCCCTCTGTCCTTTTACTATTGTTAGTATTTAGAATAACCCACTATAAATTTCAAATTTCGAATGTGATTCTCCCCATTTGTGATATCCCGCTGTGCTAGTTCTATCTATCAGAACCGATTTTATGTACTTTCAATACAGCATTAAGTACAATTGAAGTTTTGCATAGGCTAGTACCACTGCGATCTTAGTCATTTAAATTCAAGTTGCAATGTATAATACCATCAGTTACCGAATTATATTGTGCATTTGTTTTACTTAAGGTTACTTATTGTCATTGTTTTACTTATTTTTACCTTTAGTTAGGGTTATGATATACGCTTATTTTCTCAACTTGTGTGAAGGGGGGATGGTAGGCCCAATGTACCTATCCTTACAATTTTTAATTTTTTTAAAGAGAGAGATAGTGATGTATCTAAGAATAACCATGTTAACATTATACTAGTACGACCTAGACTGACCATAGTTTAGTAACTCCCCGCTAGGGACCATAATGTACCTCCACCTCATTGGCCATAATAACGAGCCATCCTATTGGCTCGTCAGGGTCTACCTGCCCCCTGTATGTTGTATATATAGGCCCCAAGGCCACCCTGTGATTCATTCGAAAATACAACCTTCTACCTGTCAACTTCGAGTTCTCATTTACCTCAGTGATGTTCACCATTACCCTGAAAGACATTTTGTTGATAATGCATTATAGCCAAGATGATAAAAATCTCATGATCAATAACGTATAACAGGGTGGTAAATCAATATACCTACATCAGCTCTTAAAATATTGTATTATTGCAAAACAGACTCATCCAAAAATAAGAATCTCCAACTGGGACGGTGCATATAAAAACAGGAACTGCGTTTTAAAACTAGGAACAGTCAAAACATGGGATAACGAATAGATCACTCACTTTTCCTTAACATTAACACTACCTGGAAACTTGAGCAGAATCTTCCTCCCCTCCTTTTCCACCGATGGGTTGGGAAGAATGGCTTTCACTTGATCTTTTCCAACCGAAAAACAGTCATTCTCCACTAAAACAAATTTGGTTTTTGTTCCGTCGACGCTCTTAAGACCAGTGACCTCCAGATCATCATCAATGATGTCGTCTACTTTACAGGCATATAAAAAATGAGTCGTTTTCCTGGTTCCTCCTACAATATCAACTAGCACATAATTGTTAGGGATGAGATTGGTTGGACAAGGCGTTATGTAAGCGACCTCTTCATACTCTTCAGACTCCATATCCTGTAAAAAGTCTTCTAATTCTACTGCATCAGATTCTTCCTGTCGTGCTGTTTCAATTTCGTTTTCCTGTTCGTCCTCTTCTTCACTGTCTTCCTCCACTCTTACGCTAGTACAACTCTTCTTGGCCTGTTTCCCTCCTTTTTTTTCACTTTTCTTTCTTTTGGTAGTTTTGGTTGATTTCGCTTCCTCTGCATCTTTAAGCCTTATCAATACTTCGTCAACTGTTACAACTTCTCCGTATCTTTTTGATTTTAGGCGAGATCCTTTTCCTTTGATGGGACTCAAAGTGGCTGCATTAGCACATTTATTTTTCACGTTCTTCGAGAATATCTCAACAAAATCTGACACTCTACTGGGTCCGGCAATAGCTTGCTTCTCAGGAGAGGCTATATTACGTGGTAGGCTCAAATCCATATCTCAAATCCAGGCTCAAATCGTCATATTGCCATTTGTCACGTCAAAAACAGCATTGTTGAGTGCGTCAATGTCGTACCGCGGTCCTCCATTCTTTTTAACGTAGTTCCGAACCATCTTAACCTGGAATACAAAAATGAACTGTTTTGAAACACTTTATTATACCAAATAAGTTATTCTGAGGTAAAATGGATGGAAGTTATCACGGATTAAATGGATGGAAATATTTTGTTCACAATTTCCCCAATGATATCATATTCAGAGGCAATTGTGAACAAGGTATGGTGATTCCCAAAAAAACATCACAGGCAAAAATATGAGTGTTTCTCACAGCTGAGATACTAAATTGATAATATCGTCAAGAAATAGCCACTTACCTTTCACTAGAACGAATGAGGAGAGCAAAAAAACCCAACTGGGAAAACTGAAAAACACAATTTTTCTTATCACCTTATCTATTATCAGTTTTAATAACGAAGAGGAAGGAAGAAATGGCGGGAAGCGGTCTAGAAACTTGGAAGGTTGTCTCATCTTCGATGTCCACCATTAACAGTTCCAAATTACCTCAACAGAGGTTGCTGAGCTCACTTGTTCACAAATACCCCCTTTTCACAATTACCCCGCCTGACCCTACATACAAAGGCTCCATTAGTAGATTTCCCAAACGAATTTTCAAACTTAGCCCAAGGTCAAGGATCCCATGACTTCGTGAACTTCATCATCCTGGAAAAGAATTTTTGGGATAACAATCATGCTACAAAATCTTTGTGCCAAAGTGGCTTTCTGATCAAACGTCCACACCTGGTTGATGGATTTGGAGAGTCCCCAGGTGGAATTCCACTGCCACCAGCTGTAGTTGAATGGGACATGGTGGATGGTGAAAACTCAACTGCTGGTGGATTATTTTTTGTACTAGCGAGATGAACCCCTAGAGGAGTTGATCCTATTAGACGAGGAATTCTGGATGGCCGGGGAGTTCCAACAAGTGGGGAATCATGATTTGCCCTATCGACTGGAACCAAAGGGTAATTTGGCCAAGGTGGGAGATAGTGAGTGGCTTCTGGAGCAATCCCTTGAGTGGACCTTTCACTACTTCCTTGCTCAGAGGGTGTAAGAGTGGGAAAAACTGCTACTGTGTCGGATGTGTGGGTAACAGCACACCTGGTATCACGTTTGCGTAGCTGTGCAACATGAACACGATGTTCTGAGCCCAGTTGTAGTTTCACCATTCTAATTGATGAGGACACAACCGATGAAATGACCCCCCTCTGCCATGTTGGATGTTTAATATGTGGGTGTAACATGACCCACACAGGGTCACTAGTAAGAAAACTCGAGACCATCTTCAAATCCACCAGATTCCTAGGTTTAGCACACAACTTGTTAATGGGCAAGGTTGGAGGATATCGAAATATCATATTCATAGGAGATTCTCCAGAAGTAGAGGGTGTAGCATGTTGTGTTGCTAAAACATGAACGAGACAGTCCTGGAAAGAAATAGATGGATTGTCTTGGGACTGCTTTCTGAGGCCCTGCTTCAAACTGGCAATAGCTCTTTCTGCACGTCCATTGCTTGGTGGGTTATATGGTGCAGTTGGAGCATACCTGATATCCCACTTTTTAAGGAATTCCCTAAACTCACTTGAGCTGAAGGGGGGACCATTGTCAGAGACCAATTCTTCTGGGATTCCAAAAGTAGCCATAAATGATTTCAGGAATGTGATAAGGTTACTGGCATTAGGAGGGTGAAGTACATTTGCATGAATCCAATTTGAAAAAGAATCAACAAGGACACAAAGTGTGTGCTTTTCGAATTTACATAAGTCTATATGGACTCTGGCCCAGGGTTTTGAGACTGGAGGTCGGTCCATACGACAAGCTGCATCTGGTTTACAGGGTTGATGGGTATTGCATGTCTCACACAAATTACATTCTCTTACAATCTCGGCATCCAAACCTGGCCACCATAGAATTGGTTTAGCAGCAGCCCTCATACGCGAAATACCAACGTGTCCCGAATGTAACGCCTTAAGAACCTTAGAACGGAGCTTTGATGGTATCACGACTCTGCCCTTATGGAGCAGGAAACCATCATTGTATTCCAATTCTTGACGAACAGTGAAATATTTACATAGTTCAGGATCTGATGGTTTTGAGGTCCAGTTGGTTCTTATAAGTTTACGTACTGACTGGAAAACTGGACATTGAGCATTACAGATCTTAATTTCTTCTGAACTCAGAATTGGGGTAGTTGCTTCACCGAACCCCACATCAACAACCTCTGGGGACTGGTTCAAGGGAAGCCGTGAAAGGGCATCAGCCTGGGGTAAATGTTTACCCGGCTTATAAGCAATTGAATAATTGTATGCTCCCAGAATTTCAGCCCAGCGCACAAGACGTGCTGCAGCAATAGCAGGAATATTCTTGTCTGGAGCAAGTATAGTTTTGAGGGGCTGATGATCAGTCTCAATGACAAATAATCGGCCCATGAGATATTTATGGAATTTCTGAAGACCAAATATGATGGCAAGAGCTTCTTTATGGATTTGACTGTATGCCCGTTGAGCTTGTGTCATGGTGGCCGACTCAAAAGCCAATGGCACCAACTGATCACCAATGCGTTGACTCAACACTGCCCCAACCCCATACTGGCTTGCATCAGTGGTTAGGACCAATTCCTTGTCAGGATCATAATATGTAAGCGTTGTGGCCCTGGCAAGGGCTTCCTTCACCTCGTCAAAAACCCTTGAACAATCCAAAGACCAAGCCCAATGAGCACCCTTTCGTAGTAACTGGTGCAGTGGTTCCAGAGAATTTGCCAGATGGGGGATGAAATTCCTATAGAAATTCACCAATCCTAAAAAACCTCTGAGCTCCGAGATGTTAGAAGGGCAGCGCATCTCTGCAATTGCCTTAACCTTCTCAGGGTCAGGAGACCGACCCTTACCAGAAATAATAAATCCGAGAAATGGTAAAGAGGTAGCAAACCAAATTGACTTACTGGGATTTAACTTCACATTATGCGATTCTAGACGTGTGAGCACTTCTCTCACATTTGCTTCACATTCTGCCCTGGTCCTCCCACCAATCAACGTATCATCGAGATATGCTCGGCAAAATGGAATACCAGCAAGTATTTTATCCATGAAGGATTGAAACAGGGCTGGGGCTGAGGTTAAACCAAAAACCAAACGAGAGTACCGAAAAAGCCCAGCATGGGAATTTATAGTTAACAGGTGCTGACTAGATTTATGCACTTCCAATTGCAGATAGGCATTGGATAGGTCTAGTTTACAAAATATTTGACATCCTAAGAATTCATGGAAAATTTCTTCAGGTCGGGGGGTTGGGTAAAAATCCGCACGGATGTTTGGATTCAATGTTCGCTTGAGATCTACGCAAAGTCTTAGATCACCACTCTTTTTTTTCACTACAACCAAGGGGGAAGCCCAGTCAGTCTCTGTAACCGGATAAAGGACACCTCTGTTCACCAGCTCACTGAGGTGTTGTTCTACCTGAGGACGCAAGGCTAATGGTAGATTGTAAGGTTGTTGAAAGACTGGGACAGCTCCAGGCTTGAGATTAATATGGACTTGAAACTTTGAAATAGGTTGATCATTATCTTTCAGACAGAAAGCTCTAGGGAAGATCTTGGGAAATTCGAGTGGAATCTCCATTCCTATTGACCCCACACTTATGCCCACAAGGGAAGGCTTCCATTCAGGGAAGATTAGCGAGAGCACGTCTCTACCCAATATTGCCTTAGGTCTGAGATTTTCCACCACCAACAGATGCACCTCATTTTTCACATTTTCATACCTGAAGGTAGTGATCAAAACACCCTTAACTAAAAGTGCATTTCCGTTGGCAGCATTAACCTTCCCAAGGTAAGGAGAAAGTTTGGTATCAGAGGAAATCAGGGATTGATCCACACAGCTGACAGCTGCACCTGTATCTATGAGGAAATAAGTTGGGACCTTGGAGGAGCCAATGTAACATAATGCTAACAGAGGATCTGTATTAACTGCTGAAACCACATAATTACCCACACATGATTGGTCTTCTTCCAGTGCAGCAGCCTGTTGCTTAGAGTGCCAAGTTTTCTTCGATGAATTGGTGGCTGTCTGGTTAAGTAGCATAGGTTTCGGTCCTTCAGCAGGTGAAGCAGCTCGACACACGCTTGCTAGATGTCCTTTGATGTAACAGCGGTTGCAAATGGATGATTGAAACTTGCATGACTCTGGCTGATGATCAACAAAGCAGTCAGGACACCTAGGATACTTTTGACGACTTGATGAAATCTGTTTTGGACGGACTTTCCCTTTTTGTTGTCTCACAGTTATAGGTGCGACCAACGATGAAGAAGATGCAGGTGCCGTACGCCTCATGGTATTATCAAAGATGGTCTGGGCCACAATAGCAGCTGAAACCATTTCAGAGTACTTGGCATCCGGTTTCAATGCCAAGAGAGCCGCAATAACATGAGGTTCTGAGAAACTCTGCATGAACCGGTTTTGGAGGCAAATTTCTAGACCTTCGGGTGCCCAATGGCACCTACCTCCTAAATCCCTGAGGAAATTGGCGAACTCCTGTATTGACATATCTGAAGGCCTACAAGTAGTCAAAAATTTGAACCTGTTATTGTTCACATCATCACCCTCCAAGGCAGACACGGCATCACGTAGTTCCTTCCAAGTACAATCAGCCAGAGTTTTAGGTAGAATAGCTTTAGACACTTTATCATAGTTAGCGGAATCCAGACCGGTGAGAAAATCGTAACATTTGTCCTGGTCAGTCTCAACCTTAATCCGTTTGAAAAAAATTTCGGCCCTGTTGGCGTAGGCCATCAACGTTTCCGAATCAAAACGCTTCAATGCCAAGGCGGAGTTAGCCATTTTGTCGGGGAAAATCTCTTTTTAGGACGTCCCACAGTAAGACTTGGGCGTCCTTATGCGATCGATCTGGGGTGAAGTTGGACAACACTCAACAGAAAAAAAAAATAACCACACAGTAATCCGTTTTAGACCATTCTGAATCCAAATCCGCGAAAAAAACCATAGGTGTATGTCTGTGTGTGTGTGTGTGTATGTGTGTATGTGTGTACGTGTGTATGTGTGTATGTGTGTGTGTAACAAAATCTTGTGTACTCTGCCCAGGCCTTAGTTCTCAACCGATTTTCCTGGTTCTTTTTTTGTTCGATGCGGAAAACTATCTAGTTGTGCACTACGTCGCCGGAATTTCGAATTTTGCCTTTTAAGGGGGGGAAAGGGGGGGTTAATGCTCAAAAAACGTGGGTTTTTGGGCATAATCTTGTGTACTCTGCCCAGGCCTTAGTTCTCAACCGATTTTCGTGGTTCTTTTTTTCTTCGACGCGGAAAACTATCTAGTTGTGCACTACGTCGCCGGAATTTCGAATTTTGCTTTTTAAAGGGGGGAAAGGAGGGGTTAATGCTTAAAAAACGTGCGTTTGCGGGCATAATCTTATAAACTCTGCCCAGGCCTCAATTTCCAACCGATTTGTGTGTTTCTTTTTTTGTTTGACTAAAATAACTTCCCCGTTGTACATGATTTCACCAAAGTACCAAAATTCGCAAGAGGAGGGGGTGAGTGGGGGGATAATATTCACAAAATATCCGATTTTTCAATATTTTGGTTCCTTTACTGCTTACTAATTGTACCCAAGCTTTGAAATTGAGGAAAAATTCTCATTATACCTCTGGATTTTCATGAATTATTCTCTGTACCACCATGGAACTAATAGTGGTGCCACCATGGTGCCAGGATACCATAAACCTCATATTTCGTGGGTTTTTTTTGTGTTTCACCTTAAATACGGATGTGAACCTCGATGGACTGCCTACCAAAACTAACAGGTGAAAGTTCAATGTTACGACGTATTTCCGCTTTGGTGCCAGACTGGCACCATTGGTGGTGGTGGTGAGGGGGGGGGGGTGAACTCGAATTCGCATGTTGGGTATCGTAGATCATGGATTTTAAAATGCTCTTCAGATTCGAGGCTCCCATGCCGCTAGAAATGTTAAGGTGGATAATGGTGTGGGGAGGGGGGTTATTTCTTGCCTAAAGTAATAAATAAATTATATCGAGTGAAACAGTTTTATCACTTAACAACTGGTTAAACTGATCTAATGCTTATCCAATGGGACGTCCCCTGGAATGCATGCATTACTAAACAATATGTTTTGATCGCAGATACAAAGGCGAATAACAATTCGGAATGCTTCTCGTTACTGGGAACTGTTGTTCAGTTGTTGAAATTCGAAATTGAAGCGAGGCTAAGTGGATGGCGGGAATGAACGGTGAAAACCCAAGAAAAGTACGAGCGCGAGTACGAATTAATGTCAAAATCACAACACAGTTCCAATGTGTAAAGTCATGCAAACAAAACGAATGTTTGCTAAAAATCTGGTGAACGATACCTCGAGAGAAACTGCGGCGTTGAGGCAGAAGAGCAACGGCAGAGAATCCGAACGAAAAACGGTTGTCTCTTCTTCTTCAATACACAAAACGATCGAGAAAAAATCCCATTCTCGGCGCCAATGAGGTATTGAAGAGATTGTCGAACACAGTTGTGTAGAATAGTTGAATTTATTCAATGCTACAATGCTATACAAGTCGGAGCTAGGTACGAGCTCCCGAGAACAACAACCCCGAACCAAACCACGAGACTCGATCCTTGTGTATCGAGAGTCAGACAATCGATTCTTAAAATCGATATAAACAATCGTACACATATTATTTTGTTGAATTTGAGTTTTTCTGAAATTAAAAAACATAAAATAAAAAATTTGGAAGACGGACATAGCGCTCTTGCGCTTTATGGTATTGATTGATGTTTTGATTTGCAGACGTATTGCTGATGATCTTCATTAAATAATTATTATTATCCGCTACTTTGGTGGACTCGGAAAAAATAGGAAATTTTGCCAATTTGACAAAAATTACACTACGACTTAATTTTTCACCCATCAGGACTCCGAAAATAGTATTTTGTTGGCACAATGAAGATGAAAAATTTGTAGCCCTTTCCAACGATGCGCTTATTTTTACGGTAAATTAAGGTAAGTAGTTGAGGTAATTTTGTGGATAATAAGTCAAATTCCTACACGAAAAAAAATCTTTGAATTAAAATAACTTGAAAAAACAAGGGGTTTAAAAAAATTGCTGACATTTTCTCAGTTAAATTAGTTGTAGAATCGACTTCCGAAGTTTTTCAGTCCTCAACATGGAACACCCTGTATAAGGATTTTGCGGTTTAAAAAATTCTTTTTCTGTACTAGTTGGCTTACATCGTTTAAACCTCGATTGACATTTCTTGTTATGACTCATAAATTTCATAAATAAATAAATTATTATGTATACCTAAATTTTAGAAAAAAACACGCTGCCAAAAAATTTCGGATGACTGTCCGGTGGTCTAAAGCCTTCGCCGTACTGGAGTTGAGCATCGCCCCTGCGCCCTTCAGTCAGTTTCCCACTGCTGGGTTCGACTGTGACGATCTTTGACGGTGCACATCGTACCCAGGGATGGTATTAGACGTAGAGTGAGGTTTGTACTAGGTCCCAGACCGCTTCAACGGCACTTAGAAACTCATGTTTCTCGTCCGCCGACTTCAGTGACACCACCAAGTCCTCGTCATCCAACCTCCGTGTAGCCGGATTACAGAGGTCCGCCACAACCCCCGGTCTGATTGCAGGCAATCGAATCGAGTGCCTAATGAACGCATTGATCACACTCGGACTTCCGTATTCTTCAAGGACAGTCTGAGCAGGGGCGTTTGGTGAGAATATTCGTGAGGCAAACAGCTTGGCCAGTCACAGACACAGAGTAACGGAGACAAGTTAACAGAGACAGGTGGTCACAGAGGAATAAACAATAATGAGAAACGCTGCAAATTATTACACAAAGGTTTATTATTTTTCTGAAGATCAAGCGTCAGCTTTACCCTCGTCACTACCTACCAATCATGTTTTCGCTAGATGTTTATGCTGTTGTTTATTTAGATGAAATAAACCCTTCAAACTCCATTTGAAGAAATAAAGAATTCCTTGGTTTAGAAATTTGATTACAGGTTGATTAAGGAAGCAAAACATGTACCTACAACCCAAAGAAACGAACAGTGATTACATTTTGGTCAGCTAAAATTTGTCACACTCGTGTTTCTCATTTATCGTAAGTTTATCGTAACCTTCAAGTTCTCATGGAGAGCTAACAGTTTAACCTATAAAGTTCTGGGTGGGTTCATTCTATAATAAAAATTCAATGGTACCTATCTCAAATTGGTGAAAAAACAGTACCGTCATAACGAGAGTTTTCGAGTGAGGGGGCCTTAAGAAGTTACAGCCCTAATGTTTCACCGCTCAGAAGTGAAATGATATTAACCAATGATATTAACCAAACCTTCGGGCACAACTAGACCCCAAATGGAGCCTACATACCAAATTTCATCAAAATCGGTCCAGATACAAAAACACACAGACTGCTGAGTCCCCTTAAGGAAAGTTCCGCGGACGGACGGATTTTTTTATATTCGATTTTCAAAATATAGGTAGTAGCTACCTGCCTCAAACGTAAACCATCAAATCTTGAGGGGGTTCAACATTTTTTTCTTGAAATAATAAACCAAAAAAGGGAGACTCTGAATTTAAACCTCATATGATGTTAAACCTCCTTTCTACAATATGCAATTATTTCCAAGTAGATACTTATCAACAAGAAAAACGATTAGGTACAGTGAAATGTACAGTAAAATTGGGAACGGGACACCAGTCAGCGCCAGGAAGCTGCTACTTTCGGTGGCGAAAAAACAAAGTTTTCCTTCCTTGAGATAATGTGGTTGGATGGATATGTTATGTCTTGCTATGCATGGGTTAATTAGTATCCATGGCTCATCTTCCAAGTTTCTCTCTGCTTTCAAGAGGTTTGTTCCAGCAGGGCCAACCGCGGTTAGCCCAAAAACCACAGCCTTATAGATCGCGGTTGTGTGACCATCACCGTGGTTCAACCACTGCTGGAACACTCAATAGCTAGTTGGTCGAAAATCGCGTTAATTCTGAGTATGTGTGACTTCAGGTTTCCATACCTGCTTATCGTCGCATGGGATGCATAATGAATAAAATACCTTTTCTCATTGCTGTAATCATTTAAAATTCCTAAAAACTGTTTCTTTGATGAGGATGACAAAAAATAGTGTACAGATCCAAAGCAAGCCAAGTAGAAGAGTAACACCTTTCTACGTCAAATTTCTAGCTGATTGATGTTTTTATTGAATAGAAAGGTTTTACTTCATGCTCACTACCATATCTACGGATAATGCGTTGGTATTTTATGTACGAAAAACGAAGGTTTTCTTCGAAAAATCCACTTTCTAGCACTCAGAATTATTCGGAAGTACCTATCACCATTGGATTCAGCGTGAAAAATTACATAGGAAATGATACTAAACTCGTCAAGTCATCTTGAGATCGACAGTGACCATACACCGCGATTTTTTCTAAAAACATACGTTTTCTTGCATTGAAACTTGGTTTACTCTTCCAATTTTAATTTAAAAAAGAAAAATTGATATACCAGATATATAGGTCACGAAACAGTTGCTCGACTGTTTGCTATGGCTGATAAAGAGGTAGTGAGGGTGTGGTGTTAAATTCAAAGATTTGAATATTTGGGCGCGAGCGCGAAGCGCATTTTGTGTTCAGCCAATCAGGGGGGAGGGTTTGTTGTTCCCGCATTTTTCATTTGGAGGGGACTCCTTTTTCGCCATTATGTTTTTTTATCAGTTCAATGATAGTGCGAAAATATCTCCGAATATTACGTTTTTTTCTATTGCCTCACAGCCCTCAGTTTTTTTTTTGATTTGCCAAGTTGCATTATATTTTTTCGATTCGTACTCTGTTGTTCGTCGTTTTTATTAACTGATCACCTACAACATCCGTGAACTCATTAGTATCTCACATATTGGCATCCCTTGGAGCGGATTGGTGATTCAGTCATGGAATTGAGACGTTTGAAAGCAGAGAGAACTCAACTGAGACGCATTTTATCGAAGGAGGTGACTAAATTCGGGGAGATCTTCAACCAAGAAGACATCGACATCAAGATTGTAAGGTCAGATTTTATAAAACTAGAGGATAAGGCCCAACGTCTTTTCAAATTAGATGGTCATGTGTACAGTCTGTTATTTGCATCTGAAGAGCTCTCTCTCTGAAATTGTTGAGGAAGTTGATGAAACGGAAGAATATAGGGACCAATTCCTTTCCATGGTAGGTTTGAAAGACCAGTTGGAAGCTCTTATGTGCGAACCGATTGCACCTGTTCCTGAACTCGGTCGTATTTCTCCAAAGTCAAATTCTATTCAGTCAGAGTCGAACAAACACAATTTGAAGCTACCTAAGCTAGATCCCAAAAAGTTTGACGGGAATTTGAAGGAATGGATATCGTTTTGGACTATTTTTAAACGAATTCATGAAAGTGACGAGTTTGATGCTGAAACAAAGTTTCAGTACCTTTTATTGTACACCACCGAGGGTTCCCCTGCTAGGCAATTAGTTGAGAGTTTCCCCCCGTCGTCTGGAAACTATCAAAAGGCTATTGACCAATTGAAACAACGCTTTGGTAGGGAGGAACTACTTGTCGAACTATATTCTCGGGAAATTTTAAAACTCGTTCTCCTACAGGCTAAGGGGGAAGAAAAACTACCTCTTAGGACACTGTACGACCGTCTTGAGACACAAATAAGGGCTTTAGAGACTCTAGGGATGAAGTCAGATAAGTTTTCGTATCTTTTGACACCACTTGTTGAATCTGCCTTACCCGATCTCGTCCTAAAGGACTGGGAGAGACATTCTGTCACCCAGTCGTATATTTCTGCCTCGTCTGACGCAGAGGCGGCTCCCGAAGAGGTTGACAAGCTACGACTACTACTTAATTTCTTGAAACGAGAAGTGGAGTCTGAGGAGAGGTTGTCACTCGCTCGTGGTACTTTTGCTCCTGATCCTAAACCTCCAAGTACACCCAGTTCCTGTATTATTAAGGGAAATTATAGTGAAAGTAAGAACAATAAGTCCAAGGTCGCAACAGCGGCTGACCTTGTAAACATGAAATCTGTCAGGAATTCCTCATGTATCTTTTGTAGTGATGATGTATCACATACATCAGCTGATTGCTTCAAGGCACGTGCACGCTCACTGGAGGAAATTCAAACTTTGCTGAAAGAAAAGGGGTGTTGTTTTCTCTGTATGAAGAAGGGACATAATAAAATCATGTGTAAGGCTTTTTTGAATTGTATAATTTGTGAAGGACGTCATGTACCGCTTTTGTGTCCCAATCGCAGCTCTACTGATAGAAAAGATACGGGTGAAGAACCTGTTACCCACCACACCCTAGCTAACACCTCTGGCCAACTAGTCATTATGCAGACTGTCCTTGTCAAGTTGAGAGGATTTCCGAATGTCACAGCTAGGGTACTTTTCGATAGTGGGTCACAACGGTCCTATATCACAAAACGACTCGCCTCTAAATTGAGCTACACACCAACCAGCGAAGTGATTTTGGAACATGCTTTATTTGGTGGCTCAGTTTCTGGGGCCACAACTCATTCATGTTATAAAGCTCATGTTATGAGCATGGACGGGAAATATTCTTGTAATTTTGATGTGCTTGACTCCGAGGAAATTTGTCATGCTATACCTCCTGCTCCTATAACAATTTTGATTTCAGAGCTTCGAAAGCACGATATTTCTCTTTCTGATCGTGAAGGAGGCCCCATTGACATATTAATAGGGGCTGACATAGCTGGAAAGCTTATTACGGGAAGAAAGGTTGTGTTGAGCAATGGGCTTGTTGCTTTCCATACGCTCTTGGGTTGGACACTAATGGGGAAAATACCTCAACCCTGTTCCCAGTACATGTCTAACATTGGTCTCTTTACTGTCGACGTTTCAGCTCAAAACCTATGGAAACTTGAAACTATTGGTATTGAGGATTCTGCGGAGGTTCTGACTAGAGAACAGAAAGCATCGGCTGCCAAAGAATATTTCCTAGATACTGTTCGTATTCTGGATGATGGACGCTACCAGGTCAGACTGCCTTGGTGGGAAGACCACCCACCACTTCAACGCAACTTCAATCTGGCACTGAAACGGTGGGAGGGAGCTTCAAGAAAATTGAAGGCAACAGCCTCTGAAGCGGCTTACGCAGATGTTCTGATGGACTGGTTACGTACTAAAGTTATTGAGGAGGTACCTGGGGATGATTGGAATTCGGGTCATTACTTACCACACCGCCCAGTGTTCAAAGAGCATAGTACCACGCCAGTTAGACCCGTTTTTGACGCCTCAGCAAAGGAGAAGGGACATCCTTCACTAAACCAGTGTTTGGAAACTGGCCCAAATCTCATTGAATTGATACCTTCTGTGTTACTTCGATTCAGAGAAGGTAAAATTGGATTAATTGCTGATATTAAGAAAGCCTTTTTACAAATATCAGTTGACCCTTCTGATAGGGACAGTGTTCGTTTCCTTTGGAAAGACACTGATGGCCGATTAAGAATTTTCAGGCATGCTCGTGTACCTTTTGGAGTATGTAGTAGCCCATTTTTACTTGGTGCCGTTCTTGAACACCATTTGAATAGGTGTCTAAGGCTGATTCAGGAGGGTACTCTATCATTCAATGTGAATATTATCGAACAGCTGCGAAGATGTATGTATGTCGACAATTATGTTGGGAGTGTCGCTCATTTTGATGACATACAACCAGTAATAGATCAAGCTAAATCAATTTTCGCTATTGCTTGTTTTGATTTGCGAGGATGGACCTACACTGAGCCGGATTTGGCTGATCAAACTGATACACCTGTCCTTGGTTTGATCTGGGATAGGAAGAGTGATACTCTCAAAATCAATATGCCCAATTTTGATGACATGAAGTCGGATAATATATCTAGAAGAATGTTATTGTCTGCCATTCAACGTTTATATGATCCAATTGGAATAGTATGTCCAGTTACAGTGATTCCAAAGAAGTTGGTACAACAGGCCTGGCTCTCTGGGGGAGACTGGGACAGTCCCGTGAAAAACTCTGTGAGAGAAGAATTCATGGAATGGGTTCACGAATTGCAAGCTTTGGAGGAACTTTCGGTTCCTAGATGGATGACTAATTTTGATTTGGATGGTTCAAGCATGACTTTGCATACATTCTGTGATGCTAGCAAGATTGCTTATGCTGCAGTTGTTTTTCTGAGAGTGGAACTGCATGGAGACGTTCATGTGCATCTGGTAGCTGCAAAGTCAAGAGTTGCTCCTGTTAAGGCAACAACCATTCCACGATTGGAACTCCTGGCTGCTACGGTGGGAGCGCGACTTTGTAGGAGCGTTTTGAGTGTTTTCAACCAAATCAGTACGACATACTATTGGAGTGATTCATCCACGGCATTGACCTGGATCAAGCGTGACGAGCCTTGGGCTGTTTTTGTTGGAAACAGGGTGAATGAAATAAGGACGCTCTCGGATCCAAGTGATTGGCGCCATATTCCAGGGACATTCAACCCTGCCGACCTTGCCAGCCGCGGATGTTCACCCAATAATTTCTTGAAGACGACCTGGTGGGAGGGGCCACTATGGCTGAAGTTCTCAGAAGACCAGTGGCCTCACAGTTCCATTGAGATTGATGAGGATGAAGTCTTGTTAGAAAAACGGAAGACTTCTATATCTGCTCTTGATGAGGCGAAGGAGCCTTTCAGTGCTGGCCTTCTTGGAAACCTCATGAGTAAATACTGGAAAATTCTGAAAGTCATTGGATGGATGGTTCGTTTCTGGAGGAATTCTCGTCATGGTGTCTGCAGGACTAGAGGTCGACTAACCCTTGATGAACTGGAACTAGCCGAGAAATGGGTACTGAGACTTGTTCAGTTGGAAGCCTTCAAGGGTCTCAAGGATGTTTCTTTACGTAGACTGAAGCCCCAGAAGACAGAGGATGGTCTACTGCGTGTAAGAACCAAAATATGGGCGAGGAAGGATTCTCCAGATTTTCGCGCACCCATGATCCTACCATCAAACCACATCATTGTTGAGAGACTCATCTTGCATGTGCATTGTCGGAATGGCCACATAGTTGGACAGGCTCTTCTGAATAGACTTCGTGAACGCTACTGGATAGTGAGAGGAAGGCAAACTATTCGTCGAATTTTGAAGAAGTGTGTTGTGTGTCAGCGTTTTGCTGCACAAAATCTTGATACAGAAAGCCCACCTTTACCTGAAGATCGGGTGCGTGACGCCAGGATTTTTGAAGTAGTGGGAACAGACTTTGCTGGCCCATTATACCTTGCAGATGGAAGCAAGCTATGGATCTGTATCTTTACTTGTGCAATCTACCGTGCAGTTCATTTAGATTTGGTGTCTTCATTGTCCACTGAAGCGTTTATGATGGCTTTCAAGAGGTTCGTAGCGCGCAGAGGACGACCTAGCATAATATACAGTGACAATGGCACAAACTTTAGAGGGATGGCCAACGCCCTGACAACTATTGATTGGGAACAAATTTCTGAGTTCAGCAAAGCGGATCAAATTGAATGGAGGTTTAATCCACCTACGGCAGCGTGGTGGGGAGGTTTCTGGGAGAGGATGATCCAGACCCTCAAGGTTCTCCTCAGGAAAACTCTTGGACGATCATCACTTGATTTTGAGGAATTGTATACAGTTATTTGTGACTGTGAGTCTCTGATCAACTCTAGACCTATTACGTATGTGTCAGAAGATCCCACAGATCCGTTGCCAATTTCCCCACAGATGTTTCTTCAGGAAATAACGGAAATTGGAGTTCCTGATTGTGATCAGCTCAATTCTAAAAGCTTGAATCGTCGTATCAAGTATCGACACGCCAAGACTGAAGAGTTGAGACAGCGCTTCAGAGCTGAATACCTAGGAGGACTTACATTTGCATCGGAGAAGTCAACCAACACAAGAGAGCCCCGTCTTGGTGAGATTGTTATTATTGGAGACGACAATACCAAACGGCTTGATTGGCCTCTAGCTGTGATTGAGAGTCTCACTCACGGTAAGGATGGAAGAGTTCGACTGGTAGAGGTCAGAACAGCAGAAGGAAAAATGTCACGACCCATTCAGCGCATTTATCCCCTGGAGATTGATTGTGATGTCGTATCAGACGAAGGCCAACGAATTAGTGACCTAGAAGACTATGATGCTGATGACATAATATTAGAGGAAAAAGATCTTAAAGACTCTTCTAACAAGACTGAAGAAGAAGTGCAATCTGGAAAGACTGTCTACAACGTCAGAACCCGTTGTGGTAGACAAGTAAAAATACCAGCAAGATATTTGTGAACTAATTTGTCATATTAAATTTATTTTGTATTTTTATCGAGGGTCTGTGAGTAGGATTGATTACCAATGTGTAGTATTCTGTTTGAATTTTATGTTTTGAATCTAGTTGATGCTGAGGAATGGTTGTTTATTTCAAACTCAAAGTTTTGATCTCTAATTATGTGATATTAAAATGTATGTAACTTCTCAAACTTTACCCGATGCATGTACATTTTTGTGATTTTTATAGTGAATTTAAACTGAATTTTGTGATTCGCACGCTCATCAGGTGGGACTATGTGGTGTTAAATTCAAAGATTTGAATATTTGGGCGCGAGCGCGAAGCGCATTTTGTGTTCAGCCAATCAGGGGGGAGGGTTTGTTGTTCCCGCATTTTTCATTTGGAGGGGACTCCTTTTTCGCCATTATGTTTTTTTATCAGTTCAATGATTGTGCGAAAATATCTCCGAATATTACGTTTTTTTCTATTGCCTCACAGCCCTCAGTTTTTTTTTTTTTTTTTGATTTGCCAAGTTGCATTATATTTTTTCGATTCGTACTCTGTTGTTGTTAACTGATCACCTACAACATCCGTGAACTCATTAGTATCTCACAGAGGGTATGGCAATACTTGACATCGCGATGACCCCCCGCCATCCCGTCGATCGTCGCCTCTCACTCTAAACAGTCCCGAAAAATTCATTTTTTTTTAACTGCTTGCCTTGCATCGCTGGACCCCGCGCTAGCTCGCTTATCATCCTCAATCATCTACATTACCGACCTCTCCAAGTCTCTGGTGTGTTGCGGGCTAGTATCCAAGGCAAAATGCGTATTAACATGTTTAATGTTTTTTCTTATTCCATTCTCCTATTTCATCTAATTTACTTGGTAATAATGGAAAAGTCCCTAAATTATATTAAAATTTTCCGAAATTGGCTATTATATTACTTGCAAAAAATGGGAAAATAGGAGCATCTCAACAAAAATTAATTTATTAATTTTGCTTAATTTTAGTAAGGCAAACAGTGTTTGCTATGTTTGCCTGGAGGAGGCGCCACTGAGTCTGAGCAGCCCACACATTTTGGAGATATTCATGGCTAAAACATGCCCTGTTTTGGTTTATTATTTTCAATAATGAACCTTTGGAATCGACCAAGAAAAAAAATTTTTTAACACCCCCTCAAAATTTGATGGTTTACGTTTCTAGGTACCTACGTAGAATCCAAAAATCGAATAAAAATTTGGCCGTCCGTCCGCCGTACGCGGCACTTTTGCCAGTTAGCATTGACCGATTTTGATGAAATTTAGTATTTAGGCTCCATTTCGGTTCTAGTTGTGCCCCGAAGATTTTGGTTGATGTAGGTCACTTCTAAGGGTTCCAAAATAAATTTTGAAAACGCCCTAACTCAAAAAATGTTGATATAAAGGTATTGTTTTTCCTTCAATTTAAGATTCTATAGAATTTTTAGAATTTTTGAGACCACCCTGAGCTCTGTAGGACAAACCGTTCGCTCACTACGAGAATTTAAAGTTTGGACGTACGATAAATCAGAAACACGAGTGTGAATCGCAAAAGAGGCCTAATCTCCATTCAAATTAAAGCTGGCCGAAATGCGATCGATGTATTTCTTCATGTTGGATGGTTGGTGGCTTTGCAGACGAGTGATCAATATAGACAAATAAAAAAATAATAAACCATTGTGTAATAATTTGCAGCGTTTTGAGAATAAAAAGGTGCCCGTTGGAATTTTCAAAATAAGACGAGAATGTCCGGGATTTAAGGCTGTTTCTGAGTATCCACATCGACTCTTGGATATCAAGATTTTTCTTTACTCTCTTCTAAGCCAATAATATTTTTTAAATGGGTCATATGGGTGTGGCACATAGCTTCCTCGTATCCGTAACCCGATGCATAGTTGATAATCTCAGAACTTCAATCTTCGGGTGACTACCGCTACCCTCCAAAAAAGTCTAGATTGTTAACTGATCACCCCAGTACAAACTTTCGTTATACTTAGGTTCTCCTCTACCGCTCTGGATTGTTGAAATAAGTACTACTTAACTCATTTCTACCTTTTCAGAGCTGTCAATTATTCACTTCCGTGGCTGTGGAATCAGCGGGCATAGACTACCACGTAGTTCTCGCTCAAAACGCGTTGCAGCAGTGCCTCGACCAGTGGGAGCTTCAAGCTGAAATGATGTGCGCCCTGGTGAAGCAGACCTCGCGGCATCAGCCCTCCAAGACAGGCGTCCAGGTATTCGCCAAATTGAGGCATCGTGTAAGTGTTCCCTATCCCGCATGGCATACCTTTAGCTATCGTAGAACTAAGTTGACTTAATATTTTCCTCGTTATTCGTTACCATTCCTTCTTGAGTCACTATGTAACTCCCGACTATGTTAATCGTGTTGTTGTAACCCTTCCTGTCTGAGGTTGCCCCTAAATTACCTTGAATCCTTACGTCATTTGGATCGTTCCCAGACTTGGAGCAACTTAGAATTGATGTTTTAACGTTGAAACTGCATTTGCAAACAAATAAGTATACCTTTGAGGTGAAAAAACAGTACCTACCTATCAAATTCTGGAAGCTTGACGTGCAAGAGGTACACAATAACGAAACTATATTGAATGAATTAATGACTGTTTCCCTGAAACGAATTGAGACTATAGAGGTAGGTATCTTCACGATCACTCAATCGATTTTCAATCCTAAATAAATTTATACCTGGATTCGTCTCCACTGCTGCCATCATGAGAAAACATCGAAAAATTTAACAAATTAAGTTTTATTTTCTCTAAAAATTAGTTCGCAATAACTCTTTTGAATGATTATGGTGAAAATCAGGCTGAAATAGATAAACACACTGAAATTCTCCCCTCAAATTCACTCATCTTTCCAGGACCACGTTTCTTCACTTTCGACCTCTAGTTTTAGAAACACGGTTTTCAGATCATTCCAGCATTTCGTAAAATTTTAAAAAAATTGAATTCTAGTTACCTTACAACTTTGACTTCCATTTTCTTAGGATTTCTTGAAGGTTTATTAGGTTTACGGGAGCAATCTGCATATTAGGGGGGATCTTCATTGACTTAACTTTCGAAAAACTGGGGTTTTAATGCCATTTTAGAGAGATTTGGTCATTTTGAAAACGGGTTTGCAGATTTACTATCGATTTATTTAAATAGTTTCATAATGCGGGACGTAATAAAATTTCTGAATTTAAATTAACAAATAAAATTTGAAGAAAAAATAGATTAATTTTTTTTTTTTTTTAATCAAGCCAAACCATGCTCCAAATGATTGTCCCGATAACATTTCTAACGTTAAATATTTCGCCACAAAAATCAGAACATGCTTGACTACTCTCCTCACCAAACCATGCTCATAATCTGATTGTCCCGATAACATTTCTAACGTTAAATATTTCGCCACAAAAATCAGAACATGCTTGACTACTCTCCTCACTGACTATCACAACACGTACAGATTCTTGGCAACGAGATTTTTTTCTGACTGAGGATAATAAAAGGCTGGGTCTAGCTAGGGCCTTCATCCCTTCATGCATTCTTACCTACAACCTCTCGCTGTTTGTTTATACTCAAACCTCTTCAAGTCAGTTTGGTAAAAGTAGGCTACAGATCTACCACAGAAACTGTGGATCCCTTTGGCACATTCATTTTGGAGATGATAGAACTACGTTTCTCTTATCATCGTGTAAATCCCCATTCATACGATTTTGGGGGAATTTCTCTCCTCAAAGCGACATACTTTCCCTCCTACTACACCTTGAAATTAATTTCTTGATCAGAAACGCATTCGCAGTGCAGCCATCACACGAACATAAAATTTAGTTAGTTAGTTTGCGGATCCGCCACCCAGGGGGCGCCACACAGATGGCGACATTTTCTAAGGTAGAACTGTAGAAACCTCCTACTTTATCCGGTATCCTGGTTTTAATCGACCAGAAAGCCATTCCTTTTTGGTATCCTGATTGTGATAGACAGAACATCACTTCCTCTCAATTTCACTTCCAGTAATATTAAATTTCGTAAGCCAAGTAAATTCAATAAATTCAAAAGTAAGTCAGAAATACAGAGTAGGTTTTCCAAGTATTGAATTCAACAGTCCAAATGTTCAATAGTTCAGATCATAACTACAGTGGTGTAATGTTGGCAACAATTGACCAGAGCTTCTACTCTGATAAAAAGTACATTCTAATGATACATAAGTATGTATTTTTGGATTTAGAGACTGTCCCAATAATAGATTTGGCCAAATACTTGAACTTCAACGTTTGGTGAAAAAAAGGCAAGAAAAGTGGTCCTAGGCTTCTCAAAATCAATAGTAAAGAAGTTGCTCCCGGTTGGGAAATCTTCCATCATCCACGTACCTACTGGGTTTGTACACCTTAGTTCCACCACCAAATCAAAAACAATAATAAAAAGTTTGGTATTTGCACGGAAATACTACGTGTAATATCCTAAATTGATCGTAGAAACATAATTCTTTCTTACCTAAATGTACCTACTTGTATTTTGTGTGAATGTTGAGGTTGCGGGCACCATAAATCGCCTTTAAATGCAGGGTTTTACCTCTCAGCAACTACTTAACTCTTCAATTATAAACCCAGTTGATAGGTACCTACTCTCCAAGTGTTGTCATCTTCTGAGTGATTCTACACAGTAAACCGACTAAATTTCAATAATATTGCACTAATTCCATCCACTAATCACTTCTCCCTTTTCAATGTCTCCTTTTAAATTGCCAGCAGTTGACTCCAAGGATCAAGAGTGGTAAAGAATAATAAATCATAAATTGGTTAGGATATTTGAATTGGAATTCAATGCAAGAATGGCGAGGTTTTCATGGTAAATTTCAGAGGCATTTGAGCATCTGCTACCAATAAACCTAGTGCGGCCACAATGAAAGGACTCTTATATTATTCCTCTTCGCCTTTAGTAGAAGGTTCTTGAATGCATCTGCATCAAAGATTATGAAAAAGATGTTGTTCAAGGAGGTGCCAGGAAAAGGATATCCAGTGTACTCAAGAATAAGCTAAAGAGAAAGCAGCTTTCTGATACAAAATGGTTTATTCTCTAATATTATGAGAATCGATAAAAATGGGAAAATTAAAATTTTGTGTCAGGTTTTCAAACCCATTTTATCCTTAGAACATGTAAAACAAGAAAATAATGTAAGAGTTTGTCTCTTTTTAGTAAAAAATGGACACGAGATTAGTCAAAATGAAGGCAGTGATGAAGGGGAGAATCAAATATAATCGACTGCCTTTAGATGCCCTTGAATCATAGGAACAGGGAGATGAGCCAGTGGTTCATCTGTAGTGAACTATCGCAGAAAGGCACGATTGATGGGGAGGGAAGTGGTAGGTAGATAAATGTTTAGACAAATCTCACCAGAGATCGTCCTCTATTCTGTAGACACACGTTATTGTGTTCTGCGGCACAGTTATTGTGTGTGCCATATATTTCAGAATAATTGTGGAAGCAGCAGTATGCTGTCTGTTGGCGTGTGGCTGGCGAGAAAAAATGGGGAGCTTGACCACCACCACTTCAAACCAATTGCAGGAATTGAGTGCATTCTGCAGTAAATAGAACAGGGTCTGGACAAGAGATAAACCGAATGTTCAGGACGACGAGGCGCAATAAGGAATCAATGTATAACAATAAAACGACTCCTGAATTAAAACTAAACTAAGCTGCCTACCTATCTTAACAACTCGTAGTCAGCGTGGATGGTGAGATCTCCCATTGAACATCCAGCAGGTTCCTTTGTCACGTTAAAGTCACGTAATGCGATGACAAGGATTTAAGAAAGAGGTGTGTTTAGAAGGGAATAAACATAATTACGTTTGCCCACATTCTGAAGTCCAGGAGATAGAGAGTCTTGGCCACCTCATTGAAGAGATTCAAAGGTAGCAGCACCTCTGAGGAATTGCGTGCTGCCAAGTGGTGGCAGACATAACTGAGCCGCACCAAGGAGAAGTTGAAAATAAGTAGGTTTCCAAAAGAGGAGAAGTTGGCGACTCTCTTAATCCTCTCATTGTGACTGCAACTATAGTATAGCTATACGCGTTTATTGTCGGATTCCAACACTTTATATTCTAATAAATTGTGAACCTGTCATTCCTGCATTATTTCAACTTCGTATTATACTATTTTTATTGCCAAAAATTTATTATTATGTATTTGTTGGCGTGAGTACTAGGTTCTTTGGATTGAGTGTCAAAGTGAAGCACTCCTGGAAATTCTAACTTCGGACACTAGGGTGCAGAAGAAACCTCACTACCGCACTCTTGCTCCTAAAGTTAGAATTTCCAGGAGTGCTCCTCGTAGGGGATCAATCCAAATGCCCAAGCACTCCTGTCAGAACATGATTATATTACTATGTTTCTGCAAAGAAGGTAGGTAGAATTTAATTATTTTTTCTTCTTAATTTTTTAAATTATTACATTCTTTATGATCGTCTCAATTATGAATTATAAAACCATTGTTAAGGCTCTATCTACCTATAATTTTTGCAGAAATATGGTTAGCTGAAAATGGATAAGGTTCAACGAGGAAGGTATCATATAAGTTCTAACTCTAACAAACATGAGAATTGAAACAACTCTTCTGAACAAATCATCCATAGACCCCGTCTGTGATAAACTGGGCTTATAATACGGGAGAGTTGGTGGTTTAGTCGAGACTTGATCCTCTAGGTATTTTACGTAGCTTTGAGTAGAAACCACTGGAGAGGTTAAAAGTTGTTAAAACGTCCCTGCCAAATAAGGATGAAAATCTATTATCGATAATATCAAAGTATCGATATCATTATTTTGATTCTCGATCATTATTTAACGATATTGCGTCTTTTGATTCAATTCTATCATTTTTCTTCAATAACTTTTTTTTTTGTCAATGAAAGAGTAACTTCGATCTCCAACACCCGTTTGTTTGTTTCCATGTTTCACTTTTCTCGACACTTGACATCTCGATCTTCTCCACTGAAGCCAAATTCGCTCTAACTAGAGATGCTAGCATGTGTCATCCCAAAGTTAGAATGAGGGTTTTACAATTCCAACATTTGTTGATTGTTTTGTTGTTTTTATATTCTGTGCTCGTTTCCCCTTTCACTCACCCCATAATTCAAATCCGATTTATCCGACGGCATCGCCCATGAGCTTTCGATATTCTTTCCTTGTAGCTCAAGGGCTCAGGAAAGCTCTGTTGAATCATCAAAAATTAACTTCTCGCGACCGGGGATCAATTATCGTTCCGATTCTGAATCGGAGCTCCTACCACTGAGCCAAGGAAGTGAATGCACAGAAATGCGAGGAGGTGATCACAACAGCTCCTCTTCGAAAATAATTTCTTACCTCAAAAACGTTGACCTAATCCATTTCAGTATTATGTTTAAAGGCCTAGATAAAGCTAGATACAAAGTTTAAGCACCCACCCTGATGCACACTCGCTGTTTTAAGTTTCCTTATTATTATTTGAGCCATCCCCGTACATAGACAAGTAAATTGGTCACGTGGAACTTCATACTGTGTTGCTTCTGCGCACTCCGCTGCACTCAATTTCGTTCAATTTCATTCAATATAATTTCTAATATTATTTTGACGGCCGAAGGAAATGCCTTTTGCCAACCTTGTAAATTGTGCCTGCAAAGCTGAATGTCGGTGTCCTAGTTTAGATGTTTATTTTTTGGCAATCGTTTCTTTCAAATTCCGTTCACGTTGTATAGTTTTTTCAATGTGGGAATATATTTTATAGAATTTTTTTATTGCATGAGAAATGCAGTGTTTAGCCCCTTATGGGATGTCACTTTAGCTGCATCGCTCGCCGTCGCGCATGAATCGTTTCTCTGTGAAACTGGTTACTATGTACCACGAGGTTTCATTTTCACTTCGAAGTAGTTGGATTGTTAGTGGAAATCGATGGATTACGTCTTTTAGATGACTTTTTCAATACAGTAGTTTTTTCGATTTTATTCGTCTAAGGGAGGGGTTAGGCGAGGGGTCCTGGGAGTTTAGGGCTTAGGCCACCGATATTTGGCTTTCAGCAACTCCTGTTATGCGCCACACAGTCGCTGTTCTCTTGCGATGGCGCCGGCTCGCCAACCGTGGGGCCACTTCCGACGCCGCCGCCACAGGCTCCAGTCGACTCCGTCAAGGCTAATCCGCCCAACTTCGCTCTCGTCCAAGCCTGGCAGCTGCTCGCTTTGGCTGTGTCGCTCTTCGTGCCGAAAAACAACAAGCTCCTGTGGTACCTCAAGCTTCACCTTCTGAGGAACACCGACAGCAAGTAAGCTTATAGTTTTTACTGTCAATATTGAGTTCTTAGATGTAAGGCTGCTCTAGTCTTAGAGTGGAATCCGGAGTCCCTCCTCAGGGCTAAGGGCGGCCTCAAGGTGCCATATTCAGAGTGCCAAGACTTTGGAGGAGACCTCATATTAGAATTTAATGACAATAGTAGCAGACAATATTTATGCATACTATCGTATGAATACGAAAGTTCTTGAAACGTTCCAATCGATATTGTATGGTAGATAAATAATGACACTGATTCGATGGAAAAACTACCTGTTTTCGTGAACACAAATAAATTTTTCAAATCTAATACATAAAACCCCAAACGTACGTGTACGTCGTTGATCGTCTGGGAAACCAGGGTTCGATTCCAGGCCGTGACATCAACATTTTTTGTAATTTAATAAATAATAACGTGTTTCTACAGGGTGTAACACGATGGGTTCACGATCTTTCTCCCTCGTGTTCTACAACTAATTTCCGACAAAAAGTGCCTTTTGACATTTTTTGGTATCCCCACTCAAAATGCCTTTTTTTTCACTTAGACATTTTTTAAATTCTCTGGGGGGGGGGACTCTGTGCTTCGGAGGAGCCGCGGCGATGAAAACCCCGTAATCCTCCCGTCAAACTGTCGATTTCGTTGGAAAAAAAATAATGCAAGTTTTTCCGCGTTCAAACAGAAATTTCTCTCTTAAATTCGATTGTAAAATGATTTTTGATTACACCGTTGGAAAGCTGAGATGATTCTGCGCCAAGAATTGATACGGTTACCAGGCGACTGAAAAAACAAGTGATTTCAAAATTTTGACGAGTTTTGCTTTCCATACGTCGTTTGCACATCTCAACTCCACTTTAAAAAACGCTGCAAGTTATTACACAATGGTTTATTATTTTTCTATATTGATCACTCGTCTGGAAAGCCACCAACCATCCAACATGAAGAAAAACATCGATCACAATTCGGTAAACTAAAATTTGAACGGAGATTAGGCCTCTTTTGCGATTCACACTCGTGTTTCTGATTTATCGTACGTCCAACCCTTAAATTCTCGTAGGGAGCTCCGGGTGGTCTAAAAAAATTCTAAAAATTCTATAGAATCTTAAATTGAAGGGAAAACAATACCTTTACATCGAAATTTTTTGAGTTAGGGCGTTTTACAAATTTCAAAATTCATTTTTGAACCCTTAGAAGTGACCTACATCAACCAAAATCTTCGGGGCATAACTAGACCCCAAATGGAGCTTACGTACCAAATTTCATCAAAATCGGTCAATGCTAAGTGGGGAAAGTGCCGCGCACGGCGGACGGACGGCCAAATTTTGGTTTATTATTTTCAATAATGAACCTTTGGAATCGATCAAGAAACAAATTTTTTTAACACCCCCTCAAAATTTGATGGTTTACGTTTCAAGGTACATAGAATCCAAAAATCGAATAAAAATTTGGCCGTCCGTCCGCGGCACTTCTGCCACTTAGCATTGACCGATTTTAATGAAATTTGGTACGTAAGGTAGTCTAGTTGTGCCCCGAAGATTTTGGTGATGAATTTTGAAATTTTGAAAACGCCCAACTCAAAAAATTTCGATATAATGGTATTGTTTTTCCTTCAATTTAAGATTCTATAGAATTTTTAGAATTTTTTGAGACCACGCGGAGCTCTGTAGGACAAAGCGTTCGCTCCCTACGAGAATGATTCACACTCGTGTTTCTGATTTATCGTACGTCCAACCTAAATTATTTAGGTTGGACGTACGATAAATCAGAAACACGAGTGTGAATCGCAAAAGAGGCCTAATCCCCCCCCCCCCCCTCTCATGCCTGTTTAGATGGTCCGAACTGATTGATCCGACTTGAACCTCTAAGTGATTTGATGATTACATGACAATAACATATTGATCAGGTTCCATCCAGAGTCCGAACCTCACAATCGCTAACCTTGCTGTAACTACTGGTGACAATAATCCTAGGTTGGTAACTGCCTATCAATATTCACGATCGTGTTATCGAAGGTTTCTAAACTAGTTAACATCAACATTTGATACTAATTCCTCATAACGTTGAATTTCTGGTTTATTATTTTCAACAATTCAATTATTTTCGTTTGGAATAGAGCAAACAAAAATTTAGCCTCCCCTCCGAAAATTTATTAAAAATTGTCCGCCCGTTCGCCGTACGAAAAATTTGGTATACGGGTTCCATTCTGCGTTTCAGCGTAGTTGTGCCCCCAAGCTTTTGGTTGGTGTCAGTGATAAAAAGGGGGAGGGAGGAATTTTTTTGTTTTTTGAAAAACATTTTTTTTTGTCGATTCAAGTATATTGAAAATAGTAAACCAAAAATAGATGCTATTTTCAAAAATTGAATAATGCCGCGCAGAGCTCTGTGGGATCAACCGTTCGCTCCCTATGAGAGATGTGATATGAACAATTTTGGTTCCGTGTCTATCTGTCTGGCATGAAATCCTTGTAACAGCCGAAACATAAGAAGTTATTCTCCGATTTCGTTGAAATTTTCAGGGATTGTGTGGTTGAGACTCTGGACGGTTCCCTATAAAAGGCATCGTCATGTGATCATCAAATTTGGAGGGTAGCGGTAGTCACCCGAAGATTGAAGTTCTGAGATTATCTACTATGCATCGGGTTATGGATACGAGGAAGCTATGTGCCACACTCATATGACCCATTTAAAAAATATTATTGGCTTAGAAGAGAGTAAAGAAAAATCTTGATATCCAAGAGTCGATGTGGATACTCAGAAAAGACATTACATCCCGGACATTCTCGTCTTATTTTGAAAATTCGAACAGGCACCTTTTTATTCTCAAAATCAGGGCATGTTTTACCCATGAATATCTCCAAAATGTGTGGGCTGCTCAGACTGTCCTTAAAGAATACGGAAGTCCGAGTGTGATCAATGTGTTAATTATGTACTCCATTCGATTGCTTGCAATCAGACCGGGGGTTGTGGCGGACCTCTGTAATCCGGCTACACGGAGGTTGGATGGCGAGGACTTGGTTGTGTCAATGAAGTCGGCGGACGAGAAACACGAGTATCTGAGTACCGTTGAAGCGGTCTGGGACCTAGTACGAACCTCACTCTAAGTCATGTTCCACTCTGGGTAACGATGTGCGACTCCAGAGATCGTCACAGTCGAACCCAGCAGTGAGAACTGAGTAGAGGGCGTAGGTTCGATACTCAACTCCAGTACAGCGAAGGCTTTAGACCAACGGACAGTCATCTGAAATTTTTTGGCGTTGGCAGCGTGTTTTTTTCTAAAATTTAGAATGAAACTTGTTACTGAACTTGATGAAATTTATGAGTCATAACAAAGAATGTCAATCGAGGTTTAAACAACTAGTACAGAAAAAGAATTTTTTAAAACCGTTTCAGTCCCATGTTAAGGACTGAAAAACTTCGGAAGTCGATTCTACAACTAATTCAAGTGAGAAAATGTCAGCAATTTTTTTTAACCCCTTGTTTTTTCAAGTCATTTTAATTTAGAGATTTTTTCGTGTATTTGACTTATATCGACTAAAACTACCATAACTACCTTAATTTACCGTAAACATGTAAAAACCGTTGGAAAGGGCGCCTTTGTTTTCCATATTCATAGTGCCTACAAAATACTATTTTCAGGGTCCCGATGGGTGAAAAATTAAGTCGTAGTGTAATTTTTGTCAAATTGGCTAAATTTCCTATTGCTTCCTAGTCGACCAAGGTAGCGGAAGCTTTGTTTTCACTTTTTTTAAAAAAGTCCTCCAAAATCGAAATTTCCACTCGCGTTTTACGTTTTAGACCTTTCTGAACAATTTTGGTTCCGTGTTTGTCTGTCTGTCATGAAATCCTTGTAACGGGCATAACTATACGAAGTTATTGTCCGATTTCTATGAAATTTTCAGGGATTGTGCGGGTTGGTGTGTAGACGATCCCCTATGAAAATCATCACCCCTGGACTGATAGTAGTCACTGCGCATGCGCAAACTTTAATTCCTTGTAACAGCCATAACTTCCACATTTTCTGCCCGATTTCGATGACATTTTCAGGGATTACGCAGATTAGGTTGTAGATGGTCCCCAATGAAAATTAAGGCCTTACAATTTACAGTAGCCTCTGCCCATGCGCAAACGTAAAATCCTTGTAACAGCCATAACTCTTACATTTTTCATCCGAATTTGATGAAATTTTCTAGGATTGTCCAGATTAGCGTGTAGATGGTCCCCTATGAGGTTAGTGAAAGATACTTAGAGATTGGTGTTTTAAGATTTACTTCTATGCTTCGGATCATCTATACTTAAGATGGGCATAACTTCAGGGTTCGATTCTACAAGGTGTTTTCAACAAAAAGTGTCTCGTATCAATTTTCAATTAACCCGCTCAAAATTCCTTTTTTTTCACTTTACAGTTTTTTTCGCGTTTTCGACCATACGGCACTGATATGGTCATAATTCCCTTATTCCTCATGCAAATACAAATCTGACTACACAGTTAGAAAGAGCTTTAAATTCCTAAGCTACCTAGTGCGAAATCAAAATCTTTCAGCAATAAAATAGTTTCAAAAAATCAAGTCAAAAAGCAACATTACAATTTTTCGAAACTTGACTTTTTTTACCAAAGTTTTCACTCTAAATCCCTGCCCATTTCGATGAGAGAAAACATGCTAAAATAGTCAGCTTTCCAACGGTCTATCAATATTTCTTTTTAACATTCAAATTGGAAGAGTAAATGAAGTTTGAATGTTAAAAAACGTGTGTTTTACAAGAAAATCCAGTGTTTTGAGCGGTTTATGGTCCCCCTCGATCTCAAGATGGCTTGACGAGTTTGGTATCATTTCCTGTGTAATTTTTACGCTGAATCGCATGGTGATACTTCCAAAGTATTCCGACTGCTAGAAAGTGAATTTTTCAAAGAAAACCTTCGTTTTTCGTACATGAAATACGCATTATTCGTAGATATAGCAGTGAGCATAAAGTAGCACCTTTCTAGTCAACAAAAACTTCAACCAGCTAGAAATTCGGTGTTTTTATTGAGTAGAAAGGTGTTACTTTATGCTCACTGCTATATCTACGAATAATGCGTATTTCATGTACGAAAAACGAAGGTTTTCTTCGAAAAATCCACTTTCTAGCCGTCAGAATCATTCGGAAGTATCACTATTGGACTCTGCGTAAAAAATTACATAGGAAATGATACGAAACTCGTCAAGCCATCTTGGGATCGAGGGGGACCATAAACCGCTCAAAACACTGGATTTTCTTGTATAACACACGTTTTTTGACATTCAAACTTCATTTACTCTTCCGATTTGAATGTTAGAAAGAAATATTGATAGGCCGTTGGAAAGCTGACTATTTTAGCATGTTTTATCCGAAGAGCGCCCATCGAAATAGGCAGGGATTTTGAGTGAAAACTTCGGTCAAAAAAAGTCAAGTTTCGAAAAAATTTTAAAGTTTGCTGTTTGACTTGATTTTTTAAAAGTATATTATTTCTGAAAGATTTTGATTTTGCACTAGGTAGCTTAGGAATTTAGCTCTTTCTAACTGTTTAGTTAGATTTGAATTTTCAGGAGAAATAAGGGAGTCTGAAAACGCGAAAAAAAAACTTTAATGTGAAAAAAAAGGAATTTTGAGTGGTTAAAAGAAAATTGCTAAGAGACATTTTTTGTTGAAAATTCTTTGTGGAATCGAACCCTGAAGTTATGCCCATCTTAAGTAAGGCACCCTGGTGGTAATCGGGTTATGGATACGAGGAAGCTTGGTAGGGGTAAGCTGTTGGTAGGGGTTTTTTTCGCCATGGTTTTTCATTTATCTCATCACCAAAAACTGCGCAATGATCTCAGCTTTCCAATGGTATAATCGAATTTGAGGGAGAAATTTGTGTTTGAACGCGGAAAAACGTGCATTTTTTTCAGCGAAATCGACCGTTTGACAGGAGGAATCCGGGGTCTTCACCGCCGTGCTTCTCCCAAGCTCCTCCCCGTCAAATTGTTGTCATTTTTAATTCTAAGTAAAAAAGTTTAAATAAAAGGTTTAACTAAATGTAATATACTATATTTATTTTAGGTAGTCATGTGACGACATAAATTATTGTGTTATTTGGATTGGAACTTAGTTTCATAGTTTTTCCCTCCTTCGAATTAGAATTCAAGCTAGAGCTTGAATTGTGTGCATGTACTCGTACTTTCTTAAAGGCTGCCTACCTCTGGTTGAGCTGCGCTCTGGTGAATTCCTTGCACTCAGTCGAGGAATAAAAAACGTCGAAGTAAAACATATTTGATTAGCTTGCAGTTTCGGCAGTCCTCCATCCCTCTACAGAGGAAACAAAGATATGATGGAGCTGCATCTAGCAGTACAATCCAAGTCAGCGCACAAAAAATTAAATACTCAAGGAAGGAACCATGGTAGGTACTTGCTAGACAGCAGACACCTTTAGGGTGTTCGATTTGTAGCATGCCTTATAACGAGAAGATATTGATAGACTGAAATTTTTGTTCTTGTTGGCCTTGATTGAAGGGTTTAGTCGAATCTTCAGTCAAATTTTGTTCAATTTGTTAAATCTTGGAAAAATAGTCAAAGAAAAGGTTGAAAGTTCTTCGAGGTACCTGATAGATGACAAGAGCTTGAAAGCCAGGGAGGTTCACGATTTGTGGTGCCTTATGGTGGTGGTTGGTGGACACTGACTGTCCCGCTATTCCATACGGGCATCTAAATCACACCTACAGCATTAGTTCATGAATCCTCCGCTAGGGATGATAAAGCGTTTTTCCTTTGAATCAGATGAGATAAGCTCAAAAAACCTGTTTTAGTAAAGCTTGAGATAATGCGATGCAGCTGATTCAAGGGAAAAATGCTTTACTATCCCTAGTGGAGGATACATGAACTAATGCTTTAGGTGTGATTTAGACGTTTGTTGATTCCATCACTTGGCGCAGTCGTAGACCAATCAACGAGAACATCTTACAAAGTGTTCCTTTCTAGTGCAGGTCGAGGGGAATCTACTTCTACGTCCAACTCAGCCATCATGTTCCTCCAGTTCTAATCTCAACGATCAGAACTAGGACTCGGAGCCACCAATCAACTCTTGCCATATCTCAACCTAGCCTAAACCAATACATTCAAAATGAAAAATTCAAACTGTAGGGTAACCTACTAATGTTTATAATTTTGAGTTAATAAAACAGGTCAATGGCACACCTCACTCATCTCAGCCAGAAATCTAAAATTCCCTTGACTTGACAAGTGGTGGGCCCCTCTTACTTAACCAATGGCTCAAGCCATCTTGGTCAGTTAGGTGGAAGCTCTGGACCAGTACTATTTTCTCTCAACTCAGTCTTCTCCATTATCAAAAAACCTAAAACCTCTCCAAATTCATCTTGATCGGTTTTGGTTCACCCCCTGTTACCGACAGATTGCTTGCTCAGGAACACCTTCTGTTCATAGCTCGCCCCCCCCCCCCCCAACCAAATTTCTCCCCTACTCAATTTGCTTATGCAGGGTTCGCCCTGGTAACACTTATTGGGTAGTTTCGTCCACCTTGTAGAGAAATGTCCACTTCCAACGCATCATAAATAATAGCTTGTGTGAGGAAACCCCACAGTAACACGTGTAATTTATGTGTACGACCTCCTTCCAAATTCCGAACCAAATTTGCTTAAATTCTAAAAGTCTAATTCCTGATTTTATTAGGAAACACTTATTTAGTAAAGAACTCAACATTAGATCCTTCACACGATCCACTGAGTTGAAATACGCAACAAGATTAGAAATGAAGGGGCCCTTTCCCTTGTGCAAAACATATTTCCCAAAAAAACCTTAAATTTTGAGCATGTTCGTTGAAATTTTTGGTTTCGAGTCTACCAAGGTAGTGGAAGCTTTGTTTTCACTTTTCAAGGTTGAAAAAAAAGTTCTCCAAAATCGAAATTTCCACTCGCGTTTTACGTTTCAGACCTTCCTGAACAATTTCAGTTCCGTGTCTGTCTGTCTGTGTGTATGTCATGAAATCCTTGTAACGGGCATAACTATACGAAGTTATTTTCCGATTTTGATGAAATTTTCAGGGATTATGCGAATTAGGTTTTAGATAACTACTATGAATCGGATCATCTATACAATCGGGTTATGGATACAAGGAAGCTATGTGCCACACCCACTTGGCAGACTTTTTTTATTTGAAGGATCGAAATTAATTATGATTTTATAATTCTTGTTCTGTCGCTGAAAAAAAAAAACGAAAATCGAGGGATTTAGAACGAAATATGTAACAGATTTAGTTATCCACAAACTTGATGAAGGAATCAAGATAGATCGAAGTCTGTTTAGCACTACTGGAAGAAGCGTTGATTGGCTCCAAGGATCTCGCAAGGTATCATGGGATAAACGAATATTTCGGGCTCCTCGATGCAGGCCTCTAGCAGCATCAAGACGAATCAAATTTTGGTCTATCACTATCATTCCGTTGCCTAATGTTACGATGAACTGAAGTAGCCCCCTCACGATTACTCATATTTGGTTCTTGAAGCACCTTTTTCAGTCTTCTGACGAGCTTTCTGTTCGTATTATTTCTAAATGAAAATACTCATTTAGCACTTTTATAAAACCACTGTATCTCGCAACATCTGAAATGTACTTTTATTTCGTTAATTACAGGACTGAATGCGGGAAGTATGCAGCTTACTGCGAGCGGGCGTTGGAAAGGACAATAACCAACGGCGGGAGAGAAGCAAAGCCTTCAAGGATGGAAGTCCTTTCGATACTTCTGAAAAATCCTTACCACCACTCTTTGCCTCATTCCATCCCCGTTCACTTTCTTAACGGCACTTACCAGGTATGAATTCCTTTATAGTATTTAAATATCCCATAATAATGTATTCAAATTTAAAATATATCAGACATAGAGTAATACATCAACAAATAAACATCAGCAAATGATCTGCAATAACCTACCATCGTACCCGGGACATCATAACCTTTGAATACCAACTAAACGAGACCCCCCTCTCCAGGGTACATACAGTGCGTGATCATGGAGTCGATTTTGATCCCGAACTTGCCTTCTGCAACCACATCGACCTCATTACGAGCAGAGCGATGAGGTCTCTGGGTTTCCTGAAGAGGCACTCAAGGGACTTCACCAGCGTCCTTACCATTGTCCTTCTGTATAAATCTCTCGTGCTCCCCATCCTTGAATACGCGTCGGTATTAAGGTCCCTACACACTACAAATACCTCATCGCCCAATTGGAGCATATTCAAATGAAGGTCATGCGTTACGTCGCCTTCAAGTTACGGATCCCTTCCAACGACATTAGAGAGTTACAGCGGGCCAAGATACGAAAAAAAAGTGAGACTCATGCGTATGACGTGATGCTCACAGAACACAGTTGTCTCAGCTCTCTCACGTATGACATGAGAGTCACGTAAATCCCGTGAGGGTAACCTACTACACAACTCCTTGTTTTCGTAGCTGAGCTAATGGCTGCCATCAATCAGCTGATCAGTCAGTTTCTTTCGTTTTGAAGTGTTTCTGTGAATATTTTGTGAGTTCTTTATCTTTAGGGTCGCGGTAAAGTGAATTGAAGATTCAAGATTTTGATCCCTTATATATTTTGTACATCACTCATACATTTCGGTATGTTGCTATGTTGCTGGATGAGATCAGTTGGACGATCAATCTCGATTTCTTTCCCATTGAAGGCAAGTTTCCTCTACTTTTTTGACCGACATCGTATTTATTTTACTTCAAAAAGGTAACATTGGAAAATAATACGAAAAATAGATTAGTCTGAGGTCAATCATAAACTAACTAGGTACCAATCTTGTTGAATTCGGTTGTCTGTCATCCTCATCCACTCCTCAGACAAGGGGACAGACTGAAATGCACGATTACTCACATTCTTTTTGTACGTATATACTTATTTTTTCTTTTACTATTATTTTGGGTAATAAACAAGCGCACTTATTTGATTTCCTTATATTTTCCTTCCTGTTCTCCTTCAATGGTTCAACGAAAACAAAAAACCTTGGATTGAGTTAACGTTACCTTATGAAGTGTTGTAAAGTCTAAAGCAACGTCAATCCTGTGAGCCTCACGTGAAAAGAAAAAAGTTAAGCTGGGTTCACATAGGTGCGTAAAGTCCGTAATGCGTAATGCGCAAAAAGAGAAGTGGGGGTGTTCCGTAATGCAGAAAGTGGGTAATGCAGAAAACAGCATTCACATGGCTGAATGATTACGCAGAAGCGCGCAGAATTGTTTCCAAACCAAAACAATGATTCTGGTTGTTTTGTCAATAAACGAGACCGAGTCAATAAACTTTCTGTGAACAAATGACGAGAGTTTGTTATGAAGTTTACCAAAGTTTGTCGAAGTTCATCCGTGATGCGTAAAATATCCAATTTTTCAAAATGATACACTCTGCTCCAAAAGTCGACATCCCCAAAGATCAGTCCCGCCCTCTCAATTGGCTCCAGCCAATAGCATCCAATTACGCACTAAAGATTACGGACATTACACACCTATGTGAACCAAGCTTTAGCATCCACCCGATGCTCGCCCTAGCAGCTTCTCATGGAATGACAGTTCCCAATGTTGCTGTAACTCTCTAATGACAACGAAGATTTACTGGATGAGTGTAACCTGCGGTCACTCGAGGACCGTTACAAATGGTCTGACCGATTAAACCAACCATCCTAGTCACTATCATGCTATGTTTCTTAGTATGAGTTGAAATTGTTATTGTATTTGTGTTGAGCTACGTGTGTCTCTATTATTGTTAATTCATATCTTCTATCAATCCATTATTTTGAGTTACTTAAATTTTGTAACTGGGCTTTCCCGTTTTTTTAACGATAAATAAATGAATACATTTTCATTTGAAGGTTGTGGGATTCGATGGATCAACCACGATTGAAGAATTCATGACGACCTTGAACACAGAAATCAGCTGTCGGGAGTCTTCGTGTTCAGGATTCACGTTGTTTAGTGATGATCCCATCGAGAAGGATTTGGAGCACTACATTGATCCTCAGGCAAAAGTAAGCTATTATGGTATTTTTGCTTCCAAGTCTACCAAGGTTGCAGAAACATTGTTTTCACCTTTGAAAGTAGAAAAAAAAGTTCTCCAAAATCAAAATTTCCACTCATGTTTCTTGTTTTAGGCCTTCCTGAACAATTTTGATTCCGTGTCTGTCAGTCATGGAATCCTTGTAACGGGCAAAACTATACGAAGTTATTGTAGGATGTCGATAAAATTTTCAGGGATTGGACAAATTGGGGTGTAGATAGTCCCCTATGGAAATCATTGTCCCACTCCCTCTGCTTAGAACTCACCACTCACTTGTGCAGTATTACTTCTGTTGTGATCAGCGACCTCTTCGCATTTCTGTCCATCCACTTCCTTGGCTCAATTGGTAGGAGCTCCGATTTAGAATCGAGACGATAGGAGATCGATCCCCAGTCGCGGGAAGTTAATTTTTGATGATTCAACAATGTGGCGCAGTCGCACCGGACACGAAACGTCTCCTCAGCATTTCTCAGAGAAACATTAATTCATTTAAAAGATTGGGTCATCAAAACAACTCCCTCTCGAGACACGAGTCGAGCCACCGCCTATTCGGACAAACGTTGAGGTCAGCAGATCCCCCGCCCCGTCAATAAGGAAGAATAACAAAAACTCCGAAGCCAGTCAAAAATAGCGCGTTCTCACTGGGTTGGAAAACGCCGGCCAAAGCTGCCCCTCACCTCCCTGACGTACCTCAGATTTCCTAATGGGGGGGGAGATGTTGTGATCAGCGACCTCTTCGCATTTCTGTCCATCCACTTCCTTGGCTCAAGTGGTAGGAGCTCCGATTTAGAATCGAGACGATAGGAGATCGATCCCCAGTCGCGGGAAGTTAATTTTTGATGATTCAACACTTCTGGGTGAGCCCTTTTTTTGCTGAAGTCCGCTTCTACTTTGGCTTTCCAGTCAGATATCTGATGTCTCCATTCATCCTATTCCTCTTCTTCTTCCTCCCATCTTCCATCCAGCTTTTTGCTTCAAGGACTGCTGTGACAAATTCCGCCACTGCATCCCAGCTCGAGTTGCTCCTAATCATCTCGTGTATGATTGTGTGTGGATGCATTCCTGCACTCCTTCTCATATCATCCCATTGTGGGTATGCGAAGGAGGTGTGGCAGACATCATCCCCTTCTATCCCACAGTACCTGCCTTCTGGGTCTGTAGCCTTCCCAATCTTTACACAGAAAGAACGGAAGGTAATAATTCACATCACCGTGTTGTCTCTCCAACCAAGCCTTTAGACCGAATATTATGAGAGCTGTCCGGGCTTCACTATCAGGGTCTGCTTGTCATCTTCAGATGGTCTCCTCCTGCTCTTCCTTCTTTAGAACAGACAATCCCTCTGCATTCCTCATACGAATCCTTTTAACTTCTTCATTTACCATATCATATCTATGAAATTTTTAAGGGATTGTGCAAATTAAGGTGTAGATGGTCCGCTACTATAGCCACTGCTCATGCGCAAACGTGAAATCCCAGTAACATCCATAATTTCCACATTTTTCACTCGAATTTGATGAAATTTTCAGGGATTGTGCAGGTGGGATAAAGATGGTCCCGTATGAAAATCGTTGCCCCCAGATGAACAGGCATGGGAGCGCCAGCTCACACCTGAGTCTAGTAGAAACTTTGCTGAACTAACATTTCCAGTTTCCACTTTAATTTGTTTTCTTCCGATTGGATTTACGGATTTACTACTTCCTTTTTATATAAGTTTCTGTGAAAACCATCTTTCCGAATGAAATGTTTTTCGACATTTTCAACGTGAACCAATCTGTATCTCAAATTATTATTTTTCTCTCTAAAAAAAAATGCATGATGTGATTTTGGGATTGAATATTGTTAGGATCTAGAGGTTCAGGAAGAGGCTCCTCGCCCTTGTTATTCATAATTTCGTTTTCCTGATCTATTTATTTGATAGGTAGGGAGCTTCCATGTATTGAATGGAATTAAAGTTCTGTTGCAATGTGAGCGTGGGATAGATGTTAACGCTTAGGTTAAAGCAGGGATCACATGCGTCGGACTCTGCGATTCTGACTCGCTTTTCTGCCCGCTAATTGGCCAGAAAGAGTCGGAGAGAGGGGGGTAATCTTGTTTGAGAGGCACTTTTGGGAGGGAATGTCCAAATCCGAAAAATTAGATATTTGGTTGGAAAGACTTGGAGAGAGGGTGATAAAAGTGGGTGGTGGGTGGCGAGAGGAGGGAGGTGGGGGTCGTTTTTCCCGCCATAGGGTCCCGCCAGAAACCGGACGCCTGTGAACACCCAACTGGAATCTTGGAAAGAGTTGGAGAGAATCGCAGAGTCGGAAAAAGTCGGACGCTTGTGAACCCACCATTAAGTGCGACTGTCTTTGAAGATCTGTATTTCCATAAATATCACCTTGGATTCTGTCCTTTAATGGATTCTTAAACTACACTGTTTAGCCATTGTTTCTGTGTGTGACGAGAGTCGTTTAAATTGCAGTTATGTGACGTCATTTCAAAATGGGAAACTGCCCTGAGGGAGAAAGGATCGGGCAAGTTTGAAACAACTCGGGTGATACAGCTGACCTACAAGAACCGCCTGCATTGGAGGCACTCGGCCAAGATGGAGACGGACCGGGAAAGACTGCTTTTGTGCTACCAAACCAACGTGCAGGTTGTGCAGGGGAGGTTTCCTGTCAACAGGGACTTGGCGCTCGAGCTTGCTGCTCTCATGGCTCAGGTGAGAAGATTCTACCTTGGATTCAACCAATATTTGTATACCTTTGGTACATATCTTACATTCAAAGCCTTGAAGTTCTAGTAAATATCCACTTGCAAGTTTCACTAACGTTTCAATTGTTGCAGATTGATTTTGGTGAATACCATGCGGAAAAGGCGAGAGGGAGTGGAGGGAACGTTAGGGATCTTCAGGTGCTCCAAGCTCTGGACAAGTTCTACCCTTATCGGTACAGAGATGGTCTTGCATCGGACACACTGAAGTAAGTTTCCAGCCGATGACTCATTTTGAGCCACTAGGTTCTAATTGAACATAATGAACGACCATTGAAGAATGTAGTAGGTAGGTATTGGTTGCATCACTGTGACTGATGATTGTTTCAGGGATTTGCAAAGTGCGCTGCAAGAAAAGTGGATGTCATTGAAGGGCCGGGGTCCCTTGGACTGCGTCCGAATTTATCTTACATGCTCCAGGAAGTGGCCTTATTTTGGAGCAAGCTTATTCCAAGCTAAGGTTTGTCCAAAAGTAGTAAATAAAACAATTTTGCTGTGATTATATACTGAAGATGATTTTCCATAATTTCATATATTGAAGGCACTAAAGTTTCCTAGTGGTTTACTGTACATATACTTAAGTAAGTCTTTGTTCTTAGTTGAAGCAGAGCGAGTGGGGTATGGTTTGGGTGGCTGTGGCTGAAGATAGCATCACACTCTTGGAGCTGGGAACCATGCAACCCCTTGCCAGGTACCCTTATGCGAGCGTCCTTACTTTTGGAGGCTGTCAAGATGACTTTATGCTGGTCGTCAATTCGGACGAAGGACTGGGATCTCAGAAGCTGTTATTTGCCCTCAGCAAACCTAAAGTAAGTTACTCAAGTAGGTTTAGTACCTACCTCTCTATATTATAAATCTACATAATATGTATATTTACGTAATACTTTATTACACTACTCTCTAACTTGAAAAAACTCCTTCGGTAAGGTAGAGTGAATCACATGTGATGAACTGAAATCCGTTGGTATTCTATTTTTCTTGATAAGTGCATAGTATTGTGTAAGCTGCTTATGTGTAAGGTTGCGTGCGGTCAAGGCATCCCACTGTTACAATAAATTTATGAGCTATGGGGTGTATGAGTTACATGGTAGCTGAAGGCGTATGCTGCGAGGGAGTTATTGCTGCCAACATTTGACAGGCCCTGTTAGGAGGAGACTAGCGCGAGCAATGAAGCTAGCGCTACCCAGTTGAGGAGGGCCAGTTAACTATAGATTGAGGGGTAAAGGGGAGGTGCTCGAGCCGCGGGAAGGGGGGGGGGGCTTTTGAAATGGGGGACTGTCAGGGGAACCCATTTATCGTCACCCACTTTTGACAGGAGACAAATTCACGGGCCCCTGCAGACCCTGAGCTTTTTGAAGAGGTTCCACAGGCCCTGGTAGGGGCGTGCTTGAACTCTATTAACCCTGCAACGCCAAGAATTTTTTTGATCAGTGGATTTTGAAACCCTCGTGATTTCCTGACCATTTACCTTCTACATGAGCCCAGAAAAATAATTTTAAAAATCCCCAAAGCTTCTGGGGTTGTAAAGGTCTCTGTCCATATGAACACACTAGTCTTCATTGCTAGTACAGTTGCTACGGGACCTGTTTCTGAAGTAGGTAATTTATTGCCAAACGATCTGAAAGTAGGAAACCATGCAACATTTCAGATTGGAAGCATGAATAAAGACATTATTCGACATACCCGTGATTCGAATCCATGTTTCTTTTTTGGCACTTTTTAAATTAATCATTCATAAAATAATGGTTTCTGCGGCTACTGCTGGCAATGAAATGATGGGCAGGGATGACCTGAAGCCAAAACACCACACAACACGCGCAGGAATGTGGAGGAACGGACATGAGAAATTTCCTACATGTTCATGTCTGCCGTGATCGTATGAACATGCTCGGTGTTCGAGGGTTGATAGAGAATTTTTGCAGCTGCAGAGTGACAAGCCCTGTTAACACTCTCCGTGCGGACTCAGAAAACTCGTTTTCGCCTGTGGCGGGAGACCTTTTTGTCAGGAATTCGGTAGTGCAAACCCGCAAATCTTAAAGATAACAGAATCCCCAGAAGTGAAAACGGCGCACTCTGGTGGCGACAAGAGGACCTACTAAGCACGAAAAAAATCCGAAAGAGGTTCTTAAGTCATCCACTAGGTAGCAGAACGATGAACAGCTCGGAGATATGCTTAGAGCTGTGATGGTATAAACCATCATACGCCACTCGCGAAACTCAGCATGATGGTTATTACCATCATCCGCACGGAAAGTGTTAAGAGGAGACTAGCGTTGTTGAAGGAGGAGGTCTATGACCACAGAGTACTGGAGACAAGTTAACAGAGAAGAAAACCAACGTTACAATGGTGTGCAAGCATTTTTGAGGCTGCCTAGGTTGCGCTATCTACGAGGGTCATCCAGAAAGTAAGGTTACAACACCTGAGTAAAATCGAAAAAATTTTGTATTTGAAAGAAATTCACAGGATACTTCACAAATATAGTGAACTATTTTTCGACGTAATGGCCGTCAAGATCGAGACATTTCTGTAGTCGGGGCACCAGCTTTTGTATGCCTGTGTTGTAGACCTCCGCCGCCACCTCTTTCAGCCACTTCTCCACAGCTTCCTCGACCTCCTGATCATTGGAAAATCGTTTCCCTCCCAAAAACTCCTTCAGTTTAGTGAAGAGATGGTAATCTGAAGGTGCCAAGTCGGTTGAATAGGGTGGATGGGTGATAATGTCCCATCCAAACGAAGTCAGCAGCTCCTGTGAAACACGTGCGGTGTGAGGCCTGGCGTTGTCGTGCAGGAGACTCACTCCCTTGGTCAGCCTTCCCCTTCTGCGGTTCTGGATGGCTCTTATCAGTTTTTTTAAGGTATTGCAATAAGCTACTGCGTTAATGGTAGTCCCTTTAGGCATGAAATCTACTAGAAGGACCCCCTTACGGTCCCAGAAAACAGATGCCATGACTTTTCCGGCTGAATGGGTCGTTTTGAACTTTTTGGTGGGAGGGGAGGCAGAATGACGCCACTGAAGTGATTGTCTTTTGGTTTCTGGGGTGTAGTGACACACCCACGTCTCATCCCCTGTCACAATAGAGTCCAAAAAAGCTTCTCCCTCCTGTGCAAAACGATCCAAAAATTCACGAGCCGCAGTCACACGATTTTGACGGTGCTCCGGTGTGAGCATTCTGGGTACCCATCTCGCACACAACTTCTTGTAACCAAGTTTTTCCGAAACAATATCACTAAGGAGACTTCGAGAAATATCAGGAAATTTTTCGTGAAGGTCGTCAAGTGTCACACGGCGGTCATTTCGCACTTGTTCTTCAACTTTTTGCACAAGTTCCTCAGAAATCACTGATGGCCTCCCACTCCTTTGCTCGTCGTGAGTCTCAGTACGGCCCTCTCTAAACAACCTGACCCATTTTGTGACATGTTGTCGACTCATCACATCACCACCATAAACTTCGACGAGCTTGCGATGGATGTTAGCCGCGGTATTATTCTGCAAAGTCAAAAAACGAATGACCGCTCGGATCTCGCACGGACGGGAGTTGGCGGGAGCGCGAGATGACCTCTCCATTGGAAACTTTTACTGTAACTAAAAAAAACGGCCGAAATAAACGCGGGGCGAAGCAAACTGACCGTTACAAACTCCCCTTCACAGTAGGTGCACCAGCTTTGAAAAAGAAAATTTCCCCCAACCTCAGGAGCCCTTGTAACCTTACTTTCTGGATGACCCTCGTACTTTCAGGAACTACTACAGAAACTGAAGTGGTGGTGGGGGGAGCCACGCCGCTTCTTTTCAAATCACCCACTTCCTTCCAAATGACCAGAAATTGTTCATATTTAATTTCTTCATCATATGTTGCCATGGCGGTTTTTGTCCCGTGCGGGTGACATACATATGATGTCATGCCTAACAATAAGAGTGCCCCCTTCAAATTGTTCCGACTGGGGCGTAACATCCCTTTCTCTCCGGCATCGGATGGGTTAAGAAGAACGTTGTCTATTTCCACGAAAGTAATGAGTCGCAAAGTTAAATCAATCAGGTTAGTATTAATTCTCTTGTTGTGGCTGGTCACCCAACACAAGACTTTTAGCCAACCAATATTTCTCTTAGCTCAGGTAATATATTATGCGGTAAACTAGAAGTAAAATAAAGGCACCTCGTTGAGCCATCATGATGACTTAGTTATTTTAGAAAACACCCCCCTCTTTATAATAAGAACTGTAGTTTGACTCGTCTGATCACCCAAGGTGGTCAATGTGTCATCAGTCAGCCAACCTCATAATTACCCCAACTTTATAACTATCTCAACGTTTTCCACAGATTCTCGAGTTGACTCTGCTCATAGCGGACTACATGAACGCCCTGGGACGAGGCACCGGCACCCCTCTAGCTGGCACCCTGACGCGCACCACCCAACCAGACATCCTCAAAGCCACTCCGGATCACCAGCTCCATCGCACCGACTCTCACAAACGGAATGAAACATGACATTTACCGTTGTGTTAGCCTTAAATGTCCACTCTGTTATCGCTTTCCTAATTTTCAATCGTTCTGTACAGTTATTCGAATGTTTATATTAAAGTATTTCTAGAGTACTTGCATATATATTCGACGAAATGTTGAATATACGCTTCTCGACTTTTGAAATGAACCACTACGGTAAACTCGACAAGTTAACACTTGAATGTATCCAAGTCATGTAATGACTTCCAAGTATTATTTTGGATTTTGAACGATAAATCTATCTAGATTTAAATAAATGAAGGGCCCACATCAAACTGCATAACGTAACTCATGATCAGAAAAATGGTTTCCAAGCAGCCATGGAAGACTAACCTTCATATGTGTGTTGTGGAGTGAGTTGAGGGGAAGTTTTAAAGGCTTTTAATTGTTAGCTGGGCGCATTGACTTCAGAGTTTTAATAATAAATTCCACGGTTCCATTCAATATTAATCATTTGGAGGTTTTTGACTTGGACAAGCAGGATACGCCCTCCAGAGAAATTTTGGGTGGCTTCTTTCCAACCACCCAAAGACTCAACTACTCGTATCTGTCTGGCTGAAGAGGACGTGAGAACTGCTTGTCAATCACCTCCACTGTGACGTCGAGAGGTCTGTTGTGAAATGTCTCCAGGCTTCATCGAGCCTACTGAGGAGGGTTTGTCGAAAGCTCTTCGTCGTCTCCACTTAACCCTTCAGTAGTCGAGGCGATCTGACAGATCAAATTTATGGAAACTTACATTTTTGTTCAAATTTGAGTTATACCAACTGACACTAAGTGCATACATGATTTTAGAGGCAGAAAGTAGCAGAAAACAATCTAGGAAAATAATTTATGGCTAACTTCAAGTGTAAAACCTAGAAACCAGGTCCTTTCTTTCATCTTGATAATTGTTTCCATTTTATTCTTTTTTAGCGTTTTTCTTTTCGGTATTCAACTCTTATAATATAACTAGAAATACCATGATGGTTTCACTATAAAATCAGACTTAAATAACAATCACATGAAAATTTTTTATGTGCGCCACAGAGCGCCTCTCAGAGCAAATGCGCCACAGAGTGCCACTGACCAAACGTCAAGGAGACCAACATGACACTAAACCCTCCCCCTTTGACCGTCAGGTACCTACTGAGAAGGACAGCGCAGGGCCGCCAACCTTCTCCATGGAGGAACAAAAAATACCTCCGTGCAATCTGTCAGACCTGCTGCAACTACTGAAGGAAAGTGCACATGTGGCTTTTTTTTTGTAGGGGGTGAGGAAATCTTTAAGATCCAGGGGTGGAAATTGGATCTCATAAGGTACCCGAGGGAGCCACTCGCACGGGTTATGTGGGATTCAAACCCACTAAAACCTCACCTCCTTATCCTACGTTGGATCTCAGCCTGGAACTGTTCTACACATTACTTCTGGCTGAGTTCTGGGAATCTTCTTAGTTCTCTGTTAGAGGCCGTCCGTTCCATGGTTCTCCTTCGCTGCCTCTCCCATTCTTGAAGGATTTTTTTGTTCATTATTTTTTTCCACATAATCTGCCACAGTGGTCCAGTTTTTTTCGCTTTCCTGCATCTTTCCTATGACCGCCTCTGGGGTTGTGTCCTGTACTGCAAGATGCAACTTCTCCTTAGGCAGTTCCTCTCCCCTGTCCATCGCATGCATTCAAATAATGTATGGAATGCGTCATCATCCTTGTTCTCCTGGCAGTTGGGACATTTTGGGGACCTCACCTTCCCCATCTTATGTAGGCAGGCGTAGAAAAGTCCGTGCCCTGAAAGGAACTGGGTTAGGAAGAAATTTACTTCTGCTTGCTTCCTCTGTAGCCATGTCTTGAGGGATCAGCCTCGCAGTCCATCTGCCTCTGGATTCTCCTGTCCATATATCCTGCCATCTTTCCATGGTGAGCCAAAGCCTCTTTGGCAATACGGGATCGCTCTCCTTGATCTCTCCTGTCGAACATTCTCTTTCTTTCTGTGGCCATGAGATGAATGGGGATCATTCCTGCAAGGAATGACTGGTTATATGGCTGGTTCTGAGACTATTCTGTAGGCACAGGCAATGCGAAGTGCTCCTCGACGTTGAACTGCGACCATTTGCCGGTTTGGTGCTGATGGGTTTTCAAGAAGAGTGGGCTCCATTGTGGATCACCTGGCAAGTATATCCGGTGAACATTTCTTTATCAAACGAAGAAACTTTTCTGGGATTCCATTCAGCTCTTCCACATTGCGATTGATGGAGTCTTTTGAAAGTCGATGAAAAGTGCACATTGTGGCCTTTGCATCTCACTACTCTGCTCCACATTCAAACCAATACAACTCCTGTGCTTTCTGAAGCCCGCTTGTTCTTTTCTTAAGAGCCTTTCTATACGATCCTCGATTCTTTCCAGGATAATCTTGGACAGCACCTCGCTAACCAATAGAAGTGCCGGTAAAAGTGAAAACCCTTCCAAACACCTACGAAAAGAACCGTTTGCTCAAAAACGTCAAATGAAGCTCTGAAGTCGAAAACATGCACCTCAAAAAATGAGTTCAGCTGTTTAAACTTCAAACCTCAGAATGAAGAAATATTCAAAACCAATGTGTAATACGCAGCAGCTACTCAAAAAGACTGATTTCTCTTCATATTCCTTATGTCCAGAAATCGCAACTACTTTTTCTTCAACTGCTCACTCAAACAAGATTTTTCATTCGAATCTTCTCTGGTTGATTTCAAACGTCGAGCAGAATATTTTTCTAATAGAACGTAGACGTTAATAAAACGAGAAAACAATGCCAAAAACAAGTTAAAGTGATAGCTTTTAAACCACGTTAAAGAAATTCAATTTTCTTTCCCTTGAAAATGTTTATTCGTGTAATTGAAATCTATATACTTCAGAACCCTTGTAAATACCCTAGTAGTCCGTTACAGTAGCTGAAATATAACGTAGCTAAAGACTAGAGCGGTACTGTAAAGGACTGACGGACAAAACGTATCAATTACGTTATTTTCTAAGCTGAGATTATTACGTTTATTCTTCGTACCTTATTTTATTTAAACCAAACGTTGCATCACATTTAGTCTCTACCTGAAAATCTCTTGTTTTTATTGGTTGTGATTTCCTACGCAGGTTGTATAGATTAGTATTAGAACTGAATTCCCTCCGAATTATTGACGAGTACCTTTTAATTGAACCGCGCTCTGAACTAAGCGTGTATTTTGAGACCTTCGTTGTATTTATTTTAATCATTTATTTTAATCGGCTATTGCTGGCGAAGATATATTTTGTACGGAATGAAAGCTGAAGAAAAGTCGATATTAATGTGAAATCGATATTTTTACTGGTGTTTGTACGGTCGTCATGTGATATAGAGATTTAAACGTTTGGCTATACAACCTAGTTACCATCTTGTGAGCCATTTATTTGACAATATCATGAGTGGCGAGAGAATGGGAATTTGCGCTGAGGAGAAGTCTTTTCGTCACAATTTACTCGGCTTGGAACGTAAGTGATCGTTCATGTTTTCAGTTCTGAATTTCGTTTGGGTTTGCAAAATGTGATAATGAAAACTATAACAATGAACTAATAACGAACACAATATAAAAGTTTTCACAACTAAATATGTTGAACTAAAGCGGATGAACAAGGATAATAGTTTGACAGCGTTAGAACGGTGTAGGAGCATGGAGCAACATGGCGGGCGTCGGTTTCGACGGAGGGGGTCTCAGTCAGTCGACGTTCGTTCCTCGTTCTGGGTCAGTATTTCACGAAATTGAAGGCGAAAAAACTTGAAAAATTGTACCTAAATTTGAAATTTTCAAGGATTTTAGAAATCATTTAGTGCACTGCCCTAGGGAATTGAAAAACTGAAATATTGCCGCTGAAATCATCAAAATCAAACGATAATTGTCAGAGAAATATGGGAAAAACCGTTTATTCAGTAGTTTTTCCCATTTTTCTTTGGCAATTATCGGTCGATTTAGATGATTCCGGTGGCAATATTTCAGTTTGTCAATTCCCTAGGGCCGTGCACTAATGAATTTGTAAAATCCTTTAAAATATCAAATTTAGGTACAACTTTTCAAGTTATCGCCCCTTCAATTTTGCAAAATACTAAGAATGAACGGCGACCGAGTGAGACCCCCTTAACCCAACAATTTGAATGGCCGTGGCTGCATAGAACGATTCTGTATTAAAAGATCTGATTGTTCAATACATGATCTTATTATTAACCCTTTTGTTCTAGTGCTGGTTCATTATTACTAAACTAGCTGAAAAGCCTACTAAAAATAGGCAAAAACGATTCCTCCCACTCTCCCCGCCACCCACTCACTCTGAATCCTCCCGCCCCCAACTCCTCCTGATCAGCCACGTGCATAAGTACATATATACGTACAGTTGGGGTTTTATGTAATTAGATGTGAATACTCAACGGTTGCATGATAGGTGCTAATGGAATTAATAGTGGGTCGGCCGCCTGGTGGCGGAACTAGAAACTAACTGCGTAGCAGTTGGTAGAACTGACTTTGGTCTCCCTCCTAGAATGGGCGGGAAGTCCAAAAATGGGGGTTTCAAATTTTCGACTCCAAAATCGGATTCAGCACATCAAAAAAAAATCCCTACAGCAAGTATAATGTCCATAGACTTAAGGCGGAATTCAGAGTCCAACTCAGGACTGAGGGTGGCCCCAAGGTGGCTTTCGAGGAAAGTTTTTACCCATCCGTCGATCTCATGTTTGAGCTGAGGCTGGCCTCAAGGATAGTTCCAGCCTCCTCAACCTATTCTGAGTGATTAGATTTCAAGGCTACCCTCGAATTTCCTATTCAGAACTGAATTTCGGAGATGGGTCAAGAAATTTCTTGACTTCAAAGTGCTGGAAACCCACCTCCAACCCCCAAAACTACCTTGAAGTGATTTTTTAATGATATTTTCGAAAAAAAGAAATTATTGCAATGGATTAAAAAATTTCAGCATGTAATTTTTTGAATTGTTTTTCACTGAAATACGTTTTGGAGTATTCAGAAACGATTTCCAAATACGAACCCTTCTCGAGATGGAAGTCACCTTGACTCGAGTCAAGAAATTTCCCAACTTGAGTCGTGACTCTGAATTCCACCCTTACAGTTATTTAGCATGAGCCTGTCAAGGTTGGTAAGCCTGGAGCTTTCCTCTTGCCTTCAGTTCATGTTGCCGCCTGAAATCTCCAGTAAACAGTGTTCGCATGAACTTTCTTAATCATCAATTTTTAGTTAATTATTTCAATTTCTCCTCGGAACGTTACACTGGCGACGAGGTCGGCGTATTCGCGGAAGTGAATCACAAGTTTTCGTTTTATCAATCGCGAATTTCCCTTAAATTTCGTGTTCTTAAAGTCGAGAAGATGGGCATTCTCCGATCTGCCGTATATTATTCCGTTATATTTCGTACAGTGGGGAATTATTACTAGGGCAAACCGACATGAAATTTACTGTCAAATACGTTGAATCACTTACATCAATTCCGAGTGAATTTGCCGACAAAAACTTTTCTCCATAACCGAATTCCCCACCGACTGCCATAAGCTAGGACTTAAACGCTAATTTTATCAATCGTCGCATTAATAGTAATACTCAATTTGCAATTGACATCATCCAATCCATTATTTTAGTCTCCAAGTCCAGTCATTTTGAGTAATGAAAGGTGCAAACTGTCAGCCTATCATAATGAGTGCGCGTTACGCAACTAGATTATTTATCTAATGGTTCTCCATTTAAGACTTTCTGGGCATGAATTGAGACATTTGTGTACATTTTTTCACTGTGTATGTAATAATTTTATTGTACATCTAGTCTTTTGTAAATATAACAATATATCATTAAAATGGTTGAGAAAAGAAAGCTTTGGAAAAAGTATAAATTTTAAATCCGTGTAATTGTCATAACATCACTAAATCGTTAAGAGTTTTTCTTTTCATGTATAAAGTTCTAACCTGAAGAGTTCTCTATACAATATTATTTTGGTAAAACTCAGTTATGCGTGTTTTTATACTCTGTGAAAGTTAAAATAATAAATCTTGCGTGAACAACCTGATTCTTGCGTTTGTCGATTTTTGTCTCCCATGTCTTTAGGCACACTGCACACTAGAAGTGTACTCCTACTCCTACTCCGCACACTGCAGCAAAACAAATTTGGAACCAAATCAATCGTGGCTGCTCTCATTCTCTCCACACACTAGAAGCGGGCCAGGTCGGGCTGCATCGCATCGCCATGTTGCTGCGCACACTAGAGGCGGTTCAGGCCGAGGAAAAATGAGGCCATCACTTCATGTACACAGTTGTACCTAAATTTGAAATTTCCAAGGATTTTCGAAATTCATGACTACATCTACCTAGGGAATTTAAATAACTAAAAGATTGCCGCAGGAGTCATCAAAATCGAACAATAATTGCCAGAGAAAAGCGAGAAAACCCGTTTATTCACTGAATGACACCCCCTTAACACGTTGAATGCGGTACAAAAACGCGCTGGTCCCCTGTGGCGGAGAATTTTTTTTTCGCCGAATCGCTATAGCAGCAACATATATTAAAAAGTATTTTTTTCCAAAAATTTTGACAAAAAAATTTTAGAATTCTGAGAATTTATTCTCGGCGTTAACGTGACGCAGTCCGCGGCAGTGTAAAGTTACTCTAGTTTGAATGGGAAATCAGCCCTATATGGGTTGGCTTAGGCCGCGAATTCTGGTGGCCTTTGCAAGGGAGATAGGTTGATGGTGCATAGAAATAGGTAGGAATCAATCATGTACGACAATATAATACCTAGTTATTCCATAACTGGAAAGATAATGAGTCTTCTCTTTTTTGGGAGCTTCGTAGAGTACTCTGTCTAAGATTCAAAACAGAAAAAACCGAGTCAAACACACAGAAAATAGGAGTCGAACCACTGGGTCTTTTTTACGATAAGAAACTGATAAGAGGATTGAGCTGATTATTGACACAACCAACAACTAAACAATATCGATCAACCTTAAAAAGAGTGAATCATTCCGTAAAAATGAATGAAAAAAGTGAAAACATGACGAAATTACCGGAGGAGCGCGCAAAGATAAGGTGTCACTTTGATAACTGCTCAATTACCTTCAACCTCGACCGATTCAGCTCTGAATTGAACCATTTGACTCATAATATGTTCATCTATCACGAAAAAAAGCTAGAAAAGAGCGGAAACCAAGAATGAAAGAACAGGAGTAGATATTCTTGAACCTGTTTTGCGAGAGGTGATTGCGTGACATAGACGCGATCCGTGTCCAACGTGTTAACACGTTCACTGCTGCAATAATTGTTCAAAACCGATTTTCTGTGCGGCAACTTTTTTTGTCTCCATTTCTTTCTTTTTGGTCGACGGGAGAAAAAAATAACGAAAAATCGATCTGGTGGACGGCAAAGGCTTGATCATAAACTTGGGACCTTTCACTACGCTGAGTCAGAACGGGAACTGGCTTCGTGTCGGCTGGACGTTTTGGGGTTGATCTGAATAAGAGAAGGGAGATGTCGACAGGTCGTCGACATCCGCCAGGGGGAAGGGGTCTCATTTGTCGACTACGTGTCGACAGCCGCAGTGAACGTGTTAAGGGACACTCACAGGGAATTTTCAGAGTGCGAGTTTAGCAACACTGAGAAGTCAATCATGGAAACAACTGACATCCTCATTAATTAGCCCTTGAAGAATAAAGAGATCCCTAGGACTTTAGTTCTACCTGCCAAAACAAAGGCGCCTACAAACTGATGACCGCTAGCTCATTTACAGGCTAACGACATTTACGGCACGGAGCGTGCTAACCATGCATACCTCGGAAAAGAGCTAAACAGCCCACGACATAGGATCTCCCCAGCCCAGTTATACAAGCTAAAGCTAAGTACGCACTTACAACATTTGGCCGCTCTGAACCTTGCTCCGATCCTCCAGCAGGATCGGCTCGGCAAAACTTGAAAGGAATGAGGAGCGGAGCAAAGTCCAATCGCTCCTCAATGAAATTGACCTTGCATCAATGAAATGTCAGAGTGGGGTAAAGGCCAATTCACATTAGACGAGAAGGGCAAGGCAAGGCAAGGACTGTCCAATGACTTGACCATGCCTTGACGGATCCCAAGTATTCATATCCCCCAATCATTTGGCGGGAAGGTCACGATGCAGTCAACCGGTACGTTAACACCTTCAGACCGGGGCTCAAAACCCAGATTGTCCCCAGGACCTAGGAAAATTTTGGAACTTCACAGCAAAACAGTCGCACTGATGAGAAGCCGGCATTTTTGCGTGATAACATGCACTGATATCTGAAACCAAAAGGTAGGGACGGCAAGGTGGGTTCATTCCGAAGCGATTGAGACCAAAAAGAGCCCTGTTGGGGGAAAAATGAACTATCCAGAGCTAAAATGTTCATGGATCCACCGAATCATGAGTTCTTTTTTTTTTGTTTTGTTACGGAAGTGGGGAAACTCTTTAACACCTTCAATGCGGGTCCCAAAGTCGTGCAACCCTGCCGTACTGAACATTTTTCGAGCTTGAAACTCGATATTGGTGAATTGGAACCCAAAATTCGTATTAAAGTTCGGCATCAAAAACGAAACAATGTTTTAGACAGTTGAACTCATACTGAAGACGAAAAAAAGCAAAAAATGGAATATATCAAAAAAGGGAGGTACCAGGCCCCCTCTGCAAAGAGAGTTGAAAAGCTAGGTATGACCGGTCGTCCGTATGGCAGGTATGCAAGGTCATCCGCACTGAAGGTGTTAAGAGCGAAGGGGAAGTCACCCCAACAGTGTTGGAATCCCCATGAATTGGGGCTACCAACTAAAACCCCACACCCTCTGCTTAGGACTCACCCTGGGACCACTTGTACAGTATTACTTCAGGGTGAGCCCTTTTTTTGTGCCAAATGGCTGCTCCTACTTCTGGTCTCCTTCAATTCTATTCCTCATCTTCTTCCTTCTTATCATGAGTTCATGGATCCACCGTGGAAGCAGCTGTACCAGGCGAAGGTTTCGCGTGGATCCAGGGTGGAAGCAGCCAGTCTGAACGTGTTAATAAACATTGCGTAGTTACTTGATGAAGAAAAGAAAAGAGAACCCAAAGTAGTCTCTGTCCAAAATATATTTGAAGGAGAAAAAAAACATGTTGAGGAAATAGGAAATAAAAATTAATTATGAATAGGTAGGTACATACATAGATGCATAATGATCTATCCAAGTTCACTTCCAATTTCATTCCAAATCTCCATTTTCGACATATTTTCGATGGGACATGTCAAACAGCTCGCTGTTCTTCGCACATGTTCGATTAAACGTTCGTCCTCCATGCCTCAACAAAAAGACCAGGAAAAGTTGGTGATGAAACTTGCTGATTGAAAGGCTCCATTCCTGGAGTCACGGACGTCATCAGCTGTCTTCCAAAGGGAAGATCAGAATTTGTTCTGATGATTTCGCTCATGGCTTCCCATTGCCTCACCGCCCTGGGTTGGGACGAGGGGGGTGATGAGAGCCCTGGTCGTCAAAAAACGTACGCTGCCGGCAATGAGCCTTGAACCCACGACCCCCGCAGAAGTCGGTCCAAATTCCACTGCCAAACAACTCCAGACCCCCCCAACAGCGGATGGTACACATCACAGGAAGAGGAAAGTCAACAATTTTACTTCAACTTCTCAATGATTCTGAGCAATTAGTTCACCAAAACAGGAATAGCGATACTTTTCAAATCTGGTCTTGAAACACAAAGAGGTCAGCATTCACGTATTTTTTCCTCAGATGCTTAACCCATTTTCCCTCACCTAGTCACCGATAAGTGACCAACTTTTGCAAAAAACTGGTCAAACAATGGTTATCACTGGGAAACTGGTTATCAATGGTTTAATAACGAAAGCGTAATACAATTAATTAAACAGGGTTTATTGAGCACAATGACGTCATACAAAAAGGTACATTCCCTTAGTAAATCAAGCTTCTATCATAATTATAACAATGGCGGCAAACTTGAAAAATTACAATTCGGTTTCCTTCCAATTCGAATGGAACTATGATACAGTGGTTTTGTATACCAACTTTTAACTAGAAGATATCTGTCGAGGAGCTTTTAACGCTCGCTAGGCGCGCTGGTGGTAAAAGCAGTTTCTCGTACGTCTAGTAGAGTGCCCTGATTAAAATTACCTTCGAGAGATCACATCAACTTTTCACGAGTGACAATATTTCAACTTTTTCTCGTTAGGGGGTTCTTGTAATTAAAGAAAGAGTCTTTTCGATTGGGGAATTTGCCTCAGTTTTAGAATATGGAATTTCAACTCTCTCCTTTAATAGGGCTCTGTAATAACGTTTAACACCAGGAATACCCAAGAGAAAAAATTACCATAGAAGAAAATGCCTAAACGAGTAAAGCCTCTGTCAAAAAACACCGTGAAGATCGAGGAAAACTGATTATGTCACTCCCCAGGGCAAAGCGTAAAAAGAATTTCGGCAAATAGTGTCAGAGAATGTCAACAGGTAGAGTTGTAGGCGCCCTCGTGACCCCATGAAACGCTCCACTCAAATAATGTGATTCAAATATCAATACTAACTAATAAAGAAACTAAGGGCGGAATTCACAGTCATTGCTCAAGGAAGCGTAGAGGAACCCCTCACCCGAGGAACTTCTCAGAGAGATAAGGAACTCCTCGAATTTTGGTATTCATAGTTCAGATGAGGAAATCCTCATCTTTCGAGGATCTCCTTGACTCGAGGAACACCATGAGGAACTCCTCGATCAGGGCCTTGAGGAGTTCCTCAACCAGCAGTTGGCAGCACTTTTAGCTTGTTTTTCTCTAGTTTGAGGGAAGGAAACGAGGAATTTCCCTGCGGCAAAACATCACTGAGGTTATAGCAGTTTTGAGAGGTTATACTGGCATGTGGGTTTGTTATTTTTGTTTCTCTTGTTATTGGATTAGAATATGACCTAATTGACGATAGCTTTTCTCAAGGCGGAGTCTGATTGTGCTGCTTTTTAAAATTCCCGAATCATGGACGTGCCTTCAAACAATATCACGAATTTCATCATTCAGACAGCTGATAATCCGAACACTGAAAAGAATCGTAAATAAGAGAAGGTAGAATCGTATTTTAAAAAATAGTGACAACATTTTTCTTTCTACCAGTTCATGACGCACTCCTATGTTCGATCACATAAGCTAGTTGTTTCATGTGCGCTTTCAGAGGTAGCGCTGCTGTCGTAAGGGGAAACTCGTCAGTCTCTAATGGTATATTAAAACCATTTCTCATTCTGAGGTATGGGAACTCCGAGACTAACCAGCTCGTGGACGATTGGAACATCTTACTACTACTCTACTTCTACTCTTAGCATTGCGAGGAAAATTGAACGGGAACATTCATCCGTCAGTGTTCTCACCTAATGGTCCACACCAGGTAACACTGGAGCCATTGCCAGCCAGAGTGCATGCGCATTGACTCAAAGATTCGACGTCGAATTTCCCAGACCGAGAATATCCCTACTAATGTTGAAAGTTATCACTCACACTGTAATATTAGTTGATGTGGTAAGTCATTCATCAGAGCACTCAAGCACAAGAAACTACTATGCAGGAGTTGGCGCCTCCTCAACAGATACCGTCTAGTAACTTTTACAACACAATAAATTAATTCGAATCAACAGAATATATAGGATTACTGGATATCACTTCTGTATGGTTAAAATTTGGATCAATGAAGTAAGTCACCTACCAAAATTGCAATTAGTAACAATGTTTATGAATGGCCTGTTTTCTTCCACTAACACGAATACAACGAATACGTATATAATTTGAAATATCATAGGGCAACACGAAAATTATAGGACTAAATCAACCTTTTATTTATGAATTAACGGACCCAACTGGGACATGCAAGTGACTTTTGGGAAAAAACGCTTCTTCCCCATGCAAGTTACAAAACAACGAAATCTGTTTGAAAAAGTTTGGGAAAAGCCAGAATTCAATTTGGAAAAGTCTGAATTTGATTTGAAAAATTCTGACTTGGAAAACCTATGAACACTTGGAGCTCTCCGGTATTGCACAATTACTCTTCTAATAAGCAGTCTTTGGTTGTGACTACGATTTGAAAGACATTTTTTCCTACGATATAAAGGGAAGAATACTAATTTACGCTGGATTGTTAGGGAGTTTCAGCATCTCACGTTTTGTTGATCTGGTTACAATGGGGTGGCCGGCAATCAAAATGTCTAAATGCTCTTACGTTTTCCTCATTTTTCCAGAGATTGATGTGATCTTCCTACGAGGGTCACTCAATAAGTCTCTCATCCGAGTTCGTAAGAAGAAGATTAACCCAGCTTGCCGTTTACCTGAGACCCCTCTTTCAAACAAGCACATCCGTGTGTTGAGTCATCAAAAATTAACTTCCTGCGACTGGGGATCGATCTCCTATCGTTCCAATTCTGAATCGGAGCTCCTACCACTTGAGCCAAGGAAGTGGATGGACAAATATGCGAAGAGGCAGCTGATCACAACATTCAGCCGCTACGAACCTTGCTCCAATCCTCTGACGTGTTCGGGGCGGCAAAACATCAAAGGAATGAGGATTAGAGGAGCAGAGCGCAGTCTGATGACATGATGAGTCTGTTGGCGGTTTTTCATCTTGCATCAAAGAAATGTTCGGAGTGAGGTGAGCTTTATACAGGAAGAGCGAGGATCGGAGCAAGGTTTGGAGCGGCCGAATGTTGCAAGTGTGAACGCGGCTTTAGGTACTCCATTACCTAGTAATGGAGGTAAAGGGCAGCTTTGCCCGGGGTTTTCCAACCCAGTGAGAACGCGCTATTTTTGATTTGCTTCGGAGTTTTGTTATTGTTCCTTATTGACAGGGCAGGGGATCTGCTGACCTCAACGTTTGTCCTGATAGGCGGTGGGTCGACTCGTGTCTTGAGAGGGAGTTGTTTTGATGACCTAATCTTAATGAATTAAAGTGGGCGTCGGTGGTCTAGTGGACAGTGTACCCGACTGCGGTGATAGGATAAGAACCGTCTAGCGGGGATGTGAGTTCGAGTCTGGTCGCCAGCAGAAAGTTTTCTGTCTATTAGACGATCGGAAATCTCTCGTTCCAACCCAGGGCGGTGATGTTTGGGAAGCCATGAGCGAAATCATCAGAACAAATTCTGATCTCCCCTTAGGGAGACAGCTGATGACGTCCGCGACGCCAAGAATGGCAGTCGGACGAAAATTCAACCTGAAATGGTTGCTTACTTTACTTTACTTTTTAATGAATTAATGTTCTCAGAGAAATGCTGAGGAGAACATTCGGGTCTGGTACGACTGCGCCATATTGTTGAATCATCAAAAATTAACTTCCCACGACCGGGAATTGATCTCCTATCGTTCCAATTCTGAATTGATCTCCTATCGTTCCAATTCTGAATTGATCTCCTGTCGTTCCAATTCTGAATTGATCTCCTATCATTCCAATTCTGAATCGGAGCTCTACCCACGAGGAAGGTACCAAGAGGTTAGCTGATCACAACACGTGTATTTCGAGCAGTTTGAAATTGATTCGCCTATTCCAAGTGCGGTATTTACAAAGTTATTCGTTTTTTCACTGCCCGAAAAATTCTGCCAATTGTAATTTACAGGCAGTTTTGACAGGTTCATCGAGATGGATGAATGAGTCGATTAAATGTCGCCACACCAGTTTAAAGTTCAGTCTCCTCTAAAAATTATGACCGGTGAAGTAAAGTAAACAATCATCTCAGGTTGAATGGGGTATTTCGGTCAATTGTTTTTAATTTTTTTTTTTCAAAAGAGTAAGGCTCAGGAATAACGGTAATCGGGTCTGTTCGTCGAGAAAATGTTTTAAAAAAATCAGAGAAGCTAAGGAAAGTTGAAGATTTGAATGGTGTGACGTAGCTAGCCAATCGTGACGTAGATAGCCAACTGTATTTGAAAAAGTATCCATGCACAGAAACCCCTCTTGGATACTACAACATTCTACTCACACACGCGCGCGGGGCTGTCCGCGGCGTAGTCCTTGCCTAGTGTGTGTGCATTTATAGCGGCCCGCCTTTTTCAAACGTGTGATCTCTTTAATTAATTTTTCTACCACATGTTATAGTATCATTGGGCTCAAAGTTGTAGTATATAGGTTTTCAAGGGTGCTGAATCCAAATTTCAGGTCAAGAACCTGAATTTCCGACCCACCGAAATACCCCATTTAACAAGACCTGATATACCGCCTTCGAGAGGTCACCAATCCTACTCTAGTCGGTATCTCCTAGAAACTCTCTGGTATGGACAATTATTTTGGGCGCATCTATAATCCGAGTACATTCGGTAGTATCGTCTGCGTATGAGCAGAAGGCGATACAGATCCTTATCTCAACGAGCAGGTCGCACTAGGAACTCTCTACTATTGCATCACAGCTACAAATACAAGAGAAGATTCGTAACAAGCTTTGAAATTGCTGCTTCAGATTGACTGGCAGCCACCCCGTATACTAATATCAGATATGAGTTACTTTACATCGTTATGTACTGCATCGACTATATGAACTAGCAAGCTTACAATTAAGGGCCCACCATACAGAGATGTGTCTTAGAAACTAGTATTCTATACTAGAAGTTCAAATAATCTTAAGAAACCCCACATTATGGTATTTTGAACACAACTTGACTAATGGCTGACCCATAAGGCAGAATGGAATAATTTTCGTCAACTTATTCTTCTTGAGCAACATTGACCAAAAATATCTAGCAGGCATTACATTTGACGACCAAAAACGCCGATTGCTCAGACGAGCGAAGAGTTCTGACTCGAAGAGTTCAATTCAACCCGGTGGCGCCACCGAATTTCCGAAAATCTGCGTTCACGTGGATCGAGCCGTTCGTCTTGGTGATGCCGCACACCACTGATCCTCGCACAGTGTACCTCTCAATGTCGTGCCCCAACTGCCTCAAACCCTCAGCAACTTGCTAGGTAGACACCGAGAAAGAAAAACACGTGTTGGCAAAATAGTTCCTTATTTGTTTAATTAACGAATTTTAATCAAGTTTTTCAGTGGGTATGTATTTGCCAAAGTAGACATTCATTATCTGGTTTTACGTCGTCCCCTCCAAGTCCCATCAGGTGAACTCGCCTTCAGCGATCAACCAGCTCAACACAGCTGTTCATGGCGTTCCATTCGCTCTCTTGAATCAAACCTCCAGTCTTTTCTAGTTTTCAAAGTTTGTCAAGGCACCAGTGTTTTGGGGGAAAATGAACGAAAATAGCAATGGGAGCTCGCCGTTTTGAAGATCTTGACTTTCTTTGACCAGGGAAATGAGGCGCACGGAGGTCGGACGATTCCAATCCGAAGAAATCAGGTGAAAATTCACGCTCGCGGGAAAGGGAAACCTAAAGAGTCCTGTTATTAAGCTACGAGAGTAAGTTGCACTAAGAGGAAGTTGCAAAGGTGCTTCGACAAACTTTGAAAACTAGAAAAGCGAGAAAAGACTGGAGGTTTGAGGCAAGAGAGCGAAGGGAACGCCATGAACAGCTACCGAGTTGATCGCTGAAGGCGAGTTCACCTGAGAAGACTTAAAAGGGAAGACGTAAACACCAGATAAGAAATGTCTACTTGGGCCAATACAGAGTACAAGGGAAGATAGTAAACCTACCTTCAAAAGCCCATATTCGTAGCTCAACACCATAGGAGAGAGCTGGTGATGAATCCTGCTGGCATCCACGGCTGTTTTCAAGTCCTCTCCCAGCCAAAGTATTCTCATGATGATCTGAACGGAAAAATATTATTATTATTCATCATCATAATAATAATTATCTGCTATATTATTATTGTTTTGCACACTTTCCACCCCTCTAATTATTTTTTATACTAATTGTTTCTTAACATAAATGGTCATAGAGATATACTACACCCCCCTCCACTTCACACTTGTGACATAGCCCCCACCCCACAGTGTCCAAGCCCTGTGTAGGTTTTCCCGCCTGAATCCGAGAATCCCGTTCTTTGAAAGACTCTCCAAATTTTTAGGAAGCGTTTCTGGGAGTTTTATTTGCAAATACGAACTTCAATAGAGATTCTCTACACAGAAAAAATACAAAAAAATATCATGCAACAACCCCGTTGTGTTATTTTTTTAAAGTTCGTACAAAAATACATAGTTGTTCCTAAATCATTGTCTCTCTTTCAAACAGTATAATAATGATTGGTACCATTATTTGTATAATTTACTATGGATGTTTATTTGAATGGCAATTTAATAAAGACTCATCTATCTACGACCTGTTGAGAATTAGCAAGATATTTTGAATGATTATTGACGTTATTGACATGAAACTCACCCAGGCCATGGAAGTTATGATCCTCGATCCACCTGAAGCACCCAGAACTATTTTAACGTCTCCATTTGAATCAACCACGATTGTTGGACAAGCTGAAGACATCGGTTTTTTACCTATGAAAAAAAAAAAACAAAAAAAAACAATAGGTACAAATACACAAATTAATTGAATAGTTCACATTCTATTTTGTTCCAAAATTCTATATACATAAAACGCCAACCGTATGTAGGTATGTATGCATGGAGGGGTTGGAGGGGTCGTGGGAGTGGGGAGAGTCGGCAGAATCGGAGACGGGAGGAGCTGGGGGGAGTGAGTGGAGGAGAGAGTCAGAGGAATCGTTTTTGCCTACTTTTAGTAGGCTTTTCAGCTAATTTAACATAAAACACATTTGGGTAGATCCTAGCAAAACATAGTACAGAAAGGTTAAAATAAACTTAAAATTATGGTTGAGTAAAACTGTGAGTGTTTTTGACACCAATCCGCCAAGAAGTTAGTTAAGTATGACATATCGTCTAACTACGACTTTATTGTCACGAATGACGAACTTTTCAAAATTTGTAACATACAATAACGGCACCTGTCTGATTCTGACTAATAGCCAGTGAAGTTCTGTTCATTGAGTGACCTCCGTGAGTAAACTGGCCTTCAGGAGGGGGGTCTTTCTCCTCTTAATAGACCAGGTGAGTTCTTACACATTTTTTTCAAATACCAAAAACCAAAAGTTGGTATTTTGTACCCACTTGGTTTCAGAACTTACTACAGCTAAACACCGGTTACTTTCCACAACAATGGGGTATTTCGGTGGGTCGGAAATTCAGGTTTTTGGCCTCAAATTTGGATTCAGCACCCTTGAAAACCTATATACTCCAACTTTTAGCCAAATGATACTATAACAAGTGGTAGAAAAATTAATTAAAGAGATCACACGTTTGAAAAAGGCGGGCCGCTATAAATGCACACACACTAGGCAAGGACTACGCCACAGACTACGCCGCGCGCCTGTGTGAGTGGTGTTTTGTAGCATCCAAGAGGTCCCCCAAGGGCTTCTGTGCATGGATACTTTTTTCAAAGACAGTTGGCTAGCTACGTCACACCATTCAAATCTTCAACTTTCCTTAGCTTCTCTGATTTTTTAAAAACATTTTCTCGACGAACAGACCCGATTACCGTTATTCCTGAGCCATACCCTTTTGAAAAAAAGAATTTAAAAAATTGACTGAAATACCCCATTCCCGATTTCAAAGATTCGTGTAGGTACCTACTTCTGTAGAATCTTATTCTTTTACAAAAAATGAAAGATTTGCATATTTAAAGCTTCAGTACAAATTAGAGGCTCACCTGGTTCAACGTAGTTACGAGAAGATGGAAAGAAATCGAAATAATTGGTGATTCCAGGGATAGAAAAATCGTCCATCACGCTGTTCAATAGGATGCCCGTCCTTTTAGACGTAAACCCCGCTCCAAAACTGCAACGATATCATAAGTGAGATACTGATGAGTACACATTAGAGTTGTAAAGTAATGATTACTCTTCAAAATTACTTTTCTTATTAGTAATGAAATGAGTGAAGTGATTATGATTACATACATGATTACACATAAAACCAATAACTGGGGTTTTAAGAGACACTTTAATCCAAAGTAATTGCCCTTACCTTTACCCATTCCTGTAAGGGGAATGGAAATTTCGATTACTTTTTCCAATTCCTTGTAATGGTTTTTCCAATTCCCCATTACTCGTAGTTGGAAAAGTAATGGGTCCTTCCAATTACCCATTACAGGAAGAGAACCCTACAATTCATAGGGAACCGTTCCCAAATTCCTTGGGGACTAACCTCCCAATTCATAAGGGACCATCCTAACCGTTGCCAACGATTAGGATTGGACTACCCTCCCAATTTGGGAGGGTAGTCCCCAAGGAGTTTTGGAATGGTCCCCTATGAATTGGAGGATGGTCCCCAACGATTAGGATGGTCCCTTATGAATTGGGAGGTTAGTCCCCAAGGAATTTGGGAACGGTCCCCTATGAATTGTAGGATGTCCCCAACAAATTGGATGTTGGGACGGTCCCCTATGAATCAGGAGTGTAGTTCCCAAGGAATTTTGAAATGGTCCCCGATAAATTGGAGGATGGTCCCCAACGATTAGGATGGTCCCTTATGAATTGGGAGGTTAGTCCCCAAGGAATTTGGGAACGGTCCCCTATGAATTGTAGGATGGTCCCCAACAAATTGGATGTTGGGACCGTCCCCTATGAATCAGGAGTGTAGTTCCCAAGGAATTTTGGAATGGTCCCCCATAAATTGGAGGATGGTCCCCAACGATTAGGATGGTCCCTTATGAATTGGGAGGTTAGTCCCCAAGGAATTTGGGAACGGTCCCCTATGAATTGTAGGATGGTCCCCAACAAATTGGATGTTGGGACCGTCCCCTATGAATCAGGAGTGTAGTTCCCAAGGAATTTTGAAATGGTCCCCGATAAATTGGAGGATGGTCCCCAACGATTAGGATGGTCCCTTATGAATTGGGAGGTTAGTCCCCAAGGAATTTGGGAACGGTCCCCTATGAATTGTAGGATGGTCCCCAACAAATTGGATGTTGGGACCGTCCCCTATGAATCAGGAGTGTAGTTCCCAAGGAATTTTGGAATGGTCCCCCATAAATTGGAGGATGGTCCCCGATGAATTGGATGGTGGGATGGCCCCCTATGAGTTGGGAGGGTGGTCCCCAAGGAATTTTGGAATGGTCCCCCTTGAATTGTAGGATGGTCCCCAACGAAATGGATGGTGGGATGGCCCCATATGAATTGGAGGATGGTCCCTTATGGATTGAAGGATGGTCAACTTACTTATTGAATGGTGATAATGGGAAATGGGTTCCCATTACCCATTACTCTTCCTGTAATGGGGAATTGGAAGGACCCATTACTTTTCCAACTAAGATTAATGGGGAATTGGAAAAACCATTACCATTACAAGGAATTGGAAAAAGTAATTGAGAATTCCATTCCCATTACAGGAATGGGTAAAGGTAATGGCAATTACTTTTTTTTTTTTTTTTTAACTCCCCTCAAAGACAAAATGTCTTTTTTGACGGAGGGGGCACGCCATAAATAAAAATAAATAAATAAATAAAATGAAAGGACTAAGGAATAAAATGGGGAGGACACCCAGGACTCACCCGACGCCGGCCCTAGGGATGAGGGAAGATGAGGAAGGTGGGGGTGGGAGAGAGGGATGAAGGGAAGTGCCTCTATAAAACGATCACCAGTTCAAATATGAGCCGAGCAGGACACGGGTGGTGATACCACCGAGTACGCCTACTGAGATGCCCAACTCACGCAACTCCGTGGCACTTTTCCCGCACTACACCCCGCGCCATGATAAGGTTGCAGCCATCACCCTGATGTTGTTGGGTGCCACTCCTTTTAGCTCCGACACCGCTTGCCGTAAATCATTTCTATCATACTTTCTTATCTTAGTCCGCCAAGTCTGCTCCATGTCCAAGCTGCCATTGACAACTTGGACATCCAGGATAATGCAAGACTGGTCGGGCTTGACGGCAATGATGTCGGGCTTCTTACCCTGGTCACTTGGCATGTGATACAATCTCTCTCTCTCAACATCCCAGCCGCTACATGACAAAGCTGGCGTTTGCAGTTGATTAAGTATGTTCATGGCCAAATCATTACCTACGATAGGCAGAATGGGTACCTACTCGAAGCTACATTACGGCAAGCGATTACACTTCCAGCATTCACTTCCCGAAACTCAAATCTGAACAATCCGTTTTTCTTCTTCTCTTTTCTTCCTTCTTTCCCAGCTGTTCGACTTGGTTTGCTTTTATAACGCAGTGGAGAAGAAAAACGGATTGTTCAGATTTGAGTTTCGAAAACTTATAAGAAGAACTTTAATAAAGTGGTTTCATATATGAATTACATTGTACCCGATTCGTAGAATGGTAGGTAAATCTATTAGGATTTGAGCATACAATCATTAAGCAATAACAATACCGTTACACAATACATAAGTTTCCATTCGTTAGGTGACGTCTTTTAAAAAATATGCATTATAACGATTGTGAATGAAACGAAGTCCAACTATTTTCAAAGCTTACTATAGATTGATGGAACTCGTGGCTGCAACAGCATCTCCATCTGCGCTGAGTACAGAAACGTGGTTGGTCCCATATTCACTCGGCCTATGAATATAAATTCGACATTTTGTAGAGACTTCTTTATTATTAATGCAATCAATAATTTTAGTTAACATTCTTTGTATCGGCAAAGACCAATCGATGTGATATCCATCGATTCATCATCCTGGCTTAATGTCCGGATTATGGTAGAACTCCTGTTCCTTTCTTTCCTACGAGCGTTGGTAGGAACTCACCGAAATTCAAATGCTTCGTAGTGACGGGACTCGGAGAACGTTTTACTGTCATCAATTTGTTTACGAACTTGTTCAGCGTAAGTTTCAGAAGTGAGATCGACTAATACCTGAAAATGAAAGCTAACATGAAAGAAATGAAAGGTCATAATAATTCAAATTTACTATTCTCCTTAAAAACTAATGAAACCAAACTATGAAAACTAAGAGAATATAAAATAGGAGAAGGAAATCATTACGGGTTGGAGTTCCGAGTTTTTCAACATTAAAATCAGATTGAGCATCCACGGAAACTACCCACTATTACATTGCCGTAAGAAGTAAAAAAGTCTGCCAAGTGGGTGTGGCACATAGCTTCCTCGTATCCATAACCCGATTGTATAGATGATCCGATGCATAGTAGTTAATCTCAAAACATCATTCTCTAAGTACCTTCTACTATCCTCATAGGGGACCATCTGCACGCCAATCTGAACAATCCTGAGAAATTTCGTCTAAATCGGATGGAAAATGTAGAAGTTATGGCTGTTTAAGGAATGGAGTGAGCGCATGGGTCGGAAAAACTGTTGTTATTTTAAATCTAAACTAGACCTCATTCTGAGAATTTTGACACCAACCGCGACCTTCTAGCGTGAGAAGACCTTTTTCTATGATTTTTCAATGTTTCAAATGTTTATGACGTCACAGTGGGCTGGGGGGGGGGGGGGGGGCGATTTTATAAAATTTGAATGTGTCCCAAAAATAACGGGAGACTATTTTCCAAAATCAACCCGATTTTCATCTATCCCACACCAATAACTATTCAGGAAAAATGCAAACAGAATTCGGTGAAATTCCTCAGTCTTGAGTTCAACTCAGCCGAATCAAAAATCGAGCTCATCTGAGTTGATCATTGGTTAACCAAAACACCTGACGCAGAAATGCTTGAGTCAGCTGAATCATGACAAAAACACGAATTAGTTGAGTCTAAAATTGAGTTTGGGACTTTGGGAGGTTGTCGACCAGATCGGTTTTTTGCTCTCCTGAAAAGTAGGCAAACATAATGGGGATATGGATACGAGGAAGCTACGAGCCACACCCACAAAGGTTGATTTTTTAAGCCCCAAAAATGCCTTCTACCCTCAACTTTATCGGATTTCTCGTCACGATGGAAGGAGAGGCAGAGCCGGGCACAGTCAGCACTGGAATGAGGACTCTCCAAATCCAGAAAATGGGGAATTTGCCACACTCTTTCCTCTTTTTTTTGAAGGAGGGTTCAGTGATGTGGAAGAAAACCATAGTGTGCTGCTCGAAAGAGGATCCAAAAAAATTAGATAATTTAAGGAAGACTGAAATTTTATACATAGCGGCAATCTGTATGGAGGCAGGTATGTTGCAAAGTTTTCTAACCAATCAGAATTCATAGGAGGACTTGTGCCCCTTACATGGTAGAACTCAGGAGTGCGCTTGCAACTGGGATACTGGGGATACTCTTTGAAACTTCTTTTACGTTTCACCAGAGCGCACAGCAGTGTGAATCCGGTCAGTTTTCGCGTCATTTTGCCGGAGGACCTCGGGGTGTGACATGATCATTTTACCTCGATTTTCGCAGCGTTTTTTGAAGGAGGCCTCACTTGTTTAAGCCCTATTATAGGATAGAGTTGAAATTCCATATTCTAAAATTGAGGCAAATTCCCCATTAATCGGTCTACACTGAATACATACATCTAATAAAAATAAATTAACTCACCGAAGAGAAGTCAACGAAATTAGGGTCTCCCAAAAGGCCACGTTTTGCAAATGCAAATTTGAAGGATTCTACGATTCTGTGTAAACTCAACACCGAAGTAGGCACTGATGAGAATGACTTGGGAGTAAATTTATACCTGAAATCAGAAAGGAGAATATATTATTCCTTTAAATAGTAATGAAGAAGATATATTTTAGGACAGACGTAGTGCAAGATAAGGCTCAAGTGCCGAAATGACAAAGGTTGCTCAGCTCACCCCTTCAAAATTTGCAAAATATGGCTGAGAAGAGCTCCGGATGCTGGGGGAGGCGCTGTGTACAAGTAATCTTCCCCTAATTTTATTTTTAGAGGTTCCCTCCAGTCCACCCTAGAATCATTGAATAAATAATTAAACTTATTGAAAAAAAAAAACACATTTTGAGAGCATTCTTTACAATTCATCTTTACAATACACCAAAAGTCATGAAACAGGAAAGATGAAAGGCACGAAACAAGGTGTCCCTCGCCGAGATGGTTTATGTTCTCTAATTCATACAGCATTTTCAAACTGTTTTCATAAACTTCAAATCGAAAAGCAATCCGAGGATACATAAAACTATACTATCATGAGACATGACAGAGTTACTTCCCGATGCTTACATATATTATGGTAAGAAAGTTTAAGAGTAGAAGGAAAACTCCACAAACAGAGATAACGTCCAGTTTCTTAGGACATTCACACTAACTTTTAAACTATTTTTCGGAGTTCAATTTTGTTGATAAATATGAATTTGACAATAAACATCCAGGATTGATTTCAAAGAGTTGACCTCTTCAACACTTGTCCCACTCTTGCACTCGTAGAAGATCAACCTTCCACTGTCCAAAAAGGGTCTCTCGATCAGAAGGTTTTAGCTTCCAAGTGAGACTGGTTCAGGTTGAATCGCCCCGCACTCTAAGAGTTGTATTTGACCGAATAGGCTGAAGTCCATCAAAATCTTCTTCTCGGAGAACCGAGATCTGCTCAGTTCGAAGTCTTCGAGTGGGCACTCATGCCCTACTCAGCAGTATTTGCCTGCAATTCCAATCTGGGAGGGGTCTTGAGCTCCCTTCTTCATAGCTTAAGGGGGTCTTAGTCGGCCGCCATTCGTTCCTCGAACAGGGTCAGTATTTCGCCAAATTGAAGGGGCAAAAACGTTAAAAATTGTAGCTAAATTTGAAATTTTCAAGGATTTTAGAAATTCATTAGTGCATGGGCCTTGGGAATTGAAAAACTGAAAGATCGCCGCTGGAATCATCAAAATCGAACAATAATTGCCAGAGAAAACCCCGTTTATTCAGTTTCGTTTTTCCCATATTTCTCTGGCAATTATTGTTCGATTTCGATGATTCCAGCGGCAATCTTTCAATTTTTCAATTCCCAAGGCCCATGCACTAATGAATTTCTAAAATCCTTGAAAATTTCAAATTTAGGTACAAGTTTTAAAGTTTTTGTCATTTCAATTTGGCGAAATACTGACCCGGAACGAGGTACGACTGGCGGCCGACTGAGACCCCCTCAACGTGCCTCCGCAACATCCTGAACTAAATCTCCTAGTGACTACTACAGCACACTTCTTTCTTCTTCAAGTGTTGTACCCTGACAGGGCGTTAGCTATCATCATAAGGCACCATAATCTTATCGGCTGCTTTCCAGAATAATGATACAGTCCACTGACGCAGGTTACAAAGCAAAGTTTCCGTCGTACATCTCTAAACGTTTTGGAGTTGGAAGTACTTATCATTTCATACCGAGGGACCAAAGTAACCCAACTTGCTTGAGTGCTTCTCCAGCAGTCAAAGAATCCAATTCCTTTTCCTTGGGTTAGTCCTCCTACTTCTGGTCGCCTTTAGTGCTCCGCACTAATATTGGAGATGAGATGAACCGGAGAAGGTGATTCTCTATCTTTCCTCGTTCAGCACGAACGATGGAGTTGACTCTGCTTACCGCAAGTCCAACATTTCCAACCCCATTTCTTCTCGTGGATTTTTGTGGTGGAGGTGAATTTGTTGTGCCAAGGTTGAACGAGCTCGTCAGAAAATCATGCCTCAACACCTGAGGCAAATACGTTGGAGTCACCATCTGTTTGGACCTTCCCGCCCAAAATGGGCAGTTCGTCCAAAGAGAAAGTAGTCCCTTATACCAACAAAGTAGTTCCCTAAGAATGAACCAAACTGGATCTTCTCGTACAACCGATGGGTTATTGCATTCGGAACTAATAGGCCATTATTAGATCTATAAGAATAAATGAACTAATAGAGCAAGGACGATCATAATTAAGAACAACATAGACGGGGCAGATCAAGACAGCTGTGGCGAAGAAACCATTCCCTGGTCCCGATGCCTCGGCAATACACTCCATCGTACTACCTACCAATTTATCTCTGCGCTCTATATTTCTCGTTCAAACCAATTATTAGTTCTGCTTAAGGGGGCGCGGGACTCAAAGCTCAGATCAGCGCCAACCAAGAGATAGCGCTGACGCTCGTGGGAAGAAAAGGCTATCAGGAAGAAACTATCTGCAAGAGCGCTAGCATCGCTTGTTTACTCTCGTTCTCTCGGAGTTTTCTTTCCTGCTTTCTTTTGTGTCTGTAACCTCCCCCTCCCGCGTCTTGTCCAACTTGATAACGGAAGCCAGATTTTGATTTCGCAAAAAGACGTTTTGGTGAAGTTAATATCAAGTGCCTGGACTACCATCCGTTTATGTTCTCTCTCCGTGTTGTTCCGAGTTTGAATAGTTGATTTGTTCAGCATTGCTCCACGAAGGAAGGACAGGAGTTCGAATGAATACACATGGACGGAAGCAGTTACAGGAGAACAAAACGCCCTTGGAAAGTAAAACGTTTGTTGGTAAGTATGTGATATCTACTTCTTTCTAGTACTTGAGTGTATTTTCGAAGCTAGGCACCAACTAATTGAGTAGTTGTCAATGATATTCGAACAGAACCTTCTATCTGAAACTTTCTTCTGTTACACCTTTAAGTACATTTTTGAGCTACCTTACATAGCCGTATTTATGAAATCCGTAATTATAAGATTACATAAAACAATCGTTGGTTAATAAGTAGAAAGATTTACCTAATTCGTCATGCTTTTTGCAAGATAATTTTTTTTTTTTTTTGAAAGGGCATGACCATTTTGCGGGATAGTCCCACAAAATTGTCATGCTCCCCCAACAAAGATTGTCAGTTTGTAGTGGAAATTAAAATACCTATCAATTATTACGGTAGTGATGATAGTGGAAAGATTATGAATAGGTACATAGAGTTGAGAATCAAACCATTTCTTCTACAAACCTTACCAAAATCACTATAAATTTTATAAATGGCTCTAAATTAGTTATTTTACGGGTAACGTACCTAGATGATGGATTTCTGAATCCCATTCAAATTAGGACCTTTCATAATGTAAGTATTATTTTGGTGGCCTGTGCAGAGATGGTCGAATTGTTATTCATGAACACGATTAAGAATACAAATCATGTCTGCAATTTTATGATTATGAATACCATCGTATTTACATTTCCCGCGTATTAGTATTTTGAATAAGATTTTATGATTTATCTATAATTTCCCTGAAAATTGAATTTTTTAACGATTTTTCCTGAAAAGTATACTTTTATTTATGATGTTCTCCCGAACTCTGGACATATTTTTGCAAAAAATAAAATACTTACGATTTTCATCGAAAATTTCGTCGAAGTTTCTATACGAATGGTCGTAGCGAGTTTGGAGGGGTCTCACTCGATTCGTCGTGAAAAATCCTATAAGAATTTGTCAGCGTTTCGAATTTTGATTGATTATTTTGACAATGTTAGGCCATAAATATGTCCAGAGTTCGGGAGAAAATCATTTTAAAAAAGTATGATTTTCAGGGAAAATCGTTTTTAAAAAATCGATTTTTAGGGAAATCATATAACAAATTCAAAAATTGTATTCAAAATACGAATACGGGGGAAAATGGTATTCTAAGTGGGAATACGATTGTATTCGTATTCATAATCATAAAATCGAAGATATGATTTGTATTGATTTTTTTAAATTTGTTTTCTTTCTTCATTTGTATTTGTTTTGATTTTGTATCCATACCCATCTCTGGCCCAGGGTGAAGGGGAGGTCGAATATACGAGTTTCAAAATACTGCCTAGTTCCATGCATTTATGAAATCTACTTTAAAAAAAAGATGATACTGGCTTAACATACCATACCAGATAAAATTGTACGTAGGGTGAAACAGATTTGTGTAGAACAAAGTTTTTAATAAAAACCTTTTTTATCTAACGCTTTCTGGTTGGAATTGAATATTCGATTCCAATGGGAAGTCCTCCGGAATGCATATAATACCAAACAATGTTTGTAGGTACTAAATATTCTCGAAACTATCACACTCCCTCCAAACATCATGACTGATGGGGTCGAATTTATTTAAATTTCAATTATCAGGGACACGAGTTATTCTTCGTTGACGTTAGTGTTGGATTGAATCCTGCAGCTGCCTACTTGGCTAAAAATACAGAAACATTGTTCTATCATTAGTATTTTGAACTCGCTGATGAAAATCCTGATTACTCGTAATTTTATTCAAGTATTTTGTTCTGGTTTATAACCAACCGTGGACCCACATTCTTAATTATTGTTTGTTGTTTGTATCTCTTCTTACATGTTTATAGTAAAATTATCAATAGAAACCTAAATTTGTTCTGTTTTTTTTTCCCCCAGGAGAGATTTTACTCAGAATTGTATATTTTGCTGGAGACTTTTCTGGAACAAATCTCATTGAACCAGCACCCAGGACCGTTTGAAAGCAACTTGTCCATCACATTGATAAGACAGTGAAAAGCTGCTCTGTCTAGCCAGCATCCTCACCTCCAGATGTAAAATTTAACTGAAGTTTTGTTTTTATTCAAATAGTTGGTAATAAATATGATTATTGTTTTTTTGCAGTTTGAGGTTACCTAATGGTCAATAAATCATTTGTACTACAAATCGATTTGTTTCTATAATAATACTTCCTTTGAACTTCACTAAATAATGGCGTACAGTTTAAATTTGAAATTCCAAAAATTACTCATTTTAAGTTCACCTAACACCTTGTATGGTAAGGGTAAGTTAAAAATTGATTTCTACCAGATGTGGAATCTCTACGTCTCCCTCTTTCCAAAAAGTATTCACCAACTATTTAGGTTGAAGTTTTATTTTCAGTCTACCTAACATACTGTAGGAATGGTTAGAGTGGAGGTGAACAAAATTAAATTGAATACCTTGAATCACCACGTCGCCCTCTTTCCAAAAACTGTAGGTACGTTGAAGGTTTATTGCCAGCACACCTACTGAAGGTCAAGTATAAAATGTAAGTTCTACCTTATTTGAATATCCACGCTGCAAATTATTACACAAAGAATTATTATTTCCATATAGATCACTCATCTGCAAAGAACTCGGCTTTGCCATTATCACTTAATTTACTTACCTACTACACAATCATTGTTTGGTCGTGGAAGATAGGCCACGCCCAAAAGGTGGATAGTTAGTTCTTCGGCCGGCCGCTAGGAGGCCACGCCCCTTCGGGATGGGATCTAGTGCAACTTCATCTACCTTTTTCATGTTGGAAGTCTAGTACTCATAAAATAAATAGCTCATGATTTGGAACCAGCATAAGGATTAAATTAGGGTTCTTATAGTTCATTATATTAAAATGATTGTTAGTGCATTCCTGTGGGTGGATCTAGGTGGCCGTGTGCCTTCATGTTTCTGGGCCCTTCCATCCATTTTGTCGTCCCCGCCATCTTTTCCTTATACCGTGCTTCGTTCTTAAAACCATCACAACCACTGTCAAATTTATTATAGATCATCCGCTGTAGTTCGAACAATAAATTGTTAAAAGTTGTTTAGTTCATCTCAGTGTAGTTCATTCTTCCCGCGGAATTAACATTTTGGTGCCGAAACCCGGGAATTTGTGTGATTCGAGCGCTGAGAAGTTCCAGGCTCGATCAAGGTTAGTTCGAGGCTATTAGTTCTTTTTAGTTCGCGTTCGATAGACTATTAATCATGTCGGTGATTCATATCGAACCGGAATTAGTACGTCTCTTCGATGATGAACAGAAGGGGATCTACAGTAAAGTTCGATCGTGGTCGATCAAAGTAGGCCACATTCTGAAGATGGAAGAACGAGGTGAACAAGTGTTGAAGATGGTAGACAAGTATCTTAGTTCCGCCGACCAGCTTAGTGATGAAATCGATACTGCCGGATTCGCGCAAGAGACATCTGATTCCCTGGCCGAGCAGTTAGCGGATCGAATAATTCAGCTCTCGCTAGTACGACCAGATAGCTCTAGCAAGGAGGTCAGCAAGATAGATCGAGTGAATCTCCCCACTTTTGAGGCAGTAAAGTATATGCAATTGTTGCTGCAACCGTTCCTTCATTCGACGGAGATATAACGAAATTTGCCGCTTTTAGATCTTTGTTCGACCGGGCGGTGCACACTGTTCCCCATCTTCCTGATGAAATCAAGTTCCAGGCTCTCAGGGAAAAGCTCACCGGGGAGGCTCGTAATTCGTTGACTAGTTTCAAATCGGATGGTTCGGACTACCAATCGTTGTACGACGCCTTGGTCGCTGAAAACTCGGGCAAATACCGACTTGCAAGGAAGACCTTCGCCAATCGAACAAGTATTCCGCATGTTAGATCACTGGAAGTAGTTCAGTTGGAGGGATACTTGGCCGCAGCCCGGTCATGGCTTAGATCTATGGAAGAAATAGATACGGAGGATTTGGCCTCATTTTTGATGTTCGAGGCGTTATTCTCGAGAATCGACTCATCCTTGGCGGAAAAGTTCAATAGAGCCAAGACCCTAGTTCCTGATCGAGTTCCTACCGCTTCCGATATCATTGAGTTCATCGAGGGGGAGCTATCACTCGCAAGGATGCAGCCACCTAGATCAGTCGCGAGCAACCCAGGACCGCCTCGGTACTCGAGTTCAAGGCGGAGTCCCTCTGACAAGGAGCCGATTAGTTCTGCCGCAGCCTTCCCGAACTCGAACATGAAGTGTCACTTTTGCGCCAGGGAACATTTTCTGTACCATTGCCGGCAGTTTAAGAATGAACCATTGATGAGTCGAGTGGAGTTCGTTCATCAAGTTCGGATCTGCTTGAATTGTTTCTCGTTCCGGCATCGCCTTCAAGAATGTAGATCGGAAAGGAGGTGCTATTGCGGAGGACGTCACCACCCGCTCATCCACCAGGACCAAGGACAGCGACCTTCTGGAGTAGTAAAGGTATCGGGGACGAGGGAAAATTCCCCTGCTAGAGCTAGGTCCCCCATAATTAGTTCCAAAAGGGAAAATTTAGATCGTGGGCGCGAGACCCAAAAGTCCTGGCATAGTTCATTTCAAAATAGAGCGCCACGATCTCGTTCGGAACCACGCTACAATACTGGTAGCGTTTTGGGGGGAATTATACATTCAGGGGAGGCCAGGCCACATCAGGTTCCTAGTTCTGCTTCCCAGGAGTGTAATTCCGATTGAAATTCGCTGACCAACAACCTCCCTCAATTACCTAGTTCATTTTATCGTGATAGTTCTTTGTCAAAAAATAGTTCAGTAGAGGTTGTTGGTCATGTTAGATCTAATCATGACAATATAATTCCATACGATCCTTATGTTGGTTCTAATTATGATTGCTTCCCTGGGTCTAGCTCACTGAGCAAAGGTTTGAGGGGTTTGCATGAAATTTCCGATCCCCTAGGTAGGATGTCTAGTTCTAGTTCTTGCAGTAGCTCGGCTGCCGATAACATGTGCATGTCAGTACTTAGGACTTCCATGGACGAACGCCGGCGACTGCTGATACCTGCTGATGTAGGTGATAACCCAGGTCCCGGTGTTCATTGCACTACATGTGAAGTTAGTTCATATTTAGGTCATAAGCTCCCGCAGTCTCCGCTGACGTCTCCCCCCTTAGGTAGGACAGGCGTCAGCCCCATAGGTAGGCCAAGCGAGCCCCCTCAGTCGAACGTAGCGGTGGACTTCCGTCCTCATACGTTCATCAGTAGTTCTTCCAATTGGGATCACAATAGGTCGGATCAGTTAGGTCATAACAGTGGGTCCAGTATTAAAATCAGCAAATCGAGAGGTCTCATACCTACTGCATTAGTAGATCTGTCTGACGGAATCAGACCCTTAGGAATTAGGGTAAGGTCACTGTTGGATTCCGGTTCGGAAATTCATTTAATTTCCTATCGATTGGCTAAATCGGCGGGATTGAGAGTTAGACCGGCTAGTACTCAAATTGCCGGAGTAGGGGCGAGCGTACAGGCGTTGAAAGGCATTACGTCTCTTGCTATACTCACTAAAGGTGGGCGTAGCCTTCCTATCAACGCCTTCGTGATGGATCGAGTTGTCGCCCCGTTGCCATCCAGTAGCTTCCCCATAGATCGATGGCCACACATTCAGCAAATCGCTGATAATCTCGCTGATCCCTGCTTCAATCAGCGTTCGGAGATAGATCTGCTGTTAGGGGTGGATGTATTCGTGCAGGTCATTCAGTTCGACAAAGTCGTCCTTCCAGTGGGCAAATCTCCTTGGTTAATAGGATCGGAATTTGGTTGGTTGGTTCTAGGAGGGAGAGGGTCACCAAACAATAGTGCAGTTCGTTTTAGCCCAGGTGAACAAATATCAGTTCACGTCAGTAAAAACGAAATAAGAAGCAGTAGCTCAGAAGTAAATCCACGACTCCATTATAGAGAGTATTTAAAAATCGCTTTGAATGAAGTTATCCAGTCACTCGTTGTAGTACTAAAGGGAAATCGAAAGCCTCACGAGCCCAGTGACGGGTTAGGTGACTCAGGGCCAGTAAGGGAGGAGCACTGCACAGATTCTGCTGAACAGGAGGATAGTGTGATTTTAAAAAATAATTATAAATACATTAGAAATCTGTACTCAATATTTCCAGTAACTAGTTCAGTTCAGTGTTCATCTTCATTATTTCACATTGCGCAAAATATGCGTACTTCAAATAATGAAAGTATAGTCCCATCAGTGGTTCATTTTCACAAAACTAGTTCTGTCATAGCCACTTCAAATAGTTCAGCTGTGTCTCATGAGACCGATGACCTACTTCGACAAATGTTCGAAATTGAATCGGTAGATGATGCAGTTCCATGGACTCCCGCAGAAATGGAAGCTGAGCGTATTTTCGTAGATCAGGTTCAGCGCTCCCCTGAAGGGCGATACACTGTACCTTTGCCATTTTCTCAAGACAGAAGTTCACTCGGAAATTCTCGTCACATAGCTATTCGCCAATTATTCCGTTTGGAATCTAGACTTTCCAAAGATCCGGTATTAGCTCTAGCCTATAAAAAATTCATGGACGAGTATTTTGATTTAGGTCACATGCGTAAGGTTTCACCACCTGGTCGCGAATTAGCTCACTATTACTTACCACATCATCCAGTGGTTAGACCTGGTGACTCGTCAGGCAAAATTCGAGTAGTATTTAACGCCTCGCAAAGGACGTCCAATGGTTGTTCACTGAATGATATATTACATGCTGGGCCTAAGCTACAGCCTGATATCAGTGACATAGTTCTGAAGTTTAGATCCCTGGGAATAGTGTTCATCGCGGACATCAGGCAAATGTTTAGGCAATTTCAACATTCTCCGATAGATCATGACATGTTGAGAATTGTATGGCGTAGCTCTCCATCAGAACCGATACAGGACTATGCCCTGTGCACGGTGACGTATGGTACCACTTCTGCCCCGTTTTTGGCAAATCGGGTACTCCGACACCTAGCTCAAACTGAACAGAAAAATCACCCCCTTGGAGCTCAAATTTTGCTTGAACGATCCTATGTGGACGATATACATGGAGGAGGTTCTGACCTCCCATCTGCAATGTTAGCTCGAAATGACATAATAGCTCTGCTCCAGTCTGCTGGATTAGAACTGAGAAAATGGGCATCTAATGATCAGAGGGTTTTAGCAGGCATCCCCGCGGAACACTGTCTACCTCTGACTCAATCAGTAGATCTGCGCGTTGACACGGAGAAACCTCTGAAGATGCTAGGTATTGCGTGGAACCCACGATCGGATTCTTTCTTTTTCAGGATACCTACGACCCCTTTGGTTCGAACTAAACGAGAGTTAGCCAGTCAGGTAGGTCGCATTTATGATCCTTGTGGATGGATAATGCCGACCAGCGTGTTTGCTCGTTGTATTCAAAGAGAGGTCTGTCATGCCAAATACGACTGGGATGATCCTTTACCTAGCTCGCTAGCGTATGATTGGCAAAAATTAGCTAGTTCAATTAACGTGCTGAGTGAATTATGCTTACCAAGGCACATTAATTCATCAAATTTAGATCAATGGTTGGTAGGATTTTCTGACGCTTCGGAGAAGGCTTACGCTGCTGTAGTTTATCATGTCACGCAATCTGGGGATCACATTACCACTAGATTAATCCTATCTAGAGCCAGGATCGCTCCATTAAAATTGGAGTCTATTCCCCGATTGGAACTACTTGCCGCTGAGCTTTTGGGTAAAACCGTAAAAAAGGTTAGAGCTCAGTTCCCATTAGTTCCTGACGAGCGAGTCATTGCCTGTTCCGATAGTTCGATAGTGCTTTCTTGGCTTACTGCTGACCCCGCCCCCCTATGGAAAGTTTTCGTGGGGAACAGGGTCGCTAAAACCCTTTCGAACCTTCCACCAAGCCGTTGGTTTCATGTTAGTTCCAAAGATAATCCGGCTGACACTGCCTCTCGGGGGGCGTTGCCGGATCAATTAGTTCATAATTCAATGTGGTGGGACGGTCCTACGTGGTTAAGTTTAGGGCGTCCACACTGGCCTATTAGACGCATTCGACCGGACTTGACCCAAGAATCTGTCAACAAGGAAGTTCGGGCTAATCAGCCAATAAGTTCTGCCAGTTCTATGTCAGAGGACATCGAGGATAAATTTAGTTCCTTTATTAGATTGAAACGAGTGACGGCTTGGGTTAAACGTTTTATTCAGAAATGTTCAGTTCGTTCAGTCACTAGAAACAGGACCATAGCTAATTTGTCACTGGCTCAACTGTTAAGGAATGTGCAACCCCTAACTACTGTAGAACTGAAGCAAGCTGAACTGTCACTCGTTCGTCGCGCTCAGTCCAGGCATTTCAAGGAAATCTTCAGTTCTATCGATCACAAGGGTCCTAGTTGCAAGTTGATGAAACAGCTTGCCATATTCAAGTCTGATGATGGAATTCTCCGCGTAGGAGGTAGACTAGCTCATAGTGATAGCCCCTTCGAAACTCAACACCCCGCCTTAATTCCTTCGAAGGACACGTTTACTGATTTGGTCATTAAGCATGCTCATGAGAGCAGTTTACACGTGGGACCACGAGCCACATTAGCTCATCTAAGAACCAGATATTGGATCGTTAATGGGCGAAATGTGATTAACAAATGCTTGGCGGGTTGTGTGAGATGCTTTTCCGTCAAACCTAGATCCTTTCAACCAGAGATGGGCCAGTTACCCGCTGGTAGAGTGGAGAGAACTTTTCCGTTCAATCAGACCGGGATCGATTTTGCCGGCCCGTTTTCAGTTTCAGTGGCAGGCCTGAGGGGCGCACGAAAAATTGAAATGTATTTAGCCGTTTTCATTTGTCTGTCCACAAAAGCGATACACTTGGAAGCAGTTATGGACCTTAGTACTGATTCCTTTTTGCAATGCCTAGAACGATTTATAGCTCGACGTGGTGTTCCCGCCATAATATGGTCGGACAATGGGACCAATTTCGTTGGAGCTAATAACCTGTTGAGGAAGGTTAGATCGGCCTTGACACAAGGCGCTGCCCAACAGATCACTGAACGACTCGCCAATCGTGGCGTACAATGGAAGTTCATACCTCCCCGTGCCCCTCACTTTGGTGGACTGTGGGAGGCTGCCGTAAAGTCGGCTAAGAGGCTAATTCGAGTGACACTCCGGGACCAGACCACCACTTTCCAGACCTTTAGTACAATCATAGCTCGAGTTGAATCTATCCTGAACAGTAGACCACTAGTGTTCCAATCAAGTTCACCTGACGACATTCTCATTCTTACGCCGGGTCACTTTCTTGTCCAGCGACCCATGACAGCCCTGCCGGAATCCACAATTGATCATACTGCTAGCACTAGGTTGGTTCCTAAATGGAATTTTGTGAATCAGATAATCTCACAGTTCTGGAAGAGGTGGAGTACCGAGTACTTATTAGATCTACAAATCAGAACCAAATGGGATACCCCAGACAGGCCCCCAAAAATCGGTGATGTAGTTCTCATAATGGAGGACAATCGACCTCCATTGTCATGGCCCATGGGTATCATTACTGATCTATGTCCTGGCACCGATAGAGTCTCCAGAGTCGCTCTAGTGCGGACTAGCTGTGGGGAGCTTAAGCGGCCCGTAGTCAAGCTGTGCCCCCTACCTAGAGATGAGGATTAGGTCATATGACGGTGGTCATATGGGGGGGGGAGTATGTTTGGTCGTGGAAGATAGGCCACGCCCAAAAGGTGGATAGTTAGTTCTTCGGCCGGCCGCTAGGAGGCCACGCCCCTTCGGGATGGGATCTAGTGCAACTTCATCTACCTTTTTCATGTTGGAAGTCTAGTACTCATAAAATAAATAGCTCATGATTTGGAACCAGCATAAGGATTAAATTAGGGTTCTTATAGTTCATTATATTAAAATGATTGTTAGTGCATTCCTGTGGGTGGATCTAGGTGGCCGTGTGCCTTCATGTTTCTGGGCCCTTCCATCCATTTTGTCGTCCCCGCCATCTTTTCCTTATACCGTGCTTCGTTCTTAAAACCATCACAACCACTGTCAAATTTATTATAGATCATCCGCTGTAGTTCGAACAATAAATTGTTAAAAGTTGTTTAGTTCATCTCAGTGTAGTTCATTCTTCCCGCGGAATTAACAATCATGTTTATTAGGAAGAAATAAATGCTTCACACTCATTTCCAAGAAATAAAGAGTTGTGGGTCCCTTCATTAGGAAATTTGATTAGGTACTGGTTGCTAAGGACGCAAAACGGAGGACAACTCGAAGAAATGAACAACCATCGTATTTTGGTCAGGTAAAATTGAAGTTTAGGCCTCTTTTACGATCTCATAGGGAGAGAACATTTTGTCGTACTCTGGGTGGTCTAATTCGATTCTAAAAATTCGAAACTATTTTAAATTGATGAAAAAACAATATCTTTGGATAGACATTTTTTGAGCTAGGGCATTTTAAAAATTTCAACCCTTAGAAGTGACTGACGACAACCAAAAGCTTCGGGGCAAGAACTAGACCCCAAATGGAGCCCATATACCAAATTTCATCAAAATCGGTCCATGGGAACTACCTAACAACTAAGGAAAATGCCGCATACGGACGGCAAAATTTTCATTCGATTTTCGGATTCCATCTTGAAACGTAAACCAACAAAATTTAATTTTTTTTTTTGGGGGGGGGGGGGGGTAAACTTTTTTTTCTTGGTCGATTCCTAAGGTTCACTATTGAAAATAATAAACCAAAATTATGCACTCAACTCCGTAGGTTAAGGTTACATTTTCAGCATACCTACATATCGTATTGTATGGTCAGGGTGGGGGTAAAATATCGTATAATAGTACCAGAATAAGAATTTCCACATCGCCCTGTTTCCGAAAAGTTCTCACACAACTATCTATTGTTGGTATGGTCGGTTTTGGGGGTAAAATACGTAATAGTACCTGATTATGAATTTCCACATCGCCCTGATCCCGAAAAGTACTAATTTGAAATTATATAGATACATTTTTAATTCAAATTATTTTGTATATTTACCTATTAATTTAATAATATTAAAATAATAAAAAGATACATGTAGGTACAAAAAAATTAAAATAAAAAATAAAAAATTTTGAATGAAAATACATTTTTTTAGATGGTAATGGTTCAAGTGTTGAGATAGATACTTGAAGGTTGAAATTTTAATCAAGTACTTCGCACAGCATCATCCTCATAATGTTTATGGATTCGAGAAAGCAGAAGGTAGAAGGGATTTTGGAGGACAGGGCCCAGTAAGAATTTCGTACGACGTTGCCAGATCCACGCCAGTGGCAACGCTGTACTACACCAGTACTCTGTGGGGCCTCGAGATTGAAGGGGTAGAATTATAAACCTCCCCTTTGACTCCCCTTTTTCGGAGGGTCAGAGATGGATCGTAGTTCAGCTCCCGCCCACTGGTAGCGCACGTGACCAGGGCCCCTTTTTTGAGCGCTTCTTCCAAAATAATGGAACTTTGTCTTCACGTAATCTCCGTTATTTTACAAGTTAGAATTGTCCTCTTTGAATTTTCAGAGGTTTTAGTCTCCTAAAAAGTTCCATACGAAGAGTTTTTATCAAAAACAAATTTTAAATAGAATTCAAATTTTCTATTTTTTTCAAATTTCAATTTTTTTGACATTTTGGCCCGTATGTATGAAGTATTCAATATTTAATGAATTTAGAAATTTTTTGTGAGAGGAGAAAATGAACACTAACAGAGAAAACGTGAAGATAAGGGAAACTAGTGAGTCCCGCGCCCCCTTAATACAAACGTTTTAGTTCACAACCAGTGTGGTTTATTTAGTTCTCATTCCCGAGGTAAACTTTTCTTCTAAAAGGTTCTTCGTGATTTCGTCGATTCTGCAAACCTTCGTTAAATTGTAGAAGAGCAAGTGAGTATAATGTCTCTTCGAAGCGCGCAAACAGTTCCAGAGTACAGGTTCTCGGTTTAACGATGAGAACGACATAGCAGATGGTAAAGAAATTTCCCTGTCTTAAACTCAACACCATTCTTGTGGCATTGATTCCATGTCCTCAAATGGTGACAATCGCGGCCGTAGGACGTATGCAAGGGATAGTTCTTACCCTCGCAATAAAGCAACAAAAATCCCAGATTTCATCTCTTCTGCCAAAGGGTTGGTTATGTTATCGATATCCATAAATAAATCATTAATAAAGAATAACGTACAATTTTAACTTTAAACTTTAATTATTTGAATGAATAGCTACTAGGAATACTGACGTACTTGTAATTTTTCATGTCGTTCTCCGTAAGGATACCTCCAAGTCCTTTCACATCCTCTACAAAGACTTTGGTCAGGGAGCCGCCGTGTAACGTAAGTCCTCCATCTAGAGCGATCCGCTCGTAAGTTCTGCAAAGTAATTTAGGACTCACAGTAGAGCCCCACCTCTTGAACTCTCCTGTACTATTAACAACGAACCAGGATCTATGAACAAAAAAATTAATTAAATTTTCTTCTTTTAATAAACATGTCAATGAAAGTAATATGCATGTCTAGCCAGGAGTGACATGAAACATAATGTCATTTAAAAAAATTTTATCCTACGCCAGACTATTATCCTACCGAAGCCATTTGTTCCCTTGCAGCCCAGTACAATTTGGAAGTTTTTGGCCATCTGGTATTGTGTCCTTTGCCAGTAAATCTGCCGCTCATTGCCCTGGATGCAATCCATTGGACGGTGACAGTGACTCCCTGTACAGTGCCTTTCTAAAGCTGGCACCTCACCTTAAGGGGGTTTCAGTCGGTCGCTATTCGTTCCTCGTTCTGGCTTAATATTTCCATAAATTTGAAATTTTCAAGGATTTTCAAAATTCATTAGTGCAGGAGTCTAGATAATTGAAAAACTAAAAGATTGCCGCTGGAATCATCAAATTCGGATAATAATTGCCAGAGAATAATGGGAAAACCCGTTTTTTCAGTTAGGTTTTTCCCTTTTTTTCTGGCAATGGGGTATTTCAGTCAATTTTTCTTTCAAAAGAGCATGGGTCAGGAACAACTCCAGTACTCTGTGGTCAGGAATAACGTTATCGGGTCTGTTCGTCGAGAAAACGTTTGGAAGAAATGAGGGAAGCTAATGAAAGTTGAAGATTTGAATGATGTGACGTAGTAAGTTGAGACATATTAAGTTGCTGACCTTGGATACACACACCTGCGCCGTTGTGTGTGGGGAGAGTCTGGCCCCGGACGCGCAACTGCCGCACCTCTAGCGAGAATATAAAGAACTCTTCGCCATCTTGCTCACTGCGAGGGGTTTGTTATCATCGTAAATAATGTTATCAACCGTCATTTTCACGCGTAGGTTGTTGAAGCACTCAAAGTAACGAGCTTTTTCTAAGTTCCCAGATTTCGAATTATTACGGTAAGGTAGTTGATGAAAGTTTCCTAGTATTCTAGGTAGGGGCGCTGTTGTCGCACATCTGACAGACTCTCCCTTAGTGTGTGTGCGTTCATGGAGGCCTGCCTTTTTTCAAACGTGTGATCTCTTTAATTAATTTGTCTACCACATGTTATAGTATCACTGGGCAAAAAGTTGGAGTATAGAGGTTTTCAATGGTGCTGAATTCAAATTTGAGTCAAAAACCTGAATTTCCGACCCACCAAAATACCCCATTACTGTTCGATTTTGATGATTTAGCAGCAATCTTTTAATTTTTCAACTACCTAGACTGCTGCACTAATACATTTCAAAATCCTTGAAAATTTCAAATTTAGGTACAACTTTTAAAGGTTTAGCGCCTGAAATTTATGGCAATATTAACCCAGAATGAGGAACGAACAGCGACCGACTGAGACTCCCTTAAGAGTATTCCGCGACAGAAAATCACTGCGTCCCATTAGGGCCAGTATGGCAACCAGGGAATCTATAAACAGTGTAACCGTGTGCTTTCCATGAGATGTGATCATTTGGGTGGCTAAGAGGACGGAAAGTATTTCTTCATCAAAACTGGTAGCCAGGGCTCGTACAGTAGCAACAAATTGTTGCTGGGCACTGTGCACCTCAATCCCTCATTAAGCTGGCCGTCCACTAGGTCGACAGCGTGGCGCGGCGCGACGCGAAATTCTTGAGCTCCGTCCACTGGAGCGGATAAAACTTTTCGACCCGCCGTTTTGCCACGTCGAGTGAAGGTGCCATCTCAGGAAAATGTCGGGCATAGATATTATGTTTTCATCGGATGACGAAAAAACTTCTTCGTCTTTAAATGAACATTTAATGTTCATTTTAGTTGCAGCTTTGGGAGCAGAAGAAGAGGACCAAATCGGTGGGAAAAGGAGAAGATTTTGGGTCCATCTAATAAAGAGGATGGACCTGGGGGAGCACAATCACCTGTTCCAAGATTTGCTAAGAGACGAGCAAACGTTTATTAAGTATTTTAGAATGTCGAGGGGGAAGTTTTTCGAGCTTCACACATTGATTAAGCCTCATATACAAAAGCAGAACACTGACGAAAATGACAGAGGTCGACAATTTTTCGCTTCGCCCTCCGTCCACTAGGTCGACAGCGCGGCGTGGCGTGACGCGGCGCGGAGCCGCGCTCCAGAAGTCTGGAGAGCGGCAGATTGCGAAAAATTTTCGACCCGCTCCGCGCCGTCTGTCGACCTAGTGGACGGGCACGTTTATTCTTGCTCTACTGAAGCATCCGTAAAGATGTGGAACCACACAGGCTCAGGGGATCAGGAATGTATCGTCAATGGCTCCCAGGTCATATGGTCTTCCTTAGTCCTTCTTGTTAGGAGGAAAGCAGGTAGTTTGGCCATTTCCTGGTTAATAAAGCAACTCTCTCTAGTGGTTGGTTCAAGAAACTACTTCCACGTCATCATTTCAAGCAACTTTTTACTTTCTAGGCTGAATCCCGACTGATTGCAATAATAAGCCGTTAGGTGAGAGTTACCTTAAATTTGGATCGAGTCTGGGAGTTTCTGGTCTGAAGTTCAAAGCATCTCTTTGTGGTTTAGACATCTCATAGCCGTTGTAACACAAGTCCACCGATGGCATCACCAGCTCTCTCCACGGCAAGCGACCGAACTTCTTCCAAACTTCCCAGTACCCTTTCAACTCCCCGGGAACACCCACCGCCAAACATCCTGAAATAGAGAAGCAATGATGAATAAGGCCTTCGTCGGGCAATTAAGGTAATCCTCTAATTTAATGAGTTACCACCTGTACGAGAAGGCTCGTAAAGAGATTCGCCCCTGCTATCACAGAACATGTCGCTGTGCGCAGCTTGAGGAGCGCTCTCTCTAGCTACAATGCTGAAAGCTCTTTTCTCATAGCGCATGTACACAGTCATGAACACTCCACCTCCGAGTCCCATAGCCTTAGGTAAAGCAGCAGTAACAAATCACAAAGCCACAACGTTCATAAATGACTTAGTATAAAATATAAAATAATGGTGTCAGCGCAAGACAACGGTCTAGAACTCCACAGGAGTACGTCACAATAACCAATGCAAACAAGGTACCTCCATATTAACGATGCCATTACACAGTAGAGTAGCAACAGCAGCATCCACAGCACTCCCATTCTTCTTCAGTATATTTCTGCAAGTTATGACGTCATTTTATAAACGTCTATAATTCCTATTCAGTTTATAAAACCTATGCAAAACAGTACTTCCGTTACCTGCCGATTTTAGAGCAAGGGACACTATCTGAACTGACAGCAGCTTTTCTGTATGTTTTGAGAACTGAGAGAGAGGGAGGCCTCTCAAACTCCGGATCAGTCAATTCCAGTTTTGGTTTTGGATTCTACAAAAGGCACAAAACAACAAAATTTTTAAACAATACAATTGGTTTAATTATACCGCCAAATCAATTTTATAGTCAAAATGATCAAGGTAGAAATAAACAGATTCATTTTCCTGCCGCATTCTGCAATCCACTTCAGGATAATGAGGAATTTCACCATGTCGGAATTTCCTATTTTTGACCCCAAAATCGGATTCAGCACCTCGAAAAACCTCCTAAGGCAAACTTTCAGCCCGTACTTCCTAATTTACGAATAAACAAAACAATGTAGAAAATACGAATGTTTAAAAAAACCGGGAAAATGACGTCATGCTGGAATAGTTCATTTATGGCCGCTTGAAGCGCTGAGATCGAGAAATCCATAGTCCCCAGATGCAAAATTTCATGAAACAGTAAAGTTCGAAATCGAAAAAATGAAGAAAAAATAGAAAAAGCAAGATGGGGAAAATTAGGTTTCCCCTGTTTTTGTGTGACAACTTTTCTCTTAGAAAACACGATTTTGTCATCCCAATGGGCGACACTGGGAGGAGACGGCGATCTGAACAGCCCAATCAGCGAGCGTTCCCACTTCACGTCCGTTTTCCCGGTTAGTTTTGAAATCAAAAATTTTGATTATCTGCCAAGAATAACAGGAGACTTATTTTCCGAAATGAGCCCGATTTTCATCTATCCCACACCATTAACTATTCAGGAAAAATGCAAACAGAATTCGGTGAAATTCCTCATTGTACCCATTTGAAGAAATAGATAACAATCTTTGTTCTGCCTCTATGAGAGCAAACCGTTGCTTGACAGGAGTATATTCTCACTTGGACTCGAGCTGCGTTATTTCATTTGTCAATTTGTTTTTCTTTTAACTTCTAAACTTGATGATTGTCAAAATCGTGTTATTTAAGAGGAAAGTTATCAAACAAAAACAGGGGAAACCTAATTTTCCCCATCTTACTTTTTCTATTTTTTTTTTTCTTCAGTTTTTCGATTTTGATCTTTACTGGTTTTGTGAAATGTTGCATCTGGGGACTATAGATTTCACGATCTCAGCGCTTCAAGCGGCCGTAAATGAACTATTCCAGGTTGACGTCATCCTCCCAGTTTTTTTAAACGTTCATATTTTCTACATTGTTTTGTTTATTCGTAAATTAGGAAGTATGGGCTGAAAGTTTGCCTTAGGAGGTTTATCGAGGTGCTGAATCTGATTTTGGGGTCAAAAATCGGAAATTCCGACATGGTGAAATTCCTCGTTCTAGGATCTTTGGTGTACACCAAAAAAGCCTTTGAACGTCAATCTTGTTCAAAATCAAGATGTACATAAATAAACATAATATTGAGACAGGTAATTTACTTTACAATGATAATAAATCAATCTAACCAACCAACCTCTACGTAAAAATAGAGCCGCGTAACTCCGCATAATATGGCTGCCAAGGAAGCAAGGATAATTGCAAAAGTTCGGATATATTCCCTCCATGATAACACGTTGTTGTTTCTGCAATAAACATTGAATATAGTAAACAAGAACCAACAAACCAAGGAGAATTATATCAAATATTATTCTACTATTGTATAGTGATATTACCAGAAAACTGTCTAACTATGGTTCTGGGCCCACGACCAGTTATTACCAGGAAACTCAGATGAAGAAACAAAACCACTAGAAGCAAAATAACTTCGATACCGGATAAAATGACTGTACACACTGTAGCAGTTCTGCAAGGTGCTCCAACCATGGAGACGTAACAGTTGCTCAATGCTACCCTCCTCTATGATAAAGGGAGGGGGGGGGGGGGCTATTCGAGAGGGAGTGATCATTTGGTGTTTCACCACGTCGTGCATGAACTCGTCACTTTCACTCCCTGACGCAGACTAATTCAGTGTGTCGTAAGATGAGCTGAGCGGCGATTCACAAGGTGTGCTACACCGTGCTTCACCTAATGAGTTACCCAGTGTGTCTTTGGTATCATTGGGGGTTCCGAACTGCAAGTCTGAGCATGTTTTATCGTGTCTCATCCACGTGGTGTTCACCGTGTCTTCTCTGATGTACAGCTGCTCCCATAGTGCAAGACCACAGAGTACTGGAGACAAGTTAACAGAGGAGAAAGCTAATGTTAAAATGGCGTGCAAGCATTTTTGAGGCTGCCTCAGTTGCACCGGGCGCATACGCGAAGCTCCCCATAGACGATTTTTTATACGTGAAGCTCCCTGCTTCCTTTCTCTCCATATACGTGAAGCTCCCCGCTTCCTTTCTCTCCATGTACGCGAAGCTCCCCGTCACCAATGATAAGGAAGCTTTGTGAACAAAGAATGCATGAATAAATTATCGTATATTAGCAATAAAAGACCAGTTCGGCCATGGGTAGGAACTTAATTTTAATCACAGAATATTGTGAGCGTCGTCTGTAAGTAACGTTATATCGAGTAGTTACATCAAAATGGTCAATCATAGGGAATCAACTCTACTTAATATGGTCATCGTCAAACATCAAATTTCGGCTAGTATTTAAGGGAAACAATATTGATAAATTTGGCAAGGGTGATGCAGCGCGAATCGTACTTGTCAATCAATTTCTGTAACCACAGGTTTTTTTTATCGATCTACTTCGTCTATAATTTCCCTCCTCTGTATTAATCTTGATGTAAACATCGGTTTGGTATTTGACTAAAGCATCAAAAAACACAAATATGTTAGGGTGGATGCCGATGAAATTGTCCTTGAATTGTGCTTGAAAACTTTCGCATATGTTGGTTGTGCTCAGTGTGCAGTCACTCACCCGGCTGGCCCACATCTCGGGGGGGTACAATGCACTGTCACCAATGTAGTCCATACAGGTGGGCTTTTTCACTCGGTGCGGAAAGTATCCAACCGCAGAATGCCTCCTCGACTTCAGTGGGGTTGACCATAGGTAAAACAAAGGACCAACGCAGCCAATCGCCGATCTCGGGATCATCGCGTACACCCATTCTCTCGCCATGGGAGGCTTCGCGTATGCCTGATAGAACTTGCCGGGGAGCATCGAGTACATTGCAAATTACTTTCACTTCAGACCGGGAGCTTCGCGTAGTCACCCGTTGCACCATCTACTTTCAGCTAAAGAACTACCACGGAAACTGAAGTAGTGGGGGGGCACACTCTTCATGCCACTTCTTTTCAAATCCTTTCGAATAACCAGAGATTGATAATTTTTCATTTCAGCATCATTTGGATTTGCAAGAATAATTTAGAAAAACCAATCTGGACGAAAGGTGATTTCCAAGTTGCCCTAACAATGGGGTATTTCGGTGGGTCGGAAATTCAGGTTTTTGACCTCAAATTTGGATTCAGCACCCTTGAAAACCTATATACTACAACTTTAAGCCCAATGATACAATAACATGTGGTAGAAAAATTAATTAAAGAGATCACACGTTTGAAAAAGGCGGGCCACTATAAATGCACACACACTAGGCAAGGACTACGCCGCGGACAACGCCACGCGCGTGTGTGAGTACTATTTTGTAGTATCCATGAGGTCTTCCAAGGGTTTCTGTGCATGGATACTTTTTTCAAAGACAGTTGGCTAGCTACATCACGATTGGCTAACTACGTCACACCATTCAAATCTTCAACTTTCCTTAGCTTCTCTGATTTTTTAAAAACATTTTCTCGACGAACAGACCCGATTACCGTTATTCCTGAGCCATACGCTTTTGAAATAAAAAATAAAAAAAATTGACCGAAATACCCCATTGCTGTTGTCCCGATTCCTAGTAGTTCAAATGTTCAATCGACAACTGGCATCCATAGAAACGTTTAAAACCCAGTACCTATATTATGGAAAATCGCTCAAATTTTTCATAAATATCGAGAATATAACTAAATGTTATCAAATTAATTACTTAGATGCGAAGGAGAGAATATGTGTTAAACAAGGTGACTTGTTGCAATGATGTTGAGAGAACGCAATCAAGAACGCTATCTCTTGCACTCATCTAGAACTACGTCCTGGAGCTCCACCAATCAGAACGCTTCTAGGGCTCCCAGCTTCAGCTTTCAGCCCAGTGTGCAAGACTCAAGCTGATACACACCGAGGGGAAGGAGAGAACCTTGTAACCTTCAAATCCTCATTTACAACATTTTGGCTGTTTACCTAAGCAAGGAAAACTCAGGACTTAAGTCTGACAGTATGAGCAGCAAACCTGTGTTTGTGAACTCTAACCCTGTTGAGATCCTGGCTCCCCCATGAAACAGTTAAAATAGTTTCATACCTGGTTAATTTGTGATTGGAAATCACTTGGGCAGGCCTGGATTTACGGGTTGGGTTATTGGAGCGCTTTCTCAATTCGTCTTGGTCTCGTTTTCCCATTGATACGACTTATTTTTCCTCATCAACGCATGATAGGTATCTTGTTGATTGGTGCAGAGATTCTCGTCTTTACAGGAATACTGAAAAATAAATATATTTTTATTGAGTAAGTTAGTAAATAATTTAGCATCTGTTTTCTACATATGTACCTAGTTTGTAATGCTGAATCAAATAAAACCCACTGAAGATTGAAGTAGAGGTGTGTCGGTACAGCTGTACCGGGACTGTGGAACCGAGTATCAACTTGTAGCGGTTCCATGCAGTGACAAAAACTCAGCCCTAACTGGTCCAGTTCTACCAGTCCAGTTCCACAGACCGATAAGATATCTTGGAACCACTCTGGATCGGGAATGGATCTTTCAGACCAGTAAGGATGGAACTTGTCTACAGTTCAGTTCCATGTACCGGGAAGCGCTCTTGCCGATTCCATGGACGTTAAGATATCATGGAGAATGGCTCTGGACTGGGAGGGGTTTTGGACCAGTAAGCATGGATTTTGCTCTCAGTTCTGTTCCATGTTGTAGCTGGAAGCGCCCTTACTATTTCCGTGGACAGAGAATATAATAGTATCATAGAATGGCTCTTGAGCAGTGTTTGAACTCTATTATCTTGTTTATGGAAGGATACCAAGTTGTGCACCGACCTGACTCTCACCTTTCCTATTGTTAACTCCTCTCTCCTTGTTCCCACTTCACATCAACCCCAATCCCCCCCCCCCCCGTTTCTGCTAAGTCTCGGCAATTCAAGTTTCGCAAACCGGAGTGATTATCTCGCGGTCTACCTTCCTGCCAGAAGAACAGAAGCACGTAACACCAGCCAGCCAGCTGCCACGCTAAGTCTCGAGCACACAGGTGAACCCCTCATCAAATTATTATATTCCTCTGCTTCATCCATATTTCCTTTACAGCTTGGTATCAGGGATTTTCTCTTTCTTATATTTCAAATCAACATTATTAAAGTTGCTTTTCTCTATCTCTTAAAAAACGTAGAATTGGTCTTTCAATTTCACAATTACAGTCCATTATAAATTTATCATTCTCCGGACCGAACAAGCGGGAAGAGATCTTCTAGACTGGTTAGCATGGAATTTGTCTCCTGTATTATTATTCTATCATTTATAATAAATTGTCTCTTTTGTAACACTTGTTCAAATTCCTTCCTTTTAGCGAATCTTCAAGAAAAATGATGGTATTGTATTGCAAGTTGAGATCATAAGCAAGGAAGAAAGATAGGGATTTGACTGCCTGCTTCATCCATGTCATGAGAGTGGGATTTGACTGCCCTCGGGAGGCAGTACTAGTAATGGAACTATACCGGTAATTTGGAATAGTTACATCTTTGTCACTGTAACCGTTGGAACCGTTCCAGGGAAATACATGGACCAACACACACCTAGATTAAAGGATCTCAATCTCTCTCATGGACTTCGTCTTTTACTGGAGAAGAACAAAGCTGAATGAAACCACAGAAGAGAGTATTCATAATAATGGCGACAGAAATTTCTCTCTTTTAAAGATAGAAACTAGATACTACATACTTGTAGGTATTTGCCTTAATTAGAGATCAAATTAGCAGCTACTGAAATGATAAGAGATCTGATCAAAAAGTTCCAGGCGAGCCAGAGGACTCTGGTGACGTCACGCCCCTTCCCAGCCGTGGAGCGTGAGGCACAGGTCTGAAAGCTGAATCTGGGAGCCCGAGAAGCGTTCTGATTGGTGGAGGAGCTCCTGGACGTAGTTGAATTGAATACTTTTCTCCAGTACTCAGTGGCGTGAGCCCACCTCCTCTCCTATACTCACCTTGGGTCCTTCCAAACAACACAGGGAACGCCTCTGCAATCGGCCTCAAAAATTAGAATAACTACGTTATATACAATAATTAGGAACTTACGTTATATACAATCGTAAATACTCGACCTGCTACTTGATGAGGAGATACGTGGGTTTTTGCGCCGGTGTGTAAATTCCATTCCGATGGGAAAGACGGCTATCGAAACCCACAAAATGAAATGGGTGATAAACATGCAAGAGCTGATCCAGTTTGTGTCCATGAATACTTTTTTGATGTACGCACTCCTCCAACTGTTACTTGGCGAAGAAAATAACTAAAACCATCGTAAAAACATGCGTTTTCAGCCAAGAAAAATACAAAATACACGAAAGAGAAGGGGAGGAGAAGATACACAGACAGCAGACGTTAAGGGTGGTGTGTGTGTGAGTAATTCTTCAATTTTATTGCCATGGAAGTTCGAAGTAGGGATTATTCGTAAGGCATTCCCTTGTAGTCTTGCAGTTCCTTTTGTGTCTCTTCGTTTTAGTTGAGCTGCACATGAGTATTATATTCAGTGGTGTTAGTAAGTAGTGTTACATATCGATACCTTAAAGCACAAAGGCGCTATGTCCAAAAACGAAGTTTTGAGAAAAACGCAAAAGAAATTATCACTAAAGCAAAATTCCTAAAATAATGGCTATTTTCACTAGACTCTTTAATTTCCTCAATAAATTTTCAAGCTATTATCGTCAAGAAAACTCAATAATAATTTTTTAAAATTTGAGTTTTTCTGAAATTAAAAAATAAAAAATGTGGAAGGTGGATGGACATAGCTCCTTTGTGCTTTGAGTTATTGATATATTCTTATTTGTACAAAATATTATTATTATTATAAAATTACATTGTTATTCCATCAAAATTATAACCAATACAAATTACAACTTAATTACATGATATATTATTCATATAGGTAATATTTATTATTTTTACAAATGTACCATCCTTATTATATTATTTTTACAAAATACAAGGTTAACGCTTCAAAATACAATTCGAATTTTGTTGTTTTTTATTTATTTTTAAAAATTTATTCATTTTTCTAAAATTATTTTTTTAAGTTATTAAATTTTTTTTTAACAAAATTCACGATTTTTTCATCATTAGGCATTTAGATTTTGCTTCCGAGTCTACTAAGGTAGCGGAAGCTTTGTTTTCACTTTTCAAGCACGAAAAAAAAAGTTCTCCAAAATCAAAATTTTCACTCGCGTTTTGCGTTTTAGACCTTTCTGAACAATTTTGGTTCAGTGTCTGTCTGTCAGTGTGTCTGTCTGTCTGTATGTCTGTGTGTCTGTCATGAATTCCTTGTAACGCGCATAACTATACGAAGTTATTGTCCGATTTCAATGAAATTTTCAGGGATTGTGCGGGTTGGTGTGTAGACGGTCCCCTATGAAAATCATCATCCCCGGACTGATAGAAGCGACTGCGCATGCGCAAACGTGAATTCCTTGTAACGGCCATAACTTCCACTTTTTCTACTCGATTTCGATGAAATTTTCAGGGATTATGCGGATTAGGTTGTAGATGGTCCCCAATGAAGATCACCACCTTCGGACAGATAGTAACCACTGCGCATGCGCAAACGTGAATTTCCTTGTAACATCCATAATTTCTACATTTTCTATCCGATTTCAATGAAATTTTCAGGGATGTTACAGATAGTATTTAGATGGTCCCCTATGAAAATCACCACCTTCGGACTGATAGTAGCCACTGCGCATGCGCAAACGTGAATTCCTTGTAAAGGCCATAACTTCTACATTTTCCATCCGATTTCAATGAAATTTTCAGGGATGTTACAGATTAACTTGTTTTGATGTTTTGAGATTAACTACTATGCATCGGATCATCTATACAATCGGGTTATGGATACGAGGAAGCTATGTGCCACACCCACTTGGCATTTTTTGTGATGAACAGTGATCTTCATAAATTTTCCTTCCCCATAGTGGTTGTGATGGTTATTGGTTGTAGTGATTATTACTGATGATAATTGTATTTATTCACCTCGAACAGCTAATGTAATGAATCGGACCGATTCTCGAATTTTTGAATCGATTCTCCAATTCTTCAGAGAAAAAAAAATCTAAAAATATCGATTTTTTTAAAGAATTGATTTTTATAATAATCGATACTTTTTGCCATCTTTATTTTGGCTCTTCTGAAGTCGGTCAAAAAACGTACAGAACACGGCGAAACTCGGGAACGGGCTCCCGCAGCCAACGTTTAACGGGTTTAGGAGGTTGCGATTGGTCTCATTAACCTCTGAGGTGTCCCCCCTACAAAGTAAAGGCCCGAAAAAAAATTGTTAAGCCTCATTTTTTTTCGAGTGTTAAAATGTAAGGGAAAACACGAAGAAAAACGTTAAGAACCGGTGTTTTGTGGTACGTTTTGTGAAAAATAGAGAGTTTAACGCAACTTTACTCAAAAACTAAGTACATATTCGGATTCTGCAAGAAATTTTCTATAAGTCTGAGTAATTTTTGAGAAGAAGATTGCTCAATAAAAAATTAAGAAAAGTGAGAACTAAAGAAATCGTAAAACTAGTTTTATCTTGTATATTCGAGATAAACAAAAAACCCCTCGCACGCTCGCAAAAAAACCCCCTTTGACATAAATCAATTTGAATTTTTGGCCAACTTTTGGCAACTCAATTTGAACTTTCGGCAAATCCATTACCTACGTTTCGACAACTAATGGAGTCCTTGTCCACCTTTATTCCTCCTACAATGTTCAATAAAGTGTTTTTTCTCTCTCACTAAAAAAAAAAAAACTGACGTCATATTCGGATTTAGCGCACCAAATACCTTAAGAAAAGTGGTCAGAGAACGGAGCAGCCCGACCACCCCTAAATTTTGTAATCTTGCGCAATTAATGTTTAAAATTAATTAATAAAATAAAATTCAATGAAAAAAATGCCGAGTTTTTATAATTTTATTTCGTTCACTGACCCCATTTAGCTTGGCACGGTGTCGTTTACGACACCTCCTAAATGAGGAACTTCACCGAATTCTGTTTGCATTTTTCCAGAATAGTTGATGGTGGGGGATTAGAATAGTGCCAATTTTTCATTTTCGTCATTTTGTATTTATTTCAATATTAACAAAGGGGAAAACACAAAAAAAAAAAAAAAACGAAAAAATTCCCAGTAGACGGGAATTTGATGACTAGGTTAGGATAAGTAAGCAGAAAATTAAGCATGCTGCAAAGTGTTAAGATCTAGGATTAAGTGAAATAACTAAAATATTTGTAATTAATACTGATGTTCAAAAGGTCAATAATAACTCTGTATTCTATAAAAATGGGAAATTACATGCAACATGAAAAGGCCCATGATGGCAAAAACTTTAATTAAATAAATCCTTCTAATGTATGTTTTTGATAAATAAATGCTTTAACTCTCTCTCTCTCTCTCTCTCTCACTCTCTCTCTCTCTCTCTCTCTCTCTCTCTCTCTCTCTCTCTCTCTCTAACTTTGCCAAGCTAAGGGTTGATAATCTAGAATTTATTTTAATTTAATCTAAAAAAAAACTTTTTTTAATAACAAGCTTTTCTTTTTGTTCATAAAATGAACTAAAATGTTAGAAATAAATTACTTCTAATAAGAAATAAAACTTTTTATAAATAACAGCGTGTTACATTGTGACAGCAAGAGGAATAAGAAGATAATAAATGTAACACGCTGTTATTTATAAAATTGGGACTGTGATAAAGAGTTTTATTTCTTATTAGAAGTAATTTATTTTTAACTTTCCTTGCGACTCCTCTCGTCTCCTACTCCTCCTACCTCCGACTCCTCTAACTCCTACCGAATCCCACCCCCTCCAAAACCTCTCACATCAGATTCCTCCGACTCCTCTCCTCTCCTACTCCTCCTACCTCCGACTCCTCTAACTCCTACCGAATCCCACCCCCTCCGAAACCTCTCACATCAGATTCCTCCGACTCCTCTCGTCTCCTACTCCTCCTACCTCCGACTCCTCTAACTCCTACCACCTCCCACCCCCTCCGAAACCTCTCACATCAGATTCCTCCGACTCCTCTCGTCTCCTACTTCTACTACCCCCGACTCCTCTAACTCCTACCGCCTCCCGGACCCTCCGAAACCTCTCACATCAGATTCCTGCGACTCCTCTTCTCCTACTCCTCCTACCTCCGACTCCTCTAACTCCTACCGCCTCCCACCCCCTCCAAAACCTCTCACATCAGATTCCTCCGACTCCTCTCGCCTCCTATTCCTCCAACCTCGACTCCTCCAACTCCTACCGCCTCCCACCCCCTCCGAAACCTCTCACATCAGATTCCTCCGACTCCTCTCGTCTCCTACTCCTCCTACCCCCGACTCCTCTAACTCCTACCTCCTCCCAAACCCTCCAAAACCTCTCGCATCAGATTCCTGCGACTCCTCCCGTCTCTGATTCCTCACCTCCCGCCTCCTCCGATACCTCTTGCCTCTGATTCCTCTGTTTCCTCTGGTCTCCTACTCCTCCTATCCACGACTCCTCTAACTCCTCCCGTCTCTGATTCCTCGGCCTCCTCCGAAACCTCTTGCCTCTGATTCCTCTCGTCTCCTACTCCTCCTATCCACGACTCCTCCTGCCTCTGATTCCTCCGGCTTTTCCCGCCTACCGCTTCCTCCCAATTGGCGACGTACAAGTAAGGTTAGGGTTTTATGTATTAGACTAGCTGAAATAGAGCAGGCAAAAACAAATCCTAAATATAACACGAAATTTAATTAGAAAAAAAGTTTGATGTCACGGACTAGAATCAAACCCGGGTTAAAAAGTGAAACCTAACATTCAATAAACATGAATGAGCATAATGAACTGAAAAGAATGAACAAACCTAATTTTCTTTCAAGAATCAAATAAAAAATGCCAAGAATCCGAAAGAACTGTTTAAAATTTTCAAAGAGCAAGGAATAGGTAAGATTAAAAACACTAATAATGACGATCCTAGCGTTGATTTAGATGGCCTTAATGACTATTTCTGTAAATTAGGTAGCGATCAAAATATCGATCCCGAACTTTTGAGCTATTATGCGCGGATAGCCACAAACGATGGAGCTAAGTTTGATTTTGCACCGGTTACCTCAGACGAAATCATATTAGCTATAAAAAGCATTTCATCCCAGGCCATGGGCCCTGACAACATATCGTGTATTTTAATAAAATTAATAGCAGATAAAATTATAAATGTTCTCGTTCACATTTTTAATTTTTCATTAACTAATGGAATCTACCCACATGTATGGAAAAGTGCGTTCGTACTCCCGCTAATGAAGAAAAATCCTGCTGTGAATTTCTGTGATTTTCGGCCAATCACTTTAATAAGTGTCTTGGCCAAAATCTTGGATAAAGTAGTGTATTTCAAGTTTTCTGCGTTTGTCGAACAAAACTCAATTCTTGACGAATACCAATCTGGTTACCGAAAACATTTCAGTACTCAAACTGCTCTGATAAAAGTAACCGATGATATTCGAGAAAATATCGATAAAAGTGAATTAACGCTATTTGTAAGCCTTGATCTCAGCCATGCATTTAATAGCCTTGATCATCAATTGTTTTTGTCCATACTTAAGTCAATAGGCTGTACCGACCTGGTGATATCATGGTTTAGGTCATATTTAAGTGGCAGAAAGCAATGTATTAGGACGACTAATGGTACCACCTCATCTTGGTCTACGCTTGTAAGAGGAACACCGCAAGGTACCACGCTGTCGAGCCTGGTTTTTGCTCTGTACTTGAATCGCATCTCTGACGCTATTTTAACATGCAAACGAAGTCTGTACGCAGATGATTTGAACTTATATCTATCAACCAAAATCGACAGTTTGAATTCAAATATAGAACTTGTTAACGAGGATCTTAAGAACTTGTCGAGCTGGTTCAAGAGACATGGGTTGGTGGTTAACCCACGAAAGAGCACCAGTATTATTTTTGGCCACTCTCAGTTGTTGGCAAATGTGTCACAATCGGAAGTGCCCAGACTCGAAATAAACAACGAACCGCTTGAGTATTGTAATGAGGTTAAATGTCTTGGTATTATATTGCAACAGAATCTTTCGTGGAGTAGCCAAACAAATAGAATATGCAGTAAGGTACGATCTCAACTGTATGCACTGAATAAACTACTAATTTATAGATCGTTGAACATCAAAAAAAGTCTGTTTCAAGCAATGATAATGCCGCATTTATCTTACTGTCTTTCAGCTATGTGTGACATGAATTCTGAATGCAGGCAGAAGTTACAACGACTACTGTATTCAGCCGTGAGGTTTATCTTGAATTTGAAGTTTGATGATCGGGTATACGACAAATTTAAGAAACTGAGAATTCTGAAAATTGAAGATCTGATTCAATTTAGCATTTTAACAACGATGCACCGCATAATTTCCTATAAAAAGCCAATGTATTTAAATGACAAATTTCAGACTTTCTCTACAGTCCATGATTTAAACACTAGAAACAAAGATACAAATTTCCGTTTGCCATCATGTAAAACCTCTGCATATCACGAATCTTTTCTCTGCAGAAGTATTTTGTACTTTAATGGGTTGTCCCAAGCTCTGAAGGAGATCAAAACCTATGACTCTTTTAAGATTAATTTGAAGAATGATTTATTTTCACGCTATTAGCACTTTTACTGTAAAGTCTAGTGCTTAAACGCGATTCTGCTTATACCTACTATATTGTCATTTCAAACACTTTTTCAGTTTTGTACTGTCATTGTTTTACCATCTAATTAGCCGTAGTACGTAGACGTAATTTCAGTTTTGTACCTATTTTATGTTCTGGTTAGGTGTAAGAGTGGTCGCTCAGCGACCAAATCTCGCCAGATTGTATAATAAAGACGTTATTCATTCATTCTCTCTCTCTCTCTCTAATTTTGCCAAGCTAAGGGTTGATAATCTAGAATTTATTTTAATTTAATCTAAAAAAAAACTTTTTTTAATAACAAGCTTTTCTTTTTGTTCATAAAATGAACTAAAATGTTAGAAATAAATTACTTCTAATAAGAAATAAAACTTTTTATAAATAACAGCGTGTTACATTGTGACAGCAAGAGGAATAAGAAGATAATAAATGTAACACGCTGTTATTTATAAAATTGGGACTGTGATAAAGAGTTTTATTTCTTATTAGAAGTAATTTATTTTTAACTTTCCTTGCGACTCCTCTCGTCTCCTACTCCTCCTACCTCCGACTCCTCTAACTCCTACCGAATCCCACCCCCTCCAAAACCTCTCACATCAGATTCCTCCGACTCCTCTCCTCTCCTACTCCTCCTACCTCCGACTCCTCTAACTCCTACCGAATCCCACCCCCTCCGAAACCTCTCACATCAGATTCCTCCGACTCCTCTCGTCTCCTACTCCTCCTACCTCCGACTCCTCTAACTCCTACCACCTCCCACCCCCTCCGAAACCTCTCACATCAGATTCCTCCGACTCCTCTCGTCTCCTACTTCTACTACCCCCGACTCCTCTAACTCCTACCGCCTCCCGGACCCTCCAAAACCTCTCACATCAGATTCCTGCGACTCCTCTTCTCCTACTCCTCCTACCTCCGACTCCTCTAACTCCTACCGCCTCCCACACCCTCCAAAACCTCTCACATCAGATTCCTCCGACTCCTCTCGCCTCCTATTCCTCCAACCTCGACTCCTCCAACTCCTACCGCCTCCCACCCCCTCCGAAACCTCTCACATCAGATTCCTCCGACTCCTCTCGTCTCCTACTCCTCCTACCCCCGACTCCTCTAACTCCTACCTCCTCCCAAACCCTCCAAAACCTCTCGCATCAGATTCCTGCGACTCCTCCCGTCTCTGATTCCTCACCTCCCGCCTCCTCCGATACCTCTTGCCTCTGATTCCTCTGTTTCCTCTGGTCTCCTACTCCTCCTATCCACGACTCCTCTAACTCCTCCCGTCTCTGATTCCTCGGCCTCCTCCGAAACCTCTTGCCTCTGATTCCTCTCGTCTCCTACTCCTCCTATCCACGACTCCTCCTGCCTCTGATTCCTCCGGCTTTTCCCGCCTACCGCTTCCTCCCAATTGGCGACGTACAAGTAAGGTTAGGGTTTTATGTATTAGACTAGCTGAAATAGAGCAGGCAAAAACAAATCCTAAATATAACACGAAATTTAATTAGAAAAAAAGTTTGATGTCACGGACTAGAATCAAACCCGGGTTAAAAAGTGAAACCTAACATTCAATAAACATGAATGAGCATAATGAACTGAAAAGAATGAACAAACCTAATTTTCTTTTACGTAAGAGCCTCCGTGCTGCTCTGCAGCAGTGGCTGTCTCGTACGATGAAGCAAATCGTAACTAACGGAGGCAATTAGAGACTTTAGAATAAGGCGAATCAACAGGATCCTCCAAAAAATGGCATTTGGAAGGGATGGATAGAATGTCTTCGTCAAGTTGCACGGAGTAGGTATTTTCCAACTTGGGCGGGGGGGGGGGGCCTACGTACATTAGGATGGAGAATGGTCCCCTATGAATTGGAAGATGGTCTCAGAAAGTGAATAATGTTGCATTGTCATCCGATTTATACATGAATGCAAAAAATCAGCTCAATCAGATACCGGGGAGTGGATCAAATTTAACTTGCAAGATTTGATTAATGACAGACAGACAGACATAGGGACGAGTGAAACTAAATAAAAGCTTTTAATAGAAATTAATTCACTCGGTGTTTTATGGATGTAGTTATGTAAGTATAAACCACGACAACTGTAGTTAAGGTTACAGTAAACTGTAGCTGTAAGTTTGTAAGTTCATTTCGCTCGCCCAACCACCATTGATCGTCAACGCGGAGGTGCCCATCACTGGTACGAGTGAGGGAGTCGGGAGGGTTGTTTACTAGTGAGCAGTGAAGGGACGGCAGTGACGCGGCGGGGAAGTGAATCGATAGCGCCCCCTCGGCGGAAAATCCGCGTCCCCACTCCTACCCCGAAGGAGGCGAACCCCTCCGAGGCGGGGAGTTCGGAAAGGCCTATCTGGGAAGGCGGGTCGCGAGTCCAAGGCAGGGGGTCCAAAACAGTCAGTAGAGCTCCGAACAGCATGCGTGACACGACAGCGAAAATGGCCGAGCTCCAGTTTGAGGCTCCACTGGCGAAATTGGAAGATGCCGAAGACTGGGGCCAAGTGCCCGAAATGACGGGGAAACCCTCGACGGAGAACATCATCGAGGACGTCAACTTGAACAATTTGAAGAACGTTCAAGACGTCGACAACTCGCCTCCGCTCCTCAAACAGTGCTTGTGCTCCGTCGAGACTTCCAACGTCACCGCGGACGCCGACAATTTCACGGAAACGTTTTCCGGGAGTTTGGAGGATTTGGTGAACACGTTCGACGACAAGATCACGCGGTGCTTCTGCAACTACGACGAGAGCGTCGAGAAGTTGGCGCCCGTGCAGGTCCGCAGCCAGGAGGAGATCATGAACGAGTGCCAGTAAGTGCGAATTTTCATTCACCCTGTAACATCACAGTCAGTCATACAGGCACCCCTGTAGACAGAGGGGCTGCACTATTGGATTAGGTACATTGCCAATCAAAACAAGGAGTAGCCTACCTGGGTTATTGTCTCATTACTTTGTAGTGGAGTTTCTTCCTAATGACGGTATTATTCATTATTCATTCATCCTGTCAATCATGCAGGCCCTGTAGACAGAGGGGCTACTATTGGATTGAGTACATTGCCAATCAAAACAAGGAGTAGCCTACCTACCTAGGTTATTGACACATTACTTCGTAGTGGAGTTTCTTAGTAATTCAGTTATTATCTAGTACCTAATAACAATTAATAATAATTATTCTTTCATACTGTAGCATGTCTCAATTACCTACCCTTTTTGACGAGCTCTGTAGTCACAGCAATTACAATTGAATTATAATATAATTCAATATTGACTATATTATAGTCAATTACAATAACAGAACAAGAAGTAGCCTACCTAGGTTATTGACTCATTACTTTAAAGTGGAGTTTCTTCCTAATGACGGTATTATTCATTATTCATTGATCCTGTCAGTCATACAGGCCCTGTAGACAGAGGAGCTACCAATGAATTACCTTGGTACATTGCCAATCAAAACAAGGAGTAGCCTGCCTAGGTTATTGACTCATTACTTTGTAGTGGAGTTTCTTCGTAATGACGGTATTATTCATTATTCATTCATCCTGTCAATCATACAGGCCCTGTAGACAGAGGAGCTACCAATTAATTACCTTGGTACATTGCCAAACAAGAAGTAGCCTACCTAGGTTATTGACTCATTACTTTGAAATGCAGTTTCTTCGTAATGACGGTATTATTCATTATTCATTTATCCTGTCAATCATACAGGCCCTGTAGACAGAGGAGCTACCAATGAATTACCTTGGTACATTGCCGAACAAGATGTGGCCTACCTAGGTTATTGAAAAATTGCTTCGTAGTGGAGTTTCTTTATAATTCAGTTATTAACTGGTACCTAATTACCTAAGGCGTTCTCTTTAAAAGTCAGGGGCCTGGTATGATGGAATTATTCATTATTCATTCACTGTTAATTACCCTTTCAACAGGCCCATATTCAGAACAATTGCAGTTCAATTGTATAGCCAATTTCAAGAACATCAGAGTAGGTACAACCTGTCTAGGTTATTGACAAATTACTTCATTCATTACAGAGCTTCTTCGTGATTCAGTTATTTAATCCGGTACCAAAATTCCTCTACGTAGTTTTTGAAAAAAAAAATGTCTGCCGCATAGAATGACGCTATTTATTATGCATTACATGTATTGTACTCAATTACCGCTTTTGATAGGCCCTGTAGTCATAGTAATTACAATTGCTAATCAGAACAAGCTGTTTGAACGCTGGTTATTGACAAATTACTTCGAGATAGAGCTCCCTCGTGTACCCGTAAAACTGATACCTAATTACCCAAGTTCATGCTGTACCATGTAGTCAATTACTCCTCCAGGAACTTCAATAGTCGCGAATTACATTCCTAATTACAGACAATAATCGAAATGAATTCAAAGTATTACAATAACAGCTAGATAGCCTACCTAGGTTATTGGCGAATTACTTTGTAATGGAGGTCCAATGTGATTCTGATACTAAACGTGGCTCCTACTTAATTACCCACCTGTGGCACATAGCTTCCTCGTATCCATAACCCGATTGTATAGATTATACGATGCACAGTAGTTGATCTCAAATCATCAATCTCTAAGTACCTTTCACTACCGTCATAGGGGACCATCTAAACGCCAATCTGAACAATCCTGAGAAATTTCGTCGAAATCGGATGGAAAATGTAGAAGTTATGGCTGTTACAAGGATTTCTCGTTCGCCAATGCGCAGCAACTACTATTAGTCTGGAGGAAATGAATTCCATAGGGGACCGTCCACACGCCAACCCGAACAATCCCTGAAAATTTCATCGAAATCGGATGAGAATTGTAGAAGTTATGGCTGTGGCAAGGATTTCATGATAGACACACAAACAGTTCAGAAAGGTCTAAAACGTAAAACGCGAGTGGAAATTTTGATTTTGGAGAACTTTTTTTTTCAACCTTGAAAAGTGAAATCAAAGCTTCCTCTACCTTGGAAGACGCGGAAGCAATATTGACCATATTGATTGATTAAAAAAAACCCATGCTTGCTAGTCATTAATTTGAACAGATTCCTTCTAAAATAATTCCCACCCGCGCCCAAATGCATACTAAATTGAATAAGCATTGAATGGTCAATTACCTATAGAAAACGCTGCAAACTATTACACAAAGGTTTATTATTTTGGTTTTTTATTTTCAATAATGAACCTTTGGAATCGACCAAGAAAACATTTTTTTTTACACCCCCTCAAAATTTGTTGGGGTCCAACTGTACGTAAATCTGAAAATCGAATAAAACGCTGCAAATTATTACACAATGGTTCATTATTTTCCTATATGTGACCGTCCATGGGAAAAGGGACCTTAAGTTAAAATGGCAAAATGTTCAGGAGAGCAGTTTTAAGAAAAAATGCCAAAAAAATCGATTTTTGGGTTTTGATCGATTCTGATGCAGCAACTATCCCTCTTTATGGAGATACAGGCCGTTTGCAAGGTTATATCGATTAAATAATCGAAAAATGGAAAAAATCGAGAGAAGGTCAATCTCAACAAAAGGGACCTTAAGTTAACCACCCCCCCGCTCCATAATTCATATGGAGCGGAGGAGGGGATAACTTAAGGTCCCTTTTCCCATTTTTTAAATATTTTCTCCTCTGGAAACACTGCAGTAATTTTTGTAATTTTTCTTAAATTAAAAATTTTTTGAAATTAAATGTGTGCGTTACAACCTACCGGTCGCATGACTGAGGACCTATCAAATGGCCAGATAACGATTTTTGCTTGTTTAATTTAGAACTTGAGAGAAATAAACTGATAGGTCGAAATTTCTGCTAGGAAGAGGTAAGTAAGTGGGGATGAACCTGCGTCACTGCCAACCGGTCGCAAGACTAATGGCCCAAAAATGTTCAGATATTGGTTGTGAATGAGTACCTAATGGATGAAAAAAAATTGACTCAAAATTCCTGTTAGAACGGCGAATATTCACATTTGAACACTTGAAAAATGTTGGTAAACTTTGAGGCTTGTTTTCTCGAAACTGTGTTTTTCGAAACTCAAACTTCGAAAACTCATAACTTTTTGAAAAAAAAATCGTAGAAAATGTTCAGATATTGGTTGTGAATGAGTACCTAATGGATGAAAAAAAAATTGACTCAAAATTCCTGTTAGAACGGCGAATATTCACATTTGAACACTTGAAAAATGTTGGTAAACTTTGAGGCTTGTTTTCTCAAAACTGTGTTTTTCGAAACTCAAACTTCGAAAACTCATAACTTTTTGAAAAAAAAATCGTAGAAAATGTTCAGATATTGGTTGTGAATGAGTACCTAATGGATGAAAAAAAAATTGACTCAAAATTCCTGTTAGAACGGCGAATATTCACATTTGAACACTTGAAAAATGTTGGTAAACTTTGAGGCTTGTTTTCTCGAAACTGTGTTTTTCGAAACTCAAACTTCGAAAACTCATAACTTTTTGAAAAAAAAAATCGTAGAAAATGTTCAGATATTGGTTGTGAATGAGTACCTAATGGATGAAAAAAAAATGACTCAAAATTCCTGTTAGAACGGCGAATATTCACATTTGAACACTTGAAAAATGTTGGTAAACTTTGAGGCTTGTTTTCTCGAAACTGTGTTTTTCGAAACTCAAACTTCGAAAACTCATAACTTTTTGAAAAAAAATCGTAGAAAAATTTTGAAAACACCATCGTGTTCAGCTACTCTTCTACTATTCGAAAATACCAATAACTCCATTTTCACAAAATCTAACTTAAGGTCCCTTTTCCCATGGACGGTCACATATAGATCACTCGTCTGCAAAGCCACCAACCATCCAACATGAAGAAAAACATCGATCGTATTTCGGTCAGCTATAATTTGAACGGGGATTAGGCCTCTTTTGCGATTCACACTCGTGTTTTGATTTATCGTACGTCCAACCTTTAAATTTTCACGGATGGGATCTGGATCACTGACATACAGGCTGAGGAAGCCTCCAAAGAAGAGTCGAAACATGTACCGGATTACAAATTAAAGAAACTATAAAAACAAGACTCCAAATATGTTCTTATATTGTGCCTTTTGTCATACAAATTAACCCATTTCAAGCCAAGGGTGGAAATAACAGAGAAGTGAGAGGAGGAGGATGAACTCTTTTACAAGATGGCGGCCGAAATAAGGCATAATTTTCTCACCAATTGAGAGCGAAAATACTCCAAATTTTATGAATTTCACATTTTAATGGGATTTAAGAGGCCTCAGTCTTCCAAATCGATGTGATTTATCCGACTCGTGGCCCAGAACGCTCTATCGCCCAGAATTGAATTTGAGCCACCATAATCATGCTTTCGGCCAAAAGGCCTCCTTTTCAAAAAAAAAAAAAAAAAACAAAATGCCTAAGTCGCATCGAGCTCCCGAATGTCGAAGAATTTTTTTGACGAGTATAGGAACAGCACGAACGAGAAAAAATTCTTCTACGAAGATTTTCCACTATTTTCAATATTAAAAAAAAAGTCGATGCGAAAATGCATCAGTGGCCGGAAATGGGTTAATTTTGTGACGGCAAATAAACTTTGATTTATCGAGTAGGTACTTCGTCCTGGTCTTAGCACTGCGTCTTGTGACCTCCGAAATCCCCTAAAACTACGTCTTATACAATCCTTGCTCTCTTGTACGAATTCTTCTGAATAATTCGAACATTTTTCAAGGTCCTCTCGATTAATGGCGAGTCCACCGTATTTGCAACTCCACGTGTCCACAGGCGTCAAATGGCCCCTTTTGTCGGATTTTCAAAGAATCAATCACAATTCATTTTATTCAAATGGTAAACAGTAGTAACGCGTAGCTTGTGCGACCGTTTTACGACGTGACAGGAATCGTTAGCCGTGAAATCGCTGTTTCAACGGAGGTCCGGCGGTAGTTAAGGACTCAAATGATCCGTGAAGGGGTGAGCTGCCTACGACTACCCACTTTTGCGTTAGAATTAACTATCTAGGCTGTTAATTCCTTCGGAAAGTGCAAAGCAAATTTAATGTTTTGAAGTCACAGATCGATTTAACTTCAGCCACCTTGAAAAAATTCACTAAAAACAAAAACGTCTGCCAAGGTCAATCATTCCGGGGGTGATGTGCATAATCCCTGAAAATTTCATCGAAATCGGACAATAATTTCGGGTAGTAATGCCGGGTACAAGGATTTCATGATAGACACACAGACAGACAGACACGGAACCAAAATTGTTCAGAAAGGTCTGAAACGTAAAGCGCGAGTGGAAATTTCGATTTTGGAGAACTTTTTTTTCAACCTTGAAAAGTGAAAACAAAGCTTCCGCTACTTCGTAGACTCGGAAGCAATAATGTACACTGAATGTTCAACCAAACCTGCCTAATTAGACAAATATAATGTGAATTCAGAGTCAAATATTTGTATGTATGAATTCATGTACAATAAATCCAATGGAGGATTTGATATGGAACGAGTCAATTACTCGGAATGCTGCAATAATATGAAACATATTGTTTAGTAATGCATGCATTCCAGGGGACGTCCCAATGGATAAGCATTAGATCAGTTTACCCAGTTGTTAAGTGATAAAACTGTTTCACTCGATGTAATTTATTTATTACTTTAGGCAAGAAATACTGACCCCCCCCCCCACCATTATCCACCTTAACATTTCTAGCGGTATGGGAGCCTCGAATCTGAAGAGCATTTTAAAATCCATGATCTACGATACCCAACATGCGAATTCGAGTATATGAAAAACGTCTGCCAAGTGAGTGTAGCACGTAGCTTCTTCGTATCCTTAACCTTGTACACAGGGTGTCCCATAAGTTATCCACCAAACTTTGGGAGTAGTTTCTACAACTAATTTGCTACAAAAAATGTCTCGTAGCAATTTTCATTTAACCCCTTAAAATCCGACTTTTTTGACTTTTAGGATTTTTTTCGTGTTTTCGACCTTACACCATTAAAGCGGTCATAACTCCCTTAAATTACACTCAAAAATTAAAAATAAGGATACCGGTGAAAAGAGCGTGAAATTTCTCAATAGATGAGTTGTTGACTAGTCGAGAAACACTGAACGCTGGAGTAGTAGTTTTACCTCAAACTTAAAGATTAGTCAATTTCTGTTTTATTTTGAAAATTTCGATGATTTTTCTTCATTAAAACAAGGTATTTTCTAGAACGGCTCGAAAGCTTAAAAACTGTTCCATTTCATCAGCTTTCCAACGGTATAATCAAAAAATATTTTACAATCGAATTTGAGGGAGAAATTCATGTTTGAACGCGGAAAAACGTGATTTTTTCCAATGAAATGTTTGACGGAAGGACTCTGCCGCGGCTCCTCCAAAGCACCGGGTCTCCCCGTCAAACCGTCGACTTGGAAAAAATCACGTTTTTCCGGGTTCAAACATGAATTTCTCCCTTGAATTCGATTGTAAAATATTTTTCGACTATACCGTTTGAAAGCAGATGAAATGGAGCAGTTTTTAAGCTTTTGGACCGTTCTGGCAAATACCTTGCTTTAATGAGGAAAAATTATCAACATTTTCAAAATAAAACTGAAACTGACTAATTTTCAAGTTTGAGGTGAAACTACTAGCGTTTAGTTTCTCTCGACTAGCAACGGTTCATCTATAGAGAAATTTTACCTGGGCGGAACCCTCAGCTCACTGTGACGTCGTAAACATTCGAAACTTTTAAAAATCGTAGAAAAAGGTCTTCTCACGCTAGAAGGTCGCAATTGGCGTCAAAATTCTCAGAAAAAGGTCTAGTTTACATTAAAAATAACAATAAACAGTTTTTCCGACCCATGCGCTCACCCTATTCCAGTGTTTGGAAGGCTTAAGCGTATGAGATGTGAGAGGAAAACCGATTCCCTGATCCACGAACTCTGCGGCCGCGCGAAGCTACGAGTATATAAAATAGATGTTCCTCCGTATATTCCAATTCCTGGTTCTACGGTAGTCTTATTTCAAGAAAGACATTCCGGGACTTTCTGCGGTTCAAGGATGTTCTTTCCGCCTCCAGGAAATACTGCACTGCGCCACCCTGGATTCCAATCCTGAACTCGTATCACATTTCCAATTTTGTTTTTACTTCCTTTGCCGCTGTTTCTTCTTCGTATAATATTTACTCGTGACATTTCAATATAGGAAAATCTTGTGCAGAAATATACATACTTCAAATATACATACTAGTCACCATACTTGATACTGGCTATCCAAAATAAAGTTTCTGTTTGGGAAATATAATTTCTGTTTAGAAAATAAAAAAATTCCAACAATCCCCCAATTTTGGTTTATTATTTTCAATAATGAACTTTGGAATCAACCAAAACATTTTTTTTAATCCGCTCTCAAAATTTGTTGGTTTACGTTTCAAGGTAGGTACGTAGAATCCAAAAACGCTGCAAATTATTACACAATGGTTTATTATTTTTTATATACTCACTCGTCTGCTAAGCCACCAACATCCAACATGGAGAAAAACATCGATCGCATTTCGGTCAGAATTAATTTGAACGAAGATTAGGCCTCTTTTGCGATTCACTCTCGTGTTTCTGATTTATCGTGCGTCCAGCCCTTAAATTCTCGTAGGGAGCGAACAGTTTGTCCTACAGGGCTCCGCGTGGTCTCTAAAAATTCTATAGAATCTTAAATTGAAGGAAAAAAATACCTTTATAGCAAAATTTTTTGAGTTAGGGCGTTTTCAAAATTTCAAAATTCATTTTTCAACCCTTAGAAGTGACCTACATCAACCAAAATCTTCAGGGCACAACTAGACCCTAAATGGAGCCCACATACCAAATTTCATCAAAATCGGTCAATGCTAATTGGGGAAAGTACTGCGTACGGCGGACGGACGGCCAAATTTTTATTCGATTTTTGGATTCTACGTACCTTGAACGAAACCAACAAATTTTGGGAGGGTGTTAAAAACATTTTTCTCTTGGTCGATTCCTAAGGTTCATTATTGAAAATAATAAACCAAAATCGGAAAAAATTTAAGATAGTATAGAATTTTTAGAATTTTTGAGACCACGCGGAGCTCTGTAGGACAAACCGTTCGTTCCCTACGATAATTTAAGGGTTGGACTAACGATAAATCAGAAACACGAATGTGAATCGCAAAAGAGGCCTAATCTCCGTTCAAATGTTTGCTAACCGAAATGCGATCGATGTTTTTCTTCAAGTTGGTTGGTGGCAACAATGGCAATGCCGCGTTCTTTGCAGACGAGTGATCTATATAGAAAAATAAAAAGCGTTTGTGGAATAATTTGCAGCATTTTATTGCAGTTTCGGATTCTACATGAAATTTCGTAACATTTCACCCCTCAACCGATTTTGGTTTATTATTTTCAATAATGAACCTCTGGAATCGACCAAGAAAAAACAAATTTTAACACCCCCTCAAAATTTGATGGTTTACGTTTCAAGGTACGTAGAATCCAAAAATCGAATAAAAATTTGGCCGTCCGTCCGCCGTACGCCGTACGCCGTACGCGGCACTTTTGCCACTTAGCATTGACCGATTTTGATGAAATTTGGTATGTAGGCTCCATTTGGGGTCTAGTTGTGCCCCGAAGCTTTTGGTTGATGTAGGTCAATCCTAAGGGTTCCAAAATCAATTTTGAAATTTTGAAAACGCCCTAACTCAAAAACTTTCGAAATAAAGGTATTGTTTTTCCTTCAAATTAAGATTCTATAGAATTTTTAAAATTTTTTGAGACCACGCGGAGCTCTGTAGGACAAACCGTTCGCTCCCTACGAAAATTTAAGGGTTTATATTGAAATATATATATATATAAATCAAAACACGTGTGTGAACTTCAAAAGAGGCCTAATCTCCGTTCAAATTAGAGCTGACCGAAATACGATCGATGGTTGGTGATTTTGATTTTTTTTTTTTTTGGATTTTTTTATTTTTTTTTTCTCTTCATATTTTGTAGACGAGTGATCTATATAAAAATAATAAACCGTTGTGTAATAATTTGCAGCGTTTTTTTATCGCGCGCAACCCGCTCAGCGCGCGCTCAAAGATGCGCAACCGTGAGATTGCTTCAAAATGTGCATGGATAAAGTACCCAAGTGTGTCACATGATGTTTTAATATTTTTTAGGCTGAATTACGTGGTGATGTTAGTCTTCTAATCTGACTGCATTTTGATCAAATTATCGACGAAAGTAAACATTTTAAAGAAGAGAATGACCTTTTTCAAGCGCAAAACCAGCCTGTCTACTTAAAATACGATTTTAGTAAAGAATAGTGAGTAAGAAAGAAATTTTCTTTTTTAAAGTTTTTTTTCGTCGATAATTTGATCAAAATGCAGTAAAATTAAGATACTAACATCACCACGTGACTCAGCGTGAAAAATTTGCGTACGTGCGCAATGAGCACCGTGGTCATATCTGAGATCTTCGGGAAAAATCATGAAGATTCCAAAAACGCTGCAAATTATTACACAACGGTTTATTATTTTTATATAGATCACTCGTCTACAAAATCACCAACCATCCAATGTGAAGAGGAAAAAAAATAATAATAATAATAATAATAAAAAAAAAAAAAATCACCAACCATCGATTGCATATCGGTCAGCTCTAATTTGAACGGAGATTAGGCCTCTTTTGCGATTCACAATCGTGTTTTGATTTATATATATATATTTCAATATAAACCCTTAAATTTTCGTAGGGAGCGAACGGTTTGTCCTACAGAGCTCCGCGTGGTCTCAAAAAATTCTAAAAATTCTATAGAATCTTAAATTGAAGGAAAATAATACCTTTATATCAAAATTTTTTGAGTTAGGGCGTTTTCAAAATTTCAAAATTGATTTTGGAACCCTTAGAAGTGACCTACATCAACCAAAAGCTTCGGGGCACAACTAGACCCCAAATGGAGCCTACATACCAAATTTCATCAAAATCGGTCAATGCTAAGTGGCAAAAGTGCCGCGTACGGCGTACGGCGGACGGACGGCCAAATTTTTATTCGATTTTTGGATTCTACGTACCTTGAAACGTAAACCATCAAATTTTGAGGGGGTGTTAAAATTTTTTTTTTCTTGGTCGATTCCAAAGGTTCATTATTGAAAATAATAAACCAAAAACAAATTTTTACCACTATCGGGACGGTTTCAGCAGGGAAGGGGGGACGTTTTCGATTTGTGTTCCGTCTTCAGTTTGTTTGGATGTAAAATCAAAATTTCCTAGTGGAGTCAATTCTTATTGACAATTTATTGGTAAGACGAAAATACCGTTCAGTGATGACCATTTTAAATTCCCACAGCACTTATTGAGCATCTCAACTCGCATTATTAATGTTCGGTACTGTTAAGTGACGTGACCGCAATTTTCGATCCACTGAGTCACAAGAGAGGATGCGCTCCCACACGCGTCCTCGCGCCTCCCACTCAATTTCGCTTTTGTTTTCTCATTCTCTTCACCTCCGAGGTTTTCGGTGTTATTGATGGTGTTTTCAGAGCCTAGAGAAAAAGGATTAAATGGAGAAAAGTACACGTTTTATGGAGGTAGACTCGAAAGCAAATTATTCATGTGGTCTTTCTCTACGCAATCCCATGTCCCTTTTCAGAAGCTGTGTGGGCAGAGTTGTCAAGTCCATGCAAGCTGAAATCAATAGTTAAATCTAAATGTGACAAATTTGAACGGATTTTTGAGAAATGTTTATTACATGCTAGGTAAACTTAGATTCACTAAATGGAAGTAAAAACACAGCTTCTTATTGGTAAACATTTTGAAAACAAGTTGGAATGTGTGAATGCACATCAAAAATGTTATGCATAGGACGAAACAGCAATCTACTTCCATGAACGCTATCAAAGAAATGGTTTGGATAGTTGGTTGTGGTTTGTAGTCTTGAAGGAAGGCGATATCAGTTTAGTATTCGGCCTACATGAAATGATGAAAATTATCTTCAGGTAGGTAACTCCTTATCCTCTAAGGTGTGAAAATTAAGGGTTGAAATTTTCAAGAGTGCCCTAGCTCGACAACTTTCGAAATGAAGGTATTGTTTTTTCACCAAAAATTGTTTGGTAGGTTAAAAATAGTGACAATGGTAAAATGACCATCTTTCGTCTGCAGTGTTTCGAATCGAGAGTGAAGCGTTTATTTCTTCAAAATAAACTAGATTGTGAAGGTGTGAAGGTATGTTACATACCAACCATAGCTACCTAAAAGCTACCTACTACAGTAGTAGGTAGCTTTTAGGTACCTATGGTTGGTAGGTAAAAAAGTTAAAAAATAGTAACAATGGCAACGCAGTGCTATTTGCAGACGAGTGATCTATACAAGTAAAGTATTGTGATCTATCCTTATTGTGAAATAATTTGCAGCGTTTTCTTTGGGAAGCGTAAATGATACGAGGCTCCTTATCACCGCAATTGATGCAATCAAGTATAGAGACCCAGAAAATTTATACTTAAAAAAAAAGAAGAGAAAAAGTGGGTAAAAAACAAGTTTTTATTTGAAAAATAAATAAATAAATTGGCCAAAAATTGAGATACGAGGTTTATGATGCCATCGATGTTACCCCTTTTAAAAAAAGTTTTCAAGTACGGAAACTGAACCAAAATTGGACGGCATTAACCAGTAGAGAACCAACCACAAAAACCTAGTTTTGAGTAATCGGGCTTCAAAGTTACTTCGAGTTTGCGAATTAGGTGATTAATGGGATTTCCTTCTATTTCTCTCAAACCTGAATGAATTTGGCGTCATTTCCTACGTGAGAAAATGCAATATCTGTAGTAGAGCCTAAAAATCGAATTATATGTGGTTGGTTCCTTTCAGAGATTTTAGAAAACGCTGTAAAAACGTGCATTAGAGATATTATGCGATCACCAATGAAAGTAATTATAAAATTTATAATTACTTTCATTGGTGATCGCATAATGCATTTAATGCTTGCATACGAGTCTGCAACGCATTGGGACATTTTCATGTGTGTTTTCTTCCACTACACAACGAGGTAGTGAAGTAAGGTACCCAAGCATCAAAACAGTTGATTGTTCTCTACGCAACACAGGGAGTCTATTTTATTTATTGGTCGCGTGAGCAAGTTTTCAGCAAGTGATGAACAAACTCAACTGGTTCCATTCTGAGGAATTCTATTCACATTCAGTTGTTTGCAAACCAACATTCATCATTCTTCTAGTTCTAGTTGAAAGCGATATCTTACATGACCTTAGCCTCACAAATCCTCCAACATATGTACATAAGTTTTTACATATTCCTGTGTTCAATTTTGGATTTTCAATAATGAACCTTTGAAATGGATGTTTCAATCAATGTTTCTGCAAGCTTCGTCCAACCTTTGAGTACAGTGAGTTTGTGTTGGTTGTTGGCTTTGAGTTGTGGCTCTGCGTGGTTTCATTCGAAAATATCCATTCATTATGAGTTTTCGAGCTCGGGCGTTTTGAAAATGCCATGACCTACTTTTCGTCCCTTAGGTGTGTTAGCTAAAAACACTTGACCCCAAACAGAGCTCATGTATTATTATATCAAATTAATTCATTTTGATCTACGTTCATTCAATTTTGTTTGTTTGTTGAAAACGTCGTTAAATACTGATAATATCTCGTAAAGTAGGAAGTATAGTCGTCAGTCGTCTTTAGGGATATTCCTCTTCTTCGGAATCGGGTGTCATGGATGAAAACACGCGAGTCATGAACACTGAGGGAGTGAAATAGTTGCAAAAGGAAGGAAGAGTCCTCCCTTGAGTCATATCTAGTGAGTAGGAAGAGCCGTTCTGCAATAGCACTCTCTCCTCCCACTAGATGATTATTTTGTCCGTATTTTGCTATGGTATCTGGTAAAAAACCTGCTGAATTAGACAAAAAATCTTCGTTTGATTCGGTTTGTGATTGGCAGGTCTCTTGACAAGAGTTTTGAGTCGTTTGGTCAGCAATTGAGAGCTGAATGGAATAAAAATGTTTTTTTCTTGAAAAACTCGAATAATCTAATAACAGAGTCTAGATTCGAGTTCAGTACACATAGGTCGTATAAAAATCCACTTAACAGACTGTTATTTACACGTGCGAGGGAGTGAAAGAGTAACAAAAATGAAGATTCCTCTCTTGAGTCATCATATCTAGTGAGTGGGAAGAGCCGATCTGCCGTAGCACTCTCTCCTCCCACTAGATGATTATTTGGTCCGTGTTTTGCTATTGTATCTGCAATACACCTACTGATGTAGACCATTCGTTCGATTAAGTTTGTGATTGGTAACTCTCTCGATAACTAGCAAGCTGAAAAGAGCGGCTCAGTTTAAGGCCAATCATCCCAGATTTTAATACGTTTTTTTTCACTAGATGGCAGCACCGGAGATTGTAGCAAAAGGGGTAGTCGTAGTTTACAATTCTCTCTCTACCAGTTCAAGTAATTTTCATTTTGAAAACGGGAATGTACTCATTATTAGTTTCCTAATTTAGCTAAAATTTTCAAAATAAAAATGTAATGTCGATTTTATTTGGAATTTTAAAGTTTACATTTTGAAAAACACTTCCAATTTTTCAAAACTGAGCTTATAGCACTAATCCTCAAACTCCTCTGAGTACGAAAGTTTTTTTTATTGAAATTTATTGAATATATTTGGAGTTTTTGTTGACTCATTCTTCACATCACCAAGTAGAAAAGGCCGAACTGGGTCTAGAAGGAAGAGACTAGACGTCCTAGTCTGTCTAGTCCACACCACTACTTCCAATTTCCTCTTGCCCTCTCCTAGTAATTGATTGTCTTCAGAACCTGAGCTTCCATTGTTCGTTAATTGATCTTGTCTGTTAGCTGGAGCACTCCTCTGACGGAGGCGGTTTATTGAATCTTTGTTAGCGGCTGATTCGAACCTCAGATCCTCCCTTCGTCATCCCATGTAGGAGAAAAGGCCTGCGATTGTTTCCTGCTTCTGTAAACGCCCCGACTCGGCCGTAATGAAATGGTCGCCCATTGTTTGTCCGTCTTGAGTTCCGCGTCCCATTGATTTTGTATTGAATAGAACCAGGGCTCGAGCAGCGCTAGGCGCCTCTTCATTGATCCAACGTAGGTATCCAATTAAATCGATCAGCACGTGAACATGAATAGATTGTCATTTCCTTGCAACTGCTTAATATGATCATTATGGGCGGTTTCCACTTAAGTTTTAATGGACTATGTGACGATCACTGTGGTGCCAAGGCGCCAGAGACGATATCGATACCTTAAAGCACAAAGGGGCTATGTCCATTCATCTTCCACATTTTAATTTTTTTTCAACTCCACAAAACTCAAATTTAACAAAACTATTATTGACCTTCTTTACGATTATAGCTCGAAAATTTCTTGAAGAAATTAAAGAGATTGGTGTAATAAGCCATTATTTTAGGAATTGTGCATTGGTGATAACTTCTTTTGCGTTTTTCTCAAAACTCCGCTTTTGGACATAGCCCCTTTGTGCTTTAAGGTATCGATATATTACCTTGTTGATAGGAATTTTGGGTATTTTGCCTTGGAATTCATAAGTGATCTTCCACTGACCTCAAGACTTTTGGAAAGCAGTCAATTTCATCGCTGTCTAATGCTATCTCGAAGAATTCTGCTCGGCATAATAACACAGATGCTGTAGGTATCTTCATAAATTACTTTCTCCATATTCCCATCTCAAGAGACGTCTTCTAGAATGCGTGTATCGCCAAACAAATTGAGACAGACTGGTTTTTCCAAATATTTTGTTTCTCGGTTCTTGACTGAAACATTCAAACAACCGAACCGGGTCAACGTTCGCGACCAGCTGAGCGTAATCTCGGGCGAGACGTCCTTGCGGTGTCTTCAAGGGGCTTCCTAGTCCAGAGCTGATGACGGATACGCCTCTAGATCGATGACCCACATACCCCTAATAGCGTTTTTGATGTGTTACACGGATCCTCCATCATCGCTTCCCGAGTCCTTTTCTTCCCGATGTACGACGCTGTAAATCATATACGACACGGGTCGGGTGAAAGCACCATCCTAGAGCACCTCAGCAGAAAAATTCTTATATCCTCACATATTCATTGAAAAAACGCTGCAAATTATCACACAATGGTTTATTATTTTTCTATATAGATCACTCGTCTACAAAATCACCAACCATCCAATATGAAGGAAAAAAAAAATCAAAAAAATCAAAAAAAAAAAAATTGAAAAAAAAAAAAATCAAAATCACCAACTATCGATTACATTTCGATCAGCTCTAATTTGAACAGAGATTAGGCCTCTTTTGCGATTCACACTCGTGTTTTGATTTATATATATATATTTCAAAATAAACACTTAAATTTTCGTAGGAAGCGAACGGTTTGTCCTACAGAGCTCCGCGTGGTCTCAAAAAATTCTAAAAATTCTATAGAATCTTAAATTGAAGGAAAAACAATACCTTTATATCAAAATTTTTTGAGTTAGGGCGTTTTCAAAATTTCAAAATTGATTTTGGAACCCTTAGAAGTGACCTACCTCAACCAAAAGCTTCGGGGCACAACTAGACCCCAAATGGAGCCTACATACCAAATTTCATCAAAATCGGTCAATGCTAAGTGGCAAAAGTGCCGCGTACGGCGGACGGACGGCCAAATTTTTATTCGATTTTTGGATTCTACGTACCTTGAAACGTAAACCATAAAATTTTGAGGGGGTGTTAAAATTTTTTTTTTCTTGGTAGATTCCAAAGTTTCATTATTGAAAATAATAAACCAAAATCTGCAGAATTGTTCTGGTGCTTTGTAATATTATTTTTGTCAATTCTGCTTGAGAAATAAATCAATGTAGCACATGTATAAATAAATCATTTCATTAAATTAATACCTAAGTGAAAATAATTAATAAAAAATTGATGATTCTTGATATTATGTATTGTTTTAATTCATTTAATTTTTTTGCTCGTCCCCTCCGCTTTTAATGGTATTGAGAGCACAATATTTACGCAAATAATACCCCCCTCCCACCCAACGTCCCTATCCTATCATTTCAAAATCTTAAAGTTGAAAAATTAATCATCAACAAGAATTAAAATCTTGAAAACCTCATTTTAACGACCACTTATGAAGGGGACTCAACTATCGCTCTTCTGATGATTCCATTCACTTCAAATTCGTACCTGTGAAAATTTTTTTTTCAGTTCCTATATCTTCTGAAACCTTAAAAACTGAATAACCGCCCTTACAGTCGGCTCTTACGACATGTAGGGAATACGTCTGGGTTATTCTCCTACCCCCCGCAGCTCAAATTATTAAAATACATGGTTGAATGAGGGCGGCGGGGGAGGTTATTTCTTCACAAAAGTGCGATAGTTTTGGAGCAAAAGATAATATATTCCCTTGAAAAACGAGTGTGAATATTCCTTTTAATTTCAAAAGGTACTATATCCATCACAATGGCGGTCTCTTATCCGTTTTGTTTCTAAAAGTACTTTATCCACTTCGTTTGTTTTCAAAAAGTATTATATCCACTTCGTTTGATTTCAAAAAGTACTTTATCCACTTCGTTTGATTCCAAAAAGTACTGAACTCCACATTTTGTTTCAAAAAGTACTATATCCATAAATTTGATATTTCAAATCTCGTTCAAAATTATTTTGAACTTTGAACTAATTTACATTTTTTTCCAAAAATATTTATTATAATTTAGAAATATATAAAAATAACATCATTAGTTTATAGCACGTTTTTCAGGTCGCTATAGTTTTTAACCTTTTTTTCTCTCGTTTGACCAAAATGAATGTAGTACCTTTTGGAATCAAGCTCCTCAAATGTAAATGAATCAAAAGATTGACTGGAAGGAAGATTTCTTTATAGTGAAATAAGAGGTTTTATGTAACCATTGTTCTATCCTTAATCGAACTCCACGCAAACAATAGAACCATGGACCATGGACTGTTTTGCAATTAAAATTATCTCTTGAAATGAAACGTTGAAAACTTGATCGTACGGAGACCAACCATGCCGTCAAAAAATATAGATTGTATTCAGTGTAAAATGTCACAGTTATTTTAAGTGTAACCTCACATTCGTCATACCCTAACTGTTCTATAGAACTTGGGTTCATTTCAATTATTTCTCATATTAAAAAATTCTTGTTGTTTCTTATATCAAAACATTAATAGTAAAGGAATGAATGAATCAAGTGCGTTGGTTCCTCCTATTCGAACGAAATTTCGAATGTTAACAAATAAACTAGTTTTTTTGTTCAAATAACAGTAATACTCGTAGACATCGTATTTGATCTCATTCGGTTCAGCGTTGAAAATAAGATTTGAATTTTTTAATCGAAAGTAGACCTCTTCCTGAGAATTTTGACACCAGCAGTTCTCTTTTTGGATGAGTAGATCTTTTAGAGTTTATGACGTCGCTCTTCCATCCACTCTGGGCAGGGATCCCCAGCCCACTGTGACGTCATATACATTCGAAACTATGAAAAATCGTAGAAAAGGTCTTCTCACGCTGGAAGGTAAGGTAAGGTCTCTCACGGTGTCGTGCAACGCTTTTCTGTAAATGCTTTACGATTCTATGTGCTCAAGTAGAGACATAAAATTACTGTCAACATTTTGTATTCTATCTTGAATTTTCGTGAATTTTGAAAACAGTTTGGGTTTATAATACTTGTTGTTGAGGCGTAGGGAGTATCTTCAGCTGGCAGGTATCACGTTACTTGTTAGCGACTTTTAGAAATCTAGCCAATAATTTCGAGCTTCACATCGTCGCAAATACGGTTATACTAGAAGAAGTTACTAAAGTAATTCCAAATCACTTCATCAGTTCCGGAGAATTCAATAAATTAAGTCTTTCATCCTCGAAATACGACTTACGTCAACTGTGGAACGGAATGCATGAAACGACCCACCGTTGATAGAATTACCAGTTTAGATTCATGTAATTATTCCTGACAGTTGGCACTGCCTCCCAGCTGTCACTTGGAGAGCGGGACATCCTGTGACAAGGAAACATCTTTGAAAAGTTTGGACATGAATTGGGAGGAGGAAAACCATTTAAATATTTTTGAATCTGCGATTTCCTTTGGGGTGGCCGTCACGAAATGATTTGTACATTGGAGATTGTCGACATCTAAGATTAAACTCTGATTCGTTTAGGTTAAAACTGTTTCCGTCATTGGTATCGAGTTACTCAAGAATCACGTGAATCGGAGCAACAATAATATTTACTTACTTCTATGTACGTCATCTGTGACGGGCGTTGAGAACGTAACAGTATGGTTTGATCCTGTAAAACATCAACTTATTTACACTTCATGATTAGTACTAACTGTAGTAAAGAAAAAACAGGATGAAGAGATTGAAGAATTGTTGTTACTTAAGTTTGTGGCCATCCCACAGTGAGACTGAAAAATTCGAGGAAGAAGGTTGGAATCATCGAATCTGGTTGTACTACTCGAGAGACAAGACACCTTCAAAGACACGTTTTCACCTTCATTTGACTGAAAAAGTCGAAGAAGGAGGTCGAAAACATCAAAACAAGTTGGTTTACTCGAGAGACAAGACACCTTCAAAGATTAGTTTTCACCTTCATTTGACTGAAAAAGTGGGAGAAGGAGGTCGAAATCATCAAAACAAGTTGGTTTACTCGAGAGACAAGACACCTTCAAATACTAGTTTTCACCTTCATTTGACTGAAAAAGTGGGAGAAGGAGGTCGAAATCATCAAAACTAGTTGGTTTACTCAAGAGACAAGACAACTTCAATGGCTTCAATGGCCTTCGAGTCATCTAAATTGACTAGTTTTGATGATTTCAACCTTTTTTCTGGACTTTTGCAGTCAAATGAAGGTGAAAACAAGCCTTTGAAGTTGTCTTGTCTCTCGAGTAGTACAACTAGTTTTGATGATTTCGACCTCCTTCTTCGACTTTTTCAGTTAAAGAAAGGTGGAAACAAGTCTTTGATGGTGTCTTGTCGAGGGGGGGGGGGGGGGGGTTGTTGTTGTGGTGTCTCTCGAGTAAACCAACTAGATTTTGACCTCCTTCTTCTACTTTTTTAGTCAAATGAAGGTGGAAACAAGTCTTTGAAGGTGTTCTGACTCTCGAGTAAACGAACTAGGTTTGATGATTTCGATCTCCTTCTTCGACTTTTTCAGTCAAATGAAGGTGGAAACAAGCCTTTGAAGGTGTATTGTCTCTCGATTAGTCCAACTAGTTTTGATGATTTCAACCTTATTTCTCGACTTTTTCAGTCAAATTAAGATGAAAACAAGCCTATGAAGGTGTCTTGTCTCTCAAGTAAACCAACTAGTTCTTATGACTTTGAATATTCGCGCATTGGCTCATGAATGATTTATTTACATTCTAGATTTTTTCGTGATTACGACCTTGACTCCTTGGATGACAGTAACTGCAGTAGTTAACTCAGTAAGTTTAAATCTGAGGATACCGTTAGTAAGATCGTTACAGTCGTTTCAGTGATACAAAGTCGGAATCAAAGAAAAAGTTAATTGAAAATGTCAGATTTCAAAAAAAGTTCAGTAAAAAATTTGTTATAAGACATTTTTTATTGAAAATTAGTTGTAGAATCATCCCATGAAGACTACGTTATCTGGTACATCCTGAACAATAGTAATAATAAACAAACAACAATACAAACAATGTCTACGAAACTGTAAAACAAATAATCAAATATAATTATCTGCTATGTTGAATGGGAAGTATAGTTTTCTCACTTAGAAAAATATGTACTTATAGAATTTATTGATGTGAAAATTGGTGGTATCACTGATAAATTCCCTACTATGAAACTTAAGTTTCTTGTTTTCGGATTCGAAAACATCCATGCGGTTGAGAAGTCGTTTCTAGTCGTCTTTCTGTGGCTCCTGCTGAAAGGAACTTGCTATCAATAGGCAAACATTAAGTCTTGCCTCAAACTCCTCAAATCTGGGTAAAATCTGGTTATTTTAGGAGACACTATTTTTTGTTCCAAATGGTATTTAACTTTCTTCCACGTTGCGCCACACTTTCTTCAAGCTGGTATTCAATAATTCAAATGCTTGGAACATTTACGGCGGCTGTCCCGTTAAAATGGGACGTCTACCCCATGGTCAGGTTCGAGATCCCAGTATTTGCCCTACAGACATTCTTTTCAACCATATTTTCTCCCATTGACGTGAAACTTCGAACAGAAAACGGCCTTTTGCAATTAGGCCCATCCCATGACCTCTAGGCAGTTAACCAATTTTTAGAAAGTTCCACCGGGTCTCCTTGGAGTGGATTAATGAGTGCGTGGCTTCCACCGTCCGTCCGTTATGAATATTTAATGAGCGACCTGATCAGATTCGGTTCCTCACGAGTCCGAGTGGTTACTATTTCAACTGCAGTCCGAACTGGTTCGTTTAGAATCGTTTGCGCAACGAATATATTTCTCGGTTTGTTGACCACATTACTCTTCGTAGGCGTTTGATATGGTAATGAAGGTGGGAGGGCGAAATTGGTTTACGATGTAGAAGATTACTAACAACCAACGAAACTCGTGTTCCTTAACCACCTCGTTGGTATAAGCACGAATATGATAAATTATAGTCATGAACCCAAGTAATGGCTCAACAAACTTAATCTGTGAACACGAGTTCAAATAGTGTGAAGGATCTGGCGTTACTCACAGCACAAATTGGATAGGTAGAAAGTATGAATAAGTTTAATCTAACTTCTCCCCTTATAACTGGGTACTCCTACACTCAAACATACGTTCAGCCACTGTCTCTTCAATTTGTAACATCCAAATAGTCCGCCAACTAGTCTGATTGTAATGCCTTCATGTTTTACGTACGTTTCAATACAACATTAAATTGGACTATCATTTTTCGGCACAAACCTTAGCCAATTGTTGTATAATCCAATCGAACAAGGTTCATAATTTGTTCAACAAAATTCTACAAATTCCATAAAAATACTTCGGAAACGAAAGTTTGCTATCTCACCAAGTCATGACTTTTTCACTGAGCTTGCTATCTCACCAAGTCATACCTTTTCCACTAAGTTTGCAATCTCACTAAGTCATGGCTTTTTTCACAAAGTTTGCTATCTCACTAAATCATGACTTTTTCACTAAGCTTGCTATACAACTAAGTCATGGTTGCTTGCTATCTCACTAAGTCATGGCTTTTTTCACAAAGTTTGCTATCTCACTAAATCATGACTTTTTCACTAAGCTTGCTATACAACTAAGTCATGGTTGCTTGCTATCTCACTAAATCATGACTTTTTCACAAAGCTTGCTATACAACTATGTTTCCAGTTTCTTAGTGCTTTTCCACTAAGTTTGCAATCTCACTAAGTCATGGCTTTTTTCACAAAGTTTGCTATCTCACTAAATCATGACTTTTTCACTAAGCTTGCTATACAACTAAGTCATGGTTGCTTGCTATCTCACCAAGTCATAGCTTTTCCACTAAGTTTGCAATCTCACTAAGTCATGGCTTTTTTCACAAAGTTTGCTATCTCACTAAATCATGACTTTTTCACTAAGCTCGCTATACAACTAAGTCATGGTTTGCTTGCTATCTCACTAAGTCATGGCTTTTTTCACAAAGTTTGCTATCTCACTAAATCATGACTTTTTCACTAAGCTTGCTATACAACTAAGTCATGGTTACTTGCTATCTCACCAAGTCATAGCTTTTCCATTAAGTTTGCAATCTCACTAAGTCATGGCTTTTTTCACAAAGTTTGCTATCTCACTAAATCATGACTTTTTCACTAAGCTTGCTATACAACTAAGTCATGGTTGCTTGCTATCTCACTAAGTCATGGCTTTTTTCACAAAGTTTGCTATCTCACTAAATCATGACTTTTTCACTAAGCTTGCTATACAACTAAGTCATGGTTGCTTGCTATCTCACTAAATCATGACTTTTTCACAAAGCTTGCTATACAACTAAGTTTCCAGTTTCTTAGTGCTTTTCCACTAAGTTTGCAATCTCACTAAGTCATGGCTTTTTTCACAAAGTTTGCTATCTCACTAAATCATGACTTTTTCACCAAGTTTGCTATCTCACTGTCACGACTTTTTCACTAAATTTGCTATCTCACTAAATCATGACTTTTTCACTAAGTTTGCTATATCACTAAGTCATGACGTTTTCCCAGGTCTCACGAGATGTCATTCTAACTACGACTAGGTATTCGTCTTCAATTTTTCAGTACCTCAATTCCACGTGTATAGCCGCTCAGGGTTACCTCCAAAATGGGTTCCTTCTCATGGCTGAGAGACGACTCCCTTACAAGATGAGAAAATGCTCAACAATTAATATGTTTGTCATCTCAAATGATAATTATATGTATTTATAAAATAATTTATTATTATTTTATAAATTCAATTTAGCCGTGCTAGAATGATGACTAGTAATTAATCATTTCAATAATTTCTTAGGTGATAATTTCAATTACGATAATGTAGTTGTGATGTCGAATTTATGTGTACAACCAGTTAATAATCATGTTCTCACGATGAGAGTTAGCTTTATGTGGTTTATGTGGCTTTGGAAAACATTGTCAAACATTGTCATTATTGTAAATAATAAACCAAAATCATATCAGCGATTTGGCAGATAGTTATCTAATCAGAGTTCGGGTAATCTTATCGGAAATGGTCGTTAAGGATTTTCTCGATGGTTTATTCTGAAGATGTTAATAGGTACTTACTGAATGGGATCAAGAAAAATACTTCTTTGGAAATGTGATAGTTTGTCTACGTATCAGCTAATTCCAGTGATTCCGGTACTTTAATACATCGATTTTCTGCTCAAAACACGGTTTATTGAAGTTTTTGAAGAACAAAATCGATGTTTCAAGACATAGATGTTTTCGGTCGATGTTTTTGATTGTATCGGTGGTGGGTTCTTTAATATCGATGTATTTAAACATTCGATGTCGCAGCCCTAAAAGGGACCTTCATTTAAAATCCGGAAATATAATTTAATACATTTATTTAAAAATTCAATGATTGGTGAATGAATGAGAGAACCTCCAGCTGCCGTTGGAAGAAACCAAACGGTTGTGTGAGGCCGCGATGACGTACCGCTACGCCTGTGTCAACTAAATTCCTGATAAGGACTACCAACCTGCCTCAACGTGCATAAACGTTCTCCACTTTCCTCTCTTGTGAAACTGGGGCTCGCCGGTGGCCCACAAAACGGCGTGTGGTGTATTCACTCGATTCACCGTCTGCGGTTGTTTGTTCTCGATATCGATTCCTTCTAAATGGAGAATCGTTTTGAAACGGGCTCCGAAGGGTGCTCCGAAGTTCTCCTAAACGTCTCATCATAAGTGTACTACGAATATTACTCCTTTACGGATAACATGGACAGGGTTTACTCCTGGATGTATTTATTGAGCATTTTGGTTTATTATTTTCAATTCTATAATAATTGGATAAATATCTAGTAGGTACTGCTTTCTAGATAAACCAATGTGTAATAAGTCGAAACAAGATTCTTCCTGTTTAATCGTCAAGAAGTCAAACCTACGTGCAATCATCCATCAGAAATACGTTTATAGAAACACAGGATTTCTGCTGCCTCTCGTAAGGCTAGAATATGAATCGCTGAGCGTAAAAATGAGACAAGTTCATGTTTTGGTCAGTATGAGGTTTTCTTGAAAAACTGTTCTTCTCGTGTCGTAATGTTCATTGGTAGAAACTGATGATCGAAATCGGCGTTGAGTGCAAGAGCGGGACAAGCCCAGGACGTGACTTCTTCTTTCACTCAACATGTAAACTAAACCGACAGCGCTGACATTGTTTGTTGTGCTAACTTGGGGAACACTTCCATCACGGTTTCAGATTTTTTGTGACTCACAGCAAAATGTATGTTGAAGCTATTTTTCGTTCTATTTTTATGCAAAATGAGTGAATGTGACAGTGATTCTGGGCCCGAGGTGATTGATTTGAGAAAAAACTGGAAGATTTCGTCGTGTTGATGAGTACAAACGCAATGTACAGGAGATAGCTCGTCCCAGTGGTGATTCTGTTGTGATTGATAAAGGAGTCCACGGACTCTATAAGAATAGAAGAAACCTGATACAATTTAAAAAAAAATAAAAAAACGTAAAGAAAAACGTCGATTCCATTTCGATATGCTAAAATTTTAACTGATACTCTTTTGCGATTCACGCTCTTGTTTGTGATTTATTGTAAGTCCAACCCTTAAGTTCTTGTAGGGAGCGAACTGTTTGTCCTACAGAGCTCCGCGTGGTCTCTAAAAATTCAATTCTATCTTAAATCGATGGAAAAACAATACCTTTACATAACAATTTTTTGAGTTTCAAAATGTCAACCCTTATTTTTCAACCCTTAGAAGAAACCTACATCAACCAAAAGCTTCGGGGCACTACTAGACCCCAAATGAAGCCTACATACCAAATTTCATCAAAATCGGCTAATGCTAAGTGGGGAAAGTGCCGCGGACGGCGGACAGACGGCCAAATTTTTATTCGATTTTTGGATTCTACGCACCCTGAAACTTTAACCAACAAATTTTGAGGGGGGTTAAATTTTTTTTTCTTGGTCGATTCCAAAGGTTCATTATTGAAAATAATAAACCAAAAATCACGTCCATCGCTCAAAAGTGACTGCCACTAGTTGATGGCCGACCATGATGAATTTATCCCCCGGGAGTCTACATCGTGTGGAGAATTTAACAAATTTTTAAATTCATTTCTCCTGTGTGTAGGTAGTTTTTTGCGTTTCCTGTAAAATTAGTTTCAGGGACTACTCCCGTTTCTACACTCTGCAATTAATATAGAAATGAATACATAATAATCTTATTCTCATACATCGTGAAGAAATACCTTTTCTCGATCCATGATGTAACACACTCTTCAGGCTTAATCCTTATACCTGGTCCTAGTGGTGTCAGCAGGTGAAGCTATGTATCTAGATTGTGGTACGCTATGTTCATAGATCCGATTCCAGTTCCTAATTCATCGCAATGGAATCAAAGGTATTGAATTCAAAATCCACTGTATAGCAGATGATAAGAAAATTGAAGAGCCAGATGTCGTTTTGAAACGTGATTATTACAGACAATTACTAAATCACTTGCATATGAATGCATCAGCGTGTGATGCAACATTCTGTGTTGCTTATATTATGTAGGTACCTAGTGTGTTTTGCACAGCCTTAATAGAAGCAACAAGGAAGATATGCCCGAGCTGCTTTCGCGGTAGCAATCGACCCGTTACCACGATCAACTCGCTACGCATTGTTGTGAGACGCGGGTCCTTAGTCGTAGTCGCAGAGTGATTTACGACAAGAAAACCCTTTCTCTGAGATTACCATACAATGGTCCTCGCTCTCCCTTGCAAGAATAATCCAAACTGACCTCAACTTGACACAGACAAGGCAACAGGTACTTCAAGCTTGATGGCTGCATGATGCTGAATTATAATCATGATACTACTACGACGTCCTTCAGGAATGATGATCCGACCAGAATTTTGGTTTCAAGGATCTTGTTGATTAAGTAACAAGCAACCAGTCACTATGAGCAATCAATGACTACTAATAATTTCCATTTCTCTGGACCAGTTATATACCTCCAAGTTCCATCTGACCAATTTTGCTGTGAGTTGAGCAGGTTATTTCCAAATTATGAATTCAATCTTGACCAAGTTTGAGAAGTGTGACTGCCATCTTGGATTATGGGAATCACATCTTGCAGCAATTTGCCTTACTTCCCCTGGTTTACATTAATTTATAATGTAGGTAAGATAGATGGATAAATTCATAGATAGATGCATACATTCATAGATAGATGCATAGACAAATAGATAGATGCATAGATTCAAAGAAAGATAGATGCATAGATAGATAGATAAATCCATAGATTCATAGAAAGATTGATGCATACATAGATAGATTTATAAATGCAGGTGCATAGATAGATGGATGCGTAGATTAATAGATTCAGATGCATAGATTCATAGATAGATAAACAGATTCATAGGTAGATGCATAGATTCATAGATAGATGCATAGACAAATAGATGCATAGAAAGATAGATTCATAGATAGATAGTTACATGCATAGATTCATAGATAGATGTGTATATTCATAAGTAGATGCATAAATAGATAGATTCATAGATAGATTAAATCTATAAATAAATTTTAAATTAAAATTAAATCTTTTAATTAAATTTTAAAATTTAAATTTTTAATTAAATCTATAAATTTTATAGATTCATAGATATATGCTTAGTTCATAGATAGATGCATAGATTCATAGGAAGATGCCTATTCTAGTTGCGTAGTATCAATTTGAGGTTATTGGAGGAATAGATTCACATTCTCCCTACAATGTAGACCATTATTATTTTCCTGTCTATGATAATGATCATAGTAAATAACGTCATTTTCTCGATCGCCCGATACTGAATGTAGGTATCCTGAGTAGGTTCTTTTTTGACTATAGTCAATTTATAAATTGCAACTCACTTAACAGAAGTGATTACGATTATTTTGATTGAAGGTTATAAATAATCGAGGTTATGATTCCTACGTACAACCACTGAGGTCATGAACGAAGGACGTACCTCTCGACATGCGACCATAGTGAACAGCGAAGGTTCGTATAAAAAATAACCTTATAACGTTGGTTATCTCTCATTAAACAACGAGAGTGCAGCAGGAAAGGGAAGTCATAATGGCTTGAAAATAACATCAAAGCTCCCGTGACATGTTAACAGTGATTTTGCGATTAATTGAATGTTTTCAACTTAGTGAATAACTTCGTGACAACTGACCAAATCATAAATAAAATAACCTGTATTTTTCGTGGCCATTATTGGCGTTTTGTTGATTTTTGTTTGGTAAACTTCAAAACAGTTTCTACAATTTCATGTATATATTCCACATTTCATGGACGACTTTTGACGTGTACAAATGTACTGACGTGAACTGTTTGAATTCACGATTTTTCAGTTCCAATTAGCCCAAAATCGACCGAATGTGGAAGGTACAGTTGAATGCAGGCACCAATTAAATTGCCTTTAAGAATTTTTTTTAATTTTGAAATTTTATTTTATTTCTGGGCCATAAACTCGTATCAGGCACTACACGCTCCGCCATGCATTTCTGTAATGAAAAAGTACTGTAATGCCATGTTTATAAATAAAAACTACATCATGAATACATAGTATAGGATAGAAAACAAAGTCTTATGAAAAAAGTAAACTAATTAGCTCAATAACTCGCCCACCAAGAATCAAGTTCTTACGAACTTGGGTCCCCTGTCGGAGTCTTAGTGTGTAGGTAATTAAAACTTTTTTTTTTAGACAAAATTTCGAATTGAAGTTGTACTAAGAAGTAAGTCCAAATATTCCCAGAAAACCAATAAAAATGCTATACAATATGTATACCTACTCTCTTTAAAACAATAAATTTAAATCATTCGAACCACTTACACCAAACTCGGAAAAACTACCGACAAATACCTCTTTTATCCAAACACACTACAAAAACTAGACACATCAATCTTGTGGTGGTGAAAAAGTCCACCGCAGCAATATAAGAATTCCTTCGATGAAATTCAGTACGGCAACGTGGAAGCCAAAGCAGTTTTGCCAGAGGCAATGTTACAAACATGTTCACACCTAAGGCACGTTTTGTAAACAAGATGCAAGATTGAAGCAAAAACACATTTTTCACAGTAAATACATTAAATTCTGTATAATGTCTGGCAGTGGGGTACCTGTAGGGTTTGTTAAGTAATATTTTCAACAATGCATTTTGAATAGTTTGTCGAGCAGGTGTGTCGAGGTGTGTTTTGCACGTCCCACCCCAAACGGTTATGCCATATTTAATTAAGGAGAATGCACGACCTTAATACTCAGTTCGCGACTGTTTTTTTTTTGTTTTTTTTTTTGTTAAGAAGTCTCTAATAGTTTTAAAGACGAAAAACAACTTTCGCAACTTATTAACCAATGGTGAAATGTGATTCTTAAATTTCAAATTTCCATCAAAAATAATTCCCACAGGTACTTACAATTTTCAACAAAAGGCAGTGAGTGATTTACAGTTACAATCAGTAGCCAAAGAGGCACAATTATAATAATGATACTTGATTACTTTACTATCTGAAGACTATCACTTACCAGATATTGAGAAACGCGAAACGGAAGTTTTTGCAACATTTAGTTTCAAGAATTTTTGATCAAAACCACTTACGAACTAAAAATAACTTAAATTTTGCCATATCAATCAGATCAACATAACTTTTGTCCCAGAACACTAAAGCAGTGTCATCAACGTAACCAAACTCCTTACCATTGATATCCATGTTCATGAGATCATTGATACACAATTAAAAAACGTCTGCCAAGTGGGTGTGGCACATAGCTTCCTCGTATCCATAACCCGATTATATAGATGATCCGATGCATAGTAGTTAATCTCAAAACACCAATCTCTAAGTACCTTCCACTACCCTCATAGGAGACCATCTACACGCTAATCTGGACAATCCTAGAAAATGTCATCAAATTCGGATGAAAAATGTAAGTGAGTCACTACTCAAAAAATCAAAAAATTTCTCGGTATGGCTGGGAATCGAACCCGTTACATCTTGGTTAGTAGTTTGACTCGCTGCGAATGTGCTACGGGGGCCTGACATAGGCAATGTAGGATTTGAGATTCTAACGTACGCACGGCTGTTACAAGGATTTTACGTTCGCGCATGTGCAGCGGCTGCTATCAGTCCGGGGGTGATGATTATCATAGGGGACCATTTACAATCTAATTCGCATAATCCCTGAAAATTTCATTGAAATCGGATGGAAAATGTAGAAGTTATGGCCGTTACAAGGAAATTCACGTTTGCGCATGCGCAGTGGCTACTATCAGTCCGAAGGTGCTGATTTTCATAGGGGACCATTTAAATACTAATCTGTAACATCCCTGAAAATTTCATTGAAATCGGATGGAAAATGTAGAAGTTATGGCCATTACAAGGAATTCACTTTTGCGCATGCGCAGTGGCTACTATCAGTCCGAAGGTGATGATTTTCATAGGGGACCATCTAAATGCTAATCTGTAACATCCCTGAAAATTTCATTGAAATCGGATGGAAAATGTAGAAGTTATGGCCGTTACAAGGAATTCACGTTTGCGCATGCGCAGTCGCTTCTATCAGTCCGGGGATGATGATTTTCATAGGGGACCGTCTACACACCAACCCGCACAATCCCTGAAAATTTCATCGAAATCAGACAATAACTTCGTATAGTTATGCGCGTTACAAGGAATTCATGACAGACACACAGACACGGAACCAAAATTGTTCAGAAAGGTCTAAAACGCAAAACGCGAGTGAAAATTTTGATTTTGGAGAACTTTTTTTTTCATCCTTGAAAAGTGAAAACAAAGCTTCCGCTACCTTGGTAGACTCGGAAGCAAAAAAGGATTGGCCCGGGAACTGTACCTTGAGGAAACATTGATTCTCTATAAGCCTCCTCAACTCTCGTAGTTTGCGATCGGTTTGACCAATAACTTTTGATTAATGGTATTCCTCGAATCCCACAATCATTTAGCTTCTCCTATAATCGGTTCCAATTTAATTAGTAGATGTACCTATGTAATGTAAATGTATGTAATTAGTAGACGCTATTACGTAATGTTCATGTAATCGTCCGATTTCGCTAAAATTTATTAGGGTAGTTAGTTGGGTTTAATCGACATTCCAGAATGATAGCTTTGTGGTTTCTGTTGGAAACAGAACATTGATTACAAGTTTTTCACAAGTGGTACTCTTAAGGAATGTATTGATGCTCTGATGAATTGAACTATTTTCTCTCCACTTCTTATTTGAGGAAACTATACTCCGCGAGTAACTTGAAGAAATTATTACTCTTCCTCATCACTTCTAAAGTTCTTGTCTTTAGAAGCAGAAAATATTGAATTACGTAAAGGTTCCAAAGTAAGAAACAAAATATTTCATCTCTTTACAATTCCTCATCAAAAGATTGAAAGCCGTCGCCGTATAAAATAACTCCTCTTTTGGAAATTCATTCCCATGAAACTCGACCACTCTCGAGCATCAGGAATCCTCTCTAATGAAATTCCTGTTCGATTGAAACTCCGAGTATCCGAGGAGATGAAGCCGGCCAAAGTATCCGCAGTTGAAGTGCCTCGTTAGACGAGAAGGTCCTAAACCGCAGAATCAGCGGTGAAAACCCTTTGAAACGAATCTCCGCTCACCGACTCTCGCGTTGTTCATAAAAGTGATGTAAAAAGGAGCTCACGTAACCAATTAGACTTTTGAAGTTGAAGAAGTAAAAGAATTCAAGTACTCGGTAGAATTTCCAAGTTTGTCTCCATTTTGAAATGCGTCGTTAGTTGTGGCTGAAACATAGCACCAAAAACCAGTGCTAATGGGGGAAAAAACATTTGTTTACTTCCCTCAACCCACCTAAAAGGGGAAAAAGGAAGTAGGGTCAGGTGGAGCAAATGTAAACAAGAGACATCTTCCCACGTGGTGGTGTGATTAATAAATCGCTTATAAATCTGAATAGATTAAGTCCCTGCTAATGTTCAATCTAAAGGGTTAAGGCTAAATCGACGATAATCAGAACACACAAGCCAACTAGTTTTAACCCTAATAGGACCATGGTGTCACTAGTGTCACCGAAAACATCTCAGGAACTCCACAGCTGTCCCAAATTGTCACAACTAAACTTACATTGAAATTTTGAATTGTTTAACAGCAGTGCTACTCTATTTCTGTCCCTTCACCCAAATTTTGACTTTTTTAACTCCTCCCTCTCAGTCTTAAAGTCACTAGTTGCCTCCTCTCATGTGTGCTATAATTAGTCTTTAAATTCCTACCTTGATAATTACTTACTTCTTACTTCCAATATTTTAACTATCTGCAGTTAGTTCAACATGTTGAAATATACAATTATATCGAATTGGGCTTGCCCGTACTTAAATAAATAAATAAACAGCAGAATTTTTTGTAAGCTACTGGAAGTCAGAATCTTGACAAAAACTTTCAAAGAAATCGATTTATCTTAAAATATAAATTTTTTGACTTCTAATAACTTACAACAAAATGGTTCAAAAAATTCAGCTCTATCTATTAAGTTTTAAATTGCAATTTAAATCTAGTTAATCTGGCGACACCTTGGGACAGCTGAAGAATTCCTAAAATCTTTGCGGTGACTTTAGTGACACCATGGTCCAATTAGAGTTAATGCATGCGGTACCCAATAAAAATGAAATAGGTATACCCTGGTTTACATCACTGGATTGGAGATGTCATCTACTTGGTCGGTGTTTGGCTAGCGATTTCTCCCAGGAAATATTCATTTCTGTATAGATCTCAGAGCAGAATGGAGCATAATTACAGAATAATTGTGTAATTATACTCCATCCTCCGTCAATTATTGACGGCTAGAATCTCTCTCTCTTTCAGAGACTTTGGTTTCTTATTCGATACGCAGATGTCGTTTACCCATCATATTAACATGATCACCAACAAGCCTCTCCGGCTTTATTCGGAAAGGCCTCTGGGTTTTATTCGGAAAAATTCTAGTGCGTTCTCAAAACCATATTCACTATTAATCATCTGTAAAAAACCTTGGTAATTTCTATCCTCGGTTACTTTTCAGTTGCTATGATTTGAATGTAGGTAACTGGAACGTGTTAACCCATTTCCGGCCACTGATGCGTTTTCGCATCGAATTTTTTTTTAAACATTGAAAATAGTGGAAAATCCTTGTAGAAGAATTTTTTCTCGTTCATGCTGTTCCTAAACTCGTCGAAAAAATTCTGCGACGTTCGGGAGCTCGATGCAATTTTGAAATTTTGTTGTTGAAAAGGATGCCTTGCGGCCGAAAGCAAGATTATGGTGCTCAAATTCGTTCCTGGGCGATTGAGCGTTCTGGGCCACGAGTCGAAACGAATTCCGGTCCATAAAATAGATTTTTACATTTTACCAACAACAATGAATTGGATAAATTAGATCGATTTGGAAGACTGAGGCATCTTAAATCCCATTAAAATGTAAAATTCATGAAACTTGGAGTATTTTCGCTCTCAATTGGTGAGCAAATTATGCCTTGTTTCGGCCGCCATCCTGTAAAACAGTTTATCCTCCTCCTCTCCCTACTCTGTTATTTCTACCCTTGGCTTGAAATGGGTTAAGCGAACATTTCTCCTCTGTCTCTCTTAGGCTGCCATTTGATGAGCACGTAACGCCTTCTTATGGAAAGTTAGGCATGGTGAAATTTAGGGACGAAAAAAGATTAGCGCTCGTAACAATGATTTTCCAAAATTTTGAAATATCAAACACCGTTATATCTGTATAACAAACTTAATTTCATGCATTGTGTCCACGATATAGATCAAGACATGCGTTCAACACGTTCCAATTACCAATACATAGAACCAAATTATATAAAAAGTCAGTTTAAAAATTAAAGAATTCAACTGTTTAATGAAAATTCTGAGTTGTTTGGCACTACAATATCAGTCTAATTTTAAACTGAGCATTCTAGAAAAATATGATTAATAAAATGAAGGACAATTCCCAACCGCAAAAATAATGCTTATTATAATTTATGTTGTAAATCATAAATAATTTATTCCGTCATATTTAGTTTATCTTATATTGATTTATTTCAATTCAAGTGTTGAGTAAAAAGATTATAGTAAATTAAAAGATAGTAGTAATGTATTTAACTGTTGCCAGGGAAGGAGTAGGAGATGGCTCCTGGTTATGTAAATAAAAAGCTTAAATTATCAATCAATCTTATGAACTTCATGTTCCTCCAGAGGACTTTGATTATGCAGTTATGGCTTCTAGAGCTGGACATTTATTACAATATTTATGTTTCTTCAATTATTTGGTGAATGACCGCCTTATTTACCTTCCATGTGGTATGGTATATGTTTTTTTGGTTAGGAACCTTTGAACAGAACTGTTACTTTTGCCTAAGTCTCAAAAATCGCTTCCAAATGCAGTTAGCGTAACCTCTTATTCAATAGAGCTGCCACGTTCAGCATTAGTTCATTATCCTTCGCTAGGGATAGTAAAACATTTTTCCTTCGAATCACCTGCATCGCATTATCTCAAGCTTTACCAAAATAGGTAACTAAGCTTATCTTATATGTTTCGAAGGAAAAACGCTTTATTATCCATAGCGGAGGATACATGGACTAATGCTGTGTGGTTTAGACGCTCGTGAAAGTTTACTCCTCTTGAGCCCCAAAACGTAAGGGCCTTATTGAATTTGAAATGTTAATAGTAGTAGTAGTAGTAAACAACCATTTCAGGTAGGATTTTCATCCGACTGCCATTCCTGGCGTCGCGGACGTCATCAGCTGTCTTCCAAAGGGAAGATCAGAATTTGTTCTGATGATTTCGCTCATGGCTTCCTATTGCCCCACCGCTCTGGATTGTGACAAGGGGGGCGATGAGACCCCCAACCGCCGAAAAACGCACGCTGCTGGCGATGGGCTTTGAACCCACGATCCCCGCAGATGTCGGTCCAAAGTCCACCGTCAAACAACGAAGCCCCAACGACCGTTGCCACACCGCTGTCCCCTTAAAATGTTAATAACTTGTTTACTAAGTTCAAGTCTTCAATCACTAATTGGTTTCACTGTAATCGGCATAAGACTGTTTTCTTTCAAAAACTGATTGGAAAATCCTTCCACCTAAATATCACATCAAATTACTGCCCTCTATATTCCGTAGGCAATTCGGAATGGCCCAGTATTTAGTCAGTCGAATCTTGAGGCGCCTGCGCTCTGAGTACCTTCATGTTTCGCGCCAGATTTCTTTTGAACCATTGTGCGTAATTTACGTCCTCTTAAAGTCGCCTTATGTGACACATCAAATACAGAGTTTTAAGGGTCCCTCGAGTTTGTCGAGGGCAGCTCAAAAGCCCACAGCAGGCGAAGGTCGACTCCCTCAACAATCAATACGCGGCCACCGCCCCCTGCCGGCTCCTCTCCGACTACACCTTACATTATTTAGCTACACGTCCCACACTTGCCTCTACATCCCCTACACGGCATATTTTCCTATTTCCTTATTCCCCATCCCTGAGGTGTGTGGTTTTCTTTTCGTAACGAATAAATAACAAATCCCCGTTGAGTCCATCCTCGACGCCACTGTATCTCCGGAGGGGAGAAAAGCGCAGGCGCGAATTTCCCTCTCTGACTTCTATTGAATTCCCACCTTCCTCCTTACATCTTCATACACAACAATACCATTTCCTACACATTTACAGGAAGACTGGTGATAACATGTCCAAACGCTAGGAGGTGTTTGTTTGTATTTGAGATGCAAATTCAACAAAAAAGTTCCTCTTGACCCATGTCCGATTCTCAAGTGTAAGTGGGATATTGAAAAACTCGTGTTTTTTTATGTGTGGGAAAAACCTACTTTTCTGACGAAAACTGAACAAATCTTCTCAACTATTGCTCGTAGAGCAAATAAAACTGTGTAAGGGATACTGCAAAGGGTAATTGCTGTCAACACAGCTGTGAAATGTTATTTCCGAGCTTCAGAGGATTCATGGCCAGAAAAGACCTGAAAGCTACGCAGCTGTCACTAAACAAGATTTGAAGGACTTTTTAGAATTTTGTTTACTGGTATCGCGTTGCATTTCTTGTGGCAAATTGGTGGAAACTTAAGAGCCTCAGATACCTCAAGCTATCAATGTCCATTGTTGATCGCACGTAATATATCGCAGTATTCTAGAGAATCTCGCTTCATAGCTACCGACATGGAGCTATCCGTTTACTGGTATCCGTGTTGCACTTTTTGTGGCAAAAAAAGTTTCACGAAAAATTCCTTGACCCCCAACCAAAAGACATATCCATGTCAGAAAAAAAATAAATAAAATAAACACTGACAAGCTCATTACATTTTTTTAAAGGGAACATAACATTCCAAGATTCCCATTCAATTATTGTAAGCACAAAAAATTCTAAACTTTCAACATTTCTGAATGTTTAAATTAAATTTAAAAAAAAATTCTCAAATTTTGAGAAATTAGTCTTGGAGCAAAAATTTATTTTTCCACTATGCGAATTTCACAAAAACCTCCTTGTTTAATAACCTTTTCAACAGTATAGCAAAAAAATAATCCTCAGTAGAATAAAGGCGAGAAATTTGCGTTACAACATGGAAAAACATAAATTTTTGGTTTATTATTTTCAATAATGAACCTTTGGAAGAATTTTAACCCTCCCCCCTCCACAAAATTTTTTGGTTTACGTTTCAAGGTGGCAACCATTACACAATGGTTCATTATTTTTCTGTATAAATCACATATTTTAATTGAACACGGCATTTCCATTAATAGAATTACATAGTATGAGTACTTACCTACCAACAACATTATCGAGCAAGGTCAACATTCGGTTTGAGAGAAAGTACCTAGTTCCATGAATATGAATAACATCCTTATTGGGGAGTTATTGGTGCCTTCATAGCGGAATTTGATTCTTGACTGCTAACGATGCACTACTTACTACAACTTAAAACTCGGTAGTGTCACCAAATTCTTTGAAATTTAGAAAATTTTGAGTTGATGAAAAATACGCAACAAGCGAGAAGCTTGCAGTATTAGCATTAATTTACTGATGATTTATGTATCACCACTACTAACTTTATTGTTGTCTACATATTATCAACGACACAGCCACGTCAGTCAATAACGTATTGATAAAAATTAACGTTTCATTATCATTTGCTGAATGCGGTTATTGATGAACATGTCGATACCTTAAAGCATAAAGGCTCTATGTCCAAAAAAAGTTTTCACCAGTGCAAAATTCCTAAAATAGTGTCTTATTTTACTGATATAAATAAGATAATTATTATTAACTATTATTAATTATATTTCTTATTATTACTTATTATTGATTATATTGCTTATTATTTATTATTTATCATATTTTCTTCAAGAAATTTTCAAGCTATAATCTTCGAAAAGGTCAATAATAATTTTTTGAATTTGAGTTTTTCTGATATTAAAAAAAAATGTGGAAGATGGATGGACAAAGCGCCTTTGTGCTTTAAAGTATCGATGTGATTATAAGTGATGACTTTGAAACCACGTGTTCCTCGGAAAATTTGGCAAAACGTCGCGTTCAATCATTAGTGAATGATAAAACGATACATGATTATCGAAAGTTTTATAGCAAGGGCATTTTGATAATTTCAACCCCGACTTTTCACTTTTTAGATGTGAGTTACAGTAACCAAATCTTCGGGGCACAACTAGACTCCAAATGGAGCCGATATACCAAATTTATTCAAAATCGGTTGGAATGATGCAGTTTTGACCGAGTTCCAAACAAACTGAAAGTTTTAATTTGAGAAGTCGTGTACTTTTACTTTGTGAGATTTGCTCAACCTTCGACTCCACCGCTATTAATAAGATTAAATCAGCAAATAAATATTTATGTTTTTCCTCTCAATGAAAAAAAAACAGTCTGATGTTCTCCAAAAGGCGATTCTGACATCGTAAACTTGTAGCGGTAGGCTTAGTTGGTCGCTTATCTTGTTGAGTTAGGATCTCAGATTTCGCTCCTCACTCATTTCTCTCAGGTCAGTGGTGGGAACAAAATCGTGAGATCGACTTGCGGACTAGATGTTATTGTCGAATGTTTCCCTCGGTCTCAATTTCTGCGGGAAAAAACTGTGATGAGTCAATTTTGTCTGCAATCGTACCACCGAAGCATTGCACTCTCGAATTGGGTTCCTACCGAGTCATAGTCTGAGACATGAGGAACCTTCCTACCTACCTGGACGTAAGAGGCGTTCCATGTCTGATCTGCCTAATAGATAGATAGATAGATAGATATGTTTATTTTCGCCATTTTGTACACTTTTACAATAATATAAATGCATGAAGGGATGCAATTTGCTCAGATTTCCTACCCGACATTAGGCTTGGCCCGTGTTGTAGGGTAGGATCTTTGCGAAATCGCTCCATATCGGTAAATAAATTGATATCTACAATACATTACAGTAATAAGTTAATTACTAAACAATACATGATTGGACAGAAAAAAGGACGCATTTTGATAATCTCTAACATAACATGTTAGTATATTATGCTAACTTACTTTAATATTCTCTAACTTTAACACTCTCTAAACTTTAATAGTCTCCTATTATAGGAGTATATGTATAATACATCTAAGTATGTATAATACATCTTTGCTGTTTGTATCCTTTCGCATCTAAAGTCCCTTTCTGTAACTAGCCAACTTAACACTTGCTTTTGTATTTTGGTCTAGTGAACTTCTGAGGACTTTTCATGCTACAAACAATTTCTCTATGTAACAAATGTAGAATGAAGATTGGGATGTGCGTTGTCAGAGTCAGTCTAAGTCTGCGGCGGCATATCTAGTATTGTATTTCGGATCCCTTCGAAAAACTTCAATTATGTTGGGTGTCCTAAAGAAATGCAATAGTAGATTTTTCACATAAAGTTGTCTAATAGTAAATTCCATATCAAATACCATATAAAATCATCAAATACCAATATCAAATAGGGCTACGGATGGGGTAATACGCGGTAATGACAACATCATTTTTATGATAATTTTCTGCCGAACATGTAACTCATTTATATGGGTGGAATACGTTCCTCCTGCAATACAGATTGCAGCATAGTATAATATATAAGTTTTATCGTTTGCTTCGGGAGCGTGTGTGTCTAACATTGTAGAATATACATATATTTCCTAATCTTATCGTGTGTATAGTATTTTAGTCTCTTTTTAGTCTCTTATCGTGTGTATAGTGTATCAGCTTTTAAACAATAAATTGTTACGAGAAGAGTAAGTACTAAAGTTTACCTTTGGAAAAGTTTTATATTAGTTGAAACGAAACTTCAGGAATGAAGATTTTGAGATTTGCTCGACAACACAGATGAACAGATCATAATATGATCATAATATTATTAATATTAATCTCCTATTATTATAAATTAATATTAATATTATTATGGGCAATTAGAAATGATAACGATTGCCTCACTGACCAACATTTCAAAATTGCAAAGGCTGATTACACCACATCAGATCCGGAAGTACAGCTGAAATGGATATGTATTAGACGCCTATACAGGGTGTCCGAGAAAGATACGGCCAAACTTCAGGGGTCGATTCTACAAGGTATATCCAACAAAAAATGTCTCAGCAATTTTCTTTTGACCCCTTTTTTCTAAGTTTTTTTCAATTCAAAGATTTTTTGTATACCTTGAACCTTATCCCACTAAAATGACTAGAGCTCCTTTATTTTTCTTGGAAATTCAAATCTGATTACACCGTTGAAAAGAGCATTAAATTTCCCATCAGATAAGCTACAAACATTTTAAACCTCGCACCTTAGAGGGATCTGTGCTGCCTAGACAGTGGTGACATCGAGGAAACCCAACTGAAAGGTGAGAAATAGACAAGAAAAGGTGAGAAATAGACTGTCAACTCGATATATCATGTTATGTACCAACAAAAAAAGTATTTATAGGGAGCTTATACTCGTGATGAGTATCTTACCTCAACGAATCTATGGTGTTCCTGGTAGACCACCAGGAACCCAACTGTAACTTCGATTCTTGGTGTCCAGCCATAGCTGAGGATGGCCTTACTTACACCATCCTTAATATCAACTTGATGCGAAAAAACTGATGGTTCATCGTTTTGGTGCAATAACTACGCAGTCAGTGGTTCAATGAAGTCCGGACGGAGAATTCATAATCTTGCTACGACTCAGTAGGGCGTTTGTACCGCAGTTCGGCGCGTGCGGGGGTCCAGGCCCGCATTGCACAGCCTGCGATCTCTCCTTGGATGCCACTGGGTCAAGTATCTTGGCCTCTCGCCAGCCGTCCTTGTCGAGGTTATCCTATCCTGGAGTTTTCATTCTCCATCCCCTCCAATACTCAAGATTGATGATTTCGTTTCCGCCACCTACCCTAACTGAGAGTTAGGGCACAATAAAGTGAAAATTGATGGAGGTTTCATTGTTGTGAATAATGATGCTTAGACGTGGACGTGATAGACGTCCTCTAGTTCTTACATTATCGGTGAAAGTTCAACCAAAACTGCTCTTATAATTCCAGTTTAATTTGGTTTTTGATCAGGTTTTGTAAGGTTAGATTGTTTCCCAGTCCTTTTTTTTCTTTGAATTACGCCTGGCTTTCTCTGATGAGGACTAGGTAGTCTTGGAGTGGAAAATTTTCGTAGAATCAAGATTGGAAAATTCTGCTAGTAGCGCTTGGTGAGCATGAGCCTTTTCCATTGTCAAAGCAGATGATTCCACTTCCTGGAATGTAGGCTCATTATTTTAGATAGATAGATAGATAGATATAGATTTATTGGCAATAACAGTAAATAAAACAAAGTACATTCTCATTAAAAGTAAAGCACTGCGAAAAATAAATAAAAAAAAGGTACTTCAAAATACAAAATATAAAAACAGATATTGCCCACCGAAGAATAAGTTCCAGGGAACTTATTCACTTTCACTTTTTTTGGTGTAACCTAATCATTTCTTCCTGCCACTTGGATGAATTTAGCTCCTACTAATAACTAACTGGTGCCTCAGTCTCTCCTATAGTGTTGTTCCGAACTCGCATATTCCCGCAGGCGTTTTCAATCCGTTAGCAAACTTCGCTATAGACTCGCCTTCGCTTCTGTTCCTCATGGCAAATGCTCTTCTCTCTGCAAATATAGATGTAGATTTCTCATAGAATCGTTCTAACACTTGCTTCAACACCTTATAGGGAACTTCCTTTACATCCCTTGGCCGGAAATGACACACCAAAATTTTGAATGGATTAGGGCCTACAGAAGTAAGAAACAAAATGGAGCGCGTACGGTCATCAATGCTCCCTGTCAACTCCACTCTACATACTTCTACTTCAAATCTACGCCCCACGTTCCAATTCCTCATTATATTGTGGAAATTTAAAGTTATGGACTTCAGCCGATTTCGAATAATCCGATTTCGATGAAATTGTCAGGGATTGTGCTGGTTGGCGAGTAGATGGTCCCCTATGAAAATCATCACGCCCGGGTTGATAGTAGCCGTTGCGCATGCGCAAACGTGAAATACTTTCCACAGCCATAACTTCCACATTTTCTATCCGATTTCGTTGAAATTTTCAGGAATTGTGCGGCTTGGCGTGTAGATGGTCTCCTATGAGGGTAGTGCAAGGTATTTAGAGATTGATGTTCTAAAATCAACTACTTTGCATCGGATCATCTATACAATCGGGTTATGAATACGAGGAAGCTATGTGCCATACCCATTCGGCAGACTTTTTTTATTTATTATAAAAGGCTGGTGTAAGGAAATCGGTGTTTTTTGGTGAATTTCTTGGAATAGTAATTTCCAAATTATAAGGATTTAAAATTTGGCATGCATATGCTGCTCCATATTTACTCGTTGTTTATTTAATATTACAAAAAATTTAATTAGATTTTGTCAACTGCGCTTCTCCACCTGAGATTACCTAGTTGTTTGGTGCGTGGAATTATAATTGGGGTACCTACTCCAAATAGGTTGAGAACCACTCCAGTTATTCTCCTAGGCTGGGAACCTTTGTATTCGGTAGGTATCTACGAGTAAGTTGTTTAATAGCTGAGTTGCTAACTGGGTAAAAAAACTACGGGCGGCAAATCTACGATTCTAGAGTCAGATCGTTTAATAATGATTAATTTCACGCAATTTTTTCCACAAATAATTGTTTAAATATTTATTTTGCGACTAATGTTCATAAAAAAATGAAAAAAAAACACAAAAATTTAAATGAACAGATGGCTCATAACGCTTTTTTGAGTCGTGACGTGACGATGTCGGAAAAGTAATGGAAACCTCCTGTTGAATATTATTAAATGGTAACATTGTCCCTGACGTAACGGATACAGAAAGAACTCTCCACATAAATCAACTTCCTGAAACGTATTCAACGAATTCGTCATTATTGACGCGGATTCGTGAGGTTTTGCCAATCCTGTGCTTTTTAGATTCACCCAAATATGAGTCAGAATAAACTCATAATTAAGAGCAGCTCTTCCTGTCTGCCTGAGTCAGTGTTAGTTTAGCTGACCCTCCCTCTTGAATCATCTGAAAATCTCGAATTTCCTTTCTCTTCTATGTATTATGTATGTTCTCGTAACTGTCTTTATTGATGAATAAAACATGTACTTTTGTTTACAGGTAAGTAGCAGAGCACTTATTACAGTGTACTTATTCAGCTGTGAACGTATGTGAGTTAACTTGCAAATATTTTAGATGTACTTGTAGGGTTTTAAAATGCTTGCAGCTCAATCAGGCTGTTTTGGGTTACCGTGATTTTTGACACTCAATTAATAATATGGTTTGGATGCTTCTGTGAACTGAGAGCACTTTCTATCTTCCTGATCATCATCTTGAAGAACTAAATTCTCGAAGCTGAAATATCATTTGAAGCTCTACTGTTACTGTTGGATTCGCTACTGGATGGAGATCCTCCCTGATCAGCTTGGTGAGCACCATTCTCTCTCGATTCCTCCAAGGAGTGACAATGTCTGTCTATCTGGGGCTGCTGAGATTGAATGACAGGCTGAACTTCTTTCCAGGTGACTCAAGAGAACCTCTTTCTTTTCAGTAAGAGCTATGAAACGTAAATTCATCTGGGTTCATCTTGATTTTTTTATGCAGTTTCTTAAAGAAACTTTCTTTGTCACAGAATCTGGTCACTTTGCACCACATGTGAAGTCATTTGGTACCTAGTCGTGGTAACAGGCATGTACATGTACGACATCACATACCTAGTCACGTTATGCCTCCAACCAGATTTGGAGTATTCATCTGCAAATAGGTAGGGTTTGAGGTTGTTTTCTAACACAGAAGGGGGGTTTAGGGAAGTATCAAATAGTGTGCTCCATGCTGGTAGCTTGTGCCCCACCGTAGAGCTAGCTCCAACAACTTTAGAAAATAAAAGATCTAAAAGGAGCAAAAATGTTGAGTTGGAGAACAAATATTTAAGAAAAAGCATTTTCTTGAATAACTGAGAGCCTAATTCATACGAACTGTCTACTATTTCCCATTTTCCACTAATCGGAAGTATTACTCGGGAAGACGGGAATGTGATTTATTTTCTTCCATTCACCCGGTGGCCCCGGGCTGACAATGACACAGAGGAGGGTCAAAGAACTGAGCCGTTTTATTGATCCGCAAATTTAAAGCAAATCCTCACCTGCAACCTTACCCGCCCTCAGTGCGGCTGCCACTCGTGCACGCGATCCTACCGGAAGAAATCTCATTTCATTAGGTACCTACTGAACCAGAGACCCATTTTACATTCCTTACCCGTCCCGATGAAAAAGAGGAGAAATATTACTATTTTACTACTTGGAGTATGCAGTCGGCTGCTGACTAAGCTCCACAAAACAGATTTTCAAAAATACACTATAAAATGGTAAGAATAATCCTCAACGGTTCCTAATTTATTGCATTTATTGCATTTGTGGGTCTTTTGAGACACGAAACTACGGCTTCACCATGGTATTACCTGGCTCAGAACCTCGACTGATTTTTGGAGACATCCTACTCACACTTCACTCGATTCCAGAATAGCGTAATTTAATTCCGTTTCAACTCATTTCTGGCTGATACATCATGCAAAAAGTCGATATACTCGTTGGGAACAACTCTGTCAATTTTCAAGAAATATTCTTGCTTTGAAAACTTCGAATTTGATCAATAATCTGCTCAAAGGACTCCAAGATGTTTCAAATGGTGTAGTTCACAGTGTTTTTATGTTTCGATTTTTTTTTAGGAAAAAAGGCTTGAACAATCGAAGACTATTTTGAATTGACCCAAAATCCACATCTTGCATTGCTTTTCAAACTTAAGAACACGATTAAGTTTAATTAACTACTTTATGCTTGAATATACTTTAAAATAAACAGTTCACCTATCGTCCTATTGAGTTACACTATTTCGTAACTACCAATACCTGAAATTAAGATTAAATTGATAATTGGTTCATAAGACGATCCTTTTGTATTATCAATTTTTATTTGGAATAAATATTGGTCACGCTACAATAGATTACACATTAATTATTTAAACTTGAATTCATCAACTTTTATTTCTGAATTTTGGCAACAAGTTTCTTGATGTCTGTCCAGAACCAGAGACCACCTAGATGTCAAAATGAAGGCAACTCTTGATGTTACCACCAAGAGATCAGGAAGATAATATCCTTGTTCCAGGTTAAAGTGTGGGTCAAGCCTTACTGACCAGACTTTACGACTTTGAGACGTTGCCAGTGTGGCATTCCCAAGCACTTATTTATGTGTCAGTGATGGTATGCCACAGTCTCGCAAAATCACTAGTTTCTGTAGTGTACGAATACAGGGGTTTTCAAACTTCCACCACCACCAAAACTACTAAAAAAGTCTGCCAAGTGGGTGTAGCATAATATTATGTAGCTATGTGCTACATGGCTTCCTCATATCCATAACCTGATTGTATAGATCAATCTCAATACATCAAACTCTAAGTACCTTCTACTACCCTCATAGGGAACCATCTACACGCTAATCTGAACGATCCTGAAAATGTCATCTAAATCGGATGAGAACTGTAGAAGTTATGCCCGTTACAAGGATTTCATGACAAACAGACAGACATACACGGAACCGAAATTGTTCAGAAAGGTCTGAAACGTAAAACTAGAAAAGTGGAAATTTCGATTTTGGAGAACTTTTTTTTTCAACCTTGAAAAGTGAAAAAAAAAAATCTTCCGCTACCTCGGTAGACTCGGAAGCAAATATTGAGAGTACTTTACCTAAATTTTGACGTTTTTTGTGTAAACCTGTTTAAATTCTGATGCAATTCTAGAAACGTTTCTCGTAGTCCTGTTTCAGCTACCTGTCAGTTTTGTGGGATTACTTTCGCCTGCTCTTTATCTTCGAGTAGAGCCTAATTGGAAAGCAAACTAAGTAGGTGAAATTCGCGGTTCGAAACGACTTTTGCCGCCTCGAGGCGCAGTTACTTACCTTGTATAAGTCAGACTGTCAAATAACACGAAGGCGGATCTACGATTAGGTTGTTCAACCAGTTTATGTGCGCTATTTCGGGGTACCGTCACGGTCGTAGCGTTCAATTTCCTACGAGGTGACTCTTGTAACAAAATTAACGGGTACCTACGTGATCTAGTCCTTACGTAAGTTTTTTAATTCCTCAAAGTAGGATTCTTATCCTTATTACGTTCCTTAGTCAACGGTTGTAACTGATAAACAGCACAGAACTTCTACGGTTTCTACAAATCATTCCTAGAAAGAATACTTTCTTGAGTTTTTCAAACTTTGTTTACTCTCCCCGGCCTTATGTAATCAAAACTTTCATAACTTCCCACTACTCATAGCTTAGCGAAAAATAAGTCGGAGGTGCTATTATGTCAACAATGATTCTCTTGGTAGTCAAAATGATTTAGGAGTGCCACCAAAATTATGCATAAATCTGTTAGGTTATACATTTATTTGGAAAAAATCTGTCATTTATTCTTTGTCCCGGGGCGACGAAATCGCGGTCCGATTTAGGTTAACGCGAGTTTATCCCGTGATGAAAGAAAATCCATAAATTTCTTCGCCATAGGACCATAGAAGACCATATTATAGAAACATCAGTGCCTGTAGTGTAAGTTTGTTCTATTTCGCTCAAATTTAAAGGCCAATCAGTTAATACTTGGATTTTGCAAAACTTACTTTTTTCAGTAGTTGAATGAATGCTGTTTTTCCCTCCTTCTTTAGTGTGGAAGCAATAACTCGCATTCTAAATACTCATTTTGCTTCCGAGTCTACCAAGGTAGCGGAAGCTTTGTTTTCACATTTAAAGGTTGAAAAAAAATGTTCTTCAAAATCGAAATTTCCACTCGCGTTTTACGTTTCAGACCTTTCTGAACTGTCTGTGTGTCTATCATGGAATCCTTGCCACACTCATAACGCCTACAATTCTCATCCGATTTCGATGAAATTTTCAGGGATTTTTCGGGTTGGCGCGTAGATGGCTCCCTAGGAAATCATCAGCATCGGACTGATAATAGCCGCTGCGCATGTGCATACGTGAAATCCTTGCCACAATCATAACTTCTACTTTTCTCACCCGATTTCGATGAAATTTTCGGGGATTATGCGGGGTGGTGTGTAGATGGTCCCCTATAAAAATAATTGTCCTCTGACTGATAGAAGCCACTACGCATAAGCAAACGTGTATTTCCTGCAGATAGCAGGTGCCTTGTCATCTAGCGGCTGGGATGTTGAGAGGGAATTATACCACATGCCAAGCGACCAGGGCAAGAAGCCTGACATTGTTGCCGTCAAGCCTGACAGGTCTTGCATTATCCTGGATGTCCAGGTTGTCAATGGCAGCTTGGACATGGAGCAGACTTGGCGGGCTAAGATCAGAAAGTATGATAGAGATGATTTACGGCAAGCGGTGTCGGAGCTGAAAGTAGTGGAACCCAACAACATCAGGGTGATGGCTGCAACCTTGTCGTGGCGCGGAGTGTGGTGCGGGAAAAGTGCCACGAAGTTGCGCGAGTTGGGTATCTCAGTAGGTGTACTCCGTGGTGTCACAAGACACGTACTACTCGGCTCATATTTGAACTGGTGGTCATTTTGTAGAGGCACTTCCCTTCATCCCTCTCTCTTACCTCCACCTTCCTCATCATTCCTCATCCCGAGGGCCGGCGTCGGGTGAGTCCTGGGCGTCCTTCCCCATAAAAATTTATTTAAGTATTTATTTTTTTATGGCTTACCTCCTCCGTCAGATAGACCTTTTGTCTTTGAGGAGAGATTAAGGGGGGGGGGGATTACAGACACAACTTCTACATTTCTCATTTGATTTCGATGAAATTTTCAGGGGTCATGCGAGTTGAGGTGGAGATGATGTGGCCCCCAAATTGTATTTTGCGCGCATGCGCAATCGTGAAATCCTTATAACAACCATAACTTTTACATTTTCCTACAATATTCAGAGGTTGGTTATCTACACAATCGGGTTATGGATACGAGGAAGCTGTGTGCTACATACTCTTGGCAGACTTTTTAAAATGGAAACGATCTGTAGAATCCATAGAAGAAGATAGCGCTTCTTAGCTGATACAACAGTTATGAAGGACATAGATAGTTGCCTAGAGAAAATAGGAAAAAACTAAAAACGACCATTTAATGTGTTATCTCTTATAACATGACTCTCACTCCCATTAGGCCGGTTTACACGCTCATGCCGTTTGTGCAAGCCAGTTCGCACAGTTATATCGTTGCCTGTGAACGGAGTTTGCGCAAGCCATTTGGTTTGCACTAACAAAAAACGCTGCAAATTATTACACAATGGTTTATTATTTTTCTATGTTGATCACTCGTTTGCAAAGCCACCAACCATCCAACGTGAAGAAAAACGTCGATCTTATTTCGGTCAGCTAAAATTTGAACGGAGATTAGGCCTCTTTTGCGATTCACACTCGTGTTTCTGATTTATCGTACGTCCAACCCAAAAATTCTAAAAAATTCTATATAATCTTAAATTAAAGGAAAAACAATACCTTTATATCAAAATTTTTTGAGTTAGGGCGTTTTCAAAATTTCAAAATTCATTTTTGAACCCTTAGAAGTGACTTACATCAACCATAATCTTCGGGGCACAACTAGACCCCAAATGGAGCTTACATACCAAATTTCATCAAAATCGGTCAGTGCTAAGTGGGGAAAGTCCGCGTACGGCGGACGGACGGCCAAATTTGTATTCGATTTTAGGATTCAACGTACCTTGAAACGTAAACCATCAAATTTTGAGGGGGTGTTGAAAATTTTTTTTTTCTTGGTCGATTCCAAAGTTCATTATTGAAAATAATAAACCAAAATGTGGCATGAGCAAAATCTGTCTCGGACAGAAAATCGGCATGAGGTTTGAGCGTGAGAACGCAGTACAAGCCAAACCCACGATCTCGCGCAGGCGCATCCGTTCTTTTCTGAGCTTCAAAACTTCTTCCTATTGCCAAAAATCTCAGTGTTGCTGACAACTTTCATGGGGTGTTAATGCTCGTCTCATTACGGTGTCAGTTCATAATTTAAGAATAGCATTAGGTTCCCCTCTCAATTCCACGATCAAATTGTTTATGGGAAAAGTTATCCCTCCTGAGCAACCAAACCTTGCTCCATTTCCGATTTAGGCAACTTTTTTTCTTATCACGCAAGCCGCCGTCATACATAGGATGAGCTCCTCCTCATCCAGATCAAAACTTATTTCGAAATTAGGAGTTTTCATTTTTAAATAAAAAAAGAACAAGCAAAATTGCCACAAGTCCACTGAACGGGCCACACCTTCGTACAAGCACAACTGAACGTGTGAACTTGACCACGTTGTTCAGTACAGTTTGCACAAACTGGTTTGAGCAAATGGCTTGAGCGTGTAATCGTGTACGAATGCTACGTGAAATCCAAAAGACAAGGAACTTTGTGCCTTTTAGGTGTGAAGGGCTTTGCATCGTGTTCCATGACTTGAGTCATCCCTATCCGGTATGGAAGCCGCCTAAAGAAACTTCATTAGCACCAATGATGATTCAACGAGCACAACAAACCGACTCCTATTGAAATGATCCGGCCTTATCTGCAACGCACATAGAGCCGTCACGGCTCGCCAGTGCAGCCCGCTGATAATCAAGGTTCGACTCTCATCTACATTTTAAAACATAACGCTAGAGCTCACAATGCGAAGTGACGGACAAAAGGGGGTGGAGGACCCAGTTTGGAATAGAAAACAATGGGTAGGTGTTCGAGGCTTTTTTTGTTTCTGGAAACAGAAAAATGAAGGGCTGAATGAAGAGCAAAATGGAACGAGCGGAGTCGAGTCGACAGAATTCCATCATGGAAAATGTTCAATGGTTGTGAAGTTGGAATATTTCGTGGCTGGTTGGTCGTAATTCATTGTATGGTTTGGTTCCCGAGATTCTTCGACATCCAATCCGCATCGAGTGTGGAAGAAAATCAATAAACGGTCTCAATCGAAAGATGACTTCCAGCCCTTCCAATATTTTCAGTCTATTTATTGGATTTAGAATCAATATTTGGAGGTTCTAGGATATAGACTTTGTAGTGTACTCGCATAGCTCATCCACAGTCGTCTCTGATAAAATCACGGTTCAGGTTCATACAAGTACATTCGACTCGACAGTTTACTCCAGATACGCATCTTGAGAATTTTACTACCTGAGTTCAATAACTTGAACCGATTTTCAATTATACCAACAAAGAACACACGGACGGTACCTCTCGTCCTTTTTTTCCCCGACATCCTAGAGTGAATACGCCCTCCTCACCCATAGCGAAAGCCCCATTATAACCGCGATGGTTTTCTAATCCTCGAGTCGGTGCCTTTTGTGCCATTCTCTGTAATAACATCAATCTTTCACGGCCCAGAAGGCTGCCTCGCTCTTCACCTTTCAAGAGCTTTTGTCACCGCTCTGGTCGCCTTTTCTGGAATGTTTTAAGTTCATCTTTCGAATCTAAGTTCATTCTCATCTTACAATACCATCTTCCAAAACAAAATTTTCTAAGCGAATTCGGTTCGAAATACAAATAAATCTTAATCTATTACATAAAATCTAAATTTAATCTTAATTTATTCTTAATAAATTAAATCTTAATTTATTACTATATTGGTATTTTTAAGTACTTACAAACTATTTACACCATGCCAACTTTTTCATCACTCGATATTTTCAACAATATCCTACATAAATGCAAAAATCGTTGGTCAAATTGTTTTTAAAAATATGCCTAGAATAGCTCACTGCGACTTTAGATAATTTTTCAGGTAGAAAAAGAGGGAGAAATTCGTTAGAAATAATGAGTCGTGTGATTCTTTCAAAATTGTTATCGTGTGGGATATTGAAAACGTTGTTTTTGTACCTTTTTTTGTTATACAGATAACTACTTCGCTTTCCAAAAAAGTCCGAGTCTCGTCTCCAGAGACACATGCCGCAACTCGCTCGGCCACAGCTGAACCCCTGATCAGAGTGTCACAAGCCGTTAGGTACTTCAATCATTCGGGAACTGAACTGGAACTGTCAAACAAAGCTAACTTGACGATGATAGCGATTTCATTACAAAACTTCCATCAAAACACGATTCATCTATCGAAATGAATGCCTATGATTTGTGGGTGTGACAATAAGCAAAATGTATAAAAATGTTTTCAAAGGAAAATGTGAAGAATTAGTACTTACAGGTTCTGGTTTGCGAGGGTATTGGAATCCATAACGAAGAGAGAGCAGTGGAGAGTGACTACCAGGGTCAGCTTGAATAATCGATTCTACAGTGTAACCCAACCCGAATGGAATTCACCGAACGCACTTTTCAATACTCAAGTTAGGTACTCTCAAGTTTGTCAAGAGATTCTGTTCAATGGACGCTTGAATCTTACCTAGTTTACATTAGATATTTGGTAATGACTAGCGGAATCATAAGTTTTCTTGATCTTTTAATACACACTACACGGCAAGACGCGGATCCGCGTCATCGTCCGTTTTCCTTTCAATGTTGCATTTCGATAAACAGAGCGGTTGGATCGTCCTGTAAATTTCCAAGAACCTCCGTAGGTTGATGGACTCCCAGAGGGCCAAGTTCGAAAGGCATTTCGAACAAAATTTTCTCAGCATGAAAACCATACCGCTTCCCGCTCATACTCAACATGGCGTAGAATCAACGTCTTTTTGACAACCTCTTCGGCCAATGACTCGAGTTGAATGTGTTGAGAGGTTTTACCTCATAATGTACACTTATGTACAGTACACTAATGTACAGGAGATACAACTAGTGACCGCACGTTTCTGAGTAAAAGAGTGCTTATTTGTGCCCTTCTTAAACCAAACAGTATTCCAGAACTGAGAATCTAGTAAATAAGAAGGAATTCGTATTTACCTTGAAAAGAGGTTTTAAAGGGAAAAGCGTTACTTCTAGTTTGTTGAGGAAGGACCAGAATTTCAGATGATAGTGTAAGGACGGAATACTAAGTAGGAGGCGTATGCGGGTCTAAAGGGTGATAGGAGCTTCGACATGGTTCTATAAGCAGTAGAGGCGTAGTTGTGAAAGGGCGGAGGTAGAAGGAAGACATTAGCATGAGTCCTCAGGGAGGGGAAGACACAGTTGATTAAGTCAGGGACAGAAGAAGCCTTATTAGCATAAATGATCGGCCCGGCCTGCTACACCTTGAGGGATTCAAATCAGTCCTAGCCCTGTAGTGGGTCAATACTAGGTAGTGAAACGCCTCCCGGAGGTGAATGTATTCAACATGCTCTCTCTCCTTGTATCTCGTATTCAACAATAAATCCAACCAGTAATTTCGTTTCGTTGGCTCTCTGTGAAACATTGGGTGACCTGCGATGTACGTAGATGAATGATTTAATCAACTTTTCCTTCTTCAGAAATTGTGAAGTTGATGGAATGGTCGTAGGATCTGGTTTCAATGCCTGAGGTTTGTTTGCATGACCATGGTCATGATATAGAATTATGGGCTGGACCTGATTTACCTCAAAACATTCAATTGAAATATTCATTTAAACCCTAATTTATAAATTCTGTGCACATTCGCGTTTTCAGATTGAAAGAAAGTTCTCAATTTTCGGAGAAAACCCCTAAAAACTTTTGACCCTGCCACCAACGCCAACTATTTTTTTAGAATCACACTAAGTGCCTGTCCATCATAGCCTTATTATCGTCAATCAGTACCATTTACAATGACAGATCGTCCTCCTCCCCCCCTCCCCCCTCCCGCCGACAGTCAACTACTTTCTTAGTTTGGCTTCCCTATTGGAACCTAAGCTTTTGAATTCAGGGAATATAATCAATTTACTGGATTTTAATTACACTATTCTTTGTACCACCGTAATACATACAAACATATTTAAGCTTCACAAAAACGAATCGTGTTATTTGAGGAGTTTGATTCCAAAAGGTACTTAAGACTATTTTTGTCGAAATTGAGAACACTTCCCCAGGGTTTTAGGGGAGTAGTTCTTCACTTAAATGATATCTTTTTGGATCAAAAGACAGTCTATCTCCTTGAAAAACGAGGGTGAATATTCCGTTTCAATTTTAAAGGTACTATATCCAGCACAATGGCCCCTTATCCGTTTTGGTTTTATTTTTAGAGGCTTTGTTTTTGATTTATTTCATTTTTAAGATTTTTTTTCGTTTTTTCGACCTTATCTCAGTAAAACTGCTATAACTCACCGAATTTTCATGAAAATTTAAATCTGATCACACCGTTGGAAAGAGCATAAAATTTCGTATCTCCTAGATGGAAATTTTCCTTCAAATCGGGAAAACGGGTGAAAATTGGACTTGAAACAAAATTGGTAAAATCTTGGAAATTTCAACTTTTTGCTTCCTCTCTACCGAAGGTAGGGAAGCTTTGTATTCGTGAAAGAAGTGAAAAAAAATGTCCTCCAAAATCAAAATTAAATTTTGATGGAGGAAATTTTCCACTTGCTTTTTGCGTTTTAGAGCTTCCCGAACAATTTTGGTTCCGTGTCTGTCTGTCTGTCGGTCTGTCTGTCTGTCGGTCTGTCTGTGGTCAATCCTTGTCCCGGACAAAACTATACTAACCTGTGGTCCGATTTTGATGAAATTTTCAGGGATTGTGCGGGTTAGGTACTAGACGGTCCCCTATCAATTTCAGCACCTTCGGACCAATAGGAGCGAGTGCGCATGCGCAAACGTGAATTTCCTGGAACCTCGGTTTCTCGGTTTCTAATGAACCGATTTTGCTCAAATTTGGAGGTTAGTTAGGGACTAACTTCTAAGAGACACCCTATAAGTTTCAATCAAATTGGTCAAGCAATAGCCGCTGCGCATGCGCGAACTTTAAATTTATTGTTACAACCAAAACTCCGCAACTATTCAACCAATTTCGATGAAATTTTCAGGGGTTGTGTGGTTTAGGTCCTAGACGGTGGACCGCTAAATAAAATTCTACGTTGAAAATACAAAATATTATAAACTATAATACGTTATAAAAATTATAAAAATATTATAAACATTAATACCTGCAACCCTATCCCGCATATTATCGCCAATATTTTGGTATTCAATAACTCTTTGAATCATAATTTTTTCGCCAACTGATTCTATACGTCCATGTTACAATGAGTGAGGAAGCTATACTGCCCACCCAACTTGGCAGACGTTTTTCAAAATCTCATAGATTTTGTAATCGGGCACGTAATTTTACCCTGTAGGCCTAACATATGCGCAATTAGGCCAGAATAAGAGATAGAAAGAAAACTGGGCTTTCGAATTTATTCTGGGGGTGGAAAGAAGAAAAATAGAAAATGCAGTTAAAGCGATTCCTTGATCGGCCGTTTTACAACATCGCTGGAGGCTTGGAGTCTTTGAGGGAAAAGTGGATCACGTATCTCCAGGAGGCATGGTGTACATCACCTGTTCATTTACCTGAACCTTGGGAAGCTCCGGGTATATCACCATCATTAGTGCCTTCATGGTGCCAGGACACTAGAATCCGCGTATTATGAGGGTTTTCGGATGTTTCACCTTGAATACTGTATCGGAATGTGGCATAATAGCTTGGGGAGGAACGTATCCCACCCATATAAATAAGTTACACGTACGCCAGAAAATCATCATAAAAATGTTGTTGTCATTACCACATAGAACCCCATCCATAGACTTATTTGATATTGCTAAGGTATTTACTATTGGCCAACTGTAAGTGAAAACCCTACTATTGCAATTCTTTAGAACACCTAACGTAATTGAAGTTTATTATCAGGGTCCGAAATATAACACCAGGTATGCTGCATGTTACGTAGAGAAATTTATTGTAGCATGAAAAGTCCCCCACAATTTCTCTAGACCAAAATACATTACAGATGGGTGCTTTAGATGTGAGAGGCTACTAAACACCGCATATGTATAGGACTAGAGATTATTTAATAGCGTAACCATGGATGTAACCTTCGTTTCAAGTTATGTGTACAAAATTTAATGTATTGTTGTAATGTTGTAATATTTAATGTATTTACGTATTACTGTAATGTATAGTAGGTAATAATTTAATTATAATTTAATTATAAATAATTTAATTGTATAATATATTATATATTAAATTAGGTATATAATATAATTTAATTATAAATAATTTAATTATTACCTACTATACATTACAGTAATACGTAAATTACTAAACAATACATTAAATTTTGTACACATAACTTGAAACGTAGGTTACATCCATAATAAATTTTATTTACTGAGAAAAATCCTACAAAACGGGTCAATCCTAACGTAAGGTAGGGAATCTGAGCAAATCAGATCCCTTCATGCAAAAGTATACGAAATGGCGCCAAATAAACGTAGATCTATCTATATATCTATCTAATACAGAAATATGATCTTCTACGGACAACTGACCAAAACCACAGACGAAATTCCGATGTTAGGTCGTATTACCGCAAATGAAGTGATCAAACCAATTGTGTCTAACCCGCTTGTGATGAATCAATTGTGACTAACCAATTGTGGCCAATTGATCTACTCTGGAGGAAACACTGCTAATAATTCTACCTAGTCTCTGAAAATAGCACTATGTAAGTTCTTGGTGGTTGAGGAAGGAGATGACTGGTCCTTTCCAACTCATGTGTCATGTTTCCAGAAAAGATGTAGGGTTTCAAGTATCAAACAGAATTTAAAAGGGGGTGTACAAAGTGGGGTTCAAAATTAAACCCGCCTCATAAATTTTATTATTCATTCATAAATTATTCTCAACTGCCGTCGTCCAAAAGCCGTCAATGGGACAAGAAAGGATGGGAAGGTCACATTACAGAAGGGATTTTCAGACAGACTAAATTTAGTGTGGCCTTTAGGAGCCAGAGGAGGAATTCCAGCGATTGAGCTGACGAAGTCTCGGAATAGCGAGAGCATTAGGCCAAGTTCACTTCTCACCATCTTCCAATCGGCTGCCAACTGTGTTATCGCATCATAAACGAAGATTCGACACTTCGTTATTTCCCATTTTTTCCCACTAAGATTCTGGAGGCCTGGCTAGCACAAGATTTCCTGAAGCAGCCTCTGAGAGAAGAGTTACGTCACGGTTGGATGTTGAGTCGTAAAACCTTCGTTTTCTGTAGTTTTTATCGCTTTAAACGAGATAGTAAGCATCAAACATATTTCTTTGGGATTCTAATTTTAGCTCGAGGTCGTCGTAAAATTGTTTATTGGCGTTTATTAATGAGTTTGTGGGGCGTAAAAAGAATCGTGGCAACCGATGGTACACTGCTGCGTGCGTAAATCAAATTACGTTGATTCTGAGTTGTAAGGAGTGTTGGAACAAAACACTGCGAAGGGATAAGCACTGTAATAGCTCTGTTTTTGGGGAGCTACACGTCTCTTACATCTTTTAAGGAATTAATGGTTTTCATTTAGTGCCGCAAAGTCAATACTATATAGCATTTCCAAATTGAATAAGGTCGAATTCAAAATGAATTCGTCCTTTCGAAAAATGGATTAGTTCTTTTTCAAAATGAATTTGTCCTTTAACAAAATGGATTCGCCCTTTTACAAGATGAATTCGTCTTTTTGAAAAATAAATACGTCATTTTACAAAATGAATTCAACCTACATAAATCGGAACCAAATCTTGAAGGTCGATATTTATAGAATGTCATATGCAGATAAAATTTATTTAATTATTTATTTTATTATTTCTGAGGCTACCGGGAAAACACTTGAAGGGACTAAATTAATGTTGAAGGTAATAACGGAGGCGTCTTTTCTGCATGTCATCATATGCCACCAGACACAAATGATTTCTGAGAACCAAATGTCTTCTCAATGGAATTTCCTTATTTTTGGTTCCGAATAGCCAACTCATTTTTGTAATGCATATGCTTTTTCTCATGCCTAGAGCAGCGTCAGGGCAGCCTCTGCATCGAGAAAAGCCTTTCAACACCTTAGACGTTTTGTTCTGGTAAACTTTTCGTTCTTGCAAACTTACGAATTTCTTGTGCCTTTCTGTAAATGTAATTGCTTATTTCTTGTGCTTTTTTCCTTTATGTCAAATTTCTTCTCCGTCATTATTAAGTATGCAAACCAATGCAATAATTTATTATTTTTCGAGAAAAAGGTATCTGCATAATCATTTTGGTTTGATCGCCTTCAAGATTTGGTTCCGCTTTATGAAGGACGAATTCATTTTGCAAAAAGATCATTTCAGTGTGGCCCTGTGAGTCCTTGCTACAGCTAACTTTCACTAATTTCTGAGATTTTGATCCCCGAAAGATACTCGTTATGGCCAACATACGCACTTGCCCCCATTTTGGACTTGCCCCACCTTACCTTACAATATTGAAAAACTTCAAATCTTTCGAACCCTCTTCCTTACTAGGGTGGCATATCAGACTTCGCTCAAACTTGTGAGGTAGCTGCGAATGCTTATTTATCCATTTATTTAGTTGTACACGTGATAATTATTACATTTTTCGTACAATACTATTATTTAAATAAATTTCCATGATGATTTTTCTAGGTTTCGAAATGAAAATTGCCCTTTGCTACTTATAGATGATTTAATCTCATGCATTTATTCTTGATCGTGTCAGAAAACGGTGCAGCATGTATTATGTATGCACACTCTTAATTTATTCGGGTTCACCTGTGGCTGAGCGAGTTCCGGCATGTGTCTCTGGAGACGATACTCGGGCCGGTTGCGGGGCCGTGAGTTCGAGGCTCGCCTCGGGGGCATTTTTTCGGGTAAGCCGGTCGCAGTTCCCCCTCGTCACAACCCCGGGCGGTGAGGCCAATGGGAAGCCACGAGCGAAATCATCAGAACAAATTCTGATCTTCCCTTAAGAAGACAGCTGATGACGTCCGCGACGCCAGGAATGGCAGTCGGACGAAAGTCCAACCTAAAATGGTTGTTTACTTTACTTTATTTACTTTTCATTTATTATTTTAATTATATTATTGAAAATTATCGTCAATACGTGAGTGGAAGGAGAAAGAGTTTAAAATTAGGAGTTTTGAAGGCAATGGATTTATCCGGGATTAAGGAAGAAGAAGGAGTCGCGACACCGCGGAGTACACCTTCCGAGATGCCCAACTCGATGAACTCCGTGGCCGTTTCCCCTCACCACAATGATAATTTTGATTTATTATGGGTGAGGGATGATGTTATTGGTCGGTACTCTTTGTATAGAAATTGGTACAATCGTACTCTCTAGAATTCTACCAAATCATTCTAGTAGAGAAACATACTTACATTCACTCCGAATAAAATTTCAATGCATTTCTCTGTAACTATGGTATGATCATAATCAATCATCATCCAATCATGCATATCTAATACCTAACACAAAATATCTATACCGTCATAGTTTTTCGATATTCCTTACGAATAGACTGGCATTATAACACTGATGTACACTCGTACCTACCTACCAAATACATCAAAAACAGATATATTTTTTTCATACATTTATCAAACCTGTTCATGAATGAGTTAGAAGAGGAAGAGGGACATTATGTATTGATTTATGCTACTTGAATATAAGAAGTGAAAACTTGCGATATTCACATGTTTGTTACTATTATCAGGATACGATAGTGTGGGTTTTCATCTGTAGAGGTGCTTTTACCTGCCCCACTCGTGTTCCGTTTCTATGAGTGGCTTAAGAGGGATGGAGATGTGACTAGAATATCCAAGTAGATGGTATGTACCTTCTAAGGTCAATAAACATGAATAAAATAGTGACGCCTAGAGTAGAGTCTCCAAATACCGTCTACAACGCAGTAAAGGTGAATTTATATGAGAACGTGCTTGAGATGCTAAGGAAAATAGGAAATGCCGAGAGAGACCTGGCGCCAGTGCCATTGTTCTTCTAATGAGGTCATGAGGTAGAAGAAAATATTACGGCGAGTAAAGACCAAGAGAGCTATAACATGGGATTCACGATGTAACGAAATTAAAATATAAGATCCGTGGATTTCGTCCGCAAAAGTTATATTATTGTGACAATCATGACCGAATAATTGAGAGGTTTCTTAATATTCATTCTTAAGTTACTCATAAACAGCAAAAGAACCACTTACTCAGTAAGTATTGGCATTGTTCAAGTGTGATTTTCAATTTATCATTATTATGGTGTATTTTACCTCTTTATGTAGTTATTGGTTTAGGAAGCATTCTTTGTTTAACAAAATTCTTTGCTTTATCATAGAGTAGGAGGGAGGGGTTAATGAAGCCATGACCAATGTAGCACGGTGGCAATCTAGCTGACCCGTCCTGAAGGGAGGTCTCCAGAATTTCTCCAGAAATGGTGGGTTCTTGGGCGAAGGTGTTGCTATCCGTTTGGATAAAATAACCAGCTAGAGTAGCTGCTTTCAGCATGTAGCAGCCACTCCCTACTGGGTTGGAGGTTTAGTCGTGCTCTTGTTCTGGACACCTGACACGACAGTGGACTGACCAATACGGTTTCCCCATCAGTCACGTCAATTAAGCTGCCAGATCGTGACCTCCCGTCAGGCGCCGCGTCTCCTTCACCATCGGTAGTTGAAGACATCAGACTTCTTCGCTTTATGGTTTAAAATCCCATGATTCTTGTCCCATTCCCTTTTGACGCTTCTGAATAATTTGAATCAAACTCGGTTACTGTTTAGAGCCTTCGACTATAATTCAGGAAACATGAAGCCGTGTTTTGTTTGTCTGCTGTTTCCTTTTTACTAGGAATTTGTTGTCTGTTGTTGTAATGTAGCTCTTTATGGCCGACTTTTCTAATTGCTCGTCATTTCATTCACCTCTAGATGCCCCAAAGGTTATTATTATTATTAAGAAACCGAAAACATCGAAGAACACATCACAACTAAAAGCCCGCGTTCATAACAAAATCTCGCCTAGGTTCCAAGATCCTTTACATTCGTAAAAGTCAAGCCAACCAACAACATCAATATAATCCACTATCGATGTTGCTTTTTTACCGCGAATGTTTTTTACAGTTCTTTTAAATCGAAGGTATATCTCAGCTTCGTCCATATTTACAGCTGTTTTGGTAGTACATAATTTACGCATAAATTGAGGGCTTTTCAACGAGTGGTAAACAATTTTCGTGGGATGAAAACTAACGGCGATACATTTCACTAGAAACGGGTCGGTTGTAAGTGAAAAACTCGGCGCTGCGCGCCTCGGCGGGGGCTTCGCCCCCTGCACCCCCGGATGATTTCCGCTTAGAGCCTAATGGCTAAAATGTGACATACCTTGAAAAGGTTTTTGCTCCCTCTCCCTCTTTATCTTTCTTCCACTGTAATATTTAAGATACCTAATTATTCATAATAACATTAGGTTGTCAAGCATATTTGTCGTCAAGCATATGATAAATCATAGCGCTACTTTCCTGTCGCTTTTTCCTGTCGCTTTTTACTGTCGATTTTTCCTGTCGTTTTTCGGCGGGGGGTCCCATCGCTAAAACCTTTTCAAGGTTAACATTACAAAATCCCGCGCTACTTTCGTTCCACGGTTTCTTCACGTTTTTCCCCAGTTAGGTGATGGCTAAATCATGTTCCAAGCTAAAAGTGGTTAAATTTGATCGCTGTAGATTTGGTCTGTAACATTGAAATGTTACATATCGATAGTAAAAGTTTAAAACCTTGAGTCGAGTTAGGTTTGAATCAAAAATCGTAAGTAAGTCATAAATACCGAAATAAATTTGAAATTGCACTGAAGTCTTGCAAATAGGATTCACGTTCTACCAGCTTGCTAATCTCCTCATCCATAAAAGATACAGAAAGGGGCAGCTCCTGAAACTACTTCTTTTTTTCGCTCCCTGAAAAATTTCTATTTTCGGACTTACAAGGATTTATACTTTTACCATCGATATTCAACAAACCGTATGGTCTAGGCCACCGAGGGAAGTTGGGGTTCAGCCTACCGGGAGGATTAATTGAAGTCCCGTCACCGAGGGAAGTTGGAGTCTATCCCGAGTTTATATTAGCAATTAGTAATTCCATGGAGGACAAAATTGAACGGGCAACTAGGAACCGCCAGAATCAAAACAGAATTCAGTTCACAAAATCTTTTTTGGATTTTGTTATTTTCTTATTTAGGAAAATAATTATAAACAGTGTTCTCGAATTGGTAAACTTCAAAACACGTATAGAAACCCTCCAAGTCGTGGACTGCAGTTTGGCTCTCCGTGCAGAAATGGGAACAAGTCGGTGTTATGATGGATCTTGCGTGGAGGTAATTATAGTGGTGATGCCTTCTGCGTGTGTAACGTCAACGCATCGATTTTCAGTATTGAAACGACACTGAACGTCGAAGTTTCTTTCCTATTTTATAAAGAAGTGATGATGTGTAGGTAGGTACGACCGTTTCCTCCGCGGTGGAGCTACTCTGAAAGCTGAAAGCTCCTCTGATCATCATAATAATAATTATTAGGGAGATGGAAGCCAAACAGGTCCAAATATCTAGTTATACTAAACTAAAAATATTGGTGGGCAAAGTAATGCAGTGCCTACCAACTAGGTAGATTTTAATAATGACCCTCAACTCAAACTTCAAAAATCTTCTCTCAAATGAAACTCTTTTGTTTTCGAAGAAAATAACGTTGTGAGGATAATGGATCAATTTATCTTCCAAATCATTGGGCCAGTTTCTCCCCTATCATAAAATCCACAACGCCTGGGTATAAGGATGAACCCATGAAATTGTTGTCCATCACGATACTTTTTGCATTAATTATTTATACAGCCATTAAATTCATAGCTGTTCGTACAATTTCGAAAAAGTTCTATTCCTTCACAAAATTAAACACTTCTCTATAAATTAAAATTTCATTTCCGTACAAAATTGTGAAATAGCTAAAAGGATTGTCCACTTTATTCATTATATATAGCTTTTCCGCGTCAAAATAAAAGTTTTCCATTCAAGAATAAAGGTTTTCCGAAACAAGATAAAGTTTTTCCATTTCAAAATAAAGGTTTTTTTTTTTAAATTGACGAGGCTATGTGAATGGAACATACAGCCGAGAGATGAAAATGATGTTACATGGCAAACAATGGATGGCAAAGCGATGTCAGCTATAATCTTAGGAATGAAACCATCGGAACTGCTTCAAATAAAATTTTGTAAAACTTCCAAAGAATTATGGGACAAGCTTCAGTCAATACACGAATCCTAAGGCCCTGCGAGAATAGCATTGTTGCTGAAGAAGCTAATACTGCTCAGGATGAAGGAAGATGACGATTTGGCTGCAGAAATGAATCTCGAAGGCGTTACCGAATCCCAAACATTGAAGTGGGCCAAGTGTTTTGGACTTGGTTCTGTCGTTTCAAAAATTTCCAAATGATAGGATATTTTTGAGGGGGAGTGTTGTACAATGGTAACTCAAGTTTGAGGATTAATTTATTGTTGCGTATTGAATCATGTGATAGAATCACTTATTATATCTCGTATCGTGAAAAACGAGCATGAAATAAATTCCTACAAGCTTTGCTATCCTACGCACTTTGTGTATTTCTAGCAATATCTACCGCAACAGCAGAGAATGATTTATAACATTATTAGTTTTGTTTTGTTCAACTTTGATCGAATTCCGTTTTTTTTTGTTCAATGTTCAATGTGTCAAAAACCAAAAAAATAAATAAATCAATTAACTAATGTTAACAATTGAAAAATTAAAACAATGTACATATGTGTAAAAGGAAAACCTTTATTTTGTTTCGAAAAACATTTATTATGTTTCAAAAAACCTTATTTTGAAATGAAAAAAATTTATTTTGAAATAAAAACTCAATTTTGTTTCGGAAAACCTTTATTTTGAAATGGAAAAACTCAATTTTGTTTCGGAAAACCCTTATTTTGAAATGGAAAACATTTATTTTGTTTCGAAAAACCTTTAATTTGAAATAAAAAGACTTTATTTTGAATTGGAAAAACTCAATTTTGTTTCGGAAAACCTTTATTTTGAAATGGAAAATGGTAGAAGGTCCATCGAAGTGCAGGGGTGAACGGAGAGGGTTGCTCTTCGTGAGGGGTTCTTCCATCCCCGATGTATGAATTTGTGAAGATACCTATGATACATATGAGTTTCCTTAACTCTTGGGAGCCAAAAAACCACGAGATTTTGGCACTTTTTCACTTTTATGCTCGAAGCTCGATAATGGTACGTTTTACAGAAAATTGTATTCGAACCAAAGTTGATCAACATAAAATTCTGCGTCGAATGACCTACTCAAAAGTTGAAATCGGTTCAGTCGATTAAGCACAATCGAAAGTCGATCTTTACATTTTTCCCAACTAGGCTGAAAATTTGGTTCAGATCACATCTTAACACCATCTAGTTTGTACATTCCATTATCAGATGTTCCAAATTTCCTTTGGGATGTCCACATCTTGCACATGTTGGTAATTCTCTTACGTTGATAGTGAATAGGTACTCGTCGCACACTCCGTGGACCGGCTCGTAATCAGGCGAAGATTCTTCCAAAATCCTTTGAACTTCTTTCCTATGAAACCATGGTCGTACCGGTTGGATCGAAATTTAAAATTTTCCTTTTGGGGCAGCGGAGAAATTTCTCTGCCAAATTGATTGCTGGTGCTGTCTTATTTGCGGAAAAAACTCCCGCAAATACGAGTCATCTAACCGGAGTGTCATCTAACCCACAGTAGATCAACTTCTAGGTTGTTTGGAAGAGAAGTAGTAAAGAAGTTAGAGAAGTCCCATGGTAAGCCCACCGGAGCCCTGGACAAAATTTAACTTTCGACTTTTGAAAAACCATGCATTTCTGCACATCAAATCACTCCTCCTAATCACCATGTTACCAAGAATTGCACTTAGCCTCCACCAATATTTCATCAAATTCAACGAGATCGAGCAGCTTTCGGCGCCGAGACCAAAAAACTCTTTTACCGCGTGATCTACGATCGTTCTCTAGTCCTCTAAACTGTAAAACCTTGTTTACAGCCGGCCATGTGTGAGCTGGGAAACACATTCAACGTGTTATAGAGGTATTTTTAAATCTGTTAACGGAGTTCTTCGAGAAGATCCCAGTTTAGGCCTTATTACTCCGGGAGAAACGGGTTATTTATCTACATAAAAGCCCTATGGTTTCAGAAACTGCCATTGGTGGTTCTGGTGATGGTTCTCAATAGAAAGATATAAATATATCCTTTGATAATATTTTTTATTAATGTTTTATTACTTATAAAATCTTAAAAACAAGCAATTAGGTTATCTGGGATTGAGTAGATTGTCTTCTTTCGCTGTCACTTATCTCGCTTGAATTGCTGTGAAGCCTCGATGAATGTACAAGTAGTGTCGGAGGAGTAAGATTAACATACAATCATACTGAGTAGATACATATCGTCCACAGTACTGCGACAACGAAATATGGAAACCCACCACCAGTGCCAGAACCAGTTACACGCCAGCCTACGAACCAGTTTCATCATTTCCAATGGCAGCTTCAGGAAGCCCAAAAACGAATTTATTATATCATTTATATCATGCACAATTAAAATCGCTTTGACTTAGCTCATTGTGGTTTTAGCTCTGGCAAATTAGACTAAAAAAGGCCGTACTGCCTAAAAGATAAGCTGAAAAAGTTGTATCCTTTCAAGGTCACCCAAAAAAAGTGTATATGTGACGGAGAAAGGGTTTCTTCAAGAGAAAGAGTTCCCAATTTCTTCTTCTTCCAAGATCTTCTTGTGGGCGGATTAAAATTCATTATCACTTTTACTTGACGTTATATAATTCCAGGGGACGTCCCATTGGATAAGCGTTAGGTCAATTTAAAATAGTTGGTAAGCGATAAAATTGTTTCGCTAGATGTAATTCATTTAGTATTTTAGGCAAGAAATAGTGGTCTTCTCTCCCTCCCTCATCCCTGTCCACCATAACATTTCTAGCGGCATGGTAACCTCGAATTTGAAGAGCATTTGAAAATCCATGATCTACGACATCCGACATGTGAATTCGAGTTCACAACCCCCCCTCCCCCACGCCGCCCGCAACCACCAAAGCGGAAATACTTCATAACGTAAGATTTTTGAGTCGAACAAAAAAGAAACACGCAAATTGGTTGGAAATTGAAGCCTGGACAGAGTTTACAAGATTATGGCCGCAAACGCACGTTTTTTAAGCATTAAACCCCCCTTTCCCTCCCTTAAAAGGCCAAATTCGAAATACCGGCGACGTAGTGCATAACTAGATAGATTTCCGCGTCGAATAAACAAACGCTGCAAATTATTACACAAAGGTTTATTATTTTTCTATATAGATTACTCGTCTACAAAGAACAGGGCTTTGCCATTGTTACCACCAAAATTTGAACGGAGAGTAGGTCTCTTTTGCTATTCACACTCGTGTTTCTGATTTATAGTGTCCAACCCTTAAGTTTCATCAAAATCGGTCAATGCTAACTGGGTAAAGTGCCGCATACGGCGGACGGACGGCCAAATTCGATTTTTGGATTCTACGTACACATTTTGAGGGGGGGGGGGGTTACTTTTTTTTCTTGGTCGATTGTTGTCCAATTTCACCTCAGATTAATCGTATAAGAATGCTCAAGTCTAAAAACCGTCGCAAACTCATATACACATTATTTACTATGGCTCAGGATAAAAATCATTTCCAGCTTGTGCTCATTTTATGGGCAGCATAATCTAATTTGCCTGAGCTATTTTTTGAGATGCTCTGACGGCTTTCCTAAAATTATGACAATAGTGTCATTGATCTGTTGTTGTTTGGATCTATTTAATTGTTGTAGTTATTTGACTCGCACGAAGGTGTCTCAAATGCTTTGTTAATCTGTAAAGATCCGCTTGAACAAGATTAAATAATTATTTTTTAGTTTATTGTTCCGGTTTTCAAGAAGTTGAATACATTTTTAATTTAAAATATTGATTGATCGATTTGTTTGTTTCAGGTAAGTATAGCTGATTTAGCACCATTGAGCAGTCATGCGTTGGTAAGCGCCTTTCATCACACTTCCATGTGCAGGGATGTATCACATAATAATTCGATCACAATCTGTGGAGTATCAATACTATAACAGCCGGGTTTTGTTGTCTATCTAGAAAGTGACACGTAGTTCACATGCCCCTAATTTAACATCCATGGTATTGGTGAGTACATTCAACCAGGGAGGGGGGGTGGCAGATTATCTTGGTGGTCTACTCGAGAGCTACGCATTTGATTACCTAAATTTAGAGTCTTTTTATTTATTCCTTCTATTCAAACAGTTGATGTCCAAATTACCTCCATAATTTCTCAAGGTGGAGACAAGTTTTTATGGTGTAATATGGTAATATGGTAGGTATACAAGTGTAATATGGTTATAATACATATATGGGTCTTAAAACTGAGGCATGGCGCTACGCCTTAGAACTTACTGAACCCACGCTATCTAATAACCCAATATGCCAACCAGAAGGGTCATCCTGCTACTGATCATCCTCTTTACTGGGAAATTAACGTCATGTTCCAATCTACCGAGCAGTTGATTACCGAACAGCTGAAAATTCGAGGATGATGTGCACGTTCAATGATGTGAGCGTGTGGTTATTCATGATTGATCTTAGTGAGAGCGTTCCAAAGGAGTGCAACTTGAAGTTCTACCAGGGTTGATAAAAAATGAATGAGCGCCATGAGCGAGCTGGCGTCGGCAGCTCTGTGCTGGTAGTTGCAGTCATGGGGATCTCCTACTCGTAACTGCCCCAGTCAGTCTGACTCTACGACTACTCAGTTACTGAACATTGCGTTATGATGAAATTTCTCGATAGAAAGGCATCAGGACTGTTTAAAAACGAGGCCGTTTTGCCACCTCATCTGTCCTACCCACAACCCCCTTTACTTCTGTAGTAAACTGCACTTCTTAAGAAGTATATAAATATATACCTATATTGTATAGACATATATACATTGATGGAATTCCATCTATTGTCTAGCTAATTTAACTCGATGTTTTCGAGAGCTAATAACTCGAATTTAAGAACAAACATAAATTTCCGATTCCATTATGCCTGAAAATAATGGCAATTGACTTTTCGTTAAGTATTTGTCAGTTCAAACAGACAATAGACATCAACCAAAAACTTTGGAGCACAACTAAACCCAAAATGGAGCCCTCGTGCCAAATTTTCCAAATGATGTGAGCGTATGGTTATTCATGATTGATCTTAGTGAGAGCGTTCCGAAGGAGTGCAACTTGAAGTTCTACCAGGGTGGATCAAAAATGAATGTGCGCCAAGAGCGAGCTGGCCTCGGCAGCACTGGGCTGGTACCTAGTTGCAGTCATGGGGATCTCCTACAAGTAACTGTCCTAGCCAGTCTGACTCTACGGTTACTCAGTTACCGAGCATTGCGTCACGATAAAATTTCTCGATAACCGAAAAAAGAGGCCGTTTTTCCACTTCATCTGTCCTACCCTCAACCCCCCTTACTTCTGTAGTAAACTGCACTCCTTCCATCTATTGTCTATCTAATTTAACTCAATGTTTTCGAGAGCTAATGAATCGAATTTGAGAACAAATTTAAATTTCCGATTCCATTATGCCTGAAAATAATGGCATTTTGCCTATTCGTTGAGTATTTATCAGTTCAAACAGACAATAGATCTGAGCATTTACCTTGGTGAAGTTTCAAGCAACGCAAGGCAAGATACCTGTCCTTTTAGCACCCGCGTGACCGTGAATCGTAATGGAGTCGTTGAATTCCTCATTCAATACAGACTGAGAGTCTGAAGGTTATTGATAAAAATTATTTTTCAGATTGTTGCTTCCATGATTGGTAAACTATTGAAGCGAGGAAGGCACTCATATACTCTTCACTAAACATTGCCTGAGAATTTCTCTGACTCTTAGTTGGATTTTTTAAAATGTATTCAAAAATCGTTACGAGGAACCATGGAGTTGCCTCTTGGACAGTACGCTGGAAGGAACCGTAGATCCTATAAGCTACGTCGAAATGTGACTCCCCGCCGCCGTGGCGCGTCGTATTAATAGAATCGGAAAGTAATTTCATCGAAACACGCGAACCGAAGTTTCATGGCTCTGGCTTCTTTATACTCGTATTTATTTCCTTGGGTGGGACCTATGTCTCCCACGTTAGACGAAACCGGGAATAAAGATCCACGCTTGTGGTTTCAATTTCCGAGGATCCTAAAATACGTATTGTTTAAACAATTGTCACATCTTCAGTTTTCGAACTTCAATTTCAGTAGTTTCTTCATTTGGTCGTCAGCTGGACGATAAAATTCATAAGTAGTGACATTCCTGAATCTCAAAGGTACAATCCTTAGAAGTTTCGTCGAATTCTGACGGAATCTATAGAACTTCATACTGGTTAAGAATTTTAAGATGGGGGCTTGAAATTGAATGGGAATCGTCTCAGATCTGCGACGCACAAACCCTGAAAATTTCGTCAAAATCTTGATTTTGGGTATTTATGCTCTGGACAGCGAATTTACACGAAACCTCAATGGTGCCGAAAGCTCTGAAATGCAAAGTTCGAGTGGACATTTTGGTTTTGGAAGACCCAATTTGTTTTACTTGCTGCACGTACAAATCGCACCCGTCGTGGAACAAGGGAACAACTCAAAAAATCCCATTTTTCAGTTAGCACCAGTTTTGGATAGCTGGAGTGGTATATTTTCTCCGTGGGAAGTCGAAATGGGGATGAAATGGGGTTTTGCTCCACGAGAGAGCAGGCTTGTTTTTGTTCCATGGATAGGAAGTGCGAGACTCGTCCGTGGAATACAAGCTCTTCTTCTGTCTTGCATCAGAGTAAGTTCTGTTGAAGCCTTCATATTTTGAACGCATTTTCATACGAATCAATTCCATTTAACATGTTGCCATTGAGATAATAGCATTTGAAAAAGGGCAAAACTTCAAACTCGATTTCCCAAAAATAACCTTTTTTGAGTTGTTCCTTGTTTCACGAGGGGTGCGAAATCTAGAGAAGCTCTGTAAATAGAGTATCTTGGATAGTGGTGAAGCAAAAGTTGAAAAACGTCCGAATGAGAGAAATCTGGGAGGTTTTTAAGCCTCAAGGGGACCAGATTGTTTGTCTCAAAAAGGTTGTTTCTCCACTTGCCTGGTTCTCAATTTACTCTGGTTCCACTGTTACAGTGGTGTACAGTGTGTGTGTAGTTCATGGATTTGAGACATATATTTGATGATGTTTTCCCATAGAAGTGATTTTGTTAGTAAGAAGAAGGTTCAACAAGAATTGGGGGAAAGAATTTTCAAATTTTGATGAAAACTAAAGATTTTATGGCTAGAAACGCAAAACCCGAATTTTCTCAAATTGTCTCATTCCGAAGTTACTGCCTTTCTCCGTTGGACGGCAGTGTACACCTATAGAGGACAGTTCAATTAGATATTGTCAATGATCTTCAACCATCCCACTCAGACTAGACGTTTTGTCTGGGATAATACCCTCGAGCACTCGACCGTCTGGAGTACTCTTGTAATCCTGAGTCTGCAGCCCGAGGCTGTTTGCGGTCTCCTCTGCGACTTTCACTCAAACGGATGAGCCGTCGACTTGAGGTCATAAAACTTGCCCTTTTCCCTGCACCCCCGCACTTCCCACCTTTCCTGTTTCAACTTGTGAGTCACGTAAGTTCCCGAATGATTCCGAAAGGACTTGGCATCTCTTACGTTCAGCCGTTTCCGCGCCATGGCGCCTTCGTGAGCTCATTTGTGGCGTTCTTTTTTCGCAGCTTTCGTGTACGTTTTACAGGTTTTACGTGAACTCAGACGTGCTTTACGTGAGCATTTACGAGCTGAAGTGCTGCCTTATTCAGTCGTGGAAGATGTAGGTACGAGCCGAAAATTGAAGTTTTTCTGGCTCCTGGAACTTTGCTCTGAAAAATATACCTAAGTGAGTGAGCGAATTATCCAAGGAATACCTATTTTATCCGATTTTCAGTCATTATTGAAGTTTACGCCGTACGCAGTACTTTGCCCAGTTCCCATGGACGAATCCCTATCAACTATCGTTAAATAAGCTATTATTATGAAATACATTAGGCCGTGTTAAATCACTTACCTTTGACGAGATGTTTGTGTCATTTTAGGAGAGTCTTGATCCCATAGGTTGATCGAATGATGATTCAGGAGCACGAGTGTAAATCGCACACAAACGTTCACTGACGAAAGTGAGGCAAATTTCAGCTGATCAAATGGGGTCTTCTGCAGACGGGTGATTTCTACAGAAAAAAAATTAACCATTGTGTAATAATTTGCAAGGTTTTTTAATCACTTCCCAATATCTTTTTATTGGAAATTTTACTCTTATTCGGATTATACCATAATGGTATTATGTTACATCGAAAATCCTCCGCCAAATCCAGAAACGGGTCCCCGACGGACGACTCCTTCGACTCATGTTTGAAGGGTTTTGGAAGGCCCTTTGATGGAACCATATATGAATTTTGTTTTTTCAAAAAAAAAAAATAAAAGAAAAATATCAGCATATCAGGGTATGTTTTAGCCCTTGTTGAGTGTGATCAGTTTCGGAAAGTTTACGCCTGTGCCACACACCTCCTAAGTTGGTTTAGAGTTTCCGATGACAGATACCTGCGAATTTAGATGTAGATGGAAGTCACGTACTCTCTAACTTTTCCGCTGTAATCAGCCTTTCTAGTGACGTCCATTTAGTAGGTAAACACTTGCTATGGGAGAGTTCGTGGGATTCCACAACTTTGTACGTTAAATTCGTGATGCCTTAACTTCGAACTCATGACGCCTTCGGCTGTTTTGAAGTCGGTCAAAAAATCCCACTACCTATCCGACATCCTGGAGTTTCAGTGGACTGTCTTTCGTCGACCAGTAGCAGCTACTGGTTCCCTAGCTGCTAGGGATGGCATATCGAATGAAATATATCGATATACAGATCAAATGATCTAATGATCAAATGATTTAATTTCGATATATCGGAAGATTGACTTCGAAAAACATGTTGAAGTAGGTAGGTGAATTCAAACTTTAAAAATATAAAAAATTAATTTAGGAAGAAATTCATCGTCATATCGGAAGATCCATTTGGAAAAACCGGGTGAAATAAGTATTAACCTACTTTCAAAAGTTACTGAATATGAATGATCGAAATTCATAGTTTAAAAACAAACAAAAAAGTGCGAAAATGTCATTGCAATGTTACATTAATTTTTAAATTGACGGGGGTAGGTATACTGTAGACAATCATGATCCTTCAAAATTGAAAATTTTTTTGTGAAAACCTCCTTCACTTCGTATAGTAGGTAAGTAGTTTTAATCTAGACTAGCCTCCATCAATTTTGGCTCAAGTCAAGTAATTGAGCCTTGAGAGCTACTGTAGGTGTAAACTAACTATATATAACAGTGTATGTATAACTAACTAACTATACATATAACTATATAAATGAAGGAATCTGTCGATTCTTGAGGTTATTGAGGTGCGGTCGATAGAAACGATAATTTTCCGACGTTTCGTACGTTTATTCGTACATCTTCATGGAAACTACAAACAGATAATACAAACGAACTTAAAATTAACAGGATTCGGTAGGATCAATATAAAAGTGTGACTGATTTATATGGATTAGACTTGAGAGTGGTTCGTTATAACATTTATAAGCTCTTGACTAAGAGGAGGAAAAATTATTTACTTACTTGAGTTCTATTGAATGAGATGCAAAAATGTACAATTCGGAAATTTGCGGACACTGGGTTTCACCACAGTTTAAGATGTGTTCACTCAAGCTTTCAATGTAGAACTAGCTCAAAGTAGGTAAGGAAAACGGACCTGATTTTTGTGGTGGAGAGAGAGGGTTGATTACCTGTACTGTTAGCTATTATGTGATGCTTTGGGTGCTTATAGGTACCTGCTAGAGCTTTGAGCTGGCTAGTTTTTTCCAAAAGTTAGGCTGTAAGGTAATGTTTTAATCTAATTAAGCAGAATTGGCTTATGTAGTTAATTTGATGAAGTTGGAGGCGATTTTTTGCATTCAGGGGGTTTCTTCATGTGGATTGGATTGGGATAGCATTTGCTGAGGTTTTGCACGTCTGTTTTGGTGTTGATTGCATTCCTTTCTATCGTTATCATCTCTTTTACATTACTTTTTAATCTGTTTCTTTCAAATGATACGATTTTGGTATTTTCAAAATTTATATTGTGACCTTGGTATTGTGAGTGGTAGCATCTGGCAGGTTTTTTTTTTTTGCATAACATCGATACTATGTTTGTGTGCATATACTCTTGTTTTTAAGTGCGAATGGGTTACTCCATAATATGATTTCCCACATTCACAGGGTATCTGATAGATTAAATTGGCTCTCATGGAATTTGGAATAGGGTCTTTAGTTTTGGTGAATATTTGTTGAATTGTTTTTTGATTTTTGTACGCAAATTGGTTTTCTTTGTTGCACAGTATTTTATTGAGTGACGGAGACAGGTGTTGAACCTACGTAACTATATGAATATATCGATATAGCAAACGTAATATATTGATAGGTATATCGTTCCCATCTCTACCAGTAGCATCTCTGCAGATTTCTACCAAATGTCCAAATCACTCTCAACAAGTACAAAAGAATACGAGATCTAACCCGACTTTGATTAATTTGGCTGATGGAACTCTACATTCCCCCTCTCGTTTATTACGAGAACCCTCTTTATTTTGTTTTCCATTCGGAAATAAGTTCGCCCTCCCGACTGATGTGGGTGACTCATCCACCATCACGGCGCCGCACAGATCGATCACTCCTGGAGTTTTGCGCTGGCTTGCATGACCTCCTTGAGGGTCTGTTGTTGCAGCCCTTCAGCCTTCACTACGCTTCCCCGCTTTCAATGGCTCAACTCGATAATCCCTTAATTCATCGTGTGAGACGAAACACGGGACAATTTTCCTTGTCATCTTTCTCCTGGGGTCCCTTCGGAATTGATTTGGCGATTGATCTGCCAAATAATGATTGATTTCTTGGTTATAAATAATGTGGAGTTTGAATCGCAAAAAAGGCCTAATCTACTAAGGTACGTGGTAGGTACAACGTAGTATCTATGGTTAGTAGGTGGCGACTATGCCAAAGCCAAGTTCTTTGCAGACGGGCGATCTATACAGAAAAATTATAAACCTTTGTTTAATAATTTGCAGCGTTTTTCTCATACAAATGTGCATTAATGAGATCCTTCCCACTACTTCCAGTATTGTACCGAATTTTAGCTCTCTAGTACGGAATAAAGGATGGTTAACTCTATTGCTCAAAGTTATTTCTTGAGAAATCAGATTTTCTTGATATTTCGATTTTTTCCGATGAAGCGAGAATTAATGGTCCTACATGGTTCTGGTTGTCCTCGAATTATCGTTGTATAACTGCTCCACAACTTCATTTCTCATAACGATTTTCGTGAGATGATTATTGTACCTGGAATACCGTTCGGAAGACGGCTAAAACCCGATAAATAACTTTTTGGGAAAAATGACCAGTGTTTGAAGAGCTGTCCTCTCGGGACCTATTTGACTTACGAAGCTGCCGTTTCACTCAAATGGTAGCAAATTGTGTCTAATTTTAAAAGTTTACGGTGACTTTTTTGGTAGGACGCTCATTTTGGAGTTATAAGCCAAGAAGTGAAAAACTTCTGAAAATTTCTGTACTAAATTTCAGTGCTCTGGTTAGCACAGAAGATAAGTTGACTTTATTTCTAGGGCTCCATCGCTCACACTACTGATTGAAGCCTCTAATATGCATTTCAGCCTGTCAAACCGGACCGAATTGTTGACCATTTTTCGAATTTGCGAAGGTTGTGATGATTCGGAGACACTCCTCCAATGGAAATTCATTGGGCAGTTAATTGAGACGTTGCTAGATTTTTGCAGCATGGTCATTCATTTATAGAAGCGGCAGAGCTTGAAGAGGGCCCACAATGCACAGAGGAACAGAAAGTGGTTTCTGTTTGAGTGGAATCCCGGTAGATTTTGCTGGATAGGAAGTCTACTAAAGATACTCGTAGGTATAAAATTATTACATCGAGTTTCTATATTTTTTTCTTTGTATCAAACCTGTGTTGCATTTCGAAAAAGATTCATCATATAACACAAGAACGTACCAACACATCACATACGTGATCAATCATTTGTGCTGTCCTACTCAAGACTATCATAAGAATGCCCAGGCAGCCCCTGCAGAGGATTTTTGAATCATTGAGGTTATATAGGATCAGGGGGATGATGAATGTCAAAATAAAGAGGCAGAAAACTCATCATCACACCCTCTTGGAGAAGAATTGGGAGGTTATTGAGTTGAGAAATTGAATGCGCGGTTGTAAGGGTGTCTTTATGGTGTGAGGGGTGTGATGGAATTCCAGTCAAATTGAAATATGTGCTCGCCTCTATTTGTTTAATGCAAATATGTCGGTATTTCCTCGCGGTTATTCTCGGCCGGAAAACTCCTACTATTGGAGAAAATTCGATTTTCACCAAACTGTGGAGAAGTCAAGAAGAGGTAGCTGAGCAAAACTTTGGAGCGCTCTTCAGGAGCATGTTCGGCTTCGCAAGGGTCGTTTTTCCAACTTGGTGTTCTGTAACTCTTCACCTTGTTATAGGCCGCCATGTTTTGGGGTTGCTGTATAACTTTCCTAAGTTGTGAACTTAACTTCATTGTGTGTTCTCTGTCCTGATGTCCCGCGGTAGTCATAAAAGGAACGAGATGGTGTTGGAAGTTTTAGAGTGATGTTAAGAGCATATTGCCTATGAGTTTAAGATAGATTGTGCACACATTGGATAAATAATGGCGATATATTGCAGAATATAACAATATACCGTTGGAAAGCTGACAATTTAAGCTAGTTTTTTTCCGAAGAGTGCCCATCGAAATGGGCAGGGATTTAGAGTGAAAACTTCAAAAAGAAAAAATCAAGTTTCGAAAAAAAATTAAAGTGTGCTTTTTGATTTGATTTTTTAGAAATGGTTTATTACGATTTTGGTTTTATACTGGGTAGCTTGGAAATTTAACGCTCTTTTCAACGATATTCATACATTCGAATTTACTTGGTAAATAACAGGAGTTACGACATTTTTAGTGATGTAAGATCGAAAACGCGAAAAAAAACTGTGAAGTGAAAAAAGGAATTTTGAGTGGGTTAAGAAAAAATTGCTAAGAGAGATAGTTGTAGAATCAATCCATGAAGTTTGGCCCATCCAAATGGTAGACACCCTGCAAATTCAGACCTAGTCGTATTTCATGATCGCATTCTCTTGTTTGGTTGTTGTGGAGAAGGAAGCAGAGGACGTCTATATACTCTTTTCAACATTTATTTGGCTAGCGCTTTCGGGGCAAACTATGGCTCCTTTCTCAAGCCTATGTTCACTCTGCAATTATACTCCCACTATCTTCCATCCCTCCTCAATCACCAAACTCTCATCTCTGCCCATCTTGAAAACTATTCTCACTTCGTCCATTTCCATAACAATTATTCTTTTCAAATAGTAAAAAAACAAAAACTGGCAGGATCTAAAAATTATTTTAAGCTAATTAACAATAAAACAATGACTAGAGGGGATCACAAGCAGGAGAACTTTTTCAATTTTAACAGGAACACAATCTTTTTATCTCTCTTTGCAGAGTGAACATAGACTTGAGAAAGGGGCCATAGTTTGCCCCGAAAGCGCTAGCCAAATAAATGTTGAAAATAGTACATTGACGTCCTCTGCTTCCTTCTCCATAACAACGAAGAAAATTACTACAGCAGGAGTACAGAACAACAAATTCTTTTTTTTGTTGATCTCAAACTCTTCCTTGGAGCATTGAAGATTAAGCATTCCCTTCATGCCATTATAGATGTGTGCATAGTGAACAAATATCACGAGCATAACAGAAAACCCCCAGGCTGTTACTTGATCCGTCTTTTGCTTCTTCTCAATGTCTCCCGCATCTATAGGTCCAGGACAACCTGGAAGAGGGTGGGTAATAGGACGCAACCCTGCATACATCCGGTGCTGATGAGTATAACTGGGAACAGGTTACACTGAGAAGGATAACTACTCTGGTGTATTCATTATGCATGCTGTACACGAACTTTTGGCTGGAATCTGAGGAAGAAGCGACTGCATAGGACCATCGGACGTCCATAAATCTACGAGGATTGTTCCAAAAGTAAGTTCTGACATAGTAAGAAAAATTAAAAAAAAAAGATATTTGTAATCAGCAGCATCTAAACTATTTTTCTACATAATCGCCCATTTTTTTCCAAGCATTTGCGATAACAGTTTTCCAGTTTTTCAGTCCGATGGTGTACCATTTTTCATCCAATGCGTATCCAGCTGTGAACCGCATTCTTAACTTCTCCAACCTGAATTTTTTTTTATCCTGAATTTCATTCCTCCCAGGTGGGTTTTAAGAGCCGGGAATAAGTGGAAATCGCTTAAAGCTAGTCTGGGGAATACGGAGGGTGGGGGAAAACATCCCAATCAAATTTATTGAGTGCTCCCAAGAAAGCCTAGGTAGAGCATTCCGCTGGGAAGGTGATGGCTACAGTGTTTTGGGACAGTAAGGGTGTTCGCTGGTTGATCACCTCGACAGGGGCACAACCATAAATGCAGAGAGGTATTGCAGTGTCCTCACAGAATTGAGGAAGGCAATAAAAAACAAGAGGCGAGGAATGTGGAGCAAAAAAATCCTGCGTACGGATGGAGAAGTTAAGGATGCGGTTCACAGCTGGCTACGCCATTTGGATAGAAGTAGGTACACCATCGACTGAAAAAGCTGGAATACTGTTATCGCAAATGATTGAAAAAAATGGGCGATTATGTAGAAAAGTAGTTTAGATGTCGCTGAATACAAATATATCTCCGAAAAGGTCCCCCCTGCTAATCAGATAGTGGTTAAATTTTTTTTTGGAATCTTCACAATTTTTTTCAAGGATCTCAAATAGTACCCAAGTGTGACACGTGGCATTTTAGTGTTTTTTACGCTGAATCACGTAGTGATGTTAATTTCTCAACTTGACTGCATTTTGATCAAATTATCAACGAAAAATTAACTTTGTTTGAAAAGAAAATGGCCTTTTTACTTACTATTTTTCACTAAAATGGTATTTTTACTCATTTTTTACTCACTACTAAATTGGTAGGTATTTTTCCGATTATCTTTGAAAAAAGGTGTTAAGTAGACAGGATGGTATTGCCCTCAAAAAAGGCCATTTTCTTGTCAAAAAAGTTTATTTTTCGTCGATAATTTGATCAAAATGCAGTAAAATTAAATAACTAACATCACCATGTGATTCAGCGTAAAAAATACTCAAATATCATCACACTTGGACACTTTATACGTGCACATTTTGAGCGCTGAGCGGGTTGCGCGCGATAAAACAAAAACGGTTAAGAGGTGAAATGTTCATGAAATTTCAAGTAAAATCCGAATCTGCAATAAAAAAAAATAAAAAAATTTTCTTGGTCGATTCCAAAGGTTCATTATTGAAAATAATAAACCAAAATGGGGGTCTCACTTGATAAAACGAAGTTGGTGTGCGTTGCGCACGTGCCTTCATTCCCATTTGGTTGGTGGTTGGGGTTGAAATTTTCAAAAATGTCCTAGTAGGTTGTAGGTACCTACGGTTGGTAGGGAGGGATCTATACAGAAGGGTGATCTACACAGAAAATAATAAACCTTTGGGAAATGATTTGCAGCGTTAAATAACGTAAAACATCAAATTTTGAGGGGGTGGTTAAATTTTTTTTTGCTCGATTCCAAAGGCTTATTATTGAAAATAATAAACCAAAATGGGGGGTCTCATTTGACAAAACGAGTTGGTTTGCGTTGCGAACGTGCGCAATGCGCACCGTGGTCATATTTGAGATCCTTCGGAAAAATCATGAAGATTCCAAGAAAATTTTTTTTTTACCACGATCTGGATGATTTTAGCAGGGGGGGGGTCGTTTTTGGGGACTCCCTGTATATTTTTTTGTGACTTTAAAAAAAAATATTTTCCTACTATGTCGAACTTACTTTTGGAACAACCCTCGTATGATTTATCCATTATCTTTGGATCTATGGATTTTGTTTTTTTCTAGTTTTGGTGGCATCATGAGTCTTTTCTGCTTTTATTCAACTGAAAAGAGCTCTAATCGACTAAAAAAATCAAAGTCAGCGGTGCTTTTAAGCCAGAGGGGAATGTGAAGAATGTTCCAGCCTACTTACAGCTCTCGTGTGATACAGGCCGTCAAGCTCTCCGGGGGGTTGCAAACGGGTTTGGGAAGTTGCCTTGGACGTTGCGCAAATGCAATATTTATGTTCGCCGGCACTCGATACGTTGGCGGTTAACGAACTAGAATGAGGACGTCGAACGACGCCCTTTGTATATTATAAAAATAGCGAGGCAAACTTCTCCCGGTCGAACGAGCGAAATCTTGAATTCCCTGATGAGAAGACAGTTTTCGTAAATTCAGCTTTACTGAATCTAGAATGAACAACAATGAGTAGGCTCCTACCATCATTATGATTGACGGCAAAGTTTTCAAAGGATTAGAGGATTCACTGTCGGTTAAAGTACGAAACCTTTTATCAATGAACAGTTAGAAATCACAAATATCATTTATTGTTCGGAAAATAATGCTTCTACAGAGATGGCTGCGACCTAGTTCAAGGTCAAATCGAATTTTGTATCATCAACAAAAAACAATATTAATTTTATGCAACATACCCTAGAAAGCCAACCTGTGAACCAATCGCTTCCTCAATTCGACGTGCTTACCTTGCAAAATGCAGCTGGAGGCCTAATTTTGGTCTACTGTAGGATACTTCCACACAATAGTGGGCAAAATTCTTTATTTCTGGATTAATAAGTCAACACAGATCAGATTCTTTGAATAGAGTTTCCTTGTGAAAATTGGATCAAATTTTGTAATGAAGGCAACCACAATAGAATAGCTGGGTTATTGCTAAAAGGTAGTATTAATAGAAAAGCCGCTTTCTATGCAGGCGAGTGATCTACACAGTAAAATAATGAACCATTGTGTGATAATTTGCACCGTTTTAGTATTCTGGTTGGTACATCTCCCTTTTTGCATAATTGTTTTTATCACTTGCAGATTTTCCTGTCCTTCCCTCACGATATTTGATCATTTGTTATGTTTCATAAAATGGATTGGAGGAAAAGGTTATGATCGGGACATGGGAAGAGGGAATTGAGGGTCTGGTGATATGTAATGCCTCTTTTCAATACGAAATTGTTCACTTTCTCCAATCTTTCTGGGTTGAATTGTAAATTATTAGGTCTTGAATGCAAATTGGCTGGGTCTCTGCGGTTGGAAATCTAAACATTCGTTCATCTAAGCATTCATTCATAGGGTTCGGATTTGTATTCACTTGTGATGATTGTAGTGTCCACACTGTCCGCCAATGGGCCACAGTCCACAGGCCCGACAATGGGCCTCCGTTTAATGGTAAGGAGTACCGAGATTTCCTGGGGACGATGGGCGTGAAAGCTCACCATGTTACTCCTTATTTGCCTGAGGCCAATGGAACGTCAGAACGTTTCTTCCGTACAATCAAGAAAACCATCCAGGCAGCTGTTATGGAAGGTAAAAATTGGAAAGAGGAATTACATGCATATGTGTAGAATTATCGCGTAACTCCGCATGGGACAACTGGAAAGAGTCCGGCTGAATTGATCTTCAGGAATCCCTTGAGCCTAGGCTACCTTCCTTACTTACACCCAGTTGATGTGGATGCTGATGCCATTGCCACCGATTCTCTACAAAAGCAGAAACAGGCAGCATATGCAGATTCCCACAGAAATACCCGCCCTCATTGCATCAAGGTTAATGATACTGTTTTGCTTCAACGTCATCAGGTTGACAAGTTTACCTCCAAGTATGACCCTCTTCCATACACAGTGACCGCATTGAATGGAAACCAGGTTACAGCGGGGAGTAATGGGTAAACCTTCGACGACTGATTCAAGTGGGATGGATATTCAAGACGATTATAAAGGCGAATCAGGTTCTGGGTTGGCGTAGTCAGGTTCTGCCACCTTACCTGAGTCAGCTGATCCGGCTGCATCTCCGTCCACTGACACAGTGGTTTCTCAATCAGCAGCTTCAGCTGAACCTGCAGTGAGGAACTCAGCGCGTCAGCGTAAAACTCTCAAGAAATTCGAAGACTACGTGCTCAGCTTCCCCCGTTACGGAGGGATGTAGTGTCCACACTGTCCGCCACTGGCGAACTAAGACAGTCGTCACAACAAACACTCACACAACAAGAACGACTCAATTTTCATGTTTCAATTATTCCATCGTGTGATTGTTTACGTTTGTATCTCAGTATTTTTATGTCTATGTAAGAAGTGCTTGTTTAATTGCTTACAACACTAAAATGATGGGTTTACCACAATGTCCAAATAATATCCATAATATCCAAATGCGTCGGCACAATTTGCGTTTCGGCACAGCTCAGCCCCCTCAAAATAATGATACGACTCTGCACAACCCAAAAAACTTTGAAACTCGACTGTACCACAGGCCCCCGGGATGAATGAGGTCTATACTGAGATGAGTACGCCTAAATTAATAAATAAATACATACATTTTATTGCGAAAAATGGTGGTTATATACTATAAGAACAAATTAAATAGAAAGTCAAAAGTTACGGTACACGCTCCAAATAAAGCTTAACTGGCTCCTTTTTTTGACCAATTTTCATCACCACCAGACTATACTTCCACATTACCGAACTCTCAATTTCGTGAATTTTCACTTTTCATTCATCACAGCAACGCCATTTTTGGAGGCTTGACAAAGAGGCTTGACAAAGAAAGCCATCGTGCGAAACTGACGAATTCGGTTTCACTTTCGCACGATGTTTTCCCGTAACAAGGTTCCGATCCCGAATTCGGCCTTAAGATAACAGGAGAAGATAAGACGATCAAAACATAAACAAATCATAACAATCGATCGTGCCGAAACGAGTGACACCCATTTTGGGACCATGAATTTATTCCTTTTCCTATTTGAGATGTCAGCATATCGTCGCGACTACGGCAAACGATCGAATTTTTTTACACCAGAAAACGGCAAATCTCACAAATTTTTGTTTGCGCCCATGATAATGGTACTGGCAAAGGCTATCAACTGTCAAAATCCTCCCTCATTATTGCATTTCCAACAATTTTACTCTAGCGAATCTCATCATTTTCCGTTGTTTTCGATACTCTGCCATATTGGTGACTATATCCTACCTGTTCTAGTTGATTTAAATCATTCTCATGATAGATGTAGATGTGATGGCTTTATGACTGACAAAAGCCAGTTAGTCTTATTCTGAACTATCTTACCACCGATTTCACGATTGAATCTACTAATAGTCCGGACAACAAGACTGAAAAAGGGCCTGAGGTAGAAAAAAATAGAACCCAAACCAAAATTGGCACAGATGTAGGGAGGGGTATCCTCATTAACATACTAAAAGTCCTGGAGGGTGGGGCACGAGCTCCATGGGAGGGGGTCCCTAAAGGTCCCATTTTGGGGTTTTTCGTGAATATCTCGAAAACGGTGCATTTCTCGATAAAACATGTCCTATAGTAAATTAAAGCTGATAAAATTCTCTACAACTTTGATTCCCTACGGTTTATCAAAATTCCGAACTGTTACCGAGTTATATGCATCCAAAAATGGATGAATTTTGAAAATTCATTTTTTAGCTCACGTTTTCTGGATAACTTTGTTGAATTTCGCCCAAACGGTTGATCTGAGAAGAAAATTCTCTTAGAAAAAGTTGTAGAGCATTAAATTTCCTTGAAGAATAAGTGGTTGATTGCCAATTTATTGTTTACCAATCAAAAATTACGCCAATTTGAAAAGTTTGCCAATTTTTGTCATTTTTACTCAAATGTTGCCATTTCTCTTTCAATGTGCCCTCGAACTTCAATCGTCCTTCTTTTTGTCATCTGTCGTCATTTAATGCTATATATACGTCCACACGAATTAACAACCCAGAATTACCGAGATTCACTCTTCAAGGGCCCTTCCTCAAACAGAAATATTTCGGGAAAACGTATTTTGAGAATTTTTCAGAATTTTCGGTATTGCAGTGGCCTGCAATGGCTTCATGTTTTTATTCCCCAAAAATTTGCTAAAATGTAGAGGAATGTCGAGTTCAGAGATGGCGCACAGTGGGGTGAAAACGCAAAAAACCGTTTGTAAGTAGAATTTTTGAAAGTGGAAATTTGGAATTTTTACAACTTTTCGCGTATTTTTTCTGTTCAAACAAAATTCTCTACGGTCTTACTCATCAACTTGGCCATTTGGCACTGGCTTTGATGGCAAATGAACCATTTTTCGCCATCATTTGGACCAAATCTCGACTTTAAAAAATTCTACTTATAAGCAGTTTTTTGCGTTTCTGTCCCACTGTGTGGCGAGGCGTGGGAAAGAGATTACTCGGGGTTAATGGACGTCCCAGATAGAATGAGGTAGGTACAGAGTATCGCTAGGTTGGGAAGGACGTGGAGGACGCGACGGGAGAAGGCGAGACTGGTTGAGCTACGACCACTCACAGAAGTGGAAGAAGGAATGCCGAGAACTGGGGGGAGCTGCCGAGGACTGGAGGCATCTCCCCTGCGGACTTTCTTTTGTTGGCGCGTTCCTCTTGACCGTCCTTGGCGCGGGTGGAGGGAAGATTGGAAAGACCACGTGTGAAACGAACCGCCCCGACGAAGAGTCGAGTTCACTTTCGAGAGGCGCGAGGGCTCTGATGGGGTCTGAGGTGAGAGGCCCACGTGGAGTCGTGACTTCCCCATCGAACCCCAGGGGTCTCAGAGATGACCAGACAGATTCAAGTGCCTTCTAACCTACTGGACGACCTCCTACTCGCCCTAGACATTACCAACTCCCTCAGATCAAGTACCAATTTCAAAATTAACTGGCAGAAGAGGTATTATAATAATAAAGATAAATAATAAAGATCTCATTCAATGCAGCATGCAAACAGACTCTCGATAAATCTCTTTAAGTTTTCAATTTGGGGCGATGATGAAGGCATATAAATTAGAAAACGAATCTGTTTTTTATTCATAGACTAACAAAAATCTCATTCGTGCAGCATCTGAGAGCAAATTTTCGAAGTTTCCATTTTTAGGACGTCCCACAAGGTCAGAAATGTTCCAAATTGCACACTATTTCATCAGAGTATCCAAATAGGCATAGGGAAGGAGGTGAGTGGAGGGGATAATATTCACAAAATTTCCGATTTTTCAATATTTCGATTCCTTTATAGCTTTATAGCTTGTATCCAAGCTTTGAAATTGAAGAAAAATTTGCATTATGCCTCCGGATTTTCATGAATTATTCTCTGTACCACCTTGGAACTAATAGTGGTGCCACCTTGGTGCCAGGACATCCTAAACCGCATATTTCGTGGGGCTTTTTTCTAGTTTATTGTTTTGCGTTTCACCTTGAATACGGACATGAACTGCGACGAACTGCCTACCAAAACTAATAGATGAAAATTCAACGTTACCAGATTGGCACCATTGGAGAGACCACGGTTTCTTGCCTAGAATACTTAATAAATTACGAGTGAAACAGTTTTTTCGCTTATCAACTGGTATTAATTGACCCAATGCTTATCCAATGAAACGTCCCCAGGAATACATGCATTGCTTAACAATATGTTTTGACATGAAGAACCTCAAAAAATGGGCTGCGTTTCAACTGGATGAAAAGAGGGCAAAACGCAATCGAACTGGGGGAAGGTCAGGATTAAAAAGGCGACGTAACTGGGAGAATTTTGCACAGTACCTGTATTCGCTTGTGCTATCATTTACCTACTAAAATCGTCATCAATAGTCCCGAGCTCAAGGAGTTGTTTCGCTGATGGAGAAGTCTCTCAAAACGTCGTGATCTGTTGCAGGTACTCAAGTATTTTCTTCGTCTCTTTTCGCTGTACGTTCATTGATCCTCTAGCACAAAAGTTTACTTTTTTTCTTTTTTAATTGGCTTCAAAAACGAGTTTATACAGCCGAAATAACAACGAAATAAGTAAAACAAATTCACATACTAATAATTTAAATCACATTGTTCGCTTATGTATTAATTAAACTGAAATGTTCACTTTTTTGATAAAATCATATAAAAGTATGTAGATCTTCACGTCGGTTTCAGCTAGGATGGTGTTGAGATTGAAAGGGCTGGGAATTGTTGCGTGGAGCTCTCGCAGAAGAGTGAGTCGAGTATTATTGTGGACTGGCCACTCCAGAATCATATGCACGGGAGTTTTATCCGATTGGGGGCAAAAGCGGCAACGAGGGGTGTCGGTGTTCCCGATTGAAAACTGGGAAACATCATTCCCTACAATACTTGAGTGGCTTTTAATCTTGCAGAAGATGACCTTCTTTCCTCCGTTTCTGATTTGGTGGATCTGTAGAGCTATGGCTGCTTCTATATGGTTGAGGTGAGAGGAAGTTTACTTCATCCCATATTCACCCTGTTAGAAAAGTCGTTCATGACTGCCTTCCTCCAGTTATATTGCCGCCAAAAATGCTCTCCTTGTCACCCCAAACTCAAATAAATGAAATGCCGACAGTTGTGGATTTTTTTTTTTAAATAGATTTTCAGTAGGTATACCATACCGTATTATGTTTTGAAAATTTGATTCCGTGTTCCACTCCTCTCTACAGACTCGTAGAGTACACCCACTGCCTGTTATGGAGTTATTAGGTTTTTAAGTAACACGAATATAGCAGCTCATCGCTGATCCCCAAAATACAAAATGTCAACCTTTTTTGAACAATTTCACCACATAATGTGTTTTTACAAATGTTTTTTGTTTAAAAATTTCTGTCACGTATGAGCGTCAATAGATCCCTTGGTGATGAGAATAATTTATCCATCAGAGTGATACGATTCGGCTGGGAGAGCTAAATTTGCTCCTGATGCAACCTGAAACTTCACAGGACTACCTTGCACCCTATTTTTGAAATGTTGATGACCCCCTAAGAGTCCATAATTCTTGAAACTTACAACAACTTGGCACAAACTTGAAATCTTTGCTAAATAGTAGATCAACTTATTTTCAAAATCTTCAATGACAAACATATTGAGTACATTGCAATAGCTTAGTATTCTTCGATAATTCACTAAAACTCTCAGATTCACATCCCGGTGATTTCTTCTATTGAATTCAGGAACTTCTTGGAGAACATCCCTTGATCAGTGAATGTGATCCATTTCCAGATAACTGCTTGACATTGCGATATACACGGGAAAATCCTTAGATTCGTTCGTGAAATCGGTGGTGGAACCTGGCATTGTTCAAATCAATCTGCTTGCCAAGTCATAAAATCTACTTAATACGCCATAAAATCTACATCCATCATGAGAAAGACTAAAATGAACAAGAAATACGTTTAAAACAAATTTAATAGTAATGTGAAAGCAGAGGTTCTCCATCGAGGAAAGAAATAGGGGGTGACCTGAGCCTGACGCAGAATCTGCAATATTTTATCTACCTTTTCCCGCGACGGATTCTTAGTTGTGTAGTGGCTCGAAGCGATTTAAAATTAAGCAATACGTGTGGACAATCCTGATCCCTTTCTTGGGGATTATACAGGGACGACATTGGAGTTGTATTAGCCACATGCTGAGGAATGGCTCAAAGGAACGTCAGGCTCTGGTTCAGGGCGATACACGGCAAACGATTGCGGGACTGGATTTTATGAAAAAATGTACGAAAAATGATCAAATTTGCATTTTCTAAATTTCGAAATCTCGATTGTTGATAGGTACTTAGAGCCCCAGGGCGATGATCAGTTCGGAGAGGGCAGTCCCGATACAGCAAGCAGCAACAATTAGTTCACACGATGAGTAACCAGGAGGTTTGGAAAATACGACTTTTGTGGGAACATTACTCACAATGCTGATGAGTGAAGTGTATGGATTTTAGCGGTGAGATATTTGTAATTAATCTCCAAGACGTGGGAAAATGAGTTTTATAATGATGCCCAGAAGGTAGGAAAAAATTACGTAGATTTTGGTGTTGGCAAGGGTAAAAGGTAAACATTTGAGAATGGGAGAGAAATTTGGAAAAAAAAAACAAAAAACATGTACAGTCTTCAGAATCAAAGATGATGTTGATGATGTTACCTCTACACTAACTGTGAAGCAGTTCTGCAAATCGCACCACCACCTTTCGTATTAGTATTGGATCTGCTACTGAATAGAGACGATCTTAAGCTGCATTTAGACGAGCAACTAAAATTGCCAGCAATTCCGCAATTTTTCCCTCTCTCCCTTTCTTTAAAAGTTGAGCAACTCCGAGCAATTAATTGCCTGGAGTTGCTCAATTTTTTCATCAGTTGTGTTGTTTTATCAGTGGGATGGGTATTTTTCTTCCCACTGCATAATTTATACCGTATATCGATTTTACTCGTAGATTGTAAAATATAGATTGAGTCCATCGAATCGTCACTGTTCACAGACTCTCTTCCCGATACTGTGATTCGCGAAAACAATGAAATTTCGAAACAACATTTACACAGAATCAATTACAATGATAACACTAGATTACAAAATTTAGGGGTGGTCTGGCTGCCTCGTTCTTTCACCACTTTTCTTATGGTATTTGGTGCGCTGAATCCGAATCTGACGTCAGTTTTTTTTGTTTACGTCGGATTTTCAAGATATAGCTAGTTTTAAGATTTTTCTAGTTCTCACTTTTCTTCATTTTTTAGTGAAAACTCATCTTGCTCAAATCTCCGCAAAAAGTACTCAGACTTATAGGAAATTTTATGTAGAATCCGAATATGTACTTAGTTTTTAAGTAAAACTGTGTTAAACCCCCTATTTTCCACAAAACGTATCAAAAAACACCGGTTCTCAACGTTTTTTCTTCGGGTTTTCCCTTACATTTTGCCACTTGAAAAAAAAATTAAGGCTAAAAAAAATTTTCTCGGGCCTTTACTTTGTAGGGGGGACACCCCAGAGGAGAATGAGACCAATCGCAGCCTCCTAAACCCATTAATATCGAAGGAATGAGCTTTTTCATGGCACTGAGTTGAAAATTCACAAAAACCGTTAATTAGTTTTTCGAGATAAGTATGTGCGTTCCTAAATCTGTTTTCCTCAAATGGATTTTCCTTTCTTCTACATTTTTTATGCTTGTCACCTATTAAGAGTAAGATCGAAAATAGGTACTCAAAGGGGGAGCAAATCATAATTGGGAAACTCTTGTTTTGTTAAGTGATTTTAATTCAGTTTTACAAACGAAACACAATAAACTGCAGAAAAGTTGACGGTGTAAATCTGTTTCATGAAGGCTCAGATGAATCAAAAGTTGGTAAAATGTTTGGTTATTCCTCCACCTTAGAGGTTCCACCAAGATACGAGTATAAAACCATGGAAGAACGGTACAAAGGGTATTGGGACGTTCACATGATGGCGGACTATTGTTGGACCTGAAAAAGAGATGTACCTCAGGCGGCAAAGTTTTCTCTACATAGATGCCGGCGATGAAACCTCTGAGGTGGAGGAATAACCAAACATTTTACCAACTTTTGATTCATCTGAGCCTACATGAAACAGATTTAGACCGTTAACTTTTCTGCAGTTTATTGTGTTTCGTTTGTAAAACTGAATTAAAATCACTTAACAAAACAAGAGTTTCCCAATTATGATTTGCTCCCCCTTTGAGTACCTATTTTCGATCTTACTCTTAATAGGTGACAAGTATAAAAATGTAGAAGAAAGGAAAATCCATTTGAGGAAAACAGATTTGGGAACGCACATACTTATCTCGAAAAACTAATTAACGGTTTTTGTGAATTTTCAACTCAGTGCCATGAAAAAGCTCATTCCTTCGATATTAATGGGTTTAGGAGGCTGCGATTGGTCTCATTCTCCTCTGGGGTGTCCCCCCTACAAAGTAAAGGCCCGAGAAAAATTTTTTTAGCCTTAATTTTTTTTCAAGTGGCAAAATGTAAGGGAAAACCCGAAGAAAAAACGTTGAGAACCGGTGTTTTTTGATACGTTTTGTGGAAAATAGGGGGTTTAACACAGTTTTACTTAAAAACTAAGTACATATTCGGATTCTACATAAAATTTCCGATAAGTCTGAGTACTTTTTGAGGAGATTTGAGCAAGATGAGTTTTCACTAAAAAATGAAGAAAAGTGAGAACTAGAAAAATCTTAAAACTAGCTATATCTTGAAAATCCGACGTAAACAAAAAAAACTGACGTCAGATTCGGATTCAGCGCACCAAATACCATAAGAAAAGTGGTGAAAGAACGAGGCAGCCAGACCACCCCTAAATTTTGTAATCTAGTGTAATTATAATATATCGAAGACCAGGGATATCGACTATAAGTTTAGAATATAGTATAAATTTATGTAGCATTGTTTTATAGTGTATTATTTATAAATAGTACCTGTGTCTATTGGATGGATATCGACTCATTTTGTACAAGAAACTAATAATAACAACAGTTATGTATTTCTTCTAATACATAATAATCTATTCCCAGAATATAGGGAAAAAAATTGCCCAGCAATTTTGAAACCGCAATCCTCGTTTGAGCAATAATTGCCGTAAACCCCGGTTACCTCTATTTACATACTTCGGACGAAATTATTGAAACACAGAATGTGTTTTAGCTCACGCGTTTCACATAATTTCGTTACTTTCCTCCCACTAAATCAGAATCATAACAAAATATCTCATAGGTTACACCAGGTTTCACGATCCTTAGTTCCGTATAATCGGTATCCATGTTGTCGTCCCAGATTTCGTTAGCTTTTTTGGCTAGTTAGTCCATGGCTAAAACACATTCTGTGTTAAAAGTTGTTCGTCTAAACGCACCTTTAGTTAAATGAAAGCAGAAAATCATGTCAAAACTCGGACACATGAAATCGATCTTCCATTTTACTGTCGCTTCTTCCTCGGATTCCGGTCAAGAGGGCAAGAGTTCGCGTACAGCAGGCGGTGGATGTCAACGGAGAAACGTTGGGTTGTCAGGGAATCAATTACTGGTGCTCCAAATTGACTGTAATGGAGCGGTTGAAGAGGCAGCCCACAAACTCCTTTCCCCTGAGTATCATTCAGTATTTCTCCAACTTCACAGACGGAAGAAAGACATTGGTAGAGTAGGGTACCTAAATATTTGATAATTCTTGAAGGTAAATATAAGATGATTCCTATTTAGTAGGTACTCATTTAGAGTAGATTCATATTTTTGAAGATTTCCAACGTAAAAAATGTAAAGTAAACAACCATTTCAGGTTGAGTTTTCGTCCGACTGCCATTCCTGGCGTCATCAAGGAAGATCAGAATCAGCGTTGTTCTGATGATTTCGCTCATGACTTCCCATGGGCGTCCCTGGGTAGGGGACGAGGGGGGCGATGAGACCCAAACGCACGAATTTCGCCGGCGAGACTCGAAAACACGACCCCCGTAGAAGTCTGTTCGTATCCCACCACCAAAGAACGCGCGCCGCATCGCCCACGGCCACACCCGACCCCTCGTTAGCAATTACAAACCTAGGATACTTACTTCAATGATAAATAATTTCATAGTTCCTATGAAATATAGATTTCCAACGTATTATCATTCTATTAACCGTCCGCCGACGAGAGAAACAGTCGCCGAAATAATTCTATGTCGTATGGACGAAAAAAAGGACTGATTCACATTCCTAGTATCATACATGGAATGCAAATTAGGCAAATTTGTGTGAATGTGCCTGAAAACATTTGTCCACATGGGTTCCCCTCTTACCTTTACAACTTTTTTCTTCGAAAGAAGGTCAATCCAGAAGGATGTACCAGGAAGACCGAAGGAGGAAGAAGTGCACTTTAGGTACTCCAGGACCACACGGTCGACGATTATTTAAAATCGTCCTTCTATCGTTTAATGGGAAGTGGTATTTAAGTACTTGGATAGTTGAATCCTGCATCGATTGAATGCCAAAAACTTTTATTGCTGCATCTGCTACTGAAAGTAGCAGAATTTGGAACATAAAACTTGCCCATGGGAGGCAATTATGCCTATCTGATAGAATGACTTTTGTTCCTGTTTTGAGATTTTAAAAAACCAATCGTTGTTCTGTGATGTAGTTTTTAGCCATTTTGTGACTTCTTGCGCTTAAAGACTCCTTAGTTGAACTGGAGGCTTGATTCCCATAGTTCTGATCGAAATCTAATGAATAATCAATATTCAAAAGGAAGCTGATTCTCCACACCGACTTGGCGGAAGATGAGAAGAGAATCATACTTCCTTCAAGGCTCTTTAGAAGTAGTTTTCCTTCATTGATTGGTGGAACTATCCGAATATACTTTGAATGCACGGGATATCATGTCATGCAAATAGGTGAAAAACGGGAAGGGGAAAACGGAATCAAATTGTACTGTTTCTCAGTTCGACGAACCTTCTTCGGTTGTTCGGATGTTTTTATCTTCGGCTAAATCAATTTTAATGGAAGGTCAGCTGAGTAGTAACCAGTTCCTCATTTTCTCGTGTTGATGACAATGAGGGCCTCGTTCAGCACAAAACTACTCAGCGAAGGAAATAATTTTCTTTTAAATAGTTTTCTTCAGTTCAAAGATGAAGATATCCGTTAGTCTCCGTTAGGTCTACACCTACTAGCAACCTACCAGCTCCTGATTGGGAGTGTAGGTACTCCCCAGTTATTATCATTATTATTCCAGGTGCATCGTTTCAGTATTATTTCCCTCGCTTTATTTGGTACGCGTTTTTTATTTTAACCCTTGATTTTTTTCCAGTTTAACAGATTCGATGACGTACAAAGGTACTAGAGGGGGAGAAGTGTAGGTATTCAACAGTATTATTATTATTTCTGGTGTTAATTTGGTAACACCAAAGTATACAATTAAAAAGTTATTCGTTAACGTGTCACTGTTTATAAAATTATTCTTAATTAGAAATATTTCAAATAGTGCACGTTAGAATACTGTAGCCATGGAAGTTTACTCGTTTAAAATAGGATACAAACACCATCTATTCAATGCTAGCGTAGCATAATAATAGCGGTTGTTATCAAGTTAGCTCTGACGAAAATATCAAATCGATTAAGCATTTTAATGTGGAAAGGAGTAATGATTAGATTCTCAATTGCTAATAAACGACTATCAGAGCATATAAAAGTTGATTATAATCTCAATTATGAACTCGGCGTGCAACGCAAAATTATATCTCAACTTTGAATGAAATTGTTGATGAAAGGATCCTAATTGACTAAACAGTAGTAATTTCCACTCGTTACTTCTAATCTGTGGACACATCTTGTGATTTTAATCATTATGAGAATCAACTCCTGTTTCGTTGAGGTGAAAACGGAGCCGCAAGTCTGAGAAGATATTTTCGAAATGAACAATAGACCTGGTAGTTCGACAAGCGTGGGCAATTTCTCGCGCCGAGTCAATAGGATTTCGGCGTTAACTTTTCGGAAGGGCGGCGTGAGAAAAAACTGAATCGTCATCCAATTTCGGCCTTGTTGGCCGAGTGTCCTCATTGTTGACAGCTGTTGCTCACCTGAAAAGGATTCTTCTTCACAAACTCCTTTAAGAAGCGATTGTGGCACATAGCATTGTTAACTTTACTTGAAAATCGTAAGAAAATATCCTCCCGATTCATACTTATCCAGTAGGTGACTTGGTTTGATATACATTTCTGTTGACTACTGGTTGGTGGGTTGAAAAGGTTGTTGCGAGTTTATTCCTGGGAAAATTTCATTCTAAAAGTTGTTATCATTATAATTTCTTGTGGTACCTAATTATTTACCATAAAATTTATGATGATACCTAAATATTGCTGTGTTTTTCTAGTCTCCAAGTTATAAAATATCGTGTTGAAAGGATCCAGGTTAACAAAACTGAATTGGGAGGGAGGTGAGTAGCCTCACGTGAGGTAGGCTGAGATTCTACAAAGGATCAGGGGATTCACCGGAAAGCCAATTACCTATCCTATTGAATTTTTTCAATTTACAGTATATTTAGTTTTAATCCTTCAAGTTTTTGATCGATTTGATTCTATTGAATTGATTTCCCATTCACTCAATAAAGTTAATTTTATTTTTGAACAGCGTTCCCAAATAATGGTTTGATTTTATTTGGGGTGGTTTGAATGCTCATGGCTGGACCTGATTTACCTCATAACACTTCCCAATAAAAGATATAAACATTTTGTCGAAATTGATGTGCAATCTCAAACAACCAATATTGCGGTTACGTTCTTATATAATTTCTGAGTATATTCGCTTTCTTAAATTGAAAAATGGTCAATCCTTAAAAACTTTTGACACCATCACCAATGCCATCTATTTTTTGAAAAGTAGGTACACCTTGTGGCCGTATAGTTGTACAATAAAGTTGTCATAATTTTTATTTTTATTTTAATTTTAATTTTTTTTTAAGAGATGATATTGCCATTTTGGTTGGTATTAGACATAAGAGACCAATTTTGACGAGAATGAAGACTTTCTGCATATCACAAGCAGAGAGGAGTTTGAAGAGTGTAGGTCATTGGGTAGTAGAGTTCATGTCAACACCTTCGTTATAAATAATAATCACATTTCCAAGCCGAAAGTTGCTGTAGACTCAACCTCGACTCCGGTAGTCTGTAAGCAAAACGTCGTAGGTACCTCCTCAACAAAGGAGTTGCTCCGTCGTAAAGAAAGAATTGAGACATTGATGAATGGAATCTCCCAAGCCGAAGGCTGGAGAGATCACAAGTGCTTACCTTCCTCCGAGGTCTTGTTTACATTATGAACCCCCTTCATCTCTTGAGAGCTTTCACAATAGGATTTACGGGCCAGAAAACATAAATAGGCTCCATTTTTCGAACTGGAAATAAAGTGGATCGAGTGTTTACTCTATTTTTGTAATGACAGGGGCAAGTATGCTGGAGATGTGGGGTCGTCAGAACTAATCCTTTCAATTACAGACCAAGCACGCCTCTCTAACAAGAATTTGAGTACGAGATTCCACAAGGACTTACGAATATCTTCTTCATCTCTGAGCATGTAACTTCTTTAGGATCCAGTAGAATACGAGTTACGAGTATGTGCAAAGCAAAAATCTATATAATCTTACGGAACATAAACCTTCAATTTTTTGGGTGGAAGAGGTGGGGGTAGAATTTTTTCCAGCTCAATTCCATAAGTGCAATTTAAAAAAATATTTACCAATATGCTTAACGTCGTGGGACATTGCTGTTTTTTTCGTATTGCAAATAAGTTGCAGAATCTCCCTCTGAAGTGCTATCACATTACTGCCGTGCTAAGCCAGAAAGTCGTAACGTGAAAGTTTGACCAAATTGAGTTATTGGTACCCGGGGGTTTTGGACGTCGATTTCTATCGATTTTCGGAGTCGTATCAGAGCGATTCAGAAGAAGAAAACTCGTATCTTGACACTGATACGGGAATCTGCCTATTTAGACGATAAGACTTCTTGCATTAAATCGACATGATACGACTTTTTGCCTCTGAAAACTCAACATTTAGTGGTGACTTTACGTTTATACTCTAAGTGAATAAACGTTTATTTTTATTGATTCAGCAGTTTTTTCTTACACTGAACGGAGATATGAAATACGATTGACTTTGAGCCAAGTAGGATGACAAAATAATCAATGTGAAATGGTTTCTTGAATTAAAATGTTAATTCAAATGAATTAATGTTTCAAGAATTAAAATGAACAGAATAGTCGTAACTTCGGGTTTATGAGAGCGTAATCTTATATCATCGTTTTTTTGACAATTTACACTAAAAAATGTTTAATTTTGACTCCTGAAATCGATTCGGCTACTAATTTCTTTTAGGAAAAACCTATACTTGTGGTAAAAGGAGGAAAAATAATCCCGCGAAAGAATTATTTCGCCACGAAACCTATTAGGTCGTTTTTCCGAAAGTTGGGTGAAGTCAAGATACGACTTTCTGGCTTAGCACGGCAGATTATCTGATACACCCTGTACCACTCTGAGGTCTAAGGTTACACCAGCAGCTCCCTTGGAAATTAAGTTATTCCCTATTCCAAAAACGCTGCAAATTATTACACAATGGTTTATTATTTTTCTATAGATCACTCGTCTGCAAATCCACCAACCATCCAACTTGAAGAAAAACATCGATCGTATTTCGGTCAGCTATAATTTGAAAGGAGATTAGGCCTCTTTTGCGATTCACACTCGTGTTTCTGATTTATCGTACGTAAAACAATTAAATTCTCGTAGCGAGCGAACGGTTTGTTCTACAGAGCTCCGCGTGGTCTCAAAAAATTCTAAAAATTCTATAGAATCCTAAATTGAAGGAAAACAATACCTTTATATCGAAATTTTTTGAGTTAGGGCGTTTTCAAAATTTCAAAATTGATTTTGGAACCCTTAGAAGTGACCTACATCAACCAAAATCTTCGGGGCACAACTAGACCCCAAATGGAGCCTACATACCAAATTTCATCAAAATCGGTCAATGCTAAGTGGCAAAAGTGCCGCGTACGGCGGACGGCGTACGGACGGCCAAATTTTTATTCGATTTTTGGATTCTACGTACCTTGAAACGTAAACCATCAAATTTTGAGAGGGTGTTAAAAAAAATTTTTTCTCGGTCGATTCCAAAGGTTCATTATTGAAAATAATAAACCAAAATGAACTCCCGCTTATATACGAATACTTGGGCGACTGAATAAACATGTGCGCTCAATACGACGTACTTATTACTCGAAGGGAAAGAGAAGTTGGTCGTTTTAGTTACGGGCCGACATCGCGAATTTATTCTTAGACCACCCAGTCAGCCCTGAACTGGGCCGTCCAGAAATATTTACTCGGTTCAGATCGGCCTGAAGGATTAATGTCCCGTCGCACTCCACCTGTGTTTTTCGGAACGAAATGTTTACCGATCCGCGTCAAAATACGCATTAGTCTCACCAGCTGTGGTTTCCAAATGGAGGAAATTTTGAATCGGAGGTGAGTGTGGGGAAATTTCATGTTTGATAGAAACAGCTCTTAGGTAACGGCATTTCAAAACAATCGTGCAGATAAGTAGGTTACTACCTACCTAGGGCTTCTGCTTCCTAGTTCACCACTAATGCGAAAGTTCATGGCTGTTACACCAAACTATTCTCTCCACTATCTCACTTAATTCTCAATCAATAATAAGCGGGCTTCATCGACATTGACTTTTCCAACTCTACAGGAGACACAAAAAACTGTTTTATTGTAATCAATATTTCATTATCACGCACCTATTATCCACAACACAACAATAAAGCGCCTCAGAAACTCGTATATTAAATCGCAAATATCAACTTAGCTAATAATTTAGGTCTAATTAACATCACTGCTCGAAGCATTTTCTAATAAGCCAAAATTGGATAAAATCGGAAAAATCGGTACAAGGTAAGCAGCTGGTTGAGAAGGGTTTGAGGGCACACAGTAGTTATCATTATTGTTGGTAGTCAATACTTTGTTTGATGTTTTTATGGCATTCGGGGCGTTCTGTGACATCTAGGCTGTTTTTTAAATCGTTTATGCAAAGTTACTATTGCGAAATGACGTCAGAACGATGCAGACAAGGCGGCAATTAGGTTGTTGAGTGTTGCCTATTGGGTATTGCCTTGTTCTTCTTTTCCTAGCATTCTGTGTGCCCTGATCTCAACTTCATGGATGTTACACCATTAACTTCGAAAATACGCATCCAAAAAAAAAAAAAAAAAAAAAATCGAAAATGCGAACTCGTTGTCAATTAGGCTGTGTTGCTTCTTAACCCTTAACTTGGCGAGGAAAACGCAGGTCGACCAATCCCTCCAATATTTTTTCAATTGGTACCAAATATGCTAACAAACAAAAAAGGAAAACACTTTTTAAAGAGATTTAACCTCCCCTCGTGTCGGTTTACGATTCAAGGTAAGTAGAATCCGAAAATATAATTACAATTGAAAATGAAATTTCCCAAACTTTTGATGTAAAGGTATTGGCTTTCACCAATTTAAAATTTTTGAAGAAAAATTTCTTCCTTAGAGATAAAGACAATAGATTATGGATATGTCCATAGTTGTAGGTGTAATTTGAAAATTGAAATGATGAAATAAAATACACAAGATATTTCACGAATAATGTATTAGCACGAAGTAGGTTGATATTTTATTACAATTTTTGTGATCAACAACGTAGCATTTCTTCTAATAATATGAACCTACCTATTTACTTTTTCTATAAATAAACAGAATTTTGTTTCTAAAAAGAAAACTTTCCGATTGCATGTAATATATTGCAGTATTCTAGAGAACCTTGCTTCATAGCTACCGATTACTGGTATCGCGTTCCATTAATTTCTTGTGGCAAGAAAAAAGTCGAGAAAAATTCCTTGACCCGCTGCCTAAAGACATAACTATGTCAAAACATTATGGCCTTAGGCCATCGCAATTGTCAATTTTACAGATGTGGCTTTAAAGCTACATTGCCAAGATATCGATAGATTAGCCCATTATAAAGCGGCAGTAACAAGATACTGATGCTCATGATTCATTTAAGAAAAACCATTTTTTCCCGAATAAACAAGAAATTAAAATAATTTGCAAGATTTGTCTTGAAATATCGGAAATCGCACTGTGGAACATGGGAAGACTCATGTGCCTTTAAAGTTAGGTACATTACCAAGTTATGGGTTAAGAGAATATCTCTTCCTTTTCATATAACAGTCAGAAGGTTACATTGTTCTGAATCCTCGTCCATTTGGCGCTGTTTAACAGCTTCTCTGGGGTGTTGCAATTAAAAAGAAAACTCAGTTACATCCACTTTTTTCTATATTTGTCTGATTTAGAGGTGTGTCGGTCAGGAGTGAACGTTTTGAAAAGACCTTATCTTCAAAATGACCTTGTCAGAACTGAACGGGTTGTCAAAATGAACACGGTCATTCGTTTAGCAACCCACCAATCGAGTTTTCCGGAAAAATTCCGAGAACAACGGCAGAAGGCCAACAAAATTAATTAATTAATAAAATAACACACAATGCACATAATACATTAATACAAATGGATACATTAATTAATTAATTATTAATTATCCGCAATATGGATGTATAATGTATATTTGTACACATGCATGTTTGTACATAGATCATTAATGTGTGAAAATGACAAGGAAGTATCAACAGAAAGAAGTAGATGGAAGTGGTTTTCTAAGCAAAACCTTCCATCATCCAAGTGAATGAACGTTCGAATGAACTGAGGACTAAAAACACAAAACACACTCAAAGACTGGTTCATACGATTCGAATCGATCTTTCATTTGTTTTTGTCTTAGCTCATTAGATTCGATTCATTTAGTCATTGTAACCTATTCCAACTCGTTCGGTTTTTCGACTCAGCGTTTTTTCGAGTCACGACCTGGATCCCAACGTTTTGACTCGTTCGGACTCCCAACGTTCAGACTCGCTCGTTTTTGTGACTTCTGACCGGTTGGTTGTTTGTCTTGTGTGAACGTGATGAACGGGTGAACGGATTCAAAAGACCTAGTCTTTGAAATGAGTGACCGTTTGGGATTCGAATCCGCCAAATGACCTTGTCAAGTTATACACACACCTCTAGTCTGATTTTACAATGTGTTGTCGGTTGGTTTGGATTTGTACACAACTTTCAATGTGAAGGATGCTGTTGGGAGAAACAACTAGTCTCCAAGGTATTTACTACCTACAGGAAACCTGGAGAGTTCTCAGTTATCACCTGTTGACTCTGCTAAAAGAGGAAGCCCCTCAGAAGATGTTTCGAGCTGTGACTCAACCGAGCTTTTCAAAGGGGGCACTTGTAAGTTATCTCACTTCTGGGGTGTTACTGTTGTGCCCACCAACTCTTTGCAATGGTTTGTTAGTTTGTTCTTTGAAGTTCGTTAAACGCTGAAAAATAGATACTTTAATTTGTTGTTTTGCATTTCAAACGCGGCTTCGTCATGCTTGTGGTAGCAGATGGTATCAACGGCATGACGCGGCCAAAAGCGTCCGTCGGGTTGCGATGGTGTCTAGATAGATCCGTCCTTGGCGTCAACTCAACTGGATCACTTTATTGGTAGATGAGGCTCCCACATGTTTTGGCGAGGTCGCCGCCAAACCGACTCTGTGTGATGTTTCGACGAGCACATTACTTCCCTGTGTTTTGTATTTTAAATGCTTCAAATTGGCAATGACCCTGTTAGCAATTACCGATTTCGATGAAATTTGGTTTGTAGGCTCCATTTGGGGTCTAGTTGTGTCCCGAAGCTTTTGGTTGATGTAGGTCATTTCTAAGAGTTGAAAAATAAGGGTTGAAATTTTGAAAACGCCGAAGCTCAACTTTTTTTTATATAAATGTATTGTTTTTTCATGAATTTAAGAAAGTTTGAATTTTTAGAATTTTTAGAGACGAAGCGGAGCCTTGATCGCTCCCTACGAGAACTCACGGGTGGGACTTGATAAATCAAAAACACGAGTGTGAATCGCAAGAGAGGCCTAATCCCTGTTCAAATTTTAGCTGACCGAAATGCGATCGATGTTTTTCTTCGTGTTGGTTGGTGGTAACAATGGCAAAGCGGTGTTCTCTGCAGACTTGAATTTAACCCGTCTTGAAATTATATCCTAAGAAACAAAAAAGATCGCATTTGTTCAGTGTTTTGAAAAATGTTCATTTGCGATTCACACTCGAGTTTCTGACTCGAAAATCGGCGAATCCACAGGGCAACGGAGACAACCTACCTTGCGAGAAAACTGTCAACCGCCTTCTAAAGAACACAGGTGGGTGGGGAGGACGGGGTCTGCGTCTTTGGGCTAGAATCGCAGGTTCCACATGTTCTGATGAATTTCACCATAAACGCGTATTTAACATTTGTTGTTTGTCAGGTATCATTCGTTTCATAGAAATTTCATTAATTATTTATTCTCATTTAGCGATCAGTTGGTCCCTTGGAGCTCTGGGTGATGTCATTAAATTCTTAAAAGTCCTGAAAATGTCAAACTAATGAAAAAATATATCGTATATCGAGAGTTTTTGAGCTTGATCGTTTTGAATTTGTTTTTCCCCACTTTTCAGCCACTAAACCCCTAATTTTTTCGAGCCTTGAATTGTAAACCATCAAATTTTGAGACAGTTAATCTTTTTGATTGTTTACTATTGAAAATAATAAGCAAAATGAACCATTTTTCAAAATATGAGAGACAATTAAAAGTGAGCCACTGATTTTCTAGATTCACATAGGGAAGGAAGTTATTTTTTATTCGTGTTTTCCTTAAAATATGTGTACCCCACAAATCTGGCGTTTTAGGAATTCAAAGCCAAAGTTGAAACCTACCCATAACGAAAAAAGGTTCCGTATCCAGGAACTCTTGATTGAAATTCTGCTTAAGAAGAAGACAGGATACCCTAACGGAGCACTTTTCAAAGGATTTGAAGCCTCAAATTCAAAGGATCTAGTATAAAGAAAGAACATAATAAAAACTTATAGAGACCTTCTACGAAACAACCAAGAGTGAGGGAAATGTGTCCTCAAGCCCAAGATTATTGGGGTGCAAAACTGTTTAATCCTCAGTGCCTTATGATCTAAGATCAATCACCACACTTCAAAAATTTACAAGTTAATTATAAACAAACTATTCTTCAAAATAACGTGTGCAATGGGATTGTTATCCGTAGAGATTGGTCATGTCAATTCTAATGTTGTTATAATACAAACTACTTAGTAGGACTTAGTATTTCATTTTGACTAAGAGCATCAATTTAATTTAGTTACAATCAAAAATAGATTAATTACGATCGGTAGCATTTTGGACATACTCAACCCTTAGCTACACGCTTGGTGGGGAATTACGTTCGTACACGCTAGCGGGGAAATTTTATTTATGTCATTGAAATATCATTTATTTCAACACAATTATTAATTTATAATACACTGAAAGGCATGAATTGGTTTTAAAAAGTCATGGTAATAGGATAGGTAGGCTTCAACTCAAATTTTGCTTCCGAGTCTACCTAGGTAGCGGAAGCTTTGTTTTCACTGGCAAGGTTGAAAAAAAAAGTTCTCCAAAATCGAAATTTCCACCCGCGTTTTACGTTTCAGACCTTTCTGAACAATTTTGGTTCGGTGTCTGTCTGTCTGTCCGTGTGTTTGTCATGAACTCCTTGCCACAGCCATAACTTCTACATATTCCATCCGATTTTGATGAAATTTCTCAGGATTGTTCAGATTAGCGTGGGGATGGTCCCCTATGAGGGTAGTGGAAGGTACTTAGAGATTGATGTTTTCAGATTAACTTCTATGCATCGGATCATCTATACAATTGGGTTATGGATACGAGGAAGCTATGTGCCACACCCACTTGGCAGACGTTTTTTATTCAACAGGTAGGTAATAAAAATATGAATTTCGAAGTAGGAAACACATAAGTACCAAATTATATCAACCATAATAATCTAAATATAAATTCAAGAACGAGGTATCATAATATAATTACGAGTAAGTAGGTACATGAAAATATACATCAAGCAAAAAATACAAACGAGTGAACTCATAAAAGAAACCAGTGTTTATCAAACTACATAAATCTTCATTCTTCTTCAATAACTCATTCAATAATTGTTGAGGGGATAATTGTTTACTGAGTGAAAGGTCAGAGAAAAGATACCTTGGAAAATGGAGGGACAGAGAAGGGTTCATCATTATATTTCTGTTTTTCTGAAAATGCGGGCAAATCCCCGCCTAGCGTGTTGCTAAGGGTTAAATACGTGTATTTCGTTTCATTGGAAAATGTTTGGTCTGTAACCTTTGTGTCTAAAACCTGAAGATGTCTATAAAATAGAATGTCTCTGTACATAGAGAGGTAAGTACCAAACGTCGTTGTGAGGCTGACGACGTGATTTGCATTTAAATTTCTCTTTCCTTGAAAAAAAAAACCAACTGGAGAGCGTCCGAGTTGTTTGTGTACCGATTGACTAGTTCACAAAAGGATATCTCGAGTGCATTGAGATAAGACTTATCTGGAGGTCTGAAGCTTGAAAAAAAAACCTCTGCCCCATTCAAGATGTCGTCACCCGCATTTAATCGTGATGATTGTATTTATTGGGACCTAAAAAATCCTCGACAAATTTTTTCATTTTCGATGTATAGTAGGTGTGTTACCGTTTAGTTAAACCTTTCTTTACGTTGAATTAAACCGTTTTCCTTTCATTTAAATCTCTCTTATTAGAATTAAATTGTTTCTACGACGCTGAATCACGTGGTGGTACCCATTTTCGGATTTTACTGGAATTTTTTGAAACGGTTGCCGAAAATTAGGTGGTTTTTAATGGAAAATTGCTCTTTTCCATCCTTATGAGTTACGACGTAATTTTACTTAGTTCGAGTGGCTAACTCTCCGACTAAATTTGGGAGGAGGGAAAGGCAGTAAAATTTCAAATCAATCAAATTTCAATCAAACTAATTGAAATTGCGTTGTAACTCATAAGGATGGAAAAAGGGCGATTTTCCATTAAAAACGACCTAATTTTCGGCCGCAATTTCGAAAAATTCCAATAAAATCCGAAAATGGATACCACTACGTGATTTTGCGTCGAAAATTAATGAAAAACATGTATCACACTTGGGGCCTACCTTTATCTCTTTATGAGTTGCGCATGTTTGCGCGCTCATTGGCCAAGTGGGTGTGGCACATAGCTTCCTCGTATACATAACCTGATTTTATAGAAAATCCGATGCATAGTAGTTAATCTCAAAACATCAATCTCTAAGTACCTTCAACTACCCTCATAGGGGACTCTTCATGTCAAACCCCAAAATCTCTGAATATTGTTGGAAACTGTAGAAGTTTTGGCAGTAGCAAGGAAATATACGTTTGCGCATGCGCAGCGGCTATTTTAGTAAGGGGGTGATGATTTCCATAGGGGACCATCTACACGCCTACCAGCACAATCCCTGAAAATTTCATCAAAATCGGATGGGAAATGTAGAAGTTATGGCTGTGGCAAGGATTTCATGACAGACAGACAGACGCGGAACCAAAATTGTTCACCAATGTCTGAAACGTAAAACGCGAGTGGGAATTTCGATTGTGGAGACCTTTTTTTTCAACCTTGAAAAGTGAAAACAAAGATTCCGCTACTTGGTAGACTCGGAAGCAACATCGGTTGAGGGGTCTAAAATTCTTGAAATTCCAAGTAGAATCCAAATCTGCAATAAAAAATAGCTTCCTCGTATCAATAACCCGATTGTATAGATGATCCGATGCATAGTAGTGAATCTCAAAACAAGTTAATCTGTAACATCCCTGAACATTTCATTGAAATCGGATGGAAAATGTAGAAGTTATAGCCGTTACAAGGAAATTCACGTTTGCGCATGGGCAGTGGCTGCTATCAGTCCGAAGGTGGTGATTTTCATAGGGGGCCGTCTACACACCAACCCGCACAATCCCTGAAAATTTCATAGAAATCGGACAATAACTTCGTATAGTTATGGGCGTTACAAGGATTTCATGACAGACAGACAGACGGACAGACAGACGGACAGACAGACGGACAGACAGACAGACAGACACGGAACCAAAATTGTTCAGGAAGGTCTGAAACGTAAAACGCGAGTGGAAATTTTGATTTTGGAGAACTTTTTTTTTTCATCCTTGAAAAGTGAAAACAAAGCTTCTGCTACCTTGGTAGACTCGGAAGCAATAGGGGTTCCCCTGTGAGATAATAAAGTTGGTGTGCGTTGCGCACGATTGCGCACTGTGGTCGTATTTGGGAAAAATCATGAAGATTTTTTACCACTATCTGGGCGATTTTAGCAGGGCGGAGAACAACTCGTGCGACACCCTGTGATAAATATTATTTACTCGCAAAAGTAATTTTAATCACCTTGAGGTCGTCTTAACGCGCAGAAAGTTGGTAAGCACCCTGGTTACGGAGACATGATGTGTAAATACGAATTCATTGAGTTCATGTTTTTTCCCCAAATTCGCATTTTCTTCTAAGGTTTAATTAAATAAGAAGAAGGCTTAATTGAAAGCAAAAAATATTAATTTTATCAGATAGGACAGAAGTAAAACGCTTGCATACGAGTCTGCAACACATTGAAACATTTTCATGCCCCCCTGGTAATATCAAACTGTAAAGTACCTACCTACCTAACAACTTCACTTCTGATGGTCATAATCATCATTGTGGCGACTTGGGACAAATATCGTTGCAACAAATATCGTTGCAACAAATATCGTTGCATCAAATTTCGTGACGATTTTTTTTTATGTGCCATATGAAAGACATGAAAATGTCAAAAAGTTTAACTGAATGGTACAATACTTAATGAATTGTCTTCAGGTTTTACACACCTCACGAAGAAGTTATTTAAATAATATTAAAATAACTAAATAATAAATATAATATTATTATTCTTTGTAGTTTTCAGTTTTATTGATGCTAATTATTCGTAGTTGCAGTATTTTTGACGTTCTCAGCTTGTCCGTTAAATCAATTCATTAGGTAAAAGGATGAGAGAAGTTAGTTGCCTCATACTCGTGCTAGAAGTCGGACTCATAACTTCCGGCATGATTGTTTGATCGGAGCATCTCTGATCGCCGGTGGTTTTCAGCAACCAGTTATCTTTGTTGGTACGCCCGTCTGAGCCAAACCTCTGAACCTTGGATTCGACCCAAGCAATAAATAAACCCATTCAGCGGGGATATTTTTCAAGTAGGAAGTTTCTAGGTAGGTGGAAGACATGAATTCGGTAGAAACATTTTAGAATGACAGAGCGCACTTGCTCTGATTCTAGTCGAACCGATTCTCCGTTCGAAATACCGGCGTATCGGCGATGTTTTGTTCGTTGGGCTCTCCTCATCTGCTGTTTGGATTCCTTGGCACGTTCCCACCGTTAACCAGACTACGCTGCAGTACTTCAATGCAGTTTACGTTGGCAAAGTTTCCTCTCGTTCTCGTAGGATGTGGATTTCAACTCGAGGTAGTTGCTGCTTTCATTGAAACCCAGTCGAAATAGATTCTCATTAAATATTCCGCAGACCAATATAAGGTTGGCTCTAGTTTATAAACGGCACTGAGTCTATCTCGTTCTACGAGTATACAGGATGTCTACAGTTGAGATGGGCATAACTTCAGAGTTAGACTCTACAAGATGTTTCCAACAAAAAATGTTTCTTAGCAATTTTCTTTTAACCCACTCAAAATTCTATTTTTTTCACTTTAAAGTTTTTTTTCGTGTTTTCGACCTTACGGCACTGATATGGTCATAACTCCCTTATTTCTCCTGAAAATTCAATTCTGACAACACCGTTAGAAAGAGCGTTAAATTCCTAAGCTACCTAGTGCAAAATTAAAATCTTTCAGCAGTAAAATAGTTTCAAAAAATCAAGTCAAAAAGCAAACTTTACAAATTTTTCTAAACTTGACTTTCTTCGACCAAAGTTTTCACTCTAAATCCCTGCCCATTTCGATGGGCGCTCTTCGGAGAAAACATGCTCAAATTGTCAGCTTTCCAACGGTCTATCAATTTTTCTTTTTAACATTCAAATTGGAAGAGTAAATGAAGTTTGAATGCCAGAAAACGTGTGTTCTACAAGAAAATCCAGTGTTTTAAGCGGTTCATGGTCCCCCTCGATCTCAAGATGGCTTGACGATTTTGGTATCATTTTCTATGTAATTTTTTACGCTGAATCAAATAGTGATACTTCCAAATGATTCCGACTGCTAGAAAGTGGATATTTCGAAGAAAACCTTCGTTTTTCGTACATAAAATACGCATTATTCGTAAATGTGGTAGTGAGCATAAAGTAACACCTTTCTACTCAACAAAAACACCGAATTTCTAGCTGATTAGTTTTTTGGTCGAAGAAAGTCAAGTTTAGAAATATTTGTAAAGTTGGCTTTTTGACTTGATTTTTGGAAACTATTTTATTGCTGAAATATTTTGATTTTGCTCTAGGTAGCTTAGGAATTTAACTCTCTTTCTAACGGTGTACTCAGAATCGAATTTTCAGGAGAAATAAGGGAGTTATGACCATATCAGTAGTGTAAGGTCGAAAACGCGAAAAAAAACTTTAAAGTGAAAAAAAAAGAATTTTGAGTGGGTTAAAAGAAAATTGCTAAGAGACATTTTTTGTTGGAAATAACTTGTAGAATCGAACCCTGAAGTTATGCCCATCTTAAGTGTAGACACCCTATATGGATGGCAACTCAAAAATAACAGTGACAAGAAATGAAAAATCTATTTTTGAGTTTTTCAAAAAGGCAGGTGGATTTCGATTTGTTCTACAAGAATGTTGCATCGCTACAATCCTATTATCATTAACCGACACTTGACGCCAGGGAGGGGAGGGATCCATAATTAACATCGTAATATTACATTCAAAGTACAAAATTTTGAAATTTCATGAAAATCTCTTCTTTCTTACGGATTTTTGAAAACAAAAAAATAAAATTGAAAATAGGCTCAACAGCGTGACAACTTCCTTGATGGAAGCCTGTCCAGGATAATACCGTGACCACTAACTTCTTTTTACACTAATCGTTCCAGAACTTAATTCAGATTTTTTTTTAGAGTATTGTTGGTTAGAAAAGAAAAGGATGGATAAATACCTAAGAAATAAATAAGAGCAAGCTACTCTGTAAAAATAAAAAATTGACGATTTTATGAGCAATTTTAGAAACTCAAAACTTCAAATGCGTTTACCCGAAGGTTGTGATTTTTTGCTTGTTGGTCCTATTTTTGAGGTCTTAGTTAACCTCACTTCCTGAAAAAGTATTACCGTAGTAGAATGACAGGTACTCAGTACCATCTACTTACTTTTACTCCAAGTTCAGAACGTTTCCACAAGGTTCAAGATAAAGTTTTTAAGGATTAATGAGCATTTAATAGATTCTTAGGGCACCTAGTTCTTAGGGCATCAACCTGTACTTTTTGAATTTTAAATACGACCGTGGGTCTGGAAATTTTGTATATTCAAATGAAAGTATTTTCAATTTAAAAAAAATTGTGGCACCAACGGCACATTTCCTACGACAAGTATAATCCTCTATGAGAATCATCGCCTCCGATTGATAGTAGCCACTGCATAACTTCTTCGTTTTCCATTCGAGTTCGATAAAACTATCAGAGATTGTGTGTTGAGACCCTAGATGGTCCCTTATCAATATTAAGCGCATAATTATTACAGTTTACATTCGATTTCGATGGGATTTTCAAGGGTTGTTCCCTATTAGTGGCATCGTCATGTGATCATCATCTGATTGAAGTTTAGGTTATCTAATATGCATCGATTCATCTATACAATCGGGTCAGAGATACGCGGAATTTCAGTTTAGTTATCCGTACTTTCTTTTCCGAGAACTGGTTATAGCAATTTGGAAACAAAGAGACTAGAATATTTTGGTATTTTAGTATCTTTTATTTGAGAACCAACACGCGAAGCCATGATCGATCGTCGGTCGAATGTTTCTCATCGATAATTCATCCAAGATTTCAAAAATTATTAATGACTTAGAAATTCACACCAATCCTAATTGGTGTGAAATTTTGTTTGATCAACTTCTCTATTTTTGTCATACATAAATACTGATTAAGCTTTTCTTTGTTTCAGGTAAGTATAGCTGTTTTCGTACTACTGAAGAGTCATGCGATGGAGTAAGTCGCTACCATTGTACGATTCTTTTACAGTAAAGTGAAAAATAGCTACCGACTTTTAGTACATAGGTACATTTTCTATGTTAAGGTGCATCGAAGCAGCTCAGAATATTCGTACTTGAAAATGCATATATCTCAGAAAGTAATGAAGACTTAAGTACGTACTACTTGGATCCAATAAGTTGAAGAGAGAAAATTACTTACCCCCCCTCAACATTTCTGCATTGATCCGTTTATGGCATTTTTATGTCAATGTTTTCCCGCTTTCAATGCAGTTTGTAACATTCATTGTAATCATTCTTAATTCTTTTTGAAATTTGAATTTTCATGAAATTTAATGTGTTAGTACCTGGTGTTTTCAGAGAATCGAAAAAAATCGTAGGGAAAAACGGAAGACTAACTCATTCACCTCTGTGCCTTCTCAATAAAATAATGGTTAACTAAATAAAAGGTTGATAATTTTTGGGAGAATTCAAGTTTTGTACATCTCACGTCTCGAGGAATACTGTAACATCTCCAAAAAGAAGTTGTGAGAAATTGCGATGGATATGTTAGCCATTTGAAATTACGTCGTACTTCACTATTAATGGTCCTATCAAAGCCATTGTTCAATTATTGTTTTTCCCTACTACCTCTCTTCAAATCAAACAAAAAAGCTGCAAATTATTACACAAAGGTTTATTGTTTTTCTATGTAGATCACTCGTCTGCAAAGAACACGGCTTCGCCATTGTTACCACCAACCAACATGGAGAAAAACATTGATCGCATTTCGGTCAGCTAAAATTTGAACGGAGATTAGACCTCTTTTGCGATTCACACTCGTGTTTCTGATTTATCGTAAGTGCAACCCTTAAGTTCTCGTTGGAAGCGAACGGTTTGTCCTACAGGGCTCCGGGTGGTCTCTAAAAATTCAATACTATCCTGAATTGATTGAAAAACAACACCTTTATGTCAAAATTTGTTGAGCTAGGGAGTTTTCAAAATTTTAAACTTTATTTTTCAACTCTTAGAAGTGACTTACGTCAACCAAAATTTCCGGGGCACAACTAGACACCAAATGGAGCCCACATACCAAATTTCATCAAAATTTTACGGACGGCCAAATTTTGGTTTATTATTTGCAATAATGAACCCTTGGGATTCAGCCAAGAAAAAAAATTTTTTAACCCCATCAAAATTTGTTGGTTTACGTTTCAAGGTACGTAAAATCCAAAAATTGAATAAAAATTTGGCCGTCCGTCCGCGTACGCAGAACTTTCCTCACTTAGCATTGACCGATTTTGTTGAAATTTGGTTTGTGGGCTCCGTTTGGGGTCTAGTTGTGCCCCGAAGATATTGGTTGCTGTAGGTCACTTCTAAGGGTTGAAAAATAAGGGCTAAAATTCTGAAAACGCCTTAACTTGAAAAACGCTGCAAATTATTACACAATGGTTTATTATTTTTCTATTAGATCACTCGTCTACAAAATCACCAACCATCCAATATGAAGAGAAAAAAAAATAAAAAATAAAAAAAAAAATGAAAAAAATCAAAACAAAAAAAATTCAAAATCACCAACCATCGATCGCATTTCGGTCAGCTCTAATTTGAATGGATATTAGGCCTCTTTTGCGATTCGCACTCGTGTTTTGATTTATATATATATACATTTCAATATAAACCCTTAAATTTTCGTAGGGAGCGAACGGTTAGTCCTACAGAGCTCCCGTGGTCTCAAAAAATTCTATAGAATCTTAAATTGAAGGAAAAACAATACCTTTATATCAAACATTTTTGAGTTAAGGAGTTTTGAAAATTTCAAAATTGATTTTGGAACCTTTAGAAGTGACCTACATCAACCAAAATCTTCGGGGCACAACTAGACCCCAAATGGAGCCTACATACCAAATTTCATCAAAATCGGTCAATGCTAAGTGGCAAAAGTGCCGCGTACGGCGGACGGACGGCCAAATTTTGAGGGGGTGTTAAAATTTTTTTCTTGGTCGATTCCAAAGGTGCATTATTGAAAATAATAAACCAAAAAGTTGACGTAGACGTATTGTTTTTCCATCAATTTAAGATAGTACCTATTGCATTTTTAGAACTTTTAGAGACCGCGCGGAGCTCTGTAGGACAAACCGTTCGCTTCCTACGGGAACTTAAGGGTCAAACTTATGATAAATCAGAAACACGAGTGTGAATCGCAAAAGAGGCCTAATCTCCGTTCGAATTTTAGTTGACCGAAATGCGATCAATGTTTTTCTCCATATTGGTTGGTGGTAACAATGGGAAAGCCGTGTTCTTTGCAGACGATTGATCTAGAAAAAAATAAACCTTTGTGTAATAATTTGCAGCGTTTTATTCTATTTTCGGATTCTACGTACCTTGAAACTTAAACCAACAAATTTTGAGGGGGGTTAAAATGTTTTTTTTTCTTGGTCGATTCCAAAGGTTTATTATTGTAAATAATGAACCAAAACCGTGATTTTGTCATTAGTGGTCCTCAACATCCGAATATTTTGCTAAATATAAAAGGGTCCTCTCCGGACAACGTTGACTATTTTCTCTACTTGTTTTCAGGATGAATTTCTCATTTTATCAAGTACAGAAGATAGTCAACACCCGACCGGAGAAGGTCGTAACTCGTAAGGAATTTTGCAGGTTTTTTAATATTGATTACCAGTATTAACGAAATCATTCGAGAAACGCTGTTTGTTTTAACCAGATAAGAAAACTTATTGTTAATAAAATCAATACAAATAATCTGCTCTCTGGTGCCCAATTTAGGGAAGATGCTTTCTTCTTTCTCTAATTATTGCCGAGTGCGATATGATGATGCAACTCTGAAGCTCCAGACCTTCAGACACCGGTTTAAATTCGTTGGACGCAGAAGCAGATGCCCAATTAAAATTACCGACGATGAACCCAAGAGGCAGGCAGCTCACGCCAGGTACCGCTGGAACCCGTACTGTGACTTCCCGTCGCGAATAATGAATACCTACTCCATGGGATTTAATATGCGCATATTTAAACACTTGGCCAAAACTTCGTCGTGGGCAAACTACCGCTTTACTTTCTCTACGTACCGAGTGGGTCGTAACTCCCTGCATCCAGATAAGCTTCAAGGTCGACTTTTAAAAAACCCTCGTCCTTGACAAGGGCAGTGCTCCGGGAATGCAGACGGAATTTTTCTTTGCAGGTGATCAATAAGTACTTGAGAATCGCTATTCTACTTTCCGGACTTGACTCAAGGGTTGAGGATAAGTATTGAAAATGACGGGAAAAAATCTGGAACTTCGGGTAGAAACGCGTTTATTCTTTCCTGATCAAACTAACAACAAGTGACTTACGTGTGAATTTACTACTAATTTACTAGTAAGTATTACTTTAATTAGTTTTCATCGTACAGAACATAGCGAGCCGGAATATAACTCATTTTCACCAAAAAGTCAATTAGGCAGTAAGGCTAGTTAACCCTTAACGCCCAGTGTTGCCATATGGCAATGTAGAGAGCCTTTCTGTTTTGAGGCTGCTGGGCACCATCCTGAGCCATTGAGAAGTCCTTTATCCTGGGGAGCCTTTTCTCCAGATCTGTCTTATCATAATGATATATAATTCAATTAATTTTCTATCTCCAGCCATGAGGGTGAGGCACAAAGCACGTAGCTTCATCTACAAATTCAATGGGTAAATGACCTGATGGGATGTCATCAGAACTACCGGTTTTCCTACCAAATACAAGGTAACTAACAGGAGTCTGCCAAGTGGGTGTTGCACATTGCTTCAAATTGATTGATTCTTGGCCTGGCTAGAGGTTGTGAGAACTAACAAGTACCCAACCAAATATCCATATTTTCTTCACCAGAGCTATGATACTTCATCAAATCCTTTAATGGTATTTTTTGACTAATTATACAATGAGTATAATGTTACAATGATGTATTCCCCATCCAATATTCTAAAAGAGTTCCTAGTAGATCCAGTGAGGTCACGATACAATATACTAAAAGTTTTTGAAAAATGAAGATCAGTTCTTGTGGCTCCCAGTGTTGCGATATGACAACGTAAACCCATGCAATTCGACTATATAGGAGATTTTTGAAATTATTTTTCCCGTGTTCTAAAGACTATTTGGAGTCGGAATATCAGATCCATTTACAAAATATACAGAAAAAAAGTTTCGGGCGTTAATGGGTTAACTTGGCAAGGAAAATGCAGGTCGACCAATCGCTCCAATATTTCGCTTCCGAGTCTTCCAAGGTAGCGGGAGCTTTGTTTTCACTTTTCAAGGTTGAAAAAAAAGTTCTCCAAAATCGAAATTTCCACTCGCATTTTACGTTTCAGACCATTCTGAACGATTTTGGTTCCGTGTCTGTCTGTCTGTGTGTATGTCTGTCATGAAATCCTTGCCACAGCCATAACTTCTACAATTCTCATCCGATTTCGATGAAATTTTCAGGGATAGTGCGAGTTGGCATATAGACGGTCTCCTATGAAAATCATCACCCCAGGAGTGATAGCAGCCGTTGCGCATGCGCAAACGTGAATTACTTGTAACAGCTGTAACTTCCACATTTTCTATCCGATTTCCTAGTAAATTTTCAGGACTCATGCGTATTAGGTTGTAGATCGACCCCTATGAAAATCAAGGCCTCAAAATTGAAAGTAGCCTCAGAGCATGCGCTTACGTAAAATCCTTGTAACAACCATAACACTTACATTTTTCATCCGAATTTGATGAAATTTTCTAGGATTGTTTAGATTGGCCTATGAATGGTTCCCTATGAAAATCATCTCCCACAGACTGATAGTAGTTGCTGGGCATGCGCGAACGAGAATTCCTTCTAACAGTCGTAACTTCTACATTTATCATCCGATTTCGATGAAATTTTCAGGGATTATGCAGATTAGGTTGTAGACGGTCCCCTATGAAAATCATTGTCCCCAGGCTGATGGTAGCTACTGCGTATGGCTACAGGCTGTTACAAGGAATTCACGTTTGAGCATACGCAGTAGCTACCGCCAGCCTGGGGACAATGATTTTCATAGGGGACCGTCTACAACCTAATCTGCCAAGTGGGTGTGGCACATAGCTTCCTCGTATTCATAACCCGATTGTACAGATGATCCGATGAATAGTAGTTAATCTCAAAACATCGTTCTCTAAATACCTTCCACTACCCTCATAGGGGACCATCTACACGCTAATTTGAACAATACTGCAAAATGTAGCATCTAAAACTTCTACATCTAAACTTCTACATTTTCCAGTATTGTTCAGATTAGCGTGTTGATGGTCCCCTATGAGGGTAGTGGAAGGCTCTTAGAGATCGATGTTTTGAGATTAACTACTATGCCTCGGTTAATCTATACAATCAAGTTATGGATACGAGGAAGCTATGTGCCACATCCACTTGGCAGACGTTTTTGTTATCGAATGTGTAATGTAAATATGTGAAAAGTATGTTTAAACTCACCCTACGCAGCCAATCGCTATAACGCAGCCGCTGGTACTTCCTTCGGAATAAAACTGGTTGTTACCATTTAGCCAACAGGCCACCAGGTAAAGAGAGGAAATTCCGAAAGAGGGGGGGGGGGTATCCCTCTTCGACCAACTGGGAACAAAAGAAATTCGTACAGTCCACCACATGACAGGGTTAAGAAATGAGCAGTTTTTTATTATGTAATTTTAAAATATTTAAGCAGACTCATTCACTGCAAATGGTGTTGGTTTAGATAAGAATTACTAGTTACCATAATCCATCACATTTCCATTTTAAGGCCGCTATCTGCTTACTCTTACCATGTACCAAAACCCATCGTCTTTTCGGAAGGCAGCAGTCTTTCTTTTACCGGAAACCGTTACCGGTGGTTCAGTTTCGAAAGATTATGTCTTTTAAAACCACCACGGAGATTTTGGAGAAAATACTCCTTACAGGGAGAATCCTGTCCAAATGAGAGCGCATTCTGCTCGTTACTCCAGATCGTATTTCTCTTGAGGAAACCGCAAGTATTGACTTTCAAGATGCGAATGTCCAACAGCGCCTCGCCTTTTACAGGTTTCAATCTGATTCCCATTTTCCGCACCGCCAATCTTCGTGTCTGGGGTATAAGCGTCGCCTTTCTCGAATGGCTTTCTTTACCGTCGATATCCTCTACATCTGTGGGGATTTGAAAGGCTGCAAATGAATCTGGTGCCTTCATACTCGTACATCTGACCATGGTTTATTTTAGCCACCCAAAAAAATTTTTGTTCTACGAAACCCATTTCATTTGGGGATCTCATTTCGTTGACAAGGGCCATCGAAACAATCCGTAAGCCACAGCTGACGAAGGGAGGACTTTACTAATTGGTCGGTCTTTACTGAAGAAACGCCGTTGTTCCGAGTGGTCCCTGAGAGCAGAGCGGTGATATTTCTTCCAGCTCCTATGGGGGTCCCCATTTTACCATTTCCAGTAAATTACGCCCCTAGAAAGCCTTTCAGGAGGATGCTTGACCTACATAGACCACCAAGTTAAGTGAAACGGGTGGGTGTGAGGACTGAGAGGGGAAGCACTATTATGCAGGTTATTACTCAACTTACTTAACGACCTATCCTCGAAATTTGTTATCTATTTATTTAAAACATGTACCAGTGTTTCGTGATTTCTGTCTTTAATTCTTGTCCATGTTTGTGCCATGGCATGGTTGAAGTAAAGCATATTTTACGTTCTAGGAATAAGGCATCCTCGTTATCCCTTACCTACTGAGTAGGAGGTCGGCAGGTGTTGGGAAGCGCACCTGTTCTCCTTAAAAGCACCCCGCACACCCCCGTTACTTTCAAGAATCAGAGCGAGCTCGAGTTTCGTGTTAAAGTTGCCATCTGCCCAGAAGGAAGGACCTGAAGCTCCAAAAAACTCTTTTTCGAAACTATTTTTTAGTAGATGACTCGTTTATGATAGTGCAGGATGCTCTTCCAGGAAGAGAGCATTGAGCATCATGAAAGTTTGTTGAGATTCGTTAGGTAGGTACTTGCAAATCCAGTGGATTATTTATTATATTATATTTATTATTTATTATATATTATTATTATCTCTCTGTAAGATTACGAATTTTCCCTTAGAATCTACATCAAGGGGCTGGGACGACATTACACACTATACTAGAATAATAATTAGAAGTTTAGTTGATTCGATCTAGACGACTCACTGAACTTTTTTAGCAAATTCGCCGCAAATGATTTCACGTTTTTTATGAATTTCTCTGCATTTATGAGCTTTTGTAGTTCTTCGTTTGGCAGCAGGGTTTTGACATTCATTCTCCAAGTATATTTTTTCAGCTGCATCGCAGAACATCCAACACATATTAGGGAGTTGATTTCAAGAATCAAGTTGAAATCAATTGAATCGATGAACTAAGTTTTGTTGAATGTGGTCCCGAATGGAATCTCTAATCAGGACGTGAACTTGAACTAGGTTAGGGCAGATCCAGACCGGTGATGTTATAGCAGCAGGTTGGGAGTCGGTGGCCGATGGAGGTGATCAAGGTTGCAGGAATGAGTACCGCTAAACAGGACCGTAGAAGGGAACGAGCTCAGCCAGGTCCCCAGAGTTACTACTTACGACACGATCGCGTCACAGGTGGTTCTGCCCACGATCTGGTCAAGTTGAACAACTCGCGACAAGCGGATTTTATTCGCACTTTGCAAGTGTTATGACTCGGTATGAGCAGGCACTGAATCTTTTGTACAGTCGATAAAGTAGGTACCTAATTATTGCTATTTAATAAGGTAGTACCAACCAGAGGCGTCCAGTGTGAATATTCGTCAGGCAAACAGCTTGGCAAATCTTGGAAGAATAAACAATAATGAAAAACCCAGCAAATTATAACACAAAGGTTTACTATTTTTCTTTATAGAAAACAGCTTGCCATTGCCACTACCCACCAACCATGTTTTTGCTTCTTAATCGAGTTTATTGTAATGAACTAAAAGCTTCACACTACATTCGAAGAAATAAAGAATTCATCCATTAAGATATTTGATTACTGGTTGCTAAGGAAGCGTAACTCAATTTAATTTTTTTGACATTTTCATTAGGGGTGTGTTGGTCCGGTTATTCCCCTAGAACGGTTCCAACGGTTTCAGTGACAAAGATGTAACCGTTCCAAATTACTGGTACTACCGAGGGCGGTCAAATCCCACTCTCACGATATGGATGAAGCAGGCAGTCAAATCCCTATCTTCCTTCTTCCATGCTTATGATCTCAACTTGCAATACAATATCATCATTTCTCTTGAAAATTCGCTAAAAGGAAGGAATTTGAACAAGTGTTACAAATGAGACAATTTATTATAAATGATAGTGACCAAACATTCAAGGAAAGAATAATGACGTTGCAGTTTAAGAACTTAACAAGACAATAATAAAATGATAATAATACTGGAGACAACTTCCATGCTAACCAGTCCAGAAGATCCCTTCCCGCTCAAGAGCCATTCCAAGATACTATCATATTCTCAGTCCATGGAAGGGGTAAGGGCGCTTCCAGGTACAACATGGAACAGAACTGCGAACAAGATACTCACCAGTCCAAAACCCTGCCCTGTCCAGAGCCATTCTCCAGGATAATATCATGGATATTATCTTATCAGTCTAGTTCCATCCTTACCGGTCCGAATGATCCCTTCCCGGTCCAGAGCCATTTCAAGATATCTTATTGGTTCGTGGAACTGGACCGATAAGGAAGCTTCCTGGTACATGGAACTGGACTGGGAAAAGAACGGTTATAATTTCAGTTACATGCTTCTCACGCCTCACTCCAGGGAGCTGTATCGGTAAAAGAACTGGACTGGTAAGGGCTGAGTTTTTGTCACTGCATGGAACCGTTCCAAGTTGATACTCGGTTCCACAGTCCCGGTACAGCTGTACCGACACACCTCTAATTTTCATGTCTTTGCTTTGACACATAAACTGAAAAATCGTCACGAAAACTTGCTCACGATACCAATAAATAAAATAGACTCACTGTGTTGCGTAGAGAACAATCAACTGTTTTCTTATTTTGATGCTTGGGTACATGAACTAACAACCTTACTTCACTACCTTGTTGTGTAGTGGTTGACATGAAAATGTCCCAATGTGTTGCAGACTCGTATGCAAGCATTTATAATTTTTTGAGTAGAAATGAAGTTCGTAATCATAAATTATCTTTTGAAATGGTGGTGAGATAATGTGGGTGGATGGATACGTCATGTCTTGCTAGGGTTAATTAGTATCCATAGCTCATCTTCCAAGTTTCTCTGCTTTCAAGATTCAAGGTCAGCTCGTAGATTGTTTGCCTTGGCTGATGCTGCGGTAGGGGCTAGTATCCAAGCCAAAACACGTATTTATTCCATTCTCCTAATTCATCCAACTTCCTTAGTAATCATGAAATACTCCCTAAATTTTATAAAAATTGTCCAAAATCGGCTAAATATTACTTGAGAGAAACGGAAATATAGGAGAATCTCAACAAAAATTAATTTATTAATTTTGCATATTTTTAGACAAACAGCGTTTGCTATGTTTGCCTGGAGGAGACGCCACTGGTACCAACCTATTGTACATATTATTGTCGGTTGGAAAAAAAGGCAAGTCTTTATGAGTCAAGGAAGAGTAGACTAACTGGCTGCAAACATATTATTCCAAACGAATTTCTATGCCCTTTACTTTCTTAGATGTTGGAGAAAAAAGCAGCTATTCTCTGACGCCATCTCAGACAATGGAGGCTGTTGTAGGATGATGTCTTGAAGGTTCATAATCTTCTTCGAAGCTAAGCACAAAAACTATTGTATAGGTAGGTACCAACATATCCTCCCGTACCCTTGCAAGCTAGAAACAATCTCCCTGCATTCTACAGTAATATAAGACCTTGAGAACAAAAGGGCCTCCTCTTCACGAGAAACAGGTTCTTCCAATAGGTAGGTAACTAAAAGCGTTTAACGTTCCATCTTCTAAGAACAGCTTGAAGCAATCCAGGATGGTAAAAAGGAGGAGTAAGGATAAGAAAAAGTCGCAGAAGCTGAACCCATGAAAATCACCTGTGACTTTCATCAATATTTGATAAGTGGTAGTCTTCTTCATGAGCAAATTTGGAAATTTAGAAACTCCCAAATATTCTACCAACGAAGGATCATACCGGCGGAAGGATCATACTTATCTTTGTGAGGGTACTAAAAGTACATAAGTACATCTGTGAATAAAAATTAGTGTAAATAATAGTATTATTATTATTATTTATTTTTGGGTTCAGCTGTGGCCGAGCGAGTTCCAGCTTGTGTCTCTGGAGACGAGACTTGGACCGGTTGCGGGGCCGTGAGTTCAAGGCTCGCCTCGGGAGCATATTTTCGAGTAAGCCGGTCGTAGTTCCCCCTCTTCCCAACCCAGGGCGGTGAGACAATTGGAAGCCATGAGCGAAATCATCAGAACAAATTCTGATCTTCCCTTAGGAAGACAGCTGATGACGTCCGCGACGCCAGGAATGGCAGTCGAACGGAAATCAAACCTGAAATGGTTGTTAACTTTACTTTTACTTTTTACTTACTAGTATTATTATTTACATAGTTATTCTGTCTGATATCTGGGGAGGCTTCCTAGAGCGCTGCAATTCGTTACAAGCGTCATGATGAACCAGTCCTGTTCAACTTGGGGCGTTGAAATTTTGAACACAGGAACTATTGAAGTGATTGATAAAAAGTCAGCTCTATGAACGTCAATGCTTACTTCTCATTCTACCTAACCGTTCTGGAACGCTGAAATTCGGTCGAAGAAAGTCAGATTGGCGATGTCACGGAGCAAACTTCTTCTCTAGTCATTACAGAGCGCTTAAATTTGGTTTATCGCTGCTAAGGGATCCCTGAAAGTGACAGCGAGGAAGTCAAATTAGCTGTGTGAACTTTGAAGCTCACTTCTTTCCACTTAGTTCTATTGCTCTGAATTTTAAACCTTTCAAAATTTTATTCATTTCAGGACGTAGGTACTTTATTGGGTACCTCTGTAATCAGGAAAAAGAGCGATGATTTTCAAAAATAAATGCCAAGCCTTTTGGGACTTATTTCCCAATATCAAAGAGAAACTCCAAAAACCTCCTCGTGATGTGTCAAAACCCCAAATCGGACACCCTCCAAACCCAAACATGTCCTGGGAAACCAGGACAAATGGCAGTTTAATCAATGACTTAATATTCTAGGTATTAATTCAACGTCATCAATATTCATCATCAAACTTAGGTAACTACGCTCCGTATCCTGCGTGTTGAGGTCTCAGCGTTATTGAAACCGAGGGTTCCTGAAGTGAACTTGATTGCATTCGAAGGGGTGCTATTGATAGGATTCGTCACCTCCAATCAATTAACGGGTGGTGGATAGTGATTGATCGCTCAGTTGAGGAGCCCCCAACAGATCCAGTGATTGACCTCTGCGGTCCCGTTGGATGCCGGTGGGTTTCGCCCTTCTGAATCCTCCGGATGTGGGTTCTGTCGTGGGATGGTGGATTTTGGTCATCAGGAAAGGATATCGTAGGAGTCATGTATTGTTCTCACCAACAAGAGAAAACTTAGACAAATTATTGTCGACACAAAATATTTATTGTCGACACAAAATGTACTGTAGCTGGTTCTTGAATCATCATACCAACTTGGATATAGCAAATTATGTAGATCGACCTAACAAATAGACCACGTCAATTGATTGGGACTGGGGTCAACTGGAAATTCAACACCTTCTTCGCCGAGCTTTCGGTAAATTTGTTACCTTCTTCAGGGCTCGAAGGATGTTTTATTTAGTGGAACTACCAAACGTCAACATGAAATGAGAAGGTGGAGGCGCCACCATAATGTCTCACCCTGGCGAGAGACTTCCAAAATCCAAAATGACCCCCTGTAGGAGCATCGTGGCACAGGGTTAATACTTTTGCAATTTTACTTTGTGGAACTACTAGCTGCCTCCTTTGTGAGTTGCCTTTTTCTAGCCATACATGATACAATTTTCCACTGTGAACCTCTAGGGAGTCCCAACGGCTGATCAATTGCCGAAATTTCGGGTCTGCTTCGATCAACTTTTCATGTTGTGGGCGATTACCGTTACACTTCCACCTGACAATTTCCTGTATTATCGAGTCATCCTGGAAGCTGTCGTCTTGTGGTAGCAATTCTTCTACTTGCAAATCAGGAATTGGATCGATTTAATCTTTTTCTGGCAGAAAGTACAACCATCACCACAGGGGCGACGAGATAAGCCATCAGCATTTCCATGCTTTGCACCTACTCGGTGTACTATTTCGAAGTTGTAGCTTTGTAATTTTTCAAGCCAGCGTGCTAATTGCCCTTCTGGTTGATGGAACGATGTTTACCATGTAAGGGCTGCATATAAAAATAAATACAATTTTATGGTAAAATGAAAAATTGAATGAAAACACCGGCTTTTGGTACAGAACAATAAATTATACAAAAATAACGACTCGCAGCTTATGGAGAAAAAAGTGAGAGAGCGAGACAATTTTACAAAGCCTCTCATAATTTCATAAGATTTGTGACACTAATGACGACTCAATATGACACAAGTTTTGGGCTAGTATCACTAATTAGGAGTCAATATGACTCACAAGTTTTGGGCTAGTATCACTAATTAGGATTCAATATGAATCACAACTTTGGGCTTGTATCACTAATTAAGAGTCAGAATATTCTAAAAAATTTACGTCAAACACTAATGTAACTCATTCTGACTCCCTAGGTTTTAGTAGGGAGCTACTACTCACCAGCTGAAGATTGGCAAAGGGTGCTACTCCTGTCTCATCTCACTTAGAACCAGATTGTCTGAGTTCGCCTGTGGACGTGGAGTGCCCTCAAGCGTCAAGACAGTGAATTTAAATTTTTATGGGAGTCATATTGACGTACATTAGTGTTCCCAGGTTAAATAAAACACATAGTGTGGGGCGTAATCTGATTAATAAACATCCCTCTCAAAGCAGCACAACTAAGCGGGAATTCCTCAGGAATAAGGGTCAACCAACCCTCCTCGGTTTCCCCTTTGTTTGGAGATGACGAGAGGGAGAAGGGGCCCCTCTTAAATAACCGACTGCTCAAGCCAACAGTCAGATAGGTGGAAGCTCTAGTGAGGTGGAAGCTCTGCGAAAAACTCTGCGTTGTCACCTTGCCTAAATATTAGCTATCAAATTCGCTTAATTTACTTGGTGAGTATTAGGTTTTTCTCCTTAAAACTTGAATTTCAAGTAGGATAAAGGTCTGGGGTGTTACGACTATCAGGGAACAACAATTTACGATTTGCAACCACTCTCTTCTCTTCCAATAACTACCTTCTCCCGAGTCTGTTGGGCTAGGATCCGTCCTCGTGAACACTGACTCTCCTCACCTCAACTCAACATCAAGGCTAGTACCTTTTTAAACATAAAGGAAAAGTTAAAGACAGTTGGAAATAAGTTCCAACACATGAAATATCGGTACCTTAAAGCACAAAGGCGCTATGTCCAAAAACAGAGTTTTCAGAAAAACGCAAAAGAAGTTTTCACCAGTGCACAATTCCTAAAATAATAGCTTACCACACTAAACTCTTTAATTCTTCAACAAATTTGCAAGCTATAATCGTCAAGAAGGTCAATAATAGTTTTGTTGAACTTGAGTTTTTCTTAAATTAAAAAAAATAAAAAATAAAAAATTTGGAAGATGGATGGACACAGCGCCTTTGTGCTTTAAGGTAAGTATCGATATGTTCTTGCGCATAATGTCTCGAAATGTATTCGATACCAAATCAAGTGTTGCTCAGATTTGCACATGGGTAGTGAAAGGGTGCTATTGATCAGATCATGTTGGGGATTTTGGGCTGTTATCCTTCTAGTTCCTACAATCCTTTTAATTTGTACAAGATAATCTCGTAACTCTGATATCGTCATCACTGACTGGATTATTCCTTTTCCCAGAATAAGAACTGCATGTGAAGAAATCAGGGCGAGAAACTCCCGTACCTACTCGTTACTCATAATAAACCAAAGCAAACGGAACGTTTGAAGGAGGGCGAGAGGCTATTTTTGGCCGTTTATCCCGACTAATTGGTTTCCCAAGTCATCTGGGGTTTTCTTTCTTGCCCTGCCAGCCATGACATCTGCCGGTGGAGCCGTCCATTTACAGAAAGTGCACGTGTTCTGCATCCAAGATGAGGTCGAAAATACAAAAGCTTCGTTCGGGGGTTTTGTGGGGCCAATTGAGGACACTTTGCTTTGAATTCCGATTCATTTGCACGGTTTGGTGGGAGTATAATATCCAGACATCGCGATTTGGAAGAACATGTCCTTCTGTTCCCTCAATCCGTGGGGAACGGCCTATTGTTCCAAAGAAAAGAAGAATTGGAGTATTCACTTGGCCAGATGCACAGGTACCTATTGACATACTAAGAAAACATGTTAACTCAAAACAGCTCACAACTCCTGAGAACATTGTGTGGAAATATTGGAAAAGATGTAATATTGACTCCAAATATCTTCTTCCGCGATCTTCTTCTCGTGACTCTAGTCTGAACATGAAAGCCTGTGTTTTGGTAAAGAATAATGTTGGAGGATTTTGTGCGTTGATGAAATTTGTAGATTGATCCATGCATCTTGATAAGACGACTGCAAATTAAACAATGAACAAGTACCAAGTTATTCAAAAGAACGCCAAATTGAGAGAGCAAATTTAATAATAAATAACACTGTCATAACATTGTCAGCTATGTGTTATAGGTCCGGAAGTATTCAATGGATGATTTACACCAGATGTTTTGGCACTTCGTAGAGCTCTTCTTCCGTTCTCTAGAGCCTTCTGACCTTTCGTGGAAGAGGTTGAGCCAATTTGTGCTTCGCCGAGAGGTTTCTTCAGCTTTCCAAACGAATCTTATCACAGTAAGGCGGTCGCGGTCGTTAAGCGCGACAAGACTCGCATTGTTCTTCACCCTCGAAATCTCGCTATCTGCCGTTATATTGCACTCCTTGTAAAAGAGTTGCTTGTACGACTCCGCGTTCCTCATATCCCGGTGATGTCTTGTTTAGATGAACGTTTTAGAGTAAAGTTACCTTCTTTGAACAATATCACTAAGGTCCCGCACCCGAAAATCCTGAGAGATGTAATTCACACCCCAAAATCTCCATAGCTAATGTCATGGGTATGTCCGTTTATCACTCAATTAAGTATAATCAAAGCAGTAAAAATCCTGAAATTCCTTTTAAAAAAGTATAATCTGAATATAATACAACCAAATTACTGTAAACTGAGTTTACTTGAGTACAAATCTGAGGTTTTTACTCATCTTTAGCTTTAAAAAACTGTGAGCTGTCAGCTATAATATACTATACGAAACTCTAGTTTTCATTAATAACAAGTTGGATCGTCCAAGTTAATCACATCTTCAAGTGTACTCGTCGATTAAGCCCTTTAAAAGTGATTTTAGTGAATTTAGTGTAGAAATGACCAAACTTGAAATTTACTTACTTAGTTACTGGTCATAACTATCTTTTGAATCACCGTTCTTAATTATGAATTGTGGTAATAATGAGTCTCAGAGAATCGGGAAGGAATAAAAAGAATATAAACAATCATAAAAAACATAAAAACATAAAATCAACAAAAACTTAAAATCAACAAAAAAACATAAAATCAACAAAACAAAAAAACATAAAATCAACAAAAACAAGAAATAAGACGTATATCTACTCAATGCCAGGAATCATGGTAGAAAGATTACATCTCGAATAGTCTTAAAATAATATCACAAATCTCTACACCTCACGATACAAAAAAAAATAATTGAAAAAGACAATATTGCAATGGTACGTACCAAATTTTAAAAAATTGATACAATAAAACATTAAATGCCTAACAATTTGAAAGCTCGTTAACTACTGCTCTTTTCGTCCTACTACTTACACAGAATTCATTTTTGTTGTGTTTTACGAAAAACATAAACCATTCTGGTCGGTAGTTATTGGGCTAAACTAAATTCGAGTGGACTGTGATGATTATGGTTATAGGTAAAGATTTCACACAACGCAAGAAGAAGGGAAAATTAAGTTGTAATACGTTGTGTGATGGGCCGCTGGCCTAGATCGCTCAAATCCGACTGAACAAAAGGGTATATAGGGCTGATATTAGAATTATCAGTGCAAGGTAACGAGGTAGGTAATACGGGATTACGATGAGAAATAACTCCACTCACCGATGGTGTCTGCAGACTGTACTTACCCCGGCCGGGGTGTGAAACGACGAGAAGTTCAGCGACGAGGCAAAGCAAGGCTGCAGAAAAAGGAGCACACAGACAATGCGTGGGAGACCTAAAGCTGGCGGTTTCTCCGTGTATTATTTCGCAGATTTACGCGGTTGAGATTTTATGGTTAAAGGTGGCGTAATTTAACCACACTTTCAAAAACTGAGATTAATAAATTATTTGCGGGGTTACAATTATAGAGGCGGTTTAACGGAGCATGGACGTGGCAGCTACGGCGACTGAGATTGGACTGGTGCTTCAGTGAGCAGGAGGAGTTCAGCAAGGACCAGCCTGAATGTACATGAGACCATCAGTTGTTCTATGGTTTATTATCTATGAGTCCAATGTTCTATTTCTAACCTATTCGGCCAAAACACATTCCTTTCCAAAAAGACTTCCGTTTTAAAATTGTCTATCCATTTGCATCCTAAAAAAAGATTTATGTTTTGGGTAACAAAAAAGTTTACTCAAATCTTCCCACCATTCTTCATTTTCACAATTACACAGAACAACACTTTTCTATAAAATATTGGTATTGGTGTACTCAGATGGTTAAGTAACGAAAATAGTACCTACTTACTTGATTCGTCAGCATACGGCACTACGGTACAGCAATGTCGTACATAATTATAAAACACTTTAATTTTTTAAATTTTAGAATTTCTCAAAATTCTAGAAATAAAAATTTATGATTTCAAAAATTTGGACTTTTAGAAATTTAAACCTCAGGGTTTAACTTTTTCTACAAAAATATTGAACTGCATTAAAAACCATCTTCCTGGTCGGAAACAAACATCTGACAAATGCCACCAACTTGTTAAATAATCCTCTTTATGGGTGGTGCTGGCCTGCTTTGAGGAACCACTGAACTTGAGAAACCAAATAGTTTTGGATAGGTAGAAAATGTGGTAGTAGCTGCCTGTACAAAGTCCTGTAGCTTTACAAGGTCCTGGCTACCTGTACAAGCCAAGCCGCCTTTGGATCAAATTTTCTAATGATCATTTTTTCCAGTCTAATCGACTTTCTAGTAAGTCTCAATAAGTGTAAAATTTCAGCATTCAGGTGCTCACTATTATCAACTGAAATGACTACCCCTTGACCTTCCATCTACCATAGATGATTATTGGCTTGCCTGAATTTGAATTTTTGCCATGAGTGATTAATTAAATCAGTTCAAAACAAATTCGCCTTTCAGAAAATGAGATCTGATCAATGAGATCTTCTGATCAACTCTTTGTACCAGTTTCCTCTCCAGTGGAAGAACTGGGATTGGGGATCCTTCACCCCTGTGGTCCTATCGGTGTATCCGATTTCTCGCAAAACCCCCAACTAACCATTATTGGTTTGGAAAATAAATATAAAAAAACCCTAAATTTTTGCATCTTTGGTATGATATTCACACATTAGACGTGTCGAATAACGAGGATAATGTGGAAATTGTTGTTGCCGGGTGCGATACCGTGAGCAAATAGCCGGTTCGTGACCCTACGAGCAGATCCAGCGTTTTGGAGATGAATCGCAATTGAACGGCTCTATTCATAACCCGCTAACCCCTCATTATGAAGTTTGAAAACCAGCAATCATCGTTATTCCCCAATTTCGAATCTCCCCATCCTTGGTCGCGAGAAATCGTGTTTAAGGCCGTTTTCGATGCGATCGTACGAGAATCGTGTTACCATATTGACTACCTGATCATTATCCAGGATTGAAAGTTGGGTAAGTTACCTACATGACAAAGTCGGGATAGGTACCATGGGAAGAGCACAACTGCCTGAAGCCATTTTCTTCTAAACTTCCTGAAGACTTAAGTTTCCTTCAGGCATTGAGAGACTCCGATTGCGTGACTCCAATCTGTCTTCTTTCTGGCCCCAGCTGCAGCCCATCCGGTTTTGTATATAGTGTTGTATGTAATCGAATCTGAAGTTGAAGACTCGAAATCGATCAATTCCCAATTTGTCTGTACTAGTATTTTCTAGGTACCCAATCTACTGGTGTTTTTGACAATATTCACTACACTAAAGTAACTGGGCATCGAACTACAATATTCCTGATGTAACACTGATCAATTAAAGACCAAAATCTACTTATTACTCAAACATTAATAAACAAATTTTTCTAAAAAAAAAGAGGCCCTTTGACACATATGTTTTTAGATTTTGTTGTTTTAGACCTTATCAATTTATTCAAGAAAACGACCTTGATAGATAAGCACAAAAAACATTTATACAAATTAAATTAATCAGGTAGTAGACTTTGACACATGGATTAACCCTAACTGGACCATGGTGTCACCAAAAACATCTCAGGAACTCCACAGCTGTCCCAAGGTGTCACCAGCGTATCCAAAATTAAATTGTAATTTTAATTTTAGTGGACATCAGAATTTTTAGGACGTCTCACAGTAAGACTTGGGCGTCCTTATGCGATCGATCTGGGGTGAAGGAGGACAACACTCAACAGAAAAAAAAATAACCACACAGTAATCCGTTTTAGACCATTCTGAATCCAAATCCGCGAAAAACACCATAGGTGTATGTCTCTCTCTCTCTCTCTCTCTCTCTCTCTCTCTCTCTCTCTCTCTCTCTCTCTCTCTCTCTCTCTCTCTCTCTCTCTCTCTCTCTCTCTCTCTCTCTCTCTCTCTCTCTCTCTCTCTCTCTCTCTCTCTCTCTCTCTCTCTGTGTGTGTAACAAAATCTTGTGTACTCTGCCCAGTCCTTAGTTCTCAACCGATTTTCCTGGTTTTTTTTTGTTCGACGCGGAAAACTATTTAGTTGTGCACTACGTCGCCGGAATTTCGAATTTTGCCTTTTAAGGAGGGGAAAGGGGGGGTTAATGCTCAAAAAACGTGTGTTTTTGGGCATAATCTTGGACTGCCCGGTTGGGCTCTCACTTTTTTTTTTAATCAATTTTTATCAGGCTGTATTAGAAACGATAAAACACGAGTTCCTATTTTCAATCATGATTACACTCTATAGCTATGATACATCTACAGTTAAAAATTTCAGTTACCTATATGTTATTATTTTTGTAAATTTGACGCATTCATCTCCTTGTAGACAACGAATAAAGATCTATCTATCAGGTCCCCTTTCTTCGGTATTAAAATTACTTGCCTTAATTTCAATGAGTCAGCGACTCAAATGAGCTTCATGGAATGAAATTCATGAGCTTTCATTCAAATGAGCTATCATGGAAATATCACTAAGTGCATTTCATCCTGATAATGTTTTTTATAAGTATGACTAAGTGTGACAACTTAGTCGCGTCCAGCGTCTAGGTATGAAAGGGTTATTAGTACCTGATTTGTGGCTTATATAGATCAATATATCCTTAGGATCAGCAGTATTAGATATCCTTATCTAAAACGAGCTTAATCAAGGGAAGGGTACGACGAAAGTGGGGTTGGATAGTAAAACCCCCGTCATAAGCGCCTGCTGGCAGTAAAAAAGGGGGTCTGTTTGGTGTTTCGCTCAAGTTTAAATCGGGGTCGGTCGTCGAGGTGGAAATTGCCTGGCGAGGACTGGCGCGCCTTCTAATTAACTGCAGGCGTCCCGATGATTGACGACTTTGCTATATTGAATTAATTCGTCTTTTTTATCAAATGATATAAATCTGGTTTAATCCCTACTGCTTTAGTTAATAGACTGCAGCACTTCAATTATCCTATACCATTATTTAGAAGAAGAAATGCGATTTTGACTGTATCTTTTCATGATTTTGATTATCCTACCATAAAGAAGAATAAATGTAATGAATTTGAACAAATTTGTTCCGTTACAGAGCAACTTCAGCTGTACCCTCCAAGGTGTATCTTTGAACCCATCATTTTTTTTAATTTTACAATTTTTTCGTGTTTTCAACCTTGCGACACTAAAATGGCCTTAATTCCTTAAATTTTTGAGGAGATCAAAATTTGATGAAGCCGTTAGAAAGAGCTTTAAATCTCTCTGATGTCAAACCAAACAGTTTAAGTAGGACTTACGGGTCTAAAGTAACCCTGAACGTTAAAATTGTCTGATTTGTTGAAATCACTACTTTCTTATATCCGTTGTGGGTCTCGACAGCCGCCTTCCAATCTCTCTTCCGACTTCCTCAGAACTTCAGCTTTCCACCGGTCGACTCAACAAAATTTCAAAGTTGACCATTGGGGAGAAAATTGCGATAAATGCAAAACACGCGATTTCCCCCCGAAAATCGACGATTTTAGCACGAAAAACTAGTTCGTAATCGTTGTAGGGTCAAGGATGGGGTCGCAATTGTAACAATAATAACTTTAATACACTACAGGTATAATATACTACAGCCCATCATTTTTTCGAAGACGTGGGGAATTGTGTTTACAAATTTAACGAAGAAATACAGTGGAATTAGTAGAGGAAAAACTCATGAAATCGAGGGATTGGTTGCACCGAGGATATCTTGTTAGAAGTCAAGTTATTTGACAAATTTTCGGAAAATTGAGGATTTGAATCATCGATCGATAACCACAGGTTTCTATTGAAATCAACGATTACTTCGTACTATCTTTCTCGACAATATGAGTTTTGAATGTTATTTTAACTTAAATTGAATTAACTTTTTATCTTAAATAAGGCTCGCAAGCAGTTTAAGCTAATTTTAAGCAGTTTAACCCTAATTGGACCATCGAGTCACTAGTGTCACCGAAAACATTTCAGGAATTCCGGATCTGTCCCAAGATGTCACCTAGATTGAACTAGCAATTTAAAACGCTGCAAATCATTGCTCAAAGGTTTATTATTTTCTGTATAGATCATCCTTCTGTATAGATCACTGGTTCTCCATCAATAGCACCTACCACCATCTGTATTCTCCCTTGACCTTCCCTCTCAAATTTCAGCTCCTGCGTTCAATAGGATTGAAAATGGCTTCGGAGCTCACTCAGCTGATCAGTGATCAGAAGAGTGAAGAAGATCTCCTCGAATGCTGGAGACGCCTGGAAGAGCACTTCCATTCAATAGGATTGAAAATGGCTTTCGAGCTCACTCAGCTGAACAGTGATGTGAGGAGTGAAGAAGATCTCCTCGAATGCTGGAGACGCCTGGAAGAGCACCTCCATTCAATAGGATTGAAAATGGCTTTGGAGCTCACTCAGCTGATCAGTGATGTGAGGAGTGAAGAAGATATCCTCGAATGCTGGAGACGCCTGGAAGAGCACTTCCATTCAATAGCATTGAAAATGGCTTCGGAGCTCACTCAGCTGATCAGTGATCTGATCAGTGAGCAATGATTTGCAGCGTTTTTTACCTACAAACATTGTTTTTACCTACCAATTTTTTTTTACCTACCAACTATTGGTACCTAGGTACTACCTACCACACTATAATGGCTTCACACCTTCACAATCAAGTTTATTAGAAAGAAATAAACGCTTCACACTCGATTCGAAAAATAGAAAGCTTGATATGGAAATTTGATTACTGGTTACGCAGAAGGCAAAACTGTATACAAATCGAAGAAATGAACAGCGATCGCATTTTAGTCAGATAAAATTTGAAAGGCGATTAGACCTCTTTTGCGATTCACACTCATGATTCTGTTTTATCGAAGGAAAACCTTCAAATACTCGTAGGGATCGAACGGTTTGTCATACAGAGCTCCGGGTGGTCTCAAAAATTTTTAAAAATTCTGTACTATTTAAAATTGGTGAAAAAACGATACCTTTATTTCGAGAGTTTTCGAGCTAGGGCACTCTTGAAAATTTCAACCCTTAATTTTCACCCCTTAGAAGTGACCTACATCAACCAAAAGCTTCGCGGCACAACTAGACCCCAAATGGAGCCCATATACCAAATTTGAACCAAATCGGTCCAGTGTTGCTAAGAAAAGTGCCGCGTACGGCGTACGGCGGACGGCGGACGGCGGACGGCGTACGGCGTACGGCGGACGGACGGAAATTTTTTTATTCGATTTTCGGATTCTACGTACCTTGAAACGTAAAACATCAAATTTTGAGGGGGGGTTAAAATTTTTTTTTTCTTGCTCGATTCCAAAGGCTTATTATTGAAAATAATAAACCAAAATTGATGGACACAGCTGAATTTTTTGAACCTTTTTTTCAAGCTTTTAAAAGTCAAAAAATAATTTTATGGAAAACATTTTGAAAAATGAAATATTATTTCCTTGGAAATTTTGAAATTGTATTTTGAAACTTCCAGTAGCCCACAAACAATTCTGCTGCCCATTAAATTTAAAATTGGAACTTAATTGGTTACTCCAGTGACACCTTGGGACAGTTGTGGAGTTTCTGGGATGTTTTCGGTGACACTAGTGACACCATGGTCCAGTTAGGGTTAAAGCCTCATTCATTAGCTTTATGAAGGTGTTCTCGGTTTGTGATGATACTTATTGGTAAGTGTTGTATTTATGTATCAAAATTAAGAACACTGGTTCAGGGATGTAATTACGTTTGAAAACTTCAAAAGAGGACACTATGTTGGCAAACAGAAATGTTAACTCGTTATTAGAATTTTAGATCACTAGGAATATCAAATTATTAATCGCAGGTTTATCTCATTTGGTCTCTAGTTTTCTGCAACTGTTTTTTTTTTTTTTTTTTTTTTTTTTGATAATGTAAGTGAATTCTGTACAATCTGTTTGGTGGTATTTTACAATTTGTGAGCAACGAAAAACATCCTATTTGACCCAATTTTCTGTGAACATGAATTATACTGAATGAGTCTCTATAATTTTCTTAGTGAATTGTACTACGTCGTTCACGGTCTCTGGCGGAAGAATAGAATAGCGGGAATTAATCGGGACGTGACATTTCTCTAACCTTTGAGGAACAACCCTAAAAGTCATGACGTGAACTTCAAATGGGACACCCTTGTCAAATCTTCGTTGACTAGGTCAATCGGACGGCAGTTAAGGTAGGAAATCCGCAGTGCGGCGTACAACCAATCTGGGTCTCGACCACTAAAGGTCATATATCTCATGAGAGGTATATAACACACCCACACACATTAACCGTATTATCTCCGATTATAGGTGCGGACCTATCATTTACAATGACCGACCGAGCTGGCCAACTTTATCATTATGTTTTGCATAATTTATGTAGCAATTCAAAAAAAAACGTGAAATTGTACATTTTATGGCTACCGAAATTTATGGAAAATATTCCTCCATAAATCTGTTCCTCCCTGTTCTGCCGTCCATATTTGGGATTTGAGGAGATCTCTTAACGATTTATGACGTTTAAACTTTTCCACTCGAAAATAATAGGAAATGCAAATGCAAAATTATTATAAATTCATTACTCAATTGTGCAATACTCAATTCCATGGATAATCTAAATCAATAATATTATAATAGTTCCCTAAATAAATGAAAGTTGACGAATGAATTAGAATAAATTTTTCTAGAAAAATTGTATGATTTCAATAACAAGTCTCGCCTTTTGGTTCAGCATGGAAAGTTACTTAGATGGAAAAGTATACCTTGACTCAGCCTCAGTCAAGTTGAGGCTGTCGGTGCTCCATTCGTATTAGCTGTGGGTACCATTCAAAACAACCAAATTCTCCTGGAAAAGCTTTTTAGGACGTCCTACAGTAAGACTTGGGCGTCCTTATGCGATTGATCTGGGGTGAAGGAGGACAACACTCAACAACAAAAATAACCACACAATAATCGGTTTTAGACCAAATCCGTGAAAAAAAAACCATAGGTGTATAGGTCTGTGTGACAAAATCTTGTGTACTCTGCCCAGGCCTTAGTATCCAACCGATTCGAGTTGTGCGATGTAGAAATCTATCTAGTTGAGTTCTATGTCGCCGAAATTTCGAAATTGGAGTTAAAAGGGGAGGAACCGAGGGGTCATTAAGGGTCAATAAGGCGCATTCAGACAACACCTCTGACCTAGTCCTCAATTCTCCGCCAATTTACTCTTTACTCAGACAACTTCCCATTTGCACACAGGTACTTCATCAGGTTCATCAAAAATGAAGAAAATTAAGTTCATCGTAGCACAACTCAGAAAAAGGTCCATTCATGCAGCATGAATTAATGAGCGAATTTTCAAAGAAATCTTTCAGTTGAAGGTATGGTTAAGAGAAGGAACAATGGTGTTGCAATTTCCTCAAGAAAGTTTTTTTTTTACACGATTCTTGGTTTTTTTTTAATTTTAAGTATAGCATACCAACATACTGTATGCACTGGGTATGGTTTGAAGATGTTAAGAGTCCATATTCACGTTCTACTCGTCTCCACAAACTCATAGAGTACCCACATGGCTATTGTTGATTTTTTCGATTTTCAGTGTACCTATCATACCAACATACTGTATGCACTGGGTATGCTTTGACGATCTTGGGAGTCCATATTCATTGTTCTAGTTTTAAAAATTTTGAGGCCATTGCAATAGCTTCATTTTCCTTGAAAATTCGCTAAAAAGTACTCAAAATTTTCGAGTTTAATTTTTTTAATTCTTGGAGCCTAAATTAACAGTTTTTATTTTTTAATGCCGAATTGAGTGCATTACAAAATTTTCAAGCCTAAATTCATTAGCAAGGTGCTATCCATCCGACAGATCCTACACAACCACATATTTAAAAATTTGTTCTTGTTATTTAACTTCGTCAAGCCAAAAAAAAAATGTTCGAGGAATAGGAATTGGGAAAACTAGAATCATTTAGTTCCTTCAGGATGATCTGAGTCGGTACACAAGTTATGCTACTAAAGTTTCCATTGTAGAAGTTTCCATCCCAACCGTAGTAGACTATGAATAATAGAACCCTAATAAGCTCGCCCACGCTCAATCTAGGGTGCCTCGGGATGTTGATACTCCCACATCTTTTCATCCTTTCATCTCCCTTCTTCAAACATGATACATCAATCGGACTTCCGCATCAGCCAGACGAGCTGTCTCAACCCTTCCTCTTGATCACAGCCCACCTTTCGATGGAAAGTCTAATATTATTTCCTCTGAAGAGATCAACTGAAATGCCTGCCAGCAACTTGAAAAAATGTTATAATTTAAAAAAAAATTACACAAAATACATTTAGAAAATTTAATCTATCCATATTGGGCTAAGTGGAAAGAGATGTTAAATTTCTTACGTAATAAATATCAAAGTAATAATAATAGTAATACCTATTAGATGCCGGCACCTAGGGTAAACCATACAGTAATGGACCGGTTAAGGACTTTAATACATTTCAAACTCATTTCATATGTTATTTTCAACTTTTTAAGGTTTCTGAATATTCTGAGATAATATAAAAATTGAAATCGCTGGGCATGAAACTTGTCAATGTACAGTTGTTTGATGATTTTGGGCCAAAATGACCTCACGTTGTCCCTAAAAGGTTAAGAACGCAGGTCAACTACTTCAATGGGGTATTTCGGTGGGTCGGAAATTCAGGTTTTTGACCTCAAATTTGGATTCAGCACCCTTGAAAACCTATATACTCCAACTTTTAGCCCAATTATACTATAACATGTGGTAGAAAAATTAATTAAAGAGATCACACGTTTGAAAAAGGCGGGCCACTATAAATGCACACACACAAGGCAAGGACTACGCCACGGACTACGCCGCGCGCCTGTGTGAGTGGTGTTTTGTAGTATCCAAGGGGTCCCCCAAGGGTTTCTGTGCATGGATACTTTTTTCAAAGACAGTTGGCTAGCTACGTCACGATTGGCTAGCTACGTCACACCATTCAAATCTTCAACTTTCCTTAGCTTCTCTGATTTTTTAAAAACATTTTCTCGACGAACAGACCCGATTACCGTTATTCCTGAGCCATACTCTTTTGAAAAAATAAATAAAAAAAATTGACCGAAATACCCCATTCTTTGTTTGAAAGTACTCAAACAAACCAATCACTCATCATCACTCATCATCTCTTGCTACCAATCTTGTCAAATCTTTGAGCCTTTGGTGTTCATTTTGAAACTAACATTGAAATTTATGTTTTCAGGATGTGGTGGACGATCACTGGAAACTTCGGCAACATACTACCGATTGATTGGTCGAAATCGTACGCTAGGAAACTCCACATGCCAGCTCTGAATCTCAATGAAACCAAGGTGAGAATGATTCTTCCTCCTAACATATATTTTCATTAAGTACTCGTATTTAGTCACCATCCGTCCTTTTGGGGACGAATAATGGTTTATTATTTTACTGGATAGATCACCCTTCTGCATAAAACTCGGCTTTTCGATTAAGGGTAGAAAGAATTTTTTTGGAGAAAAAATCAATTTTTATTAAAATTTAAAAAAATGAATCTACACAATGTAGCGAAAAAATATCAGAAGTAAAAAAAGTACTTCCGCAATCGAGGGGAAGTAGCTTGAGGAACCAGAGGAACTTTATTGAAAATTATTTTTAAAACATGAAGTTTTGCCACCCTTTGTAGAGTACCTACCTTGCCATTCAAGAAAGCGTAGGAGAAAACTGATATCATAATGTACTACGATTTAAAGCACACTCTCTCTATGCAAAACTAATCAAATAATGTATTTTATTGTTTTCCTACAGGATAAAATTATGGATGAAGGCGAACTAAGCAGCGAGGACGAAGCGGTGGCCAGCGATCTCGACATGCACTCGCTAATCCTGTCGGGCTTCAGCCAGGAAACCGAACCTCCAGTCAAGACCGCAGATGAAGTCATAAGGGAAATCGACGACATAATGGAGGTGAGGTTTTTACATTAAACTCGTCAGACGACGCTCAAAGAGCACGTATAACCAACGTTACATTTAGTTAAAATCTATGATCCCTAGGAATATTAAAGAATTGGCTGAAAATTGAGTTACTTCACTCATTTGTCAATTCTGTTTTACTGATTGATTTTATTGATTTCAATCGTGGTTAGGATAGTTAGAATTTGGGCCTATGTAGATTAGTGTCGCAGATGTAGAAAATGGATTCCTTATGGTTTTTGACACTAAATGATGACACCAAAGTGGAAGAGTTGAGAATTTTGGGATTTCTCTTCTTTTGGGACAGTTTTTTCCCTGCAGTGGAACCCCGGGATCGGCAGGTCGAATCCCAAAATCGAGGAAAATCACGAAATAATTCAAATTTGTGAAGCATGAGTGTATTTTCAAAGAAATATTTCAACTGATTATCTACTATATTCAGCCAAATTCCACACAGATCCCGAATTTATATAACAAGGTAGCATTTTGTTATGCAAAACCCTCAAAAATACTCTACTCTTCTCCATATTGTACCTAGTCAGTTGTAAATTAGTGAACAAACCTTACTGCTCGTTTTAAAAATGTTAATACTCAATATTCATACTCTACTGGAGTACCCACTCGAAGTATAATATTCTTTCCATGATAAAGTATGTTAGTGGAGAACGTTTTCGAAATTTTCCATGCTGTAAAATGTATCTCATTTTACCTCGAAAACTTGTTTAAATGTTGATTTGTTTTAAACAAGATCGCATATTGCATGAGCCTCCAGTCCCAGGATTGGAGGTGGGAATCCCCTCTTCCTCACTAACATGGATCTGATCCTAAGACCATTCATACTTGAGAAAATGGACCTCGAACTTTGAGAAAGTTCTTCAACTACATTACAAAGAGCGAGCTATCTAGAATGGAACCACAAACTGCTCCTCATCTTCAGGGTTTCATTGGAATTTCAATCTCCGGACTCATGGAAACTATGTAAATAGGAACCTACCTTTGTATAGTGTTCAACTGCAACGTAGTAGAAATTTCTGTATTATTTACTGATCAATGTGATAGAAAAATAAATTGCATGCCTGAGATTTGTGGGAATTGCTAGGTATGAGTAAAGTTAAATTCCCAAGGCCCATGCACTAATGAATTTCTAAAATCCTTGAAAATTTCAAGTTTAGCTACATTTTATAGGATTAACATTACTGACGGTTTTTCCCATTTTTCTCTAGCACTTATAGTTTGATTTTTATGATTGCAGCGGCAATATTTCAGTTTTTCAATTCCCAAGGTCCGTGCACTAATAAATTTCTAAAATCCTTTAAAATTTCAAATTTAGGTACTACTTTTAAAGTTTTTGCGCCTTCGATTTCCTGAAATACTAACCCGGAACGAGGAACGAACGGCGACTGAGACCCCCTTAACTCTATTTTTGATGGTTCTTTATTAGCGAATTTTCAAGAAAAATGGAGCTATTGCAATGGCCTCAAATTTTTTGGAATGGACTTTCTCGAAAAAATTTTTGATTGAAATCCGTTTTGGAACATTCTAAAAATGTTCGTAACAACAAACGAAAAGGACGAATTTGTTAGCCAGACATTTTGGACAACCCAAAGTGGTCCAAATTTCAAAAATAGTCCAAAAAAACGGGGTTTACCCGTTTATTGTGGTTATTACCTTCACAATCATAGTAATATATGGTATATTCGGATTCAGCACAGCATTTCTGGTATCAATGCAATGGTATCAATATTTCTGGTATTAAAAAAGTACGTATTTATCTACACATATTTGTTGTACCAAGAAATATAGTAGCCATGTGGGTACTCTATGAGTTTGTGGAGACGAGTAGAACATGAATATGGACTCCTAACATCTTCAAAGCTTACCCAGTACATACAGCATCTTGGTATGGTTTACTGAAAATCGAAAAAAAAAACAATAATAGCCTTGTGGGTACTCCATGAGTTCATGGAGACGATTAAAACGTGAATATGGACTCCTAACGTATCGAAGCTTACCCAGTGCATACAGTATATTGATATGGTATACTAAAACGCTGCAAATTATTACACAATGGTTTATTATTTTTTATTTTTCTATACATATAGATCACTCGTCTGCAAAGCCACCAACCATCCAACATGAAGAAAAATATCGATCGCATTTCGGTCAGCTTTAATTTGAACGGAGATTAGGCCTCTTCTGCGATTCACACTCGTGTTTCTGATTTATCGTACGTCCAAACTTTAAATTCTCGTAGTGAGCGAACGGTTTGTCCTACAGAGCTCCTGGTGGTCTCACAAAATTCTAAAAATTCTATAGAATCTTAAATTGAAGGAAAAACAGTACCTTTATATCAAAATTTTTTGAGTTAAGGCGTTTTGAAAATTTCAAAATTGATTTTGGAACCCTTAGAAGTGACCTACATCAACCAAAATCTTCGGGGCACAACTAGACCCCGAATGGAGCCTACATACCAAATTTCATCAAAATCGGTCAATGCTAACTGGCAAAAGTGCCGCGTACGGCGGACGGCGTACGGCGGACGGACGGCCAAATTTTTATTCGATTTTTGGATTCTACGTACCTTGAAACGTAAACCATCAAATTTTGAGGGGGTGTTAAAATTTTTTTTCTTGGTCGATTCCAAAGGTTCATTATTGAAAATAATAAACCAAAATCGAAAAAAAACCAAGAATCGTGTAAAAGAAAACTTTCTAAAAGAAATGGCAACACCATTGTTTCTTTTCCCACACCTTCAACTGAAAGATTTCTTTGAAAATTCGCTCATTAATTCATTCTGCATGAATGGACTTTTGGTTTATTATTTCTAATAATAAGCCTATGTGATCGTATCGCAAAAAATTTTTATAACCCCCCCTCAAACTTTGTCACTTTACGTTTCAAGGTGCGTAGAATCCAAATTTGCAATGTCCGTCCGCCGTCCCCCGTCCGCCGTCCGGGCCATAAAAGGCCTTAGAATCGGTCTAAAAAACCCGTTCTTTTGCACATAGACTCCATTTGGGGTCTAGTTGGTCCTAACGTCGAACTATTCCGATCGCTTAATTCGTATAGAAGTTATGGGCAAATAACCGGCCAAAAAAGCTGAATCGGCCACTTAGAATTGACCGATTTCGATGAAATTTGGTATGTAGGCTCCATTTGGGGTCTAGTCGTGCCCCGAAGATTTTGGTTAATGTAGGTTACGTCTAAGGGTTCCAAAATGAATTTTGAAATTTTGAAATCGCCCTAACTCAAAAAATTTTGTCATAAAGGTATTGTTTTTCCTTCAATTTAGGATTCTATAGAATTTTCAATATTTTTTGAGACCACCCGGAGCTCTGTAGGACAAATCGTTCGCTCTCTACGAGAATTTAGGATTTGGACGTACGATAAATCAGAAACACGAGTGTGAATCGCTAAAGAGGCCTAATCTCCGTTCAAATTAAAGCTGACCGAAATACGATCGATGTTTTTCTTCATGTTGGATGGTTGGTGGCTTTGTAGACGAGTGATCTATAGAAAAATAATAAACCATTGTGTAATAATTTGCAGCGTTTTTTCAATACTATGTTATTGAATCTATAGATATTAGGTATGAGTTGGAAGAACTCACCTACCTAATTTATCTCGTTACTCTTTCTGTCCTGTAGGAGACATCCAGCGAATGCACGCCAGATGCCGAACACGCAGAAGAAACACTCCAGAGGAAAGCCAAACAAGTGTTGTATTCCCCACTTTACCACGATAGTAAGTTTCGCTTGAAAATTACAAAAAAATCTCCTAAATCAAAAAGTCCTCCTTATCATCATCTCTAGGGTAAGGTCACCAGAATAGACATCACTTTCAGGTTAACTTGATTTTCAGAGCTTTGTAATGTATTCGGCGATGTCAAAGTATTTTTCTCTCAAGCACCAATGTCTTTTCTTGCGTTTGGTAGCTTCTGAATCCTCCAAATCTCTCAATTATGATTAGGTGTCCGACACCCCCCCCCCCCCCCCCTCTCCATAACTAGACAGGCAAAAAGGACTGAGAATTACATTAAAATTGTACGTGAGAATTATACATGAAAAACTATTTAAAAAAATTTCTAAAATTTCTTTCTAACTAAATGTGTGCGTTTTTCAAGCCACAAAGAAAGTACTAAGAATCCGAGATAAATTCATCAGTTCCCTTACTTCCGCAATTTTGAGGTTTCTCCTGTCGGCGTTTAATCTATAATTTACTGAGTAAATTCGATAGGCCTGGTTGAATAAAGTGATATACCTAGTTATTTTCGACATATTTTGCAGAACTAAAGACACTTACTGTGTCCCAACTGAACGAATTGTACATGGAGCTGGAGCTGTTAATCAGAGACTACTCAGAAACTCTCATCTCAGAACTCGCTCTCAGAGACGAGCTTGAGTTCGAAAAGGAGCTCAAAAATTCCTTCATTTCTCTTCTTCTGGCGGTGCAGAACAGGAGGCGGCAGCATCACGTGGAAAAGAAGAAGTCAAAAGGCAGCAAGCCGTCGGTGTCAGAATCCAAGGTAAAATAATTGTAGTTATGTTGGAACACGAACAGATTATATAATGGTAAATATAGCTATTTTTGATACGATTACTCACGATTTCGAAAAATGTTGTGCGATTAACTCTACCGAACATAACGATTTATGAATCTTCATTTCAGTACCTGACCACTGTCATCCCCTACCACATGGACAGCGGTCCATTGGACAACCAAGCCCTTCAAGTTCTCATAAAAAGTAAGTAAACCATGAGGAAAGTACGAGGGGTACAAAGTGTAATGGGGTGTGCACATGATTTTTTCAAAGATTTTTAATCGAAAGTAGACCTCATCCTGAGAATTTTGGCACCAACCGCGACCTTCTAGCGTGAGAAGACCTTTTTCTATGATTTTTCAAAGTTTCAAATTCTTATGACGTCATAGTAGATGGCTAGGGGGTCCCGCCCAGGCAGGAGGAGCGCGTGACGTCAGAATAATTCGTAAATTTGCAAAATCATAGAAAAAGGTCTACTCATCCAAAACGGGAACGGCTGGTGTCAAAATTCTCAGGATGAGGTCTACTTTCGATTAAAAATCTTTGAAAAAATCATGCGCACACCCCATTTTACAAAAATGTTATTAATATCTATGACTATTTCAATTATTTTCAATGATTCAAGTTTTGAATTGAGAGTGAATTTTTTTTTTAATAGTACCCTCTTAACCCTGTAATTTGCAAAACTATCCCACGGCGATTCTTTCAAATTTCCCCCTAAAGTTAACTTAAGGCCCTCCAAAAACATGGTAAATTGAAAAAGCTTCCGAAATGTTCAAATTTGAACAAATTTTCAACACGTATGGTATATTGATTACCTATTTATCTTACTCTGCCGAGTCACCGACGAATAAAAATTGTTATTAAATAAAATATAATTATTTCGTTATGTTTCAATCAGAATAAAATTAAAAGAAAGAAAAGTTGGAAAAAAGAATTGATAAAATAAAATAATGGAACAATTGGTAGTAATTGTACCTTCTTACTTGCTGCTTTGATAAAGTAGTAATTTGATAAAGTAGTAAACGTAAATGTACACAAATACAACTACACAGTCTCGATCGAAGATGTAACAAGTTTATCTAAAATGTTGGCAGTTTTCCTATGGCGAATTGTTTAAATTGGCCCTTAATAAACATAGTAAAACTGAAAAAGCTTCCATATCGAACAGAAATCACGTATGGTATATTAGACGTTGCGAAGTATAGGGTTAAGTACGAAATTGCAGAATCTCTGTTGGAATACCTACTCCGTGGCGTCACCGCGCTTGTCTTGCTCGTCTGTTGCCTGAATTATGGTTTTTTCCAACGGAGCACTTCCCTACATCCCCTCATCTCTTCTAACCGTTGTCGGGGTAACAGGGGCCACTTTCTTAATGTTCTGATTGATTTCGTTTACCTTTTTAACATGGGACATGTTATTGCCCTAGGGTAACTATCCGAAAAACGTTACGCGAAAGGGGGACGCTAAAGTGTCACGCGCGTTTTAAACACTCTGATCCTACGCCTTTTCTAACACTCCGGTTTTCGAGGCGCAAAGCGTCGAGTTTCGAACTACCGCGGTCCTCGTTGATAGTGCAAAATCTGCCAATCCAGAGCAGGGATGTCCTGTAAGTATCGATACCTAAAAGTATCGATACTTCTTGAAAAAAGTATCGATACTTTTTTCCCTGATGTGTATTGTAGTATCGATACTTTTTTACCAGTATCGGAGGCGATACTTTTTTATATCTCACATTTTGTCTGTTTCAACACCTACGACATGAAGGTACCTACTTGACAGTACTTCTATCTCTACGTAGATTGTTGGGAGACCAACAAACTTCAACAAATTAAACAAAGATGATGTACCACCACCTTCAGCTCTCTATGATAACTTGCTGTTCTCGAGGAAGGACCACCAAAATGTTAGCCCAAACAAGTGCAATACGAAAACAAGTGCCTAAACAAAAACAAGTTTTAAATAACAAAATGAGTGATTTATTGTTCTGTTCATTCTATATTAATTATTATCCTCGTGATGGAGAGATGTCACACTGATGGAGAGAAACATAAACGACAATTTCACCCATTTTTGTGAAAGTATCAAAAAGTATCGATACTTTTTGAAAGTATCGTATCGATACTTTTTGATACTTTCTAGATGTATCGATACGATATTACATCAATACTTTTGAAGTATCGGACATCCCTAATCCAGAGCCTGATTCCTTCCTGTTGCTTGGTCCACAATCCTTCTCGTTGCATGGTTCAGCATTCCTTCTCTGTGTTGTAAACTTATACCTTCTCTGTTGCCAAGTTAATTCTTCTGTCGAAGTTATGTCATGTACACGTTTATGCATGGTAAGAACCAACTTTAATTTAGCGGATTTTTATTTATGTAGTTGGCTGGCATCGTTTTTACCAAAAAAGTAATCAAAAGGTTTCAAAAATGTAACCTTGGCTATTAGTTGCGATGTGTACTTCGACGTTTTAGATGTTTTCGATTTCCTAATAATAACAATACCTTTGGGACATCAAGAGGTGAATGAAATGACGAGCAATTTGAAAATCAGGGCCATAAAGAGCTAAATGAAAACAACAGACAACAAATTCCTTGTAAAAGGAAACAGCTAACCGTGTACAGCTGTTCCGTGTGCTTGCGTGCTTCATTTTTTAGGACGACCCGTAGCAAGACTTGGGCGTCCTTATGCGATTAATCTGGGGTGAAAGAGGACAACACTCACCTCAAAGAATTAACCATGTAATTCGTTTTCAACCATTCTGAATCCGAAAAATCGCGAGAAAAAAAACCTTTGGTGTACGTCTGTGTGTGTCAAAATCTTGTGTACTCTGCCCAGGCCTTATTCTTCAACCGATTTGCGAGATTTTGTTTTGTTGTACGCGGGAATCTATCTGATTGTGCACTACGTCGCCTGAATTTCTGAATGTTGCGTTTGAAGGATGGGGAAGGGGGTTATTGCTTAAAAACTTACGTTTTCTCGTATAATCGACCACTTTGCACTACTTTCTCCTTCGTCAACTTGAAATCTCATGTTGGGTATCGTAGATCATAGATGTGAAAATGCTGTGTCGAGTCTCGCATCCCGCTTGAAATGTAATGGCGGCTATGGCGAGTCCACTATTCCTTACTCAAAATACAAACTACATTACATTGAGTGAAACAGTTCTGTGCAGGAGGAATGTAGATAAAAAATGAATGGTGGTTTAAATTGACTAATCTTTATCTAATGAGACGTCCACTGGAATCCATGCATTACTAAACAATATGTTTAAAAAATAAAAATCTCCCCTTAATAACTAATTGAAAGCGGAGAGGGTACGCTGAAAAAAAGACAAATACAACAACATAGATTAAAACAGTAAATAGTGGCGAGGATCCCCCCGCTGTCCAACACCGGTTCTGGGTTAGAGGAGACAGGTGATGTAGGGAAGTGGACAAACCTCCAATTAAGGGCGGTGACGTCACGGATTAACTAGGTACTCCTACAGAGATTCCTAAATTACGTGACTCCGTGGCATTTCGCCCACACCACACGCCGCGCTAATTGTACACCTTCATACCTACCTGACTCAGTGATTATTATTTCAATGTATTTCAAAATGTGATTGTTATTTTTCAGTTTTGAAGGCGATAAATGAAGATAGTCCCACAGTCCCCACCTTACTCACAGACTACATATTGAAAGGTGAGAAACGATCTATACGAATTGTGAATTACAATACAATTACAGTGTAGGAGAAGGATGGTACAGTTTTAGCTGTTTGAAATAATCTTATTGCCATAATCATATCATTACTTCAGGCTGAAGTTTTGAAATTCCGTTTTACTCGAAAGTAGTCCTTAGTGAACAAGTAGTGACCTACATTCGAACGAGTAAATCAGAACCTACAAATATATGAAATGTAGCATTTTCATTTAAAATTTTGATTAGATCTCGATTAGTAACTTCGTATACGAGTAGTTTTGCCAAAACAAGGATCTGCGGACACACAAACCGACAGACATACAAACTCGGAACCAAAATTGTTCAGGAAGGCCTAAAAGATGAAATGAGAGTAGAAATTCTGATTTTGGAGAACTTACCTATAGAACTTTTATCGAAAAGTGAAAAAAACAAAACTTTTGTTGCCTTGGTAGACTCGGAAGCAAAATTTGCCTAAAAGCACTCGTTTTCTCGTATAAAACCTCATTTTCTCGTAAACGTTCACTCTGAAACTGACATACCTAGGTACCTTTGGAATGCAGAGATCATGAACTTTTTTTACCGTTGAGTACCGGACAGAGCTATTTATTACGGGCAAACAATTAGTCTCATCGTTGAAGATGCAACACGTCCTAACTGACTTTTGGCAACTTTTCAGGACAGACAAAATACGTGGAGTACATTTTTACAATTACCTTCTAATCTTCCATGGCTACCAAGTTCATTTATGGCGTTTAAATGAAAAACTGTGGTTATAGCGTGGTTAGCACATGTTGATTTGATGGTCTGATAGCACTGGCTGCATCTTCCGTTTCAGCTATAACATCTTATCATATTCTGCGATTTGATCATATTCTGATATTTTATTGCTGAAACTAACTTCATTCCTATAGGTCGACGCAGCTAAATTTTGGTTCTGACGGCATATTAATCTCATTTTGCTCAAAATGTCAGTATGTTTTGCATCTTCAACAACTGAATGGGTGATATTCGATTTTTTGACGTGACAACGTCTTATAAATTGGTTTGCCGGGTGACACTTCAAGAAACTGCGTTACGCTCCGCTCACGTTATGCGCTCACAATGAGAGCGAGTGAGAGGCACGCGTCCCTTCCACTCGAGCACAGTTAGCCCGCCTAACAGCGAGAGAGACAGAGCGAGAGAGATAGGCATACTTGGTGAGTGAGCTGATCAGCTGAGTGAGCTCCAAGGCCATTTCCTCTCCTGTTGAACGCAGGAAGCTGAAATTTGAGAGGGCGGGTCAATGGAGAATGCTGAAGGCGCCTGAGTGATCACTGATCAGCTGAGTGAGCTCCAAGGCCATTTTCTCTCCTGTTGAACGCAGGAAGCTGAAATTTGAGAGGGCGGGTCAATGGAGAATGCTGAAGGCGCCTGAGTGGTCACTGATCAGTTGAGTGTGCTCCAAGGCCATTTCCTCTCCTGTTGAACGCAGGAAGCTGAAATTTGAGAGGGCGGGTCAATGGAGAATGCTGAAGGCACCTGAGTGATCACTGATCTGCTGAGTGAGCTCCAAGGCCATTAAAATTATTTTACCACTCAAAGTCGTTGTCACGTAATAAAACTTTCGCCCGTATACCGACTTTACAGGCAACCAATTTTTTTTTAAATTTAATTTTGCTTCCGAGTCTACCAAGGTAGCGGAAGCTTTGTTTTCACTTTTCAAGGACGAAAAAAAAAGTTCTCCAAAATCAAAATTTTTACTCGCGTTTTGCGTTTTAGACCTTTCTGAACAATTTTGGTTCCGTGTCTGTCTGTCTGTGTGTCTGTGTGTCCGTGTGTCTGTGTGTCTGTCCGTCTGTCATCAATTCCTTGTAACGCGCATAACTATACGAAGTTATTGTCCGATTTCGATGAAATTTTCAGGGATTGTGCGGGTTGGTGTGTAGACGGTCCCCTATAAAAATCATCATCCCCGAACTGATAGAAGCGACTGCGCATGCGCAAACGTGAATTCCTTGTAACAGCCATAACTTCTACATTTTCCATCCGATTTCAATGAAATTTTCAGGGATGTTACAGGTTAGTATTTAGATAGTCCCCTATGAAGATCATCACCCCCGGACTGATAGAAGCCGCTGCGCATGCGCAAACGTGAATTCCTTGTAACGGCCATAACTTCCACATTTTCTACTCGATTTCGATGAAATTTTCAGGAATTATGCGGATTAGGTTGTAGATGGTCCCCTATGAAAATCACCACTTTCGGACTGATAGTAGCCACTGCGCATGCGCTAACGTGAATTTCCTTGTAATGGCCATAACTTCTACATTTTCCATCCGATTTAAATGAAATTTTCAAGGATGTTACAGATTATTTTGTTTTGATGTTATGATGTTTTGAGATTAACTACTATGCATCGGATCATCTATACAATCGGGTTATGGATACGAGGAAGCTATGTGCCACACCCACTTGGCAGACGTTTTTACGTACTACTTTTGTGACTTTAAATTGAATTTCCCACTAAATGGATAGGAAATTTAACGCTCTTTCCAACGATACCTTCACCATATGATGAAGGAATAAGGAAAATATTAAGTATTTGAGTTTATATTTTAAATTTAGGGAGTACCTAATGGCCGTTTTAGTGACGGAAGAACGAAACTGAAGGGTTTTGAGGGAGTAAAAAAGTTTTAGGACAAAAATGTTGCAAATTAGTTTAAGAATCGATCCTTGAAGCCCAACTCAACAGTTGGCGCCCTGTATAGTTGGGTGTCCCATGGAACACCCTGTATAGTTGCAATTGTCCCCTTGGAACACCCTGTACGGTTGAAATTGTCCCATGGAACACCCTGTACAGTTAAAATTGTCCCATGGAACACCCTGTACAGTTGAAATTGTCCCATGGAACACCCTTTATAGTTGCAATTGTCCCTTGGAACACCCTGTACGGTTGAAATTGTCCCATGGTACACCCTGTACAGTTAAAATTGTCCCATGGAACACCCTGTACAGTTGAAATTGTCCCATGGAACACCCTGTATAGTTGCAATTGTCCCATGGAACACCCTGTATAGTGGCAATTGTGCCATGAAACACCCTGTGTATGTAAAGCTCTGCTCGGAGAAACTATGTGCCACAACCACTTAGTAATCGTTTCGTCCTAAGTTAATTGTACCAACTATCTCACTCGTAGCATACGATGTTCCAGACTAACGATCCATTCTTTGTTTTCAGTTCTCTGCCCCACGTAAATTACCGACCTGACCATCTTTGCCATCATCATCGTGTTTACTTCATTAGGATTTGCTGAATGTAGATCAGTGGCGTAACAAATCCAAGGTTATTCTTCTCCTGCAATCATCCCGCAAAAAATGCACGTTTACGTTGGTGTGCTCTAAACTTTTCAAACATCCTACCTGATGAGACCATTTTATTGATCGTATATTTTTATGTGATAAGTTAGTATTAAGTGTGTTTTTAATATTGACTCATAATTCAGACCAGTTTAGAAGAATAGCGTTAACTCAAGCAAAATGGAATAGGTAGTAGTACCATAAATCAAATTTTGATAGGTTTTCTTCCTTTGCATTCGATATAAACAGCAATAAATTGACGTAAAATCTAATAAAAACAAGATGGTACGTAGTGCAGAATGGCAGAGGTTTCAAGATCGCAGGTTGACATCTCTCATCTGAAGCCAGGTTGGGGTATATGGCTACAAATGGTCAACTGAAGCCGTTGTAATCTCTAATTCAAAACTTGGGATAGTCACTGGGCTGTGAGGAAGAGGCAGACAAAGGTTGGGGGTGAAACGAACATTAGATAGGGGCTGTGCCGGCAACGTACTTTACATAAATCCCTCTGCGTTCTTGCAATGCTTGCCTACGGCATGGCATAAATCCCTCTGGGTCCATGGAAGGCTTGCCTGTAGCATTTCAGAAAACCATTCGTGTTCTTCGAGGCTTGCTAAAAGCATTACATTACACCATCGAGGTTCTTACAAGGTTTGCCTATAGCATTACAGAAATTCTTCTGCAAGGCTTGATTGAAGCTTTACAGAAATCCCTTGGGTTCTTGCAAGGCTTGCCTGCAGCTTTACAGAAATCCCTCAGGGTTCTTGCAAGGCTTGATTGAAGCATTCCAGAAATCCTTCTGGTTCCTTTCAAGGATTGTCTGCAGCATTTCAGAAATCCTTTTGGGTCCTTGCAAGGCTTGATTGAAGCTTTACAGAAACCCCTCTGGGTTCTTGCTAGGCTTGCCTGCAGCTTTACAGAAATCCCTCAGGGTTCTTGCAAGGCTTGATTGAAGAATTCCAGAAATCCTTCTGGTTCCTTGCAAGGATTGTCTGCAGCATTTCAGAAATCCTTCTGGGTCCTTGCAAGGCTTGATTGAAGCTTTACAGAAATCGCTTTGGGTTCTTGAAAGGCTTGCCTGCAGCTTTACAGAAATCCCTCAGGGTTCTTGCAAGGCTTGATTGAAGCATTCCAGAAATCCTTCTGGTTCCTTGCAAGGATTGTCTGCAGCATTTCAGAAATCCTTTTGGGTCCTTGCAAGGCTTGATTGAAGCTTTACAGAAACCCCTCTGGGTTCTTGCTAGGCTTGCCTGCAGCTTTACAGAAATCCCTCAGGGTTCTTGCAAGGCTTGATTGAAGCATTCCAGAAATCCTTCTGGTTCCTTGCAAGGATTGTCTGCAGCATTTCAGAAATCCTTCTGGGTCCTTGCAAGGCTTGATTGAAGCTTTACAGAAATCGCTTTGGGTTCTTGAAAGGCTTGCCTATGGCATGGCGTTACAGAAATCCTGGGTCCTTGCAAGCCTTGATTGAAGCATTGCAGAAATCCCTTGGGTTCTTGCAAGGGTTTCCTATGGAGTGCAATACAGAAATCCCTCTTGGTACTTGCGAGGCTTGCCTTGCAGCATTACAAGAAACCCCTATGGGTTCTTGCTAGGCTTGCCTGCAGCTTTACAGAAATCCCTCAGGGTCTTGCAAGGCTTGATTGAAGCATTCCAGAAATTCTCCTGGGTCCTTGCAAGGATTGTCTGCAGCATTTCAGAAATCCTTTGGGTCCTTGCAAGGCTTGCTTTATTGAAGCTTTACAGAACCCCCTCTAGGTTCTCGCTAGGTTTTCTTGAAGGTTTTTTTTTTCGTTAAAGCTCGCGGTCTGAGTTCATAATTCTTGTAGCCTAGTTATCCATCCCACCTCTGACCAGCAGGATTTGTACCTAATTACCTGTTCGTTTTTGCTTGTTTGTTGTTAATGTTTCTTTCTGAACCTGGTCTCTGATTTACGAGCGATTTAAAAGAAGTGATCATTTGGTGGTAAAATGTTATTGCTGATTCCCTTTGATAGACATTCGGTTTTTAGATAGTATCGCAGGCATTGCTTCGAACACTTTTAAGGTGCAATGACTACGAATAGTGCCATAAATATCGCAATCCATCGTTGTATATGATGTATAAATTAATTTAATCCCTGCAGTACTATAACATTGTTCTTAAAAAACACATACTAGGACGAATGAAGTCGGTTAACATTCAAAAGTTGCTAGAACCGCCATCTAGCTAGTCATGGAAGTTTTATAGCTCGCAATACCGTCAGTAGGTATTGGTTAATAAAAAATACAAATTTTGATAGACTAAAATCAGAAACTGCTTTCAATTAACCCAGCTGAAATTCTTGGTGCTAAAAACATGTACTTTCGACGGTACCATTTTGTATGAAAATCGCGGTGAAACGGAGGGTTTTCTGCGCATAATATGAAATAAATAACATTTTCTCTTCAAAGCCACCAAAAATCAGCTTCGTTTTGTATTTTATTAGCGCTATCGTTGCATAAAATTTAGCCGGTTCAGTACAATTTCAAATACACCCGGTTCTAAATAACAGCTTGTAGTCTGTGATTTCGTTAAGCACATTCCTCTTTTAAATTATTGTAAATAGTTCGGTTTGTATTTATTATTGAAATTTTATCTCGGTTGAAATGATTTTCCATGGAATATTCTCTCTAGTTACGCCACTACTGTAGCCAAGAAAAGCAAACACGTTTTTAAAATCATACTCATGTATATCTTGCATCTTTGTTTGGAAATCAAGTACAGATAAGTGTAATTCATGATGCCTGTGATCTCATTTAGTGCAAATGAGCAAGAAGTTACACCAGTAGTGTTGCTACACTCGCAGTTCTGCAAAAAAAAAATTGTCAAACTGCATGGAGTTTTCAAGTTGGGTTTGAATAGGTTTGTTAGTTATAAGCGAGCGTGGAGTGATGGGTGGTGAGTCTACTAACTTATGCCACTCCAAACAACGTGAAAACGGAGCATATCAGGGGATCCCATACAAAAATTTGGTAGATGAAATTCAAATGAAGTAGTATTGATGGGAAGCGTCAACTTTATAACTGGATATTGGGCTTTCCCCAGTACTCGCTAGAGTGCGTGATTTCAAAATGAGCGTGTTGGAAGGGATTGCTTTCTGTATTCAGTTAAGGGCTGAGAATATCTTGGTGTCTTCCCTGGTCTACTAAGACAAGCCCGACCAACAATATCTCCTCACTAGGGCACTCAGATGTCTGCATTCTGAACCCCCTCGAAGGGAGTGTCATACTTAGGGATAGGTGGGCAGTCATAAGATAATAGAGTGTATCTGTACTTCCTGTATTCCTTTTTTCGTATGTTTGAAAATTTTTTCGTTCCGTGGAATGCATTCCGTTACAACCTGAGTGAGTTGACTCCTAGTAGGTCACTAACTCTGATGACAAGTTAAGTTGGGGAAGGTTACCAGTTCACTTTGTCCATGGGTGGTGTGCGAGCTGGACCTGAGACTTGCTAGGAACTTCTCAGTATGAGCCCAGTCTGGCCTCTCAGTTGGAGAAGGTCGCGAGTTCACTTTGTCCATGGGTAGTGTGCGTGCTGGACCTGCGACCTGCTAGGAGCTTCTCAGTGTGAGCCCAGTCTGGCCTCTCAGTTGGAGAAGGTGACCAGTTCACTTTGTCCATGGGTGGTGTGCAAGCTGGACCTGTGATTTGCTAGGAACTTCTCAGTATGAGCCCAGTTTGGCCTCTCAGTTGGAGAAGGTGACCAGTTCACTCTGTCCACGGGTGGTGTGCAACCTGCTAGGAACTACTCAGTATGAGCCCAGTCTGGCCTCTCAGTTGGAGAAGGTCGCCAGTTCACTTTGTCCATGGGTAGTGTGCGAGCTGGACCTGCGACCTGCTAGGAGCTTCTTAGTGTGAGCCCAGTCTGGCCTCTCAGTTGGAGAAGGTCGCCAGTTCACTTAGTCCATGGGTAGTGTGCGTGCTGGACCTGCGACCTGCTAGGAACTACTCAGTATGAGCCCAGTCTTGCCTCTCAGTGGGAGAAGGTCACCAGTTCACTTTGTCCATGGGTAGTGTGCGAGCTGGACCTGCGACCTGCTAGGAGCTTCTCAGTGTGAGCCCAGTCTGGCCTCTCAGTTGGATAAGGTGACCAGTCCACTTTGTGCAAGCAGGACCTGCCACCTGCTAGGAACTTCTCAGTAAAAAGCAAACAAAAACGTTCCAAGTTATTGCACTGGATGTAAGTTAAGAATGAAGTGAGAGTGAGGGATAAGGTCGAACTGATCTGTCATAAGGAACGGCAAACCGGTGACCTGCTCATGTGGATAGTGGGAGTGGAAGTAGAGCTATCTGAGAGAGGATCTCAGACTCAGAGAGGATCTCAGAGAGAGATCTCAGGATTAGAGACTCGGGAGATAAGGTCGAACTGATCTGTCATAAGCGAACTGGTGACCTCATCAGGTTGGTGGATACTGGAAGTGGAAGTAGAGCTCTCTGAGAGTGTTAGGCGAAACCCCACTAACCTGCGAATGGGTGGACTGCGAACTTCCCTCTGCAAGTCATTTGGAACAGTTAACTTGAAAGAGAATGACTTTGAGTCCAGCTCACTCACTTACTACCCACGAAAATCCCCCCATGAGAAGATGGAATGTAAAACTCCGTAGAAAGGTTAGCATCGACGATTGCTCGCGAAATTCCGACTCACTAGAATTAGAATTGGAACTCACTATTCAGCTTTGATGTTTTCAATAATATTCTTGTAATTTCAATAGACGAATGAACTTAGGGAGAACTTTCAGGCCTATTCATTCCAAGCGTATACGGGAATTGTGGGGTACAGTTTTGGGCAGGTATTTGAAAATGTACGGTAATTTTGAGAATGTAACTTAAGACAAGAAAATCCCATTTCTAGTGTCTTTGGGTGGTGGGCAGCTGTTGGCAACCCTGAACCAGTCCAGTTCAATATTTCTGACAAGTTCGTCAACTCGTGTGAGTTTTGAGTATTTGCTGCACAGTCCGAGCAGTTTCTATTCGTTTCCACCATCAGATCGGATGAAATTACAAAATTACCGACTCTGCATCAAAATATAGCTCCTGAAACACATTTTAGAGGTTATGCTGGCTGCCTCATGTCCCCTAGTTTCGCACCAACACAACTATGTTGACTACTCATCACAAACACAAAAAACATCGATTTAGTTTGAACTGTCTCTGTGAAATGTATCCCAACTTACCTTATTAACCACTGATATTTCGTGATTAACTAGGCACGCACAATTCAATTTGGGAAAACATCATTTCAAGATTACACAACGAGAGGTAGGCGTCACTTGAAACCATCCATGCACTGTTCTTGTACGCAGTTCTGTGAGAGTAACGACGCTTTTTGACAATACCAGTGCTGCTATAAACATTTTAAAAAATTGTAAGACAAAACGCGCAAGGTATTTACGTAGAATTTCGAACGTAAATTTATGACTGTTTACGACCAAAATGAAGGCCATTTGTAGGGCTTGCGTGAATGTTGAATGGATGGGAGATGAGTTGTGAATGGTTACAACGGAGATACGATATTTTTATTATGTAGACTTAAAAATGGCGGAAAGAATCGTCTTAGCTCGACGAAGCCGGATTTTTAGTTCTATTCCTCCATAGAGGAACAAAATACATAATTAGGTTTGTAGAAAAATATGATTACCAACATACTTATCAAACAAGAAGCTTGTTTAGAATGGTTCTCCATGCTTGCACTGGTATTTCCTTGTATTTTCTAATTGAAGCACAAATTGCTGTGTATTTGAAGTACGCTTTCTAGATACTGTTATTTATGGAAACGCGTAATTATAGCTTGTAACCTACAAGAAATATTTCTACCCGTAGGTACCTATGCATGAAATAAAATTAAGAATCCGTTTTCTCCAGAAACTCTGAGAAATGTTTTATCAAAAATCGTAAATATTAAGATAATAAAATTCTAGTCTCATTAATTATTTAACTACGTATTGTAAATATCATATTTGTTTAGATTTACGTGATATTGAATAAACATTGAAATGACATCAGCATTTTTTTTCTTACTAGTTTGTTCCCATTAGTCCTTGTGGTGCCTACTTACAAATTAAACTTAGCTTCCAAATGAATACTTTCAGTAAATAATTGAGTAACGTGGTTTGGAGTGAATACCTGAAAAATTATCGAGACCTGCGATACCGCTTTAGAGCGGTCAACAATCCAGGAAATCTCCCGGGCTGACAGGCTGTAACTTCGGTGATCTCACGGGAACCAGTTCATTAACCAGCTGTCGGCTGTGGGTTTGAAATTCACTTTGAAAAGGTTGAATCTGACTAGGAAAACGTAGAGTTTCACTCGGAAAAGGTTAAGTTAAAATGGTGGGTGCGCCTGATTTTTACAATTTTTTAATTTTAATCTAAACTAGACCTCATCCTGAGAATTTTGACACCAGGCATTGTCTTTTTGGATGAGTAGATCTTTTTCTGTGATTTTTCAAAGTTTTGAATGTTTATGATGTCACACAAGTTTCACAAGTACTTAAGCTTAAGCAAATTGTAATGTGAAGGCAATGAGTTGCCGATAGTTGAGCGATTTAATGAATTTAGGAAAATGTCAATGTATTCTGGAATAATGAGTCTTTTCTCAGTCACCCCTACCTACTTAGGTATTATTGGCCAATAATAGGAAGAGTAACTACACTCACGTTGCTTCGGCTGGCTAGGGCATGGTTCAGGCGTTGTGGTGTGTGGTCCAGAATCTGTTAGGGTTGTCCAAGTTTGTGCGTGGGTCGTCATTCGCTTGAAGGAGGGCTAACACTTCAGACTTCAACTTTAAAAGGGGTTTGAGAGCATATTAGAGTGATTTTAGAAGAGTTTTGAGTGCGTTGTGGAGCAATGCAAGCAATGGGGGAAAAGGCTGCCAAATAGTACGGGACTTACGCAGGGTTGTTGATGGCTTGAGAGTGCAGACGGGATTGAACTGGAGGGGAGCGGTCAATCTCCCTTGGTTTCACCCCCCTTGGTTGGAGAGTGGGGGAAGACCATTGGGTCCACTAGGGTGGGAGGCATCGCTCTGTCTGCATGGCACTGAAGGGGAGGGTTGCCCTCCTGCTCCACTTCCTTCAACTATTTTCCTTCATGTTTCCTTTTATTGGGATTTAACTAGGTCCTGACAAGGGGAATAGAGCGCTGGAGCCTGTTAGGAGTTGCTCACAGCCCAATGCCAATGAGTCAAACACTGTTGGGGTGAAACTTCCCCTTCACTCTTTAAGTGTTTTCTTTAAGTGTTTTCTCACTCCCAGAAAAAAAGGTTGAGTTTTTCGAAAACGTTGAATTTGACTAGTAAAGGTTGAATTTGGCTAGGAAAAGGTTGAATTTGAATTGGAAAATGTTGAATTTGACTAGGAAATGTTTTGAGTTTGACTCGGAAAAGGATTAATTTGACTTGGGAAAGATTGAGTTTCACTTGTGAAAGGTTGAGTTTGACTAGGTAAAGACTGAGTTTCACTTGGGAAAGGTTGAGTTTGACTCGGGGAAGGTTGAATTCGATTTAGAAAAGGTTTAATCTGACTTGGAACAGGTTGAATACCATATAGAAAAGTTAAGTTCAACTTGGAAATGTTTGGGATATCATTTTTATGTGATTGTAAGTTTGGATCGGTCACTTTCATATTCTGGTTTATAGTATGATTTCCAACATGTATTCACTTATTGTCCAATTTCACTGATAGTCTCTTTGGATTATACTAATGGAGGAACTATATTCCAAAGGTATTATAATGGGAGAAATAACTAGTAAAAGTTGCCTTGGGCAATGATGGGTCGGAAATTCAGGTTTTTCACCTCAAATTTGGATTCAGCACCATTGAAAACCTCTACACTCCAAGAAAAATTAAATAAAGAGATCACACGTTTGAAAAAAAGGCCTCCATGAACGCACTCGCACTAGGCCTCGGGCTATGTGCGTAGTATTTTGTAATATCCGGCGTTCGAGACCACACGGGATTAGTGGAATGTCTCGATCCAAGGTCAGCAACTTACTACGACACATCATTCAAATCTTCAACTTTCATTAGCTTCTCTAATTTCTTCTAAACATTTTTCTCAACGAACAGACCCGATTACCATTATTCCTGACCCATGCTCTTTTGAAACAAATGTTTTTTTTTTTAATTGACAAATTTGTCAATTAATATGGGGTATTTATACCCCATTGCTCACTCGAGGTATCTGTTCCAACATCTTTTTGCAAACAACCAAAATGTAGATGACATTAATCAAAAATATGGAAGGCATGGAATGCAAAAATCAACAATTTCAGAATGACATTTAATAACTATACGAAAATAAGAAAAATCTACGATAAACAGATACACGCTTTTTTGATATTTATATTTAAACATTGTTGATAACAGATACTAAATAATGTCATTATTTACCTAGTGATGTCAAAATAATTACAGGAACTGCAATCCTTGTTCTTATTGATCACAAAACATCCATTCTGAATGCTCTGTTTGAAGGCGTTTTTGTTTCAAATAAAATATATTATATATTGAGATTATTGGCTCTTTTACATCTAATTTAGAGGGACTACACAGTTTCGCTTTCCGTACAGGCTATATTAAAATAAACGTACTTCTATCACATCACAAGACATAAATATCACATTTGGTAATTCTGTGCTCCAGATATGAGCACTGAAGTAATGTCCAAACGACATTGGAAAACGATGGGCTATAAATGGGACGAATCGAACTAACTTCTTCCAATATTGGTGTCCAACCTAGTAGAATCGATAATACCGAAATAGATTAAGAATCGAGTAGTTCCTTCTTAGACTGCACGCTTTCAACTTATATGTGGTACAGAAGCATAAGCTGGCACTAAAATAAGATGACGGGGGTGAAGTGGCAACAGGGCTGGACAACACGACCTATCTGAAATGGTGCAAAACAATCCTAACTAGGATTTTTGGCATTTTGAGTTTTTGATATCATTATATTCACAATCTCCAGATTTAGAAGAGGTTCAATTGAACTTGGAAAAGGTTTAATTTCATTTAGAAAAGATTGAGTGTAACTTGGAAAAGGTTAAGTTTGAGATGGAAAAGGTTAAGTTTGACTTGGAAAAGATTGAGTTTGACTTGAGAGAGGTTGAATTTGATTTAGTATTGAATTTGATTAAGGTTGAATTGAACTTGGAATTTCAATTCCATTCATGGAAATTCCATTTAGAAAAGGTTTAGTTTGACTTGGAAAAGATTAAGTTAAGTAAAGAAAACAACAATTCAGGTTGCTTCCCATTGCCTCACCACCCTGAGTTGGGACAAGAGAAGCAATGTGAACGCTCTTCAAAAAAAAGTGAGTCAAATTTCCTTTTGCTAAAAAACGACTTTTTGAATGGTTGAGGTGAGATAGACGCCCAACCACAGCCAGTACGTAGCCCTCCTGTGTTTACGTATATTTTGGCATAAAAGTCGTGATGCTTCACAAGTTTCTGAAAGATGACCCCAAACATTGAGGAGAAATATGAGTAGAAAATTTCTTATCTTCCAGTGATTTTTCTGTCACTAAATATTTGAGTGTCACTATCAGCCTTTGTTCTGGTGGGATGGCCTTTTCTCATGAAGATATCTTGTTTCCTTATAATAGGATCAACTGAAGCAAGCAGCATTGCTGAGCAAATGGCGGTTGGTAGCCGGTGGCAGGTCCACCAGGCTGCGTGGAAAGGTAGTTTTGGCAGCGAAGTGAATGGACTTTTGCGGTTGCCACGGGAGTACCTGAAGCCTCGCCTGCTTTAGAGGAGACAGACACCTTTTGGCTACCCCCTCTCCTTGTCTCCTTGGTCGGACCATGAGTGTGCGCCTAAAAGGTGCCTTTACACAACCCTGCACCAACCTCCCTGTCCTGCACCCTTCCACAATCTCCCTGTCTCAGTTTCACTCCTTGACAGGGGGTTCCATTAACACGACCCGATCCTGCATGTACAAATGCTACACAACTGAAATCAGGTGCAGCGAGGCAGAGTCCAACTTCCACAATGGTCCATACTCAGGAAAAAGTAGAGGACACACCTAATCACTCTTGATTGGAAAGAAAACCCATCCAATCGCCCTAGCTGCCTTACTCCCTACATTGGGGCAGGAAATACTCCTTTACACCACCCTTTGTCATGGCACAGGGCGATCTGCCCTGAAACAGGGAGACAGGATTCGGCTGGGTAAGGATAGGATTGCCTTGAGGTAGAATTAACCTCTGGCTCAATAAATATTTACTTGGAGAGGTAAGAGCTTTAGAAAGGTCCTATGGTCCTTTGAGTAACCATGGTCTATTTAATTTCATGTCATGAAAGGCCCAAATTCGTGTGATGTGCAGACAATATTTAAACTTCAGTATCTTGGTGGGGATTAGTAGAAACTAAGAATTGGTACTTTGTTTAACAAACAGTGATGTAACTGGGCTTACCAGTAGTATTGATTAACTAATACCCTACGACTAAATCGATACAATGGAATAACCAATAACAAATTTGAAAACAGTAAGCAGTTACTGTGGGTTATGAACCAGGAAATTTGATGCATACGAAGCAACTTTCGTACAGTCATTACTAATGATCTCAATATTATGACCAATCAGGTTGGTACATTTTTAGGTTTTGAGAACTTAGAAACAGTGTGGACACACACACACACCAGGCAGGATTCCAAAGAGGTTTTGTGGATAATTTGAATTAAAGCTATCAATCCCCCTCCCCCCACTCCATCTTTTGAACCTTCCATTCATTTCTTCCAGAAGCTCATTTTATGAGCTTTCCCAAAATCAGACAAAATAACGCGACATACAGTTCCATCTTCTCAGCCACACGGAGTTACAAATCATACAAATAAAGAAGCTGAAAATCAGTAGTTAAATCAGTGGAGAAGTCGATATCCAAAGCGGTTTTACTAGTTAACCAATATAGGAGATGGGGTGTAATGCGAATGATATTTTTGCCATCAGTTCAGAAGACATACCGTCAGAGCGTATTATGGCTTTGCCAGACGCGCGATTAACTACAGTACATAACGTAGACGAGAGATTAAAAGAGTACCTCCAACAACAAGGTATGCACGGCTCGAATTCCTGATTAGGGTACGCAATAACAAAGACATCTTTGCAGATTCTCCTCACAAAGGCAGGAAGTCTCGAGACTAGTGACGTCATAGTTGGTCCTTCACGTGGTATTCGACTTAACGAGATGAATGCCAGAAATATTGACTGGAACTCGTCAAAGCTTGTCGGACCAGTATAGCTCGTCCACTCCAATGCTGCCATGGGCCTTATCTCTGTATCGCGCGATGTCCTTTCTCGTCAACATGCCTACCACCTGAACAAACATAAATCGTACATTAGTATTGTAACAATGGTAAGAAACTGTATACTATGCCCTAGCACAGTTAAGGGGTTGGGTACCCAAAAAAAAATTTAAAATTCATGTAGACTTATTAAAGAACATTTTAAAACCATTCCCATGTCCATACAACGTATACACTGGTCGCTATAAATTTTTGAAGTTGCGTCAATAAACATGAAAGGACAACGAAATGACAAAAAGGTTGTATTGTTATGGTTTTGAAAATCTTCCTCCATTCTTCTTCTTTTTCTTTGAAACTCCTATAGAATCACATTACATTATTTGATGTTATGGAGGAAGAAAAAAGTCTGTAAACGAGTAAGTAGAGAGTTTTCGGCACGTCAGGCCGACTTGAGATCGTGACGACTAGAGACAGATAGGGCCAGCAGACGCAGATGCTAACTTTTGGTTTATTATTTTCAATAATGAACCTTTGGAATTGACCAAGAAAAAAAATTTTAACACCCCCTCAAAAATTGATGGTTTACGTTTCAAGGTACGTAGAATCCAAAAATCGAATAAAAATTTGGCCGTCCATCCACCGTACGCGGCACTTTTGCCACTTAGCATTGACCGATTTTGATGAAATTTGGTATGTAGGCTCCATTTGGGGTCTAGTTGTGCCCCGAAGATTTTGGTTCATGTAGGTCACTCCTAAGGGATCCAAAATCAATTTTTAAATTTTGAAAACGCCCTAAGTCAAAAAATGTTGATATAAAGGTATTGTTTTTCCTTCAATTTAAGATTCTGTGGAATTTTTAAAATTTTTTGAGACCACCCAGAGCTCTGTAGGACAAACCGTTCGCTCACTACGAGAATTTAAAGTTTGGACGTACGATAAATCAGAAACACGAGTGTGAATCGCAAAAGAGGCCTAATCTCCGTTCAAATTAAAGCTGACCGAAATGCGATCGATGTTTTTCTTCATGTTGGATGGTTGATGGCTTTGCAGACGAGTGATCTATATAGAAAAATAAAAAATAATAAACCATTGTGTACTAATAATTTTCAGCGTTTTTTGATGGATTTCGAGTCGTCACAAAATAAGGTGTGGACTCTGGAAGTGACGCTAAACAGCTACCGACCTGTGAAGTCACTAGAAAATAGCCAATAGCGAACAGCTGATTCACACTCCGGGGTGTCTGTAAATGAGTTCTTCAGATCGAAAATTACAATATCTGCCGTATTTATTTATTTATTTATTTATTTATTTATTTATTTGCCGTAACAATTAATAATTGCAATGGCAATGGTCAATTACATAATAACATGCTCATCGTACTTATATATATCAAGATATAAACAAATTGCTGGAGTGTGAGGGGAACCTACCTCCCGCGTGCCGGCCGGGTGCCGCCCGACCGGCCCCGTATTGAAAGCAATAAATTTATTACTACTTGGATAGGTACCTATTTACATCCCTTTCTGACCCTACATATAAAAACCTACCTCCTGATGATTTTGATAGTTTTCACCTTTAGAAAGTAGTGAACACCACAAACCTAGCTTTTCCAGATCTCTTACTGCATTTTTTTTGGGTCTATAATACCTTACTACCGATTTTGCAGGAGCTACCTTTCCACTGGTTCCTTGTTTGTCTAACAACACGTCCGTAACATATCTATAGATAATTTAGAGTAGGTGGGTACTTCGTTTCTACCTACCAGGAAGTGCAGACTATTACAAAAACGGAAGTACAGATCTATCAAACTAGGTTAGACGTACGAACTTATAGACGTAACACCTTAATGCAGACATCCATAATTAACCAAATACCTACTATTGTGTGAAAAGAAGGTATTTTTTCAAAGGTAATGAACTTGATAACTGTTGTAAGAACATTTTTTTTCCAATATGACATGCAACTTACAAGTACGATGATCACAGCAAACGGAACTATCAATTGAAATCTTAATTAAAAATCGAGAACCAAAACACGGGAGTCGAACGTCGAACAGAACACAAAATCCTGCGACATCCGATCTAAAATGAAACTGGTTATAAAAGTGTGAGGTTATGAAGGGTGCAGTCGTCAAGAAAGCCGTCGTCCTCGACGCCACCAAAAGCCGGCATTTGGCGTCATCATGCATGCGCAGTCACCATTTTCAGACGGTTGCATGGATATTACACGCGGACGGTCGTCACAAAAGACGTGGCGAAAACTCTCTAGTATCTATCTTTCATAGATCGAGAGAGTTGAAGGAATAAGGAGCGAAGCAGGCAGAAATATCTTTCACGTCGCATTGGGCGCTCAAAACTTCAAACGCCTCTATTGAACATTTACTTTTTCAACTATGTTTGACCCGTTTCCTCTGGTTCTATCTATCGGAATCTAGCTTTTATTTATTTATTTTTTTTTTTTGTTGGGTTGGTAATTAGTTCCTCTTTTGATTGGGGAATTTTTTTTGATTTTATTGTTTTTAGTATCCACGTAGTAAACTTTTGAAGCCAATTTTTCATGGATAGTTTTGGCATATCATTAAATGATATTTTCTCATCACTACCAGTAATCAGATTTTGTGGATATATCATACAAAATCACTCAATTTGCTCTACATGTAGTTGTGAATTGTTAGTTTTTAAAAAACGGGAAGACGCTAGATAGTTCAGTAAAGCTAAGTGCACACTGGGGGAGGGGGGGGGGGGGCAGACCGCATTGCATCACAAAATCCGCTTGGATAAGTTCAATGGGATTTAAACTGACATGCACACGCTAAATTCTGGGCGGATATCCCTCGGACAGATGCGACCCCTTGCGATGCGATGCGCCTCTAGTGAGCGCTTACCTTAAGGGAGAAAATGGGACAAATATGACAATATTGGAACCAAAAGTATCGATATTTTGAAAAATCGGTTAACGATACTCATCTCCAGCTGTACCCTAGAATAGAGAGGAGCCATGCCAAAAGAATAACTGCTCCTTGATCTTGAGCCACAGAAGATTTACTCTCAGAATTACGTCTTTGTAGCCTCTATCAGCTCAACACTTATATCAAATAGTTTGGATTAATACTTCGATACTTTGCACGTGTAATTATTATGTTAACAATACCCCGATTAACTCCATCAAACGATTTTTGAAGTCGTTTGTGAATATAAGGTAGACAGCAAGATAAATTACCTCGTTTGTGTCTGTAGTGACGACCAAATGCCTCAAGCCAAGAGCACGGAATAGTCTGAATATCCTGGGTAATGAAGTCGTCTGAAAACAATGAAAATTATCGTAACCAGTAATTTCCAAAACATGCAGTATGAAGTATGTAGCGAAGGAACTAAGATTACTCTCGAATGAATAGGTTAGATGAATAACACAGTAAACAGCAAACTATGGTATAGGTCTGCCACAGAAACTTTGCATCCCTTTGGCGCATTCTTCTGGAGAACATAGAACTAATTATCTCTTATCATCAAGCAGATTCTCGCGCCTACGACAATGTTTCGGGAATTTCCCCCCTAAAAAGGGACTTGATTTCCCTCCTACTGCAGCTTAAAATTCGTGCATTTCCGAAATTGAAATTTCGAGGCACTACACGAACATCAAATTTCTCACGGCTCCAATTTCCGAGTCAAGGTTTCACCATGGAAGGTTGACTCGATCGTTATAGTTTGCAGATCTGCTACCTAGGGGGCGCCACACGGATGTAAAGTTTCTGTGGTAGACCTATGGAACTGTTGTGATCTTCGCATTTCTGTCCATTCACTTCCTTGGGTCAGAGGTACAGAGTTCGACTCAGTATGTTTAGTCAGAAAGATTGGAGACGGATCTCCAGTCGAGAGAAGTCAATTTTTATTGTATTTTAATGTCACAACTGTGTAAGCCTAATTGGTTTGCCATACCGCTGGAGTCGATTCTACAACTAATTTGTAACAAAAAATGTATCTTAAAAATTTTCTTTTAAAGGCTTCGCAAGGTTCAAATCACGAAACAATCTTAAAATTGAAATTACTAGGAAACAAAGTCTCTTAAAAAATGTCTAGGAGGCACTTTTTTAGCAAATTAGTTGGAGAATTGACTCCTGCTGTTTGGCTTTTGGCTTATGTGTACATATACGGGGTGTTTCGTAAGTAACGGTCAACCCTTTCTATTTCCGTTAAATCAAAAAACTTGTCGAAGTAACCTTCCCTTATTTTTTGCGAAGAATTCGAACATCACATTTTCGTGCGTCGCGCAGTGTGCACCAATTTGGTTTTTTCAAATGGAACCCCCATTTCTATTGCAGATTCGGATTTTACGTTAAATTTTATGAACATTTTACTTCTACAACTTTTCTCTCGAACGCATGCAACTCGCCCAGCGAGCGCTCAAAGATGCGCAACCCAGGGATTGTGCTACAATGAGGGGTGCTCCTTGATTTTTTTTAAAAGATTTTTAATCGTAAGTACACTACATCCTAAGAATTTGGGCACCAACCGCGACCTTCTAGCGTGAGTAGATCTGTTTCTATGATTTTTCGAAGTTTCGACCGTTTATGACGTCACGCTCCCCTCTCGCCTGGGCGGGACCCCCAGCCCACTGTGACGTCATAAACGGTCGAAACTTCGAAAAATCATAGAAACAGATCTACTCACGCTAGAAGGTCGCTGTTGGTACCAAAATTCTCAGAATGAGGTCTACCTTAGATTAAAAATAACAAAAAACAGTTTTTCCTACCCAGGCGCACACCCCATTGAGATGAAGGTAGACTTCAAGTGTGGCACATCACTTAGCACTGTTTTTCTACGCTGAATCGCGTGTTGACATCCCTTTCTTGATTGGATTTCATTTTACCGCATTCATAGCAGAGAAAGCAACTTTTTGATATGGAAATCGTCTATTTTGTTATGGAGGGTAATGGAATCAATCCCAATGAAGTGTACAAAAAACTGTACAATTTATAAAATGGTGTCAGAGGAGAAATAATTCGTGAGGGAAACGATACTCGGAAAAGATTCCACGGAAAATTGATGATTTACTCCTTTTAATTATAATGAACTTTTAATGAAACCAAATCAAGAAAGGGATATCACCACGCCATTCAGCGTAGAAAAACGGTGGTAAGTGATGTGCCACACTTGAGGTCTACCTCCATCTCAATATGTGCGCCTGATTTTTTTTTTTAATTTTTAATCGATAGCAGACCTCATTCTGAGAATTTTGACACCAGCCGTCCTCTTTTTGGATGAGTAGATCTTTTTCTATGATTTTGCAAAGTTTCGAATGTTTATGACGTCACGCGCCCCTCCTTCCTGGGCTGGGTTTCAAAGTTTTTTTATGACGCCACTGAGGGCTGGGGGAGCCCTCAGTGGCGTCATAAACATTCGAAACTTTGAAAAATCATAGAAAAAGGTCTTCTAACGCTAGAAGGTCGCGGTTGGTGTCAACATTCTCAGAATGAGGTCTAATTTAGATTAAAAATAACAATGCCGTTTTTCCGACGCGTGCGCACACCCCAATGTGGCACAATCCCTGGGCTGCGCATTTTGAGCGCTCGCTGGGCGGTTTGCTCGCGTTAAAAAAAAAAGTCAAAGTCAAATGTTCATAAAATTTGACGTAGAATCCGAATCTGCTTTAAAAAATGGGGGTTCCAATTGAAAAAAACAAAGTTGGTGTTCGAATTCTTTGCAAAAAAATAAGGGGAGGTTACTTCGACAAGTTTTTTGATTTTCACATAAATAACGGAAATAGAAAGAGTGGTCTGTTGCTTATGAAACACCCTGTATTATGTATAATAGATAGGTTAAATTAGTGACACTCATTTCTAATACAAGATTTTTTCTTTGATTAAGTTTAAGATTAAATTTAATTAAGTTTTAGATTAAAAATCCCTAAGTGAATGATTTCAAACAGTGGACACTCACGTCGCTAACTGTGTACGGGGAAGGGTTCATGTACGGTCTGAGATCCACAGTATAATCCATTTCTTCTTCCGGGATATAGATATCCTGCAAAAAACACAAAGAGCTACATAATATTTCAAAGATCAATACTACAAGGAATATTCAGTAAATCTCCCTATTCCCACTTCCTCGGAATTGGTAGTTTCCTCGATTGATAATCGCTGTAAAAAATATTTCATGATATACGCACCTTAATTTCGCAATATCGAGGGTAGCTATTTCTGAACTCAGCCAATGGTAAGTGTGATCCTTCATTGCTATAGCCAGTTTCAACGTAGGCTCGATGTTGGACTAACACGATGAGTTGAGATCTGAGAATCAACCCTCGTAACTTCCCTATGGTAGGTAATCCATCCTGCAAGCAACATCAAAGTGACGGTTATTGGGAAAAATTTGTTTGAACATTTTTTTTGAAAATTTTTTTTTTCTCAAATTTAGAGAGTACCAAATGTTGACCCCAAGATTGTAACGCAATTTTCGGATCAATTCCAAAGTTGTCGCACAAGGCAGGCAGGGGTTCAGGTCTCTGAGCGTCTTGTGGAAGAAACTTCCTTGCCGGTTTAGAACTTTGCTGAGAAATACCTCAACCAGCGGCCTGACTTCAACGTTCAGCAAACCACCATCAAGGGAGAGAAAATTCCAATTTCAATCATTTACTATAGATCGGGATTCCTAACGTAGGCAGCTTAATTCGCAGACAATGAGAAGGGAGGTCCACTACATACGCAGGGTTTCCACACTGAAGTTGATCAAAACTTTGTGATCCGACTTTATTAAGTATTTCCAACCAAAAAATGTCTTTTAGCAATTTTGTTGCTAAGGATTGTTGTATGATTTATAAACATAATAAATTAATTTTATGGTTTTAGAAGTTAAGTTCAATTATTTATTGACAAGACTATTATTTTGATATATGACAATATTATTTACTAACTGCCTCCTCAATAATTTAATGTTTGTGAATTATTGAACAGGCATTGTAATTTATGAAGATGTCTTCCGTTCCTACTTATTACGAATATATCAAGTCCTCTGTTCTATCCGTCGTCATCGTCCTTTATATCAATTCCCAGTCATAAATAACAAGGATGGTCTCCGTAGTTATTCTATAACCAACTACTTATTTTATATCCTAACTGATTTCACACTTAGAAGGTGATGGGATATACTATTCAGCTTCTGTTCGTAGGACTATCCGGTGAGCCAGAGACAAAATTAACCTTCAGAAGCTAGAGTGGTGCGATCTGGAAGTGAACAACATTTGAAGCCTCTTCCAGTGTTCTGGTTGTCATAAGATAGCAACAGACAAAACGTTTAGCTGGTCAGCATTTAGCCAGCGTAAAGCGAATTTAAATCAATGTGCAAAAGGAAAAGACGTTCTATGATAAAGACTTCTCTTTTACAAAAACTCCATGGGTGAAGATATCGAATTTTCGATGATCAACTTGAAGGTACCCCGACGTGGGAACCCTACTAACCATCTCCCGGTTCTTGGTGTGGAAGAGGAAAAGCCTAAAATAAAATACATGAAGTACAAGAACCTCCAAGACCTTCTAAAGTTCCTTCCTCCCATATACCACGAATTCTACTCGTCATTAGCACATGAAGAGCCCCAACAGCGGCGAGTCCAAAGGGAGGCCTACAACGAGGAATCAGAACAAGATCACTTCTTCGAGACCGACTCAGAATAATGTTTTGATTGATGTCTTGCAATAATTTTTTTTTTTTTTAATGAAAAATCAAAAGGTCGCGTCCATCCGTCCGTTCCATTCTCTTTATTATTCAATAATATATTTTACATTTCAATTATTTGAAAAAATCTTGTAGATTCTGTATTAAATAAAGAACCCAAGTTTTACTGGAAAAAAATTTGCTTAATATTGAAAACAAGTATTTACCTTCTTCGGTACCGAATCATCTTGAAAACCGTTTTCACATTATGCTAATATTATTTCCCTACAGTACAATAAAGTTATCACTTTTAAAATAAGTCATGTATTTTATATTATTTATTTATCGCCTTCTTTTGATGCATTATGAGACAAAAAGCTCTTAATTTGGAGCACAAAGGGTACAAGTGAGGTCGACTATTTGGAAAAAGTCGATTCGAGTATCGAAATCCGACCAATACGTCAGTTTTGCTTCATGAACTGAAAGTTCATAACCTTACGAGAACATCTGTAAAATTATTATGGAGAAAAAGAATACAATCGAATTGCCATAGTTAACAAACTTGACATCGATTTTCTCGATTCGGTAAAAATGTCACTTATACCCTTTGTGCTCTAGAGCCCTCATATCTAATTCCGATTCAGTCTAGGGATCCATTCACGTGGACAAATAACATAGTAAAGGAAACAGAAGTGAAAGTCTTTGTAACTTCTGGAAACAATAAACGATAAGAAGTAATCTTCTATCTGACTCGCTTCAAATTGGTAGCTACCTTCGCTTTGGATAGAGGATGGTTGGTAGTCGCATCCACAATAGGGAACCCGTTGTAAGTTTCGCTAGACAACGCTTGGACGATCGTCCTGAGGCTTTCAATGGGCGCAAAAGCCAGGACGGGGTAGTTCATCACTTGGAGGGCGTTGAGTTCGATGGACATCGCGGGCGGTTCCCACGGAAGTAAAGGAACGCCCTGGAGTTGAATGTGGAGATCGTAAAACGCCTGAAAACAAAGATGAAAATATTTAACGATAGCATCTACGTATTATGTAGTCTGCAAATATATTTTAATATTAAGTAAATATTAACGTTTATTCATTCTGGTCATTTTGTTCATATGTCAATCACACCTAAACGGAAGCAGCTTTTTCATTGGAATTTTCAAGTGACGGAAGGGTTGTCAAGGTAAACATGATCCAGTTCAATGTGTTATTCTGTGTTGTCCTCAACACAACCCATTCCATCCCATGATTGATAAGGGGGAGTTCAGCGCTCGGTGGCCATTGTGAGAACTAGAAACCAACAGTACATTATAGTCGAGTTAGCTGAAATCCACGTTATGGTCCTTCTCTTCAAGCTCCTAAGCAATCCAGCGGTGGCCAAAGCAACTCATGTTGTAAATAAGTTCATGCCTGTTTGCCCTTCAGACCAATGTTACGTACTCAATTACATCTACAATAATCTTCCACCGCGTTCCTTTTTTTTGTTAAGCCTGTTATCAATGAAACAGTAATTTCCGGGATTCATGGCACTGAGGAAACATGACATTATCAAACCTTCGTATCAGCAATAAGAAAATAAACATCTATACTGACAGCCAACCAAGCATAAAAGCCCTTCAAAATCCCATCACCACCTCAAAACTGGTGTGGGAAACAAAAAAGTCTATAAATAATCTGTTTCTAGGAAATAACAAAATTTCCATAAAATGGATTCCCGGGCATACCACCCAGGTTGGAAGCCCGATTTTTTGGCAAGAGGGTTCGAAAAAAGGGTTTATAGGACCCTCGCCAGCAATTGGCATTTCAAAAAACGCCTGCAAAGAAAAGCTCAAAAAATGGGAAGCCCAAGATCTTAATGTACTCTGGTCCAAAGAAACTGATAGATACAGACAGACCAGAATGCTTATCAACTCATACGATCCCAAACAAGCCCTATGGCTAACTTCCAAAAGTCGAAACACCATCAGACTAATGATAGGCATTCTAACGGGGCATTATAACTTCCGTAGAATGCTAAACATCATGGACAACAGAATTTCACCAATGTGTTCTTGCGAACAAGAAGCTGACTCCGCTGAGCACTTTTTATTTAGATGCGACCGCTTCTGGAGGTCCAGAACGAAAGCATTCGGTCACCACATCGTGGAACGTGCATCCCAACGAGAAATGTCCTGGAAAAGGATGAAAAAATTCGCAGATCTCAGCGGAAGATTTACTGACTCCAACACGGGGTAGCCGGCGGAATCCTCTTTTTTTCTTTTCTTTAAATAAAGGGGCCTCGCAAGATCGAAGCCTGAAACTCCCTTCCAATGGCAACCCCAGGCAGTGAGTGATTGAGTGAGTGAGTGATGGCACTGAGGAAAAAGGTCTCTAATCAGATCTCGATGAAAGCACTTTACAACCTGATTGTTTGAGGTGAAAAATATGTTTGGTCTCAGATGTTGCTGCTCGAGACCCTTCCAATCCGTTCTCCAAGTATTTTCTACAATTTGATCACTTAGTATTCAAGGAAGAATTGTCCCTGGCAAAATTTGAAGAATTCCAGTTATTTTTGTGGTCACAGAAGCCCTTCAAAAGTGACGATGAGAAGTTGATGCAGGCAGAAAAAAAAACTGAGACAGGGGAGGTCTGTACGGTAGGGAACTCTGCCTAGTCAAATCAGCTCCGAAAACGTTGAAAAATAATTACAAAAGAACTTCTTATATTGAAAAAACTTGAGAAACTCACCTCCGTAAAGTAGTCTCCGACCCATTTTGCTGTCATGAGAGTTATCATCAACGGAAGACCAAAATTGATGTTGCCTGTCGCTTCTATGAGAATAATCGTCAAACTTATGGTCATTCTGACGACTCCACCCAGCTGGGCAGCAGCACCAACAAGGGCATACTTCCCTGGGTCTATCCAAGACTGAAAAACAATAAGTTTGACGTAATATATAATCCATGAAGGATACTCCAAGAAGAATCATAACAAGAAAAAGAACGATTAAGTAACAACGATGTAACAAAGTATCGTCCAAATGTGGTAATTAAGAACGGATTAAGATAATTTTTCAAAACAGGCGAATGCTCTTCAAGATTAGGGGTAGGTCTAGAGGATTAATTTCATATGTTGGAGTCACGAATGTAGAATTAACAAGAGAAATCAGTGAGACAAATATCCATCGGAAATATTTTAAATCATAGTAGGTAGTAATATTTTAATACTAGATACGGCGATGCAATTAGTTATCATAGAGTTCTCAATCCATAGAACCTTGTATTAAAACAATTTTGAGTTATGAGCTCTTCTTGGGAGCTCGTAGCTACAGAACCAGTGTTCCAACAACAAAATAACGTTATGAAGCATATTTTATTATTTATTAAGAGAGAGTTCCTAGTGGGTTTGGTTCGGCTTAGATACAGCATGACATATCACACAAAAACCCTCAATCCGGCGCCATATTGTGATAAGAACGAGCCATATCTGAACCAGCGCCGTAATATTACAGTAGGATACGTCACTAGGAGGCAATCTGGCGCGCCATATTGAAAACATGGCGGACCATCTGGCTTAGGCGCCGTATCTCAACTGAAACAAACCTACTAGGAACTCTCTAATGATTAACAGAACGTGTCCATTATTTGTTTTCTGAATGTTATGATGGGGTTTCCGAGCGTCACATCATGATTTAAAAAAGAGACTAGAAAAATAGTTTGGTTATGCCTACAGATGAAAGTAGAGTGGGAGAAAATTCAAATCCTTACAACACACTTGGCGTAAAATTAATCATTAATAAATTAATATCGCATAAAATATAAATCATTAATTTAAAAAAGCATCATAATAAATCATAAAATTTAAATAATAAAAAATAAATTATGTTAATTTAATTATCATATAAATTAATATGTACTGTAGAACTTTGGGTCTACTGTCCGTAGTTTTTATATTTTTATACAGGATATCCTTAGCAGTTACATTTCCATTCCACTTATTACTAGAGACATTTCATGATTTCAAAACCGAAGCTACACCTGATTTATTGAGGCTAATCAATATTATTAGAGGGCAAATATCAATACTTACAGCATCTGGAAAAATGTGACCCAAGAGCTTGCCAGTAAGCCTGCCCCAACCTGCTCCAGCCAAGAGACAAGGGATGAAGATCCCAGCAGATACGCTTATGCCATAAGTCCATATTGACAATGCAAGATATGATAAGGTGAATACAATTAGAGTCTGAGCGCTCTGGGAACCTGTAACAAAGTTGATGGATGAAATAATACATTATGTGAAACATCCTTAAAATTTTGGTGGCGCCTGGAGTCTTCGACTTCCCAAAGATGCACATCAGGCACCTCTCGCCCTACTATTCATTTCATATATATTTGAAAATATCTTCCACTAAGAGGAGGCCACGACATTAGTCTATCACCTACACACGGACTATACTGTTAGATATTTCTGTGTGCGTGGGATGACCCCCTCTACTGGGCAAGTGACCCCAATCTAACGGTAAAAAGTATCCATTCAGCCAAAACTGATCCGTGGATACTGCGCTTTGGGAAAAGGTTCCACGGGCACGTTAGTGGCCAGCAAAAACTCTCTTACAAAATCCCGCGCTACTTTCGTTCCATGGTTTCGTCACGTTTATGCCCATTTAAGTGATGGCTAAAGCATGTTCCATGCTAAAAACGCTTGCATACGAGTCTGCAACACATTGGGACATTTTACGTCTTTAGTTCCCAAGTGACAACTAAACAAGCGGCGTTGTTTACTACATCCATTAATAACATTAATAAAGGTATAATGACGAAATATGTACCAAGAACAAGTACGGAAGAAATGCGTGATAAATTGAGAATGGTCAATGAATTTTGTGGGATGAAAAATACGAAGTACCATTTCCCTAGCAACAACTAGGTTCTAAGCGGAAATCATCAGAAAACCAAACTTAACGTTTTTTTCGTTTAGGTGTGTGCCAAAGTAAAGATGTAACATGTCAAAACTCACCAACTAATTGAGAATGTGGGCTGTCGAGACGAAGCGCATTGGAAAAGTGAAGCTTCACGCGCCTGCGCCATTGATGACTTATCTCACACTGTGATAACAAGGGTCAAGGATCGATGACCTATCGGATGTAATGTGCTGCGATTTGTTGGTGTCTTGGAAGACTACATTGCGTTCTTACAAATTACTAAAATTATGATCTCTTCAAAGCGATTCCCCATTATGGAACCTATTATGCAAGATAAAGTCGCTTGACCAAATCAAGTACATAGCATTTAGTTACATACCAGGCTCATCATGAAAAAGGGCTTTAACGCTGGCTTCAGGATTCTGTAGCCATAAAGCCGCAACAGCATTGTATTCCCCATCACCACAATACATCTGTGAATTTAAAAAAACTAACAATTAAAAAATATATATGTATAATAAGAAATATATTAACCAAAAATTGGAAAAAAAGTTAGTCAGTTAGAAGTAAGTAGTAGTAAATAGTTTTTAGTAAGTCAAATATATTCTAAACTGAAATAGATTCAGAATTGAATACCACGTTGTCCTTCGCGTGTTATTAGTTGTATGTGTTAAGTTGTACAATCAGCTAATAGGCTTAGTTTAATCTCAATCTCTCTTCCACTAAAAGGGCCTCGAAAGAGGGAGAGTATAAGCCATCAGAGCTTGAAACTCTTTCCCAATTTTGTAACCTCAGGCAGTGAGTGAGTCTCTTTTGCTCAACATGACTGACAACCTTTCACCACGTGGTCTAATTACCTGATGGACCCTTCTTTTTCTGATCCTTTCACCTCCCCTTCACCCAAACTAAGTAAATAGGTCTTCTGACTGAAAAACTTTAGTACTCTCTATGGCCTGACACCAAAAGCGTTCGCCTCCTGTACTCAACTTGCTTATTACCATTCTCAAATAAGGTACGTAGACCATAATTGTACGTTTTGGAAGGTTGGAATTGGTAATGAAGAATTTCACCACGTCGGAATTTCCTATTTTTGACCCCAAAATCGGATTCAGCACCTTGAAAAACCTCCTACGACAAACTTTCAGCCCATACTTCCTAATTTACGAATAAACAAAACAGTGTAGAAAATACGAACGTTTAAAAAAACTGGGAGGATGACGTCAACCAGAAATAGTTCATGTACGGTCGCTTGAAGCGCTGAGATCGTGAAGTATAGACCTCAGAGGCAACATTTCACAAAACCAGTAAAAACCGAAATTGAAGAACAGAAGAGAAAAAATATAAAAAGCAAGATAGACAAATACAGGTTTCCCTGTTTTTGTTTGATAACTTTCCTCTTAGATAACACGATTTCGTTGTTCCATCGGACAACAAGGGGTGGGGACGGCGATCCAAACAGCCAGTCAGGGAGCGTTTCCGCTTCACATTGAAGAGGTTCATTTTCCCGGTTATTTTTTTAAATCATAAATTTTGAATGTCTCCAAAAAATAACAGGAGATTTATTTTCCATTTATCAACCCGATTTTCATCTATCCCACATCATAAACTATTCAGGAAAAATGCAAACAGAATTCGGTGAAATTCCTCATTACTACTACGAATAAAATCACTCGCGATGAGATTGTGGAAAACCATTTTAATAAAAACGGAGTTGAGTAGAATGTTGTCTATTTCCACGAAAATAATGAGTTACAAGTTAACTTGTAACTTCCTCATTACTGGCAGCAGTCTTGACCAGAGTGATGTGAGTGAGTTGTCTTCCATTTTTACGGAATATTCACTCTGTTATGTTGGCATACCTGCATAAATGGAAATTACTATCCCCAAGCAGTCACCAGTAAAGCTGGATTCACGTGGGATGGAAAGACGAGAAAACCAGAGGAGGGGGTAGGCGGAGTTGGCAGAAAGTTAACAATGATAGAATGGACAGAAGGATAACCTTCCTCCTGGAAGCCTCTGAAATGATAACTTCTCTCTGATCTGTAATCTCTTGACAGTGTTTTGAAAGAGTAATGATCATTCCTCATTGAAATTCATAAATAAAAAAATTCAAAAAAAAAGAACAGCGCAAAAAATTTTTTACAGTTGGGATTCTGCAAAAATGCTGGGAATACATTATCACAACTCCTCAACGCATCAATCACGTCGATCCCATTGAAACAATCGATTGTTGGCTACTATCGGCAGTTGGCCACCCCTAGTGCAACCTATACTAGTGATTATCTGCATGGAAAGCAGAAGATGGTAAAATAATTTCTTCCACAGACAGACTTTTCGCCGTTCCGTCAAGATGGCGGCCACCATTCTCCACTGGGGAAAATCATCCAATCAGACTGCGTTATTTATTTCCATCCTTCTGTCGTCCCAACCTTTCCGCCCATGTGAATCGAGCTTAATTCTGTGCAAGTGGGAAAAGATTTGATAGATTGAGCCCGGTCCACACAAGTGTTGAGTGAAATCAATAAATTAATGTGTCGTGTGTGTTGGACCTTTCTTCAGTTGAAGTAGGTAGTTTGAGGGGTATATATGTATACTGCGACAATATCCTTATAATTATAGTCGAGTGCACTTTCGCTAGGTGACTAGCATCATCAGGACTATGTTTTTGATAGTAACCTCTTATATTTAGTGCTGCAATGAGGGTAGCAGGGACGACAGAGGGACTAGCCCCGCCAACGAGCAACAGATCAGCACTTAACATAAGAGGTTACTATCAAAAACATAGTCCTGATGATGCTAGTCACCTGGCAAAGGTGCTCTCGACTAATTAATAAAACTTATAAGGATATTGCCGCAGTATATATCCCCCTCAACCTACCTACTTCGATCAATTATGTGGCAAACCAATGAAATTATCTGTGACATACCTGGATAGGATGCTCAGTTGGATCAGTACCGAGGGGTCTACAATCATTCACCAAATATACCATGATCATACCAACTGTAGCAGTCACTGCAGCAACTAAACATGCTTCTACCACCTTCAACCAACGAACTCGGATATACCTGAAAATTGAATGAGAAATTTTGAAAAATACTTCAAGGAAATAGGGAGTTAACAATAAAAATTCATAGAAAAAACAAATGGTGCAATATAATAACCATTATAGTACCTTCTTGGTACGAAACATTATTATCCGAAACGATGCGTACCTCATGCGAAAAACGATGAGTTTGTAGTTGACGTGGATGAAGAAGGACCCCAGAACACCCCCGATGGCGCCCATGATCATGTAAAGAATGAGTTCAAAAAGTTCGTAGTTGAGAGTATCAAAATGCCCGAAATTGAGGAGACCATAGAAAGTCAGCTGCCCTGCAACACACCGTTTTACGTTCAAAGGATTTATTAAAAATTGAAGAAACAATTCAACAATACAACGAACATTGAAACAATTCACTCACTCTTTCAATGCCAAAAGAAAGGGGAGAAAATTGTAATTATGAAAAATTTTCGATATTTATTTTACCAAAATATGTATAATTATACATTTGATATACATATTATTAATGTAGGCACTATATAGGTACAGTCAAAAACAACTTCTTCATGTTAATACATATTATTAATGTAGGCACTATATAAGTAAAGTAAAGTAAAGTGAAGTATAAGTAAAGTACCTAAAGTAAAGTATAAGTAAGTATAAGTAAGTAACGATAAGTAAGTAACTATAAGTAAAGTATAAGTATGTAACTATATAGGTAAAGTAAACAACCATTTCAGGTTGGATTACAATGCATTACTATTGATTGGGTTAGCCTTAAATTCATGTTTCTAGCGATCGACTAATCAACATGAAATACAATACTAAAACTTGAGGATGAGTAAACGTGCTTTTCAATGCTATTTTCAAGAGATAATCGAGAATATTTCGTGTTTTACCTGGAACTCCATTGTATATGCTCAACATTAAGTTCAAGGAGAAGACAGAAACTGAAGAAGCAAAGAAGATCCTCCAGGTTAGACTTTGATTCCAGAAACTGCTGCCTTCCTCCAAACTGAATAGAACACCCCCTGGAATTCACATACATCAGTCAATACACTCTACCAACTAACATACCGAATTTTCAAATTAGTGGCCATAAAATTGATACACGCCAACTTGATAACATCTATATACATAAAACGCCAACTGTACGTACGTATGTTGCCCAAACGTGGGGGTCCTGGGTTCGATTCTCGAATTTTTTTTTTAGATATCTACAATTTTTTTGCCTGCTTTTAGCAGGCTTTTCAGCTAGTCAATAATAATATCAATAATAATAATACTAATAAGGAGTGGCAGAACTTTGGATGTTGCCCAGTACGAAGAGGGTGTGGTGTCAAATTTGCGAGAAGTGGCAACACAGCGAAAAACCACTGAGCTTGCAGCCAGCGAGCAGCTTTTGACATCACTACCCAGTAGGCAACAGAGGACCATTCGGAGGACTAGGGAGGCATCACAATGGCTCAGCGTCCTCCCACTTGCAGCAGACAACTTCGACTTGTCGTCTTCCCAATTCCGTGACACACTAGCCATTCGGTACGGTTGGGAACCAAGAGGGTTGCGGGTCCGTCAAGAGACGGATGCGGGAGTCCCATGGATATGAACCACGCCCTCAATTGTATGAAGGGCGGCCTGGTTCGGGACGAATGCGCCAAAATAGCAAGCCTCGCAAGGAACGGTGTTGCCACAGAACCAGTTCTTTGTGAAAGTGCTGATGGCAGCCCCGGCCTGGTGGCAGACATGAAGGTTCATGGTGTGTGGGACCGTGAGAGACCTGCTTTTTTTGATACCCGCGTTATAAACGCTGACGCAGTCTCTTACACTTCCATGGACTGGCCAACCATCTCTCGTCATGCTGCGTAAGCCAAGCATGCAAAATACGACAGAATAGCTGTTGGAATGTCAAACGACCACAGACTTTATTATTTGTTCTGTTGTTACACCTGGTCGCCTTGTCCCTGCCAGTCGTCATTGTTATCAAGTTGAATATACCTACAAGCTCTATTTTCCGTGATCCGTTTAATTCAATTTATTTCTCCCTTTTAAATGGTTTTCCCAAGTATAGCCGAAGATCTAAGAGGGTCTTTCACGCCACTCGTAATTTCTGCGATGGAGCAGTGCATAAAGAGTATGATGCTTTTCTCAAGAATGCCTCCCTACGCCTTGCCAACAAATGGTCCAAATCCTACGCTCAAGTGATGATGTGGACGCGAGTGAAAACTCAATTCTCCATCCATCGAGCGGTTTCCATGAGGCTAAGAGGCCCAAGGAAACAAGTCCGAGGACTCGGACTGGAGGACGGAGCAGCAATTTGGCTCCCACAAGACTAACTCCTCGCACATTTACGCTCGCTTGCTCGCACGCTCGCAAAAAAAAACCCACGTTGGCATAAATCAATTTCAATTTTCGGCATACGAATTTGAACTTTTGGCAACTCATTTTGAACTTTCGGCAAATCCATTACGTTTCGACAACTACTGGAGTCCTTGTTGTCCACCTTCATTCCTTCTACAATGTTCAATAAAGTGTTTTTTCTCTCTTTTAAATAATAATATCGATGAATAAGATGAATTTCATTTCTGAAATGTATTGAAAAGACTCCGACCTATAGGGGCTCCGAAAGCTGCAGCTACTCCGGCTGCAGCGCCACCCGACACGAAGTCTCTCTTTTCGTGATCTTCCCTGAAGTACTGGAACACCCTGAAGTCAGTTCTGATGGAAGTGCTTTTCCCTTGTGAAATACCTGCAGCTATTACGGACCCTGCGTGAATCATAGGTCCTTCCTATAATGGGGAGGAAAAACACAATTTTAACAATTAAGTTGATAAGTAACGTTAAATGTAATTTACGTTGCTAATTTACAATATTATTAACGGCTTACTTGTGTAGCCTACAAAGTACATGGTCAGTAAGCTAAAAAGCTTGTTTCCGAAGAGAGTTTTAAGAAAGACATTGTGTCAAAAGACTGTTTGTCACAAGACTTTCGTCAAACTTCTAAACTCAAACTATCGGATTTAAGCACACTGCTTGTTTTAAGCTAAAACAGCTTGTTTCCGAAGAGTTTAAGAAGACGTAGTCAAACGACTTTCGTCAAACGACGATTCGTCAACTCTGTTTAACTCAACTTTGTCCTAAGCTAGCACTCAGCCTGAAAAGGCTAGTTTGCGCACGCTTAGCTGAAGAGATCCGAAAGATCGAAACGAAGAACCAAACAAAACGATCACCTCTGAAAGTGGGAATTTGAAACGTTTAGACTGTACCCAAGCATTCTTGATGCAGAAGGGGCAGCCAGTTTTGTTTCAGTGTAGATGGGATTTTGGTCAATCGTTTTCGTCATACGGTGACTCATCAGCAATGCGAAGTAGCGTTGGAACGACTTGGAGTAAGCACACTGCTTGTTGTAAGCTAAAAAGCTTGTTTCCGAAGAGAGTTTTAAGAAATAAATTGTGTCAAAAGACCGTTGGTCACACGACTGGTAGTCAAACGACATGTTTGTCAATGCACGTTTTGTCAAACGACTTTCGTCAAACTTTTAAACTCAAACTATCGGATTTAAGCACACTGCTATTTGCTCTATATTCATCTTTCAGATGTCTACGAACAATTCCGTGACAAATCTGATCCAATATCAATTTAAATCATCAAACACACTGTAGTAGGTAGTTTGAGCGACATTTTCTCCCCCGTTGCTCATTGTGAATTTTAAAAGTACTCACTTTGCCTCCTGTGAGTCCGCCAACCACCGTACACACAACTCCAGCTGCTTTCACAAACAGCGTCTTGAATCGCACCAACCTCGGGATCTTCACGCCATTCAAGTAACACTTGACTTGAGGGATTCCACTCCCAGCAGCAACAGGCTAGAAAGAAATCAACATACAACGACGTCACGAAAAGTAGGTAGTAATTTCTAACATAAACCCTCTCCTAATGCAACTATTTTTGTACCCCTTCACCCTTGAGAGAACCTTGTTATAAAGTTTAAAATAAAATAAAATAAATACCTACGTATTATGTACCGAGCTAATTACTTCAACATACATAAATAATAAACTGGAACTAAGAAATCCGTTTCAGACAACTCAAACAAAAACGACCAGGCGCGCCATTTTGAAAATAGTGGGAGAGGCATTTTCTTGTTTGCAGACGATATAATGGTTTCTAACAACATCATTGAAGAGTGGTGCAAAGTAAATGTGCTCAAGTTGAACAAGGAAGACTCAAAATATGAAATTCTGCCTGAACGGCAGTCTCCAAGGTCCAGTTAATTTCCTGGGTCTTCAGTAGGACAATCGTCTCTCGTGGAACATCCATGTAGACCATCTGCACTCGAAACTAGCAGCAGCCTATGTACTTCACTCTTCGTCGACTTTCTTCAGCAGTTTCCTTCCCTGTTCATCCCATATCTTTTTTTCGCTGTCTTCATGAGTCGCCCCTCATATATGATCGTCATGTGGAGCAACTCTTTTAATGAGGAATTTCACCATGTCGGAATTTTTATATCTTTGACCCCAAAATAGGATTCAGCACCTCGAAAAAACCCCCTACGGCAAACTTTCAGCCCGTACTTCCTAATTTACGAATAAACAAAACAGTGTAGAAAATATGAACGTTTAAAAAAACCGGGAAGATGACATCAACGAGCAATAGTTCATGTATGGCCGCTTGAAGAACTGAGATTGTGAAATCTATAGTCCTCAGAGGCAACTTTTCACAAAACCAGTAAAGATTGAAATCGAAGAACAGAAGAGAAAAAATAGAAAAAGCAAGATGGAGGAAATGAGGTTTCCCCTGTTTTTGTTTGATAACTTTCCTCTTGGATAACACAATTTCGTCGTTCCATCAGGCAACAAGGGGAGGTGATGGCGATCCTAACAGCCAATCAGCGTTTCCACATCACGTTGAAGAGGTCCGCTTTCCCGGTTATTTTTTGAAATCATAAATTTTGAATGTCTCCCAAAAATAACAGGAGACTTATTTTTCAAAATCAACCCGGTTTTCATCTATCCCACACCATTAACTATTCAGGAAAAATGCAAACAGAATTCGGTGAAATTCCTTATAGAGAAAAATATTTTCAGACGGCAGAAAGCAGCAGTTAGGACTATACGGTCAAAAAAAGTTACGGGGGGGTACTTCAAGAAATTACTTTGCTTAACCATTCCCAGCCTCTATGTGATGAGCTGCATCAAGTTGATTCGCAATAACCCTGGATAAGTGCCAAGTCGATCAGACGTGCATGTAGTGGGTAGGACGAGGGGGGTGATGAGCCCTGATCGCACAAAAACGCACGCTCCCAGCGGTGAGATTTGAACGCACGACCCCCACAGAAGTCGGTACAAATCCCACCAGCAAAGAACCCCCCCCCCCCCCAGCGACCATGGCTACACCGGACCCCCAGAATTGTTTATACATAATGTTTTGACGACTTCATTATTTTAGTACATTACTACAAGTTTGCCATGATATTTTCTGTGATAATGCAACTATAGGGTGATATTAGGATTAGAGTTATATTAGGTGCATTTTTTTAGCTTTACTGTTATTTTTTGAGAGTTGATATTATGTTATGTTGTATTATGTTGTCATTGTTAAGTTGAATAGCTGTAGAATTTATCTGAAATTCGTCATTTTTTAGTATTTATTTCGTTATAACACTTAATGTCCTGGGAAATGTGCCTGCATACCAATACCTGTTCGCACGTTTTTTGCATTTTTTTTTTATTCACGTAAATTCTTTGTTCTAATTTGTATTTTTTTTTTTTTTTTTTTTTTTTGTTGATAGTGGCTTCTGCAATAAAAATCCATTCGCATTCATACCAAAGCAAGAGTAACCAACACAACAAAGACAAAGTAGAAGAGCGAAGATCTCACATGAAATAACTGGAACCTTCATCACTGTTTCAATGTAATATCAATCAGTCGAATTACCCCCAAATAAAGTGCTTACACTGGTTCTGATATTTCTTCAACCCCTTTGGGAGACAGCTGATGACGTCCGCGCCGCCAGGAATAGCAGTCGGACGAAAATTCAACCTGAAATGGAGCTATTTCTTAAACCCATAAAATACCGCCAAACTGCCAAAAATCGTGTTTGAACCCCCCCCCCCCCCCTACAGAAGCGCCAACATGAAATTTCGGCAAAAAACTTCTCACGATCAGGTTTAGAGTCTAAGATCTTTCAACATGATGAGGATACAATTCTCGTTTTTCAGTTCGAAAAATATGAACTTCGTTGTAAGTGAATAAGAAAAGCTAAGAGACAAGCTACTTGTTACATGTTTTCACTAAAAAAACCCTGTGTTGTTGCCTGTAAAGTCGGTATACGGGCGAAAGTTTTACGTGACAACGACTTTGAGTGGTAAAATAATTTTAATGTTAATATTCATTCGTATAGTAGGAAGAAGGATAAAATAAGATTCTTTGTCAAGTTGCACAGAGTAGGTATTTCCCATGGGTGGGGGGGGGGGAGTGAGTGCCAGGGAAGGGGGGAAGGGGAGGGGCCGCCCACCTTTAGGGAGCGCCGAGCTGCACCCCCTCCGTGAGCGGAGCGTAACGCAGTTTCTTGAAGTGTCTCCCGGTAAACCAATTTATAAGACGTTATCACGTCAAAAGTTAGTATTGCTAGTTTCAGACTAAACGAACTCACCTCTATGAATGCTACCATGAAGGACCCAATGAGAACGAAACCCATGTTGAGACCCATCCAGATCAAGTATGGCTCGAAAAGGCAGTCCTCCGTCACACATTTGTCCAGAGCTGAAGAAAGAAGGACGAAAAATTTGAACATCTACTCTGGATAAGACAGTTCAAAACTTTGACATGGAGAAGAAATGTGAAAAAATCTCACCATCTTTGATAATTCCATACTTGATGATGGCTAATTTGTCGATAGAAATGTCGACGATGACGGCAACCATAGCTGTCACGATTCCAATCAGCAAGAAAATAAACCACCGGGAGACCAGTTTACGTGCGCGGAAGTCCTTAGTGCTAGTCCTGACTTCTTCGAGAAGTACTTTGTTTTCGCATACGTCGTAATCCAAACTCTGGAAAAACACAAACAAAATCCTGTATTTTGCCCGACCAACTACAATTCTCCCACAGATATAAGTAGGTAGAAATAACTACCTACCAAGCCTTTAGGATTTCTATTCTTGGTTTATTATTTCCAATAATGAGCCCAAAGAATCGAGCAAGAAAAAACAATTCAACTCCCCTCACAATTTGATGGTACACGCTTCAGGATATGTAGAATGCAAAAGTCAAATTAAAATTTTCTGGGACGTCCGCCGTAACGGCACTTCCCAGTTTCTGCGAGCCGACTTCGATGAAATTTGGTATTGGCTCCATTTGGGGTCAAGTTGTGCCCCGAAGTTTTTGGTTTTTGTCAGTCTTAGGAGTATTACACAATGATTTATTATTTTTCTATACATATAGATCACTCGTCTGCAAAGCCACCAACCATCCAACATGAAGAAAAACATCGATCGCATTTCGGTCAGCTATAATTTGAACGGAGATTAGGCCTCTTTTGCGATTCACACTCATGTTTCTGATTTATCGTACGTCTAACCCTTAAATTCTCGTAGGGAGCGAACGGTTTGTCCTACAGCGCTCCGCGTGGTCTCAAAAATTATAAAAATTCTATCCTATCTTAAATTGATGGAAAAACAGTACCTTTATATCAAATTTTTCGACTTAACCCTAATCGGACCATGGTGTTATTAATGACACAAAATTTCGACGATTTTTCATGAAGTCTGAGTAAGGATAATATCCATATTATGGAGCATTAATACCACTAGTGGCTTAAAATCCCCAACGGCAACGTTTTTTTTTTTTTTTTTTTTGAAAACTCAATTTCATTTTTTTTAACTTCTAGCGAAACATTAAATTTTCATTTCTTCCTTTGATTTATTATTCTCTGACATTGTTGTGAAAATGTTAAACAAAGTCTATTCGTCTGTGATACCTTTTTCTGTGGTTGGAAGTCGCATTTTTTGTCCTCTGAACATAATTCCTGATATTGTTGTTTCCTCTCAATTTGTTACTGAACATATTTAATTCACAAACACATTGGACAGTACTCATTTATTTTGCACCCCTTTGGTATGACACCAAATCAATATTGCAAATGGTGCGCCAGTCCCATGAGGTCACTGGTGCAATTAAAAATCTCAGGAGGTCCACAGCTGTCCCGAGGTGTCACTAGAGTAACTAAATTGAAATTAACATTTAAAATTTAATGGACAGCAGAATTTTTGAAACATTTTTTGTAAGCAATTGAAAGTTAAGAAATGAAGTTATGACCAACATTTTCCCAGAAATCGATGAAAAATTTTGTTGGGCCAATTAGGGTTAAGGCGATTTCAAAATTCATTTTTCAACCCTTAGAAGTGACCTACATTAACCAAAATCTTCGGGACACAACTAGACCCCAAATGGAGCCCATATACTAAATTTCATCGAATTCGGTTAATGCTAAGTGGCAAAAGTGCCGCGTACGGCGGACGGCGGATGGATGCCCAAATTTTTATTCGATTTTTGGATTCTACGTACCTTGAAACGTAAACCATCAAATTTTGAGGGGGTGTTAAACTTTTTTTTCTTGGTCGATTCCAAAGGTGTTTTCATAATTATCCGAAACGTTTCCCAGGTCCTGAAGTATCTTGTGGTAGAATAACGATATCCAGCCCTCTTCTTAAAGTTTAGAATTCCACTACATTATCCATTAAAGATACCGTTCAGTTCATCGAATTAAGAAAAATCTCATACACCTTCTACGCTATTTGGTCCATCAAAATACAACAAATTTTTTTTAAATGCCCGAAAAAAACCAATTTTTTTTTTAAAGTGGGAAATTAAGGGTTATTGTGCTTCATGTAATGTAGGTCTGCTACTGCAGCCTAAAAACACTTGTTTAATTCTTGTTTAGGTTCAAAGACACTCAGAGACTACGTCAACTGATTGGGAGTCCACTTCTTCTTTGCCGAGCTTTCGGTAAATTTATTACTCTCTTCAGGGCTCGAAGGATGTTTTACTCAGTGAGTTTTACCTACCAAGCGTCAATTTGAAATGTGCTGGTGGAGATGCCACCATAATTATTGAAGATTAAATGTTATGGAATAAATGAAAAAGTGAACTAATTAATTAATTAATATTCATTAATTTAATCTTCAATTCAATGGTGGCATCTCCAAAAACACATTTCAAATAGACGCTTTTACTCACAGGGTAAAACTTCCATCGAGAAGGTAATAAGAATAAGCCGAAAGAATGCCGAAAGCTTGGCAAAGGAGGAGTTGATAACTCCAGTGGACCCAATTCCCAATCAGCTGATGTAGTTTGCTTTGTTGGGTCGATCTACATCACACAACATCACAAACTAGAGATGGGCGAAACGGTTACATTTGCGTATTAGTTTCCACCGTTACCACTCTGGGTGGGTAATAGATTCCAATAACCTGTTATTTATTAATAGCTTGTCTCAGGGACCTTCTCAGAAGCTCATTCTGACATACCATTACAAGGTATCGTTTCTATGATTTCTACTTTTCGTTCCCGACCTACTTTTGTTTGTTTATGATTGATTTTTCAAATGCTTTATTTAAATAATACAACACAACCTAATAAAAAACAACAAACATTTTACGACTTGAGCTATAAAGCTATGAGTATGCCGGGGTTCGAGGTTTTCTTTTTATCCCGTAACCAAGGTACCTAATAAGTACTTCAAAAAACATTTTTCCAATATAATAATTACCTACAAAAATTACTAAATTTTCTAATTTCAATTTCATACTTGAATAATTAGAATTTCATGCTTTACATTAACATCCATATTTGATATTAACTTTATTCAACATTAATTACCTACATCAAGTACTATTTTTTTGTGATTTTAACAACTAACTGTAACAACAAACAATAAAAAGAAATCCCATCAAAAGGGTAACTATCCAAATTTAAATTTTCAACATTATAACCAGTTATAACAGAATATACTTCTTACAAATTTTCTATCAAATGCTAGTGAAAAGCCAAAATTAAAACTCAAAAATTAAATTGCTCCGTCAATTCATTCCTGTATCTCATGGCATTTATAACAAACCAACCCAGCTTCATCAAATTTTTTCCATTCAGGTACTCCTCGGCCATTTCTGCACTGATGAATCAAGATCCAAAATAGTTCTTTCTTAAATTACCAAGTATAGGGCATCTCGCCAAAAAATGGATTAATTTTTCATCTTCACCAGAATTACATAATAAGCACATATGGTTTCGGTAATTCAAATCCAATTGGTGATCCTGGTTTTGAATCTGAACTAAATTCCCAGCTATCAGCCCCTCTTCAGCTAACGCCATTCAGCAAGTTCTTCCGCCCAGCACAAGTTAAGGAGGCTGTCAGAAGCTCCCCAACAAGGAAGGCCCCAGGGTTCGACGGTATTACTCGCCAGCTCATAGTAAATCTACCTCGAAAGGCTCTGGTCCAATTAACTACAATCTACAACGCTATCATAAGACTAAGCTATTTTCCAAATAAATGGAAATTCGCACATGTAGTTATGATTAAAAAGAAAGGAAAATCCCCGCATGATATGAAAAATTTCAGGCCTATCAGTTTACTCTCTCTCTTTGCCAAAGTGTTCGAGAGGTTACTGCTACTCGAGCTGTTGAGCTTCATCGAGCCTTTCCTCCCAGACGAACAGTTTGGTTTCCGGTCAGAGCACTCCAGCCCTCAGCAGCTACACAGAGTGGTCGATGAGCTTCTCACCACGTTTGAAAGCAAGAGCGTTTGTATCGGGTTATTTTTGGACACAGAGAAGGCCTTCGACAAAGTTTGGCACCATGGCCTGCTCGCCAAACTCAAACCGATCCTTTCTGATACCTACTATAGAATAGTCCAGTCATACTTGCTCAACAGAACTTATGCTGTTAAAAACCGCACGGCGCTTTCCAATACTCACTGCATTCTAGCGGGCGTTCCTCAGGGGAGTATCTGGGGTCCTCTACTCTATATATTCTATACGCACGATTATCCCAGAGGTCCAGAAGCTGTAACTGCTCACTTTGCCGATGATCAAGCCGTCTTGGTACGACGAGACACCAGTGAGCAAGCCCACTCGGTTCTCCAGAAGTACGTCAACAGGCTCTCACACTGGACGACTCAATGGAGAATTCGATTAAATGCAACAAAGACCAAAATGGTGTGCTTCACATACAAGCGTAACGTCGTCGTACCGGACTTGATACTCAATGGGTAACAAGTGAGCAGAGAGGATTGTGTGAGGTACCTAGGTGTCACGTTGGACTCTAAGCTCCACTGGAACGACCACATCTGTACTCTCCAAGGGACCATCAGAGGGAAAATTAAAAAACTGAAGTACCTACTGGCAAGTGAAATCCTACCTCTCCAAGTCAAGAGACTCCTATACCTCACACTCCTACGACCTATTTGGCAGTATGCTTGCGGCATCTGGAGCTCAGCGTCCAACACGCAAATAAAAAAGATACAAACCCTCCAAAACCGCGTTCTGCGAATCATAACCGGCTCTCCATGGTTTGTCCGCAATGCAAATTTACATTCCGACCACAACATACCCCTTGTCTCAGACGTTATTGCTGACTCATATAACAACGCTGCAAGTCGAATGTACCACCATCGCAACCCTCTAGTTAGGTCCATCCTGGAAGAGCCACGGCCCCCAAGAACTCAACGCAGGCTTAAAAGAAAGTGGCATAGTGACCTGCTGAACACAAACGTTCCTTAACATTCAAAGATCAGACCTTATTTATTTAACTTGTTACACCAAATTCTTTATGGATATTAGTTACCATTTCCAATTGTTATACCATTTCTAATTGTTATACAATTTCCAAATATTTATTCTTCTACTACTGTTTATCCATAATTTATTAACAATAATAATATAAATGCATTAGCCCTCCAAAGGGTGGGAACTAATGCCACAAGTTTCAAGTTATTTTGTGTATATATAATATTTGTAATCACACTTGATAGTGTATAACACAATAAAGTTACTATTAAAAATAAATAAAAATAAAAATGGTTTCGGTTGTCTATTCACTTTTTGCAATTAAGATTTAACATTTCACATCTGGTTTTACAAATTATTTTCACTATGACATGACTGAGATTCGGCTTTTCCATGTAGGTGGGGGAATTCAAGTCTTAATACAACAAATGAAAACGTGCATCTGTGGCATCCGCTCTACATTTTCCTATGAAAGCGTCCTTCATTTTTGCCTTCAAACACTCTCATTGCTGGAGTATACCTTTCGGATTACTAAATTCTAGAGTAGTGCCATGTTTCTCCGCCAAGTCTTTACATACTTAGTACCAAGAAATTTTATTTTCCATAACTTCTAGCACTACGATTTTCGTATATCTTGTGCTGTCATTTGTTTATGATGTTATATTTTTATTCCATTCCGAAGTATCATTCCGTTGATCTCTAGTTTTCGTTTCCTACCTAAGTTGGGGTTTCTATCAAGTTATTCCCGACATATTTACGTGTTAGTGTATTTTCACTCTTTTTCGATTGAAAAACCCAAGCTATTGTTCTGGCTCCACACATTTTGGTGCCTTCCCTGGAACGTTATTTAGTAACAGGATTATTTTGGTGATAGGTTCCAAGCGGAATTAACGAAACCCGAAATAGGTTATTTTTAACTGTAACGTTAAATACCGCCCATCTCCATCACAAACCTAAATTCATACTTAAAACAAAAACTACGCAATACAAGTACCCAGGTGCAATTTTATCGTATCACGAAGATTACTCGAATGGAATTAGTATGAGTGCACTTCATTGCTGAAAGGCCACTAACGCTTCCAATAAAAATGGCTGTTTATTGTAGGTAATTGGCCCTGAAGGCCGCTCTTTACTAACCTCATATTTCGCTGAGAGCACATCCCGTGTTCCGGTGACGACCGTCTTTGTGATACGACTTTCTTTGGGAGGAAGGATGATGGGATCTGGTAAGTGTGTTTCCGAAGGTTCGCCATGTATAGACCCTTGGCTCTGTAAATAAGAAAAAATCATCCGTTAAAACGTTTTGATGATAACATTGTGTTGTACTTGAGACTGTTAATGAGAGACTGTTGTTAATCAAAACAAGGAAAAAATTTAGAACAAAATTTTTTTTAGAATATAAAAAACGTCTGCCAAGTGGGTGTGGCACATAGCTTCCTTTTATTCATAACCCGATTGTATAGATGATCCGATACATAGTAATTAATCTGAAAACATCAATCTCTAAGTACCTTCCACTACCCTCATAGGAGACCATCTACACGTCAACCCGCACAATCCCTGAAAATTTCATCGAAATAAAGTGAGAATGGGGAATTTGCCTCACTTTTTTTTTTTCGAATGAGGGTTTATTTTTATGGAATAAAACCATAGTGAGCTACTCGAAAACGCATCCAAAAAATTTAGAGAATTTAAGGAAGATGGAAATTTTAAATGTGGTGGCAATGTGTAAGAGGCAGCCATGTTTGAAACGTAACGGATATTCTACCAATCTGACTTCAAAGGAGGTTCTGTGGCGCTTACCACAGAAGCGGAACATACACGAACTTTTAGCTTACAAGTAGTGCGCACAAGAGTGCGCTGCGAACTGGCAAGAAGAACCCAGACACAAAAGTGACCAAAAGAAACAATATTACTCACTTTTTTACAATACGATTCTACCAACTAGTTTATCAAGCATTATTAGTCTTCATCTTCTCTTATTTAGTTTCAAGATTTGAATCACATTATTCGAGTAGCCATTTCACTGGATCGTTTTGTGTGGCGGTGCTAGAACTCTGTCTGTTGTCGGAGTTGTTTTTGCGTAGTTTTTTTTTCGTATGACGTCAACAATATTCCTCGATTTTCGCGGTGTTTTGTAACAGAGGCTTCACTTGTTTAGGCATTTTCTCCTACGGTAATTTTTTCCCCTTGGTTATTTCTAGTGTTAAACGTTATTCTAGGGCCCTATTATAGGATTTGACTTGAAATTCCAGAATCTAAAATTGAGGCAAATTCCCCATTGTAGAAGTTGTATAAATTGTAGAAGATTTCATGACAGACAAACAGACAGACACGGAACCAACATTTTTCAGGAAGGTCTGAAACGTAAAACGTGAGTGGAAATTTTGATTTTGGAGAACTTTTTTTTTCAACCTGAAAAAGTGAAAACAAAGCTTCCGCTACCTTGGTAGAGTCGGAAGCAAAATGTAAAAAAGTACAATTTTATTTATCTATTATTATTTCATTATAATTTGAATAATTTTTAATTAAAATTAAATTTGTTGAATAATTGAACTTTTTACAAAGTTGAATTTGTCGTTATTTTGCCTGAAGGAGCATCAATGCCCTGAATTTTCACACTTTTCCAGATTGAGGGCTACAAAGACGTTTTTCTGTGTATTTTCCACATATTCAAAAATATATAGTGTTTACCACGCTGCGTTCTGAAAGCAAAGAAAGACTCCTAATGAAATCCTTGGGGCGAACTACGATGTGGTACTCGGGAGGTCTCTCGAGCGGCGATGAATTTTGCATAGCGAGTCACTAACTGATCATAACCGGCCGCTAACTCATTTCCAACTGGTCTCTCACCTAAGATTTCAAACTCAATTGAACCTTTGATCGTGATAAACGCGGAGAGAATCAAATATTTAACGCCAATAGAGCATTTGATGGATTCGATTGCCCGACGCAGATAAAACGCTCGGTGACCCGAGTGTAGAATCTGGGGGGACCTATTAGAGAGTGAATCATCAACAGATTTTTTTGATGTTTTTAGGGCGGCAAGGATTGTTTTTGCAGAAAAACGAAGAGGATACGAAGAGATTTCCAGATAAAGGGGAAACACTCTTGCCGAATCATACCATTTCAACAATACATTACTAGGAAAAAAAGAGGAAAACCCAGCGCGACGCCAAACACTTATGTGCAAAAGTGTACCATCGGTGAAAAGTAAAAATAAATCTATCTATATCTAAGAACATCAAGTATTTTTTAAACAGATTCACTCAGACTATGAAGGTACTTGTGAGAATGACTGCACCAAAATATCGAAGGGAATGAGCAGTTTTCAATCTGCAAGGCGCCGAGGAAAGTTTAAAACCAACGAAGTAGATTTGGAGCGTAGCAAAGTCTGGCAAATTGTGGCCTAATTTTTAAATGGAAAGATTTTAGTTTAATAATAAACGTGACTGAGATAACCCATCATGCCAGACCAGGGGAATTCCGTTGTTCATCCCACTTCAAAATGGATCAGAAAGTTTCAAATCTGTGAAAGACCTTCTCAAGAGCCTTCTTATCGGTAAACATCGAGGATCGATAAATCAATTGAATCTAAACAACAACTAAATGATTAATATCCCCACAAATCAGCGGCATCGGTAATTCAAATAAATTAAAATGTTCGACAAAACGTGTAATAATTGATAGGGAAGTCGAAAACGGCCAACGGAAGAAAAATAGTCAAGTTTAGTACGAATCTAATCTAATACATGAATTTCTTTGTGTGTCCGGAATCGATTTCAAACAAATGACAGAGCGGATATTCACCAAAATTGAACAAACAAGTAGTGAAAGGAACTGAGTATCAAAACCCCAGGAAACAGAAAATTGCTTAGAACAACAAAAGCGCATGATTTTGACCCAGTTTTTTTTCCTTTTGGTATGCCAAAATACCTACCACATCATTGAACTACCGCGAAATTTCGAGGGGGATAAACAAAAAAAGTCTGCCAAGTGAGTGTGGCACATAGCTTCCTCGGGTATCCGATGCATAGTAGTTGATCTCAAAACATCAATCTCAAAATACTTTTGCGCATGCGCAGCGGCTTCACTCATTCCAGGGACGATGATTTTTATAGGGGACTGTCTAAACGCTAACCCACAAAATCCCCCGAAAATTTCATCGAAATCGGAAGAGAAATGTAGAAGTTATGGCTGTGGCAAGGATTTCATGTTTGCGCATGAGCAGCGGCTACCAGAGATGGGCGAATTCTCATTCATAAATACGATTATGAATACAAATCATATCTGCGATTTTATGATTATGAATACGAATATAATCGTATTCAGACTTTGAATACGATTTTCCCCGTATTCGTATTTTGAATACGATTTTTTCTATGATTTTCCTAAACATCGAATTTTTTTAACGATTTTCCCTGAAAATCATACGTTGTTTATGATTTTCTCCCTAACTCTGGACATATTTATGACCTAACATTGTCAAAATAATCAATCAAAATTCGAACGCTCCTAAATTCCTTTAAGATTTTTCACGCAGAATCGAATGAGACCAGCCCCAGGTCGCTACGACGAAACGTATTGAAACTACGACGAGATTTCTGCTGAAAATCGTGTTTTTTAACGATTTGCACTGAAAATCATTTAAAAAATTATGATTTTTACCGGAAATGTCGTCGTACTTTCTATTCAGTTGGTCGTAGCGACCTGGTGTTGGTCTCATTCGATTCTGCGTAAAAAATCCTATAAAAATTGGAGAGCGTTTCGAAATTTTATTAATTATTTTGACAATTTTAGCGAATAAATACGACCAAAATTCCAGTAAAAATCATAATTTTTTTTAACGATTTTCAGTGCAAATTGTGAAAAAAATTACGATTTTCAGCGGAAATTTCGTCATAGTTTCTATACGGTTGGTCGTGGCGACCTGGGGCTGGTCTCATTCGATTCTGCGTGAAAAATCCTATAAGAATTTGTGAGCGTTTTGAATTTTGATTGATTATTTTGACAATGTTAGGTCTAGGTATAAATATGTCCAGAGTTCGGGAGAAAATCATTTAAAAAAGTATAATTTCAGGGAAAATCGTAAAAAAAATTCGATTTTTAGGGAAAAAATAGAAAAAATCGTATTCATAATACGAATGCGAGGGAAAATCGTATTCAAAGTGGGAATTCGTATTCATAATCATAAAATCGCAGATATGATTTGTATTCATAATCGTATTTATGAATAAGAATTCGCCCATCTCTGGCGGCTACTATCATTCCAGGGGCGATGATTTTCATAGGGGACCGTCTACACGCTAACCCGCAAAATCCCCGAAAATGTCATCGGAATCGGACGAGAAATGTAGAAGTTATGGCTGTGGCAAGGATTTCATGGGCGACACACAGACAGACACACGGAACAAAAATTGTTCAGGAAGGTCTGAAATGTAAAACGCAAATGGAAATTTCGATTTTGGAGAACTTTTTTTTTCAACCTTGAAAAGTGAAAACAAAGCTTCCGCTACCTCGGTAGACTCGGAAGCAAAATTGTCAATGTTTTGTCAACTTAGGGCCATTCATCACCGGATGACCTGGGCATGAAGGAAATGAAGACAGAATATGATGAAATCTGTCTATATGAACGATAAAGAAAGAAAAGAAAGTTTCTGCTCCCAACGTTCATCCATCCGCCCTCATCCCAAAACAATTCAAAAGAATCCTCACGACGAGCGACAGGAATTTGGTCAACTGGCTGTTTGAACACCTGAAGGAAACCAGTGATACGAGACTAATAATGAATAATAACTAACCTGACACCTAAACACTGAAAGATACTTGAGACTATCATTGACTTTGTCTTTTTGCAATATTAAAACAAATATTTAAATGTATTTAGTGTTTACATTTACATTCACATCAACAATTGTGGGTCTTTCTCCGCATTCCAATGGATTTCCACCTTGAAGCGATAACAATTCATCAATAATATTCCCTTTAATGCGAGCAGTGCGTAAATAAACGCAACTTTCAGGTGGCTATACCGATTTCGATGGGAAGTTTTACATCGTGTTCATTATCCTCTTAACCTTTTTGCCCCTGACTAAAAGCATCTTGCTTCCGTTCCGCCTGTCTTCTGAGAAGCATTAAAGGTTCTAAATTTATTAAAATTTCAATTTCAATTTTCAAATTTTTTTTTTTTTTTGTTAAAAATTTTACCAAGTTTTGGGATAGTGTTTGTTAAGTACCACGACATAATAGTATTCAATCACGAAATAATATCAAATTAATCAATACCAGTCACAAGTACGACTATTTCTTCGTCTATAAAAGCACGGTGATTGACTTCAAATATGATTAACAAAAGGATAATACTTTGAGACAAAAATATGAAAAATTTTGACACCTAGGGAGGAATAATACAAGACAAGCTCGTCGATAAGTCCAGACTGGAGATTCTAGAAGAAGAAAGGTAAACCCTCCTTCCCTGCCTTGTAATGTCGAATGTTCAACGTAAACACAATCCAAAGTCTTTCAACTGCTGCTCCGAGTCAAAAAAACAATTAATGAAGGGAAGAAAAATGAATGAAGTGACGCCATCACGAAAAACATAAAGCAGGGAGGCGATCCAAGGCCGAACTGTATACAAATGTGGACCCCGGCGCGAAAAGGTTAACTGAAGAAACTACAAGTAAAGCTTCAACGAACCCACGCGAAGCCTGGAAAAAATTTTATTGATTGAATAATCTTAGAGCGATTTATATTCATGAGTCATAATGTTGATAATTCTTCAAATTGACGAACAGCAACACGATTGAGAATTTGTTTGAGATTATTATGATTCTCACTTGTCGATGTTTGTCAATTTGAAACGTCTGCCAAGTGGGTGTGGCACATGGCTTCCTCGTATTCATAACCCGATTGTATAGATGATCCGATGCATAGTAGTTAATCTCAAAACATCAATCTCTAAGTACCTTCCACAGTCCAAACAATCGGTATCCAGGTAGCCAACTAAATATCGGTTTCTACTAAATATTGGTAGTACCTTGCACTACCCTCATAGGGGACCATCTACACGCTAATCTGAACAATCCTGAGAAATTTCGTCGAAACAGGATGGAAAATGTAGAAGATACGGCTTTTACCAGGAATTCACGTTTGCGCATGCGCAGCAACTACTATTAGTTTGGGGGAGATGATTTTCATAGGGACCATCTAAGGGGAAAGCACCAGTATTGGACATGTTAAGAAAATCGTGTGCGTTTTTTTGTTTTTCCTCATACATTTTTAGCTTTAAAACTGTTTTTTGGGTGTCTGCATGTTCTTCAGACATTTTTCATTGATTTTAATCAATGGAATCAAAAATTTTATAAATTTTTGAAGAAATAGAGTCAAAATTTGTGGAATAATAGAATACACCAGTTTTACAGAAAAAACGTCTATCAAGTAGGTTATTAGTATGGGGGATATGATTTTCATAGGGGGCCATCTACACGCCAATCTGAACAATCCTGGAAAATTTCATCAAATTCGGATGAAAAATGTAAGTGTTATGGCTGTTACAAGGATTTTACGTTTGCGCATGCGCACAGGCTACTGTCAATTTTATGGTCTTGATTTTCATTGGGGACTATCTACAACCTGATCCGCGTATTCCCTGAAAATTTCATCAAAATGGAATAGAAAATGTGGAAGAAGACTGTTACAAGAATTCACGTTCGCGCATGCGCAGTGGCTACTATCAGTCCGGGGGCGATGATTATCATGGGGGACTATCAACACGCTATCCCGCAAAATTCCCAACAAATTCATAGAAATCGGATGAGAATTGTAGAAGTTATGGCTGTAGCAAGGATTTCATCACAGACAGACAGAGAGACACGGAACAAAAATTGTTCAGGAAGGTCTGAAACGTAAAACGCCAGTGGAAATTTCGATTTTGGAGAACTTCTTTTTCAACCTTGAAAAGTGAAAACAAAGCTTCCGCTTCCTTAGTAGACTCGGAAACAAAATTATCAACATGATCGCGAGAATCTTTTTGGATCGACGAGAAAGTGATATAGACCTTTTTGCGTGGGCAGAAGCTACTATTGTTTGATGATGATGCAATTCAAAAGTGGACAAACAAACACCAATCTTCCCTCCTGATTCGCCTGCCTGGGAAAAGGAATTAACCACAAACCGACACGACACCAAAATTGTTCACATAGCTATCTTTACCATCGTTACTGAGGAAGCATGATAAAAATCTTTGAACTCTTCCGGAAGCAAGTGGTTAAACAACTCTAAAAGCTCTCAGCTGAAAATTACTTCAAGAATCAATCTTTTTTTTATATCAGTTCGATCCTCATTTCGATCCAAATTTTAGGAAAACCGGTTCAAACGAACTAAGCAAAATGTTCTAATATGGTTCTTATCACGTGGAGAACTGATCTCTGATGTCTGATCATAGTTGGACAATTAGTTCAGAGTTTTGCATTACATCATCAACAGTGTTCTGGGTGTTGTGGGCAAAGTAATACCCACATAAGCATACTTAATAAGCCTAATAAGCATACTTACAGAAGTTCGTGGAATATATGAAAGACCCACTATAGAACTATGGAAACCCATCTGAGAGTTCTTTACTACTATTCTGGAGGAAGGCACTGGGAGTCCAGAATGCTACGACAGATGGGGTGAGAAGAATGAAGGATCACAGTTTTTCAAACACCCCGACGATAGACACTGACACTATCTCGTCAATTCAAATACTTGAAAGTACCTATAAATCGAGGAGATGTCATATTCGTTACGCAAAGAGTCTTAATGATTAAAGTTTGTTTTCCCACCGCATTAATTCCCCATTTGACGTCTCTTGAGAACAGTTGTGATGGAATTTTGAGGTTTTAGATATAAGAAATAAGGTAAGGAAAACACCGGCGTTCGTAGGTAGTTAAATAAACTTCACGATATGCAAACATGACTTAAAAGAGAGAGAGAGAAGCGATTGACGGCCATTTTGATTTAGTTGGTTAAATTGATGATCTACGACAAGACCACCTTTGATCGGAGATTGAGTAAGCGGCTAGACACTAGTTTCCATTTCTCAGTGCTGGTGGGAGGGCGAAAGAACTGTCATCGAAACCGCAAGAACATTTTTTTTTTAATAATTCTATTAGTAAGCGAGCGCTGAGCTGGATCCTGGTTGCCAGTTCTAGTTGGACGATTGCCGTTCGTCTTGTCGTTGCAAATAAAAGGGGACTGACAGTTCTGTTTAGTGTTCTGCTCTGTGGCACTGAAGGTTTTTTTCAGGATTCTAGATCGAAGTGCAAGTGATGACGTATCTATCTGACTTCAGGATCAGTTTAAAAAGTGTTAAAGAATCTAGTGCAAAAAGGTCGATATTATTATATGAAAGAGTGAGCCTGAAGGTCCGATGTTTTTAACCCTAGAGTAGTAGACTTCCCTGACACACAGATATTAGTAGACCACGTAAAAATGACGTGTGAAACTGAAAAAAAAAATTTTCAACACAAAATGGTCATATATTCTTATTATATTCTGATTATATATTTTCATTCATTCAACAAAAAAACGAACATAAACTCATTCTTCTTAGCATTTCCGTTTATATGTTGAGTATATAAAATAATGTTTTCTAAAAAGAAGCTATAAATACCTGAATTATATCACTTAAATTTTCTTATATCACATCCAAAACTCGATTTTTACTCTGGATAATACATTATACTCGATAAAATAAATGTTTTGAAATGAATATATTATGCTTGAAATATTTTGAAAGAGAAAATGAATAAAAATTTGAGAAAAAAACCAAAAAAAAAACTCTTCTTTTTTTTTGAAAAAATTTGAGATGTGGAGAAAAGGTGTGCTTCATTCTCGAATTTTTCATAACATAAATGTTATAGAAAAACGCTGCAAATTATTTCAAAAAGGTTTATTATTTTCCTGTATAGATCACCCTTCTGTTGGGAGGGATCTCCCTGCCAACCATAGGTACCTACTACCTACTAGGGCATTTTTGAAAATTTCAACCCCAACTACCAACCAAAGGGAAACGAAGGGTTGACGTTTTCAAAAATGCCCTAGTAGGTAGTAGGTACCTATGGTTGGCAGGGAGGGACTCCAAATAATTTTCAACAAATAGTAGACTAAGTATCTTTGACGTGTAGGCGTTATGGAAAACCAAGATCCTGAAGGGTAGAAGTCGAGATGAGGTCTTGACACCACAAAGGTCATTTCACTGCTAGGTACCGATAGCACTGGAGGAGGCCCAGTTAAGAAGGCCGAGAGGGGGGGATTGTAGGGGTCTCATTTCCCCACTCATTACGAAATTTTTACGTAGTCTATTACTCTAGGGTTAAGTAACTACTCTTGGAGGTCAAAGTGAAGAATTTAAGGTCAAGAATGGCTAAAAACATCATTATTGAGAATTATATGAAATAATTACCATTTCAACGTCGCTGTTCTCCTCGAAAATAACGGCTGAGCGGCATTCAGACTATAGTCGAAACCTCAAAGCCATACAGTACAAATCACTTTCACAAAACTTCATGGTTAGTCGAGGAGCTGAGATGCTTCTGGGGTGGAGCCACGACGCTGGTAAGTTTGGGGTCCCAATCCCAAACATAATGCGTAGCGTGCAAAAGAGTAACACTAAGAAGAATGACCAGGAGCCCATAAGAGAAGATTTAACTTCGATAACGAGCCACCACAGGCAACGAACTCGCGACACAGCTCAGTATCAAAAGATAACCCGATCAATAAAATAATGTTACACTAAATACAAGAATTCCCGTTATCAACCAAAGAATTTAGGAATTTATTGTTGTCAGTTAATTGCCGCAGAATTAAGTTTTCTACAACTTCTAGATTGACCAAATCCTGTTTTGAAGGATTCTTACGAGGAAAATGAAAATGCCTGCCAAGTTGGATGGGCGGTAAAGCCTCAAGGAGAATAACAATGACATTTACATTAGTTGGAGTAAAAACGCATATTATTGATCATTACTGCTGATAACTTCCCCAGCACGATGGATTTTCACGAACACGTTTATAATTTTTTAATGTCAACAAACAATAACTCGATAGTGAAGTCGTTCGTTTTGAAATTTTTTCATTTTTTAACATGTACCGAGGGTTTTACTGATCAGATCATGGAGACTAGGCCCAAACTGTCCTCCAAATTTGAGGAAAATCGAGCAATTAGATCACGAGAAATGGGTGTTTACGTAAAATCGCGTTACAAATTCTGTGCTCTCTGTGTTTTAGAAATATGCATCATAGCAACTTTAAGGTGGTGGAAAGTGGTACCTATCTATGGATCTAACCTGATTGCAGGAACATCTGCTCTTAAAGCAGATATGGTCGACCTTGAGCCGCCTTCTCAGGAGAATCATCGAGGAGAGAAAACAGAGCTTTTTTGTGAGTGGTCTCCGTGAAGTAAGCATTGCCACTGATCAGTGTCCCGTTGAGCCCTGCAAAAAATAATCCAGGACGCCAAAATCCTGGGTTCCAGTGGGCCATTGAATGTCTTACCTCTTTCCAAAATGGAAATCGGTTAAAGGAGGACTAAGGCCAAGCCTTATGCTCTCCCCCTCCACTGCAAGCAGCAGAGGAAAAGCTCCTCCGGAGAGGGATTGTTCACACAATCAGCGTCGATGCATAATTGCATCTCCCTGTTACTTCTTACAGGTAGAAGCCGCATGTACTAGCTCATGCTTCCAGACTTAGTGGGTCCGACGCCCGAGTTTTTGGTAATTCGCAAAACTCACATGCCAGGATCCGAGTGCCAGATCAATGTGTTGGCCATGGCCCTCGGAACCCTACCCAGCTCTGCAGAACCCTCACTGCAGCCCGGGTTTTGTCAACAACGACCCCCGCGAATCCGACCTCAATTGGGGGGCAGAGAGGTGGCACTTTGACTTTCGTCAGTGTGCCGGTAGCCTGGGGCTCCCCCCACCCGCGGTGGTACTACCAGCCCGGTTAAGCCCAGTGTGCTGGCACAGCCCGCGCCCCAGAAGCCATGACTGGTCACAGGCCCGGAACAGATAGTCTTAGTAGATAGTCTGATCCTACCGCTTTACAGCCTCCTAGGGTGAGATCCTATCCCGAGCATTACGGGGGCGTGACTGAGGGAGATGGTCCCCAATTTGTCTACAGGTGTGGACACAGTCCTTAAAGGCTCCACCTGATACTGAGCAGGACTTTTAACTAAATCAATACATGTATAGCTTAAAAAATTCTTGTCTGTCTTATCTTTTCCCGTGCAACCCTATGTAGGTAAATTATCAAAAGTAAGATTTGAACTCCCCCTAAGATATACCTATATAGGGGAGACAGACTCGGGGATGAAACCCCGGGTACAAATTGATAACCTCACAGTGATAGAGTAATGGAGAGAATAGAGAAGAAGTCAAACGTTAAAATGAAGCTGGATTCACATGGGACGGAAAGGTTGGAACGATGGAAAGAAGAGAAAACCAGCGGAGGGGTAGGCAGAGTCAGTGGAAGGTTCATGGATGGAATGGACGGATTGATAGCCTTCCTCCTGGAAGCCTCTGAGATGATGACCTCTCTCCAATCTGTAACCTCTGTTGACAGTGTTTTGAATTTGACAGTGTTTTGGTGGTGGTAATGATCATTCCTCGTTGAAATTCATAAATAAAAAATTAAGAAAAGGACTGCGAGAAAATAAACAAACAAATGAGTGCGAGTGTGGAACCTCAGTAAGGCCTCGTCCTACGTGGACGACCAAAGAGTGCGATCGAGCGACCCGCGAGTGTGAGCGACCTCAAGTCGCGCGCGCGCGCCGCTATAGTGTCCACAGTAGGCGTCCAAAAAACGCGTCTAAAATCCTTCCTTACGAGGTTATCTTTGCTTCGTCCTGAGTTGTAAAATCTTTCTCTACTTGTACATTTTTCTACTTGTAGTATGAACGGCATATTTTATTCGAATAATACAGCATTGGTTTATTAATTTACGGCAACTAATTCGTTGAGAAGGACGCTAATTTCGACAATTTTTCAATGAGGGAACCAAGCAGTGAATTTGAATCGTTCAAACACGAATTTCTCCCCTAAATTCGATTGCAAAAATGTTCGATTGTAAAGGGACCAGTTTTTACAGTAAAGATACTAGTATAGAAAAACATCCCAGAAATGAAGCACAGCCGATGTAAAACTTGCGAACCTACCCGCATGCTCAGGCAGCTTTTTCACCAAATCAAAAAAAGTTGGGTTCGACATTTGTGAGAGAGAAAATTTAACGCCGTTTCCTTGAAGAACAACTGACCACATTATCCGATATACCCTTTGTATTCAATTCTATTTATTTTGGTCCACAGCGGGTTTCTTCAATTTTGGATTATATCGAGATCGAATGTCTTGAAACCTATACCAAAACATGTAATTTCAAGATGGGTTACAAATAAAATGTATCTTTCTATTCAACTCCAAATGGTATATTTATTGAATACACATTATTATTTAGATTTCAAATAGGTTGCAAAATTTACTTACAGTAAATTAGCTCAACTTTGTGCCAAAAATTGTGTATCAAATTCCCACCTTCGTATTTCAAAATAGTATTATTTTCTTGTACACCAGAAATGTCTTCCTGTTCACTTTACTCTTTCCACAACGTTTCCCTTTCTTGAATTTCGCTGATAAGAAGCTCGCTATAAATAATTATTACAGCCATTTCCAGGGAAAACATGAGTGGAACACGGACACAAACGAAACAGTAAACTGGAAAATGATAACCTCCCGGCAAATCGCCCGCCTGGGCGCGCGACCAGAAACAAACTAGTTTGAAAATCAAACCCGCGCGTGCGACCTCAACGCGGATCGCGACGTCGGGCGTCGGCACGTTGGACGCTCCGTTCGGTTTACATTGTTTGAAATCAGCTGGTCGCACGCTCACACGCGCTGGTCGCTCGATCGCGCGCTTCGGTCGTCCACGTAGGACATGGCGTAAGGCTAATTGTGGATTGCAACAACCGATTGTTTTTTCCAACAATCGATAGTTTCGATGGTGTTTCGACAAAGAAATAATATTGCTCTTGGAATTTTTAATTTACCCTCATGCTCATCTATTTTTACGAATGCCAGCTGAACAATGTTTCTATAAATTGCTCTCCAGTTAAAGATAAGAAAATAGAGTAGGTAAAGTGAAGAATCTTGCGGAATAAATTGAAATAAGCCTGACTAATGACAGATATTTCAGAATGCATTATATAAAAACATTATTTTTCAAAAAATGTGTTTTTTACATTTTTATCATTTCAAGAGTTGTGCAATTTTCGTTTTAGCCCATTACAAGATAAATCTCTCCCTGAGCAAGTATACTGCTCCAGTCTATCAACTAATCTATTGGCACTTGAATTCATGGCGAAGAAATCAACTTGGATTTTTCTGACATGACGCACATCGTTTCTTGATGGTACCATCTATGGAACAAGTTATTCAGCGGAAGCAACTATCATCATCCATGCTTTAACGTACGTTTTAGAAAACATGAACGATGCTCTTTTCTTTGTACTGGTCGACTCCAAGAGCTACTCGCTAAGCTCCAGCAGCTCACACCCCAAACTAGACTTTCTCCCCTTGAAAGGAAAATTCTTCATCACTACTACCTGGCAAAAGGTAGAGAATTTGGGGTCGAATTTTGTTGGGGGAGCAGGAGGAAATGGGACTGTGGATGCCATCAGACAGACCCACTGATTTGGAAAAGCCAGAGATATCCTAAAATGTTTTCATGATTAAGAGTTTGCATTCAGAAATTGCATGCATTCAGGGTCGGGCTTCCTCACAGTTACAATAGGGAGAGAAATATTTTGTCAGTGAACAGTAATGAGGGGAGACAGCCAGCCAATCACAGTTCTCCAGATATTTTGACGTGGCATTTTAGCCCAGACGAATTAGAGAAAATAGGAGAAATAATTCATAGTAAAGAAATTTCTTCACCAAACTCTTCCTTCATACGTGGTAAATCTTACCTCGAAAGTCCCCTATGGTGGGGGGTGAGCTCGAGGAGGTGGGGTGAATTCTCCTATTTTTTCGAATTTTTTTCGGTTTTTTGCCTATACCTCTAAAAGTAAGCGTTCTAGCGGATTTTTTACTATAACCAGAATTAATACGTAAAATATCCTACAATTTGCATTACTGAGTTGAGTCTCTACGATCACGCCTCCCGCCGCTAGAGCGCGTTGAAAAGTAGGTATCATTTTAAAAAATCAGTAAAACGGTCTTTTTACTACTCTTTACTCTTTTCACTCGGAAATTTTCAGGAATTGTGCGGGTAGGCGTTTAGATGGTCCCCTATGAAAATCATTGCCCCCAGCCTGATCATAGCCACTGCGCATGCGCAAACTTGTATTTCCTTTTTACTGCCACAACTTCTACATTTCCTCCTTTTTTTCCTTTTTTTTTTTTTCTTCTTATTATTCCTTTATAAGATTCATAATAATATTATTGATTGTCCTTTATTATTGTCCCATTTTGATTTCCGTATCCCAAATTACCCCACAAGAAGTCATGATTTATTTTCAGTCCCTTTTTTCCCTTATAACTACCTGCTCCACAACCCCATTTACCGTATGGAGAGATATTATAATTTAATTTCAGCCAGTGACTCAAATCTTGATTTGTCCTTCAATAGTTGTGCATCTTTTAAAAACTATGTTAAAGCCTTCCTCCTAGATTAATTTCCCCACTCACATTACCTTTTCAAGTGTCATTTGATTTTGTTATATTTTGTTTCAATTCCCTATAGGTGTTTCTGTTAATATTTGATTCTTATTATTTGATTATTCTGTTAATAATTTGTTTTGTATATTGGGCTTTCACGCCCGTTCAATGAATAAAATAAAATAAAATAAAATAAAATTTCTCATCTGATTTCGATGAAATTTTCAAGAATTATGCGAGTTGGGGTGGGGATGGTCCCCTATGAAAATCATGGCCTCCTAATTGAAAACACTTACTTACTTAACTCTCTACCTTTTACGCGTCACACCGCTAAAGCGCGTTGAAAAGTAGGTGTCATTTTAAAAAATCAGCAAAAAGATCTTTTCATGGTCTTTTTACTCAGGAATTATTCGTATTAAGCTTGATGAGTAATGCTCTATAGCATTTGGCGGGATTGGTAAACTGACAATTTTCCTTATCACCTATAATTTATTGGGGTTGTATTATTGTGTGGGAGCCAAATTTTGCTTCTTTTCAAAACATTTTCTTTAAGATTAAAAATTTTAAGAAAAAATTATTTTCTGAAAAAAATGGGAAAAACTGTTGATGAAAACTGACCAGTTATGAGAAGGCTGGGGGATTGGCGAGGCACTGGGGGTGGTGGGTGGCAAAGTTGCTCCTTCAGACCAGTTCCAAACAGATTAGACTAACTCGCAACGAGGAAGGAACGTCAACTGACAATCGATGATAGGGTTTTCTCACATGCAAAGTAGGTTGCGCTGCTTTGTTTACACCACAGTCATTCTCGATGCGTATTTTGCTCAAAATTGGAAAATTTGACAATCTGAGACACAAAAATTGAGGTACGCTTGCTTCAGTTGACATTTTTATTCATACAATTGCGAAAAATTGGGTAGAATATGTAAACTTGAACAAAACAATAAAACCTCAGAAAGTCTCTCCAAACAATCTCTCAGAAAGTCCAATGTCCAAACACTGTTAGGTACTCAGCGCACGCCTTACTCAATGACGCCTGAAGCAAAACTGAATAGCTTTAAGTCGCTCACAAAGTAGCAACTCATATGCAATCTAGGGGGTGGGATCCTAAACAAAAAATAAAGAGGGGAGGGGGGGGGGTTGGTGAATTTTCGGAACTTTGGCCAAAGGGCAAGCGTTTTCTTCCGAGAGTGGTCTTAACACTGCAGGCGCGACCGACGCAAGGTTGTTATCCATCGATCAAAAGTACAAAGCCTTGTTTGACTTTTTCAGTGAAATTAATGTTCAGAAATGAACCAAGGACCAAGATGCAAGGGTCAATTCTTGGCCCTTGCCTCTTTACGCCTCATCAATGACCTGCCTTATCTGTTTGGTAACCATCCTCTCAGTGGCGTCATCAAGGGAAGAATTGGATATCAGCCAGGAGGAGGCTTCAGTTTTGATCAGCCAACGGTGTACAGCAAACGCGCTACTTCTAAATAACGGAGAAACTCAGCAGTTTGCATTCTCCCTCAATGGCAGGATGGATCACTCGGCAAACTTCCTTGGCATAGTGATTGATAGTCGTCTATCCTGGTCAGAACATGTGGAGGCCCTTTTACCCAAGCTTGCTTCTTCATTTTTCATGCTGTTCCGACTGCGTAGCACAGACCTTACAACTCGCTCTGATCTGTATATTTTGCATACGTTGAGAGCCGTATCAGTTATGGTATTCTTCTGTGGGGAGGATTGTCGATACTGAGGCCATATTTAAGTTGCAGAAGAGGATATTGCGCGCAATATTTGGTCTCCATTCTAGCGAGTCATGCCGCTCCTACTTTAAAAAGCTTGGGGCATTAACCGTTTACGGCCTTTTTGTATGGCAAGCACTGCTTCACGTAAGGGAGAACTTGAATTTATTTGTGACGGGGAATGATGTTCATAGTTATGGAACTCGATCCGGGCCTAATATTTGCCCCCCTTTTGTGAGACTGACGAAATCCTTGACTTGCAACCCTGAACAGTTCGGAACCAGGTTTTTTAATGCTCTTCCTCACGATGTTAGGCAGCTCTCTTCAGTGGCATTCTGACGGCGAGTGAACAGGCTCTTGATCGATGGAGAAATCTTTAATATTAATGATTATTTTACTCTATTTTAATGCCTTATTTCTTTATCACTGTTGTTATTTGTTGTATCTATAAATTGTTATGTGTTACTAGATTGGTAGTATATTTATTTATGCATCATATATTCATTCAGACGTTGTCATACCTATTCTTAGGTTCCTACAATAAAAACTTTGATTGATTGATTGATTGAAGAGATTGACGTTGAGTTAATTAATGCCAATCAATATCAAATTTTAGTAAACATTCTGTCCTGTTTGATGATATGATGTTGATATGATGATTAGTTTTTATACTTCCTCAATTGTTTTCCTCCTTCTTCTGTAACCTGAGAGTATGCGCGTTTACACAATTTCTATTTCTGTCTGTCTGACCTTATTCAGCCCTGATGAAGATAGTATGTCCTCAAAAACTCGTTTTCCTGTTTTTACCCCATTCCTATTCCAGTCGGATCATGAGATATTATTCGCGGATATGCAAATGGGGTTTAAGTGGTCAAAAGCAGCGCTTAACCTCAGTAGGAATATACTATAAATTGATTTTTATCGGATTTTGGGCACTGTGAGCGACTACTTCACGAGTTTATTATTACAAGTTGACGAAGAATCCAAAGTTTACTTACATTGGAATGCAATCCTCCGAGTCCCTCATAGCGAGCACGACGTCGGAAAAAGGACCACATCCTCATCGGCAACAGTGAACTGAACCAACCATCCGATCAGAATCTACTAATTCGGTGTAACGCGCAAAAATATTCATTTCTAATATAGAGAAGCGGTTGATTCATGTTCAGATGTAGGTGCTATCATAGTTGTATCACGCAATCGTATATCAACCCCCAACCAGACAGAAGTCGACTGATAAGGTTGATAGAACTAACAAAGAAACCTCAGTGCTCGCATTCATCTTTATAAAGAGAAACAGATGTCAGTACGAATCATAAACTCAGTGGGGCAACTCTTCGCCAGAATCTAATGAAGATGTGGGAAACGGTAAATTCTACCTACCAATTTGAAGTAGGCAATATCGATACCTTAAAGCACAAAGGAGCTATGTCCAGAAACAGAGTTTTGAGAAAAACGCAAAAGAAATTATCACCAATGCACAATTCCTAACATAATGGCTTATCACTCTAAACTCCCTAATTTCTTCAATTAATTTTCAATCTATAATCGTCAAGAAGATCAATAATAGTTTCGTTGAATTGAGTTTTTCTGAAATTAAAGAAAAAATAGAAAATGTGGAAGATGGATGGACATAGCTCCTTTGTGCTATGTATCCTCCTTTGGGAAATGTGCTCCTTTGTGTGTTAAGGTATCGATATGCACGTACATGAGGGGTATTCATGGTCTGATTCGATCTTCGAATCGTCGAAAATCGAATTGTGCGTAGCGCTCCTTGCGGCATCAGACGATAACAAAGTCAGTGTCAAAAGCACCGCATGTTCATTTATTTCATTTTAGTTTAAAAATCAGAATACCCCAGAGGTTCCTAATAAAATTCTATTGCAAAGTTCCTAGTACAAGAACGAAAAAATCTACAGCTAGAATTGAAAAATATTGTTTAGTAATGCATGCATTCCAGGGGACGTCCCGTTGGATAAGCATTAGATCAGTTTAACCAGCTGGTAAGCGATAAAACTGTTTCATTCGAAGTAATTCATTTATTACTTTAGGCAAGAAATAGTGATCCCCCCCCCTCCACCAATGTCTCCAGAGTCTGGCACCAAAGCGGAAATACGTCGTAACAGCTTAGGTACAATTAGTAAGCAGATTTTCGGATTCTACGTACCTTGAAACGTAAACCATCAAATTTTGAGCGAAGGTTAAAAAAATGTTTCTTGGACAATTCCAAAGGTTCATTATTGATAATAATAAACCAAAAATCGGATATTTTATTAATATTATTCCCCCACTCGCCCCCTTCCCATGCGAATTTCGATACTCTGGTGAAATAGTGAGCAATTTGAAAGATTACAGAGTCGAACACGCAAATCGGTTGGAAATTGAGGCCTGGACAGAACTTTACAAGATTATGCCCGCAAACGCACGTTTTTAAGCTTTAACCCCCCCCCCCCCCTTTAAAAGGTAAAATTCGAAATTCCGGCGAAGTAGTGCACAACTAGATAGGTAGGTACCAACATATAACTAACTTTCAACATTTAAAATGCTGACACCTGGAAAAAGTTTATTCGATCACGCGAAGGTAAATAACAGGTCTGTTCATAGAGGCAGTCCTGAACGGTTCGGAGGGGTTTGTAGGAGCCGGGAGGAGTTTGGAGGGGTTCATTCGCCTCTAACCCCTCCCCTATTCAGCTCCGGTTTGGTTCCGAACTGGTTCCGGACTGCCTCTCCGAACAGACTCTAAATCAGAGCACTCTATTGGACGTACGAGAAACTACTTTTACCAATAGCGTGCCTAGCGGGAGTTGCCACCTCCTCTACGGATACCGCTTAGTCTTAACCTATTATAGGTAATTATTTTTCGATGAATAAAATATTTCTTTAATTTCAGCTGAGGTATAGGTAAAACGCAGGCTCATGAGGCTATCATCCATAGATGACATGGCAGACTGAAGCAATTAGCAAATTAGGTTTCCCCTGTTTTTGTTTGATAACTTTCCTCTTAGATAACACAATTTCGTCATACCAACGGGCAACACTGGGAGGAGACTGCGATCCGAACAGCCAATCAGCAAGCATTCCCACTTCACCTTGAGGAGGTCCGTTATCCCAGTTATTTTTTTAACTCATAAATTTTGATTGTCTCCGAAAAATAACAGGAGACTTATTTTCCGAAATCAACCCAATTTTCATCTATCCCACACCGTTAACAATGGGGTATTTCGGTGGGTCGGAAATTCAGGTTTTTGACCTCAAATTTGGATTCAGCACCCTTGAAAACCTTTGTACTACAACTTTAAGCCCAATGATACTTGAAAATGTGGTAGAAAAATTAATTAAAGAGATCACACGTTTGAAAAAGGCGGGCCACTATAAATGCACACACACTAGGCAAGGACTACGCCGTGTGTGTGTGAGTAGTATTTTGTAGTATCCAAGAGGTCCTCCAAGGGTTCTGTGCATGGATACTTTTTTCAAAGACAGTTGGCTAGCTACGTCACGATTGGCTAGCTACGTCACACCATTCAAATCTTCAACTTTCCTTAGCTTCTCTGATTTTTTAAAAAATTTTCTCGACAAACAGACCCGATTACTGTTATTCCTGAGCCATATTCTTTTGAAAAAAAATAAAAAAAATTGACTGAAATACCCCATTCAGGAAAAATGCAAACAGAATTCGCTGAAATTCCTCATTGCAAATATTGTGCACCGCCATAAACAAGCCCTCTCACCAGTAGAGGAGACAGACCCTAAATACACACTCAGAATGGGGAATTTGCCTCAATTTTAGATTCTGGAATTTCAAGTCAAATCCTATAATAGGGCCCTAGAATAACGTTTAACACTAGGAATAACCAAGGGGAAAAAATTACCGTAGGAGGAAATGCCTAAACAAGTGAAGCCTCTGTTACAAAACACCGCGAAAATCGAGGAATATTGTTGACGTCAAACAAAAAAAAAACCACGCGAAAACAACTCCTACAACAGACAGAGTTCTATCTAGCACCGCCACACAAAACGATCCAGTGAAATGGCTACTCGAATAATGTGATTCAAATCTTGAAACTAAATAAGAGAAGATGAAGACTAATAATGCTCGATAAACAAGTAGGTAGAATCGTATTGTAAAAAAGTGAGTAATATTGTTTCTTTTGGTCACTTTTGTGTCTGGGTTCTTCCTGCCAGTTCGCGGCGCACTCTTGTGCGCACTACTTGTAAGCTAAAAGTTCGTGTATGTTCCGCTCCTGTGGTAAGCGCCACAGAACCTCCTTTGAAGTCAGATTGGTAGAATATCCGTTACGTTTCAAACATGGCTGCCTCTTACACATTGCCACCACATTTAAAATTTCCATCTTCCTTAAATTCTCTAAATTTTTTGGATGCGTTTTCGAGCAGCTCACCATGGTTTTATTCCATAAAAATAAACCCTCATTCGAAAAAAAAAAAATTGTGAGGCAAATTCCCCATTCAGAACAGACAGAATTCTTTCTAGTATGTGACAGACCAGTTGTAGCATGTAGCTATGGACCAATGTGGGGGGTGGACGGTTAAAAAACCGTCGAACCAACATGGCAATACCAAAAATAGGTATAAATTATACTATGGGCCCGAACCTTCTTCCTCCTTTTTACAAGACCAAGTTGGACGGTGGTCATATCTAACAAACATCCCCTCTCCGCCTCACAATTTCGTGTCCTTCAGAGGCAGACGCATTACTGGGAAAGTACTTGATGTGATGAGATTAGGTTTCACGTTTCCAATTCAAGAGTATCAGCACTAGGCATACTTAGTCGTGGCAAGCTAACTAACGTGAACTATTTTCACGACAAATCATTTCACAAATTATATTGTACTGGTGTGTAGTTTACCGTTTCTGCTGTGTTTGAGCCATAGATAATTCGTCCTTTCCTCCCAGGCTTTCTTTCGGTGATGAGAGGTTCAGTCTCCTCGGAACTATCCATCTCAAGGGCTGCTACAGGGAGATGCCAAGTGGCTGCCAACGACTAATTTCATCTAATACGGAAAAGAACAACAATTGTACATTAGTAAGCAGCAGTAGCTGGTTACGTCATGAGGGAAGTGATTCATGTTGTCGACAAAAGATTTTGCGACGGAAACTACTTATCAACACGCAGTTATTTTCGACATACCTGTCTGTGTACGCAGTACGTTGAAGTCTCGCAAATTGAATTTGAAGAGTTACGTAACACTGGAGAACTCGACCTACCTACCGACGGTTAGAAACAAACCAGGTAAAGAAAAAAAACAACTTGACTTGACATCTCGGGAAATGGTGCAAAAAATACTGTGAACAAAAAAGTTTGTTATCAACTTGCATAAAATGCTGTTATCATTGAAGAATAAAATGCTGTGGAGGAATAAAGTCCGGCCATTTAATGACAAACAAACATCACCACCATCGGCTTATCAGTTTTCCACTGGTTATCAACACCAATCAGCTGACTTATGTTGTTGCTCTCTGGGTTGGGGTTCGCGTTTACGTTTTACGTTAAAGTTTCTCACGATGTCTTAATTGTTGGTTTATCAGATACTTAGGTGAGTATTTTTGTTAAGATACTGAATAGGTATTCTACTTGGTATGCTAGCGTCTTTAGGTATTTCACTGAGGGTTCCTTGACCTATGTATAAATGCTGGCTAATTATTTTTACTAAATTATGTATTATACAATGATTTTGTGGGTACTAAATAAGTTGTTTTAAAACTGTATTTTACTTAACTAAAATCTTAGTAATAAACAATGATAGTTTATTTTTGTAACAACTATTACGTAAGAAGTCGACACCAATAGTGACACCAATTACCCACACTGGAACTGGATGATCCCAACTGATCAAAAATACAAGTAGGGAAGTAAAAAGAAGGTGAAGAAGTTTCCTACTGTTCTTGAAGTTCCTTAACTCCTAAGTTTAGGAAAGTTGTTACCTTTTTTAATCCATTAGCCTACCTTGTCGACCCCTGAGAGCGCCCTTTGCCAATCTGACGTTGAAATCCAATTTCTACAACTAAAACGTTTTAAAACCTCTTAACAAAATTACGTCGTAGTTATTTTTTCATTGCAGAAGAAAATGGGTTAATGAAATAACTGTAGGTATCCACCGAATCTAGTAATTATTGCCTGAAATTTCATTATTTGAATGTTTGGGTAATTAATTTATTCATTTTTATTTTCTCTATATTTTCTGGAAGCTTTTTGTAGAATTCAAATTGGTCTCTAGAAAATTATAATTAACCCTGCAGTGGTAGGGACCTCTACTAGGCGTGTTAATACCTCTTGCGAGTGATGAAGATGCCTGTATGTCGATTCCCTCAGGTGGTGGCCTCTGAGATTGTACGGGCGGGCCTGTTTTGGTTTCGTGAGCTGAAAGGATTGAGCGTACAGCATGATGTCCCATTTTGTTGAGGCTTCGAAGATTGCAATGAGTGGAGGATGCAATTAGAAAGGTTACAGGAGAAAGTGATGTATGGAAACGGCAAAAACAAGGGCTCTTGCTTCGTCGAACCGATTTTATAGGTTTTTGGACCTTAACGTGCGGTGTATCGACCTGACGGTGGATGCTCAGAGGGCGTCAATGTTTGTCCTACGTTGGTTTTGCAAAGTTCGTGCAGACGTGCTGGATCTCAATTGCCGGCCTCACGCTCCTGGTGACAGCCACAATGTAGTTTGCTCTCTTTGTGATACAGGTGATCCCGAAGACCTTGAGCGTTTTTTGGCTACGTGCCCGGTTCTTGCGAGATTTCGAATGAATGCCTTTGGAGTAGCAAGTCTGTCTCGCAAATCGCTATTGCGCATCCCGAATGGAGCAAATTGGACCCAACTTGCGAAGTATTGCCAGTCAGCATGGGCCTTTAGAGTTGAATTGATTAGAGAATTTAGTTGGGACAACGTGTCTTAATTTATAAGGAAAGTTGTGTTTATAGTATATAAATGAATAAATATAACTAATAAATGTATTATTAAACATTTTTAAACCAATTATTATACGTACATGAACGATACTCTGACAGACGGGCATAGCCCATTGTCAAAACTCATGTACCTAAGTCGTTTTTTTGTCTGTAAATATTCTTGAAATAATTTTCTAATAAATACATGTTTTCTCTCTGTCTCCACTAGGCGTGTTGAGGTAGGGCTACGTAAGCCTGACGTAAAGGGTTCCAACTATGAACGGATTACCATTGGAAGGCTTTGGAATAGGATGAAGTGAATAATGAAAGTCGGGGACAACTACCTTTGGGAGGATTAGAATGAGGAACCACTTGAATCATGCCGAAAGAAAATTAGTGGAGAGAGGGTTTTCCCTGACAACACGTAAGGCTTACGTGCCCCACCACTGCAGGGTTAATCTCTAGAAAAATACTGTTGCTGTTTTAAAAACTTTTTATTGATTTAAGATCGAAAGTTATCGGGTATGGATTGTTTGCTATAAGGTCATAATTATGAACATGGGGGACGTCATTTCGTCATTATTTGCACGAGCTACGAATTTTTGTCGACCATTTTTAAATATTTATCGCTAAATAGAAAGATCTGGTCTGTACTGTAGACTCGAGTTGAATTCATGAATTCCCATTGTTATTTATGATGGAGTAAAATGTCAGTTATGTAGCCCTGCATTTTCATGACAAGATGCACCGCAAAAAAGAGTAGAAGTTGGTTTATTTAGTGGTACCTACTTGATATTCAATTTACAAATGGAATGAACTATCTTTTTTCTTGTTTAAACAGTTGGCGAGACATCAGAATTTCCGAATCTTGAGGAATCCTCTCAGAGGAAGAAATGTCGCAACAAATTGCCAACGACGTTTATGGAGTCCTGAGGGGCCTCAGCAAGGTTACCTCTGAAAGTTTCAAAGTCAAAGAAAAATACGCCAAAAAGGTTTGGGCCAATTCCAGCATCAAAACTCTAGCTGAAGACGCCTCTTCAGGGATTTCCAAGTCGTTATTCAACTCTCCTGCTGCCAGGGACCATGGCTCCAATACTGTAAGAATTGTGAAGATTAAAGTAAATGTACATAGTGCGCATCACATTAGGTGGAATTTATAGGAAATTTCATCAGAACAATTTCAAAAAGTTCTAAGATCTTTGGCATTTGACTGCATCAGCGTTCTTTATTAAACTATCAATAGAGAGTTTTTGCACGCCACTACTGGGGCCCATGGAACCTCTTCACAAAGCTCGGAGTTCGTGAATTTGCCTCCCACCAACAACAGCGGGCGCCGATGAAAGGGTTCCCCAGACAGTCACCCGTTTCAAGAGTCCCCCAGGCAAGAGCGCCCCCCCCCCCCCCCCCTGGTCCATAGGTATCCAGGGCTCATACTTCAACTGGGTAGCATCCTTGGTTGCTCGCGCTAGTCTCCTTTTAACCATTTAGGGACTGATTTACAGGATGCACGTTGGCCACCCATGCCTCTTAAAATTGCAGCGCCGACCCCCCTGGCCTGAATTATTTCGCCAAAATCGGCGGGTGCGCTGCGCTCGCAGTTTTTCTTATATTTCTCAGCTCACCTTTATCAAAATTCTTTTGAATTCTTACACAAATTTTTTTATATATTTATTGACGTTATGACAAGTCAACATTGAAATATAAACAGGCATATAGTTAACAGGTTTATAGGTAACAGAAACCAAAAAATAATATGTAAAAAACGTTCTACTTACTCTTCTTCCTCATCACTAAGACCATCCGTAATAATTTCGTGAATCTCATCATCGTCATAAACACGTTTTTCGGACATTGCACAACGATACATCAATCAAAACTGTGCGTCAACTAAAATCTACAGGTGACACACGTTTGAAAGGGGGCTGAAGAGGTAAGGGGGTGAAGAGAGGGTTGGATAAGAGGTACAACGGTTACAGAACAATTCAGAATAGTGGTAGTAACAACAAAAATCCAATAGATAGCAGGAGAGGTGAGAAAGAGACACATTCTTGTAGAAAAAACAGACGACGGATATATACGTTGCTGGGCCTCCTGAGCAGATTGGGGCTGACGGATATATACGGCGCTAGTCCCTAAAGGGTTAATGGGCCCATAAAACTAAATAAAAAAATTATTGGGCAGCAAAAACTCTCTACTTTATTCATAGTGTATCATGGTAATAAATTCACCGTACTAAGGAAGTATTAATTCACCGATTTGAACTTATTTTAGCTTGAAAGGATGTCTGTGGAAGCATTGCAGAGAACCAACATGGTTTTTGAAGGAGTGAAAGCAATAACTAGTTTCATACAAGGTAAGTTGCATAATCTATTCCATAAGTTCAAAACCCCACAAGTAGATCACTTGTTCTTGATTGATCTGAGCTCCATTTACCTAAACTGTAAAGGCAAGGCCTCGGTATACCTGGAGCAATAAGCACAACCCCCACAGCAGCTCTTCTTCATTTTGGTTCAGAAGACAGCCCCTGGACGTTACATAAGAGGGAAGTACTGGACCAAGTCCACACCTATCCAGTGACCTGTCAGTTTCGGACATTATGTTGGAAAGGATGAACTTTGAACTACTCTTTGAGTTGTCATTAATGATCGGTGAAATGCTGGCTATGAATCAAAAGTCCAAATTTCACTCCAGCTGGCCCTTCGGGAGGCTTCTAGTAATTATCGAACAGAAACCCATAACATTGAATTGTGTCGCCAAGAAATGACTCGAAGGTGCGAAAATCTACAAACTGTCCAATAACCAGGCAACCTTAAGGCCATTATAGCCTACACGATAAACTCAAGGAGCTGACGTAGCCGAGAAGCTGAAGTTCTGATAGTAGTAGCTGTGAACAGAGACTGATTGGCCTGTTGTCAGGGCACCTTCTAGCCCGCCGATATGGTAGTGTGTTTCAGGTCAAAGGCATGACTGGGATTCTGTTGGTTTTATTAATCAAGTTTGAACTACAAATCGTACACGTGAATACTGTCTCGTTGCAGGTCAAGGAAACCAAAGCCAACCATCTTCCTATGGGTTAGAAGACCTTCCACCTGAGTTCACCTTACCAAACGATGAACTTTCAACTTACTCCGATTTGCATGCATCAACGAAAAATAACACCGCAGGAATTGAGTCAACGAGCTTGGACTATCAACAAGCTTCTCGCCATCCTTCAATGTCTGAACCATTGAAGTTGACTCCGTTGGATACTTCTGATTCTTTCAAGATTGCGGCTGTTGGAGCACCTGCATCATTGAATGCTGCAGTATTGAAGCCCGAACGAGACGAAGTGCTGCAGCCAACTCTCCTAGAAGCTATTATCGGGCCAATATCTACGGCAGAAACGCCAAAACCTCTAGGAGCCAAACAGTCTATTCCTAAGGTATTTAACTAAACATTTTAAACTGGATCTTCATCATCGAAGTATTGTGGTTCTAGAAGGTCTACCAATTGCAATACCTGACTCATCTAGGGTTGGCTCTTTCAAAGACTTAGCGCACTCAATCAAAACTCGCTTTGTATCCTTCCAAAAATTCTCCAAGGTTTACCACAATCAGATATGATCATTACCAATGAAGAATTTCACCGAATTCTGTTTGCATTTTTCCTGAATAGCTAATGGTGTGGGATAGATGAAAATCAGGCTGATTTCGGAAAATAAGTCTCCTGTTATTTTTGGGAGACAAATCAAAATTTTTTATTTCAAAACTAACCGGGAAAATGGACGTGAAGCGGGAACACTCGCTGATTGGGCTGTTTGGATCGCCGTCTCCTCCCAGTGTTGCCCATTGGGACGACGAAATCGTGTTTTCTAAGAGAAAAGTTATCAAACAAAAACAGGGGAAACCTAATTTTCCCCATCTTGCTTTTTCTATTTTTTAACATGTTTAATGTTTTAGGGCTGGGGGTCATTCTGTGAATTCCGACACGCAAATCTGCAACGTTTTTTTTTCTTAGTTACCACGGACCGATTTCTTAGTTACCACGTTATATCGGCTCCATTTGGGGTCTAGTTGTACCAAGATGGTCACTGATCAGCTGAGTGAGCTCCAATTCCATTTTCTCTCCTGTTGAACGCAGGAAGCTGAAATTTGAGAAGCAGGGTCAATGGAGAATGCTGAAGGCGCCTGAGTGGTCACTGATCAGCTGAGTGATCGGCAATCTAATTTCTCCCTTGCGAGGGAAAAACATTAAACATGATTTAATGTTTTTCCCTCGCAAGGGAGAAATTGAACAGATTTGTTAAAAAGGTTTTTTTCTTCAGTTTTTCGATTTCGAACTTTGCTGTTTCGTGAAATTTTGCATCTGGGGACTATAGATTTCTCGATCTCAGCGCTTCAAGCGGCCATAAATGAACTATTCCAGGATGACGTCATTTTCCCGGTTTTTTTAAACATTCGTATTTTCTACACTGTTTTGTTTATTCGTAAATTAGGAAGTTCGGGCTGAAAGTTTGCCTTAATGGGTTTTTCGGGGTGCTGAATCCGATTTTGGGTCCAAAAATAGGAAATTCCGACATGGTGAAATTCCTCAGAAATCAAAATTGGCCCCATAAAAGCCGAAATATTTGGTATCCATTTTAACCAGATTCTGATCAATTGTTTCCCCGTTTCAGTACGCATATCGTTTGAATGGCTTGTCTGGTCAGCTTTGTTTATTTTATTTATTTATTTTTTTTTTTCACTTGTTCCCAACTAAATACTTGTACTCAACGTTGTAAGTACTTAACTGTCTAAACAACCAAGAAGGCTGAAAAATGATGTTATTACAGCTAGGTCCAACAGCAAAGGCTCGGAAAGTGCCTTCCACGAGAATCGGAAGAATGATTTCATTCGGTGGACTCTTCGCAGGGCTTGGAGTGGGTACTGTAGCTGAAGTTACCAGAAGAACGTTGGGAGTCAACGAAAGTATAACTGACAACCCTTTTCTCACTGCGGCTAATGTGGAAAGGATCGTCAGCACGATGTGCAAAGTTCGAGGTAAGTGCTTCCCTACCTCATCTACACGTTTCTATAGAAGAACTAAGTAGAGCGGTAGTTATGCCGTCAAATTGGGGATGACAAAACAAATCGTCACATTAATATCATCAGGTAAATAATCTAAATAATATAGATACTGTCTGTAGAATCCATGATCCATGTAGGAAGTATTAGTCTCCATAGACAGCTTTTTTCGATATGTTGACTCAGATTAAAACAAAGTGTTCATTCGTTTTCAATGCGTGCTTATTTCAATCACAAGTTTACTACGATTTGGCGACGAGGATGGGATGTAGAGAAAACAATGTGGCGAGCGAGCCATCTAAGCACACTCTCCTATGATATGCCTGAATAGATGCTGGGGAAATTATGTAAAATTTAAATTTCCAATTTACACTCTATCAATCATAGGCGCTGGTTAATGACATTTTTCGAAGGACCTTGAATGAGTTTTGCGAGAATTTTATATAAAACAAAAAGTACGAGCGAAGTAATGATGTAATTTTTGAAACTAAATAAATTAAGCTGGTACAAAATTAAAGAAAGATCTGGCAAATCAAATTTTGCAAATAATTATAGAATGAGCTCTACGTTGGGGCCCTGCAGGTGACGATGACAATGGATGACGATGAAATGGCGAAATAGATGATAGGTATTTGGAGATACCTTACCGGAAATGGTAGAATGAGGTGATGCCTGCTAATAAGATTGATGGCCCACGACCCAATCAGGTGGCTTCCGAACACGGGGCTTTGGTGTTCTCCAGGTAGCACGGGTTAGCTGATGATGGGTGATAATGGTGTAGGGCCTACACTGTAGCAGGGGCGTTGGGTGACCTCTGAAAGTGGTGGGGCACCAAACCAGAAAATACACGACTTGACCCTAGGATCACACATACCTACATACTTTTGCGTCAAACAGAGGACCCAGGGGGGAACCATCACATCTCAACTTCATTCCAGTTAATGATGAAAAAAAAAATCATTTCTGGGACTCGAAAAGATAAAAATGTTAATTTGTTACTAAAATATTAAATATTCAATTTTTTTTTCAAACGAAAAGCACATAATTTCTTAATCATAAAGACGAGATCATAAAAAAAAGTGTCTTAACAAATTCTACATATTAGTTGAAATGTCTTTAATGCTTTTCGAGGACCATATTCCCTTTGATGACTTTTAATTGTCTTTTGCAACGCCTACGTAGCATATTTATATGAAAAGTTGTGGAACTGAAGATCACCAGGCTGCCTATTCTATTTCCCCATACCGAAATGTTGAACAGAAACGAAAAAATACGATAAGTAGGTAAGTCTAATCAGTGGTCAACTCCATCAGATCGTATTACAACAAACACCAAGACGACTTGAAATGCAGGGAAAATGGAATGGAAAACCGAAAATGATAAGAGGACCAGGAACGTAAACTGTCATTGTTTCAAGACACTTTAGGGAACACAGTAGGTAAAGAGCTCCAGAGAGACTAGTCATTTCGGAGAAAAACCCCTGAAGATAACAACTTCAACAATATTTTAAAACTTCGTTTCAACTTACAATAGTTTTAACTTACTTTCGTGCCTATGTGACAAAATCTCTGTGTAGCAAACGCCATCCACAACAATGATAGCACTCCAAAAATCATAATTTTGCTGTCAATCAGCAAAATTGTATCATGTCAAGATGTTACAACACGTTGGCATGACGACTCCGGGGTCTAGTAGGGTCTAGCCCCAGATCTTGGGAATTCAGGAGTGGAGAATCGATTGTTTGATACAAATCGATTGTTGGATACCTATCGATTCCATCTTACATCTTCTTCTCTCTCGTAGCAGGCCATGGAGACAGCCTTGGGCATGGACCTAGTAGTAGGCATTGAAGCTAGCTCCATGGCCTCGGGTTTTACCATGGATATTTGACATGATAACTGCATGTCAGTGTAGAATTATTTTTTACTTGTAAAAGCTCCATGCTTCCATGGATCATGAGTGAGTTTTGAGGAAAAAACTTTCTGCTAGGGATTTTTTTCTACTTTGTGGAGAACACTTTTTGAAGGGAGTTTTTTCAACTTTGGGGTAAAAATCTAGGTTACAATGAGAGAAATTTTGCCGGGGCTAGACCCAAAGTGGCCTTATGGACGCCACGCCCCTGCACTGTAGGCAATTTGATGAAGGTGAGATGCTGATGATTGATGAAAAGAGGGCACGTGCGCAAAACCGAGAAAGCAATAAGCGGCGTTGTGTTGCTTTCAGGAGCAGGAGATCAAGATGACTGTCGTCGGCAGCGACAATTGACGGACTCTTGAGGGGTGGGGGGAAGGGTCCTGGATCAGGATGACCAATCCAATTCTTATCTTTATATTCCTTCCTACCTAGGTCGCCCAATTTATTTATGGATCCCTAGTTAGAACAGTTGGACATGAAATTTTATTCCCTACTATTGCATTGAATCAATACCTGGCCAACTGGATGTCCTTGGGCATGATGGTAACTCTCTTGGCGTGGATAACGCACAAGTTTGTGTCTTTAAAAAGGCTGACGAGGTAAGCTTCGCTAGCCTCCTGGAGAGCCATGAAGGCAGAGAACTGGAACCTGAGGTCATTCTTAAAGTTCTGGACCTTTTTCGCTGATGAGACGCTGGAACGGCAGCTTGCGGATGAGGAGTTCAGTGCTCTTTTGGTAACATTGGATCTCACAAAGAGCGACAGTTCCGGGATGGTACCTGTGGGGTTTCTTCACTCTGCTGGTAGCAGGCGAGCTCTTCCTCGTGGATTTGGTAGCCAGCTGCTTCCTGTGAGCTTTTCCACCAGACGACTTCCTGGCTGTTTGCTTGGTTCTGGCCATCTTACTTTTCTCTTCACAATCAGGCAAATGAAATCAATACATCAATAAACAAATGAAATCAATACACTTTTTTGATATATATGAAATATTGACCCATTTTTGCCACCCTGACAAAAACCACCCGTGAAAATTTTTTTGCCACCCTGATGGGCCTTCCAAAAAACCAGGCATTGAAATGTTGAAGCCAAAATTTGTTTCTACTGGGTGTTCCAAAAGTAGGGCCGAATTTCAAGTGAGCACTACTGTTTCCTGTGAAGGTTGGTAGCTATGGATTTATCAATTTTTTTCCATCATTTCAAATTGTGTAATCAACCTTTGCTTAGTTTTGTGTTTTTTTAATGAGATTTTATAGATATTGCCCTACTCTATAGAACATAGAATTTCAGTGTTGAAAACTGTTTAGGGTAATGTCACACGAGCGCTGTCAGGTATTCCGCTTAAAACAGCGGACCTGCATGAGCTGTCAGACGTTTGCTTTTCTCCATGTATGGGCCTTCCTCACTCCGCCTAAGCCTTGTGTCCGGAATTTTGATTAGAAAAGAACTAATTAGCAGAGAAGTCTCAAAATTAGGTTCTAGCAACGACACAGGAGTCAGTAGGAGCGTCAATTCAGTTTTGTGCTGCACCAGGAGTCAGTACACCATCTCCCTCTTGGGATTCAGTAAAGCCCACACCAGTTTTGGAGAAGCCGGGAGTTGTACAAGCTATTTGGGTACTCTTGCAGATTTCATAATTTTGAACTCCATTCTTTCAGGCGCTGCGTTGAAAATTGGACAACTGCTGAGTATCCAAGACAGTGAAGTCATTCCTCCTGCATTACAGGCAGCTTTTGAGAGAGTGCGCCAGTCGGCCGATTTCATGCCAACTTTTCAAGTAGAGGTGAGTCGAAGCAATCAACGTAGTATCTGATCTAAATTACGTACTTCCTTGACGCCTTCATCTAGTACTAGCACTAGTACAGCTTGGAGCTTCCCTACATCTGAAGCTTATGTGACAACAACAAAATACCTGGTCTCCAGCGATCAACTCAGAGCTGGTCTTGATGGACTGACAATGCCAGTTGAAGGAAAATATACACATCACCAGGACACTATTGTGCCATCAAGCTTTTGGTGGGGTGCTATGAAGAAGTCGCTGAAGACGTGACACAAATGTAGCGTGCCTACTTTGACTGCAAATAAAAACAACTGTTAAGGATTACTACTTCAATCCTACGAGTGAAGCTGCGTTACCACCGACCTTGACCTTTCCAGACTTGTGGTACACAGGTTAAACATAGAAAAACTGAAAAAAGTTCACACATGTGATTATTGACAAGTTGGTTCTTCATGGTAATGTTGTTTCATTAAAAATTAACTTCCCTCAACTGGGGATCAATCTCCAATCTATCTGACTAAACCACAAAAACCCGAGTCGGGCTCGCTAACACTGAGCCAGGAAGTGAATGGACAGAAATGCGAAGAGGTAGCTGATCACAACAGCAAGACTCAAACAAACTCAAGACTTGATGATGTAAGACACAACAGAAAATGATCAAAAAATGGCCTCGAGTTACTGCTTAGAGCCTTTGACTAAAATTTAAGAAACGATTAACATGCGTCAGCCACTCTTTTCAGTAGAGCAGTATTGAGGTGGACCCCCGCGTGACACTCCCCGTCACCCTCAAATTCAAATCCAAAAGTTTTCTATTTTCAAATCCTAAAAATAGGCAGTACAAACGTCAAGTACAATTACGAATTACAAATTCAATAAGGGCAGTGCAGTTCACAAGTGGGTAACCAAGACATTCTGTTATCCAACTGTAATCCAAGAAAGTTTACTGAATGTTCCTGACGACCATTTAAGGCAAAGTTTAGTATCTGCGATTTTTCCTTGTTCACCAAAGAGAATTCGCAGAGCACCATCTTTCAATCATGATGTCATAATTAGTCAAATTAATCTGTAGATCACCAGGTCCAGACCCAACTGCCAAATTCGTTATATCGTCAGCAAATAAGAATACGCTCCCTTCCTTTTCAAATTGATATGCCAAATCATTAATAAAGATCAGAAAGCAGCAAGGACCAAGGACACTACCCTGTATGACTCCACATGGGATATCAACCACTACGGACTGAGCTCCATTATGGTAAACAACCTGCCTCCAGCCACCGAGAAAGCCCTTGAAGAATGAGAGAGTCGACGCCGAGAATCCATAATATTCAAATTTCTTCAGTAGTAGATTATGATGAACTAGATCAAAAGCCTTGGAGAGATGATGTAGATGTAAAGAGGCATGTTTCTTATCATCCAATGCATGTAAAACGTGACCGTTCCAGGGATAAAGCTGCCGATGAGGTGTTCTTTCCTTTACGGAATCCAAATTGTTGAGAGTGGTAGAGGTTATTGCCCTCAAGGTAAGAAATTAATCTTGCCCTCCCATGTGGCACTTTTTGGGTAGTTAGTCCAAGGTAAATGTAAAGTTTAACTTTTGTAGCAACTGACTGATCGCATTTACAAAGCTGCACATCCTTGCTCACTCAGACAAACATTGAGTCAAGAATGGGGGCCTTCCTACCTATTGGCCAATGAATAAGGATTGTATCAACTCTGAGGTCGTGGAAGACAGTGCTCTATTTTTATATCTTGTAACTGGTTGGTGAAGAAGAGTTCATGGGGTTGCTACTGTTACGATCAGCTGTGGCTGAGCGAGATGCGGCATGTGTCTCTGGAGACGAGACTCGAACCAGTTGCGGGGCCATGAGTTCGTGGGCTCACCTCGGAAGCATATTTTCGTGTAAGCCGGTCGCAGTTCCCCCTCGTCCCAACCCAGGGCGGTGAGGCCAATGGGAAACCATGAGCGACATCTTCAGAACAAATTCTGATCTTAGGATGACAGCTGATGAGGTCCGCGACGCCAGGAATGGCAGTTGGGCAAAAATACAACCTGAAACGGTTTTTTCTTCTATTTATTTTTACTGGTACGTGAGTACTGAGGATGCCGGAGATGGACTTGATCACGTTTTTGGGAAAGGGAAAACTGCCTCAGGTGAAGTAACAACTGCTCACAAGGGACTGGTGGTTGTGTGGGGATTTCGCTGGCTTGCCTCCGCTGGTTGCTGAATGGAGAATGCAGTATGTTGGCGCTGGTGGGTCTCATCTCTGCCACCCTCAACATCCCCCATGAGGGGGAACAGTCCTGTGATTTTTTTTTCCTCTTTATTGGCTTTGAAAACATATTCATACAGCCGTAAAAGTACAAGAAACTAGATTATATTAAATCGTAAAATTAAAATGTTACTATAAAATGTTAATAATATTAACATATTATGTTACTTGACTAAAGTAATTATACAGTGCTATATAAACTGAAGTGTCTCCTTCCACTAGGATAGAATCTAAATTGAATGGGCACTTCACTTTGTTATTTATACTTTCTAGGAACTGAACTCGTTCGGTATGGTAGGCTGGGCATTCCAAAAGGATGTGTTCCGGGGTTTCGTTTGCGAGGGGGCACTGTCGGCAGAGTGGTGATTCGATCAGGATCCATTTGTGGAGCATTTGATTGGTTAGGCAATGGCCGCTCCTTAGCCGGGATATCGTCCTATAGAAGGCTCTGGACTGTGGGATGCGGATACTCTGGAACCAAGTATTTTTGTTGGGGCGTCTAAATAGCTGCTTGTACCAGTTGCCGGCCGTGTAGTTTAAAATTTCAGCGCACCATTGGGCCCTGAGGTCCGTGAAGGGGTAAATTGACTCTGGTGGTGGCTCGGGCATCAAGGCTGCTCTTTTCGCTTCTCTATCAACTTTCTCATTGCCTGTTATCGCTGAGTGGCCTCTTACACAACACAATCTTACTGCGATATTATGATTTCGGATAATATGTTTGCTTCAACCTTTGTAAGTCGGGAGGACACAGTGACGTGGGATAGCTTTCGTATTGCGCTTAGAGAGTCCGATAGCAGCAATATCCCTGGTAGTTGTGTCACCAGGGAGTTCGCGTAGGCAAGTGCTTTCCACATAGCGTAGCATTCTGCTGTGTAGATTGACGATTCACCCCATAAACTGAAGCGGCGTATCACCTCGTGCGTTGGATCGTATAAGGCACATCCTGCCTGATTGTTTTGGAGTGATCCATCAGTGTAGATGGTTAAAACGTCTGGGAATCTTGTGCTCAGGAATTCCAAGAGGCATCTAGTGGTCTGGTGGGGAATGGCAAATATGGTCGATGGTATATTTACCGTTTGTACAGGGTGTTGGAAGCAAGTAAATGGAATGGTGTATACGCGTGACCTGTCAGAAGTTTCCAACCATCTGAAATAATTGTTGAGGTTTATGAAACTCTCACACGTTAAGGGCGAAGGCTTTTTGGACCAATATCGGTTGGTGAGGTCTTGAAAGGATAGCTCCCTAATCTTCGCCACTAGCTCCTCATCTTTGCTAAAGGATTTTAGGAGGAACCGGTCTGCCAGCATCTGGCGTCTAAGATGAAGAGGAGGTTCACCAGCCTCGGCCAATAGAACATTGATTGGGGTAGACGGAAGCAATCCTAGACGCAATGCTCGGTCCTGTGAATTAAGTCAGCTCACACCATGAACACGCTCATCAAATTGATCATTGATAAAGTGATCATGACATCTCAGCTTAACGTTCGAATTACACCATGTCATTTCGTTTGTTAGGGAGTATTGAAAAGGGAGCTGGGACAAGACTGGCGGAGCAAGTTCGTCGAATTTGACATGAAACCTTTTGCCGCTGCTTCTATTGGACAAGTCCACTGGGGAAAGCTTCATGATGGCGCCGAAGTAGCTGTCAAGATCCAGTATCCAGGTGTTGCTGCCGGTATCAACAGTGACATAGAAAATCTCGTATCTGTACTCAACATTTGGAACGTTTTCCCACCTGGTAAGGAGGAAAAGTTTTTGGAATGAATATTATACTTCACCTGGTTTTGTCCTCACAAATCTTGATAAACGCTTGACAAATTTACCTACCTCGTATATTGAAATTATTTGAAAATGTTTTCAAATTAAATTTACTCTGTTTAGGCATGTTCATTGACAAATTGGTGGAGGTTGCCAAAAAAGAACTTTCATGGGAAGTCGACTACCTCAGAGAAGCGGAGTGCACTCGCCAATTCAAGAAGTTACTGGAACCGTTTCCTGACTATTACGTTCCTCGGGTAATGGGTAAGTAGAACACAAAACACAGAAGGCATTTTGTCAAAGACTGAATCACTCGCTTCTAGAAGCGCTTGTTAAGCAAACATGAAAACTGACTTCACTGAAATCCATTTTGCTCTTAGAGCTCTGATGTAGGTAAATGGCTCGTTTTAAGCCTCTCTGGGTCGACACTACAGGGGGAGGACAAACAAAATATCGAAATGTTTTTAGCGAATTTTCAAGGAAAATGAAGCTATTGCAATGGCCTCAAAAATTTTAGAATCGACTTTTTCGGAAAACTTTCACACTGAAATCCGTTTTGGATCATTCTGAAACGACCCCTGTTTCTCCAGACATCATGTGTAAAAAAAAAAAATAACCAACAATCTTGAAAAAATAACTTTCTAACAGAAATAATTTCTGCAATTATTGCAACACCATTGGTCCTTTTCTTAACCACACCTTCAACTGAATGATTTCTTTGAAAATTCGCTCATTAATTCATGCTGCATGAATGGACTTTATAAAAAGTAATAAGGGTAGCGTGTAAATAAATACCTGATAGGTGGTGTTGGCAGTCTACAGAGGTTCGTGGCGATAGAATAGACGTAAATGATTTATTCACCTGAAGGGCAGTTTGCAATACGACAACAAGTGTTTCCTGCTGATACCAGGTGTAACTCAAGGAGAGAATTATTGATATAACATTCAACATTAGAGTTTATTTAGTGAATCATCATAGGCGACACGGTTCAATTCTACAGTGTTGACCTGAAGGGTCTTGAGGTAAGTATGCTGGAATACCGAAATGCCAGAATTCCAATATGCCAAATGCCAATTCGTTTCCAGATGAAACATTGTTTCGAGTTCTGAGTCAAAAGTATCATATATCAATAAACGTTTAGAGTTTTTCGAGTGTGAATGTTTATTGGCCAATACTGATAGATACTCTATGGAAATCCTGGCCATGGTGTGGTGGGCAGCTTCTTCTCCAGATGGCACCAAGTCATACTTGTGGGGGCGATGGCTTTATCAACGTGTCTATGCAGTTGGGGATGGAACTCTAGATGGAAAAACTGGGAAGTGAATGAAGCTCCTAATGGAAAAACTGGGAAGGGAATGAAGCTTCAAATGGAAAAGCTGGGGAGTGAATGGAGCTCCAGATGGAGTTACTCAGGTTTTCTTTGGTCCCTTTCCCCTCCCGTCCAGGTTCTTTAGTGGTTGATAAGCTTCTCTGGCTCTATGATGGAGGGCCCTCAACCCTTGGTTGTCTTGACAAATGTTGGTCAATGTCATTGAGGGGGGCCAGGCCAGGTACAGTTAGCACTGGTCTGGTGATCTCAAGATCTACAATCCTCGCCGCAGGTGGCTATCCAGATCCTGTATCAGGGGGTTTCAGGAAAGGAACTGGGGATTTAGTCCAGCCCTGTCACTAGTAAAACAGCCACAGTGAGTCACATTGGTAAAGAAGGCAAATTATTCAGAATTGGGCCGATCTCCATAATTTGCAATACAGTTTTTTTACAGGCAGGTGAGAAAATCTTTAAGATCCACAGGTGGAGTTGGATCTCGTAAAATACCTGGAAGGGTCCGAGTCTTCCGGTTATGTGGGATTCAAACCCACAAAAAAAAAACACCTCCTTTTCTCCTACGCTTGAACTCAGCCCGGAACCGTTTTGACACATTACTTCGCGCTAAGTCCTGGGGTGTTTAATCAGTTCTAGGTAAGGGGGCGGACCATATGCTCCCTCCTCTCTCTTTCTCGTACTAAGAGTATCTTCCTAGTCAGGATGCTTTCTGTGTACTCTGCCACAGCAGTCCAGTTCCTTTCACCTTCCAGCATCCTGCTGACAACAGCCTCTGGTGTTGAACTCTGTGGAGCTAACTCCAGGTCTGCCATCAGCTGGTCTCTTTCAGGCGCCCATTTGGTGCATTTGAAGGTGTGGAGCACATCGTCATCTTTGTTCTGGCAGTGTAGACATGTTGGGGCAGATAATACTTTGTATTAATTAATTACTACCTGTCTATCACTTTCCAGATGACCTATGTACAAAAGAAATATTCACTTCCGAATTGATTGAAGGATTTTCTGTGGACAAAGCAATTGACCACGATTTGGAAACAAGGAATCACATTTGCATGCTCATTATGCATTTATGTTTGAAGGAGTTATTTGAATTCAGAGTTATGCAGACTGACCCAAATTGGTCAAATTTTTTCTACAACAAGGAAACCAGACAGGTATGAATATCCCTCTTATTATAAAATCGCCTGAATTCTTGTTATTGTTTAATAACGACAAAATTGAAATTTATATGAATTTCTTTTTCAGCTGATTCTTTTGGATTTCGGTGCAACGAGAAGTTATAGTAAAGAATTTATGGATCAATACATTCGTGTAATAAAAGCAGCAGCTGACGAAGATAGGGAAGGCGTCTTGGAGATGTCACGTAAAATGGGATTCCTCACTGGTTACGAGTCCAAGGTGAGCTGGATGCTGAATTTCACGATTTGTTAACTCTGGCGGATTCGGCTTAGGATGGATCCATGAAGTGAAGACGTAGGATGTAAAGTAGACGTCGACTTGGGAAGTAAGAGGGGCATCCAGAAAAAAAGGCTCCCGAATTGTTTGGCTATTGACCAGGGGGCAACAGCGGAATTTGAAAATTTCAGGGATTTTCAGTTGATGTGTTGTAGTAATGTGTTGTGACATTTTTGGCCTCCCATGAAATCATCGTGAGGAAACTGGAGACTGTTGGTGTGAGAGGATGTGTGCTGAATTGGTTCCGGTCGTATCTCCACCATCGGCCTAGTCAAGTAGTCCTGGAGGATGAGTCTGGTATGCATGCTTCTGCCATTCAAATCTCTGCTAGAGGCGTTCCTCAGGGTAGTTTAATGGGCACATTGCTCTGCCTTATCTTTGTAAACGATCTACCAACGGCCATTCAGCTTGAAGGTACTAAAATAATAAACTATGCTGATGATACAAACTTCGTCGTGGTTGGAGATTCAGTTGACGACTGTATCAGGCGGAGCAGGGAGATTTACCTTAGTTTAAGGAACTGGCTGCTCATTAATGGTCTCCAGCTTAATGCAGCTAAATGTTTGGTTTTTTCACCTCACTTTGTCTCTTTGTGACGCACTTCTTTCTCACTGGGATCTGGTCAGCTGAATTTTGTGGAGCAAACTCCTTTCCTCGGCGTCGTTATAGACTGAAGTCTCTCATTCTGCCAACATTTTGGAATTCCAACACCTAGGCTCAGCAGTGCCTTTATTGCCTGCGAAGACTTCGTCCTGTTGTGTCTAGTATGACCCTTAGATGTGCCTACTTTGGTCTTTTTTACGCCAGGGCAAAGTACGATATCCTTTTTTGGGCAAATAAGCGAAACCTGAATGAGGTATTCAAATTGCAGAAAAGGGTTGTGAGGGTGATTGTTGGCATTCTTCCAACGGCATCTTGTAGAGGTCGTTCCATTGTAGAAGGCCTACTAACGCTCCCCTCACTTTATATAACGGAGGTGCTGCTTTTTGAAAGAAAGCACTTGAAAGTTTTCTCTGACGCTGCTTTCTGGCACACATATTCAACGCGCAATTGACCCCAGTTGATGAAAATTCCTCAACATAGACTGGAATTTTACAAGAGTATACAGGGTGTAAGCCTAACTGTTCTGCCATACGGCACCAGTCGATTCTACAACTAATGAGGAATTTCACCGATTTCTGTTTGCATTTTTCCTGAATAGTTAATGGTGTGGGATAGATGAAAATCGGGCTGATTTCGGAAAATAAGTCTCCTGTTATTTTTGGGAGACAGTCAAAATTTTTAATTTCAAAACTAACCGGGAAAACAGACGTCCAGCGGGAACGCTCGCTGATTGGGCTGTTCGGATCGTCGTCTCCTCCCAGTGTTGCCCATTGGGACGACAAAATCGTGTTTTCTAAGAGAAAAGTTATCAAACAAAAACAGAGGAAACCTCATTTTCCCCATCTCGCTTTTTCTATTTTATTCTTCAGTTTTTCGATTTCGGACTTTACTGTTTCATGAAATTTTGCATCTGGGGACTATGGATTTCTCGATCTCAGCTCTTCAAGCGGCCATAAATGAACTATTCCAGCATGACGTCATTTTCCCGTTTTTTTTAAACATTCGTATTTTCTACACTGTTTTGTTTATTCGTAAATTAGGAAGTTCGGGCTGAAAGTTTGCCTTAGGGGTTTTTTAGAGGTGCTGAATCCGATTTGGGGGTCAAAAATAGGAAATTCCGACAAGGTGAAATTCCTCATTTGCTACAAAAAATGTATCTTACCAATTTGGTTTAAAAGGCTTCGTTTTCGTGTTACTAAACTTCATTAATTAGCTGTGTAAATTACAATTTGATGATACTGTTGGAAAGAGCATTAAATTTCCTATCGGATAGATGCCTTAACTTTTTTTTGAGTCAAGGTTTAGGACATGAAAAAGCCCTAAAAGAGAATTTTAGAGCGCTCCGCCCAGACGATCTGAGGGGCCTGACGATGGAAGGGTCGGCGCCACAGTAGACCGCGAGGCCTCCGGAAACAGACGGCTAGAGCGCTGATTTCGTTGGAAAAATTCACGTTTTTCTTCGTTCAAACACAGATTTCTCCCCTAAATTTGGTAGTAAAATATTTTTTGATTATACCATTGGAAAGCTGTGAATTTGGTGCAGTTTTTACCGTTCTTGCATCTTGAAAAAATATTGATTCTCGTAGTTCACTTTGCGATTGAACAAATTGGCTTTTCCCAAATTACGAGAAATTCTCTTTTTAGAGGGCTTTTTCATGTCTTAAACGTTGACTCAAAGAAGAGGTATGGGACCTATCCAATAGGAAATTTAATGCTCTTTCCAACGGTATCCTCAAATTGTAATTATCATAGCTAATTAAAGGAGTTATGACCAATTTAATGACGTAAGGTCAAAATCACGAAAAAAAAGTTTAAAATTAAAATAACACGAAAACGAAGCCTTTTAAACCAAATTGGTAAGATACATTTTTTGTAGCAAATTAGTTGTAGAATCGACTCGTACAGTATGGCAGACCAGTTAGGCTTACACCCTGTATAACTAAATAAACAAAGTACCTAACACCGAATTTGCGTCCTATTCTGATAGTGTAACCTCACCGTAAACATGGAGAATATCGTGGCCAAAATTGAAATCCAAAAATAATTGACAAATTGTGTTTAATGGGTTTAGGTAGAGTAAAATAGTGCAGGGTAGTTTTTCTTCAAGGCCGAATAATTAAATAATTATTATAGATTGCGCCCACATTTCATTCATAATAAAACTACGACAAATCAAAGTTTTGAACGAATTTTTCACTCGATTTTTCGTTTTTCAGAGTATGGAGGAAGCGCACGTCGACACAGTAATGATCCTCGGAGAAGTGTTCAGCGAAAAAGCGGGAGTTTTCGATTTCGGCAAGCAAAACACGGTTCGTCGAGTCACCCACCACGTTCCTACCATGTTGAACCAAAGGCTGTGCCCTCCTCCCGAAGAAATATATTCGATTCACCGCAAAATATCCGGCGTTTTCCTGCTCTGCTCCAAACTCAAAGTGAAAATACCCTGCAGGCCGATGTTCATGGATATTTACAATAACTACAAATTTGGAGAAATTTGAAATCACGCGCGGTGAGTTTTTACGAGTTGATCGTAGTTGAGTTTATAAATGTAAATATGTAGATTATTTATTGCTTCTTAAATAAATTTTGCTTATTCTTGTCGACTAGTGTTGATTTATTTGCCTCCTCACCTTCCAATGATTAAGGGTGTTGAATCGGTCGTTTCCAAAAATATCGATACTTTTGATATCGATATTTTTACTCTAAACATTGAATTTGTTTCATCCTCGAGACTCAATAATCGATTATTTTCGATATCAAACATAACCTTCTCTGACCCGATCAGCTGGTAGTGAAGGGGCACCATTTGCGCTCCTATCCAGCAAGGTTATTCTGTTTACATACCAAGTTTCTTGGTATGTAAACAGAACGATGGTGATAATATTCTTTAAAAGCAATTATGTAATCGTTATTATTACGTCTCCCTTGTGGATTAGATGTCTGACAAGAAATTCCATACTCAGTATGTGTCTTAAGATATGTCTCTGTGGTGGTTTAGACCCCTTTGAGCAGAGTGTTGTTGAGTGTGACGACGATTTTCCTGACATAACTCGCGAAGATCTCGTGGAGTATCTTGTATTGAAGACGGATTTCATATCCCTGAAGCAACTGAAGTGCTGCAAATCTTTGGATCCGCACAACTTCGTTAATTCAGGGCATGTGAAATCCGTCTCATGCAAGGTACTCCCAGGTGACAAGGTGGTGGTGTTTGGAAAGGTAAGTAATTCAAATGTTATCCAATTATTATTAGGTTAATTGAAATAATAACGATGTATGCCATGTTTTGGGCAGGTAGTAGATTCAACAACGGTCGTTTGATGAAAATAATGTTATGATAGCATCCAGTGCATATTTACATCGATCATTAAATGAAATTAGTAAATTAACATGTTTAATGTTTTAGGGCTGGGGGTCGTTCTGTGAATTCCGACACGCAAATCTGCAACGTTTTTTTTTTCTTAGTTACCACGGACCGATTTCTTAGTTACCACGTTATATCGGCTCCATTTGGGGTCTAGTTGTACCAAGATGGTCACTGATCAGCTGAGTGAGCTCCAAGGCCATTTTCTCTCCTGTTGAACGCAGGAAGCTGAAATTTGAGAAGCAGGGTCAATGGAGAATGCTGAAGGCGCCTGAGTGGTCACTGATCAGCTGAGTGATCGGCAATCTAATTTCTCCCTTGCGAGGGAAAAACATTAAACATGATTTAATTTTTTTCCCTCGCAAGGGAGAAATTGAACAGAGAGTTTTCACTAATTTTTTTACTAATTGAACTTCAAAACAATCACGCAAATTGGTTCGAAATTATCTTCCTGGGAACTTCGTACAAATCAAAACACTTGGACACAAACAAAAACATTTCGTGAAGCTCGTCCAATGAGGGTAGGTATTCTAATATTACTACCTAACTACTGATGACTGAAGTAACGTAAGCACATTAAAATGTGATGTATTTTTATTCTTACCAGTGATGAAATGCCGAGAACAAACTAGTATTTGTTTGGAGTTTAGTTGTCGCCCTCTCAAATTGCGAATGATTCGAGCCACCTTGCTCTTCTTTTTTCTTTATAGGTCTTTTGTCTTTTCACATTGGCTTCTAATGACTTTTGGTAAACCATACAACGAAATACTGCTCCAGTGACGGGAAGAGCAGCCAAACACCGGACAAATCGGCATGTCTAATGAAAAAATCTTTGTTTACAACGATGGGAATTCAGTCAGTTCATCGAACATGGTTGTCAGGAACACTGGGAATCAGAGACGCCAAAAGGCTGATATTCTTATTTTTTTGGAAAGTTCTCTTGTCTTTCCACACTGTTTCTAATCACTTTTGGCGAATCAAAAAATTAAATACCGCTTCCGGGAAGAGAAGAGCAACTAATAACCGCATAAATTGGCATAATGAAAAACTGTCCATACAATCTTTGTTTACAACGGAGTCAACATGGCCGCCTTTCAGCGAGATTCGAATAAGCGTTCGATTAGTCGAAGAATCGATACATCCATTCTGCGTGACGTCACATAGATAAAAGCAATATCGATACAGTTTTTGCGGGAAAATCAACGTAATTGCTAACAAAAAAATAAAAGATAAAAATTGTAAGGGAGGCTGTTGTGTCATTACTTTTGGGTTGCAGCTCAACCGAAAAAGAAATAATCCCAGATTTTGTCAGATGAGTTATACTACGAATAAAAATACCGAATTTATATTATTGGTAGCAGAAAGTTGCCCTCAATGGGAAAGAAATCAAGGTAGATCGTCCAACCAAACTCATCGAGATCGATTATTCGTCATCCACGGCAACAGACCAAAATATAATTAAATATAATGGGTGTTTCCGATTGAACTTCAGAAATATTATTAATTAATTTTCCCACATGATTTTGGCTGTTTGGTTCCAAATTTGAAAATAATAAAATCAATGTTTTCGAAAGTGAATCTAGAAGGTGTTTTTTGTCTCTAGATTTTCATCTATTAGATTACATTTTGTGGTGATATTCGGACATTTATTGAACACGCCTATTTTTGAAATGGAGTTGAGGAATGGGAGAGTTGTTCCTGTCAGGGAAGATCCGCCTCGCCGGAACTCTGTTAGAGAGGAAGTGATGAGGGAGTCCAACTCCTCTGTGCACAGTGCGTCTTCTAGGGAAGTAAACGGAATTGAGGATCTAGAGAGGAGGATAAAACAATTACAGTGTGAAGTGTGGAGGAGACGAAGTGAGTTAGGAAATCAAGGTGTCGCAGATAACAGTGGTTATTCAATCTTATCTGAGGAAGGAGCGAATCAAGTTGAAGACTTCTTGAACTGCCCGAGCACACCTGCATACCCCACTCCAGAGCCCCGTAGAAGTTTGATGTCATCACCAGCCAGACCCGTACCAGCCCTACGACGAAACACACAAAGAGGACCAACTGAAGCTATAGTAAGACCCAATGAAGGCCAAGTAAGCGACCCCCTGACTACATTAAATTATTTTGTAGCTCGTCAGTCAGATGGCAAGGACCTGCCAACTTTTAGTGGTGAGCCTAAAGAATATCCTGTATTCATAAGTCAATTTAGGCGAACCACTAGACTTTGTGGATATTCCAACGAGGAGAATTTGGGTCGATTGCAAAAGTGTTTGCAAGGGGAGGCTCGTGAAGCAGTTTACGCATTACTGGCTCTGCCAGACAGCGTCCCACAAATTTTGAGAGTTCTGGAATGTAGGTTTGGGCGTCCCGAGTACGTGATTGGTGAGCTGGGGTGGCGACTCAGGAGCATGCCAGAGGTGCGTGAGAACGACTTTGCTAGCATTATGAAATTCGCATCTGAAATTCAAAATTACGTAACATCCGTTACCATCTTGGAATGTGAAGACTACCTCATTGAACCATCGATGGTAAAATGCTTGGTTGCAAAGCTTCCATCGTCTATAAAGCTAAAATGGGGGGAGTATCTTTGGGCTACAAACAAGTTCTCTTCGCCCCGAATAAATGACTTGGCAGAATGGATTCAGCAAAGGGCAGAAGCGATGAGTTGTATTGTGCATGAATACCCAGGCCAGAAGTTAGTCGATGCAGGGGATAAGAGTAGAGAAGAGAAGAGCAGAGCTCCTTCGTGTATGTTCTGTGGAGCGGGAGACCATAAAGTTCCAGAATGTAAGAAGTGGAAAGAAGAGTCTACTGGCAACCGATGGGCATGGGCCGAAAAAGAGAGAGTGTGCTATCGGTGTTTGAAGGCTCGGCACCCAAGTTTTCGGTGTAATACTCCAGATGACTGTAAGAAGTGTAGGGGTAGGCATCACGTGACACTACATAGAACTGCAGTTAAGGCAAGTGAAAAACCAACGATCCCGTTGAATAGTATACAAGTGCATGGCGAGGAAGAAATTGCGAGCCAGGAAGCACAGCATGCCCACTTGGAGGGTGTGAGTGGTGAATGGAGGGCTGTCTTGAAGGTACTTCCAGTACGACTTCATGGACCTAAAGGTCCAGTGGACACTTACGCCCTTCTTGATGATGCCTCGTCCATTACCATGTTAGAACACTCCTTAGCAAAGGAATTAGGGCTAAAAGGAGAGAAACGACCATTAACATTAGCGTGGACAGGTGAAATGAGACGTTTTGAACCCAATTCGGAACAGGTCAACTTCCAGATTTCTAAATGCGAAGGAAATGCAAAAAAATTCACACTCAACAGAGTCAGAACTGTAGAAAGATTGGGCTTGAAGCTACAAAACATCGATATTGAACAAATCGCTAAACGGTGGCCTTTTGTGCTGAAGGGTGGAGGAGCATCCTTAAAAAATGCAGAACCAAAAATTATAATCGGCCAAGACAATTGGCCTCTATTGGCATCCCGTAAAACATTTTATGGACCGTGGAATGGCCCAGTGTTATCGAAAACATGGTTAGGATGGGTACTACATGGCAAGTTACCACGGAGAGGAGTTAATGGAATGGGAATAGAAATAACTCATTCCCATCTTGGGCATTGGGAGGAAGTGAAAGAGGTAGAACATGAGGACGACGATTTTACTTTGAAGGATTTGGTCAGAAAGCATTCACCCTTGAATGAAGTAGAAGCCACGCAAGCCAAAGATATAGCACAAGATGATGCAAAGGCTTTGGCAATTGTTAACTCAACCACGAGACGCATTGAAGGAGAGTCAGGGCGATGGGAAACAGGCCTGTTGTGGAGAGAAGGGTTTGAAACATTACCAAGAGAGCTTAGGAGAAATGAACGGGAAAAGTTGGCTAAGGAGAGAAAGCAACGGATGAGAAAAACCAAGACCACGAATGAAAAGCAGATGGAGAAAGAAGCTGATGTAGAAAACGAAAGGCAGAAGAATAAAGTAAGAAGGAGTAATAAAGAAGGGCCAATAAAGCGGACAAGGAATAGTGTCGAGTTTGAGAACAAGTCTGATCGACACAGCCCATTCTACGATGGAGACATGGAAGGAAAAGACAAAATCAAGTTAAGTCCACAAAATCCTCGATGGATAGTCGCTGATGGAATACCTTGTCATAAGGGGAAAAGGAGAAAACAAATTAAGAATTGTGAAAGAACGGCTGAGTTGACAGCAAATAGTGGAAATGAAGTTGAAAATCAAGATATGGAGAAAAAGAATTTACAGGGAGTCATAAAGAGAGAACGAGAGAAGAAAAATGAGGAATTAAAGAACATGAGAAGGATGCCAAGGAGAAGAAAAACGGAAGAAGAAGACAGCGGAGAAAAAGGAAAGCAAAAGATGTGGCAAGAGAGAAAGAGGAGGCTTTTGGTAAATATGAGGCTAGCAAGAACGACTGAGTGAATGACTTGAGGAAAGAGATTCCAAAGAGAAAAGAGTTCCTTGGCGCCCCCGAGAATGTTTCCGATTGAACTTCAGAAATATTATTAATTAATTTTCCCACATGATTTTGGCTGTTTGGTTCCAAATTTGAAAATAATAAAATCAATGTTTTCGAAAGTGAATCTAGAAGGTGTTTTTTGTCTCTAGATTTTCATCTATTAGATTACAATGGGTCAATGGGGAATTTGCCTCTCAATTTTTTTCTTCGAAAGAGGGTTCTATGATTATGACGGTAGAGTTACAGCGGGCCAAGATACTTACAAAAACGCGAGACTCACGTCGAAAACGCCAGCCTCATGCATGACGTGAGGCTCACAGAAGATGGTTGACTCGGCCCTCTCGCGTTTTCGACGTGAGATAACCTACTAGGTCAACTCCTTGTTTTTGTGACTGAGCTAATGGCCGCCATCAATCAGCTGATCATTCTGTTTCTTTCATTTTGAAGAGTTTCGGTGAATCTGTGACGATCCTACTTTTACAGAACGGGCAAACCGATTTGGTTTGTTCCCGATTTGTTGGAGCTACGCCTAGGGGGATATTTGATTCATAGAGATATGAATCGATATCCTCTTCGGGCCGGCTGATTAATCTAATCACTGGTTTGAAGGGGTAGGGTCGTCACCCTCCTCTGACTAACTTATGAACAATTAGGTGAATTTCAATCTGAAATTCAACCTATATTGTTACAAATCTTTTGCGAGTTCTCTATCTTCGGGGTCACGGTAAAGTGAATTGAAGATTGAAGAATTGATCCCTTATACATTTCGCTTGAAGTGAATATTGCTCCCTTATACATTTCAGTCTGTTGCGGCGTCTGAAGTGTGGATGGTGGATGTTCAATCTCAATGAGATCAGTTGGACGATCAATCTCAATTTCTTCCCCATTGAAGGCGAGTTTCCTTTACCTTTTTGACTGACTTCGTATTTATTTTAGTTCGAAAAGGTAATATTGGAATATAATACGAAAATATTGATTAGTCCGAGGTCGACCATAAACTACCAATCTCGTTGAATTCGGTTGTCTTGTCATCTACTCCTCAGACAAGGGGATGGACTGAAACGCACAATTAGGTGCTCACATTCATTTTGCATTTATTTATTAATACTTTTACAATTATTTTGGGTAATAAACGAGCGTACTTCATTGATTTCCTTATATTTTCCTTAATTGGTTCAACAAAAAAAAAAAAAAACCGCGGATTGAGTTGACGTTACCTATGGAGTGTTGAAAAATCTAAAACAACTTCAATCAGGAGAGCCTCACAGGATTGACGTGAGACTCACGTCTGGAAGTTAGCATCCACTCGATGCTTGCCCTAGCAGCTTCTCATGTCTGAACGGTTCCAAATGTTGCTGTAACTCTCTCTATATAAAGGGTCAATGGGGAATTTGCCTCACAATTTCTTTTTCGAAAGTGGGTTCTATGATTATGACGGTAATAACCACAAAAACAACCCTTCACTACACTTTCCTTTCTGATCCTTTCACCTCCCTTTCACCCAGACTATATAAACACAACGACGGACTGACAAACTTTAGTACTCTCTTGACAGCCTGAAGATGATGTCTTTACATCGAAAGTGCTCGCCTCCTGTACTCGACTTGCTGGTTATGACGGATTCTCCAATACAGTTCGTATATAATAATTGTATTGTTAAGTAATGCATGCATTCCAGGGGACATCCCATTGGGTAAGCATTAAATCAATTTAAACCAGTTGGTAAGCGTACTACACGTTTTTAACCTGTAGTCCTAAAAGATGCGAAAAATCTCTGCTCTTCTATATTGAATTTTTGACATTTCTATTTTGAAAGAGGGGCTTTAGGTTTGAAAGCAGAAAAACGTGAATTTTTTCAACGAAATCAGCACACCAGCTAAGACAATCTAAGGGATTGGACGATGGGAGGGGATGGCAGAGTTGGGCAAAATCCTACTCATGACTATGGATAAGATTTGTAATGACAAAAATAATATGTTTTTATATGGCTAAAAGTATGATTGAGATTAAATTCATGATAACAGGAAATGTGTGTTTAATTTGTGGTTAAACGCTGGTTCTTGTGATTTATCATGATCTCAATCAAAATCATATCTCAATAGCTTATTTTTTCTTCAAAAATTCGCTAGAAGTAGGATTTAACTGGAGGTTCATTCACAAGAAACCTCAGTATCCATTTTTAAACTCATTCAGTACTCGGACTATAATGGGCCGAGAGCTCTGCAATAAGGGATTACAGGGGTCGCAGGTAGGTTGATGTTTTGAGAACGGTTAGTCAAATATCTCTCAGCGGTATTCTTTTGTTGAACACAATATACTACAGTTATCATCTGGAGTCATAAACACACACACATAGGGTAGGTGGGGGCAAAGACCCGCATTTTTCGGTTTTTCATTTTTTGAAGTAAGGGAATAGCTTATTTTGCTGAGTTTTGGTATGGGATTGGTAGGCCTGGATGTTGGCTAAACGTCCGTGACAATAGCAATCAGATTGGACCAATACGTAGTACTTGGGAATTCGAATTTTAGTTTTTAAAAAATCTGCGGGGATTTGCCCCACAAATTGGGGCAAATCCCCGCAGTGCGTGGTTTTGCCCCACTTCAAGGTTTTGAGGAAATGGAAAAATAAATCAATTAGTAAACTTCTCAAAACAACTATATTAAAAAAACAACAGACTTTTACAACTTTGGATGTAGAAAAACAGGCGAATACACTTATTTTAAGATCACGGTCAAGAATTAAAAGAAGTGGATTGGTTTCACTGGGCATGGCGAACTTCTTGAAATGTTGAAGCCAAATGATGAAAACTGAGGTGTTCATATACCCTTTGTTACTTACAGCCATACTGCAACCAACGGGGACCCACTTTGATGAGGAGTAGGTTAAGTCTCTTCCTTGAGTAGATGAAGAGAGGTGGAACGTAGTGGCCAACAGCGCTCATTGCACACTGCTGTGACTGTTGGGCCATGTTTGGCAGCAATAGTTTTGGAGACATCCCTCTTGCCAGTGGGGGCTACGTGTTTTGGCAGTTTGTTCGGTACTGTCTGCACTCTACTCTCGTCCATATTATAAATTTGCTGAGCTGATGGGGAATATTACTAGACTGAGCAAATTGGTAAATCAGAAATTGGAGTGATTTTAGTGTTACTCCAAAATAACACTAGTCAAGTTCCATTGCTGTGCCTGCTCAGGAGAAAAAGTCGGTCTGAAACGCCCAAGAATCTCTGGTACTCGTTCACCTGATCATTCTTCAATTTTATTTATTTATCACTGAAATTGGGGCAAGTCCCCGCACTCTAAGGACTGCGGGGGTTTGCCCCTTTTAGAGTGCGTGGCTTTGCCCCGTTTTCATACTTTCAAAATAGCAATACCCCCAAACAATGTAAACAATTGAAAACGAGAGATTGGGAACATGAATTTGAAGCTAAATTAAGAGACTCATTGCTCCAAGTTAGACTTTGGAAATAGCTCAAACCATCTTTGAAATAATTAACATATAATTAATTAACATTTTCAAATTAACATTTGAACATGAAGAAATATTACATGAAGACCTGGAAAAACAAACTTACCGCATTTTCTCCACCCTCGTCGCCAGAATCCACTTGAGTGTTGGAGAGCAACTGACTTCTATCAAGATGGAACTGCTGCTTGCTGGCGGAAATTTTAACTACATGAATTCCCCCCAAAAAGGCACTGCGTGTCTTTGCTCCATGCGGGTCTTTGCCCCCACCTACCCTACGCATATGATTTTTGGAAAAAGTTCAGGGATCGTTTTAGAATGTTACAAAACGGATTTCAGTCCGCTTTCAAGTCCTTTCTAAACATTTTGAGGCTATTGCAACAGCTTCATTTCCCTTGCAAACTCGCTAGTAGATGAGAACAGGTAAGTGAAGTATTCATCTCTTCAACGATGCTCGTTTCATCCTCAATTGGAATTGTCTATTAGTACCTTCATAATCAGTTCAAGGCATCATGGGTAACAGAATGACAACATTTCATGATGTTTACGAACACTGTATTACGTTACTCACAGGCTATAAAAAGAAAATTTACAATCATTTCAAAGTAATAGGAAGGACACACGAAAAATGATTCGATACAATCTACAGTTCAAATTCCTAATGACAAGTTTTTTTTGGCCCTGGACAAACTACATTGTACAGATTCAATCCTTGATCTTCTTCGTAAATAGGATACGAAGACCGATTTGGACGTTGCCAATTGACTATAGAACAAAATGGGGGGGTTAGGAAGGGCTCAGGGTAAAATAGTGATAGGAAAGTGAATTTCTGGCGGCTAACTGTCGCTTCGGTCTGAACTCTGATCGCGCAGCTTTTTCATGGATTTCAACGCTTTTTCTCGCAGCTTCTTTTCAACTTCTTCAGTCTCCGAGCCGTCGTCAGAGTCCTGCAAGGGAGCAAAAAAGAAATTAAATGTATGGAAAGTGGGAGCAGCAATTTTTCGGATGGAAGATGCTGAGTTTATCTGAATATTTCCAGAATGGGAATGTGATTTCCACAACCTCATACATTTAATTTTCCTGACGGCGTTTTTTTCCTTTGCATGCTGCGAGCACTGTCAAGAGAGGTATTGGTGCAAGTTCAAGCAAGTGAAATGACACATTAGAGAGTTTTTGGTGCCAGAATCTCATGGGCCCTGTTAGGAGGAGACTAGCGAGAGCAACAGAGGATGCTACCCAGTTGAAGGAGGAGGCCCAGGTAACTATGGACAGGGGGGAAGGTAGGCGCTCGTGACGGTGGGCCTCTAGGATCGGGTGACTGTCGGGAGGCACCCTTTCATCGTCGCCTGCGAACTCCGTGCTTTGTGAAGAGGTTCCACGGGCCCGTTAGTGGTTGCCAAAAATTCTCTGTTATGGGGCTCTGGTTTGCGGTTCTCTGCAGCCACAAAACCACGTTTGGAGCTACATGACAAATTGTGCAGAAAACCACAATGGGGTCATAGTTGGTGGGTGGAGGGAATCATGAGATACGTCTCTTTCCATCCGAGTTTGATGACATTTTCAGGGATCATATGGATTGGCGTGTAGACGGTCCCCTATGGAAATCATTGCCCTCAGACTGATAGCTGCTGCGCATGCGCAAACGTGAATTCCTTGTAACAGCCATAACGTCCATATTTACCATCTGATTTCGATGACATTTTCAGGTTTCATGCGGATTGGGGTGTAGATGGTCCCCTTTTTAAATCACGGCCCCCAAATTGACAGTAACCTCTGCGCTTGCGCAAACATTAAATCCTTGTAACGGCCATACACCTACATTTTTCATTCGAATTTGATGAAATTTTGTGAGATTATTATAATCGGCGTGGAGATGTTACGGCTGTTACAAGGATTTTCCGTTTGAGCATGCGCGGAGGTTACTGTCAATTTGGGGGCCGCGAATATTTATTAGGGACCATCTACACCCTAATCTGCATGAACCCTGAAAATGTCATCGAAATCGGATGGAAAATGAGGAAGTTATTCCACAGGCCCCCGTAGTGGTGTGCACCGGGAAATATTTGTAAATGAAAGCAGCTACCAGTAATGTGAAAACCCCAAGTTACAAGAAGAGGGGGCAGAGTACCTAGGGACTGCTGACTCCTGTCCCTCGAATTACTTCCCATGAAAACCTGGCACCTCCACGTGGGCCATCCCGGGCAAATTCAGCATGAATGTGGCTAACGCCAGAGGGGACAACGAATCTTGTTCCCCCCTTGGGATAAATTTATCTAAAGGTTGATTTATAAGGGAGTGCCCCAGCACACACTGCTTACGTCCTTCCTCCCATTCTGCAAGCAGAGTGGAAAATCCCTGGTTAAATACCGTGGGAGACTGTTACACCCACAGTCAGGGGCCTCACACACATAGGTGTGAGTACCTGTTTGCAATGCACTACAGGTCGAGCTGGGTGATCTAGCTCACCCTTCCAACTATGCGGGTTGGTACCCGAGTTATTGGCGTACCACATAACTCACATGCCGGCACTACCTTGGAAGACCAGTCTACCATGGAAGCACCTCCCCTCAACTTTCAGGCTTAGCCATCCAGCCTAGGTCTACAACCACGACCACCACGAAGCCAACCGCTCTCGGGGGGAAGGCAGGTGACACTGTGACAGAGTCGCCAGAGGGGACAGGAGGGCCTGCTGTGTCTAGAGAGAGTGGGGATAAAATGAAACCACTACTGCCGCATGTAAAAACTCTGCAACGATTGTATTGGGCCAATAGGCCCCAGAGACAATCAAGACCACTCGGATACAGCAGGTAGTGGCGTGCAAAATCTCTCTATTGGGACGGTGAAACGTCAGGAAGTGGAATCCTGTTCGCATGGAATCTGAAGCCTTGTGAACATGGCGTAGGCAAAATGGCGGCAATAGAAAGCTTTAGGTCTGACTAGCCATCAAAACCAAAGAGAAACTAAACAAGGACACCAAGTTCTATGATTGGAGTGAAAAGATGAAGATGTGGACAAAAATCAGGGGGACTCGGGAATCAAAAAAATTGGTGCAAAACCCAGTTTTATGATGTCCCAGCACAGTTGGAATCAAAGCCAATAACCCTCTGGGAAATGTAAACTCAAACCTGTTTTGTTTGGAAACTCAACAAGCTCAGTCAGATCGTGCATTTCGGGAGAGTGCGGAATAAACACCTCATAGACATTGTTTAATGGTGAATAGCTAGCTAAAAATTATAGCTTTCTTAGCTAAGGTAGAGCCGACACCATTTTATCCATCACAAGGCTACATTGAGAAGCTACAATACGCTTTCTCACTTGTAAAGATAGAATTTTTTTGAAGAAAAAAAAACACCCCATTTGTAAACAAGCCACTCAAGTACATCATGGGCACGCCATATCAAACTTCTTCACAATATTTTCAATCAAGTAAGTTTTCAAAAATTTCAGAAATATTGATCATTGGATTCCTGTTATTCTGAGTGTCCCAGAATTGATGAACCAAACTTCACGGTATTATTTGCGACTAATTAGCAATAAATTTCAACATTGTTTCCAAAAACCCCATTCATTTCGACTTTTTTCAATTTAAATATTTTTCGTGTTTTCGATCTTAATGCGTAAAAATGGTTGTAACTCCCTTAGATCATCTTCAAATTCAAATTTCAGGGTACCAATGGCATTGAATTTCCTTTCAGTTCATTACGCGATTTTTCATACGAGTTGGATACCTGGAAAATTATGCCAAAGTGAACAATTTGTAAATCAACTTTTGTCAATCTTTACGGTTTTTTTAAACAAAAGTTATCACCTCTCACTTTTGGAAAAATACCAGCAATTCAGCAACTTTCCAACGGTATAATAAATCAATTTTATACAATTGAATTCAGGAGGAAAATTTGTGTTAGAACGGAAAAACGTGAAATTTTCACAAAATTCACGTCTCGACAGTTGGGGGAAGGCAGGTTACGCCATCTAAAGCTCCGCCTCATACCGAGATGTTAAGTTCCTTAAAAAATTCATGTTTTTCCGAGTTCAAACACAAATTTCTCCTCTGAATTCGATTTTTAAAATTTTATAGACTTAATGATGGCATAATCAATAATAATTTTACCATCGAATTCCAAAGAAAAATTTGTGTTCGAACTCGGAAAAATTTGTTTAAAGAATTTAACGTCCCGGCATGAGGCTTTAGAGGTTCCAATTCAAATGCCTCATGCCGGGACGTTAATTTCGTTAAACAAAACGTCAAGTTTTTCCGAGTTCAAACGCAAATTTTTCCCCTGAATTCGATTGTAAACAATTTATTAATTTAACGATGGTACAATCAATAAATTTTATACAATCGAATACAGAAGACATTATTGATTTTGAACTTGGAAAAACGAGAAATTTTCACAAAATTGACGTCTCGACAGTTGGGCGAAGGCAGGTTACGCCATCTAAAGCTCCGCCTCATACCGAGGCGTTAAATTCCTTTAAAAAATTCATGTTTTTTTCGAGTTCAAACACAAGTTTATCCCCTGAATTCGATTTTTAAAATTTTACAGACTTAATGATGATGGTATAATCAATAATAATTTTATCATCGAATTCCAAAGAAAAATTTGTGTTTGAACTCGGAAAAACTTGAAGTTTTGTTTTACCAATTCAAAAGCCTCATGCCGAGACGTTAATTTCGTTAAACAAAACGTCAAGTTTTTCCGAGTTCAAACGCAAATATTTCCTCTGAATTCGATGGTAAACAATTTATTAATTTAACGATGGTACAATCAATAAATTGTTTACAATCGAATTAAGAAAAGACATTTGTTTTTGAACTTGGAAAACGTGTATTTTTAAACAAAATTAACATTTTTCCGAGTTTAAACACGAATTTCTCCCCTGAATTCGAATGTAAACAATTTTTAATTCGATGATGGTACAAACAATAAATTTTTAACAATCGAATTCAGAAGACATTTGTTTTTGAACTTGGAAAAACGTGTATTTTTTTTAACAAAATTAATATTTTTCCGAGTTCACACAAATTTCTCCCCTGAAATCGATTGTAAAAAAATTATCGATTATACTTGCCATTGGAAAGTTGCTGAATTACACATGTTTTTTCCGAAGAGAGGAACGTCAGGGTGTTAACTTTGTTTAAAAATACTGTTAAAGATGACAAAAAGGGCGAACTTTACAAATTGTTCACGTTTGCATGCATGATTTATTGCGTATTCAGCGTGACTGAAAAATTTTGTTTACGTAATGAGCTGGAAGGAATTTAATGTTCCTAACTTCGGTAACCTGAAATTTGAATTTGAGGATAATCTAATGTAGTTACAAGTATTTTTACAACTTACGATCGAAAATACGAAAAACAATTTGAAATAGGAAAAAGTCGGATTAGACGGGGGTGTGAGAAAAAAGGTGACAAGTAAGGTAAGACAAAAGTTGTTGCAAATTAGTGGCAGAATCAGTCCCTGAAGTTGTAATCGTTAACCCTAATTGGACCATAGTGTCATTAGTGTCACCGAAAACATCTTGGTAGTTCCACAGCTGTCCCAAGGTGTCACCAGATTAACAAGATTTAAATCGCAAAAAAATTTATGGACAGAGCTGAATTTTTAGAACTATTTTTTGCGAGTTATTAAAATTCAAAAAATGGCGTTATCAAAATTTTATTGTTATGAGAATTTTGAATATTTTTTCATCGATTTGGAAATTTTTGTCATAACTCTCTATTGAACTTCCAATAGCTCATAAAAAATTCTGCTGCCCTTTAAATTTAAAATTGCAACTTAATTATGAATAATCAGATGATACTTGGGGGTATCTGTGGAGTTCTTGAGATGTTTTCGGTGACACTAGCGATACCGTGGTCCAATTAGGGTTAATTCTGGGACACGCAGATCAGCAAGTCTTAATGATGGGGGGGGGCTGAAGCTCCCTCAAGGGCATCAAGCCAGGATAGTTAGGGCAGAAAATAGAAATTCTATGTTGGTAATCACCAGATTTGAACGCAATGAACCTTTAATAGACAAATTCCATGAGGGTGAAACGAGGCAGGTACCTGCTACCAAAACTACTTTATGCAAATCAGAAAATCTACGTAGGTAATTTACGAAACTCATTGCTACGTGAGTAATGCAATTTCTTCTTTAAAATATTAAAAAAAAAAAAAATCCCAATACCCAATTTTGTTGTATCAGGATCAGAAAATCACTCTTTTCCAAAAACTTGAATGAACTCAGGCTGTCTGATCTAACCACTCAGTTTCAATTAAAATAAACATCATTCAGACTCAAAAACTTTATTCCAAAATATAAGCGGTACAACATTAAGGACAAACGTCAAAGTCCTCCGATTTTTGTCCAAATACTCGAATTAAATTCAATATTGAAAGAATGAGGTACAACATCTGGTGGATCTAACATTTGGTAGTGACATCTTTTTTTCAGTTATCAGAAGAGCTTACCGCGCTTTCTTCCGTCTTCCTCTTCTTGGTTTTTTTGTGTTTCTTGTGTTTTTTGTGTTTCTTGTGTTTCTTCTCCTTCTTTTTCTTCTTGTCGTCGTCGCTCTCCTGCAATCAAGTTGTCATACGTAAATCACAACATTCTTCGGCGTGGGAAGTTAGGAAATCAACCGACACAAAGAGTCATTCATTGGAAAAGAGTCGCTGTTGGAAAAGTTCCAGCCTCAAATGGCTTTTGGATTTTTTTTTTTTTTTTTTTTTGTTGTTACGAAAACGAAATTCTAAAATTCCTTGATCTTTCTCGGTTTTTTATACCATAGAAGTTACTTTCCAAAGAGTGGTATACGTGTTGTGTGAGTGATTGTTTATTTATTGAAATTGTTTTCACTGCAAGTATGAGCCGGCTGGGGACGTAAGTAGATTCTAGTCGGGTAGTCTGGTAGGTCCAGGGCGGCTCGCCTGGTACGCTCTGTGTGAGGACCCAAGGGCACGGGGGGGGGGGGGGAGGGAAGTGTAGGGGGATGCCGACAGATCGCGCGAGCTGTTACCTTCGCGGTTCGGCAGGCCTTCCTCACCCCCCTCGCCACGGATCAGAATAAATGAACGCGTGAAACTACGGCGATGTCTTCCTTACCCCGCCTGCATTTCCGACGGCCTCGAGGAAACGCAGCTTAAGGGTTTTGCGGTTCGAGGACGGCGGCGAGCCGAGGAAGAGGAAGACAAACGACGGAGAGGAGCCAAAAAGTGAGGTGCGGAGTCGATCGCGGTACCTTTGACTTTGGTGGAAGACCATGTGCTACTACGGCCAGGGTGAATGCTAGGTATAGGCGTTATTTTCCAGAACCTTACCACCTGGTAGTTTTTGAGATATCTACAGAAGGGGGAAGCTGAGTACGTATTCGTACGTCTTGTGGTATTTTTGGGTTTTTCGTTCATGTACTTGGGGAGTATATTAAATGTGTATTGTAGTAAGGAAATAGAGAGTTCCTAGGAGATAGCGACCTTAAAGATACGAATTGTGGTATCTACTGTGTCTAAAGCGACCGAAGTGGAGGCTAACCAAAAATGGCGGCGATACAGACTCTAGCTTATGAAAATTCTTATCAGCTCGTTTTTCATCTGCACCTGCAAGTCACATTTACGCGATTTTAACTGTTTAGTTTACATACTCTCGAAAAAAAAGTTCTTTTCCGAAAATTTTAAGAATTTGCTATTTCTGGTTCAATCTCTCTGCTGCTGTTTGGTTTACTCTCGAAAAAAAGTGCTGATTGTGATAATTTTTCTAGAATCTCAAGTGGAAAATATTTTCTGACTACACTCCAGTGGCCTTTTGACAACAGTTTTTGAGCATTTAGTTTTTGAGAGCTGTTACTCTTCTTATGAAAGTTAGTTGTATGAAAGTATACCTATAATGCGCCTCTACACTATTAGTTAGTAGACTACTCAAGATATTACCTGAAATATATTTGCTTTCTTTTTCATTTCTACGCCAAAGATGCAGTTTTCTTACCTGACCCTTTGACAGATATTCGTAATAGGTAGGTACGTATTATTAGAAGAGATGCTACGTTTTTCAATTTTCAAATTACACCGACCACAATGGACATATCCATGATCTAATGTTTTTTCCTCTAAAGGATAACGTTGGTTATGCCGTTGGAAAATTTCGAATTTTTCCTAATTTACTTACGCTAACTACTTAGGAGTTGGGATATTTTTCAATTTTTTTTCTTTGGTTTTAATGTTTGGGAAAACTATGGCTACGGGCACGATTAAAGTTCCAAATTGTAGCTGAGATTGCCTCCAAATTCCTCTCCTTATTTTTTTGTTGAAATTAGTAGTTTAGCTTGTCGAACTCTTAAAACACGACTTTCAATAAACGCGACTCTAAATTTGCACTTTCAAGGAAAAATTACCTATTTATGAATTGCTGTATTTCCGTAATTAAACTGTAAAGCTCCAGTTGGTCGAAACCAGTAACAAATTTAACCTGCTTTAAGTAGATACTGGGCATAAACTATTGAAATCAACACATTTTAGATGTTACAGTTAAAAACTGGAAAAGTGCAAGGTGGATTTAGCTAGTCTGGGTCGGGAAGGTAGGTTTATCCCCCAGACCGACAATGTAGGAGAAAACTGGTGGTTAGTGAAGAACGCTGAATAAATATAAAACATTTTACTTGATATTAAATTAACACAACTAACGAGTTTACAGTGTGCAGTGACTCAGAGCAAACAGTAAAAGAACTTCATCACCCTCGTTAATCCAAGTCTAAAAATGTATCAAGGATTTGCATTTACAAACTTTCGTCACTGAAATAGTAATGTATACAAGTTACATAAATCCAACTTAACTTTCAGTTAACTTAACTTAATTTCAGTGTGGAGTATCAATTAAACATCCAGTAGATTTTGATAAGTACCTAGTCTCCAACTCACAAAAGAAAAATGTTTCCTCTGGTTACAATAGTGTTATAATCTTGGAAGGGTACTTCACGATACCACCAAAAGATACGATTGATCCCTATTAAGATAAGGAGTGGTATCTTTCCCACAGATAAATTTGTGGCATCTCCTGCCACCAGTGGTATTTGTTCGGTTGTGTCTACTGCGCATGCGCACGAGGCGATAAAGTGTGGTATCTCAACGTCGCTATCTCCTAGGAACTCTCTAATAACGGTTTTTGTACGTATTCGCTCAAAAGCGTTGGGGTTGTCTACCTGATAGTACGAGGCAGCCCCGGGATCCGCCTTGGTGGGTGGGTCCGGGCATGGCTGGACTCGAGTTGTTAGCGAACCCGCATGTTGTTGATATCAAATATATTAATATCCATAAACGCATATTGCCACTACGTCATGGGCGCATTACCGTTTGCTCCCGGCTGGCGGAAGTGCCAGTGATAGTTTTTGTTTGTTGACTCTTAGAATGGCGTGCAAGCAATTTTGAGGCTGCCTCAGTTGCGCCATCTACTTTCAGCTGAAGAACTACTACAGAGTCTGAAGTGGTAGGGGGAGGCCACAATCTCTTCATGCTGCTTCTTTTCAAATCCTTTCGAATGTCCAGAAATTGATAACTTTCCAGTTAAAATTGCAAGAATTACTTGGAAAAAACAAACGAGATGATAGGTATTTTCCAAGTTGCTCAGACAATTGTTGTTGCCCCTATTGCCAGTAGTTCAAATGTTCAATCGACAATTGCCACCCATAGAAACGTTTGAAACCCAGCGAATTATTGAAAATCGCTCAATTTTTTTCATGCAGATCGAGAATATAACTAAATGTTATCAAACTTATTATTTATTATTAATTATTGGATGCGGCCGGCAACGCCCCAAGGAGAAAAATATGTGTTAAAGAAGGTGACTTGTGGCGATGAGGTTGGGAACAAGCGATCATGAACGCGATCTGTCATCTAGAACTACGTCCTGGAGCTCCACCAATCAGAACGCTTATAGGGCTCCCAGATTCAGTTTTCAGCCCAGTGTCCCGGGCGGTTCAGAAGTCGTGGCCTTGACTCAGAGATGTTGACCGTTTGCTCCCAACATTACCACGAGTGTTTCTTATCAGTTCAGTCGTCATGTTGCCAGTGGGTCGAACCGAGGAAAATGAGTTTTATTTCATGACGGCTACAAGTTTCCGTTTAATAAATTTTTAAAAACGGGAGGTGAAAGATGGATCCATGGAACCGTCTGACAATGGTGACTGCGCATGCGTGACGACTCGGACAGCGAGCTCGGTCATCATAGACGACGCCAAATGCCAGCTTTGGCGGCGTCGAGGACAACGGCTTTCTTGACGACTGCACCCTTGATAACCTCACACTTTTATAACCAGCTCCAATTTAGATCGGATGTAGCAGGATTTTGTGTTGTGTTCGACTCCCGTGTTTTGGTTCTCGATTTTAGCTTTAGTTTGTCGAACAGTTTTCTTTTCCCGGGAATTATCAAGTTTTTCATCTCTCGAAACAAACTACTCGTCACCAGAATTCTGTTATCTTCACATCAAGATCAAGTGAATTCAAGGTTTTTTTTTATCGCAATGTTGGGTCAGAAAAGGATGTAAATAGGTATCCAAGTAGTAATAGATTTGTTCAATACAGTGAATTGCCAAACATTCCAAATTTCATTCTGAAAACTTATTTCGAGACCCCCGGAGTCTGAATCAGCTGTTCGTTATCAGCCATTTTCGAGTGACTTCGCAGGTCGGTAGCTATTTAGCATGACTTTCAGAGTCCGCACCTTGTTTTGTGACGACTCGAAATCTACCAAAAAAAGTTAGCATCTGCATGTGCTGGCTCCATCTGACTCGAGTCGTCACGATCTCAAGTTGTTGCGCCTGACGTGGCAAAAACTCTCTATTGAATTGAGCTTGAAACCATTGATTTGACACCACGATTTTATAACCAAAATAAGCATGAGCTACATGACTTCCTCTGCCTTATGCCTAAAAAAAACCTGCTAAAACAGTATTTCACGTACCTCAGATTCAGAGGAACTCTTCGACTTCTTCTTCCTCCTCTTCTTCTTCATCTTTTTGTCATCCTCATCAGAAGATGAGTCATCCTTCTTCCTCTTCTTTTTCTTGGCATCTGCTTCATTATCTTCATCGTCTTCATCTGAAGAACTATCGTCCTTCCTAGACTTCTTCTTCTTTTTCGCTTTCCGATCATCCTCCTCGGAGTCACTGCTTTCAGCCTTCTTCTTCTTCTTTCTTCCTTTCTCGTGTTTGGCAGAATCGTCAGAGTCTTCTGCTTTATCCTTTTTCGATGCTACCTGAAATTCCAATGAACCACAAAACAATTCAGTTTCCGACAGAAACATAACTGTCACTTATAATTACTCCCAGGCACATTTCATGACCAACCATATTATCGTACAGGAGGGCAGTATTAAGATCCCCAACTTTGAAAATTACGTCGACTTTCATATTAAAAGGTCAAAACCCATCAATGGACGTGTAATTAAGTAATTTTTATGGTCAATTACAAAACGTCCAATAAGCGTTATTCTTCAATAGAGAAGAATTCATCAAAATGTGCATCATATTTTAATTTTTTTCTTCAAAATACGGTGCTGCTCGAAAAAGGCAGCCAAAAAATTTAGAGAATTTAAGGAAGATGGAAATTTTAAATGTAGCGGCAATCTGTTGAGGGGGCAGACATGTTGCGAAGTATTTGGCCTTTTAACCAATCTGACTTCATAGAGGGATCTATGCCCCTTACAACAGTAGTGCTGCCTCTGGAAGCGTAAATGAAACTATAGCTTACGTGGTCAACACAGGTGTGCCACTGGGGGAGGGAAAACGGCAGATGGGAAAGTGACCAAAAGAAGCAATTTTACTCACTATTTTAAAAAATACGATTCTACCTACTAGTTTATCAAGCATTATTAGTCTTCATCTTCTCTTATTTAGTTTCTATTTTAGTTAGTTTCGTTATTTGAATTACATTATTTGAGTGGATCGTTTTTTGTGGACACAAGGGCGCCTACAACTCTATGTGTTGTCGTTCGTATACTATTTGCTGATACTTCTTATACGCTTCAGCAGAACACAGCAGTGTGAATTTGGTCAGTTTTTTCGATAGGATCCCCGGGGTAAGACAGCCTCAGCCTCCCTCAATTTTTGCGGTAATTTTAGACAGAGGCTTCACTTGTTTAGGCATTTTTTCTACGGTAATTTTCTTTCTTTTGGGTATTCCTGGTGTTAAACGCTATTCTAGGGCCCTATTATAGGATTTGACTGAAATTCCAGAATCTAAATTGAGGCAGATTCCCCCATTTATTCTCCTGAATAAGTCTCAAGTACATGCAAGTTGCAGTAATCAATAATGGGCGTGTTCGGGGCTGTCAATATAGACATTGGAATTTAAATTATAAATAGTCGCAATGGGTTAGGCCAAAAGACCGGAGGCCTAATGATGTCACGATTTAAAAATATTAAACGAAAAAAAAAAATGCATGTAAGCATAACTCACTTCTTTTTTGTGGGGCGATTCCGCTTTCCTCGGAGGAGTATCCTTTGCACTGTGAACAACATAGAATAATTTTGAAAAATTCATAAAAATAAAGGAGGATAAACAAGCTGAAATTAGGTACAAAACAGTAAAACGTAAACAACTCATTCATTTTTTTTGTTTCTAAACCCTTATGGGGCCCGTTGTGATCCGGGTCTCATTCATGTCTAAAAATCGTAAAACGGAAAAAAATATTCTCGAGATGAAGTGCTTAGAACTGTCTTAGTACAGTTTACAAACACACACATAAAATACTCCACAAGAAGGAAATATCTTTTATGGCAACATTTAGCCATGATAAATAATTTTTATAATCATTAAATTTGTATAAAAACTTGTACACAACCATCTTTCTAAATCTTAGTAGTTTGTAGTAGTAAAAAATCTGTAATATTTATTAAAAGTAGGTATATCTGGAAGTTACGTTGAATAGATAATAAGGATATTATCGCAGTTGAAGAGTCTGTACAGATAAGATTGATACTGTCGTCGGGAGATTGTTCTAATATTATATCTAACGCGTTACTGATGGAATACCATTCAAGTCTCCTTACCGTTCAGCACTTGTAGAATCACGACGTTTCCTGGGCTTGACTTTCTCAGTGCCAGGAGGAGGAGTGCTGACGTTTCTTGACCGTTCCTTGTGTTCAGGCGAACTGCCGTCATTGTCGGAGGAAGATCTGAAATTATATAAAACTTCATGAGGTTCAGTTCATTTTTTTTATGGCTTATCGTTTGGGAAATTTAACGCTCTTTCCAACGGTATAATTTGATTCAAACTTGCATGGAAAATAAGGAAGTCAACACCATTTTAGTGCCGCAAGATCGAAAACACGAAAACAACTTCAAAGTGCAAAAAGTCGCCTTTTTAGCGGGTTACAAAAAAAATTGCCACGAGGGACAATTTGTCGCAAATTAGTTGTAGCATCGATTCCTGCAGCATTGGTATTTTGGCTTGAAACATTTTGCTGATTTAATAGATTTTTGGAGTTACAAAGTCTCACTAGATTGATGCGCCTCAGATTTCTGAACGCAACGGTATCATTAAAAAAAATAAATAAACTCCCCTCAAAGACAAAAGGTCTATTTGACGGAGGGGGCACGCCATAAAATAAATAAATCAAATATTATTGGGGAGGACGCCCAGGACTCACCCGACGCCGGCCCTAGGGATGAGGAAGGTGGGGGTGGGAGAGAGGGATGAAGGGAAGTGCCTCTATAAAACGACTACCAGTTTAAATATGAGCCGAGCAATAAGCGTCTGGTGATACCACGGAGTACGCCTACTGAGATACCTAACTAGCGCAACTCCGTGGCACTTTTCCCGCAACACACTCCGCGCCACAACAAGGTTGCAGCCATCATCCTGATGTTGTTGGGTTCCACTCCTTTTAGCTCCGACACCGCTTGCCGTAAATCATCTCTATCATGCTTGCATATCATGCCCGCCAGGTCTGCTCCATGTCAATGCTGCCATTGACAACTTGGACATCCAGGACAATGCAAGACCTGTCAGGCTTGACGGCTACGATGTCTGGTTTCTTACCCTGGTCGCTTGGCATGTGTTATAATCTCTCTCTCTACATCCCACCCGCTAGATGACAAGGCACCGGCTATCTGCTTGGCGACCGCGTCATGACATAGGATGCGGCCCCCATGAGTCCGAGGACACTGCTGCACTACATGATACAGGTGTTCATTTCCACTCCGACAGGGACGGCAAAGGAAAAAGCAGGATCGGCAGTGGGATTTTGTCCCACAACAACCCCTTGAACACCTTACCGCTGTTGGCAGTGTTGCCACACGGACGGCGTGGAAGTTCTGGTAGTCGCGGGCCCCAATTCCCTTCAAAGCCCAATTTACTCATTGGGATGAGATAAGGCTTTCAGAGCACTGTCGGAGTTCTTTACCATCTACTGACTCATGCAGCGCAGCAGCGAACTCAGCAGACGAACTGGGTTTTGGAGCAGATGGTGTTGCTCAGTCGCACCATACCAACTGCTGCCTGACAAAATCAAGATCAGCAGCAACATGGGCAACCTCCCAGCTCGACCCCTGAATGGCTAGCGGGTGCTGGCGGCGCAGTGAAGGGATACATGCTGAGAGAGACAATGCCAAGCTTACCGGATTTGACCAGTGCATGGACATAGGCACTTGGGACACCAGGTTGGAACCTCAGCCAAGAGCGCACAGCAGAGCAGACGAGGTATCACTTATACCGGCGCAAACAACCATTTGTACTTAAAAATGAAAGATTTACTCACGGGTCTCTTCTAGAGGAACGGTCTCTCCTGGTCTTTTCAGATTTGTCATCCCCCTTCTTGAACGGCGATGGACTTCTTGAGGCAGACGGAGGAGCCTAGAAAAAAATCTAGATAAGTATAGGTATAGGTACACACTCCAATTACAAGCAATACTCTAGTAATGAGTCGTCGAAAAAAAAGATGGAGGGAAGATGGAGAGTCACTTTGCGAGAACAGAGAATTTTCTCCTCGGGAATAGTTTAAATAATACACATATTATGTTATATTATACACATATTATATAATAAACACATTATGTTTCATGCCATATGTTCATCGATCTTCCACATTTTTTAATTATGTTTTTCATTTCAGATAAACTCAAATTCAACAAAACTATTATTGACCTTCTTGAAGATTATATGAAAATTTCTTGAATAAATTACAGAGTTTAGTGTAACAAGCCATTATTTTAGGAATTGTGCACTGGTGAAAACTTCTTTTGCGTTTTTCTCAAAACTCCGTTTTTGTACGAAGCGTCTTTGTGCCTTAAGGTATCGATATGTTCCATGTTTACAATGTATTGATGCGACCTTTCTAATGAACCCTGAAATCGACGTTCATTCAAAGTTCGTTTGGAGAAGCAGTTCCGACCAGAACGGAACCGACTCAGAACTGAAAAGGGGATAAAGGCGCCTGAACTCCTCCGGGTTCCTCAGAACTGCTTCTCCATACAAACTCTCAGTGTGAGACGAGACAAGTCTTCATTATCAACGTTCTCTGATGATAAGTTTACACTCGTCGCCCATTTACATGCACTTTCGATGAACAAGGTCAGTATTTATTAATTTATTCGAAGTTATTTCTCGGTGAAAATTAACTTATATCAAGTTTAACTTTTGTGAAATCAGCAGGACAGTCGGGCTATTTGATCTATTTGGTCAAAGCGTAAAGCTGTGCTGGAAGACATCCATACCAGATCATTATTTTTATGTAGGGATATAATGAAAAATTACTGACCCTTTTATCAGCCACTTCGTTAGCAGTGGAGGTGTTTCTATCGGGCGAAGGACTGCTCGAGCTACCAGAATCTCTTCTCGCATCTCTGGGCTTGTCTTTGGGGACTGACGAGCCTTTGCGAGGTTTCTCCTTCTCCCTCCCTTTGTCGTCCTTTCTCCGATCCTACGGAATCAAATCAATTTTATTAAAGAAAACGTTCTTTTTCCAAACATGACACATATGACACCAAGTTGTTCATTATTTTAATGAAGAGCTCACCCGAGATTTCGATCGAGAAGGTGATCTTGATTTTCGCCTGCTGCCGGATCTTCTTCTCGAATCCCTTGAATAAAAAAATATCAATGAAAAAAACAATCGATAAATAACAAAAAAACTCACTAGCAAACACACAGTATTCAAACAAAATAGCCTTCGAATAATCGAAAACACCAAGTCAGATTGGAAAGCCATGGAGTTTGACCTAAGACACCGATCTGAACCAGGTAAGTTTGGCATCCTAGGCAACAAAACCATAACCAACATGTTCCAGTCATTCATTGAAAAATGGGAACAGTAATGGTAAGAATCGAAATCTTGAAACAACGGTATTGCGTCTGCGTGTCGTCGAGTGAAGGAGATGACCTTCTCGATGCGGCGTTTGTGTTTTCTTTAACCCCTACTCAACGAAGAGAGAAAAGTCCCTATCCTAACTGCAGCACTGTCGCACCGGCGGCTTATTAGCCAGACCGACGTGCGGAGTGCTGGGAGTTCAGGCTAGCCCGACAGCCCTGGCGTTTCATCAGAAACCGACCGTCGGGAGGCGGGAGATTTACCTATTTGAGCCTAGTACTTCTAGGAGATCCTTATCGGAGGAGAAGGTAGGTGGTAGGGGCTTATATACTCGTATAGTTTCCTCGGTGGAGAGAGAGATGGAAGGGTGACGTCATGTTGAAGTGTTTCCCCGTACCTCGTCTCCCCCGGTGGGTGATGACTCACTCAGGGATCCTCCTGTTTGCTTCTTTATTTAAGAACTAATTTCTAATTAAACTGTGGGTCATAACAAACGGAAATGTAACTGACAACCGCCAGAAGGCTGCGAGTAATATGGACCAATGGTAAAGTTCTTTTTGTTTGGTTGGGGGGTTGGTATGCAAGTACTTTTAATTAGCTCATTCGCTATGGACGGTACGTAATATTGAAGTTAGTAATCCAAAGTTGACGGAAGTTTAAATTTTATCAATTTTTCTTTGGACCAGTTCAGTAGTAACTACAGATAGGAGTTAACTGAGCGTGGATAAACGCAATATTGACGATGATTGTGGTTTTGGTTCAAATTGTTAAATTGAAATGATTAGATTACATTGTCAACATAGACGTTGCTTACCTCCTTCGGGGTGGTGGAGATATTCTGGACCTCCTACGAGCGGCTTCCCTTTCCCGTTCTCTTCTTTCCCGACGTTCTCTCTCCCTCTCCCGTTCGCGTTCCCTCTCCAACGACCGCCTACCTGGGCGGTAACGACTGGGCCAAGCCGGATCCATCCTGAAATCGATTAAAACGATACATCAATACCTAATGACACAATAATAGCCGCTTGTTGTTATTCGAGTATTCTACGAGGGTCGTCCAGAAAGTAAGTTTTTTTTAATCAAGTTTATTGAAACTTACAGAAATTGAACTTGAACATTTATGTATTGTATTATTGTTCCCGCCACTACCTTGGTCCAGTTGGTGACAGTTTCCTTCATTTCCTCGTCACTTGTGAAACATTCTCCCAATCCCCACATCAATTTAGTAAAAAGGTGATGACTGAAGTGCCTTAACACACTCCAACAAACAAACGGCAATCCATGCAGAAGAAACATACCACCCCTCTAAGTGCCAAACATTTTCAAGTCGCCAAGTCAATTTTCAAGTCGCTTAGCCAACAAGGAAAATTATGGCTTCTGTTTACTGGAACCAAAAGGAATTATTCTGATTGAATGTTTGCGTAAAGGTGAAACAAACGACAACCGGAGAAACTTGGTCGGTCAGTATAGAACAAGAGTAATGCAGACCTCCGGTGATTGCCTTCACAACAACGCTCGGCCTCACATCGTTCTTTTGGATGACTTTGGTTAGGATATTGACTTGGCCCCTTCAGACTATCATCTTTTTACCACAATGAAGGAGGTGTCAGAGCCTGTTATAGGATTGGGATCTGAATTAAGGAAGAAGGAAGGAAGGGATCCCTTCGTCTACGGATTGTTCGCTGCCAACAACTAGCTCCTGTTTGGCAGTTCCTAGAAGGTGATCCCAGACGCATAGCTCCCGCCTGGTACATGCAGTGCCCCACTCTTCCCATCTCAAAGTCTTTACAGCAGCGACTACGGACTTCGTCGCCAAACCCCTCCGCAATATCATCGAACGTCGACGTGGAGGTACCACGAGAAGAGACTTTAGAGTGCTAGGATTTAAAAATTAGTTAAAATGGGGGATTGTTAATAATAAAGGAAATTACTCAAGACTCTTTTCCTCATCAATTCTTCCTTGATTCAGATCCCAATCCTAAAACAGGCACTGATAGAGGAATCGGCGGAGGAACGTTTCACAAGTGACGAGGAAGTGGAAAAAGCTGTCACCAACTGGACCCAGGCGGTGGCGACAAGCTTCTACGAGGAAGGGGTTTTATATAATATATATATATATATATATATATATATATATATATATATAACCCCTTCCTCGTAGAAACTTGTCGCCACCGCCTGGGTCCAGTTATATAAGATATATAAAGTTATATGTATATATAAAGTTATATATCTAGTTATATAAAGATATATTATATCTTTATATATACGAAATGTATTGATGTAGCCGAGAATGGCGTGGAAAAATAATACATCATCAAGTACAATTTCTGTAAGTTTCAATATTTTTTTACCAAGAACTTGGTTTAAAAAAAAAGAACCTATTTTCTGGACAACACCCGTAATATTTTATATGAAGAGGGTTGTAGGGACGACGATATCACATCCAAAAGTGTTCATTTGCATTCACTGGTCGGTCATGGGGCACTACAGCATAAATAAGATGAAACCAACGGCGGTTTGAAGAAACCTTCTATTGCAACGAACTGCATGTATTGAAGACGGTAAAACGAACTAAATTACCTCAGTCGATCCCTAGAGCGGCTTCGACGACGGATTGGGGGCGACCTCCGACCCCTCGATCTAGACCTCCTCCTCGACCTCGACCTTCTCCTGGATCTGGATCGTCTTGCCCTGGAAGTAGAGCGCCTGCGTGAGCCCGAGCGCCGTCTTCTGGGAGTAGAGCGACGCCTGGAGCCGGAGCGCCGCCGCCTGTCGCCTACTTTCCCTCGAGAACCCGATCTTCCAGACTGTGAAGAAAAATTAGGTTAATCTCATGAATGGACGAGTAAGAAACATAAACTCGGTCCTTCGGCCCTGGACGCCCGGATGGTTACTGCTTAGAGACTTCAGCTAAAATTCAAGAAACATGGAACATACTTTAGCCGTGTTTTGTTTGTTTGCTGTTTCCTTTCACTGGCCAACCCTCCTGAACTAAATTTAGTAGGTCAGGGAGGAGTATAGTTTCCAATTCGAACTCTGGAGTCTCAATTGATACCCGCTGTGAAATTTCAGTTTCGTGGGGCCACCAGGACCGAAGTTAGCTCATCCAACTGATCAGGGAGGAGCATAGTTTCTAATTCGAACTATTGATAGTATTCCTCGGAGGACATTATATTTTCTCGCTTATGATGACTCACTACTACCTTTAATGGAATTATCGCATAGGTTACACCACGTTACACAATCCTTAGTTCTGTATCAACGACAAAGCAAAATTTCGTGACTCGATACCGTTCCTAGTTACTGTTCCCGAAAAATGTAACACTTTTTGCCAGTTAGGTCAAGGCTAAAGCATGTTTCATGCTAAAATCAAAGCCGTGGAAATTTGCCTAACTGTGACGTTTTCAGACATAGGTACAGAGTTATGAATATTTCGATGAACATTATGTAATGAACATTTAAACAGAAATGAATGAACCTGTGAAGTCAGAATCCTGTATCGGAAGGGTAAATAAGCTGTGAGCTCCCGCTCACTGGGACCCCTTCCCAGTGATGGAGCTGAGCTGAAACATTAGTCCCCTTTGGTCAGCCTCGTAGGTGACGTCACCGCTGCAGGGGCAACCACCGACGCCAAACACCACCCCATGCATCCCTCCTCCCTCTGGCTGGAGAAGCCAATGGCTTTTCCCCCACTCGACCAGCCGCCTCCACCAACACCATCTGGTGGGGTGGAGGGGGAGAGAGCCCCTGGAGCCCCAGAACAAGACAGGAAAACGTTAATCCCCTCCCAGCAGCCAGTCAGTGAAGTTAACCGCGAGCCTAGCCCATTGAATCAAACCCCCCCACTCCCCCCCCCCTCAAGTCTCCACACTGTACGATCCCAGGACAGCAGTGTTGTCACAACCGATCTTCTCATCGCCAAACTCATCTGAAGGTTACCTTCGGGCCCGAAACGTGAGTGCACAAACTAAATTACTAAATACATTGGCCAATAGCATTAGTGCCAAAAAGTGTAGAAGTAAGCAGTGCAAAACATACTCTGAAAACATAACCATACCAGTATTCGCCACAAAGACTTCGAATTTAACTGTTTCTTCAAGTAAACTTGAACATTTATGATTGATTATTGGAATTACGACAAGACTTGTAATCTGAAATATAAACTGATAAACGATTCTGTAAGGATATTCTGGAATTAACCTTCTGTACAATTGTAGTCAAAATACTGTCTCAAGCCCTCAGCTCAACATCGCCACACACAAGGTAATAATAAAAGTGCCTATTAGTTGTAACCTGTAGTTGTTTAATCGAGTATACCTGGTTTCAGACATCATTAACGAGGCAAGTGCATCGCCACACCTCGAGGTTTGCACATTAGGTCCCTTCAGGACATCACTTCACCCCATCAGGCCCGGAAACACTTGTGTACCATATCTCAACTTATCCCTTCAGGCTTTCACTCTTTCAGCACAACATGGCCACGAGCTTCTTGAAGTCGCCACGCAAAGTCGCCACAGGTAACTATCATTCGCTACCCTAATATAGTAATAGTGTTTCAATATTTGTTTGTTCTCAAAACCCCCCCATTCTGAACTTGTGCGACGTCGAACACGACCCCCAAGCGCCCCATACCCCTTTCGGTGGCATTCCAATACCGCTGCCATCAAAGCGTGGGGTCAAAGCTGACAAAGCCTTCCATAAAATAATCCTAAACAGCTACCGAAATTCTAGCAAATCAAAACGACTGGGTCAATTTCAGCGGTTCTTAGAACATACTAAGTTTAGTTCTGCGGAACGAACTAAACTTAAATACTGCTATTCAGTATTTATATTTATAATATAAATATAATGAATATTATTCATACTTACTCAGTATGACAGAAAATTAGTAATTCAGTTCAATATTCAACAATATTCACCTTGTTGGCTCGTTTGTCATCATCTGAATCACTCGACGACTCTTCTTTGTTGGACCTGTACTGACGCTTCTTCTGAACGCTGTCTTCTTTCTTCCTTATCTCAAAGTCGCTCTTCTTGGGACTCTTTTCTGGAAGAATAAGAAAACCGTTAAACTGAGATCAAAGATGTTTCCGTCTCGAAAGTCATTGTAGGGAGTCATTGTAGGGATTGAGAACTTGAGAAACACCTGGTTTACGCAGTTTAAATAAAATGTCTATCTATTATCGGCCATTGTATTGTGATGCTTGCGTTTTGCCTTCAAGCAGGGGATTTGTGACATCCTTTTTGGTAGTCATATTATTCCACCAGCATTATAAATTCCGTTTGAAGTGGAAAAGATCACGACATAATACTTATTTTACTTGTTTTCAAAGAGAGTAGCTCAAGTACTCGTTAACTATTTTTCTTGCCCGAATTTGATAAAATAGAACTGGACGACTTCTGGTTTCAGCATGTAGGAACAACCAACCATACAAAAGGAAGAGAGATGGAGTTTTTGAGATGGAGGTTCCCTGGTTGCGTCATCTCACTGCGAGGCGATTTGAACTGGCCAGCACCAGATTTATCCCCCTGCGATTTTTTCCTGGGGTTGCTACTTCATTTCCAACGTTTATAATTATTGCCTCAGAACCCTAGAAACCCTCAAGGACAACTTCAGAGCCAACATCGCTGTTATGTTCGGAAGATTTCACGAAACCTTCAGAGAACGACATCTTCAGTGCGTTCATAGTGAGGGCTCTCATTTGCCAGATAAGCTGCTCAAAAAAAGATACAATAAAAGCTACATCAACCGGGGTCTAATTCGCCGGGATGCTCCCATATCCGGGGTCTTTTCCCTTAAAAAGTGGCGCTCCCCTATCCAGGGTTCTCCGCCTCAATTCGTACCCTCACGCTCCTTTAACCAGGGTGATGAGGGAGTAGCCACTATTGTTGCTCAAAGAAGGGAAAATCATCAGATGACGAAGTTCCACAACCCTAGAAACGGCTCTTCAATATGAGGAGCAATTCGATGCTGAGGCAATGGGAATCGCAGCAATGAGAAAGTGGGCCAATCATGCTTCCCTATTCCATCTTCCTGCTCCGAGCCAGAAAAAATAACCACATTTTTCTAAAACTAATGGGGAATTTGCCTCACAATTTTTTAATTTTTTTAAGGAAGATGGAAATTTTAAATGTACTGGGAGCCTTGTGGAAAACCATTTTAATAAAAATGGAGTTGAGTAGAACGCTGTCTATTTCCACGAAAATAATGAGTTACAAGTTAAATCGATTTCGACGGTTAGGTCATCATCAGTAACAAACAATAACTGGAGGTACACCACAGAGAGCATAGCTTATATAGTCACAAGTGAAAGGGAGCTTGAATCCCATTGGTCGAGAAAGTGAAAGTCATACCCAATCAGATAAGTGAAAGGAGAATCCTATTGGCTCAGAGAAGTGAAGGGACCTGGGAGGATCATCAAATGCCAATCAGGGCAGACAAAGTGAAAGGGAGCTCAAACATTGGTGAGGGTAACATTGTGAAGGGGAGACCAAGCTATTATAGGAAGGAACCTATCAAGGGTGAAACATGTTGAGGGACCACCTCATTCAGACATTTACCAGACCTATCACTTAAGAATCTCGAACTTTTCAAGCACACCTTCACTTCTCTGAGCCAATAGGATTCTCCTTTCACTTAATCTGATTGGGTACGACTTTCACTTTCTCTACCAATGGGATTCAAGCTCCCTTTCACTTGTGACTATATAAGCTATACTCTCTGTGATGTACCTTCAGTTATTGTTAGTTACTGATGATGACCTAACCGTCGAAATCGATTTAAATTGTAACTCATTATTTTCGTGAAAATAGACAACGTTCTACTCAACTCCGTTTTTATTAAATTGCATGCATGTTCACTTCGTTCAGTTTTGTAATATAGTATTAATAATTTACGTTCTTTAATTATAATATTCTGATTATCTGTGCTAGGCTTGCCCCTGTTGACCCTCATTAATGGAGTTTTTACTGTAACTTTAAATTTCTAATACCAACATAATGTAAGAAAAAAATAGTTTTATTGACTTGTGATATTTCTCATTTTGTAATCCATCTGTCTTGCACGCTCCACCCTGCATGACTTCTACTTTCTAAAAGCACTGTTCATTTCACAGTAACTGAAGTAGTTATCTACCTGAGCCTCTAGAATCAGAGCTGCTGCTCCGACCACCCTTGTTGTTGTTGGCAGTTTTGGACCTTGAGCGCGAACGAGATGCAGATTTCCGAGCAGCTTCTTTCGGCTTGCTAGGTCGCTCCTTTGAAGACGAAGAAGAACCCGAGGATGAACGACGGCGATCACCAGCACCGTTTTTATTCACGGACCTGAAATCGAAATTCAATCATAACTCACAGCCCCTGACTTGTCGCAATACAACATTCAGCACAACAGAAAATTCAATGTTTGTGGTGTTCTAAAGCACGGTGACTAGGATGAGAAACAAATCAACACGTATCTTACACAAATTAAATTTGAATAGTTGAACTTTCATTCAATGGAATCGAATTTCCAACAATCACCCATTTTCTACGGGTAAGTACAATAAGCTAGAGAATGAAGAAAAATCAAATTGTAACGAGACAGATTCGTCCAACCGAACATTGTATTTCAATAACCGAAGTTTTGGGTTGGTTTGACAAAACTGAAAAATCCTGAGAATCTGGAAGTTTGAAAAATGAATAATGGAATGGAAAATTGAAGACTTACAACAACAATTTGACGAAAATGTCCGCAAAGAGAAACATTTGAACTTGCACAGAAATGAAACAAGAATGAAAAAAAGACACATGATTTCAACACAGTCACTCGCCACGTATATCTTATGGCTACGTACGGGAAAATTGAATCTTGCACTTTCTGGAAGTAACAAAAAAATCTTCAGGAGGTTAGGATTCTGTATCATCTGGATACAGTCTAGTCTACATTTAAAATATCCTTGACCATTTACTTTTATTATTTAGGGGTTTCCGCACCCAAAATAACAGAAAACTTCACGCTTGTTCATTCAGATGTGGCGGTGCAATCCATAAGGGAATGTTTAGGGAATAACTCGGTCACATCAATCACTGAAAATTCCATCAAAAAAGGCCCAAAAAGTTACGAATTTGAAGTTTGCGCATAATAATTGACCCAATCACGATGAAATTCCTAGGCTGTTATCTTGAGAGTAACCCTCAACTACCCCCCAAATTTGAAAAAAAAAAATTAAGAGGCCAATGTGGGGTGCGCCACTTTTTTTTTAATTTTTAATCTAAACTAGACCTCATCCCGGGAATTTTGACACCAACCGTTCTCTTTTTGGATGAGCAGATCTTTTTCTATGATTTTTCAAAGTTTCGAATGTTTATGACGTCACGCGCCCCTCTTACGGGACCCCCCAGCCCACTGTGACGTCATAAACATTCGAAACTTTGAAAAATCATAGAAAAATGTCTTCTCACGCTAGAAGGCCGCAGTTGGTATCAAAACTTTCAGAATGAGGTCTAGTTTAGATTAAAAATAACTATTAACAGTTCTTTCGACCCATGCGCACTCACACGTTCCTAATAATTTCATCATTGGTATATTAGGTTAAAAAGTAAATTAGACTGGAACAAAAACCTGACCACAGATGGACTAACAGAAATAAAATTGTTAATATCCAAATCGTTCAAAAGTTTTTAACTTGTAAAAAATGAAGGTTGGGTGTAATTTAAAAAAAAATTCTCTATTTTTACTGAAGAAAGGTCTTTGGTCAGGTTTACTTCGTAGAAGAACTAGGATTGACGTTCATAGAAATAAGGAATTTACCTGCTTCAAACACAAAATGAGTATTATTAACGCTTAAACATGGAAACACTATTACGTAAAATATGAAACTGGAGGATTAATGTCAAATTACTGGTTCATTGTACAGTAACAAACTTGTTGGAAAAAGGTTACTTGAGAAAAGGGCTGCAGCCTCCTGCAGAAAAGGTGCCTTGGATGAGCTAATCGGAGACGTTGGTCAGAGGAACGCAGAGTGGCGAGTCTCGAAGTACGCAAAGAGTGCCGAGACTTGAAGCACTCATTCGAAGACTCAGCATAGCAGAAGCGGAGTCTTTACGCGACGGAACTACCGCCGAAACACTCGAAAGACGTTCTGGAAGGTCCCGGACGTTCTGGAAGTTCCCGGAAGATCTGGAGGTTCGCTGAAGATCTCGAAGCGAAGAGTCGGAAGACTCGAAGCGACGCGGCGGAAGCTTCGGCGACAGCTGAAACCGACGAATTTGACGATCGCAGGTAGACGGCAAGATGCGGCGAGTCATGCCGCAACTGCAATGATGGGTGTGTGTGGCCTCAGACATCCAAGCCTGTAGCATTAAATACTTGACCAAAATGTTCTCATGCAAAAGGGGAAAAAACAATGAAATCAAAAGGAAAATAAAACATGACCTGAAACATACGACTCACGTGATGAAGCTGTAAACAGAAATATGATAATTGACAACGACACAATGAATATTTTCATAGTTAACAATGCAGTTTAAATCTCCAATAATACTTGGATACCTTCACCTCATGATACAATAACCTCACTGCCAACGATTGAAAGAATAACATTCATAAAACTTACCTCCTCCAAGCCACTAGAATGCTAAACCCATCTCAAACTCAGCTCACAAGCCATAAATATTCGTGACAAACGGTCCAAACATTGTCAATTGATGGAAGGGAAAATGGGAGCACTTAATGTTTGATCTAACGAAATAGGAGTTATTCAATAAAATATAGTCAAAATTGATCACAAAAATAAGAACTTAAGGTTTTGGAATGAAATTTTCATCGACAGATTAACACTTCCATTGTCAATAATTCTCAGACAAGCAGACATTCTCAGCTCTTCTAGTTATTATACAAAAATATCATTTCCTGCCAAAAGAACGGGAATTCCAGTGTCGTTAACACCAGCAAAGGTCAGTGATCTCACAACCAGTTAACACATCTAAAGACAGCGTAGTTGGGGAGAAAGGAGACAAATTTTCGGTCCTCACTCAAAACCCTCCAGTTTTCAGGAGAGCATTGAGAGCAATTTACCGTGACACAACAGAAGGGCTCGTAACCCTTGTGTTGACCTGATTTGGATGTTAACTTCGGGACAAAAATATTTAGAAATTCCTCAGCGCGAACCTTAGTCATGTTAAGAACCGAAAAAACTTCGAGAGTCGATTCTACAACCAATTTAAGTAACAAAATTTTCCAATTTTTCATGTTTTCGACTTTAAAATTACCATAACTACCTTAATTTACCATAAAAATAAGGGCATCGTTTTAAAGGGCGTTAAATTTCCCATCTTTCTAGTTGTTAATAGAGAGTTTTTGGTGCTAAAATCTGACGGGCCCCGTTAGGAGGAGACTAGCGCGAGCAACAGAGGATGCTACCCAGTTGAAGGAGGAAGCCCGTTAAACTATGGACGGGGGGGGGGGGGGAGGGAGAGGGAGGCGCTCGTCAAGATGGGCCTCTAGGAACGGGTGACTGTCGGGGGGCACCCTTTCATCGTCGCCCGCTGTTGTCGGGAGGCAAATTCATCATCACCCGCGAACTCCGAGCTTTGTGAAGAGGTTCCACGGGCCCGTTAGTGGTTGCCAAAAACTCTCTATTACCTCGGGAAAGGACGTTAATAGAACTGTACAAATATGAACTTGAATGACCGTATATTGTACAGAAACGGTAATTAATTGTCTTTAAAAGCACAGAGTAAAAGGGTGGGAGAGCGATCGTACATCAGGACACGGAATGAGAACATGGCGGAATGGGACAAAAAGGGGAGCCAAAATGGCATCGCTCTGCTTGAGTAGGAAATGATCAGGGAAAATTTCGGGGAAATGATCTTATTTACCGTACTTTAATAGCACTTATATTTACTCGTACTGGTTCTGCACTTCCGGGTTATGACAGATTGAAAATAGGTTCTTAATCAGTGTATGAACGGGGCGGGTACTGGTTCTGCACTCTGTTGGCACATTCTAGTACTAGCCAGTTCGGGATCAGGGCGCCAGTTGGCGCAAATATTTGAACTAGAGGCAGACAGTTCAAACACTAGTCCTGATAAAAATCATTTTCGGTGTCCTGACGGGAGAAAAATCAACTCTTAAAGTAATTTTTGTCAAATTGCCACAATTTCCTATTTCTTTCTTTTGGTTGTTAGGTAGTGTTTTACTTCCGCAGGGTTTTTCACGTATCTCAACACTAAAAACTTCGCAAAGATTACAGCTTTTTTCGCAATCGAATTAAGTGGAGAAATTTGTGTTTGAACGCGAAAAACGTTGACTTTTTTCAACAACATCGACTGGGAGGACTCCGGCGTCTACACCGCTGCCAAATCGTCGATTTCATTGAAAAAAATCCAAGTTTTTCCGCGTTTACACACAAATTTCTCCCCTAAATTCGTTTGTAAAATATTTTTTGATTATAACACTGGAAAGCTGAGATCCTTGCGCAGTTTTTGGTGTTGAGGTACGTAAAAAACCCTAAAAACCAAAAGAAAAACTAGGAAATTTTGGCAATTTGACAAAATATACTTTACGAGTTGAGTTTTCGTTCATCGGGGCCCCAAAAAGTTTTTTGTAGGCACTAGAAGGATGGAAAATTTGACGTCCTTTCCAAAGGTGCTCTTAATTTAAGATTTTTACGGTAAATTAAGGTAGTCGTGGTAATTTTAGTGACATGAAGTCGAAAACACGAAAAAAAAATTGAAATTGGAAAAACTTGGAAAACGAAGGGGTTGAAACAAAATTACTAAGAGACATTTTCTTACTTGAATTAGTTGTAGAATAGACTCCCGAAGCTTTCCGGTCCTTAACATGGGACACCGGGTGTAAGTACATGGGAAAGGTTTATGAAACAGACCCTTCTTTCCTCATGTATGTGATGCACTAAAGTTACTACTAAGTGACCAAGTTTTTAAGAAATTCAAGTCTGAACTCCAGCTTCTTCATCAAATCAATAGTAGAGTACTAGAGAATTTGAAAGCTAATAACCCAACACATTCCACAATGTTTCAAAGGTTTACTTGAAGGATGATTCATTGATTGAATTGATGGGAGTAAACGTGACTGACCACGGAGATTCAAAAATAAAATCGCACTCATTCGTAGCTCAATGAGGAGTTAATTAAAAGGTCGATATCATCAACAGACGAAGGGAACTATAAAGTTCGACGTAGATTGATAAATAATGAACATACACCTACAGTAACCAGACAAAGTTAATGGTAACATAAATAAATACTCTTCACAATAATAATTAGGAGCAGTAAATCAATACACATGTAGCAAGGCTATCCAAAATGTAACTTATGATGTAACTGATGATTAGTACCGTGAAATAAGAATCCACCACAAACATCTGAGATGAAGATGACTAACTTTACGCTTAAACACGAGACCACGTGACCATCGAATTTCTTCAATGAGATCGTACTTAGACGAGTAAAGAATTATGAATAAAACCATAAACAGGGCGGAGTAAAAAGTTTCTTTCTCAACAGAATTTTGTAGCTTGCCTGAACTTGGTTCTTTAGCGGACACGACGGATCATGTGAACCAGGCTTAACTAATTCCAAGACCAGCTCAGAAAAATATATACTCCTGCTCAAAATTAGAGCACCACCATCTATTTCTTCGTTTGTCCCCTTCTTTTTTCCTTATCAAGTTTTTATCCATTTGCACACATTGTTTGTAAACACAGAAGGAAAAAGGTAACCAAAAAAAGGCATAAATTCGAGAAAACAAGATGTTTTTAATAAATTAAAGAAAAATGTACTGCTTGTGGTAAAATGATAAAAATTGAAAATGTGAAAAAAAAAAGGTTTGGATTATGCCAGTTTAGCTTTTCAATAGTTGGTACTACTAGCTCCTCTAGCTCGGATAAGGGCCTGGAGCCTTTTACCCATGCCTCTACTCAAGTTTTGGATATCCTCCTGGGGGATATTGTCCCACTCCTCTTTCGCTGCAGTGTCCATCTGCTGAAGATTGTCTGGGGGTCTGGCTCTAATTCTTATTTTCAGCATGTCCCAAACATGCTCTATCGGATTCATGTCTGGGCTCCTTGGTGGCCAGTCCATGATACACAATTTACAAGGGAAGAAGGAAAGAGCCGAACGAAAAAATGGATGGTGGTGCACTAATTTTGAGCAGGAGCGTAGTTGAGTCATATGAAGGGAAAGTTGATTTAACAGAACACCAAACCCCTAATTCCACACACCAGAGACAAATCCATAGTTAAGAGTTAGTATGAAGGCTATTTTAAAGTGAAAAAAATATAATCAAAAGTAGGTCTTTTGCATTTTTCAAGATTTATTGAAAAGAAATTGGTAGGTTGGTCTTGAAGGGAACTAACTAATCCAAGGAGAACTCTTTAGAAAAGTAATGGATTTCAATAACTACCTCTGCCTGGACTTGCTTCGAGACCTGGATCTAGAAGATCTTGAAGAGCCTGAAGGCGAGCGTGATTTTTTCTTATCATCAGGCTTGCTCGCCGACGTAGAATTGTTCCTGTGAAACAATTATTCACTTTTAATTTCAAGAAAATATGTTTATCCTAGGAGTGTAAGGTTTAGCATTACCAAAGGTCCTGAGGATTACAGTACTTTAACAAATGTAGGGGTGGACTTGCATCCGACCGGAGTCCTCGAAAAAATCGGGTTCAACTATCAGCTCATCCTGCTTTGGGAATTAATTCACGCTATGTATGCTCAGACCAACCAAATAACTTCTGCAGAGTGGGTGTGGCATATAGCTTCCTCGTATCCATAACCCGATTGTATAGATGATCCGATGCATAGTAGTTAATCTCAAAACATCAACCTCTTAGTACCTTCTACTACACGGGGACCATCTACACGCTAATCCGAACAATCCTGAGAAATTTCGTCAAAATCGGATGGGAAATGTAGACGCGTTGCGCAATTCGCAGCGGCTACTATCAGTCCGGGGGTGATGATTTTCAGAGGGGACCATCAACACGCCTACCCGCACAATCCCTGAAAATTTCATCAAAATCGACAAGCTTCTGTCGGAAGCAAGATCAACCTTAAATTTTATAAAGTAGTGTTATGTACCAATCGATTTGAGCGAGACAATCATTAGGAACATCGCTACAGTTTAGAAGAATACGGTGTAGAGGGCAAAGCACTATCAGTAAATTAGAGCGATTCAAAGAAGTCTCTCCTTCAAGAGGAAATATAGGAGAGTAACATGTTGAAGTTGTAGCTTGTACTCAGTTGATTTTGTGGTACTTCATTGAGTAGTCTTGCGACACACAAGAGACCACATTTTTGAAAAGAGTGCATTTTAAGTAAGCAAAAATGTCAAACGGGGTACTATACCAGTAAACAACCGACTAACATGACTAGGGATTGAATAAAATCAAGACAAAACAACAAAATTATCAATACGGTAGGAGCGGATAACGTTTATGAACGAGCAAAAAATGAAGCACAGCTGTTAGAAAAGATGGAGCTGGGAGAAAGAGGGGGCAAAATCTTCCACACAACGTATAGACTATACACCTGTTTATAGTCAATGTAGGGTAGAACAATGTTAGAATTAAAACAGCAACCTATAAAATTGATTGACCAATCACAATAAAAAATTAACATTCTTCACAAATCAGAATGGGGAAAGTGTCGCGTCTTCGAAACTAATTCCTTCAATTTTACCTTGAAAGTCCTATTTAATTAAGTAGGTAGATAGTTGAATGGAAGGAACAGTCTATTACTCACAAGGGGAATGGAAGTGGTGAGGGTATGGATACTATACACTCATTCTCAGATATCCATGCAGATGTCAGGAGGTTGAGAGCTTTGTTGCTCTAAGTACTGACTCCACCAAATCTGATTTGAGGATATGATGGAGTCAGCACCTGAAGTAACCTACTAAAGTAAGTAAAGTTTTTAAATTACGCCGTATACGAGGCTCTGTGGCCATTCGTTCACGCGCAGCCCAATAAATATTTGCTTTCCTATACCAGATGGTTTCGTCGTCTCCAATCTGCTCTCTTATGTCTTGCAGTGCAGGACATGTGTCTAAATGCTGGCATGTCATGTCTTCGATGTGGCAAAGTGTGCAGATTGGACTGTCAAAGACGCCGATTCTGTTTAAATGCTTGGCCAGGAAATCATGCCCAGTCTGAATCCTGAAACAAGCCACACTTTGCCTTCTGGGCAGTGTTTTAGGTATGGGATTATTCAGTAGGGTGGCCCATTGCTTTCCAGCTGCTGCTCTCTCATGGCCTTCTCGAGCTATTGACTGTATCTTGGCATCGACCAGGCGTTTGGCTGTACTGAAAGGGAGAGGAGCATCTGGATGTGGCTGGGCTTTTTCATTTCCCTCTATTTGGCAATGTGAGGGAACCCACTGCAGCACCAGTTGGGAGCCCCTCATCAACAACTTCTCAATGGCAAGGCGGCACTCAAGGACCAGGGCAACATCAGTCGAAACGTTGCTTGTGAGTCGACAAAAATCACGACTTGGCGATCGCCCCGCACAAGCAGATGCTCCACAGCAAGCTTCTTTGCACAGACCTCTCCCTCAAAGTTGCTGGAGAGCTTTCCTACAGGGTGTGAGGTTTCGAAGAGTGTGCAGTATACCCCGGCCCCTGCATTGTATCTTGCATCTCCAACCACCAAAGAAACCAAAGTTGACTGTTAGATCAAAGCCAAGCTCTCAATGTATTGGATGTTTCAGAACAATCCTATTCGTATCCTCCTGACATCAGCTGTCTTGTGACATGATGAAACAATACTTCCATGACAAGACGGTATTCGTTGAGGAGGCACCAACTCCCACTAGGGGCGCTGGTGGTAAAAACAGTTTCTCATATGTCCAATGGAGTGCTCTGATGAATGACTTACCATAGCAAGTAATATTATAGTGTGATTCATAACTTTCAACATATACTGTTGAGTCAGAATGATATATCTTCTGTCTGATATGAGATAATGTCGAAAAGACCCCTTTTTATTACAATATAGACCCCAAAAACCCAGAGTCGTTTCGCCCACCAACAGAAGAGAATTTAAAATGTTGGCACTCCTAAAAAGTTGACGCGATCCCTCCATGGTAATTTCAATCAGAGCACTCTATTGGACATAGGAGAAACTACTTTCATCACCAGCGCCCCTAGCAGGAGTTGGCCCCTCCTCGACGGATACTGTCTCGCGTACTTCCATGCAAATACGTACTTATGTCATTTACTGATCATTAATCAACACTAATTGACGAGTTCGAATGAGTACCGAGCTCTTCTCTATGAGTCCTATCAACGTAAAACTACAAATATAGTATCGAAGACACAGCAAAATCACCATTCAACCCAAATCAAACAATTTTACTTGAATCAGGGTGAACGAAGCACAATCCAACTTTTATACAAATGAAAAATGTGAGCATCAGAACACACGTAAGACTCCAGGGAAACTAACACCAAAATAAAACTGCAAACACTAGTGCATTAGAAAATCAAGCATACGAACAATTCGTGCATTTTCACCACCGTCTTACTCACTTATTTTTGTCATTAGGAGCAGCAGAAGGGGAGACCCCTTTAGTGCCATCGCCACCACTTTTCTTGGAGTCCTTTCTTTCAGACCTTTTCAGAATCAAATTGAACGGACTTTCAAGACAAATAATAACCCGAGTGCCAATCGTCTACGTAAATTATTACTTGCAGATGCTATTTACAACAACAAAAATGCCAAAAAGGAAATACAAACTTGGGGCCGAGCATTTTAAATTTTAAAAACGGAATATGTATAACTTTATCTATTTCAACGAACATAACGAGTTTTGAGGTTCAAAAAGATTTCGATTGATCAGTTATGCGAGCGATAAAGCCAACAAGACAATTATTCTGTTAGTCAAGAAGCGCTAAAATGTTGTAAACATCGTTTCAGAGACCTTTAAAGAAGTGACCGCATGAAAGTTGAAAGTTAGATCAGTTGTTTGAAAGGCGAAGGTCTATTTTAAATACACTGGAGACCAAAAAAACCGGCGCAGTTGAATTGTTTCCAGAGAATCAAGTTCAAATCGCTAACAGTAGGGTTTGAGTCAATCTTAAGGTTCCCAGAGATTACGTGCCAAGGTCCATCCATGTTTTCCCTCAACTATCCAGCTTTTTCCTGTAATGCTCTCTTGAATTCACGATAGAAGCCCAAAGGACGAAAGATGACTTTTCGATAGTCTGTCATCAGTGCGGTCAACGCACGCCTTTCCTGTCATTGTTCCTTTTCTCGTACTTGTTCCTTTTCAATTAAGTTTTTCATAAATTATTTATTTTTTAAAAATAAAGTTTACCCGCCGTTTAAATGGTTTTAGACGCGTGTGTGGTTGCAAGACTTCTTGCGTTGATAGAGGACGGTCGGAGCCAACATTACGCAGCCGGGGTCCTTGGGCTGCCCGAAACAACGGTTCGACAGGCAGTTAAGAGGTACCGTGAAACTGGTAGCTATGTTACGATGAAAGCTCGAAATCGGTCAAAGCTGAGAATCACCGGTGATTGTTGATATTCACCGAGGTGGATAACGTGACCCCTGGCGAAAGTCCGAATTCCGGGCTTTCGCCGGTCATTGTCAACAGTCTCTGGCAGCGAGCGGTGTAAGTTCGATTTTAGACCTATCTAATGACTGGCAGCCAGTAGTCTTCTATGCTTATTGGTGTGATGAAGTCTGATGTGCCCGGTGTTACGAAGGATGTTCATAGGGAGCAGTTTGAGGTAAACAAATAACTCTTCGCGAAGTTGTGACTTTGGAATCGAAGTGTGGGGGCCAGGGGTATACTCGATGCTACTGCAAAATGAAATGCAGTACTAATAAATGTAAATGCAAATCCAATGGCGTTCTTTGCAACAGCAAATGCCATGGGAGTGACAGTTGCATGAACAAATGAAGATTTTCAAAAAAATGAAGAATTTCGTTGGCTCCGCCTTGGTCATTGTTAGCATTCACCGATGAAAGCCCGACAAACATTTTTGCTTCGGGCTTTCACCAAAAGCAGCGGTGATTGTTAACAATTACCGGCGAATGTCGGACATTCACCGGGCACCGGGCTTTCACCGTAACAGCTACACCAGAAGGCCGGGATCAGGGCGTCCAAGGGCGACGGATCCTGCTGACGACCGTTTTATTGTGATGCAAAACCAGCAGGATTCGGGCAGCCCAAGGACCCCGGCTGCATAATGTTGGCTCCGGCCGTCCTCTATCAACGCAAGAAGTCTTGCAACCACACGACGCGTCTAAAAACATTTAAACGGCGGGTAAACTTTATTTTTAAAAAATAAATAATTTATGAAAAACTTAATTGAAAAGGAACAAGTACGAGAAAAGGCTATCGAAAAGTCATCTTCCGTCCTTAAGGCTTCTATCGTGAATTCAAGAGAGCATTACAGGAAAAAACTGGATAGTTGAGGGAAAACATGGATGGACCTTGGCACGTAATCTCTGGGAACCTTATTATTGACCTTAAGATTGACTCAAACCCAACTGACCCAAGTCAACTGCGCCGGTTTTTTTGGTCTCCAGTGTATTATCTCAGAGCAGCTAAATTCCTAAGTGATCGGGATAGTCAGACCCTCAGGGGAACTGCTGTGCGCCTGTTATTTTGGGGATGTTAGAAAATTGAAAATACCGTTAATCGCACCAAGTATCAAATATCGGCTAGAAATATTATTCAAACATGCTCTGGCATTCAAAATTCAACAGACCTTGAAGGTGATCTGGAGGTGGAGCGCTTGCTCTTCGATTTCTCTTTGTCCTTGCGGTCGCGATCTTTATCCCGACGATCTCGGGAGCGACTCCTTTTCCTGGTTGAAATAACGAGACACAAATTCGGTTATATTCTACTGAATAGAAGGACAGATTGACACTGAGTCACTGTCCTGATCGAAGAAAACGGAAGTTCTCTCAACCTCAACAGTTCGATGAAATAATGGATTCAAGTAATACAGTTGAATACATGAATTTAGGCCAAGTTGGAAAGATGCCCAGGTACTCGTGGACTTGATTGGTCAAAAATAACCCGATCTGAACACCTTGAAGATGATGATGGTTGAAGCTAGGAGAGGATCAACCTAGAGAGCTAGGATACCAATGAGAGGTTATTTAGCTTCTTCACATATCTCCAAGATCGCAACTAAGGGAATAACAAAGTAGTAACTTAAAAAACCATTTCAGGTTGGATTTCCGTCCAACTGCTATTCCTGGCATCGCGGATGTCTTCAGCAGATCAGAATTTGTTCTGATGATTTCGCTCTTGGCTTCCCATGGCCTCACCGCCCTGGATTATGACGAGGGGGCGACGAGCACCGGTTGCACGAACGCACTGTGGTGGTGGGACTCGAACCCACGACCCCGCAAAGTCGTTCCAAATCACACCACCAAAGAAAGCGCGACCATGGGACTAAGGGAACAACATGTTTGTACTTAAGCTGGAGAACTTTGAACTCAAGACCGACTATTTCCCCATTGTGACGATCCTACTTTTACAGAAGGGGCAAACCGATTGGGTTAGTTCCCGATTTGTTGGAGCTACGCCTAGGGGGATATTTGATTCATAGAGATATGAATCGATATCCTCTTCGGGCCGTCTGATTAATCTAATCACTGGTTTGAAGGGGTAGGGTCGTCACCCTCCTCTGACTAACTTATGAACAATTAGGTGAATTTCAATCTGAAATTCAACCTATATTGTTACATGGTAGCAGAGCGTGGTTCGGTGGATATGCACTGAATTTATTTCATCATTTCCCCTCCACTTTTTCTTGGGTACTCCAGAAGGAATTACCCAAAGAGATATCCAGAAGGAATCTCTTTATTAAATGCATTCCCTTATTATACTTCGCCAATCGGGCAATTAAAATTCATTCATTAAACTTCGCCAATCCGGCTATAAACTCTTTCCCTTGTTAGGCTTTGCCAATCTGGCATTTTATTAATTTCAATTACGTTTTTCTTTTATATAAGCCTTTTCTGCATTTGCCTTTTCAATCGTTACACTTGAATGTTTCGTCGTTCGTATTCTTTATTTAGTTTGCTTTCTCCTCAGTTCCATTGATTTATTCTTTAATGTATAAATGGCCCATTCGTGGCATAAATGACCCATTCGTGGCATTCTTCTTCTTTTTGAATAGTACCATTACGATGGAGGAATTCCCTTGAAGCTTCCAGACATCCTTTCCTGGGCTTCATGCTATTTTCAGTCCCTTTGACTTGTTTTCAAACAAACTTCTGTTTGAAACCCAGAAGTATGTTTTAGGGAGGGGAGTGTGACGATCCTACTTTTACAGAAGGGGCAAACCGATTTGGTTTGTTCCCGATTTGTTGGAGCTACGCCTAGGGGGATATTTGATTCATAGAGATATGAATCGATATCCTCTTCGGGCCGACTGATTAATCTAATCACTGGTTTGAAGGGGTAGGGTCGTCACCCTCCTCTGACTAACTTATGAACAATTAGGTTGAATTTCAATCTGAAATTCAACCTATATTGTTACACCATTGATATCATGAGAGACTACAAGGAAAAATCTTGTGCTTCGCTCGAAATGAAATAGACGGGACTTTTAATAGTACCGATTCGACAGGCCTGCAATTCTCTAAAAATTGTAATTTCTACCAACTGACCGATTCAAAATCCCCCACCACTGATGTGTTCAAGGAAGCCAGTTGAGGCAACCAAATTGCATATCGATGATCCGCGATGACTAGTTTTAAATCAACGGCTTTGTTCCAACTCATAAATATTCACCCTTACCATATTTGTTGAACTGAATAATGGTATCTCTCTAAAATATCGGCATATGAAGGAACTAACCTGTCACGGCTACGATCCCTCCTACGGCTGCTACTATCTTTATCGTCGCGGTCTCTCTTCTCCAACTTCTTCGATATTTCGTGCATCCGTTCTTGCTCCTCCTATATCACAAAAATACATTCATTAAATACATGAAGAAATCAAAGCACCCAGTAAACCAAAAAACTAATGGTGCTGGCCAACAACTATGTTCAATTCATAATTATTTCCATTCTGTGAATTAAAAAGTGGTTGTACAGCGTAATGTATTTTCTTTAAATGAATGTAATAAATGGGTACAACGAATTCGTGTGGAATTCCACAAGCTTCCTTTGGTGAACTACAAATTCTAATCAATGTACTAGAAGCATTTGTCATTCGGTAAACATGTAATTCCTCGCGTTTACTGAAATGAAACGCTTTACTTCTGTGGCAGAGCAACAGTTGCTCTGACACCTGATTGGTGATTTGATGGAACAGTTCCTTTGTTTTTTTTATTTGTACGGTCGCATTTATCAATGATTGGCTTATGTACTGCACATTAACCGTAGATGCTTTGATGAATTCGGCTAAGTTCTCGCCGAATTCCTGTCGCGGGGCCGCGGCTTCATTATCATCTCAGATTACACATGAATTTTCGTCTCTGTTCCGCTCCCATTGTTTTCCAATTCGCGTAATTAGCGGAGCTACAACTAGAGATGGCATATCGAATGAAATGTATCGATATACTGATCAAATGATATATCGTCAATGAGATCTTCGAGATCTATGAGACCTTCCATACATCGGAGAAAATGTATCGATATTTCGATATATCGGAAGATCTACTTGGAAGAACGTGTTGAAGTAGATAGGTGAAATGAAACGTTACTAACATCTTTTTGGAAGAAATATATTGATATACGAACTTTACTAAAAATATATCGATATACTAACGACCTATAAAATATCGTAGATACCCTCGCCATTGCAATGTTAAATTTATAAATTGACAAGAGTGTACTGTAGGCATGGTCCACCAAATTTGAAAATAATTGTTGTGAAAACTGCTTCACTTGGTACATTAGGTAGACGTGATTCAATTATTTTTTACTCAAGTCAAATAATTGAGCCCTGAGCGCCGCTGTAGGTATAAACCATTCATGAACATAATAATATTATGTACATCATAACATATTATGTTTGATCTGAAGTCAACAGTCTGAAATCAAGCCCTCAATTTGTGGTAAAAATAAAATTACTTGATGTTTTAGCCAGATACTTGCTTCTCTCCTCATCCATTCATTTTAATATTAATTGTTACTAGTTGAAAATAAGTCGCTATGTTATCGGTAAATACATCGATATTGACCAATAATATCGGTCCTCCATATTGATATATTTATATCGATATATCGTTGTCATCCCTAGCTACAACTCGCGTGGTAGAATTGTTTACACGATGCCGCACAGTACACCGGGTTTATTTCTTCTATTCCCGTTATTGGAAGTTCGCAAAACGCACATTTCACCTCTTCCGGGAAGTTAATTATTGGTGCCATCATATTGATACTAAACGAACCAGACGTTTCAATCTCCATTATAAATGAGTCTCGCAACTTACCATTCTCTTCTTTATTTCCTCCTTTTTCATTTCCATGAGTACATCTGGTATTCCACTGGGCGACTCCTGCGCTGAAATCAAGAGCTCCCAGAGGTCAGTCATGAACACTCGGGCATTCTTGCCGTTCAAAAACCCAGTCAAGTTGATCTGCATTTTCTTCGGATCTGGGAACTAGGGAAGACAAGACAGCATTAGAATTGTCCAAATAGAGTTAACATCAATAAACGACAGAGACGTCAAACTTAGGAAACTGATATCAAATCAAATGGTTCATTAGAATTTATGAAACTCACCTTTTCATCTTCAAGTTGGTTGAAGACGAATTCGACGACGACATCATCTTCCATCCCCAAAAGTTCTGTAATTTTCTTAGAGATCCAAGGCTTGATCGTCTCCAACTTGACCCTGGTCATATCGACCTACACAAGAATAACGAAATAACATGTAAATATTAGGAAACGATCGTCTCACACATCAAAGCAAGAATTTAATGTGGAAGAAAGGCTAGACTCTCTTAGTGGAGAAGGCAAACCACTTCAGGACCAGATAGTAATGTCAAAACCCCTGATTCGGGCTTTCAACAATATTCGCTTCGATTTTGAAGAAGAAAAGAACAAGCTAAAGTGACATATCGTGTCCCAGACATAACATTAACTGTGTCCGTGATGGAGGGTTATCACTATCGGCAAGACGTTGCGGTGGGAACTATAAGCATGGCTTATGGAATTTATCCTCTGCGAGTGCCCTGCTGTAGCATCTACCAGATTACGGCATTTCGGTAAGGGAACTCTTGTCCCGGCCGAAATTGCTCGGGAAACTCCCGAAAAACTTCTTCACTTTGTCAAAGAAGAGGTTTTCAAACGGGCACTAAAGCCGTGTTTTCCTGCCAACGGGTTTTTCCCGTCGCGTTGAACGGAGTACGCTGGCGGGGTCACGTCGACCACTCCTTCAAAGGAAAAAGAAGGCAACCGTTTTCCTAGAGAGCAGAGTACGTTTTCCGCTGGCGTCTTCCGTCGACGTAAGACGCTCGAGTGCTTCAGGAGGTGTCATGACGTTCGACGCTGACGGGATGCGCATGCGCATTTCACACTTCCTATTTGTTTACTGTCAAAAAGTTTAAGTTCATTCGCAAAAAGATTAATTTCATCTGAAAAAGGTTTGAATATAGGAGTAGAAAATTTAAATGTACTTGTAAAAAGTTGAATTTTATTTTCAAAAACATTAATTCCATTTGTAAAAAGATTAACTCTATTTAGAAATATACTATATATCCATACATATATATCCATACTATAATAATATTATACTATTATATTATACTATAATAATACTATATTATAGTATGGATATACAGGGTGTTTCACGAAAAGGTCACACCCCCCTTCATTTTCGCAAAATACAGCGTAAAAAAATCCGACCAACGCAATTCTTCATGATTTTTTGTGAGGATCTCAGGAAAAATACTTTTGCGCAGAAAAGTTGCGCGCAATCGTGCGCAATTGACACTAACTTCATTTTTTCAAATGGAACCCCCCCTTTTTTATTACAGATTCGGATTCTACGTCAAATTTCATGAGAAATTCATACCCACATCGATTTGTTTTATTGCGCGCAACTTGGTTTTTTGAACGCTCTAAGTTGCGCAACTCCACAATGGGGTATTTCAGTCAATTTTTTTTATATTTTTTTTCAAAAGGGTATGGCTCAGGGATAACGGTAATCGGGTCTGTTCGTCGAGAAAATGTTTTTAAAACATCTGAGAAGCTAAGGAAAGTTGAAGATTTGAATGGTGTGACGTAGCTAGCCAATTGTGACGTAGCTAGCCAACTGTCTTTGAAAAAAGTATCCATGCACAGAAACCCTTGGAGGACCTCTTGGATACTACAAAACACCACTCACACAGGCGCGCGGCGTAGTCCTTGCCTAGTGTGTGTGCATTTATAGCGGCCCGCCTTTTTCAAACGTGTGATCTCTTTAATTAATTTTTCTACCACTTGTTATAGTATCATTGGGCTGAAAGTTGGAGTATATAGGTTTTCAAGGGTGCTGAATCCGAATTTGAGGTCAAAAATCTGAATTTCCGACCCACCGAAATACCCCATTGCGCAAAAATTAGGTTTTTGAAAACCCTTAGTGTGGCACATGTTTTTTCATCATTTTTTAACGCTGAATCACATGGTGTCATCCGTTTTGAGAAAAACCAAGATTTAAGAGGAAAAATTAACATTTCTTTCACGAAAACATCAGTTTTGAGGTCGAAATCATGTTTATTTTTTATTTTCTCACCTCCTTTTGAACCACGGGCTTGGGGCCGTCTACGGTGGAGTTGAAAATAAAAACTGACAGCATGATCATTGAACTTAATAAAATTACCTTAAAACTCATAACGATTTAAAAAGAGCGATTTTTTCACTAAAAACAACCGAATTTTTGGCCGCTATTTTGAAAAATTCCAGTCAAATTGAAAAACGGATGTCACCATGTGATTTAGCGTTAAAAAATGATGAAAAAACATGTGCCACACTAAGGGTTCTCCAAAATCTAATTTTTGTGCAATTGTGGAGATGCGCAACTTAGAGCGTTCAAAAAGCCAGGTTGTGCGCAATAAAACAAATCGATGTGGGTATGAATTTCTCATTAAATTTGACGTAGAATCCGAATCTGTAATAAAAAAGGGGGGGGGTTCCATTTGAAAAAATGAAGTTAGTGTCAATTGCGCACGATTGCGCGCAACTTTTTTGCGCAAAAGTATTTTTCCTGAGATCCTCACAAAAAATCATGAAGAATTGCGTTGGTCGGATTTTTTTACGCTGTATTTTGCGAAAATGAAGGGGGGTGTGACCTTTTCGTGAAACACCCTGTATAGTATAGATATATACTAAACTCTTTAATTCTTCAACAAATTTTCAAGCTATACTAATCGTCAAGAAGGTCAATAATAGTTTTGTTGAACTTGAGTTTTTCTTAAAGTAAAAAAATAAAAAATTTGGAAGATGGATGGACATCTTCCAATTTTTTTATAATTATAATTGTTTATAATTATAATATAATGGTTTATTTATAAACAAAACTATTATTGACCTTCTTGACGATTATAGCTTGAAAATTTGTTGAAGAATTAAAGAGTTTAGTGTGTTAAGCCATTATTTTAGGAATTGTGCACTGGTGAAAACATCTTTTGCGTTTTTCTGAAAACTCCGCTTTTTGGACATAGCGCCTTTGTGCTTTAAGGTATCGATATTATCTAGCACCCTTGCTTATGTACCAACCAATGAACTTTATTGCCACCAAATTATATTTTTTGATTTAATCAACTGACCCCAGGGTGATATTGGTTTTGCTACTCTACTGTATGGGACGGTTGTCAACTTTTCTCAAAAAGAAAAAAAAAACTCCCAGGGAAATCGATAAGGAGAATTGAACATAAGTTGACTGACAATATTCATTGAACCTAACTCCATTGTCGAGTACGTGTTGAGTGATGAGATGCTCATTCTTCGTCTCTTTCTAGGAACATTTGATCTGTAGGCTTCCGTCGGAGGAGTTCAGCATCAATTATTATATCTTCTCCATCATGAACACAATTTAATTGGTCTATGATGGCCAACAAACTCATTTTTTGCGCGGGAAGACATGGTCGACTTTTTGACTTCTAGACAGCTCAAGTGAAAATGGTTGTCCCGCCGAGTGACATCGGTAGTAACACTCACAGGAAAACATTCGAGGTACGTCACTCTCCGCCCGACGGGATCCCGCCGGAGTACTCCATTCGACGCGACGGAATAAAACCCGTCGACAGGAAAACAATTCTTCAAGTGAGAAGGGAATCCTGTCACAATAGATCAAACTTATGGTTCAAGTGACTAAGGTCCCTTTCCCATTAACAACAGAAAAATAAGCATGGCTCTTGCACGAACAGCCAATGATGCCTGGATAACCCAGGGGCCCTATTCTGATTCACTAAACGCACCAGTCGCTACCTTAACCACCGAGTTGCTAACTGAAGCGACATGGATATTATAAACTCAATAGTGTTTCCGATTCATTTTCCAAGAGATTAGTACCGTTAAAATTTACCAATTAAGGTGAATGGACACTTTTTGGAAACGGGAGAGGGAGGGGAATAGATGTACGTATTAGGTTTATTTGTTACTCCCTCCATAAACAACCAAAATTCTAACTTATAATATAATAAGTTGGAATTGAAAAAAGTTAGAAAATGAAAATGTATCAAATATAGTCATGTGAGTACTCTTTTTTCATGAAATTCAAGGCGATGTGAGGGCTCATAATCTGGAAGTAATAAATTTTTTACCCCCATCCCAAATGTAAATATAGAGGGTATGTTAGGTATGCTAGAATCAAATCCTCCACATAAAAAATCGAGTGGGTACTTTTCGGAAACAGGGTGATTAGGATATTCACATTTTGGTAGAACAACATTTTTTACCCCACCCTAACATACAGTATGTTAGGTATGCTAGTACCAAATCCTCCACATAAACAATCGATTATTTATGTGGAGGATTTGGTACTAGCGTACCTAACCTACTGTATGTTAGGGTGGGGGTGAAAAATATAATTCTACCAAAATGTGAATCTCCTGATCACCCTGTTTCCAAAAAGTACATACACAATTTTTTATGTGGAGGATTTGGTACTAGAATACCTAACATACTGTATGTTTGGGGTGGGGGTAAAAGATATAGTACCCCTAAATGCAGAAAAATGGAAAAAATATAATACGTAAATGTTAACGTGGAAAAAAACACGAGAAATCCTTGAAAACCGGAAGATTTTGAGTAACAACTCGGTTGACAACTGAAACCACTTGGTTGATAAATGAAGCGACTGCTCCGGACCAGTCGCTAAGAAAAGTGGCTTCGAAACCACTGAGTTGCTACAGTTATCAACTGAAACGAGAAAAAGGTGTGTTTAGTGAATTAGAATAGGTCGCTATTATAATATCCATATCGCTCCGAAAATTCGTTTCGGGAAACCACTCAGTTGCTTCGTGAAGCCACTGCGGGCGCGTTTAGTGAATCAGAATAGGGCCCCATAAGCGGCTTTACTCTACTAGGGGTAGGAGACACTCCGAAGCCGTGGTGAAGGCGATCTCCCAGGGGATCCCAGAGAATAAATTTGGCATGTATCCAGACAAGGTTGGCAATCCTGTGTGGTGAACTGACAAGCAGCTCTAAATTCAACTTATCACAGAAACTTCAAATTTGAGGTCCTATTCTCCCCAGCTGGATGAAAGGAACAAAGAGAGATCTCTATATAAGGGGTACTCATGGTTTGGGAAATTCGATGTCGAATCGTCGAATTTGGAGATTCGACGAGAGTCAGTGCGCATGCGCTCCGGCTCATTCGACGACTCAATTTACCATGAAGGCGTCGTAAACCGAGATTCGACGTCAAATCACAAATGTGATCCTAGCGCTAGCGGCAGTTGTGCAAAGCAACTATCATAACATCAACAAACAGATATTCTCGTCATTACTTCTGAGTTTTTCTTTTAACACCTTTTATTGTTTTCCATTCCGTTCGTTTTTCGTTTTTATTCTGTTTTTTTTTTTTAATTCGTTTTATTCTGCTGAGCCACTGAAGCGGCTAAGGAAAAACGCGACCACCCGATGGTCTGCAGGAGAAGCGGAAATGTTGCTTGCTGGCAGGAGCATAGCACATTCTCCTTTCGAACATGGAACATGTTTCAGCCATGAGCTAAGTACCAAAATGCATTCAAAATTCTGTGACAGAAGTAGCAGTTATTTTGAGACAAGACTCCTCATCGGTAGGTGCATGATGAGCCCAAAGCATGATCCTTTTTCAATTCTAGCCCTAGATTTTTGCGTTCGTATACTAGGAACTTTGTAATAGGATTTTATTAGGAACCTCTGGGGTACTCATTTTTCAACTAAGAGGAAATTAAAGAACATGCGGTTCTTTTGTCACTGACTTGGTTATCGTCTGCGCTACGTACAATTCGATTTTCGACGATTCGATGGGGAAAAATGTGGGAGCCTCATGAAACCCTCGAGTTCCGCGGTTTCGATATACAACGACCGAATCAGACCATGAATACCCCTAGCACCACATAACTAAAGCAAACTACGCATTATCCTTACCCTCTTTGTTAGAGCGTCTCCAAACTTCATGACTTTCATGAGCTTCTTCTCTTTATCGCTGAAACGGTTGTCCTGCTCAGCGGTAGTTCCCTGAAAATGTCATAAATATATTATCTAAGAGAAATCCTCATGAAACGTAAAGTTCACTATTTCAAAATAAAAATGCGTCTTGCGATCGGATATCGACGAACCTCGTGATTTGTGCACACCTTTTTGAATATGACGTATGAAATTCCCAAGAATCTACGTCACACAAAAAGTGGAGCAATCCCACCGATGCTGAGTTGGTATGGAAACAACAACATTTGTTGTAGCCAGTGGTTATTGAAGAACCAACGAGAAGAAAGGAAAGAACCTTGTTATTAGATTGTTCTTAACAATCTCACACCAATTTTTCAGTTTGAAAATACACGAAAATCTACTAGTGTCCACCTTTGGGAGTGCTTCCAAACTCTCTACTCCCTGCCGCAACACAACAGAGGCGCTCTGGGGTGGGTGGCAGGGCACAGCGGAGTAACGGGAAATGAATAAGCAGATGTGCTGGCCAAAAGGGGCTCACTAACCCCATCCAGAGCCGGCCATCTGCATTCCCAAATCTTCCTTTAGGGCGACCGTAAACCGGAGGGTCACTGATGAAACCACTAGTAGATGGTCAAACCTTAGAGGACATGCTCTAAGTAAGCGCATGGTGGCCAAACCTAACCCCAGCGCCACAGAAGTGCTGCTGCGGCTTAGCGGCAAGGAAATCAGGTTAGTGGTTGGCCTGGTAACAGCTTTACTCAACTCCGATTCTATCTCAATACAACATTTCATCAGAATACAACCCTCTGCAGGCTGAGTGGAGAGGCCGAAAAAAAAACCTCCCACATAATATTTGATTGCAAAATGATATCAAATCGCTGGTTTCACCTCCTCGGGTCACCTACACCCATGGAGGCTTTTCCCAGCACTAATCTAGCCAAACCGCTACTGGCCCTTACCAAAGGGCTAGGACTCTTTGACTAGGAACAGAATCCGCGGAGTAGCACAATAAGCCACTAGGCTTCAGCGCTTTGGGCTCCCTGATCCGCGGATTCATCTACAATCTACTAGTGTCCACGAAATTTTCCCCTTAATGAATATGTTAACATTACTAAGGAGTCAAAATGAAATAATTCCTCCAAAATTTATATTGGTTCAAAGATATGAAGAAACAGACAACAAAACTGGTACCCGCTTCTTCAACGGTTTAAAACCCAAACATGAAAAAAGTAAAAAGTCTGCCGAGAGGGTGTGGCACATAGCTTCGTCGTATCCATAACCCGATTGTATAGATGATCCGATGCATAGTAGTTGATCTCAAAACACCAATCTCTAAGTACCTTCCACTACCCTCATAGGGGACCATCTACAAACCAATCCGAACAATCCTAGAAAATTTCATCGAATTCGGATGAAAAAAGAACTTTTCTCCAAAAAACTCTCTTGAAAAGTGAAAGCAAAGCTCCCACTACCTTGGTCGACTCGGAAGCAAAATGCTTTCAGAAGGTTACCCCTTCAAACATCTCAATATGAATTGGAATTAACTCAAGAGATTCTCGCAAATGAGTCTCACCTCATTGTCAGCTAGCTGAACATTGTAACTTACGTTGGCTGGTTCAGTTTAGTTCGAAAAAACAAATAATTGCAAATTATTACACAAAGGTTTATTATTCTTTACAGATCACTCGTCTGCAAAGAACACGGCTTTGCCATTGTTACCACCAACCAACATGAAGAAAAACATCGATCGCATTTTGGTCAGCTAAAATTTGAACGGATATTGGGCCTCTTTTGCGATTCACACTCGTGTTTCTGGTTTATCGTAAGTCCAACCCTTAAATTCTCGTAGGGAGCGAACGGTTTGTCCTACAAAGCTCCGCGTGGTCTCTAAAAATTATATACTTGATTAAATTGATGGAAAAATAATACCTTTATACCAAACTTTTCTGAGTTAGGGCATTTTCAAAATTTCAAAATTCATTTTTCAACCCTTAGAAGTGACCCACATTAACCAAAATCTTCGGGGCACAACTAGACCCCAAATGGAGCCTACATACCAAATTTCATCAAAATCGGTCAATGCTAAGTGGGAAAAGTGCCGCGTACGGCGGACTGACGGCCAAATTTTTATTCGATTTTTAGATTCTACGTACCTTGAAACGTAAAACATCAAATTTTTGAGGGGTGGTTAACAAAATTTTTACTTGGTCAATTCCAAAGGTTTATTATTGAAAATAACAAACCAAAATGTGCCGAAAATACCTTTTTAGGAAAACATAATTCATCGATTATTACTCATTAGATACATGATATTGGCAAGAGATTGGTATACAGGGTGTCACCCTTTCGGGCGCACCACCGGGCAGGGTTCGATTCTACAACTAATTTGCAACAAAAAATGTCTCCTAGCAATGTCGTCTTATAAGCTTCGTTTTCGAGTTATTTCACTTTTAAGATTTTTTTCGAGTTTTCGACCGTACATCACTAAAATGGCCATAACTCCCTTAATTTATGAAGTAAATTAAAATTTGATTATATCATTGGAAAGAGCGTCAAATTTCCTATCTCCCTGATGGGGTTTTAGAAAATTTCAAAAGAAACGAACGGGTCTAAAATAAACCAAAAGTAAAAAATTGGTAGTTTCGAAAATTTTCACTTTTTTCAAAGTATGATTCTCGAAACGTAGTGAACTGAAATTTCCATGCTGTAAGCAGCCTAAGTTGCATGTTAATCCCAGCATTCTAATGGCGTAGTCGTTTTTCTTTAAACACCTCTCAGTTAGAATAACCATTCAGTTAGAAAACGACGTTTTTAGGGCAGAAAACGTTCATTTTCGGGTGTAAATCGGCGTTTTTCACCAGAAATGCTTCCAAACTTAATAAATCATTTGACATGAAATTTTACGTACTTTTTGACGCTGATTCGAATGGTAACACATTCCGATCTCCCCGACAAACAGCAAGTACTTTTCAAGCCCTTTCTGGGTTGAAGAGGGTACAACTGAGTCCTCGACCCCCAACTTGTAATCTATCGAAAAGATAAAGCTTTCCGTAAATGATCGGGACGATATTTTCAAGACAGAGGGCAAAAATTGGGTAAGTCAACAAAGTGGAAGGAGTGTGAGTCATTAATAACCCAGACCTCCCTTAATGACAATTTTGGACAAAACGAACGAGATTGAGCCCTTCGCCCAAAGGAAAAGGCTTGAAAAGTACCATTTGTTTGTCGAAGAGATCGGAAAGTGTTACCATTCGATTCAGCGTCAAAAAGTACGTAAAATTTCATGTCAAATGATTTATTAAGTTGGAAAGCATTTCTGGTGAAAAACGCCGATTTACACCCGAAAATGAAAGTTTTCTGCCCTAAAAACGTCGTTTCCTAACTGAATAAGTGGTGTTTTAAGAAAATGACTACACCGTTAGAATGCTGGGATTCACATGCAACTTTTAGGCTTACAGCATGGAAATTTCCGTTCACGACGTTTCGAGAATCATACTTTGAAAAAAGTGAAAATTTTCGAAACTTTACCAATTTTTTACTTTTGGCTTATTTTACACCCGTTCATTTCATTTGAAAATTTCTAAAACCCCATCAGGGAGATAGGAAATTTGACGCTCTTTCCAATTATATAATAAAATTTTAAGTTAGGTACTTCATCAATTGAGGGAGTTACAGCCATTTTAGTGATGTACCTAAGGTCGAAAACTCGAAAAAAATCTAAAAAGTGAAATAGCTCGAAAACGAAGCCTCTAAGAAGAAATTGCTAGGAGACATTTTTTATTGCAAATTAGTTGTAGAATCGAACCCTGCCCGGTGGTGCGCCCGAAAGGGTGACACCCTGTAGATTGTTCTCATGTGAGTCCTCATTGCGCCACAGAAAACTCAGGAAGGTGACTCAATTTTATAGTTATACAATAGATACCTACTCAAGAAACTACTACGCACCTACCTAGTAACAAGGACGTTTACGTAGAAGATACCCGGAAGACAATCATAAAATAATGATAGGTAGGTACTTCCCTGCAGATTAGTACCTAATACCTACTCATATGCGAGGAATGAATGAATATGATCAACATAACTCTTCGGAATAATATTCTCATAAGAAAACGGAACAAATCACAAACCGTCGGCAGATTTGGAGGTACCCAGCGACGCCATAGCTGCTCGCAAATCAGTTTTTTTCAGTCGATACCAACTCATCAGAAATGGGAATCTAAATTCTACTTTTTATTTATTTTTATACTGCTTACCGTGTACATCATCTTCGTAGCTGGGGTGACTCCAACGAAGTCGTTCCAAAGCAAAAGTGATTAGACAAAAGAGTAAAACGTGCAGCCCTCAGGAGCGATTACATGCTCATGGGAGAGTGCGGCTCCTCGAGAACACACGTCACTTTTTCAAGAGTTTGATCGGGGATTTGAATGTTCAATCATTTCCAAAACACAATAGTACAGTTTTCTAATCCTTCCGAAGTTCGTTTTGGTAACAATAACGAAATGAAATTAACAGTATTCACTACACACAAGTACGATGAAAAAAAGAATTCACCAAGCTTGCGGATCGAACCGAAGCTTTCCGTACTTTGAAGAAAATGGCGTCTTGCGTCTTGTAGAAGAATCTGGGAACCGCACTCCGTAGGTCCGGAACACTAGCGCTAATCATCTGCAGTGTGTTACTACGGACCTACAAGTAATTCCTGATGATGAAATGATAGGTCCATGTGTGATACCTACGGTATTAAATACCGTACAGTAAATTTTAATGATCTATCCAGAAAAGTTGAACGAATGAAAGCATCATCCTGAAGGATAATCTGAATTTTGTTCATGGGGGAGTCGGTTATCTTGTTGATCGCTAGGAAGCGCTAGTGTCCGAGGACATCTTTCGGGCGGTTTTTTCCTGAGCATCCAAGCTCATCCAAGGAGATGGGAAGAGAGAACAACAGAGTTGAGAAATCTTGTGAAACCGAGATTTCTCTCACTGGATACCGGTCCGCGGCGGCCATTTTGGGAACCGATATTGTTTGTTAGCTTGACTTCATAGAACTAAGAATTGATTTGACTTCAGAGTCTACAAAGAAAATATTTTTTTCACTTTTCAAGACAAGGAAAAAAAGGTCTCCAAATTCAAAATTGCCACTCGCTTTTTACGTTTTAGACCTTCCTGAACAATTTTGGCCTTTGTGCTCAAAAATCCATGTAACGAAAAACAATTAGGTATACGGTAGGTATTTGTCTGTTTTCGATGACTTTTTCAGGGGTTCGACACGTTGGCGTGAGAATGGTCCCCCATAAAAATCTTCGCCCCCGGATACCTAGATAGTAGAGTATTTTTGACATTTCCATGTCTTTGCTTTGGCACATGAACCGAAAAATCGTCACGAAAACTAAGCAAATCTTGCTCACGCGACCAATAAATGAAATAGACTGTGTTGCGTAGAGAACAAACAACAACCTTACATTTTGCTTTGGCACATGAACTGAAAAATCGTCACGAAAACATTGATGCTTGGTGTTGTCAACAAACTTGTTGTGTAGTGGTTGACATGAAAATGTCCCAATGTGTTGCAGACTCCTATGCAAGCATTTAAGATTATGAGACTTGTACTTGTTGTTTTGTTTCACACGTATCTACTCCCGCACGCGAAAAGTTTCTTGACGCCAAAAGCCAAATAGGTGGATTTCTTAAAATTCAGAATTGTTTTATAATGAATATTAAGGAAAATACTAAATACTATAAAGAATTTTGCTTCAAGAATGATTTTATCTCATTCTTATGAACTCATTTTCTATCCATCTTGCATTTTCCTTTTTTTTAAAGAAAGTATCTCAAGCATTTTTCTTATTTTATTTAGGAACCTTTGTTGGCCAGGCAGTCTTGATTGAAAGAAATAATAGTTTTCCGGAGAAACCTAATTTAGTAGAGAGTTCCTAGTAGGGTCGATCCGGCGTGCCGGAACCGGATCGTTCACCATGTTTTCAATACAGCCCGCCAGATTGCCTCCTAGTGACGTATTCGACCGTAACAATCGGATACGGCTCGTTCTCATCACATTCGGAGCCAGATTGAGAGTGTGTGTGTAATATGTCATGCCATATACCCACTAGGAACTCTCTAGTGTTGTTTCACTCCTTTCAATGGTCTGAAAGTAGTAAGTATTTTCCTTTCTTAATTTCTTTCCTACTGATTCTAACTAAAAACCCTACTGACTTGAGAATGGTCATTTTATTCAGCAAGAGAAAATTTCGTCGCTGCCACAGCAACACTGGCTATCTGATTTTTGCCAACTTTTCAGGAGAGCGAAAAAACTGGTTTTAAATAACAGAGGCTAACTACATCAAGAGTGCACAACAACATAAGCTATCTGCACTAAAAACTTTTATCACCTCAAAACCAAATGTTTCAACCGAATTCAATGAAATCAATGCTCAAATATTGATAATCGAACTTCATTCTTCCCGAAATGAGTGAAAAAGTAGAAATTATTCCATTTAATCATCATGAAAACCAATGGCGTGGTCACACGAGGTAGGAGATTGTAAGGTAAAAACAAGTAGATAGCCATTTTCCGAACTAAAATCACTTAATCAGTGTTGCCTTTTTCGTGATAGCGGGGTCAGTGTTGCCAATAGCAAAAAACTGACTTCATCAATCGATCCAGCACGAAAAATTACTTAAGAAACCGTCAAAACCTGAAAATCGCCAAAATGTCACTTAGCCAGTGTTGCTGTGGCAGCGACGATTTGCAAGATTCAACTGGATTTTAATTCTGTGCTCAAACTGCCAAGTCAATTGAGAGTTCCTAGTAGGGTCGATACGGCGCCGCTGGAACCGGATCATCCGCCATGTTTTCAATATGGCGCGCCAGATTGCCTCCGGGTGACGTATTCTGCTGTAATATTACGGCGCTGTGTAACAATATGGCACCAGATTGAGAGTGTGTGTATAACATGTCACGCCGTATCTAAGCCGAACCAAACCCACTAGGAACTCTCTAATTTTTGAGCGTTCCTGTAAAGCAGGAGAGTGAAGTTTGTTATACTCTTATATGAGTCCACCTAAGCAATCTTTTCTCTGTCTTCCTCATTAGAGGAATGTTTACTTAACTCAATTTAATCTGTGACTTGGACCTAGATGGTCCATTCTGATTTCTTGGATAAAAATCTCGTATCGTAAGACATAAATGTCATAATCAACAATTAAAAGTGGAGAAAAAAAACCATTTAAATATTGTACATTGCAGCATTTTAATTCCAACTAAGGACTTACATTAGTGTTTTTTGAACATTAGAGAATTTGAACATTCTTTAACAATATTAAATAAATTGATAGAACAATGTATGTATACAAAAATATTGTATTCTCCTAGACATTAAGTAAAAGTTATATCTTACTGTCTCTTTGCCAGCAAGATAGGTCGTATTCTCTAACATTACTTTCTGAGGAGATTTTTTCACCAAACTGGTAGTAACTCTCAAGCAACCAGTTGTGGTTTTTGTACAAATAATATCGTGCGTCCTGGTTGTGATTAATTTGTCTCCAACCGAGATAGCTGACACCTAAGAATGTGAGCTCTCCAATCAGCAGCCATTTGCCTCCTCGGAGAAGGAGTCCTTGGACTTTGGACCAGGAGGACTTTGGCGTCACTTTCAGCATTGCTGTAATACACAAAACATACATTGAGAGAAGCAGTGTCATGAGTGTAACGTCATATTTCACATTACAGGATTGAAGAATGCAGGAATGAAGGTGTAGGAGTACACTAATAATATCTATCCTGAGTATCCAATCTCAACCAGAATCTGAGTAGAAAACATCTAAAATACTGTGTAATATGGGTTACGTTTTGACACTTGGGAGGAGCTTGATGAATCCTTGACTTGATTAAGTTTCCATTGCTAAGGCCATATGAGAGGAAGGTTGGAGTTGGAAAGTCGTCTCATGAATGACATAATTTATGTATTCAAAAATAACTCGAAAACCATATCATACAAACTATCATCAGAGATGAAGCTCCATGGAATTAAACACATCCAGCCAAAACTGGACAGTCTTCATAGGGTTGGTTTGACAGCACTCAGTGGTAGAGATGGGCGAAACAGTTACATTTGTGTATTAGGTTCCACCGTTACTGCTCTGGGTGGGTAACAGGTTCCAATAACCTGTTATTTATTAATAGGTTATCTCAGGGACCTTCTCAGAAGCTCATTCCAACATACCATTCCAAGGTATCATTTTCGTGATTTGTACTTTTCGTTCCCGACCTACTTTCGTTTGTTTGTGATGTTATATTGTTATTCCATTCTGAAGTATCATTCTGTTGATCTCTAAATTTCATTTCCTACCTAATGTTATGTTATATAATTATGTAAAATAATAATAGAGAGTTTTAGCAGACCACTCACGGGCACCGCGAACGCGTCATCATGGATGCTATATCTCGCGGTGCCCGCGACTCACGGGCACCGCGAGTCACGGTCGGCGCTCAACGAGCGTCCAACGCGAGAACACCGCCGCGGGCACCGCGAGATGTTATAACCTACGCCACTTATAACCCCTTCCTACCAAAAGGCGGAAAAATGCGCATTTTCTCGCATTTTTTCCTTCAATCTTTCAAACAATGCACATATTTTACAAAATTTCTTCAGTAACAACTACATACCTAGTTATAATTTTTACCTCATCATTTTACTTATTCATGATTGCTCATTTTGTACGTAATTTAATTCATTCATTATCGTTCTTTTTAATTGACTTTATTCATTACGTACCTATCATTCTCTTCCTCTCTTTTTCATACACATTTGATTCATTCATAATCTTCTTATGAATTTTCTTTGCACTTTGAAGAAAACAAAGGTATTGGGGGAAAACCAAAATTGTGACTCAAAATATACCTACTGTAGGTACCTAGCTTTGAAAACTATTTTGATAATTTTTTATAGATTTTCCAAAGTAAATATTCCTTTGCTAAAATGTCCATAATAATGAGGGAAACTATTAGTTTGTTGGCCAACATTTGAGAACTGTCCTATGTAGTACAATTTTCAAAAAGTAGGGTTCGAAAACGTGTCTCTTCTAAAAATTGTGGTATAGTCGGTATTGAATATTCCAACCTTCATGAATAGTGGTAATTCGACGTTTTAATTTGTTATCGAATTGATTTCAACGTTATGATTTTGCTTTCCTAGGTAGGTACCTACGATTATTTTGAACAAAACTCGTAATAATATTCTTTCACGTAACTAAGTACTAACTACCTGATCGTGAATGAAACCTCAATCCAGGAGGTTTTGTCAATCCAGGAAACTATTAATATCAATAATCAATCAATAATTGAATGATGATGTCCATTGAAAAACTATAGAAATGTTGAAATAAAAAAGCCTAAATTCATCATTTTCGGGAAATTTTCAAACTTTGATGTTATGTAAACTTTCCGATAAAATATGCCTGCTAGCGCAAAAATAGTATTTTAAATAATAAATAATTACCTACTCCCTAAAATGCAGAAACTCACAAAAATGGAGACTTTTTGGCGCAAATATTTGAGCTGGAAATCCTCTTCTTATCACTATCCTACCTACTTTTAACTGCAAAAATATTTTTTGCCTAATACTGTTTGCAACCAAGATCAACGTAGATAGGTGAGGTGAGAGGCAGGTGAAAATTGTAACATAGTGTTATCTTGTAGGTAGACGAACAAATCAATTAACAAATCTCATGTTATATTAAAAGCAATAGGTATATATTTCCATTCATTTATTTTCGAATTCATTCTGGTTTCATCATTCAAATTCATTCTTGTTCCAAAAAGCAAAAATAAGCAAAAAGCAAAATGTTGAAATAAAAAAGCCTAAATTCATCATTTTCGGGAAATTTTCAAACTTTGATGTTATGTAAACTTTCCGATAAAATATGCCTGCTAGCGCAAAAATAGTATTTTAAATAATAAATAATTACCTACTCCCTAAAATGCAGAAACTCACAAAAATGGAGACTTTTTGGCGCAAATATTTGAGCTGGAAATCCTCTTCTTATCACTATCCTACCTACTTTTAACTGCAAAAATATTTTTTGCCTAATACTGTTTGCAACCAAGATCAACGTAGATAGGTGAGGTGAGAGGCAGGTGAAAATTGTAACATAGTGTTATCTTGTAGGTAGACGAACAAATCAATTAACAAATCTCATGTTATATTAAAAGCAATAGGTATATATTTCCATTCATTTATTTTCGAATTCATTCTGGTTTCATCATTCAAATTCATTCTTGTTCCAAAAAGACGTCTAGGGACTTGTTTTCCGGAATCTGAAACAAAAATTAGTACCCGCAGGCAGTTAGCTATACTCTTCTCTCTCCAAGTACCTAGTTGAAAGTACCGGTAAGAGGGTAGTAATATGAGTAGGTAAACTATGTACCTATCAAACATAAATAAATTTTAATACGATTCCTTACCTCGAAGTTAGGTGGATAGGCAGTTGATTGTTCGACGGACGAATTAAGTAATTCGGACGTAGACTGATGAATGATCATTAGATAGGTATTCCATGATAAAAAGCACGAATCACAAAAGCATTGTTCTGGCGTAATACACTACAGTATAATAATTGCTATTGCAAATGAACCATTAGGTATTTCCGAAATGATTTCCACCAAAAATGAAACTCGGGCCACAAGACGACAAGACAGAAATACAGAGTTGGTGTGACGCTTGACGTTACTCTAGGTTTGTAGGGTCACGTTGATCCCCAAGAATGAAGGTTAGCATCTCACATTGCTCGTCCTAGGAGAATCTCACGGTGACGTGAATCTCACGGTGCTTGTGGCATGCTAAAACTCTCTAATCATAAGACAATGCGAGTTGGAAGCGAAAACTGGAATGAGTATTTTATTGTGTACACTTGGTTACCATGTGTCAGGTTGGATACCAAGGAGCAAAATTAACAATAACTAGTAGGTATGTCACATCTCCCCTTCTTCAGTCAGATCCTAGGCCCTCGGGTTTGAAAGGCACAAGATGAAAACGGTTTCGCTGGATTCTTCCACCTCTCTCCGTTTCAACTAGATAGGAACGAGGCTGGTCAAGTTTCATCAAAACGCGCCCCTTCTTCTTCATATTAGTGATCCACACATGTTCACTGGCTGATAGTACTGGCCGCTCCTTGAAGGCTCCATGCCTTCTGTCGTAGTACTTCTGATAGAAAGTTGGGGTTTCTATCAAGTTATTCCCGACATATTTACGTGTTAGTGTATTTTCACTCTGTTTCGATTAAAAAACTCAAGCTATTGTTCTGGCTCCACACATTTTGGAGCCTTCCCTGGAAAGTTATTTAGTAACAGGATTATTTTGGTAATAGGTTCCAAGCGGAATTAACGAAACCCGGTAATAGGCTATTTTTAACTGTTTCGTTAAATACCACCCATCTCTACTCAGTGGCAATGGAAGATCATGGTGATGTGATCATGGTAACATCATGTTCGGCCCACCCTACCTAGGATGTGATTTTTTCTAGTTTCTAGGCCAAACTTTCAGCTCATGAGGTCCATGTAATTTCTTTCGTCGCCATTGTCCAAACATTTGTAACCATCTATGACTTGTATCATGTATATAGGAGGAGACATCTGGAAACAGGTCTGTTTCTATTATACATTGGTTTACAAATGAGTTGGAGGTGCTAAAAACTTGGTTGAGGCAGACAGTTGGATTGAGAATGAACATATGCCTGATCGCCAGAATAAACCAAAATGACCAGGCGTGATCAGGCTGACCAAATTGGTACGTGAATGGTTTTTGGTGCTACACATACACCTTTTTTTGTGCATGTTCAACATTATTCAGGTAATGTGTCCTTGAAGAACATGATTACAGTATGTACAGCAATATTGTGTTCCATCTGGTTAGAGCGAATATGGAGCGCTCTCCTTTTTAGACGAGTAATTGGAGCGTCTTCAGCTTTCCCCAACTCCAACTTTGGTCAGCAATCCACCCGTGTTGCCCATCTTCTGCATCAGTTTTCTATGCCTACTAGGCCACTCTGTGCCTTGTAAGTGGGGAGATCCCATGCAATAATTTAACTGCTGGACTGTAATAGCGCCATGCGTCAATGTCTTCAAGCGCATCTAGATAAATGCTGCGTAACATTGAGAGCAAGTACAGTTTATTTAGGGTCAATCAATTTACAAGAAAAATGAACCCAAACATGAATGTGAAAAAGATTCTTCGTCTTACCCTAAGCTCAAAACATCAATAGAACTTGAATAACCGAAGAGAACACAATTTGAACGAAAAAATTACTATGTAGCTAAATCAACTTTAAATAAGTAAAATAGGAACCCTAATTTTTCGCAACTATAAAACAGTTCTTGAATTTGATAGGAAATAAAAATAAGGCAATCACTTGTTTGAGAGATATCACTTATCAGGTTGTTGTTGTTGTTCGATGAGGTGACGAGCAAGCATGGATGATGTCCATCGAAGAGGTTCCCGCGCTAAAAAAAGGGGATCGCGGGAACGCAGACGTCACATAGAATATAAATATAATACAACATAAATAACATTTTTAATCGAAAGTAGACTACATCCTGAGAATTTTGACACCAGCCGTTCTCTTTTTGGATGAGTGACTTTTTCTATGATTTTTCAAAGTTTCGACCGTTTATGACGTCACGCGCCCCTCTCGCCTGGGCGGGACCCACCAGCCCACTGTGACGTCATAAACGGTCAAAACTTTAAAAATTCATTGAAAAATATTTACACACCCTAGAAGGTCGCGGATGGTACCAAAATTCTCAGAATCTCAGGTCTACCTTAGATTAAAAAAACAATAAACAGTTTTTCCGACCCAGGCGCACACCCTATTGACGTAATCTTCGCACAATAGGAGTAATCTTCCTGTAATTGACTACTGAATCTAATAAAAATCATCATCCAAAAATTTTTTCATACCTACTTACTAAAACAAAAATAAAATTTTAAATCACATAACAAGGTTCAGATTTAAAATGTAAATTAGGTACTGGCCTCCTTTTAGTAATTTCGATTAATTTTTACTTACCAACTACACGCATTTAAGGTCATTCTTAGAATAAATGATTTTGTAAATTACCAATAACTACTTAAAATAAAACGTCTATCAAGATACCTTCAAAAGATCAAGATATTTTGAAATAGATAGGTGTCCCGAATTGGTTCTAGTTTTTCATTTATTTCCTGAATTTGTTAAATATGTTTGATTGATTAAAAAACTTAGGAACAGAAGAACTAATTTCCTTCCTTCTTAAAAAAAGCAAAACTTTGATCGTACCTTTTATAGTACTATCAATAAGGTATCAAAGGAGGACAACACAATTGGGTTCTAAGAATGACAACGGCACAGGATCAGACAAGCTGGAGAAGTGTCCTGTGTGGAGGCCAAGGCTCACCCTGGGCTGTAGCACCAATTAGTTAGTAATCAATATGATATTGTCTTCATGACACCATTGAGGCCAAGGCTCACCCTGGGCTGTAGCACCAATTAGTTAGTAATCAATATGATATTGTCTTCATGACACCTAAAGGCCCTATATTTCAATGAACGATTACGAAATTAGTCCTAATTAGAAATAAATAAGGCATTCTTATTGTGGAGGAGCGAACTAATGCAATTGATTGAATGATGTAAAAGGTGATGAATATTGATCACCATTAGGTACCTGATATAAGAACTTCTACAAAGTAACGTCTTCATCACCAGTCTATCCTCGTTTCTGCTCTGGCTGGAGGTTATTGTCGTGCAGGAGTCGGATTCGATAGGGGATGCTCCAATCCACTATGTTTGTACTTCTACATATCGCAAACACAGGATTGCCTAGATGCTTCTATCAAGGGAATGACGGAAGCAATATTTCTGGACTTGCAGTACTGTACCTGTCCACTCCATGTCTCCACCCATTCTTTCTGATTTAAGGAAGAATGTCAAGAAGCAAGCTAAAATTCAGAACAGTTCCAATTATGAAGTACGTATGCACTTAACTTAGTTTTCTTGAAAGAAATTGCTAGAAATGTTGGCCATATTTGCTGAAAATACCATTTTTGTTTCACGATCCGGCTGTTAAGCTTGATTTACATGAGATGGAAGAGGGCAGAAACGGAAAGATATATCACAATCTGATTGACTGATTTTCCCTGGTTGAGAATGGTGGCCGCCATCTTGACAGAACCCATCGGCGGAAGGAATTTTTATACCATCGTCCATCTTCTGTGCGCCTGCGCATTGGTCAGGAATGATAACCACGAGTGGAGGTTGCACTAGGAGTGGCCAACTGTCGATAGTAGCCAACAGTCGATTGTTTTTATACGATCGACATGATTGATGCGTGGAGGAGTTGTGTATTCCCAGAATTATTGCAGAATCCCAATTTTCTAGAAACATTGTTAAGCTGGCATTCGTAAAAATGCATGTGGGCAAATTGAAAATTCCAAGAGCAATATTTCTCCTTTGTTTAAAAAAACCATCGATTGTTGGAAAAACAATTGTTGCAATCGACAATCAGACACCCCAAGGTTCCACGCTTGCACTTCGTTTGTTTGTTGAGGTGCCCTCTTTTTGCTCGTTTTTTTCTTCTTTTTTTAATTCAAAATACATTTCAAAGAGGAATTGAACGTCAAATTCAAAACAAAGCCAACAGATCAGAGAGAGGTTATCATTTCAGAAGCTTCCAGGAGGAAGGTTATCATTCCGTCCATCATCCATGTGAACCTTCCGCCGACCCTGGCTACCCCCTCCACAGGTTTTCCAATCTTTTCTGTTTCCATCCTCTTCCATCCTATGTGAATCCAGCTTGAGCCTTCCTTTGTAGCTCCTCAGGTGACGAATGTTTTTGGGATACTATTTGTCACTGAGTACGACACTATGTGGTCTACCTAATAAGAACGATAAAAATGGAGTCCAGTATAACATAGTCTATTTCCACGAAATTAATGAGTTACAGTTTGAAATAGATGCGTTCTACTTGACTCAGTTTTTATTGAAATGGGTTTCCACAACTTTGTCATGTATGATACGTAACTGAAGAACAATATAATTATTTATGTAACTTCATGGATGACGACCAAACCATGTTTCAATTGAATCATTTTGTATGAAATTCAACTATTGAAATACAATACGCTTCATGTGCTATTGTGAGGACACTTCTACTGATTGGTCCTTGAGCGGTGGCCCCGCTCTTAGTTGTAGAGCAGCCAAATGAAGGGAAAAATGGCTACTTATTAGTTTCTATTAGCTTAAATGTAAAACTTTCAGGCATCGATAAATCAGAAAGATAAAAGAAACGTCCAACTTTCATTGTCCAGTGACAATGTAACAATAGCGCTCCTACATTCTGAGTTACTACCTATGCATCCTTTCATTTTTTCCAACATCCATGATAGTAACCAAGACAGCATTTCAAACTGAACATTCAATGCAACTTTTTATCGAGGACAATTCTTTCTTTGACACTAACATGTCTAAATTAATGATCTAAGATATATGATGTCAGTAGAATGGAGGAAACAGAAGTCGAAGAAGGGAAGTTATGATGAGAGGTTAGAAATTGCGGTGAGATGTAATTTTGATTTTGGTGATTGTGAGTAATAAAACTTCGATTCAATTCGTTCATTGTTATTTGTAGTATATTACTTTTTTTTAAACGAATTGAATCGAGGTTTTATTACCCACAAAACACCAAAATCAAAATTACATCTCACTGCAATCTCTAACCTGTCATCATAACCTCCCTTCTTCCACTTCCACTTCCTCCATTCTGCAATGTCTAAAACTCTAGGGATCTAAAAGTTAAGATCTTATGGTCGCAAAACCAATAATAGCGAAGGGTTACGAACACTGAGACAGAGGGTCTGTTCGGAGAGTCAGTCCGGAACCAAACTGGAACTGAAAAGGGGAGGAGATAGAGGCGAATAGACTCCTCCAGGCTCCTCCAAACTGTTCGGGACTGATCTCCGAACAAACCAAGACAGAACCAATCCATCCTGAGTATTCAGGTAAGGCGTTTGGAAATGAAATGGAAACTGCGTGACACACACTGACGACCATTTAATTCAATTCATTCTACAGAGGAAAAAAAAGAGACCCCCATATTTACAAAAATATCATGTCAATAGAAAAAGAAAATCACAAATTCAGTTTTATACTTACTAGGAAATAAATAAAACAACGAAGTACTGAGATTGAATTGTGAATTTGAAGCACAGTTAGGGAGAACATCTATTTGTTTGGTCAAATATCGTAATTCTGAAACAAAGAAAGAATACAGGTTAGGTTGGAAAGAAAATAAAAACAAAATAATATGTCGGCGGCACCACCAGTATTCAAATTATTGAAGAACATGGTTGCGCAATTGCGCACTGTGCAATTTTGTCATTTTTTAATTCTTCGCAAAAAATTATGAAGAATAGCGTTAATCCGATTTTTTTTTTTACACTAGAAAATAAGAGGAAAGAAAATAAGTGGGGGAGCGTAGTTACTTGGACACCCAGTACATTACACTACACCTACAATCTTTCAGATTAATAAAAGTTAGTCTAATAATTCTCTGGATTGTAAGACGTTGTCTGTATGATTGGGAAGAGCAATCTCTTTTCTACGTCATTCAGTGACACCAAAATCTCTGATATTGACTGCCTCAGAACCAAAATAATTTGATGAACCCAAAAGAAAAGTGAGAGGAAACAAAATTAGTGAAAAGAGGATACAGCTTCACCTTGGTGCCTGTTGTGGAAGAATGACACGATGTAGTGTGCCACCTTAAGAGAAAACCTACCATGTCTTATGTGGGGCTGGAGAGTATTTTGTTAGGCTTGAAAGATTTTGTGAGAGTATCCTCTGCCAAAATCTCACACTTCTCGGCCTTGAAGAGCGTAAGGACCCATACATGTATCAAGGATACTCATAATATCCATCCCATACTAGTAATGGTCTCCAGACTTCTTTATGTTCCCTTGCTCACCCGTTGACTTAGTGGGAACCTTCCCCCAACAATGAGGAATTTCACCATGTCGGAATTTCCTATTTTTTACCCCAAAATCGGATTCAGCACCTCGGATTACCTCCTAAGGCAAACTTTCAGCCCAAACTTTCTAATTTACGAATAAACAAAACAGTGTAGAAAATACGAATGTTTAAAAAAAACGGGAAAATGAAGTCATCCTGGAATAGTTCATTTATGGCCGCTTGAAGCGCTGAGATCAAGAAATCTATAGTCCCTAGATGCAAAATTTCACGAAACAGTAAAGTTCAAAATCGAAAAACTGAAGAAAAAAATAGAAAAAGCAAGATGGGGAAAATTAGGCTTCCCCTGTTTTTGTTTGATAATTTTTCTCTTAGAAAACACGATTTCGTCGTCCCAATGGGCAACACTGGGAGGAGACGGCGATCCGAACAGCCCAATCAGCGAGCGTTCCCCCTCCACGTCCGTTTTCCCAGTTAGTTTTGAAATCAAAAATTTTGATTGTCTCCCAAAAATAACAAGAGACTTATTTTCCGAAATCAGCCCGATTTTCATCTATCCCACGCCATTAACTATTCAGGAAAAATGCAAACAGAATTCGGTGAAATTCCTCATTGCCACGAAAGAAATCATCCTAAAGAGTTTGATCAACAAGGTAATTAGATAAACAAGATACTGACTAGGGTTGTGATTGTTCAGAAGACGACGTTTGGCACTCGTCAACATCCATGGGCTCATCTGGACTTGTGGTGTGAATGACGGATGTTTCTCTGGAATGGTCTCCACTGCCCTCAACATCGGGTGTCGTCTCCGCAGAGGAATCAGCACAAGAAGTTACTTTGTCGTCGTCAGACTTTTCAACATCCCCTGCTGTTTCAGCAGTAACTTCTGGTACAGGATTGTCATCAACCTGAAATGTAATATTGTTTAGCGTACCAAAAAAGATTGGTTTTACTATGTCCATGTAAAATGAACGGGAATAGAAGATAAAAGTTGCAATTAACAAGAGATTTTTTAAAGAACTATCTTAATGAAGTTTCACCTCATTTTTATTGGTGCAATAATCGATTTTTATGTTTTATAGAAAAATTTTCGCTGATTCTGTCATACCATTGTGAGCTCCTGCTCACTGGGTCCGCCCAATGACTCCCTTCGGTCAGGCTCGTAGGTGACGTCACCACCCCAGGAAAAACAAACGACGCCAAATGCCACCCCGCGCGACCCTCCTCCCTCCAGCAGGAGAAGCCAACGGCTTCTCCCCCACTCGACCAGCCACCCCCACCAACACCATCTGGTGGGGCAGAGGGGGGAGAGAGCCCTGGACCCCCAGAGCAAGACAGGAAAACGTTAATCCCCTCCAAAAAGCCAACCAGTTAACTTAATTGAGGGCGCTCCGCGCCCGTGAATCTAAACCCCTATCTTCCCCCCATTGCCACGCTGTACAACCCAGGGACATCAGCTTTGGCACACATCTTCTTCGCCACACCTATTCTCTCGAGTATACCTGGTGTCAGACATAATAGTAGAGGAACGTGCATCGCCACACCTCAAGGTCTTACAACACGTCCCTTCAGGATCCTATTTTCAGCCCATCAGGCCCGGACACACTTGTGTACCGTTTTCCCTTCAGGTTTTCACTTTACAGCTCTTCGTCGCCACGAGCTTCCCGAAGTCGCCACGCACTTTCGCCAGAGGTAATTATAATTCGCTACCCTAATTTCATTTACAGTGTTTCGATATTTGTATTGTTCCCTCTTTTTAATACAACCCCCCATCTAAACTCGTGCGACGTTTGGTGTTTGTGGCTCCGTCATCAAACACGACCCCCAAACGCCCCATACCTCTTTTGGTGGCATTAATAACCGCTGCCATCAAAGCGTGGGGGCCAAAGCTTACACCATGCTTTACTATACTTGAGATAGCCCGAAGAGCAGCTCAAAAAATTCGAGTTCCGGAAGGTTTGACCTATGGGTAGGAATGGAGTGCCTGGTATCTGAGGAGAGCCATTAGCGTGAAAATAATTAGGTACTACGAGTATTTTATCCAAAATCTGTAAGGATAGGCTTGGAATAGGCTGAAAGATAGGGATAGTCCTTAGATTACTTGGAAATAAATTAAATTTTGAACGACAGTACACTTATTTACCTTATCATCATCTGCAGTAGATGCTTCCACAACAGGAAGAACAATGGATTCCTGAGTGACAGGGTATGCGTCGCATTCCGATTTATCCTCAACCACGCTTGCAGCTTCTTTACACTCGAGCTCAACTGCTTCATTGCTTGATACAACCTGCACACAAACGTATACATTCGAGTTGTAGACAAAATCGTTTTTAAATAGGGTGGGTACCTAAATACTACTTGATTCTTGAGATTCGAGAGAATGGGAAATTTGCCGCACATTTTTTTCGAAAGAGGGTTCACTGATATGGAAGAAAACCATAGTGTGCTGCTCGAAAAAGCATCCAAAAAATTTAGAGAATTTAAGGAAGATGTAAATTTTAAAAGAAGCGGCAATCTGTTCATGGGGGAATCGGGTTGCAACCACTGGGCTGAAAGCTGAATCTGGGAGCCCGAGAAGCGTTCTGATTGGTGGAGCTCCAGGACGTAGTTGAAGATGAGTGCAACAGAAAAGCTTTCATGATCGTTTGTTCCCAACCTCATCACAATAAGTCACCTTGTTTATCACATATTTTTCTCCTTGGTGCGTTACCGGCCGCATCTAAGAAATTAATTTGATAACATTTAGTTATATTCGCGATATGTACGAAAAAATCGAGCGATTTTCAATAATACACTTAGGCCGGGAGCTGAGGCCCAAAACGGTGAATTACGAGTTGAAAGCTACAAACCAATTTTTATTAAAATGTCCTCCAAGGAGAGTAAAAAATGGATTGCTGCCACTCCAAAGCCCCGTCTCTCAAAAATGGCGGCCGTTTGAAATTGTGAAATAATGACTGATGTAGTTGATGGCTGGAAATCAATTCACTTGCAAGAACTAATTATCTAAAGGTGGAAAATAAATGTCTGCCATCCTAATTCCTCGCCCCTGTACAGGCAGAGTCGATCAAATTTTGTCAACATTTTGACTCATTAATTGACGGCTGAAATTTTGCGAGTAGCTAATTATGAGTTCTTTCGGAATTCCTTACTCTGCCATTCTGAATCCGCGTCATACATTCAGCAGAGATGGTCCACATTGGTCAAATTTTGTTCCAAAAATGGACTTATTAGTTGATTTCTTGAAATTGCAAATCTAAATGATGATGAAACGAAAAGTTATCAATTTCTGGTCATTCGAAAGGATTTGAAAAGAAGCGGTATGAAGAATGTGGCCTCCCCCCACCACTTCCGTAGTAGTTCTTTAGATGAAAGTAGATGGCGCAATGGGGTATTTCGGTGGGTCGGAAATTCAGGTTTTTGACCTCAAATTTGGATTCAGCACCCTTGAAAACCTATATAAACCAACTATTAGCCCAATGATACTATAAAATGTGGTAGAAAAATTAATTAAAGAGATCACACGTTTGAAAAAGGCGGGCCGCTACAAATGCACACACACTAGGCAAGGACTACGCCGCGGACAGCCCCGCGCGCGTGTGTGAGTAGAATGTTGTAGTATCCAAGAGGGGTTTCTGTGCATGGATACTTTTTCAAAGACAGTTGGCTAGCTACGTCACGATTGGCTAGCTACGTCACACCATTCAAATCTTCAACTTTCCTTAGCTTCTCTGATTTTTTAAAAACATTTTCTCGACGAACAGACCCGGTTACCGTTATTCCTGAGCCATACTCTTTTGAAAAAAAAAATAAAAAAAAATTGACCGAAATACCCCATTGAGGCAGCCTCAAAAATGCTTGCACACCATTTCAACATTAGCTTTCTCCTCTGTTAACTTGTCTCCAGTACTTCGTGGGTTGCAATGTAAAGGAGTTTCCAACCAATCTATTTCATAGGAGGAGCTGTGGCCCTCTGAGGTAGCGCTGCCTCTGGAAATGCAAATGAAGCTGTAGCTTACGTGATCAAACACAGAAGCGAGCGAATGATGACTGTTCCATGTGTAATATGGGGGCACTCGAGGATGCATACCATTTTCTTGGGGTCTGTCCCGTGTTGGGAGAGTTCAAGAGCGCCTATTTGGGTGCATGAGTGCTTAGATTGGGTTTTGCAGCTACTGAATGGCGACAGTGTGGGGCGGCTGGCGAGTTTTTGTAGGGTGGCGTGGCGTTATCGAGCCGAATTGATTAATGAATTCAACTGGTGATTTCACTCTGAATGATAATTCTGAGCGCTAACGTTTCGTTTTGTAAAAATCAAATTTCAGCCTTTTCTCGGGCACTCTCCGACAGAAGGACCTTTGGTCCATTGTCGTAAAGCATGCTGTTCTTTTTTCTCATACTTATACGTTAATACTGAGTAATATTGGGCAGATGTTTTTGTAAATTGTTATTGTTGTAATAAAGCATGTTTTTCTTCTTCTTCTTCACAGAAGCACACGACTGGGGAAGAGAAAAAACCCGGACGTGCATGTGACCAAATGAAGCAATTTTACTCACTCTTTTTACAACACGATTCTACTTATTAGTTTATCAAGCATTATTAGTCTCCATCCTCTCTTATTTAGTTTCTACATTAAGTTAGTTTCGTTATTTAAATCACATTATTTGAGCGGTCATTTGAGTGGATCGTTTTGTGTGGTTGCGCTTAGAACTTAAAAGGGCGTTTAGAACTCTACCTGTTGTCGTTCTGTGGTACAATCTGGAGTTCTATGCCAGAGCGCTCAGCATGTGAATCCAGTCTATTTCGCGTCGTTTCTTTTTTTTTTCGTGTGACGTGAACGATATTCCAAGATTTTTGCGGTGTTTTTTGACAGAGGCTTCACTCTGTTTAGGCATTCTCTTCTATGGTAATTTTTATCCCTTTAGTATTCCTGGTGTTAAACATTATTCTATAGGTCTACCACAGAAACTTTGCATCCGTGTGGCGCTCCCTAGGTGGAGGATCTGCAAACTATAACGATCAAGTCAACCTTCCATGGTGAAACCTTGACATGGAAATTGAAGCTGTGAGAAATTTGATGTTTCGTTTCGGAAATGCACGAATTTCAAGCTGCAGCAGGAGGGAAATCAAGTCTCTTTTTAGGGAGAAATTCTCGAAACATTATCGTAGGCACGGGAATCTGCTTGATGATAAGAGATAATTAGTTCTATGTTCTCCAGAAGAATGCGCCAAAGGGATGCAAAGTTTCTGTGGCAGGCCTACAGGGCCCTACTATAGAATTTGACTTAAAATTCCAGAATCTAAATTGAGGCAAATTCTCCATTGATATGCGGGGCAAGTTTGAAGCGTAGCTCAGATGATTTGTAGTCACGGTTCCAAAAACATTGTCCATACTACACCCTACTTTGGTGACAAGTTACCTGACTCAGCGTGATAGAACAAAACATCCACATGACATTACAGCTTGAAAACAAAATGTAGAGGCATCCGAATTTTAAAAAATTGATTGAACAGAAAGAACCTTCCTACAAAATCACATTTTATGGCTTAGCGATTACATGACGATTATTGCATCGAATATATATCAATATTTTTGAAAAGGGACTGGAGAATTGATACAAGGCTTCCAATGGAAAGACCAGATACTCATACACTCTTAGAAAAGGTTATTGGTGAGGGGAGGATAAATTGCGGCGGATCCTCAGTATGTATGTTGTTTATTTCGCATGTCGAGCTAGCTTTCGCCCAAGGGGCATCTTCAGGACACTTTCTTTATGATTTCCAATTGCTTTGGTAGTAGATGTATGGTTGGCTTTCATTTCTACTGTAGTTACAAATGTTACATCTATTGGCTCAAGCAGAACGGTGTTGGGTTAGGTAGGATTGCGCTTTACCCATTTAAGTTAAGCTGTATAGGTAGTAGTTTGGGTGACCTCTATAGTTGATTTCTAGTTGATACCAGTAAGGTCCTTTCTCCAGGTAGCATTTGTGCTTATAATTAGTTATAAGTTTGATGGGTTGTGGTTTGATAGCAAGGTTCTGACTTCCAAATCCTGTCTTAGATTTGATTTTTTTCAATAATGGCCCAGAGTTTTTTAAAAAGATCCCAAATTCTTTAAATTTAATACGTGCCTCGGAAGTGCTGGGGCTTATATGCTTGTATTTTTCAACTGTTACTTGCTGGGTTTTATAATCAATATATGAGGGTATCCCACTTTTCTTGAAGAGATGTTAAAACTTTTTTAGCTGATTCAAGGAGCCACTTGTTCAGGTAGTCAGGGGGAAAAAAAAATCCGTTCTGCTTGGGACAATAGATGTAACATAATAATATTATGTTACATATTATGTAACTACAGTAGAAACGAAATCCAACCATACATATACTACCAAAGCAATTGGAAATCATAAAGAAAGTGTCCTGAAGATGCCCCTTGGGCGAAAGCTAGCTCGACATGCGAAATAAACAACATACATACTGAGGATCCGCCGCAATTTATCCTCCTCTCACCAATAACCTTGTCAATAAGAAGGCAACAAACTATGAACACTCTTAGAAATGTGACAGGAAACATATCCATAATAGTAGCAGCTCAAATTTATTGGAACTGTTTCTCAATCAGGAGAGGTCGAGGAAGATTCAATGCGGACTTAGAGAAATTGGTCCAATGTTTTCAAAATGGGTATAGTGACCTCCTCTACTCAATTTATTCATGAAGTACAATAAACCTGTAGAAAAGTGTACAACAAACTCACCGGCACTTCTTCAGCGTTTTCCACGAAGCTCGCCAAGTCTCCAGAGCCAGATGAGCTAGGTTCTTCCACGGGAATGGCCTCCTGCGAAGAAGGGGGTTCCTCAACTACAGGTAGGGGATTGTTGGGGCACTCTTCTTCCACCTGGGACGAACTTGCCTCTTCTTCCGGCCTCTCTATTTGAAGATTACTCTTCGAGGTGCTTGGTTCGGGCTCTGCAACTGGTGCATTCACGGGGACAGCTTCGGACGTAGATGGTACCGGAGTCTCCTTGGGTGGTTCTTGGATTTGCGTGGGTTCATCCGTAGTTGACGACATGGGCTGAGAAATGTCGGCAACCTGTTCCTGGACTGTAGGGGCCACCGTTGAGCAAATTACGCTTTCGGCCTCCATGGCGTCCTGAGTTTCGACTGATTTGGCTTCCCCGCTGGTACTAGGAATATCCCGCCCTTCCTGGGGCTCTGGAGCGGCGACGAACGCCTCTTCCTGAGGTGACCCCGCTAAAACCGAAGTTCCCGGTGTATCTATGGAATCGACGTTCACATTATAGGCAGGTTCGACGTTTTCTGAGCTGACATACGATTGGGGCGTGGCGTCTGAATCTGCCAAATCATTGCATGGAAAGCCGGTCTCCACTCCAGAATCGTTGGCATCTGGAATTCCATTGTACGATGGATCGTTTTCACATTCACCCTCGGCAAACCGCCCGGGTTCTCTGGTACTTACAACTAGTATATTCTTCTCTATAGCTCTCATAAATTTGTCCGCTCGGTTGTACTCTTTTTTTGGGTTCGTGAGAAGCTCTGAAATACGTTGTACTGTAAAAGGCGCACCTTGAAATGAATCCAACTTCTCCAACAAGTTGGCTTTCATTCGTTCGTAATTGAACGGGTCGACGTTTGGACAAGGGGGGAGTTCTATGCTCAAAGTACTTTCGTAGAAATCTGTTATGACATTAACTAACTTCTCTCTGAACAGACACTTAATAATAGACCATTTGAAAACGGGATCACCTGTCTTTGCAACGTAACCTAAATAATCGTCAAGTTCGTGAGGTATGTCCTTGGGTTTCATCTTCGAGAACTCTTCCAAGCACTGCATGATTTCCTCGGCATTATCCATGGTGTGTTCCGATCACGAGAATCGCACTAAAATACACAATTCAATCACCGAAAGACTAAAAACAACTTCAAGTGTTTCGTAATATGAGAAACGTCCAGCACCAAGCCATCCAACCAAACACCGAATAGGAACGCTGCAAAACGCAAACGTGAACAAGGGACGCAGCAAAAGCAACAACGATGTACGAAGACCGCAATAGGAAGATCAAAACAAAGCGCAGTGTTGAAGAGAAGCTAAAGATAATTACAAATTAGAAAAATCTGTTGAGCTCAATTCTCAAAGTAATGAAGTTGCAATAAATTTTACACAGAATTTTATACTATTGGTCAACGTGTTCTTAAATTTGAAGAAATCTCTTAGATGAGAGAAATGAGCATAATTGTGTTTTTCTTCCTCCACGGCTGTTTACTCGGCGCAAACGTTGGTTTCGCTGATAAGCATGGAAGAATAGATAACAAGAATAGATAACAAGTATCAATATTTTGGTTTGGTGTGTTATTACTGTTATTACTTTTCGAAATTGGCGATGATTCGTTTGGCTAGAATTTATTATTATTTTTGCGAGTATGGCTTTTATTGTAATCTATTTTGCTTCAATAGTTTTGAAGTCAAGAAAGTCAAGAGTTAATTTTCCATTCAGTCAAGCCGGAATCTTCAACTAACCGGTACTTTTCCTACTTCATATTTTGTGACAATGATTATTGGATCATGGACCAAAATCATCCTGCTTCTTACGTCGGTCGTAGCTGTGCTTCAAGTCATCCATTTGGTGCTTCTCAACCATTTGGACACTCTTCGACTCCAGAAAGCCAAGGTTTTGAGGACTGTGAAGGAATCTGCCATCCCTCATGAAGTTGAGGTTTGCTGTGTACCTAACTTATTGAAGTAAATTGCATTATTCGTGATGTCGGTATCCAAGACGAAGGCTATTGCCTTTGAGGGATGGCACGGCTCCATCAGGGTAAGGATGGGTATCGTTACAAAAGTATCGATATTTTGTATCGATACTGTATTGTACTCGAGTATCGATATCCCAAGTATCGTTGAGCATGAGTATCGATATTTTAAAATATCGAGTAACGATACTTTAGTGTCACAAACCATCATTATTATCCAATATTCCCAAGAAAAATAATTTTTTCAACGATTTTTATTCATTTTTCACTATTAAGAGTCCAAGCAGAGTGATTTTCTCCATGACGTTATTTGTGCAACCATAGAGTAATGACCCAGAAGCCTCTCTTCCTTCTTAATGTTTTACCCATTATGTTGAATTTTCCGCGAGAACTGTATCGATATTCGATAGTTAGAAATATCGGATCCAAAATATCGATATCCAAAAATATCGGATAGTGCAGTATCGATACTAAAATATCGAGTATCGGTACGGAAGTATCGATATTTTGAAATCCCGAGTATCTATACCCATCAGGGCTCTCCCTCTCACTCTTACTCGTCCTTTCTTTCCTTTGCAACGATTCCTTTCACTTCCCCATTCAGGAACTCCTTCTCTCAGTGTCCTCACTGTTGGAGAAGAAAGTCCACTGTCCCTGTTCCTGAAAGTCCCTAAGACTTGGGAGGACAACTGGTAAGGCAGAGACTTAACACTGAAATACTAACAAGACGCCTCACGAGCGTATACGGTATAATATGTTGACATGATTCACGTGGCAATGCCTTTCCCCCACCAACACCACAGGTATTCCTAAAAAAAGGGGTCTGCCTTCCGTCAGTAGCGCCGTGGCCTTGGCAATGTGGTCTAGTAATGAGTAATGCACGTTTTTCTGATAGCTACGCCTGAGAGGGTCCTAGTTAGTATTGGATGGAAAATGTTCATTTGAAGGATTGAGAAATTTCAATAAATTTGAGTTTTTGAAAGCATCGCCAACAATAAAATTGACTATAATAATTCTTTCCTATATGTCCTACGCGAGTAAAAAAAGATACTGTGATTGTGGGGTAAAATGAAAAATTTGAGCGGATTTTGGACAATTGTACGTCTCAGAGGCGTAAGTTATTATTTGTATAGTAGTGGCCTATTTTACTATTTCTGGGTTAACAGCGCAGCCTCTTCTCTTTCATTACAACTCTTTCACTCACCCTCCTGTACTAATACTGTAGTATACGTAATTGAGAATAGAATGTTTTGCCGATTCATAGGCTTTATTCGCCTACAAGACAATAATGAAAATTTGGTAACTAGATTAATAGCGTTCTTGGGAACATAGAAAATATCACCTGATGAGGTTGAATAACACCACATTCACCCCACCCTCAGGATTGGACGTAGTCCTTGAGGTAGGCTGGCGGTCGACGAGTCCTAGTGCTTCTTCGAACGCGATCCTCGTTCTGTGAAGCAGGGGACAGGCCTGAAGAATTAGAAAAGGGAGAAGGGGATTGGGGGTTGAGATCGGGAATAGGTTGGATCGGAGGGTCGATGTATTCCTCCAGAATCTCAGGGTTGGATGGAGCTAGGACCTCTTCTTGGATGTCTTCTGATGGCACACCCAGTGGTGCCAAATGTCTTGTAGAGACTGTAGACTCACGCCCATTGGGGTATGTGAGCGTATGTGTGATGTGAGCGTAGTCATGAGTCCCATCTAACAGTGTGACTTCCTCCACAAGTGGTTCAAATTTGGAGCGCCGATCGAATTTTCTCAGCAGAACTTGTCCAGGAGTGAGAAGCCAAGTGGGGTTTGAGCTCCCATTTGCAGATCACCGTGGGTAATTGAAGAATCGTTCGTGGGGAGTGGAATTCGTTGCTGTGCAAAGCAAAGGTCGAATTGAGTGCAGGGCACCTTGCAGTCCTGACTCCCACTGACGGATAGTCTATTCGAATACCTGTATGTAATTAATAGACTTTAATTATAGTTACCTACAGTTACTAGGTAGGTAAATGTAATCGATTCTTTAACTAATTCGCATAAACTTTCCCCTCTTAGCACTTTTTTACCCCGCTCAAAACGCCACTTTTTTATTTTGAATATTTTGTGTTTTCGACCTTGCAGCACTATAATGGTTACAACGTCCTGATTTTCCTTGAAAATTCAAACTAGACTACACCATTGAAAAGAGCGTTAAATTTACCTTATGATGAGCTCTTGGCCAGTTCAGAAAAACCGCACACTAGAATAGTATTTCCACCTCAAACTTGAAAATTTGTCAATATCGTTTTTTTCCAACATTTTGATGATTTTTTCCTGCTTAAACTCGGTCTTCCTCAGAGTTCTTCAAAAGCTTAAAACGTGTTCCATTCCATCAGTTTTCGAACGGTAACCCATTTTTCAGTTTTACTATGAAATTTAAGGTGTTTAAAGGTTTTTGAATGGGAAAAAACATGGTATTTCTTCAAAAATTAGTGTTTTTTACCATTTCAAAGTGAAAAAAGTTGCTTTTTTGAGGAAAGAAAAGTTGTTGCAAATTAGTCGTTGAATAGATTCCTAAAGTATTGCTGATTGATTTCGGGAAACCCTGTAATAACGAGAGAGCACCCCGGCGAGAAAAGTGACACTTCTGCTAAATTGTCGATTTTGCGATAGGACTTGAATGAGGGATCTTGGACTGCCTTCTAGCGGTTTGCAATGGAATTATTTTTGATGTTATGAAAAATCAAAAATATCAAATGAAAAAAATGTATTCAAGCCCTAACTCAAAATCGACAATTTGGTAGAACTGTCACTTTTCTCGTCGGGGTGCTGACTACCTGAGACTCTAGAAATAAATAATATTTCCATAAATATTGATGAGATACCCATTGACATTTCATGTCTTATTTTTTAAATTGCAGGTAAAGAACATTATTTCTGTTCTTGACGACGCATTGAAGAATAAGCATTTGCTAGATTCAACTGGCTCTTACAGAATAGCCAATGTGAATTTTGAAACGAAGCAGTACGTCTACTCAGCGCCTATCCCAGACATTGCGCTCGTCACTCAGTGCTCTCAACATCACATCTACAAACTGATACGTCTGAGCAAACGATGGCAGGTAATTCGAATTTTGAATATTGCTTATCTTACATAAAATACGTCCTGATTATTTTAATTTTCTTTTAAAGGCCCATATTTGTGGTGATATTGTTGTTGTGAGCCCAGCAAATTAGTGCTCTCGCCCCTAAAAATTATCGAGAGTTGGAAATAATTTTAAACCCTTTTGCGGGTCCTGAATAACGGGTCTCTGAGTTTGCGACGTTTTCTAGGTTGTGGCTCAAATCAGGGACGTCAGGTGATAATATTCGTCAGGCAAACAGCTAGGCTGCAAATTATTACACAAAGGATCATTTGCCAACAGGCGTTAGAAGTTGAGCGTTTAGCACTTTTAGGCAAAGTTTGTAAAAATCACCTATTTTGACGGTCGATCGTACCTGTCCGGGTAGCCCGATTTCAATGTTTCAAACGCCATTCGACGCAAAATTTAATGCTCTTCAAAAACGGAAACAGTAAAGTTTCGGTAGGAATGGAGGTGGGTAGGATCTGTACTTGTAATTTTCAAGTTATACGCAAAATATTGAAAAAAAGTGCGAAAATTCCGCGATTTTTAGGCTCTCAGATTTGAAGCAGTGGCGCCTCCTCCAGGCAAACATAGCAAACACTGTTTGCCTTACTACAAATATGCAAAATAAATAAATACATTTTGTCGAGAGACTCTTATATTTCCATTTTTTGCAAGTAATATTTAGCCGATTTTCTAAAACTTTTATAATATTTAGGGACTATTTCATTATTATCAAGGAAGTTAGATTAAACTGGAGCATGGAATAAGAAAGTACGTATTTTGTCTAGGATGCTAGCCCCCAACACACCCGAGAATTGAAAAGGTCGGTAACTACGACGGATTGCGGATGATACGAGAACTATGATACGAGTACCGCTTGCTGGCGATGCAAGGCAAGCAGTTCAAAAAATTGAATTTTTCGTGACTGTTTAGAGTGAGAGGCGAAGATCGGCGGGGTGGTGGGTCATTGCGGTGTCAAGTATTACCACACCCCCACTACCACACCACCAGCCATGGCAAACAGTCAAGGAACTGTTTTGTGACATTGAATCCAAGATTCTAAGATTCTTTAAGTCTCTGAAATCCGTGTCAATTCCTACCCTAAACTCTAAGGGGTATTTTTAAATCCATAGAACAGTTCCACCAAAGTTTTCGTTTTTATAGCGCGATCCAATTTCTTTCAGGGTCCCATCTCCGTTGCTATCTACATGGACGAAGAAGCAGTGGCAGAAGTATTTCATAAAGTCGCCCTCTTGATGACGTGTTTTCCTGCGTTTCGGGAAAACGTCACGATTTCGTTCGTGTCGCCTCTTCCAGCAAAGAACCGTCCTTCTGCCGTTCCGATTCTCGATGCTAAAGACTTGTGCCAGGAAGAAAATTACGACGGAGGAGTCGCCTCCACAAACTACGCTTCCAGTGAAGGATACCCTAACAATTTGCTGAGAAATGTCGCTCGCCGAGCCAGCAACACTGAATTTGTCCTTGTCATAGACGTCGACATGTTACCTAGCGAAAACCTGCGACAGGTTGGTCTCAGATTCTTTCTTCGCCTTCAATTTATTTTACTTAGGAAACATATTTGTTAGGTCTTCCATAATCAAACACAATACTGACTTCAACGAATAGATTAGTTTAATAATAATTATCAATCAATTATTGATTAATTGATGCTAATTATTAGCAATCAAACACAATTATTGATTAATTGATGCTAATTATTAGCAATCAAGCACAATTATTGATTAATTAATGCTAATTATTAGCAATCAAACACAATACTTCGGTATCAACTTCCGTTCATAATAATCACTTCTCTCTTGACTTCTCCTGCTAACTATCCTTGTCTTTTGTTCATGGTTGCTATATGAAACTCCATGGCCAGTACGTGGAGAAGTAAGTAGGTGCTGCACTCAGACTTGGCGGAATAGGTAGGAACTATCCGGTTCCCGCGCGCCCATATAATATATGGGAAATATATTATATTATTATTGTTTCTGGCTTTCCAATTCTCTTTGAATGGAACCTAAAAGTCCGAAAAAACAGAAGTTTCTCAAAAATGAAGAATAATATTACTGCATTATTATCATTGTTGCACTTTGGAGTACCTACAAATACTTTCAGATACCAGCAGAAGCAAGAGAATTACCATGGCAGGACATAATCCACCTGCATTTATTTCAACAGAAATTACAGTAACTAGATTGATTGATTTTATATTTATCGATCTGTACAAAAATCAGTCAGCATTACAAAATATAAGTTCACAGAGGTGAGACCTGTTATTTCACTCATAAAATATGTTCTACACGAAGGTCTACTTAGCTTTAATCTGGACTCTCATTCTTGAGAACTGCAAAATTTTCTAATGCAATTTGCTGGGCACATGTAGATATTTCAACACGTTGTCAGTATCTTGCATTGCTGACTCACGCTTGCTTTCAAGAAGTACTTTTTTTTTAAAAGTGTTTTAAATTTTCTCATATTTCCATATTTTAACCAGAAAATCAGTGAATACCTCCAACTGTTCACAGGATTTTCTTCTGTTTGCGACTCAGAGGGGACTTTTCAAAAAGAATAACCACCTGGAGAAAATTGTGTTTGTTGTACCTGCGTTCGAATCCAAAGAAAACGTCGTCCCACCTCTGAACAAAGGACAGCTGCTGAGCCTGGTGGAAACAGGAGAAGTGAGACCTTTCTACAGCCAACTCTGCTCTAAATGTCAGGTAAATGGGTTGCAACATGAAATATAGGAGTCGACAATATCTTAAGTTGGTTGGTATGGTGACCTGAACCTGCTCTCTCTGTAAAAGCCGCGTCCACACTTGCAACATTCGGCTGCTCTGAACCTTGCTCCGATCCTCTGGCGTGTTCGGGGCGGCAAAACTTCAAAGGAATGAGGATCAGAGGAGAGGAGCGCAGTCCGATTGCTCCATTGGCGGTTTTTCATCTTGCATCAAAGAAATGTTCAGAGTGGGGTGAGCTTTGTATGGGTGGAGCAAGGTTCAGAGTGCTGCAATGTTCGGGTCAGAAGAGCGGAGCAGGTTCAGAGTGAGGATCAGAGTGAGGTTTGGAGCGATGCAATGTTTTGGACAGAAGAGCGGAGCAGGTTCAGAGCGAGGTTCGGCGCTGCGATGTTTGGGACAGAAGAGCGAAGCAGGTTCGGAGCGAGGTTCGGAGCACTGCGATGTTCGGGACAGAAGAGCAAAGCAGGTTCGGAGCGAGGTTTGGATCACTGTGATGTTTGGGACAGAAGAGCGAAGCAGGTTCAGAACGAGGTTCGGCGCTGCAATGTTCGGGACAGAAGAGCGGAGCAGGTTCAGAGCAAGGTTCGACGCTGCGATGTTCGGGACAGAAGAGCGAAGCAGGTTCGGAGTGAGGTTTGGAGCACTGTGATGTTTGGGACAGAAGAGCGAAGCAGGTTCGGAGTGAGGTTCGGAGCACTGCGATGTTAGGGTCAGAAGAGTGGAGCAGGTCTGGAGCGAGGTTTGGCGCTGCGATGTTTGGGACAGAATTGCGGAGCAGGTTCAGAGCGAGGTTCAGCGCTGCGATGTTCGGGACAGAAGAGTGGAGCAGGTTTGGAGCAACGATCAGAGTGAGGTTTGGAGCGCTGCAATGTTCGGGACAGAAGAGCAAAGCAGGTTCAGAGCTCTGCAATGTTTAGGACAGAAGAGCAAAGCAGGTTCGGAGCGCTGCGATGTTTGGGACAGAAGAGCAGAGCAGGTTCGGATCGCTGCGATGTTTGGGACAAAAGAGCGGAGCAGGTTCAGAGCGAGGTTCGGAGCGCTGCAATGTTTGGGACAGAAGAGTGGAGCAGGTTGAGAGCGAGGATCAGAGTGAGGTTTGGAGCGCTGCAATGTTCAGGACAGAAGAGCGGTTCAGGTTCGGAGCGCTGCGATGTTTGGGACAGAAGAGTGGAGCAGGTTCGGAGCGAGGATCAGATTGAGGTTCGGAGCACTGCGATGTTTGGGACAGAAGAGCGGAGCAGGTTCAGAGCGAGGATCAGAGTGAGGTTTGGAGCTCTGCAATGTTCGGGACAGAAGAGCGGAGCAGGTTCGGAGCTCTGCAATGTTTAGGACAGAAGAGCGGAGCAGTTTCAGAGCGCTGCGATGTTCAGGACAGAAGAGCAGAGCAGGTTCGGCGCGAGGTTCGGAGCGGCCAAATGTTGCAAGTGTGGACACCTTAATGTGGGCACCAACGAGGACATCGTCGACTTTCTTGGAGGATGCTCTATGCTGTCCGATTTTCCGGTGTGTTTTTTGGGAGCGGGTCAAAGCATTGTTCGACTACTGAATAGTGGAAGTTGTTGGGACTTCACTGTTGTTCGATTTTGATGATTCTATCTTTTAGTTTTTCAATTCCCTAGGTAGATGCACTAATAAATTTCGAAAATCCTCGATAATTTCAAATTTAGGTACAACTTTGGAATTTTGAGCTCCAAAGAGATAAGTCTAACAAAACAGAATGCTTCTCCAGTTCTCAGCCTTAAGTTTCATGATCCTTGTTGAGATGAACTGACTTTTAAACACTACGTGTGACCAAAAACTGTTCGTGGGTGTAATAAATATAATTTTGTAAATTGGATCGTTTGAAATTTCGGCAGAAGTCATCACATAAGTAAAGCTCTCTGGCTCCCTTGAGCATTCAGACTGCCCAGTAATTGCCGCATGATGCGCTTCCACCAATCAGAGTTTCCATTTGTATTCAGGAGGCTTCAAGAGCCTCCTGCCTCATTTTTAAATGTTGCCGTTTCTTTAGTCCATAAAATTGATTAATGGTTATTAAAAATGATTCAATGGAAATCATATGCAAACCTGCTAAGTACTATTTGATTGGTACTGATGGCTACTTTGATTACACCAATGTTTGATGCAGGCGCCTACTAATTACGATGCCTGGTTGAACGAGCCTGCGGGAGCTGAAATGGCTACCATGTTCGACATGATATGGAGAGATCCTTGGGAACCCTTCTACATCTCCAGCAACAATGTTCCGCTCTACGACGAAAGATTCAAACAATACGGGTTCAATCGGATCAGTCAAGTACGTTGTTTTTGTTAAACTTTGACTTCGTCCAATTCTGAATTATTTCAAAATTGATCACAAAATTAGTAGATATTAATCCACTTCGCCAAAGAAAATAAGATATCTTATGACATCTTTTAACATAGATAATGTTTCTTTTTGATAAGTGTGGTTATCATTAGGTCTTCCACCTCTGAGTTGCCCTAACAGCTGATTCCAAGTGTCTTCAACGTTTTCATTAACCCTGAAATGGGGAATTTGCCTTAATTTTAGATTCTAAAATTTCAAGTCAAATCCTATAATAGAGCCCTAGAATAACGTTCAACACCAGGAATACCCGAGGGAAAAAATTAACGTAGAAGAAAATGCCTAAACAAGTGAATCCTCTGTCAAAAAACTACGGGTAAATCGAGGGAAACTGATCACGTCACTCTGTGGGGTTCCTCCTGCAAAATTGTGCCCTGGCAAAGCGTAAAATGAGTTTTGGCAAATAGTGTCAGAAAAATTTTCTGACATTTTTGACATTTAATGTCAACAGGTAGAGTTGTAGGCGCCCTCGTGACCACATGAAACAATCCACCCAAATAATTTGATTCAAATATCAAAATTAACTAATATAGAAACTAATTAAGAGAAGATGTAGACTAATAATGCTTGATTAACTAATATTTAGAATCATATCGTGAAAAGGAGTGAGTAAAATTGGTTCTTTTGGTAACTTTCATGAATGGTTTCTTTCTGCCAGTTTGCAGTGCACTCCTGTGTACTGCACACAGGAGCACCCCCCTCTTCCTGCTGCAGGAGGAGGGGGGGGGGCTTCACTTAAGCTAATGGTTTCATATAAGCTTTCAGATGTAGCATTGCTATAGTAAGGGGCAAATCATCACGCCCCAGATTGCCACCACATTTAAAATTTCCATCTTCCTTAAATTCTCTATTTTTTTTGGATGCGTTTTCAAGCAGCACTCACGGTTTTCGTTTGTATCAATGAACCCTCTTTTGGAAAAAAAGTTAAAAAATTGTGGCAAATTCCCAAGTTGGAAATATTCTGAAATGAGTTGGGAATATTCTTCAGCTGGAATAAGCAGCTCGTATTTCTACTCAATGATCAATATAATTTACAGTTATTAGCACGTTGAACACGGGAGATAAAAACGCGTTGGTCCACTGTTGCAGAGAAATTTTCTTTTGCGAAGTGCGTAAAGATAAGGTGTCACTTTCATAACTGCTCATGACCTTCAACATCGACTGATTCATCTCTGGATTGAACTGTTAGTCTCATAAATAGTTCATATACCACGAAAAACAGCTAGAAAAGAGCGGTAATGGGGAATGAAAGAATAGGAGCTGATGCCTAGGAGCATTGACGCAGCCTGCCACAGGGACCCCGGGATTCGCATCACATAGATGCGATCCGATTCCTCTGTGTTAATTAACTAAATATACAAAATATATGATTTGGGTAAAGTTCAATAACAAATCTGAGCGTGGCTTTTATAGATTAATCGTATCCTTAAAAGTCCCAAATGAAATGAAAATGGATTTTGGGTATCATTGGAAACCGCAAAATATGGAATAATGTGAAGAGATCACTTACCAGGAGCAAGGCAGGAAAGTAACTGACTGGCCTTCTCTTTTCCATCCAGGGGAGGGCCCTCGCGTATCGTTCACAGAACAGTTCCATCGAACTGTTACAACACTGATTTCTTCATTTAAAATAGGTTTCATTCCCACTAGGTATGTACTTAACTTCCAGTATTAAATACAGTAGTAAATTTTACTACCAAGTGCCGTGAAAACTATAAGGTAATGAAATGGGTTGATTTGATAAACATCACACAGTACCTCTCGTGATTTTGTCCTTGGGCCGAACGTGTGGAGTCTCACTGAAGACTTTTGGTTTTGGGACGCCACCATGGTGGGTGGGCCCGAGCGGGGCCAGGTTCGCCTGGCCACACGCCACTTGTCACAGCTCACTCTCCCTCTCTCGGTCACGCAGCGTTGTCTGAGCTATGTTGATTTGCCTTACTCATACTATAAAATGTATTTTCTTGTACCTCACGTATGTATGTTCTCGTAACCTTAACCTTAACCGTTCCTGTTACCTTATGTATGTTCTCGTACCCCCTTAGTAGTAATAATGATATCTTTGATACCTACATGAAAAGGTTAGGGCGGTAATAGATTTATCGTTCAACTGCTACTAACTACCGAATTTAATCAATTTAAAATAACCGCGGATGGCCCCATGCGTTGGCAATGGAAAGATGTCTGCTGGGTGACGCCAATAAACTATCGTGTTTCTGGCTGATTTCTGAAAAGTCAGACGAACATGATCAAGAATCACCTCCAGATATTAAATTCAATGTATCGAATAATATCAAATATGTGAGAAATAAAGTTACCTATCACGCCAAGGTACCTAATAATCAAGGTATTAGGATGTGATGCTTCTTAATTAAAATGTAACAATAATATTTCACTTATAGTGTTGAGTGATTGATTTAAGATTAGTATCAAGTACCTATTCATTTGATCTATCTTTTCTTCCTTCAAAGTTACAATTGTGTTATGTCGGCGTGTCGTCGAGTGAAGGCGATGGTCTTCTCGATGGCTTGATGTTTTCTATTGGTCCCTACTCAACGAAGGTGAAGGATGGAGTAGCACTTTCTGCCCGGCGCTTTCCGCCTACCATCTGCAGGAGTGCATAGAACTTTTAGCTCAGCTGCGATCCTTGGCGCGATTGCTCGCCGACCGGAGGGAGTACATTTACCTATGTCCTAGTTGGGAAAGACAACTCCTAGGCGAAATGGGAGCGGAGGCCGGCGCGATGAGCCTCCTTTTATACTACTTTAACAAGGTAAAGGGAGAGTGGAGGAGGGTGACGTCAAATGACGTGTTTGTCCCCTGTACCTCACTATACCTACCTGGCACGATGAGTCACTCAGGGTTTCCCTTGTGTCCTTTATTGGAGAACTAACATATACGAGTAAATGAGTCATTACATAGGTCCCCCTAGTTTGAACAGTAAAGTGACTAGTTCAAAATTTATCACAAACAGTAGAAACCTGAGTGATTTGAAAAATATTCGTAAAATTACATAGGTGCTATGTACACTTGAAAATATGAATTATAACAATGATTGATTGAAAGCAGAACAGTAGTAGAATCTTGAAGATGAAGTTCTGTGATGATGCGAGATGAGTATCGTAGAGGCGGATGATGATCCTTTCAGTATGTAGAATGATGACAAGTTGAAGGACACATCCATCAAATTTGGCCAACGTATGTGTGGGTTTCAGACAGGCGTGTTACCTGAGTGAGTCGGGTAAGAATGATTCCTGTGTCTGGCGGATTTGAAAGTGCGAAGGCCAAAGTTAGTGACTGTAGGTAGTTAGGGTCCTCTGTAGCATGAGGTCCCTCAGCTGATGGCTGCTATTGTATGGTGCATTGAGTTGCATCTACCCCAGCCGAGGATCATCCTTGTAGAACGGGATTGAGACCATCATGGCCTCGTCAAAGTCCAGTTCAGGCGTAGGTGCTGGTGCGTCCATGTCCTTGAAGTGTCCTGGTGTTGAATAGAGAACCAAAAGCGTGCAGGGTCACCAATGTTATGTCGGCGTGTCGTCGAGTGAAAGCGATGGTCTTCTCGATGGCTTGATGGTTTCTATTGGTTCCTACTCAACGAAGGTGAGGGATGGAGTAGCATTTTCTGCCTCGCGCGTTTCCGCCTACCGTCGGCAGGAGTGCATAGAACTTTTAGCTCAGCCGCGATCCTCGGCTCGATTGCTTGCTGACTGGAGGGAGGCGGTACATTTACCTAGGTCCTAGTTGGGGAAGAAAACTCCTAGGCGAAATGGGAGCGGAGGCCGGCCCGATGAGCCTACCAATACCTCCGAGGAACTTGGGGCTTCCAAGGGGTGATGAGGGAGAGCAAGAAATAATCAAGTCGATTTGTTGTAGACGAATGCATGAAGGTGAAGCCCTGAGTACTCCTTTTATACTGCTTTTACAAGGTAAAGGGAGAGTGGAGGAGGGTGACGTCAAGTGACGTGTTTGTCCCCCGTACCTCACTCTACCTACCTGGCACGATGAGTCACTCAGGGTTTTCCTTGTGTCCTTTAATGGAGAACTAACATATACGAGTGAATGAGTCATTACAAACTGATTGCAGTACATCGTTATATTCGTGCATTATATTCCAGGTATGTGAACTCCACGTGGCTGGCTACACATTTTCGATTTTAAACAACGCATTTTTGGTACACATCGGCTTCAAAACAACGTCATCTTTTCACGAGGACAAGGAAAAGGATCAAGAGCGAAATCGGATGATATTTCGACAATTCAAGGCTGAACTGAAGTTGAAGTACATCGAATCCTCTAGGAGATGCTATTGATCTCCGTAATAATCGAATCTCCAAAAGTAAAGGTAGGCAGATTGGGCGTCAGCTCATACGTGTTGTGTGGAAGTCACTCATACAAATTTGGTTTTATCGCCTCTCTAAATGAAAGACATAACAACAACGAGAGTCTATTGGTTTGAATATTCAAAGAAATGTTTCAACCAAAAATTTAGCCATTTTCGAACTGTGATAATTTTTCTGACTTGTATTGTATTGTTATAGGAAATATTAATGTGATTCCGAATGTACCATGATAGATATATGTTCAAGTTAGCATTTTCCACTAAAAACCTCAAAAAACGCCTTTTTGAATTCTTGAGAATTGTCCAAAAATGCTGGCCTACCAAAACATTTAGCCGCAATTTTAGGATTTTTAGTTAGATCCTAGAATTTATTTATTATTTTATTTATACGGCGGTACGGTCCTTGTAGAACCAGGGCCCTTTCAACGACAGACTTCCACTCCAGTCAGTCTCGAGCCAAGTTCCTCCCTCGTCGAACACCAAGCCGAGAAAGGTCTTCCTCGGGAGCATCTAGAACACAGGGGTTGCGCGCGCTTCCTAGCGACACTGCAACGAATTTTTTCGTGTTATCGACTTGACTAAACTAAAATGGCCTTCCTTAAATCACACGCCAATTCAAATCTTATTGCACCATATAAAAGCGTTAAATTTCCAATTTTCATTATTTTCATTTTCATTTTTTCATTTTATTTCAATATTACTTAGTTCGTCTTTGTTTTTCATTATCTTTGCTCCAATTATCGGTAACGTTGGTCATCCCAATTATCCTGCGCTCCTCGTGGGACCAGGGAGAACTAGCTCCAGTATGACACCTATGTCTAGTCATCAGAGAGCATTAATTAGATAATTGAGAGATTCGCAGTAGTGTCGCTAGGAAGCGAGTGCAGCACCTGCGGGCCGCATTCTAGATGCTCCTGGTCTTCCTCAACATCGTCCAGCCACCGCTTTCGGGATCTTCCTTTCAGTCTTCTTCCACCAGGTGCTCCACTCATGAGCTATTTGGGGCATCCTCTCCACATGACCCAACCATCTAAGACTACCTCGCCTGATGAACGCCACTATATCTGGCTCCCCATACAGGTTTCCAAGTTCCAAATTTCTACGGATTCTCCACCTACCATTTTCGCATACAGGGCCAACAATTTTACGGAGAATCTTCCTCTCCCACCAATTCAAGAGACATTCGCTGGCAGCTGTAAGCACCCATGTCTCACTACCATAGGTCACCATGGGACGTATTACAGTTTTATAAACTATAAGTTTCGATCTGCGAGCTAGGTCCCAGAGCTTGAATGCTTTTTGTACAGCCCAGAAACATCTATTTCCTGCTGCTATACGGGCTTTAATCTCTGCCGTTACATCATTATTGTACAATCAGTACAAAGCAAGCCACACGTGTGTAAATTTGTCCTCTGATAGTCACATTAATGGAATCGTAACAGGTGACATTTTGTCCACTCATTATGATAATGCTCAATGTTTCACACCATTCAATATCCTGAGTGGGCCAAGGGGACCACAAAGGGGATCAATAGCTAAACAATGAGTAAAAATTGACTCTGGTATGACCACAAAAGAGTATCAATCTCTCTTTTTCTCTTTTTGAAATCTAATTTCAAACTTATTCATTCCATATAATTTGAATGTCATAGTTCACCTGTACGTCAGTCTAATCTAGGTTAAAAAATGGATGTAATTTGAATATTCAAGTAAATTAAAAAAAGAAGTTTTTCCAAAAGGAGAAGACTATACTGTAGGTTGGAGTAAGTAACGCATTCTGTGGTGAGCGTCAAAGTAATCATGAAAGTGTGCCAAAAGTATGTTTGAATCTAGTCGACTAGTGCCAAAGACGAGTTACCTACGTGGGTACCACAGGTGGTATTTATATCGTAGTTGGAAGGTACCTTAACTTCTAAATCTACGGATATTGATGAATTTTTTATTTCGTACTGTATAGGTGATAATTTAATCAATACCAATGTACTTACCTACTTGTTGTGTTCATTTTCCATTGGTAGTCATTTTTTAAATCAATAAAAATGTTTTTGCGTTAAAATTTGAATATATTTTTATGGACTCCAATTTTCCTGTTTTCCCTCTGATGCTGGGTGTCTCAGTAGGTACCTTTGGCTACTGAAATCTATAATATTGCAATTCTGAATTGATTAATTTTCCAGATCGAATTTGACCTGAAGTGTTCGGCGAAATGTTAATGAAAAAAAAGAAGGAACCCAATTCAATCAACTAGTTTAACAGGTCTCGACATAGTTATCATGAAAGTATCATAGAACTACCTTCTTCCATGTAGTTATTTTGTTTAAACCCCTTTGTTTTCCAAGGTTTTTCAATTTTAAGATTTTTTTCGTTTTCCCACCTTACGTTGTTAAAACCTACCGAAACTCCCGTTATTTACCCAGTAAATTCAATTTCGAGTGTATTGTTGGAAAGGGCGTTCACCTTCAAAGCTACCTAGTGAAAACCCAAATTATTATAAAACGGAAAAAAGATCAAATCAAAAAGCAAAGTTTTAAAATTGATCTTGATTTTACTTTTTTAAATCCAAGTTTTCACTCCTGAATCCATGCCCATTTCAATGGGCGCTCTTAGAAAAAAAGAAGAAAAAACATGCCCAAATTGTCAGCTTTCCTATGGTATCCCATTTTTTCAGGTTTACTTTGAAATTTAAGAGGGAAGATGGTGTTTAAACGCGGATAAATTCTTGCTTATTTCATTCTAAGGTTATTATTATATTAGATTTCTTACATTCTGATTATCTTAACCCAACGAAACACAAGATTTGAGTGTTTTCTTCTTCTACTCCTCGGTGTTCTCTGTTACATGGTGAAATATTTAGGGTCCGTCCCGCAGGCGAGTAGGGTCCTTTCGAAGGAAAACGGCTGTGCTGAAACACCAGAATATTCTGATTGATTTTCAAATCTATCCGATTTTTAACGACTAACGATACATGATACAATGTGGAACTCATAAAATTCAATGTTTTCTCACTAAATTACACCATAAATGGTGTGACAAAAGTGGACTTTTGTTAGCGAAAAGTCGTTAGGTAGTAGAGGAGAAGGTAACTAATCTTATTCATCCATTACCTTCAGGTTGATTGTGGCGTATAGTACTGGCCATTTGTACTGAAAGTATCAACTTTCAATAATCATTTTTATTATTAACAAGTTTGAAGGTAGAATGTTAACCCTCCGTCACTAACACTGGGGTCTGAGTCCCTGTGAGTACGCCATTTCGCGAGTGTAACAAGAAATAGCGCCTCTACTGGTGGTCCGCAAGGTACCTTCCCTTCCAGAGTCGCTGAAGCTCCTGAGAAGGAAGGAATCTCCATCTGAGGTAAGTAGAAGATGTTATCCTCAAACTAGAGTTTGGTAAAGCATGGAAGGGGTCTTTCAGACCTCTTGTTAGTTTGCATGTTCATCATGTTTCTAGTCCAAACCCCATGTTAGTAGTTGTGTTATAAAAATCTGATTGAATTGTTTGTTCTCCTGTTGCCCAGAAGAACTCTCTTCATTGGAGCAGAAGCAATCAGAAAAAATTGGAGCTGCAGAACATTGTCGAAGACTGAATTTTCTCTTCATTGAAGTGTTTTTACTTTCAATTCATATTTATTGTATGTTCCGAATTTATTTTTTCGGAATGTTTTGTTTAGTTTAATGTTTGAATGGTTACCTATGTTATAAATAATTTTATGATGAACGACATGATTGTTTATTATCTCCAGATAATAAACTATAGGATGTTAGAATATATACTGAAAAAGACTGACTGGATTTGTCATATCATAAAAGTGTTAACAAGAAACCAAAATGGAACTGAAAGCATTTAGCGTGTATCTTTAAAGTGTTTTATTATAATATTTGTTCAGTTATGGGACTTACAATTTTTTTAAATCCTTATCACAAAATAGTAAGTATGGGTTCATTGGGCCCCATGTTAGTACCAGTGTTCGGGTGATACATGTTAGTGACGGAGGGTTAACAATGTTGTAGCTTCTGGGTAATATGGCGATGAAAACAAGTGTGTGATATGTGTAGAGTGTACGAGAATTTATGGTTTCAATGGTCCACCATGGAAGACAAAGCCGCCCCATCCTCTAATCCTAGTGAGCGTATTTTTCTCCTTGCTCCGCGTAGCCGAAGTGATACCGCCCGAATGATGGCAAATTGTACTTTTACTTTAAGCCATCCTGTCAGTTGGGAGTAAGGTCGTTGCCACTTCTCAGCCAACACAAAGGCTGCTCTCTTCAGGAAGACTCCGAATTCTTGTTCCAGAGTCCCGTCACAGGAACTAACTAAGGGTGTGAATGACTCTCGATGGTCCTCTGCCGCCTGGTCATACTTTGTGTGCTTCGCGCGAGCAGCCATTCGAGCTGTTTGGTGCCAGTCTTGGGAGAGGTAGGAGGCAGCGTCAGCATTTCGTCACCTATGTTCACACACCACCTATCTACATTTGGAAACTGTGGCTGTGAAAACCATTCTTCACTGTTGATAGGTTGTTAGGAAAAACCGAATGTGGATACGAGGTGTGTTCAAATTAGTGTTTTCTGACTCACCTGATCTAGATAGAGCAATTTTGAGCTAACCAGTGTGCTCGGCGTGGAAAGTTACATACATAAATGAAAACCTCATTTTCGCCAAAATGGTAGATAGGTGGTGTGTGAACATAGGGAACGATTTACAATGCGATTATCGAAAAACGCTGGCCTCCCACTCTCCCAGACCCCATTCACTGCAAAGTCGTCCACCAACGCTGGGTGTCCATTGGCTGCTTCCTGCATCACTGGCTCGACCACTGCACCCCCCCCCCCCCCAGGCCAGATCAGCGATTGCCATGGTTACGTCCCGCGCGTCATCTTGTCCCCTTTTAACCACCCCCCCTTTCTTGCAGTTGAGAGCGTGTGTTAAGTCAAAAGATGACCCAATAAGTTGATGAGTGTCAACTTTTCTCTTTGAGGTTTCAAAGGAGATATATTATTCTATAGTACCTCACTACCTACCAGTATTATAACTACACTTTCCAAAATTGACAAACACAGAATAATATACTTCATTCTTCAATGAATCGAGTCAAACTCTACATGAAAATGTAATTAAGAAAATGAATGAATGTTTTTTTTTTATTTGTCATTCCACACAATGTGCATAGACGGTAGTCAATTATTAATAGGTGACAAATCATAACAGATGCGGGAAAACAAAAAATGACGGAAGGACAGGACACGAAGGTGAAAAAAGAAGAAGAAATTAGCGAACTCCAAGGCACAACGGCAGCGGAGCCTGGCCGGGAGATAGCAAGCCGGGCCCAGACCCACCCACCGCGGTGGCCTCCTCACAATATGCCCAAACTAGGCTACAGCCAAGATTCCAATGTGCCAACGACACACGGGGAGAACCACCGAAGGAACCTCCCCCGGGCCGGCCAAGACTCCGCGACCTCCACTCCGCTGCCGACGCCCACGAACCGGAAGTATTCAACAAGTAAAAAGAGTGGTAACTAATGATGACTAGAAAAATTGAGAAATTCAAGTTTTGCCTACAAATCAGTCATGCACATACCTGTTATCGTAGTTTCACATTATTATTGAGAATCATCGTAATATATTATGGAGTGTTTTACCATATTCCACCTTATCGTTGACGCCAGCATCGGATCTCACTGCGGCAATTGCTCGCCTCAAGGCAGACGGCAGTACACAAGACATGCACAGTGGTGGTTCTCCGGTGGCTAGAAAAATAACCAATCATTCACCTACATTCAGAAACAAAGACACGACTGAGAATACTTTCCACTATAAATGTAGATTTTCCAAATATTTTACTATTCTCTTTAGTATCACCTGGATATTACGGAACCAATTTTACCGAATTGAACCAAAATCGGGCGACTACATCAATATTCTATGGAAAAAGAACTTTATAATAGATATAAGTACCCTTGAGCAAAGTGCAGATGACGGGGATGACATTTTTATGAGATCTTGATCTATCTAGGGACTGATACACGAAATACCTGGAAACACTTCAAAATCGAATTGCTGCCCCTACACAATCGATAAACGTCTGCCAAGTGGGTGTGGCACATAGCTTCCTCGTATCCATAACCCGATTATATAGATGATCCGATGCATAGCAGTTAATCTCAAAACATTGATCTCTAAGTACCTTCCTCTACCCTCATAGGGGACCATTTACTCGCCAATCTGAACAATCCTGAGAAATTTCGTCGAAATCGGATGGAAAATGTTAGAGTTATGGATGTTACAAGGAATTGACGTTTGCGCTTACGCAGTGGCTACCATCACTCTGGGGACAATGATTTTCATAGGGGACCTTCTACAACCAAATTCGCATATCCCCTGAAAATTTCATCAAATTCGGATGAAAAATGTAAGTGGTAACCTCCGGGTGGTTGGATTGCGGTGGTCTCAGGCGGGTGACCTTACCCGGTGGCGGAAGAGAGTTCGGGAAGTCAAGGGCCACATCGGCCTGTAGTGCTGTGTAGTTAGTTAGCATGCGCAGAGGCTACTGTCAATTTTGAGGCCTTCAACCCAAAGCCTCGGGGCACAACTAGACCCCAAATGGAGCCCACAATCCAAATTTCATCAAAATCGGTCGATGGTAACTAAGGAAAGTGCCGCGGACGGACGGAAAAATTTGTATTCGATTTTCGGATTCTACGTACCTACCTTGAAACGTTAACCAACAAATTTTGAAGTGGGGTTAACATTTTGCTTCCGAGTCTACCAAGGTAGCGGAAGCTTTGTTTTCACTTTTCAAGGACGAAAAAAAAGTTTTCCAAAATCATAATTTTCACTCGCGTTTTGCGTTTTAGACCTTTCTGAACAATTTTGGTTCCGTGTCTGGTTGTTTGTCTGTCTGTGTGTCTGTCATGAATTCCTTGTAACGCGCATAACTATACGAAGTTATTGTCCGATTTCGATGAAATTTTCAGGGATTGTGCGGGTTGGTGTGTAGACGGTCCCCTATGAAAATCATCATCCTCGGACTGATAGAAGCGACTGCGCATGCGCAAACGTGAATTCCTTGTAACGGCCATAACTTCTACATTTTCCATCCGATTTCAATGAAATTTTCAGGGATTTTACAGATTAGTATTTAGATGGTCCCCTATGAAAATCATCACCTTCGGACTGATAGTAGCCACTGCGCATGCGCAAACGTGAATTTCCTTGTAACGGCCATAACTTCTACATTTTCCATCCGATTTCAATGAAATTTTCAAGGATGTTACAGATTAACTTGTTTTGATGTTTAGAGATTAACTACTGTGTATCGGATCATCTATACAATCAGGTTATGGATAGGAGGAAGCTATGTGCCACACCCATTTGTTTTTTATTGAAAATAATAAAACAAAATCTGAATTTGAATCTGTCTGGGGACTAAACCGTGTATTTCCTGAAAAGTCCACCAAAATCACACAATATTTTCGTATTGTTTTAGCTCGACTGATTTTACCGAGACTGCACTAAAATTGTTCAAAAAGATTTGAAATTCAATGGGAGTCAAAATTTACCTTTCGATCTTAGAACACCCAATGGGTTCGGCGCGTTCTTACGAAGGGTTACTCTGAAATCAGCGGGAATATCAGTCGCTCCAGGAGGCCAATAGTCCTGTGAAGGATAAAATTTGACTATTAAAACTACTTCAACGAACTATCTAGATACCTAAGATTCAGTCAGTTCGATACTTTTGACATTTTCATGTCTTTCATATGGCACATAAAAAAAAAATCGTCACGAAATTTGATGCAACGATATTTGTTGCAACGATATTTGTCCCAAGTCGCCACAATGATGATTATGACCATCAGAAGTGAAGTTGTTAGGTAGGTAGGTACTTTACAGTTTGGCATGAAAATGTTTCAATGTGTTGCAGACTCGTATGCAAGCGTTTTTTGTAATAAGTATTACATAATAATGCTTCATGCAGAAAGGGACCTAAGTGCTACAGTTCATATCCTGGAGTGCTCAAAGCCAGGAATTTTATCGATGGGGCAACGGCAAAAGCTTGCCGTGCTGAAAGAGTTTCCATGAAACTTCGGTCGATGATGCAGCAAAGCTACAACCTTACATTCCGGCAAAGGATCGTCCTTACTTTGTTTCTATATTCACCTGACCAGCCTACTAAGCCCACACCAACCTCCTCCAACGGAATAAGATCAAGAAAATGAACAGTGACCTGAATAATAATTACGTTACTTTGTGGCTCTGCCGATGAACTTTTCTTCAATCTATTTTGATCGTAAAATCTTCAATTTGTTCAATAAATACATCGTTCAGAAGTCGTTTTTGCGTTATTTAGAACCTCTATGGCTGGTTCATGTAAACAATTGTCCTTTTTCCGTTAGCAGTTGATTTTAGACCAAAACGCTGCAAATCATTGCTCAAAGGTTTATTATTTTCTGTATAGATCACCCTTCTGATTTGAATAAGATTGAAAATGGCCTTGGAGCTCACTCAGCTGATCAGTGATCTGAGGAGTGAAGAAGATCTCCTCGAATGCTGGAGACGCCTGGAAGAGCACTTCCATTCAATGGAATTAAAAATGGCTTCAGAGCTCACTCAGCTGATCAGTGATCTGAAGAATGAAGAAGCTTTTGAGCAATGATTTGCAGCGTTTTTTACCCACCAAAATTTTTTTTTACCTACCAGCTAGGTACTACCTACCACACCATACTGGATTCACACCTTCACAATCAAGTTTATTAGAAAGAACTAAACGCTTCACACTCGATTCGAAAAATAGAAAGCTTCATATGGAAATTTGATTACTGGTTACGCAGAAGGCAAAACTGTATACAAATCGAAGAAATGAACAGCGATCGCATTTTAGTCCGATAAAATTTGAATGGAGATTAGACCTCTTTTGCGATTCACACTCATGATTCTGTTTTATCGAAGGAAAACCTTCAAGTACTCGTAGGGACCGAACGGTTTGTCCTACAGAGCTCTGGGTGGTCTCAAAAATTTTTAAAAATTCAATACTATTTAAAATTGGTGAAAAAACGATACCTTTATTTCGAGAGTTTTCGAGCTAGGGCACTCTTGAAAATTTCAACCCTTAATTTTCACCCCTTAGAAGTGACTGACATCAACCAAAAACTTCGCGGCACAACTAGACCCCAAATGGAGCCCATATACCAAATTTGAACCAAATCGGTCCAGTGTTGCTAAGAAAAGTGCCACGGACGGCGGACGGGGGACGGCGGACGGGGGACGGCGGACGGACATTGCAAATTTGGATTCTACGCACCTTGAAACGTGAAGTGACAAAGTTTGAGGGGGGGTTATAAAAATTTTTTGCGATACGATCACATAGGCTTATTATTAGAAATAATAAACCAAAAACTAAGCATTCTATGAAGAGGACCAATTTGGTTTCTAGCAACGGTTGTCTTGAGTAATGCCCAGTGAACTTTTCATAGAAATAACGAAAAATAATAATAATAATATAATAATAATAATAATAGTAATAATAATGAAAATTGATAGAAAAATATTTTAAAAAACATGGATATAAATTATATAACCATATAATTTCATGGATATGCGCATTTTGTTATGTTTCATCGTACAGTTTACAAATAGGCAGTTTTTCTCGATTATTTCGCAACGGAAAAAATGCTTAAAAACCCTTTGTGCATGGAAAAATTCAATTATTTTTAAAATTATCAAAATTATTCATTTATTTTTACCATTATTAAAACTATTAAATTATTTTAAAAATTAGTAGGTAAACTTAATATTACCTATAAATTTTGCATTTATGTGAAAATTGGGCTGATGGGGGTACAGGTATCCTCAGAGCATCTGGACTAGACATTGATCGTAATCGTATTTCTCGCCTTATAAAATCAACTGTTTAACACTCACCGACGAGCTGCAGCACAGAGCAGCTCCTGTTTTATCGTCACATATCAAATTCTCGCTGCTGAAGTATCCCAAGCCCATGACGAAGCCTCCTTCTATTTGTCCTACGTCGATCAGTGGGTTCAGACTGTCTCCAGCATCTTCCAATATGTCAGCTCTTAAGATCTTGAACATCAATCAACTGGTTGGTTATTATTAACTTACGACTAACATAGTCACAGTTCTTCAAATTGAATTCAACACTCACCAGATATATTTCCCCATTAGGTGGGTACCAGAGATGGGCGTAATCATAATCATAATTACGATTACGATTATAATCACAAGCATAAAAGGTGTAATTACGATTAAGATTACAATCATACTCATAGGTGTGGTTGCGATTACAGTCGTATTTTCAGGGTCTTTAAAGGCCCTCAGGACGTCAAAACCGTCCTTCGTCCATTACCTACCCATTGTGCTTCCAATTTTGTCGTGTTTTGCGCATGTTTAATAAAGGTAGGTATATTCATTCGCTATAAAAACTATAGGAAAATGGGTTAGTGGTGATGTATCCTACAAAAGTGCAACATTAATTTTTAATTTCCAAAATTATCGATTGGAAATATTATTATTCGATTCAACGCGAACAGTTACATAGAAAGCGATAACTAGCTACCCTTACAACACTCCATTTTCAGAGTGTCCACCGATTCCCAGAAAAACATACCCTGAGTTTTCCAGGGTCAATTTTCGAATTTTCTAGGATTGTAAATAAAGTAAAACATAAATAAATGTGATCATAATTTCTCAAAATTCAGGTTTTTAAAGAAGATTTTGAAATGAAAAAGCCTAGTGGATGTGGCACATAGCTTCCTCGTATCCATAAACCGATTGGAAGATAGGAACCGATAAAATGGGGAAGGTATCTGCCCCAACGTTCTGCCAGAACTAAGAAGATGACGATGAGCTCCACTCCTTTTTCAAATGTTCCAAATGGATGCCAAAAAGAAGTCGGCTCATGGCAGAGCTGGGGTTAGCTCCCCAGAGTTCAACACTGGAGGCTGTTGTCAGCAGGGTGCTGTAAGGTGGAAGGAGCTGGACTTCTCTGGCAGAGTACACAGACAGCATCCTGACTAGGAAGATACTCTTAGAACGAGAAAGAGAGAGGAGGGAGCATCTGGTCCGCCCTCTCACCCAGAACTGATTGAACACCCCAGGATTCAGCACGAAGTAATGTGTTAAACGGTTCCGGGCTAAGTTCCAACGTGGGATTAAAGGAGGTGTGTTTTTTTTAGTAGGTTTGAATCCCAAATAATCTGAAGACGCGGACCCTTCTAGACATCTTGTGTGAGATCCAACTCTACCTACGGATCTTAAAGATTTTCTCACCTGCCTGCCGAAAAATTCCATAAAGCGAGGAAGCTATGTGCCACATCCACTTGGCAGACTATTTTTCTTGAACCTACTCACTTGGTACTGCCCAGTCAATGCATCCAACTCAACTTCCAACACCGCTGCACCGTAAACTGGATAATCTTTTGGATATTCGTCCGTTGGTGAGAATCTAAAATTTGCGAAATAATAACGTTTTGAAAAAATTGATTGGTATATGTACGAAGTAGGGATGGACATGTCTGGTTTGAAGAGAAATTCCTCGCGCCGTCTCTTCTCACTCTTTGAAGAGCTGATTTCAAGTCAAACAGGATGGCCTCTGTGGGAGCCACACTATATTGTATAATTATTCACAATAATAACGCGCTCAGTGGTCACTCACCTTGACGGGAATTCCCCAGGAAAGGGTTAACACCTCCCTCGCCGGACAGCCCTTGGTTGAGGGAAGGCTCCGGAGTAGGAGAACCTCTCTTAAAAAGGCTTCTTAGATAGTCAGGTTAGGGACCTACTGAGAAGCTATTGCTCTAAAGTAAAAACCTTGTCTTATTCAAGAAACCATCTATCCTTTAAAAACTTCACCTCCACTAATTTCTTCAAAATTTATACAACGGTCAGTTTAGGGAACCTCCATTTAGATCTCAAATCTTCAAGTAGTTAGGTGGTGAGGGTGGGTACGTATCCGGGAACAATCAATTACCTAATTGAAAATGTGTGCTAGTCAATTATTGTTCTGTAAGGGCAGCCTAGCTGGGAACGACAGAACAATATTTGTTAACCTCTTCTTCTCATCCCCTCAACGGCAAGGCGGGCAGATCAACGATCTTGGAACACTCATTCTGGGAATTCATTCATCATCATATTTTTAAAGCTTTAAGATCACTCACGTATGGTTGGATATTAACGAAAGCCCTTCTAAATTCGCGGTTCTCACCAGATCAACCCAACTTGCGTTTTCCAGTTTTTTCTTTAGCGGCTCAAACCGATTTTTCAACTCCTCACAACAACTAAGAACTGCCTGAAACGGATACAAGAAACATTATAATTGAACAGTTTTAGTGTTTGCCGTATTGTTGATGATTGGGTGTGCTTCATCAAACGAAAATTGGGGAAAACACATGAATCATGTTCTTAAGAACCCTGTGATTAGGGAAAGCCAGAGATATAGTTTCCAAGTCATCCTTTTCCAAACCAAATGAAGCATTTTCCAAACTGAATTAATCTTTTTCCAAACTAAATGACTATTTTTCCGAACCAATTTAATTTTTTTTTCCAAACCAAATTATACTTTTTCCAAATCAAATTAATCCTTTTCCTCAACATAACAATGTATTTCCGTAAAGTACCTTGTCTCACTGAGTAAGTATATCATCAGAACATCATCACGGAAATTCAATTAAAATTTGTGTAATTTTTTAGGGAAAAGCAGTAGGTAACGAAGATTAGAGAGAAATGGCATTAGGAAGAAATACTCATCAGCTTCATCTATGGGAGCCTCCGAAGATATCGGACAGAAGAATCGTAAATTTTTCACATTCTACAGTTATAAACTTCTCACGTTTTTCTACAACGCCTGCAATTCGAAAAAATTCGCGAAAGGATTAATTTGATTTGGAAAAAGTTTAATTTGGTTTGGAAAAAGAGTCATTTGGTTTGGAAAAAGATTAATTTAGTTTAGAAAAGGATTAATTAGGTTTGGAAAAGGGTTAATTTTTTGTGGAAATGCTATAATAACCTATAGGTACCTACCTAATTTTTCATGAATAAGAGGTTGCATTCAGAAAGTTTGACAGTTTACTATGCCGCCAATTTATTTCTACGTCACCACGTGACAGAAACTTGTAAAACGACCGCCTGGGTTGGTAAATTCACTCACCATTAAATGTTGGATTTTGGTGTGTTGAAGTTGGTTACTTGGTTGTTGACATTTGACGTCACGTCATCCTTCCTGTTTCTTGTCTCTACATTCCTACATTAATTTGGGATTGTTCTGTACTCCTGCTGTAGTCATTTTCTTGGTTGTTGTAGAGAGGAAGCAGAGGACGTCAATATACTCATTCCAACATTTATTTGGCTAGCGCTTTCGGGGCAAACTATGGCCCCTTTCTCAAGCCTACAAGAAAAAACAAATAATTGAAGACTACAAAATTAACCTCTAACATGAAATCACAGTTAGTATAACCAACCAGTCAAAAAATGTTTATGTCAAAAAACATTATTACTTAATAATTAATTTTCATTAAAAAAAACCATTAAAAAATATGAGCCACCAAGATTAAACCTATTCTTCATCATCTAAAAAACTAATAAGAATATAAGCACCCAAGAACCGAACAATACTCACACTAACACACAGACAAACATTAAAAAATAGAAAGAAACCAAAACAACCTACCTATATTCACTCTGCAATACTACTCCTACATCTTCCATCCCTCCTCAATCACCAAAATCTGATCTCCGCCAATCATGAAAACTGTTCTCACTGGAAAACCAGTAACACGTTTCAACATAATTTTGAAAAACTTTCTACCAACTAAAAAACATACAAAGAGATTTTCTATTTTTGTATGTTTTTTAGTTGGTAGAAAGTTTTTCAAAATTATGTTGAAACGTGTTACTGGTTTTCCAGTGAGAACAGTTTTCATGATTGGCGGAGATCAGATTTTGGTGATTGAGGAGGGATGGAAGATGTAGGAGTAGTATTGCAGAGTGAATATAGGTAGGTTGTTTTGGTTTCTTTCTATTTTTTTAATGTTTGTCTGTGTGTTAGTGTGAGTATTGTTCGGTTCTTGGGTGCTCATATTCTTATTAGTTTTTTAGATGATGAAGAATAGGTTTAATCTTGGTGGCTCATATTTTTTAATGGTTTTTAATGAAAATTAATTATTAAGTAATAATGTTTTTTGACATAAACATTTTTTGACTGGTTGGTTATACTAACTGTGACTTCATGTTAGAGGTTAATTTTGTAGTCTTCAATTATTTGTTTTTTCTTGTAGGCTTGAGAAAGGGGCCATAGTTTGCCCCGAAAGCGCTAGCCAAATAAATGTTGAAATGAGTATATTGACGTCCTCTGCTTCCTCTCCACTACAACCAAGAAAATGAATTTGGGAGAAGCTTGGTCCTTACCAATTTCAGTTTCCAATACTATTTCTGTGCGATTGTGTGGTAATCAACATTGTAAAGGGTCAGACGCCTGTAGATTCTACATCAGGTCTGCATAACCTGTCCCATGCCTCATTGTCCTATTAGGTAGGTTTATATGTTTAGTTTTGATCAAACTTGGTTCAGGAATGTTCTTCGCATGCCTTGTTAATTTAATCGTGATCGTACCATAATTTGGCACCGCATCTGCTTATTGTGATGTATTTGAATGTTATCTATTCATTCAAGTTTAAGATACGATTGTTAGATAAGGATTGTTCACGTTAAAGATACAAGGACATTGTACCACGCTCGCCCGTTTCTGTCGTTGCTCATGCTTTATACTACTGACTTACTGAACAAACTGAGTCGGACGTGATGCTGCTCCCTGACGGAAAGTTGCCGGGAGAAGTGATTCCTCGCGACGACATGACATTAACTTTTTCCAATTCTATTCCAAGAGCGTAGGCACACACTTGTGCTGCCTGTAACCAATACTTCTTGAAAATTGGGAATATGGTACTAATTTATCCAAATGAATCTGGTATTACTCCTTGTAATCAAATAGAAGACCCCTGGAATCCCTAGAACGCTTCTGGAGCATTAAAAAAAGTTGTGGTGCTTCATTGTTTCTGTTGTTATTTTGGAAGCACTCGTGAGGCAGGTAAAATAAGAAAGATTAACATTTAGGGACCTTTTAATTAGAGCACAAATTAGCATTAGGACGAGAAAGGCGAACGGAAAAGACAACAGGTTATGGGCCCAGAAACTCGTTGCACGTAAAATCTGATTGCGTTCCCTTCAACTCGCTTTGACATCAAGGTAAGAGACGTTTTACAACTACTTAAAATCTACCTCGAAACATGTCTTCCAATGTGGTTGCTAATAATGTTCTCTCTGAGGTTGACAAACTCACGAGTGCTTCCAAAATAACAACAGTTTCAACTGAATACTCATTTGAAGTCTTACCTTTGTGTTGATGCCTTGTCCCATTTCGATTCCACCCGTAGTAATCGACACAGATCCGTCACCCGGGAAAACCGAGACGGAGCCGTAGTATGAAGGTGCAAAACAGATCATGAATTTTATTGGTATCAGAGAGATACCTCGTTTCTTCCAACGATTATCCTTAAAACAATCGGCAGACCAATTAACGATCAGTGAATATGTTATAACGGTAACAATAATTTGGCGTTTAGGTCGAGGTACTGTTATTACAGCACAAACCCCGTCATAAAGTTGGATGTAATAATAATTATGAGACTTTATTGAGATTTGGGTCCAACAGCAAAATCCTCCTCTCACCAAATTTTCGAAAAATTTATTTTCTTCATCAGGGCTCAGAGGATGAGTTTAGGTTTGAACATAAAACCACGGTCGGGAATAAAGAAGTTGTATAAACCAGGAACTTTTAATAATGAAATTGGTGTTAAAAAACTTGACTATTATAACTAAAAATTGGAAAAAACACAATAACATCAGGCTTTAAATTTAATAATATTGGTAAAACAAAATAAGACAGTCAGAAAGACGCAAGAAATATCATCTCTTATCAATTCTAGTCATTATTATTGTTGTTGCGTCTTTCTGACTGTCTTATTTTGTTTTACCAATATTATTAAATTTAAAGCCTGATGTTATTGTGTTTTTTCCAATTTTTAGTTATAATAGTCAAGTTTTTTAACACCAATTTCATGATTAGTGTTCCTGGTTTATACAACTTCTTTATTCCCGACCGTGGTTTGATGTTCAAACCTAAACTCATCCTCTGAGCCCTGATGAAGAAAATAAATTTTTCGAAAATTTGGTGAAAGAGGAGGATTTTGCTGTTGGACCCAAATCCCAATAAAGTAGACATAATTTACTTCGGGTCGATTGTCATACACTATGTGACGGATCCCAGCGATAACTTATCGAGAGTCTGAGGTCCACCTGATAACCCTTCCATTCCGACTTCCTTGATGAAGGAGGAAGGGGGCGGGACAGGCACCGCGGGACCCGTCACCCCCCTCTTGAGGCATTGTGTTCTCAGAGCCGCACCTAATCGTGAGTCTATCTCTCAACTTACATTTCCTCCTATATTGTGGTGAATGTCTCATTTATGCTATCTCGGATCTTCTCACATCTTTGCCTTGTCATATGTGTAACATTTCTGACCCATTCTGAGCCATTTCCATTATAGGACAATACATACCTATTTACTGTCGCCCTACCAAATCCACCTGACTTGTACATGAACTTTTCCTTCATCATTCAAGTGTGAATAGGAATTTCCGGTATAGGGACTCCAGTCTTTTTTACGTATCGTGGTAGGTACTTCAGAAAGGGGAACGTACATCCAGAAATAGGTTAACTTCCATGATCTACGGTCCCAGTTTTAACCAGTACCTATTCCCTTTCTCTTTCCTACTTCGTTACAACTACTAATAATTATGAGTCCCATGGTTAAATAATACGGGTATTTTATATTATGTAGTACCAACTAACTTTTTAAAACTGGTATTTATTGGCAATAAGGCTGGTTTTGCCTTGAGGATTTTTTTTTCAGACTTCAGCTTTTTCTTCAGCTGTAGGTATCGATATCAAATGGAGAGAATCGTTTGAGAACTTTATGAACAATTTTAGTTCAGTGTCTGTCGGTCTGTATGTCTCCGACAGATTCTTTGTCTCGGACATAGTGATCAAAATCTTGTTCCGAATGTTACGTTCTCAGGGTTGTGTGGGTTTCTCCATAAATTTCTTCACAATCTGACCAATAGCAGCGTATAATTTCCCTTATCGAATTTTGCTCTGGGGCTGGTCTCAAAGTGATCGCTTATCGGATCGATCAGTAGGAGTCAAGATGGGCAACAGGCGATTCCTCCCCGTAAAACTGAAAGTTGGACATAACGGTCTGAGGGAGATGGCGATTCCTCCCGATGGGAAACAGTTCATTGAGCCGAGGTTCGTCAATTCCTCCCGATGCGCGATTGCTTTTCAAGCGATTGTTTTTCAAACTGAAATCTACATTCCAACTTTTTACACGTTGTTTGAGAAGGTCTGCTGAAGCTCTGGTAAAAATTTGAACTCATTTGGATGAGGAAAGCGGGCCGAAGGATTGGATGCTTCAGCAGACCTTCTCAAACAATGTGTAAAAAGTTGGATTCAGTCGGAGAAAACGAGACGCAGGAAAAATGTTGGCGTTTTCGTAATAAGCTGGCTTTTTTGTGGTTTTCATATTATCAACTTAGGTGGTGATGCGGCATGTGTTAGCGTTGTCCGAGGGTGGCCAATTTTTGTGTGGTGTACTTTGGTACCCGATGGAACAAAATGAGGGGATAAAAACTTCAAATAACAAAAGCCATAGGATAAGGGACACCCTATTGTACATACAATAAACGAATTAGTCGTTAGTACGTAGTGGTTTTGCACAGGGATTGCCAGGGGGAGGAATTGAGTAACCGGGAGGAAGGGCAATCAGTTTGGCAGGGAGGAATCGCCATTCTTTTTGGAGGTCGGGGAGGAATCGCCAGTTCCCGGTCAAGATACATGTGGAAAAAAAATCAACATGATCGGGAACATCAAATTCTTGATCATGATGATTTGTCGGTCATGGACAATTTCAGGTGTGCTACTCAATATATGCGCGGGAATTTTACTGTCCTCCCGATTTGGCTAACTTTTGACGGTGAAGTTCAAGGGGGGCTACCTCAAAACGCGAGAGAGTTCCTAGTGGGTTTGGTTCGGCTTAGATCCGGCGCGCCGGAACCGGATCGACGCCATGTTTTCAATACGGCGCGCCGGATTGCCTCCTAGTTACGTATTCGACCGTAACAATACGGCGCCGTATCGGATACGGCGTGTTCTTATCACAATTCGGCGCCGGATTGAGAGCATGGAAGAAGTATATTCCAGTGTGTGTGTAATACGTCACGCCGTATCAAAAACCACTAGGAACTCTCTAGTGTAAGCAAGCCATGAAAATTAGGTTACCTTATTGTAACCTCGGATAACCTCACATCTCTTCGAGTAGTCTGAGGATGTCTTGATGGATGAAACGATTTCCTGTATGGTGGTGAGATCTTCGTTGAGAGTGTTGGCTAGCCTCACTTCCACCGGGTCTTTCCCCGTGACCTCGGCGATGTGGTCCATTATGTGCTCAATTGAGGCAGTTCCTTCCAAAGTTCCTGAAACATTCAGTTCCTGCAGTCTGAATACAAAGCTTTTTCACGTTCGGTTGTGTGGTGGAAATAATCCTAATACATAAAACTCCAATCGTATGTGCGTATGTGGCTCACCCACTCGACGGCTCCCACCCCCCCGCCCAAGTCGGGAAATACCTACTCCGTGCCGCCTCCGCCCTCATAGAAGGCGGAAAAACCCCGGTGTTTCAGGAAATACCTTCTCCGTGCAACTTGAGGAAAACATTCTATCCATCCCTTCCAAATGCCATTATTTGAAGGTTTCTGTTGATTCGCGTTATTCTAAAGCGAATTAATTTCTATTAAAAACGATTTGCTTCATCGTACGTGACAGTCACTACTGCAGAGCAGCACGGAGGCTCTTACGTTAAAGAAAATTAGGTTTGTTCATTCTTTTCTGTTCATTATGCTCAGTCATGTTTGTGTTCAATTCCAGGCCGTGACATCAAAATTTTTTTTCTAACTTCATAAATTACGTGTTTTATCTACGATTTGTTTTTGCCTGCTTTTAGAAGGCTTTTCTGCTAGTAATTTATAATCATTGTAAGAACGTGATGTGGTGGGTATCGTTTTACTATTTAACATTCCCTATATGAGATGATATAGGCAATAGTTTATTATTAAATGTTGATAATTTATAGCAACAAAAAAAGTCTGCCGAGTGGGTGATGATTGACGAGGATCTAACATGGGACTGCCATGTCTCTACGTTGATTCACAAACTTCGAAAATTTACTCATTTATTTTACAACCTCCGAGGATGTCTTGGGAAGGAAAGTTTAATTGTTGTATACAAGGCACTTGTCCAGAGCATCATTGGACTCCTCGGGTATGCATTTCTCCCCCTGAATAGTAGGTTGTGTAGCCATTAGATCTCAGGGTACCACTTCCAATCCATCTCGTCTCACATACGCCCAACATTTGTAAGTTGTGGCGATTCATTTCGCGCATCACATTGGTGAGCTTACCTCCTTCAAAAAGGGTTCTCACATTCCAAGTCCCTATTCTTTCAAGGGATTTTATTGTTTTCCACCCGGGGATTCTTCGCACCCCTGCTCCATTTAAAGAGCGCCGTGGACTCGGGGCCATATTAACATTGTTCTCCGACATAATCATCATTCTAGGGAGGAATAATGTGGTGGTTTCCCGTTGCCTTCCACATCGCAGTATGGAGGCCAGTTTGACTGCTACTACAATCCTGCCCTCCATTTAGTTAGCCTGGACCAGTCCAGGATCATTTCCCTTTTGCTCCAGGGCGATGATGGAAATGCTGCTGCCCATTCCCATTCCCTTTTAGTCGCCTTCTACGACACGCAGGGAGTACGTCAGGGGTATTCTTTGAGGCCCCCACTGCAGGCCACTGAAAGTGACTGAGCTTGACATATTTGACGGAGATGAAGATGTAATGATTTATTACTGTCATGGCTTTAAGCTGCTTGAAGAGTGGCCTAAAATGCTCATAATAACTTGAGTTACTGATTATACGTATGGCTTTTTTTTTTGTACCCGCAGTATACGCATTATTGAGTTGCAGTTCCCCCAGACATGTAGAGCATAAGTACACTTTGCATGGAACATTCCAAAATATACCTGTCTGACTGTACCGGGTGGTAGAATCTTCACACCTTGTCTGAGGGCGAAAACTACCTACTCCATTTAGCTGCTTCACAAGGTCTTCGGTGTGGACACTCCAGTTAAGACTTCTATCAATTATGACGCCTACTAGTTTTGCATTTTCCACGGTTTGCAGTTCAGACGTATCGATGACATCGATACGTCGATTCGATGTTGGACTTGGAGGTGCTAACAATGATATTTTTTGACTTGTCTGGGTTAAGAATTAATTATCTTCAATCCTTACAAATATTTAAACACATATAAATCCTAGCCCTAGTAATGACTTTGGGCCAATGTTCTGCTTTTTCTAGGTGAGCCCAAACTCATTGCCTATCGTCAGGGGACCGTGGCCAAAACCATCACTATTTTGGTCCAAAGCCGTTGCGTTGTCAAGCGATTGGTCCGCCAGACCGCCCTTTTGTTTGTTATCTTAAAATTATAAAAGGTAAAATCTGGGTCGTTTCGCACAACCTTGTTTATTTGAATTATTACAACAATGTAGAAGATATGATGCATTCTCACCTGGTCCTCTGGCATATGTCCTTATATTGTCGGTTTTCACTGCATACACATTCACACTCCAAGTTTTGAAATCGTAGCAGTTTTGAAAACCTCGCATCGCCTCTTCTTCCAAGGGGTCGTTCAACGACACTCCGTAGTCTTCATACAAATCGGCCGTCAATTTTTGAATTACTCCGCTTTCATCTACACTTACCTACCTCAAAAGGCTCGTTATTGACAATGATAAAAAAAAGAACAAACCACCAGAAGTTAAAACATCATTTGAATCAGTTCTAATAATAACAGATCGATGTTTCCGAAACCGACTTTAAATCGTCGAGACTTACTTGATATTTTGTCAAAACTGGACACCGTTTTCCCAAGCATTTCATGTTCGTTGCAAAATCTAGAACCATCCGAACAGGCATATTCAATTTGTACGCAGCAAGACAGCATGCGGCCGCTAATTGGCCGGTGCGGGTCATTTTGGACCCAAAACCTCCTCCTATCCTTTTAACTTCAACCTCGATGCTGTAAGATATTAAAAACATAATTGTGTGTGAAAGTTCTGGAGCGGGTCAATTCCACGTCTGCCCTCATAAGCTTCGGGCCAATTTATTGTTTTGTGCCGTCAGAATTCGATAAAGAGAGCTGGAGTGTCTCTATTACACTACTTATGGCCTCTGTGGTCTTACCGAATGTGTCTAACATTCGTGAAGCGGTAATAACTACTACCTACATTTTATTTTGTTTCTCGATAGGCACTGCAGTTGAATCCTTATTTGTGAAATTGAAAGCAAAAGTTACAAAAACTCACGAGTTTTCTGGGATACCCAAGGTTTGAGCGACCGCAGATTGAATGGACTGTATCCATTGGGATGTCGGATACACTTTAAGTCCGAAATCCGTCGGCACGGCCAAACAAGCTGGTAGCTCCATAGTGTAATGATACTGACAACCGAGTTCCAACTCTCCTTGCATCTCATATTTGATGTTTCCTGCAATTTTACAAACCTCGAAATTCTGCTGAAGATTGCAGGTTTTATAAATCAGACAAATACACTGTCAAGTGGCTTAAAAATTAAAAAAAAATAATACTAATAATATTAATAAAAAGTCTATTCATGAGAATTTTCAAATAAATCTTTCAGTTGAAGGTATGGTTAAGAAAAAGAACAATGGTGTTGCAATTTCTTTTGAAGTTTTTTTTTTTACACGATTCGTTGTTTTTTTTTCAATTTTTAGTATGCCATACCATCATGCTGTATGCAAAGGGTATGCTTCGTAGAAGTTAGGTGTCCATATTCACGTTCTACTCGTCTCCACGAACTCATAGAGTACCCACACGGCTATTGTTTTTTTTTTAAATTTTCAGTATGCCATACCCACTTACTGTATGCACTTGGTATGCTATGAAGATGTTAGGAGTACATATTCATGTTCTACTCGTCTCCACAAACTCATAGAGTACCTACACGGCTATTGTTGATTTTTTACGTTTTTCAGTATGCCATACCAACATACTGTATGCACTGGGTATAGTGGGTATGCTATGAAGAAGTTAGGAGTTCATATTCACGTTCTACTCGTCTCCGCAAACTCATAGAGTACCCACACGGCTATTGATGGTTTTTTTCGATTTTCAGTATACCATACCAGCATACTGTATGCAATGGGTATGATATGAAGATGTTAGGAGTACATTTTCTTGTTCTACTCGTCTCCATGAACTCATAGAGTACCCACACGGCTGCTGCATTTCTCGGTACAACAATTATACGCACGTTTTCATTATGTATATAAATATATATATACTTTTTAAAATGTTGGACAATTTTTATTTTTGGAAAGTGCATCGGTATCAGAAATTTTGTAATGAATCCGAATTATGATTGTGAAGGTAATAACCACAAAAACCGGAAAAAACCCCGTTTTTTTGGATTATTTTTGAAATTAGGACCACATAGGGTCGCCCAAAATTTTTGGCTAACGAACTCGTTCTTTTGTTTGTTGTTACGAACATTTTAGCCAAAACTAAAAAATTTTTGACAATATGATATATGATTTTCGGAAAAACTTTAGGGATCGTTTCAGAATGTTGCAAAATGGATTTTAGTGAAAAATATTTTCAAAAAATTCCATTCGAAAAATTGAGGCCATTCCAATAGCTTCATTTTCTTTGAAAATTCGCTAATAATAATAATTTTTTTAAATAATAATTTATTTAATTCGTGGTTTTCACAATTTCAACTCGGAATATTACATAATTTTGCTTCTTAGAACTGTATTAAAATCAATCTTACTGTCCCTATGTATTCATCTAATTGTTGTTGAACAAGTTATCTCCCTACCTTTTGTTTCCGTTGGGGCCAGCTTATTTTGAATAATGATTCTAGAAGAGTCTTGTTTGAGAAGTACATCTCGTATCGTCAACAGAGGTTCTCCCTTGTCCATGTAGTTGATAACAACTCTTCTTACTGCTTTAGTTACGGACTCCTGAGATTTCCCCACCAGAATGCCTACGGGTTGCCCGGAGTATTGGACAGTGCGAGTACAAAATACCTGTGAAAATAATTACATACTGTAGTGTGAGGATCAAGGCTGACGAATGATTTGAACTCAAGTCGAGTTAGACATAAAATGGCAAATATATTGTTGGCTCCTTGGCTTTTTATACAATTTGTACAATGGGCATGGAGGGGACAATCCCCCACTCCATGCCCTGAGGTGAGGAGCCTCACACATACCTACTGAATACGAATGCCAACTCGGATATGGGCTGAACAGGGAATGTTTAACCCTTGGTGTGTATAAAGTGTCTGACAGGCACGAGTGAAATTTCAGTGAGGCATGCTGACAGCAGTGAGCATCCAGAATATCCCAGGCGCTCGTACCTGTCTCCCCTTCATAGAAGGTTCCATTCTAAACCTTCAGCTGTGATGTAACCGCTACAGAGAGTACTTTGTTCCCTAGTTTCTGAAAACCACCGTGTCCCTCAGACACTGTCAGTTGAGCTACACTCCGGGCCCCTTAGACACTATTCACAGGCATAAGGGCAACCAAAAAACGTACTTTTTCTGGCATAATCTTGGGTACTTATTCTGACCAGGACTCAACATCAACCGATTTGCATGATTCTTTTTTTTGTTTTATTTCTGGAGTGGAGAAACTCTTTAAGAGCGAGTTCACCCCAACAGTGTTGGACTCCCCAGCATTGGGCCTACCCACTAAAACCCCACTCCCTCTGCTTAGAACTCACCCCGGAACCACTTGTACAGTATTACTTCAGGGTGAGCCCTTTTTTCGTGCCAAAAGGCTGCTCCTACTTCTGGTTTCTCCTTCAATTCTATTCCTCATCTTCTTCCTCCCATCTTCCATCCAGCTTTTTTTGCTTTGAGGCCTGCTGTGACAAATACTGCCATTGCGTCTCAGCTCGACTTGTTCTTAATCATCTCATGTATGATTGTCTGTGGACGCAACGTTCCGATAGCCCCTTCCGCACTCCTCATACCCTCCCATTGTGGGCATGTGAAGAAGATTATTTTTTGTTCAGATGACTTCCAAGTTCCACATTATTTCACCAGAGTATCGCAATTGCCAACGGGAGGGGGCGAGTGGGGTGTAATATTCACCAAATATACGATTTTTCAATATTCCGGTTCCTGTATAGCCCACTAATTGTACATAATATGTACTGTGTCCATACTGTGTACTGTGTACATAATGTGTGCTGTGTAATATGCATATATTATATGCTTTGAAATTGAGGGGAAATTATCAATATAGCTCTGGATTTTCTTGAAGAATTCTTTGTGACACCTTGGAACGATTTAGTGGTGCCAGGACACCAAAAACAGCATATTTTAGTTTTTGTGTGATTCACCTTGTGGCTGAGCGAGCTATGGCATGTGTCTCTGGAGACGAGACTCGGACCGGTTGCAGGGGCCGTGAGTTCGGGACTCGCCTCGGGAGCATATTTTCGGGCAGGTCGGTCGCAGTTCCCCCTCGTCCCAACCCAGGGCGGTGAGGCCAATGGGAAGCCATGAGCGAAATCATCAGAACATCAGAACAAATTCTGATCTTCCCTTAGGAAGACAGCTGATGACGTCCGCGACGCCAGGAATGGCAGTCGGACGAAAATCCAACCTGAAATGGTTGTTTACTTTACTTTTTTACCTCGAACACGAATGTGAATTTCTGCGGACTACCTACCAAACTAACAGATCAAAGTTACGACGAATTTCCGCTTTGGTGCCAGACTGGCACCGTTAAGGTGGGGTGAGGGGGGGGGGGGGGTTTGAACTCGAATTCGCATGTTGCCTATCGAAGATCGTACTTTTTGAAATGCTGTTCAAATTAGACTCCATGAGACTCCCACAAGTAAATCTAATTACTTTTATCTAATGAAATGTTGATTTGGAAAAAAAAATATATTAATTAACTCCTCATGTATCTCAAAAACGACGTTACAGTTGCTGCATATCTGTCAGACACTTTATACACAGGTACTCTGATAGAGGGTTTATACTCACCAGGGGTTTAAACCTGGGAATTCACCTTATACTCACCAGGCCAAAGACGATATCATGGTTATATATACAGCAACGAAAACTATGGAGATTGACCCACCAGAATTCCATGGTCAAACCGATCGGGATAAAGGTCAAACAGTGACTCACTCGTTTCCCGTCGAGCTTTCGGTAAATTCAGGGTACCTTCATCAGGGCTCAAGGAAGAATTATTGCATGATCTCTGAGCAGTTGTACTCCAAATTCCCAGGAGGTCACGTCATCTACACAGATGGTTCCAAAGCTCACGATGGCTGTGGTTGCGCATTTTACGACTCTCGGAATGAAACAAGTAGATCATTCAAGATCAACACCAATGCCTCAGTCTTTACATGCGAGGCGGTTGCGATTCGGGAGGCCCTTATCTACGCTGGAATACAGAGGGAAGAGCTGGTGGTTGTGGTGACAGACAGTCGAAGTGTACTTGCCAAGATAGCGAATTTCAAGATGAGCGCAAATGTAAACCACATTCTTATGGAAATACTGGCAACAGTATACTAAATGAACACATAGGGACAGGAAGTACAGTTCGTATGGACGAGGGCTCACGTTGGAGTGAAGGGAAACCAGGTTGCTGACTCATTGTCTAACTCGGCTCGGCAGAACGGCGTTCCCTTACACATTTGTTTGCCATACACCGACCATTATGTTGTCGCATATAGACAGTTGAAGCGCCAATGGCAAATTATGTACAACTGTGCAAGCGCTGGAGTTCAATACCGAATAATGAACCCTCCAGTATCTGTGAGGCCTTGGTTCTCACAGTTCGAACTGAGTAGACCGGAGATTCGGCTGATCGGCAGAATACGATCAAATCATGGGCTATGTGGTGCGTACCTGCATCGCATTGGCTAGCGTGATCCACCAAGTTGTGAGGATTGTGGCTTGGAGGAGACGCTGAAACACGTCATCATCGAGTGTCCAAGAAACAGGCGGGCGAGACAGGCTATGCTGGGTTCAGTGGCCCAGTATCTGGATAATCCAGTCCATTATGATCAGATTGTTCATTCGAGGTCACAACGAGTCTACAAAGCATTATGTATTTTCATTGAAAAAATTGTTGTAAAAATTTGATTTCCTCTAAAAATGTGAAAATTTTAACGTATTTATATTTATTTATTCATTTTTTTAAAAAAAGATTGGAGCAGATGGTTCAATTTTTTATTTTTTAAATAAACGCTTCATGGCTATGGACCCGGGCTAATGCCAAATGAAGGGGAAAAAAATATATGTATTGCATGAAAATCGTACAATTGACGTCTAAATCAAAATTTTGACTAGCCATCAAATAGCTACCAATTAAAGAAGCGATGAAGCCTATTATTTAAAAAACGAATAAACATCAAGCGGATTAAAATTCTAGAAACACAATTACAGCTATCTAAAAAAAAGATGAGCGTTTTCCGTTTTTTTAGACATATAAGCTGAAAAATTGACATGACCAAAGAACCCTTCGCCCAATAAGCCAGGAGAAAAGGAAGGATAATTCGAAGAATAAACGAAGTATTGGATCCGGAGTCGAATTTCAACGACTCGGTTTCCCAGGGAGTAATCTGAAACTTTGTCAGCTTGAGCGTCTGACAAGCCTTCATCGCTCCTGCAATGGTTGATCGATGGCCAGGCAAAATTTTGATTTAAACGGCAGTGTGGATTTCACACAGTAATTCTACCCTGATGAGGGTAATAAACTTACCGAAAGCTCGGCCAAAAAGGAGTGTCTTTGACTCTTATCCCGATAGGTTTGACCGAATAATATGATGATGTGGCACTCATGAGGCCTATAGTCGCACATTGGCAAAACCAATCCAAAAGACCATTAATAAAGTCCAAAGACAAGCCCACAACCTCCCAAGAAGGTTGACTGTAGGAGCGACCTGGTGTGGACAGTCTTGTGGTTCACCCCAATAGATGCAAATGCATGTTATTATATCATATTCCCACCTTTTTTTCTAAAAAATTATTGTATATGTACCTTACCTCTTCATGTTCTGGGAGGTATGGTTGGATTCCCCCAAAAGAATTTATCCCAGGTATGTCATCGGCTCCAAAATACGCTACGATATCGCTCTCACCCTGTAATCAGTTTTGATATTAATATTATGGCGAGCTTGATTATAATGCATTTCAATTGAGAAGATACGAGTAGGTATGAGGTAATCATGAGAGGTGCGAACCAATGCTGCTGATGGGTCCACTGAATGAATTGTTGCTCCGGCCTCTTCAGCCAGAACAAATGCAGCAAAATGTTCGTTTGGGAACTTCGGAATGTCGTCTACATATTCAGCTTCGCCTAAAACATTGAATATTATAGATTATGTAGATTGCTGATATTTCGGTGCCATGTTCATCCAGATTAACTCTTCAGGTCGGTACCTACTGTTTATGGGAGTCCAGTATATTGCATCTTCATACATTGCTGAATCATATTTCTACCGGTAGGTATTTAATCAGAGATGGGCGAATTCTTATTCATAAATATGATTATGAATACAAATCATTCTGCGACTTTATGATTATGAATACGAATACAGGTATGAATATGAATATGAATACGAATACAATTGTATTCACACTTTGAATACGATTTGCCCCCGTATTCGTATTTTGAATACAATTTTATGATTTTCCCAAAAATCGAATTTTTTTAAACGATTTTCCCTGAAAATCATACTTAAAAAAAAAAAGATTTTCCCCGAACTCTGGACATATTTCTAACCTAACATTGTCGAATGAGACCAATACCAGGTCGCTACGACCAACCATATAGAAACTACGACGACATTTCCGCTAAAAAATGGTATTTTTCTTACAATTTGCACTGAAAATCATAAAAAAATTATCATTTTTACCGCAATTTTGGTCGTATTCATTCCCTAAAATTGCCAAAATAATTAATAAAAATTCAAAACGCTCACCAATTCTTATAGGATTTTTTTAGGCAGAATCGAATGGGACCAACGCCAGGTCGCTACGACCAACCGAATAGAAAGTACGACGAAATTTCCGCAGAAAATATTTTTTTAAACGACTAGCACTGGAAATCATTAAAAAATTATGATTTTTACCGGACATTTCGTCGTAAGTGCTTTCTGTTCTGTTGGTCGAAGCGATCTGGTATTGGTCTCATTCGATTCTGCGTGAAAAATCCTATAAGAATTTCGATTGATTATTTTGACAATGTTAGGTTAGAAATATGTCCAGAGTTCGGGAGAAAATCATATAAAAAGTATGATTTTCAGGGAAAATCGTAAAAAAAATCGATTTTTGGAGAAATCATAAAATTGTATTCAAAATACGAATACGGGGGAAAATCGTATTCAAAGTGTGAATACGATTGTATTCGTATTCATATTCATACTCATACCTGTATTCGTATTCATAATCATAAAGTCGCAGATATGATTTGTGTTCATAATCGTATTTATGAATAAGAATTCGCCCATCTCTGGTATTTATATATTTAACCAATTCCCAGAACTGTAACCGACCTGCAGTTTGAGATAAAGCTTCCAATTTTTGCAAGGGGTGTCCTGCGGGTGCGTATTTTTCGCTAAAAGCGAAGTCCTGCAGAGCTGTAGATAGAGTCCTCTCAAGCTCATCTCCGCCACTCCGAACACTGTCTTTGACCTTCTGCTTACCAGTGCTAAGCATGAACTGAGGCAAATATAAACACATTAACAATATTATGAGGATTATTAATCTTGAAAAATTTTTAAAAGTTAACCATGTTCATCTGCATGATGCGCCAACATTCTTCCGCCTTACCTACGACACTATCCAGTTACCGATCATAATTCCGAAATCTGTACGGTCAACCGAATACTGAGGTGCTTCGTAATGCCTCACCCGCTGTCACTGTAAATTCGGCGATGACGACGTAAAATCTTCTGCCAAGCAAATGTCAGTTATAGCTTAAGGCTAAATGTCCCCAATGTTAATACGATTCCTTTTGGATAGATGTCAGCACTTTTGAAGACAAACTTGAGTAGCTTCTCGTATTAAATGAATGGGGTTAGTTCCGCTAGTTATAAGAATACAATTATTATCTACCATATCTCCTTACAAACGCAAACAGCACCCTCACGACTCCACTAACTAAAAAAAGTTAGAAATAGATATAGATATAAGTTAATCATTTTATCAATAATTTAGTTATATAAGCTAGTTTATAATTTATTCATAATTTAGAATAGAAGACCACGTGGTCACCACGTGGTTACCATGTGGTTACCAAGTGGTGAAGGTACAATTAGCTAATAGGATTAGTTTTATCTCCCCCTTTCACTTGACATGACAGACAAACAACCTTTCACCACGTGGTCTCGTTACTATGTGGTCCCCTTTCCTTTCTAATCCTTTTACCTACCTCCCTTTCACCCAGACTATATAAACAGAACGACGGACTGACAAACTTTAGTACTCTCTTGACGGCCTGAAGATGATGTCTTTACATCGAAAGCGCTCGCCTCCTGTACTCGACTTGCTGGTTACGACGGATTCTCCAATACGGTACGTAGATAATAATTGAGTAGCTTCTCATTTGTAAACAAAATGGAATATTTAAAAACTGCTTAAACAGACTTTTTTGGAAAGTAATTACAATTTTGGTTAATTATTGCGTCTTAATGAACTATAATGGGAGTCATTGCCAAAGCTGCAGTTTTTAGCAATGGGAGTCATGGGAAACGTCGAAAAACCTGACGGGAGTCATCGGTAATGCGCCCGCGTTGATGTAATGCCTTCACATCAAGTTTATGACGGTACGGACCTATCCTTTCAAGTAATGGTGCTGAAGGTTTTCTCAAGGATTCGTGCGTTATTATTTCATCTTTTCGAATAGTGCATTTTAACTGGTAATTATATGATGAAATTGTATCCTGAATTTTTATTCTACGAATGATAACATGCATTTGTTTACCCACTACGTATTTAAGTTTTACTGATCGAGTGTTTTTGATTGAGTATATGAGTTATCTACACCCCTTCAAGTACGGTCTTTCGTATCTATCATAATAAATGAACAGAAAGTATGACCCCCATGCTGAAACCTAGGAATATAACGACGAGCTTTAGATGGGGCTCACAAATATTTCCAAAGCTTGGTCCTCATTGGGCCAAAATGTAAAAATGAAACTAAGTGCAGCTGAGGTGACTCACATTTACTCGAAACCTTTTTCCTACCTCCTAGACCTCTGGTTGACATTCTGGCCTTCCTTACAGCCTCATTAATTTTAAGCCGATTTTACTAATGCCGATGAGGCAGTAACTAAATTTTGAATTCTGATGAGCGGATTATGATTGTATGAGACTTCTTAAATTCTCTATTTGCGGAGTTATCCGAAATTTTGCCTAGGACCATGTTAATTTTGATTAAATAGTTAACTAGTTACTCAAAATTAATGAAAAACTCGGCGCTTTGCGCCTCCAATGGGGGGGGGGGGGCTCCGCCCCCCTGCACCCCCCGGTTTATTTCTTTTTCCATACTCTGTATGAAATCATAGGAACACAGAATGTGTTTTTGCGATGCTAGTCATCCGTTAAATAAAAAACAACAATAATAAATGTGGAGTCTTTGGCAATAATAAAATAAATAATTGTTAGACATTTAATTTGGTCTAAAACCCTATAAATGTTATATAAATAAATATGTAACTACAAGAAAAATACTATATAAATTGAGAGCTTTCCAACGAATGGTGAACAATTTCTGTGCAATGAACACTGCGGGAGTTCTATTTCCTTACCAACGGCTTGGTTGCACGTGAAAATCATTATTAAATGCGCGTAACGGTTTTTTCTGTCGCTTTTTCGTGACGATTTTTTTTGGTAGGTCATCGCAAAAACACATTCTGTTCCTTGGAGCTCACTCAGCTGATCAGTGACCACTCAGGCGCCTTCAGCATTCTCCATTGACCCGCCCTCTCAAATTTCAGGTTCCTGCGTTCAACAGGAGAGAAAATGGCCTTGGAGCTCACTCAGCTGATCAGTGACCACTCAGGCGCAATCAGCATTCTCCTTTGACCCTGCCTCTCAAATTTCAGGTTCCTGCGTTCAACAGGAGAGATAATGGCCTTGGAGCTCACTCAGCTGATCAGTGACCACTCAGGCGCCTTCAGCATTCTCCTTTGACCCTGCCTCTCAAATTTCAGGTTCCTGCGTTCAACAGGAGAGGAAATGGCCTTGGAGCTCACTCAACTGATCAGTGACCACTCAGGCGCCTTCAGCATTCTCCATTGACCCGCCCTCTAAAATTTCAGCTTCCTGCGTTCAACAGGAGAGAAAATGGCCTTGGAGCTCACTCAGCTGATCAGTGACCACTCAGGCGCCTTCAGCATTCTCCATTGACCCGCCCTCTAAAATTTCAGCTTCCTGCGTTCAACAGGAGAGAAAATGGCCTTGGAGCTCACTCAGCTGATCAGTGACCACTCAGGCGCCTTCAGCATTCTCCATTGACCCTGCCTCTCAAATTTCAGGTTCCTGCGTTCAACAGGAGAGGAAATGGCCTTGGAGCTCACTCAACTGATCAGTGACCACTCAGGCGCCTTCAGCATTCTCCTTTGACCCTGCCTCTCAAATTTCAGGTTCCTGCGTTCAACAGGAGAGGAAATGGCCTTGGAGCTCACTCAACTGATCAGTGACCACTCAGGCGCCTTCAGCATTCTCCATTGACCCGCCCTCTCAAATTTCAGCTTCCTGCGTTCAACAGGAGAGAAAATGGCCTTGGAGCTCACTCAGATGATCAGTGACCACTCAGGCGCCTTCAGCATTCTCCATTGACCCGCCCTCTAAAATTTCAGCTTCCTGCGTTCAACAGGAGAGAAAATGGCCTTGGAGCTCACTCAGCTGATCAGTGACCACTCAGGCGCCTTCAGCATTCTCCATTGACCCGCCCTCTACAATTTCAGCTTCCTGCGTTCAACAGGAGAGGAAATGGCCTTGGAGCTCACTCAGCTGATCAGTGACCACTCAGGCGCCTTCAGCATTCTCCATTGACCCTGCCTCTCAAATTTCAGGTTCCTGCGTTCAACAGGAGAGGAAATGGCCTTGGAGCTCACTCAACTGATCAGTGACCACTCAGGCGCCTTCAGCATTCTCCTTTGACCCTGCCTCTCAAATTTCAGGTTCCTGCGTTCAACAGGAGAGGAAATGGCCTTGGAGCTCACTCAACTGATCAGTGACCACTCAGGCGCCTTCAGCATTCTCCATTGACCCGCCCTCTCAAATTTCAGCTTCCTGCGTTCAACAGGAGAGAAAATGGCCTTGGAGCTCACTCAGATGATCAGTGACCACTCAGGCGCCTTCAGCATTCTCCATTGACCCTGCCTCTCAAATTTCAGCTTCCTGCGTTCAACAGGAGAGGAAATGGCCTTGGAGCTCACTCAGCTGATCAGTGACCACTCAGGCGCCTTCAGCATTCTCCATTGACCCTGCCTCTCAAATTTCAGCTTCCTGCGTTCAACAGGAGAGAAAATGGCCTTGGAGCTCACTCAGATGATCAGTGACCACTCAGGCGCCTTCAGCATTCTCCATTGACCCGCCCTCTAAAATTTCAGCTTCCTGCGTTCAACAGGAGAGGAAATGGCCTTGGAGCTCACTCAGCTGATCAGTGACCACTCAGGCGCCTTCAGCATTCTCCATTGACCCTGCCTCTCAAATTTCAGCTTCCTGCGTTCAACAGGAGAGGAAATGGCCTTGGAGCTCACTCAACTGATCAGTGACCACTCAGGCGCCTTCAGCATTCTCCATTGACCCGCCCTCTCAAATTTCAGCTTCCTGCGTTCAACAGGAGAGAAAATGGCCTTGGAGCTCACTCAGATGATCAGTGACCACTCAGGCGCCTTCAGCATTCTCCATTGACCCGCCCTCTAAAATTTCAGCTTCCTGCGTTCAACAGGAGAGGAAATGGCCTTGGAGCTCACTCAGCTGATCAGTGACCACTCAGGCGCCTTCAGCATTCTCCATTGACCCTGCCTCTCAAATTTCAGGTTCCTGCGTTCAACAGGAGAGGAAATGGCCTTGGAGCTCACTCAACTGATCAGTGACCACTCAGGCGCCTTCAGCATTCTCCTTTGACCCTGCCTCTCAAATTTCAGCTTCCTGCGTTCAACAGGAGAGGAAATGGCCTTGGAGCTCACTCAACTGATCAGTGACCACTCAGGCGCCTTCAGCATTCTCCATTGACCCTGCCTCTCAAATTTCAGCTTCCTGCGTTCAACAGGAGAGAAAATGGCCTTGGAGCTCACTCAGATGATCAGTGACCACTCAGGCGCCTTCAGCATTCTCCATTGACCCTGCCTCTCAAATTTCAGGTTCCTGAGTTCAACAGGAGAGGAAATGGCCTTGGAGCTCACTCAACTGATCAGTGACCACTCAGGCGCCTTCAGCATTCTCCATTGACCCTGCCTCTCAAATTTCAGGTTCCTGAGTTCAACAGGAGAGGAAATGGCCTTGGAGCTCACTCAACTGATCAGTGACCACTCAGGCGCCTTCAGCATTCTCCATTGACCCTGCCTCTCAAATTTCAGGTTCCTGCGTTCAACAGGAGAGAAAATGGCCTTGGAGCTCACTCAGCTGATCAGTGACCACTCAGGCGCCTTCAGCATTCTCCATTGACCCTGCCTCTCAAATTTCAGGTTCCTGAGTTCAACAGGAGAGGAAATGGCCTTGGAGCTCACTCAACTGATCAGTGACCACTCAGGCGCCTTCAGCATTCTCCTTTGACCCTGCCTCTCAAATTTCAGGTTCCTGCGTTCAACAGGAGAGGAAATGGCCTTGGAGCTCACTCAACTGATCAGTGACCACTCAGGCGCCTTCAGCATTCTCCATTGACCCGCCCTCTCAAATTTCAGCTTCCTGCGTTCAACAGGAGAGAAAATGGCCTTGGAGCTCACTCAGATGATCAGTGACCACTCAGGCGCCTTCAGCATTCTCCATTGACCCGCCCTCTAAAATTTCAGCTTCCTGCGTTCAACAGGAGAGAAAATGGCCTTGGAGCTCACTCAGCTGATCAGTGACCACTCAGGCGCCTTCAGCATTCTCCTTTGACCCTGCCTCTCAAATTTCAGCTTCCTGTGTTCAACAGGAGGGAAAATGGCTTGGTTGCACGTGAAAATCATTATAAAAGGCGCGTAACGGTTTTTTCTGTCGCTTTTTCGTGACGATTTTTTTTTCGGTAGGTCATCGCAAAAACACATTCTGTGTTAAAATTTCCAGAAAAAAACAACCAAAAATTATCTACAGAACGGCCTTCGCAGATTTCAAATCCAAGTTTCCAGTCATGAGAAAATGGTAATTCAAAATGTGATCATTTCAAGACGCTACTTGGCGGCGAATTTGGGAACTAAAACCGGGAAACACTCACCCTTAATATTGGGAGGTTGATTGCATTGTAGAGTAGTAGGTATTATTTTTGATGAATTTTCCCCATTAAGAAACACAATTTCACTATCTTTGTTTGTGAATTCACAAATACAAAAAATCGATCTTTGCTTCTTTTGACACGATGCAGATGCTATTCGTGAAAAGGGTTTTGTTAAAAATATGTACCATGACTCCTACTGATCACTTCAAAATCAGTAGGATTTTTGCTTCCTCACTACCGAAGGTAGGGAAGCTTTGTATTCGTGAAAGAAGTGAAAAAAAAAAAATGTCCTCCAAAATCAAAATTTCCACTTGCTTTTTGCGTTTTAGAGCTTCCCGAACAATTTTGGTTCCGTGTCTGTCTGTCTGTTTGTCTGTCGGTCTGTCTGTCTGTCGGTCTGTCTGTGGTCAATCCTTGTCCCGGGCAAAACTATACCAACCTGTGGTCCGATTTTGATGAAATTTTCAGGGATTGTGCGGGTTAGGTCCTAGACGGTCCCCTATAAATTTCGGCACCTTCGGACCAATAGGAGCGAGTGCGCATGCGCAAACGTGAATTTCCTGGAACCTCGGTTTCTCGGTTTCTAATGAACCGATTTTGCTCAAATTTGGAGGTTAGTTAGGTACTAACTTCTAAGAGACACCCTATAAGTTTCAATCAAATTGGTCAAGCAATAGCCGCTGCGCATGCGCGAACTTTAAATTTATTGTTACAACCAAAACTCCGCAACTATTCAACCAATTTCGATGAAATTTTCAGGGATTGTGTGGGTTAGGTCCTAGACGGTGGACCGCTAATATTTTGGTATTCAATAACTCTTTGAATCATAATTTTTTCGCCAACTGATTCTGTACGTCCATGTTACAATGAGTGAGGAAGCTATACTGCCCACCCAACTTGGCAGACGTTTTTTTTAGTACTGATCATTAACCAAACTCTAAAGTTGAGCAAAATCCGACCGATATGAGTAATTATTGGTCATATTCCAAGAGGTCTTGGAAGCAAGCCTCTCTTGGGCTTTGCCTGTGCCAAGCTCTGAAAAGTAAAATCCGAGAGAAAATTGTGATTTCAGAGCTTCATTCTTGCTTTTGGTTTATTGTTTTCAATAATGAACCTTTGGAATCGACCAAGAAAACATTTTTTTTAACCCCAAAGTTTGTTGGTTTACGTTTCAAGGTACGTAGAATCCAAAAGTCGAATACAAATTTGACCCGCCGTCCGCCGTACGCGGCATTTTCCCCACTTAGCATTGACCGATTTTGATGAAATTTTGAATGTAGGCTCCATTTGGGGTCTAGTTGTGCCCCGAAGATTTTGGTTAATGTAGGTCACTTCTAAGGGTTCAAAAATGAATTTTGAAATTTTGAAAACGCCCTAACTCAAAAAATTTGATATAAAGGTATTGTTTTTCCATCAATTTAAAATAGTATAGAATTTTTATAATTTTTTGAGACCACGCGGAGCCCTGTAGGACAAACCGTTCGCCCCCTACGAGAATTTAAGGGTTGGACTTACGATAAATCTGAAACACGAGTGTGAATCGCAAAAGGGGCCTAATCTCCGTTCAAATTTTAGTTGACCGAAATATGATCGATGTTTTTCTTCATGTTGGATGGTTGGTGGCTTTGCAGACGAGTGATCTATATAGAAAAATAAAAAATAATAAACCATTGTGTAATAATTTGCAGCGTCTTTTATCAGTATTTGCTTCAACGGAATTTTCACTCGTATTTCAGAGCTTTCTGAACAATTTTGGTCCCTGATTGTCCAAGGTCAATTCGATATCCCGGGTGTAACTACAAGATGTAATTTCGTATGGTTGGTGCGGGTTACCTAAGAATTTCATCAAAAGTAGTGTGCTCATGAAATGAGCCTTTTCGCGTTTCCGGTGTTGTCTCATTAGGTAAATGAGTGATAACTCAGTAATACATACTCTGTACAATAGAGAGCACGCTAACTTCCGTCTATACTCGGGTGATGGCTTCATGGGGTTGTGGGCTGGTTGAATTTCTGAATAAAGCGCATCCATGGCTCTTGTCAAGAGTTCAGGATCCCATATAGATTTACCGATAAAAACCGATTCTGCGTTCGGACAGTGTCCCTGCAAAAAGCGCAACGAATCAGTTCAAAGAGTTCAAGAAAATATTATGAAGTTCACAAAGAGGAACAAAGAAACTTTCCTAAGCACTTATATCTTAATGACGCTGTATTGAATTCAAATTCTGTAAACGGTGGCATACATGTCTGCAACACAGTTGGACATTTGTCTTTAGTTCCCTCCCAATCATTTCCTACCCTTTCTCTTACCCTTCTCTTTCACTCTTCTATACTCCTCCCTATCTACGAATTACAATTGATTCAGGGTAGGCTATTGCTTCCGAGTCTACCGAGGTAGCGGAAGCTTTGTTTCCACTTTTCAAGGTTGAAAAAAAAAAAAAAAAACAGTTCTCCAAAATCGAAATTTCCACTCGCGTTTCACGTTTTAGACCTTCCTGAACGATTTTGGTTCCGTGTCTGTCTGTCTGTGTGTCTGTGATGAAATCCTTGTAACGGGCATGACTCAGGATTGTTCGAATTGTCGTGTAGATGGTCCCCTATGAGTGGAAGGTACTTAGAGATTGAAGTTTTGAGATTAACTACTATGCAAGTGACAATAAAAAAAGCGTCTATTAATAATATTAATAAATAAAAAATGACGTTTTTGAACTCATTTATGCAGAAGCCACTGTCAGTTTTAACGGACTTGTTCACTTTAATTGTTTCGCCAGTTGTTGATTTTATTTAATGGTATATTCATTCAACTTTCTCACTCACAAGATCTTTGTCGATGTTAGTGAAAATTATCTTTGGTTCTTCTTCCACTTTGCAATCGTCGTTCAACATTCGGAATAAGAATCCTGCACTCATCAGAGCTAGAGAATTTTGCCTTTTCGGCATGACCTTAAATTATTACAAATTCATGTCAGTGATTGATTAAACAAACATTGGAAGTATCCATCTAGGTATTAATATGATTGAGAAATAGGAAATGTTTTACTTAGTCTATCTGTGACTAATTTCCTATTGAAGAATGATTGATAAAACTATAAAATTATACCTTGTACGTTTTTATTACGTAGTGATTGCTGCTTATGGCTGGAAGCTCAATAGCAGTTATAACCTTCTTATCCATATTAATTTTCAGGAAGTCTTCGAGAGTTACTGTGCGAATCGTTCCCTGAATTTCATCTAAAATAAGAAATTATTTGATTTGGATCAAATCAAATCAAATAATCAATCCATTAATCAAAATTTTATAAGTTACTAATTTAAAACAATTTCACTATGCTGTTAGGTCATCATCAATAAAAAACAAGAACTGAAGTAAACATTAATTGATTAGAACCTACGGTTCTACAGTCAACTCATTTAATAAAGATCAATTTTACGCAAATTTTTCTAAGTGATGGGACGCTCGTAACGTTCAGAAAACAAATGGAAACGTCCTGTTAGGTAATCATTATTAAATAATAAAAACTTAATTATAAAATTGTAGTTTAGAATAATTAGTATGACATTTTATAAAGTAATTTCACCACTAACAGATCACTTCCGTTCTTGCCTTTTGTTTAGTGAAATAGTCTGAAACACGGAAGTCAAACTCACTAATTCGTAGTTTTGCTCCAATTGTCTCCAAGATGCAAAATATGTCCGATGAAAATTCTCTATGACTGTGTTTCATCGACAAATTTCCAGCAATAGTCGCTACCTATAAACATTTAGGAATATTTGCATTACTCAGAAGATAAAACGGGGTTTTTATTGGAGAGTTGGATTTTTAAAATCTGCCAAGTAAAGCAGGAAGGGCAGTTAAAATTCCTTACATGGACACAGAATCTGTTGGTTTGAAAATGATTGAGTTGATCAGAGTTTTATTAGTGTTGTCAGCGTGTTTTCGAGTGAAGGCGATGGCCTTCTCGATGCCTTGTTGTTTTTATTGGTCCATACTCAATAAGGATGCAGGAGATTTACCATACACTGGCTTCCCGGCGCATTTCTGCTCACTGATGGAAGGAGTGTATAAAAGTTTCCTCCAGCCGCGGACCTCGGCGCGAATATTGCAGACTGGCGGGAGGCGGCGACTAGTGGCTAGTTGGGGAAGACAACTCGTAAGTAAGACGGGAGCAGAGGCTGGCGCCCTGACGGCTACCGATGTTTCTGAGGAACTCAGGCTTGTAGATGAGACGAAGGAGAGAGAAATGATCAAGTTGAATTGTTGGAGTAAACTGCATGAAAAACAAGCCCTCGAGTGGAGTCGTCCTATTGTATTACAGGTAACAAGGTAAAGGGAGAGTGGAGGAGGGTGACGTCAGTCTGACGTGTCTACCAGGTACCTCACTCTACCTACCGCTTGATGACTCACTCAGGGGTTTCCCTTCATGTCTCTTTATTGGAGAACCAAAATAGGTAACTAATGGATCATTACAATCAATTACTCTTTGATATGAAACATGAACTTCACGAACAAGTAATTGGCTTCCAACATTTAGAACTTCTAAATTGGAAGCTACTATTTTGGAACAAACTACTCTCCTTATGAGAGCATACTCAGGCGAATACATCATGAGAAGTCGGTGTTTTTGGAAGATCAAGTTAGTTAAACATCGCACGTGCGCCACATACTTGGAATCTAAACCAAACAACCATCCAAATTTGGGTGATGGTGGAATACTGCAACTGAGAAATCGTATTTCATATGATGGAACTACGCTCGCGTCAACAACAACGAAACTCATAGGGACTTCTTAGAGACTAAGAATCACATTTCCTGAAAATTCCATTAGAAAACAAAGATGAAAAATTCCATTTTGGTTTATTATTTTCAATAATGAACCATTGGAATCGAGCAAGCACATTTTTAACCCCCCTCCTCAAAATTTGATTTTTTTTTTACGTTTCAAGGTACGTAGAATTCGAAAATTGAATAAAAAATTTTCCGTTCGTCCGCCGTACGCGGCACTTTTCTTAGCAACACTGGACCGATTTGGTTCAAATTTGGTATATGGGCTCCATTTGGGGTCTAGTTGTGCCGCTAAGTTTTTGGTTGATGTCAGTCACTTCAAAGGGGTGAAAATTAAGGGTTGAAATTTTCAAGAGTGCTCTAGCTCGAAAACTCTCGAAATAAAGGTATCGTTTTTTCACCAATTTTAAATATTATTGAATTTTTAAAAATTTTTGAGACCACCCGGAGCTCTGTAGGACAATCCGATCGGTCCCTACGAGTACTTAAGGGTTTTCCTTCGATAAAACAGAATCATGAGTGTGAATCACCAAAGATGTCTAATCTCCGTTGAAATTTTGGCTAACCAAAATGCGATTGCTGTTCGTATGCTTCCTTAGCAACCAGTAATCAAATTTCCATATGAAGCTCGCTATTTCTTCGAATCGAGTGTGAAGCGTTCGTTAGTTCTTCCTAATAAACATGACTGTGAAGGTGTGAAGGCAGTATGGTGTGGTAGGTAGGTAGTAGGTACCTTTAGTTGGTAGGTAAAAAAAAAAAAAACGCTGAAAATTATTTAACAAAGGTTTATTATTTTCCTGTATAGATCATTCGTCTGCAAAGATCACAGCTTTGCCATAATCACTATTTATTTATTTATTTTTTACCTACCAACCATAGGTAGGTACCTATTCTGCCCTATGAAGGAAGAACGACTCAGAATTTTCGAATCCCAGAAATCAGCTTCGAAGTTTTTCTGGAAAACTCGACAAATTCACTCCAGATCACTCCCATGACCCCATTTTTTTCAGACTTCTCATAATATGTCTCAAACAACATATTATGTTGTTCCACTCGATCGACTGGTACAATTATTCCTCTTTAAACACGTACCTTCAATCGATTCGTGTCATTTCAAATGACATGACTCATTTGAGTCAAATATCGACAACCATACGAGACGCCTCAACCCGATCTTGAAGCCAACAAAAACAACTCAACGGCGTTTTCAGCGAGTTGAGTCTTTTTTTCTCCACAAATAAATAGCAAATCTAGCTAGTTAGTGTGTTTTAATCGAGGAGTTGAGATGTTTTTCCTAAAAATCATGGAGTTGAGACGTTTTTGCTTAAAATTAGGCAATTTTCAAATTACATCCCTAACAATTTCAACCCTTTCTGGGATGAATTTCGAAATTTTGACTCGTTCATTGGAAAGGTGAGGGGGGGGGGGGGGAATTAGAGGGTTTACGTGAAAAACCCCATTTTCGACCATTTTCGAGTTGAGTCGTTCTTCCTTCACACGGCAGTATTACCTACGAAAGTTTTAGAGCTAGGGCATTTTTGAAAATTTCAACCCAAAGTTTCGCGGGACATGTGGAAATTAATTCCATTTTTAATTTATTTTTGCTCATTAATATTTAATCATTTTTAGTTTGGAGGAGCTAAATCTTAACTTGCTAAACAAATTCAGAGCTTCTTTACCTTCAATTGTGGGGAAGCAAAAACTTTATTTACGGAATTCGTGCAAAATAACTCACGTTTCTGACAGCGACATTTGCAGTCTGCTCAATATGATCAGCGATGGCGTTCGTATACCCGAACATTATTGGATCTTCTAGGGATACCTTCTTCAGGACTGCCATTGCATCTGTCAACGTCATGTTACCACCAACAACCAAACGGTTTTCGCATTTCCAGTACTGCTGAAGTTCTTTGACGTTCCTCACATCTATGTAAACTGTGGGGGGCGGCACGATAGGGTACAACCCTGATGGTCAAAGATAGTAATAAGTTGATGAAATACCTACTAATAATAACAGTAATAAGATGAGACGAGAGTTTATCAATTGGTGGTAATAATTGCACTATGTAAGTGCTGCTAACCGAAACCGCCCAATTAGGCTTAACAGAGGAAATTTCGCAAAACATTAATCAAAGGCCCATTTCATAACCAGTTAATTATTCCAATTTTCAATATTAAGCAAAATCGATGTTTTGGGAAACCATTTTTGACATTTTCATGTCTTTGCCCTGGCACATAGCACAAACATATTGTTTAGTAATGCATGCATTCCAGGAGACGTCCCATTGGATAAGCATTAGATCAGTTTAACCAGTTGGTAAGTGATAAACTGTTTCACTCGATGTAATTTATTTATTACTTTAGGCAAGATATACTGACCCCCACCCCCACCATTATCCACCATAACATTTCTAGCGGCATGGGAGCCTCGAATCTGAAGAGCATTCTAAAATCCATGATCTACGATACCCAACATGCGAATTCGAATTCACCCCCCCCCTCCCCCAACCACCTCCCCAACGCCAACAATGGTGCCAGTCTGGCACCAAAGCGGAAATACGTCGTAACATTGAACTTTCATCTGTTAGTTTTGGCAGGCAGTCCGTAAAAGTTCACATCCGTATTCAAGGTGAAACACAAAAAAAACACGAAATAAGCGGTTCATGGCATCATGGCACCATGTCCTGGCACCATGGTGGCACCACTATTAGTTCCATGGTGGTTCAGAGAATAATTCATGAAAATCCGGAGGTATATTGAGAATTTTTCCTCAATTTCAAAGCTTGGGTACAATTAGTAAGCAGTAAAGGAACCAAAATATTGAAAAATCGGATATTTTGTGAATATTATTCCCCCACTCACCCCCTCCCCTTGCGAATTTCGGTACTCTGGTAAAATCATGTACAACTCGGAAGTTATTTGAGACAAACAAAAAAAGAAACACGCAAATCGGTTAGAAATTGAGGCCTGGGCTGAGTTTACAAGAATACGCACGCAAACGCACGTTTTTTAAGCATTAACCCCCCCTTTCCCCCTCTTAAAAAGCAAAATCCAAAATTCCGGCGCCGTAGTGCACAACTAGATAGTATTTCGCGTCAAACGAAAAAAGAACCACGAAAATCGTTTGAGAACTAAGGCCTGGGCAGAGTACACAAGATTATGCCCAAAAACGCACGTTTTTCGAGCATTAACCCCCCCTTTCCTCCCCTTAAAAGGCAAAATTCGAAATTCCGGCGACGTAGTGCACAACTAGATAGTTTTCCGCGACGAACAAAAAAAGAACCAGGAAAATCGGTTGAGAACTAAGGCCTGTGCAGAGTACACAAGATTTTGTTACACACACACAGACATACACCTATGGTTTTTTTTCGCGGATTTGGATTCAGAATGGTCTAAAACGGATTACTGTGTGGTTATTTTTTTTTTCTGTTGAGTGTTGTCCAACTTCACCCCAGATCGATCGCATAAGGACGCCCAAGTCTTACTGTGGGACGTCCTAAAAAACTGTCACGAAATTGCGTAACGAAATTGTGTTACAGTGCCTTTATAATGATTTCCGCTTACAACGACCCCGTTGTTAGGTTTGTTCCTTTTCTACACTTTTTTACCCACAAAAATCGTTCACCACTCGTTGGAAAGCTCTCGATTTAACGAACATTTTCATGTTCTCCATAACATATTGACTATACGAATAGCGGAGCTATGGGCATAACTGTTCTCATATTTTGTTTACAAACTAATGATCGTGAGTGTAGAAGATAATTAATCCGGAATCGTCTATTTTATTGAAATTAGGTACCTCCCTCTTAATATTAATAATTGTGTCAATTTGTAACATAATAATATTATATCTAATATTATTATATCTATTTGTAACATAATAATATATAACATAGATATATTATATCTATGTTATTATGTTAATGATTCGTTTCACATTCTGACAACAACGGAGGGTGGGTTATAAAATCCTATAGTGAGGTAAAAAGCAATAGGTAAAGACATGAAAATGTCCCAATGCGTTGCAGACTCGTATGCAAGCGTTTGTTTTGCATTATGAATGATTTTGGGTTGACCTTCTGACTGACTGGAAGATATTAATTGTTCGTTTCTAAAATAAACTGTATTCTTTTCATTTCTTATTAGATAAATTCCTTTCAATAATTTGATTTCTGTCTCTTTTTCTTCCCTGATTTCTATAGGTTCCTCTGTTACAAAAGTGGCCAAATATTGATTAATTTCTTGAATAAATTCAATTTCATTGTCCTTAGTTTCTAATTTAACATATTTGCATTGCTTAGGAGCTCTGCCCTGAAGAATTTCTCTTTCGCATGTACTATTATAAGTCGAGAGTATTTCTGTCGGACACAGATATGTGCTACCCGATATGCAAGAACCTTTAAGAGGTTTAATTGTTGAATTATCTTAAGCTTTTAATAAATATTTTGTTTCCACGTGTGCAACCGTTTTTAATAAAGTAGCAGTGATTTAATTTACTGTGGACCATCTCTCCTCCACCCTGGAGTAATACTGTGCGCACCCTCAAGTAATACTGTTGTGATAAACTCGAACACTTTATTTATATTTCCTGCCACGTTATTGTTGCTACAGACGCAACAGTATTAGTTACTAAATTCTCATTTCATTTCATTGTATGCTCGAATTTCGTTCAATAAAGCCTTAATTATCGAGGTCAGCTTTATCTCAATTTATTGAACGAAATTCAATATGGAAAGGCTTCTACGTCCGAACCGTCTTGAACTTGATCCAAATGCAGCTACAGCGGCACTTGAGTGGAAGCATTGGTTTCGCACCTTTGAAAGTTTCGTCCGGAATATTCCTGGACCACTTCCCGAAGAAGGTAAGCTCGATCTACTCATGAACTATGTAGCTCCTCCTATCTTTGCATTGATTAGCGAGGCAAACAGTTACGAGGCTGCAATCGGTATTCTCAAAGCTACTTTTGTGAAACCCGTCAATGAAATTTTTGCCCGTCACCAGTTGGCAACGAGGTCACAAGGTACTTATGAGTCTGTCGATCAATACTATAGGGCATTAAATCAGCTCTGTCTGGACTGTCAATTCCAAGCTAGAACTGCAGCCGAAAATCAGGACGATTACGTAAGAGATTCATTCATTAGGGGACTAACGTCATTTGACATCATCTATCGACCAGGAAGTGAGAACAAAGCTGCGGATGCGTTTTCACGCTTTTGCTCGTCTACAGTCGCTTCCATTCAACCCACTTTGGATGATCTTCACAACATGCTTTGCCATCCGGGAGTTACACGCATGTTTCATTGGGTAAGAAGTAAGAACCTTCCATTTTCCATTAATGAGATCCGAGAAATCACTAGAAAATGTGCTGTATGTTGCGAGATCAAACCGAATTTCACTCGGTATCAAGGCACACTGATTAAAGCGACCTCTCCGTTCGAGAGGTTAAATCTAGATTTTAAAGGACCTCTTCCAACAAGCTCGAGTAATCGCTACCTCCTGACCGTAGTGGACGAGTACTCACGCTTCCCATTCGCCTTTCCTTGTAAAGATACTTCGTCTGCCTCAGTAATAAAAAATCTGAAGTTGTTATTTTCCCTGTTCGGAACACCTTGCTACATTCACTTCGACCAGGGTAGCTCTTTTATGTCCTCAGAGCTCAAGACATACTTGACAAAGAATGGGATCGCCTCAAGTCGGTCTTCTCCTTTTAACCCACGGGGAAACGGTCAAGTGGAGCGCTACAACGGGATAATTTGGAAGACGATCCAGCTCTCTCTTCGCGCTAGACAAATTGACGTTCAACAGTGGGAAACTGTACTCCCAGAAGCTTTACATGCAATTCGATCGCTCCTCTGCACGACAACTAATGAAACCCCACATGAACGGCTCTTCAAGCACAACCGCCGTAGCTCCCAAGGAACGTCTCTACCTGAGTGGCTAACAACACCAGGTCCTGTGTGGATGCGAAGGAACGTCAGGGCTAGCAAGTACGAACCATTGGTGGATAAGGTAGAGCTCGTCGAATCAACCCCTTGCTACGCTCATGTACGTCTTCCTGACGGTAGGGAAACTACAGTCTCACACAGACTACTGGCACCTGTAGGCATTGGACCAGAAACCGACGAAACCCCAGCAACTGGGACCCAAAACGTTTCACCAGAACTTCCAGGTCTCCAATCAGTGCCTGCAAGTCTCCAATCTCCAGAGCTCCAGCCAATACCACCGTCAGAGGGCAGCCCTGAATGCTCCACGGAGGGATTGATAAGACAGGAGTCTTCGAGGGAACATCCTCAGAGGAACAGGCGGCCACCAAGATACTTGGAAGATTACATTCGGAGTTGAAACAAAAAAGGGGGAGGAGAATGTGATAAACTCGAACACTTTATTTATATTTCCTGCCACGTTATTGTTGCTACAGACGCAACAGTATTAGTTACTAAATTCTCATTTCATTTCATTGTATGCTCGAATTTCGTTCAATAAAGCCTTAATTATCGAGGTCAGCTTTATCTCAACTGTACAAGTGGTTCCGGGGTGAGCCACAAGCAGAGGGAGTGGGGTTTTAGTGGGTGAGTCCCACACTGTTGGGGTGAAGCCTGCCCTTCGCTCTTATCAGAGTTTCCCCACTCCCGGAAATTATTTTTGTGGAGCATCCCTTAATGTATGCAAAGCCAGAAAATTTCATTGAATTTAATTGAAATCGCACCATTATTCGAGTAATTACCTTTTTTCTGCTCATCCCTAGGTTCCATCATGGTTCCTACTGATCCGAATACTTACTATGAAATTTATAGGAAAGTCGTTTTGGATTTCACAACTATATACCCTCCAAATTCAAGCCATTTTGAACTATTTGCTACTGAGATATCTCCTCATGAAATTTGTGATTGAGTTGGTATGTTTATTGCTTCCGAGTCTACCAAGGTAGCGGAAGCTTTGTTTTCACTTTTCAAGGACGAAAAAAAAAGATCTCCAAAATCAAAATTTTCACTCGCGTTTTGCGTTTTAAACCTTTCTGAACAATTTTGGTTCCGTGTCTGTCTGTCTGTCCGTCTGTCATGAATTCCTTGTAACGCGCATAACTGTACGAAGTTATTGTCCGATTTCAATGCAATTTTCAGGGATTGTGCGGGTTGGTGTGTAGACGGTCCCCTATGAAAATCATCATCCCCGGACTGATAGAAGCGACTGCGCATGCGCAAACGTGAATTCCTTGTAACGGCCATAACTTCTACATTTTTCATCCGATTTCGAAGAAATTTTCAAGGATGTTACAAATTAGTATTTAGATGGTCCCCTATGAAAATCGCCACCTCCGGACTGATAGTAGCCACTGCGCATGTGCAAACGTTTTTTAATTGCTTCCGAGTCTACCATGGTAGCGGTAGCTTTGTTTTCACTTTTAAAAGTTGAAAATAAAAAGTTCTCCAAAATCGAAATTTCCACTCGCGTTTTACCTTTCAGAACTTTCTGAACAATTTTAGTTCCGTGTCTGTCTGTCTGTGTATCTGTCATGAAATCCTTGTAACCGGCATAACTATACGAATTTATTGTCCGATTTCGATTAAATTTTCAGGGATTGTGTGGGTTGGCGTGTAGACGGTCCCCTATGAAAATCATAAGTCTCGGACTGATTGTAGTTGCTGCGCATGCGCAAACTTGAATTCCTTGTGACAGCCATATCTTCCACATTTTCTACCCGATTTCGATGACATTTTCAGGGATTACGCGGATTAGGTTGTAGATGGTCCATAACACAGTCGATAACACAGTCCATAACAGACATAACACTTACATTTTTCATCCGAATTTGATGACATTTTCTAGAATTGTCCAGATTAGCGTGTAGATGGTCCCCTATGAGGGTAGTGGAAGGTACTTAGAGATTGGTGTTTTGAGATTAAATACTATGCAGCGGATCATCTATTTAATCGGGTTATGGGTACGAGGAAGCTATGTGCCACACCCACTTGGCAGACTTTTTTTTTTTTAAATTACCTATTTGATTTTAGTGGTTGATTAAGATTTAATTAACTCGTTTAATACGAGTATTTTGTATTGTTCGTTACTATGTATCCTATCATCCATGGCTTTCGAGTTTTTATTAACTCTGTTCAAAGACAAATTTTGAAACCCAAAAATGGAAGATGAAGGTAGTGTTTTAAGTAGGTACTTATATTTTATCAAATATTAGCTTGCCACCCCTGCTACGAATTCCAAAGATGTTAGAATTTACCTACATTTTGTTGTGAGTGAACCAACCTCTTGAAGTGTTTCCAGCCATCAACATGTAGCTGCTCTCACCAATCAAATCCAAAACTTGCAACACTTCAAACACGGTAGTAACTTTGTACCACTTAGTGTTGATTCCAGTGAACTCGATTTTGATTGATTTTGGTGCGAGGGCTAGCTCAGCAAAATTTAGCACAGCGTCTTGTCCGCACATGCTGATGCCGCATGGTCCTTCTTTACAACATTTTGTTCCACATTGATTGTTATCGTCGTTTTCCGGTGCAATTGGTGAGTCTTTCGATGATGCCTAAATAACGGAATTAAAATGAAAATATTTATCAAAAAACAATGTAAGTCTAGCAGAGTCATTCATCTGAAACAGTAGTTCTAGGGGATCTGGAGAATCTGATTAATTAATGAGAATAATTTTATCGTTGCTGTATTCTAACCTTAGTGAACTATACGTTTCGTTAGAATACCTATTCCTTGGTGGAGATCAACCTAGGACTAGGGATGGTGAATGAAAGATACAAATTGAATTAGGGAAGATAAATGGATATATTATCCTATAATCAATGAGGCTTGTATCTACATATGAGAGGGAAGAAGTAGCAATAGAGTTTACCTATTAGATCTTCGGATTTGAACCACGAGGGTAAGGGAAGTGATCTTGTATGAAAGTAGGTACTTAAAGATCGATGTCTGGAATGAGACTGGGGAGCAATCCCTGAGTTGTGATTTGGGGGAACAAAGGAACTGTTCCATCAAATCACCAATCAGGTGTCAGAGCAACTGTTGCTCTGTCACACATCTAATAAACAAGAAGTCCCTACCTATGATTTTATTCAATTATTTTCTTTGCAAAGTATGATGGATCAATTATTAGAAATTAGTTTGTTCAATTCAATAAATACTTCAACATACTTCATTGTTATTTGAAGAAGATCCTCTGCTATTGCCATTGGTCAATGCCTTGAAAGCCTGGAGAATCGGGCGATACCCGGTGCACCGACAAATTTGGCCACCAAATGAACGTTCAATTTGTTCAGGGGTACATTGTGGGTTACTTTTCATCAAGCTGAAAGAGGATTGGATACAATGATTCAAATTATAAGATGGTACTGAATATAAAGAATTCTGGTAAGCCAATAATATATTTTGGAAAATCGTGGTAGAGTCGAAGTAAATCCCAAGTGATTATTTCAAGCTATTGCAATAATTTATGTTTATTAAATTACTTTAAAGTATTATATTTTCATTGTATTTCATTCGATTTTCATTACCAGCAGTGAAATCCCCAAGTGAAGTTCGCACTTGAGGGACTTCAGGAGCTCACTTGGGATTTTTGCCTTTTCAAGTGAAACCAACTCAACTTGTGGTCAAGTTTGGTTTATGAATACCGTGAGTGTAAATTTGAGTGACCCCCCTTGGACTCGAGTGGAAAGTGGCTCTCCAGGCGACACTCAAGTGCTCGTCGATGAATTGCGCAAGGGGTAGACCCCACCTGTACCGCCAGACTTGAGGGCTTGAGTGAGGACTATGAATACGGCCATAACTTTCGGTCCTCAACTAGGCAACAAAAGGTTCAAGTAGGTACAAAACTAAAGTCACCTGTACATATTCATGACCATTCCAGGGCTGCAATACCCGCACTGTGTGCCATTCGATGACGCTAAACTTGTTTGTATCTTGTGGTATCCTGTTTTCTTGCTACCAACTCCTTCGACTGTTATTATTGAGACTCCGTGACAGGCAAGGACTGGCATTAAACACTGAGGGGCACAACATTAAATTACATTCGGGATCGTTTTATGGAAGGCAACTAGGTACCAGTACCAATATAACAACTATAATCCATTTTCCTTCATTACATAAGTGGATGATATGAACAAGAATGAACAGGATGTTTGAATGATATTTATATACTGGGGATTCATTGTGGTATTTTTCAAAAAATCTAGCGTTGTCATATTTACCTACAAACGGAACTACCTGGTTGACCCCGTCTCACTGAACTGATGTCGTGATTCCGCACAGCGAAACCGTAAGATATTTCGGTATTATGCAAGATAAAAAGCTAACATTCAACGCCCAGACGCCCGATCTCACTAAACAATTAAGACAACGTATTCAACTCTTAAAACCACTAATAGGACCGAATTCACCTCTAACATTGAATTATAAAAGACTGCTCTACTTAACAATCTTCTTCTTCTTTGGCTCTACAGTCCTGGGTGAACCTTGGCCTCCTCAAAAAGCTTCCGCCAGATGCCTCGATCCTTCGCCATCGTCCTCTACAACCCATCTGCCGGAGATCCATTCCATCCAACCATCTCATCTTCGGACGACTACGTCCCCTACGCCCTCCAGGATCACCAGTAAACAGCTTTTTAGGCACTCAGACATTCTAATTACATGGCCTAAGCCTTGCACACTTGATTATACGCGAAACAGGAGGGTCCTCATGCATTTCGTACAGCTCAGCATTGTACCTTCTTCTCCATCTGTCTGCAAACAAATTTTGTTTGCAGACAGGTCCAATGATTCTGCGGAGAACCTTTCTGTTATGTCGGCGTGTCTTAAGGTGAAGGATATGACTTCGATGCGGCTGATGTGTTTTCTCTAGCACCTACTCGGCTAAGAGAGATATTCCCTTGCTCAAGCTGAAATGCACTATCGCACCGGCGTCTTGCGACCGACCTATGCGGAGTGCATGGAGAGATGCTCGCCTGTTAGATCCGGCGGCTGTTAAGCCCCACTGTTAATCAACAGGACATTTATTACCTAACGAGCCTAGCAATGCGAGGAAGAGCTCCAAGGTAGAGAATCCGCAGAGGCCGGCGATGGCAAAGGCGAGCCAGGGTCTTCGTCAGTGCTGTAGCTTGTCGTAGGGAGATGAAGGCAATGAGAACAGAACAAGTCGGTTGACTGCATACTGGAGAATCCCTGAATTCCGTTTTATACTCTAGGTATTCGCTTTGGGGAGAGAGAGGTGGAAGGGCGACGTCATGCTGGCGTGTTCCCCCGTACCTCGTCTCTCCATTCGTGTGGTGAGTCATTCAGGGATCCTCAAGTATATTCTTTATTGGATGAACTTACTCTAATTACATGTGGGTCATAACACTTTCTTTCAAATCTGTTCAGCAGTTCGCAGTCATGCTTGCTCAAGGGCTACGTCTCTGAGGCGTAGGTGACTACTGGTCGTATCAGTACCTTGTATAGGTCGAATTTTGTTCTATTTAATAATGAAACGCCCTACATGGCAGTATGGATGTTCAGTATCCACCACGCTAAGAGCCACGACTATACAATTTACCTGATTCCATAGCACAACAATTAAACAAATTGCCTCCCTTTTACCACGACAACTCTGAATCAGCATATCGCTTCATACTAGAGTTGTCCAAATTAACCAAATTAGCCCCAGATCTATTCCACAATATGATCCAAGCCTTGGCACTCCAACCCCGCTTCACATATGTAACAGATTATGTCATGTCAGTTACACCATCAACCATATCCTACCCGGCATTTATAACAAAATTCAGGGAGGAATTCTTCACTGCCCCAGCCCTAGCTCTACTACAACATAAATATTTTACCGCCCCCAAGCCCCACAGAAACATTCCACACATATGTGCAAAATATAGCAGCCACTGCTGACATTCTGGGAACCCTACAAGATGAAGCAGCATTGGTCGACGTCCTCTTGGTTGGGTTGAATGTCAATACACGCACCTAACTTATTTTTTCCTCCAAACCAACGACAAGAGCAGAATTGGACGCGCTTGTTTCCCTTGCCCAAACACAGGACCAACTGCGCAGATCTATCTGTCTCTGAGCCAAAACCCACAACCACACAACGACCAATCGCAGCAGGCCACCGCCACTCATGTCTCTGAACATAGAACCTCCGTCTAATCCCCTCACCACGAACCAGGAAAACTCCCAACACTGCCAATGCAGGAGGTAATTGGTAGTGCTCCAGAATCGTCAACACAAACCCTCACCAGAGCAAGTCAAGTTCGTAAAATCCAGGTACAGCAAAACCGAGCTCTACGATTGATTACAAATGCGGAATGGTATGTCAGGAATTCCGTTATTCAGACATACCTGAGGTAAAAACTGAGTGTAAAAACCTGAGGATCGACATTTGTCCGCCAGTTCAACACATACTCATCTCACCCATATTCCCATATTCGATGGATTTACCGATCAGCTATTTAGTCAACGAAATGGAAGGCGACTCAAAAGAAGAAGACTTTAAAGCAACATAAATATGGGAAGGAAGCTCAAAATATTTCCTTTACCCCACATATGACCCAAGAATGACATTTTCGTGCTAAATTTTCAAGGTTTTTAGTTTGAGCACAAATTTTGTAAGTACTCACTGAGTTGATCGCGCAGGTTTGATCTTTCTTCGTGACAGGATGAGTGAACTGCATTGTCACTAAGCAGGCGCCACAGGTTCCTTCTCTACACATGTACTTGGTGCCTTTGAGTAATGCCTGGTCTCTGATGAAAGCAATCAACGACGTTTCCGGCTCGACTTGCCGGTTGTTCACTAAAAAAAAATAAACGTAATGAAAAATCCTCAAATATTCTCATTTCTAAGGTGATCTATTTGGTTTGTACATTAATTGTACATAAAATTAAGTTTTGGATCATTCATGGTTATGTAATGTTATTGTAAGACGATCCTGCCATTATTCGGAGATAGTCACTTCACTACAAGTTGGGCAAGAACACATAATCTTCGATCAAAAACAAGATCATACCTACCTTTGTAAATTTTCCCATTTATTGCGAAAGTTACTTCGTCTCGCCATGACATCTTGAATCAAGAAGACGCACTGCAGTAGTTTTTGAACGTAGGGAGGCTAAAAACGAGTTTATATTAGTTAAATGAAGATTCTGACCTGAATACAACGATCAACTAAATTACTTAAATTACTTCCTACGCTGTGCGCATAAAATCATTATAGTCATCATGACTCCCGCTTCCCTTGCATTGAAGTTATTCTTGAGCTCAATTTCCCTTGTTACGGGAGCGGAAATGGATAACAATCCGAAGCTTAATAGGTGTATCAGCATTATTCATTCATTAATTTCACCGTACAATTTATTGATGATCACTTATTATTCGAAAAAAGAGGGCCATACTCATTTATACTTTCGAATAATTTTAATACAACCGAATATTTTTCAATCAACGCATATAGCTCGAGAGTAAGTAAGTAAGTAAAGTAAACAACCATTTCAGGTTGTGTTTTTGTCCGACTGCCATTCCTGGCGGAAGATCAGAATTTGATGATTTCGCTCTTGGCTTCCCATTGCCTCACCGCCCTGGGTTAGGACGAGGAGGGCGATGAAGATGAGCCTTGAACCCACGATCCCCGCAGAGGTCAGTCCACAGTCCACCGCCAAACAACGACGCCCCAACGACCGTAGCCACACCGCTGTCCCCTGTATAGTGTTTGATTTGATAATAATTGACAGGTTACACATAATTCTATCGTTACACCTAGATAGAAAGACACTCATTTATGTGTACAAAGCTCTAGTTCGAAGTGTCATGAGTTTTGGAATCATAACATGAGGTGGTGCGTCCATCTCTATTATAAAACCACTAACCATGGTCCAGAAATCAATTCTCAAAGTGATTTATAAAAAATCTCGAAGATTTCCCACGAATGAACTGTTTGACATTGCCTGCGTGTTCACTCTTCATCAACTGTTCATAAAATCTTCACTCTCATTCCTCCATAAGCACCCTGAATATTTCGATTATCAGAGGAATAAGTCCTACTCCATACGCCTCACAACTCAAGCGATCATACCATCTCCAATAACCAGACTATGGTGCACATCAAGGCATATCTATTACAGTATGCCATACCTGATACGCTCGCTCCCAGAAGATATCAAGTCACCCACCATATATTCTCGCTCATCATTTAAGAAGAAAGTTTTCACCTGGTTGATTCAAGAGGGCCCAACCTCTTGTAAAAATTTATTGTCACCTGTCTACGTCAACTGATGGCACACTACACACTGCAATAAAAAATAACAGAAATCTCTGTCCACCTACTTGTAAAAATAAATATAATTATTCACTTTAATTTCTCCATTTACTCAAAGTAAGAAATTATTTATTTTCAACTCACCCAGCCGCACAGGACTTTGTCCTATGGTTATGGGGTACGTTCCAATAACATGTATAAGCGATTATCTTACAGATTGTGAATAGTATGCAATTTATCTTATTTTAACATGTTGTAAATATCTTTTGAGGAATAAAATCTCATTCATTCATTCATCGCATCAGACCTCCCCAGTATATAGCTCCATAGTCGACGGCTATTATAGTTAAGCGAAGTTTCTTTACCAATTTATTGCTGTAGCCTTGGAAACTCTTCAAAAAACAGATCTCGCAGTTACTAATCGAATCGGATTTACTGGTTTTTAGGGTGTTGATGCTGAACCCAGAAAAAAATTCGACCCACATCCCTTCCTTAATAATAGATAACAAAGGTTTAGATGATTCGACACAACTTCGGTAGCTTTGAGATGAAAAAAAGGAAAATTCATTTTTTATTCAATTCATTTTTCCTGAAAATTTTTAATCGGTATCAGTTTAATGGCAACTCTTCAAGGCGTTTCTGGACACGATTCCACAGACCGCATTATTCTCGGCCTTCAACTGATTTAACGAACGGTCTCGAACAACTGGGGAATACGACCTGGAGGACGTGGAAAACTCAAGTGCCAGTTTCATAACTCATATAATAATAATCTAACTTTATTCGAAAAAAAAAAAAATCACTAGAAAACTCGGCCCTTCGAGCCTCGCCAGGGGGCAAGCCCCCTGGACCCCCGGATGTTTACTACTTAGAGCCTTCGGTAAAATTCAAGAAACATGGAACATGCTTTAGCCGTTCCTTTAGCCATGCCTTTAGCGGTCGAAGCTTCTCGAATGTTCTTGGTGTAATACAAGTTTGCAAATGAGCTTCCTTACTCGCTCTTCCGTAGAAGTAGACGCTGACTCACTACTTTGTAAAGCAGTCTCAATCACAACATTATTTTTATTATTAAGAGATCGAAAACATCTAAAGCGTCGAAGAACACATCACAACTAAAAGCCCGCGTTTATAACAAAATCTCGCCTAGGTTTCAAGATCCGTTGATTACATTCGTAAAACGCTGCAAATTATTACACAAAGATTTAATATTTTGGTTTGTTATTTTCAATAATGAACCTTTGGTGACCAAGAACAATTTTTTTAAACACCCCCTCAAAATAAAACCCGCCTCTAAACCTCCTTTTCATTTATTAAAAGGATTGTGTAATTAGTTTTTAGTAAGAACCAAATAACATGTGTAATTTCATTTAAAAAAAAAACCTCAAAATTTGTTGGTTTACGTTTCAAGGTACGTAGAATCCAAAAATCGAATAAAAATTTGTCCGTCCGTCTGCCGTACGCAGAACTTTCCTCACTTAGCGTTGACCGATTTTGATGAAATTTGGTAAGTGGGCTCCATTTGGGGTCTAGTTGTTGGTTGCTGTAGGTCACTTCTAAGGGTTGAAAAATAAGGTTTGAAATTTTGAAAACGCCCTAACTCAAAACATTTTGATATAAAGGTACTGTTTTTCCATCAATTTAAGATAGTATACATTTTATAATTTTTTGAGACCACGCGAAGCTCTGTAGGACAAACCTTTCGCTCCCTACGATAATTTAAGGGTTGGACTTACGATAAATCAGAAACACGAGTGTGAATCGCAAAAGAGGCCTAATCTCCGTTCAAATGTTTGCTGACCGGAATGCGATCGATGTTTTTCTTCATGTTGGTTGGTGGTAACAATGGCAATGCCGTGTTCTTTGCAGACGAGTGATCTATATAGAAAAATAAACCATCGTGTAATAATTTGCAGCGTTTTTAATGGATTTTCGGATTTTACGCACCTTGAAACGTAATTCAACAAATTTTGAGGGGGTTTAAACTTTTTTGACATTTCTATGTCTTTGCTTTGGCACATAAATTGAAAACGCTGCAAATTATTACACAATGGTTTATTATTTTTATATAGATCACTCGTCTGCAAAGCCACCAACCATCCAACATGAAGAAAAACATCGATCGTATTTCGGTCAGCTAAAATTTGAACGGAGATTAGGCCTCTTTTGCTATTCACACTCGTGTTTCTGATTTATCGTACGTAAAACCCTTAAATTCGCGTAGCGAGCGAACGGTTTGTCCTACAGAGCTCCGCGTGGTCTCAAAAAATTCTAAAAATTCTATAGAATCCTAAATTGAAGAAAAAACAATACCTTTATATCGAAATTTTCTGAGTTAGGGCGTTTTCAAAATTTCAAAATTCATTTTGGAACCCTTAGAACTGATCTAAATCAACCAAAATCTTCGGAGCACAACTAGACCCAAAATGGAGCCTACATACCAAATTTCATCGAAATCGGTCAATGCTAAGTGGCAAAAGTGCCGCGTACGGCGGACGGACGGCCAAATTTTTATTCGATTTTTGGATTCTACGTACCTTGAAACGTAAACCATCAAATTTTGAGGGGGCGTTAAAAAATTTTTTTCTTGGTCGATTCCAAAGGTTCATTATTGAAAATAATAAACCAAAACCGTCACGAAAACTAAGCAAGTCTTGCTCACGCGACCAATAAATAAATAAAATAGACTCACTGTGTTGCGTAGAGAACAATCAACTGTTTTCTTATTTTGATGCTTGGGTTGAACTAACAACCATACTTCACTACCTTGTTGTGTAGTGGTTGACATGAAAATGTCCCAATGTGTTGCAGACTCGTATGCAAGCATTTCGAATCGAGTTTCTTCAAAAGACTACTTTTCAGTTATCTTTCCTCAAAAAATGTAGCTAAATTTGAAATTTTGTAAATTGTTATTTTTTATTGGTCGATGCCAAAGGTTCATTATTGAAAATAATAAACCAAAATTAACAAATTTCTAGGTTTTCTCTTAATCTTCTAAAACATTCAAAACTTTCATTTTCGTTTTCTGATTAGCAGCAGTGTATTCTTTCAAGAGGGGAATCATGTCTCTTGGGTCGTTTCTACTATTTTGAAGATTTGATCATTTCAGAACATGAGCGTATGAGTACCTAGTTGTTGTAAATTAAATCGATAGTTAGGTACAGTTAAGGTATATCTAGGTAATGCTGCTCCAAAGACGATCAATCAAGGTGACTTGAATAATTTCAGATACGGACCGCTATCGGTAAATGCGGGGTAGGTAGGTACCAAACTACTCATTAGCCTTGTGCATCTTCAAAAAGCCTTGTATAGATAATCAGATACAAGGAGGTTTGGCGATTGCTTGCACCTTACAGGTAATCAGGTAAACCGTTATCCTGTGTAGTGGAGAACAATCGTGGCTCGCAACATGCTCACTGTAGGCTCATCTGCTCACAATTCTCTGTCACGAATATTGGAAGTTATTGGTATAACTAGATACAAAGAAGCATCCTTCTTTTCAGAAAACTCGTTCAAATTGTTCAGAGGTAAGTTGTACATCGCTTCCACGATGTTCATCACTTACGTCCTTTATCTGCATTCATAAAATGATTTATAATGAAATAGTTATCATGAATAGTAATACATCAGCATCAGTGTAATAATCGAAAATAGATGGAACGTGAGATCACCAACTAGTTTGGGTTTTTTTTTCTTGGTCGATTCCAAAGGTTCATTATTGAAAATAATAAACCAAAAAATGGTAATTTTTCCTAATTTTTTTTCTCGATTTTATGGTTTTTGTGTTTTATTGTTAACACTAAAATTCACGTAGAGGATTGATTTTGTATTTTGGTCGGTGTCGGAAAGATGAGAACAAGATTATTAATTTACAAAGAGGAAAACTTTCTATGAAATAGTTATTTAGTACTTGAAGTTATGTTTCATGATTTTATAGTTTCATCAAAACTTTATTACAGTGATGTTTTGATAACCCACTGTGCATAGGATCACCTGTACATTTGTGTTATGGATATGTACGAAGATGCCAAGTGTCCATTCATCACACCTACGTTTTCCATACATCACACCCATCCATCTGACATTTTCTGTCAGAATTACCAACTGTACGTCTGTCATTCCAGTTGTTCAATGGGCCCTCAACGTTCTGATGATCGTCTCCTGTCTCAACTTCATCTTTTCGGAAAGCGTCGATGACTCACCCGATAAGCTGCAATCGCTGGCACTTTGTACTGCGGACATCCAGTTCCTGACCACGCAGCTGATTTTGATTTCGAGACAGTCACTTGTGGACGACTTGGTGGCTCATCTCAGGAGTGTTTATCACGGCATTAAGGAGATCCCAGGAAGCATGGATATCCTAGCTGAGGGTGATCGACGTAAGTAGTCCTTATGGGGGGGTTAGTCCTTGTCACAGGGCAGAAAAAATCAAAAAAAAAAAATCAAAATTTGTTGGTTTACGTTTCAAGGTACGTAGAATCCAAAAATCGAATAATAATTTGGCCGTTCGCCGTACATGGGAACTTCTGAAATTGTTTTGGAAAAATCTGAATTTGATTTGGAAAATTTTGTATTTGACTTGGAAAGTTCTGAAACTGGATTGGAAAATTGTGAATATGGTTTGGAAATTTACGAAATTGGTCTGGAAAATTCCGAATTAGGCTTGGAAATCCTATATACCTGAAACTGTTTTGCCGATTATAATATTATGGTAAGCATATTTTTTGAGGATTAACATACATACATTTCTAGCATGGTGATAGCACCGAAACTCGTGATAACTTCGCATTTCCAAATCATGATCAATAATACCAAACTTGGAATTTCAAAGACCTCCACCTCAGTCGATCGGCCACCATGTTGGTAGTCCATGTTCTAATCGTACATGTAGGTGCACGAAAGTCGGAACCTCGCAAACCGATTGGGAGTTGGGGACTGGGCATCAAGTCGGAATGATAACTTTTGGTTTATTATTTTCAATAATGAACCTTTGGAATCGACCAAGAGAAAAAAATTTTAACACCCCCTCAAAATTTGATGGTTTACGTTTCAAGGTACGTAGAATCCAAAAATCGAATAAAAATTTGGCCGTCCGTCCAGCGTCCGCCGTACGCCGTCCGCCGTAAGCCGTACGCGGTACTTTTGCCACTTATTTGATTGACATTTTGATCCTGTGTGACCGGCCTGTGAGCATTGACCGATTTTGATGAAATTTGGTATGTAGGCTCCATTTGGGGTCTAGTTGTGCCCCGAAGCTTTTGGTTGATGTAGGTCACTTCTAAGGGTTCCAAAATCAATTTTGAAATTTTGAAAACGCCCTAACTCAAAAAGTTTTGATATAAAGGTAATGTTTTTCCTTCAATTTAAGATTCTATAGAATTTTTAGAATTTTTTGAGACCACGCGGAGCTCTGTAGGACAAACCGTTCGCTCCCTACGAAAATTTAAGGGTTTATATTTGAAATATATATATTTATAATTCAAAATACGAGTGTGAATCCCAAAAGAGGCCTAATCTCCGTTGAAATTAGAGCTGACCGAAATACAATCGATGGTTGGTGATTTTTTTAAATTTTTTCTTTAATTTTTTAATTTTTTTTAAATTTTTTATTTTTTCTTATTTTTTTCTTCTTCATATTGGATGGTTGGTGATTTTGTAGACGAGTGATCTATATAGAAAAATAATAAACCATTGTGTAATAATTTGCAGCGTTTTCAAAACTATTATATACCTACCAATATTTTGACAGAGGCTCGATTGTTCATCATGAGCTATGGCGTGGTCATCTTCTCTAATGTACCTTCGAGCATGTTCTTCGCGGGTATCAAAATGATCCTGACAGGAGAGACGGCGTACCCGTTCCCGATGTCCATCTTCGGGCTGCCAACGGCCGTCGGTTGGGCCCTGCAGATGCTGATGATCGCGAACGCCGCCAACATCCTCTGGGGCTTCTATTGCGTCTTGAAAACCGTAATTTATATATTGGGGGCTTATTCTAACGTAATGGCGCATATGCTTCGAGAGCGACCGATTGACGTGGAGGCAAAAAATGATCGGAAGATGTTGAAGCTTCACTGCGACATCAACAGGTATGTGCTATCATAATTTAGCTAAATAGGATTTTCACATCATTAGTCCAGAGGCTATTAAGTAAATCTGGCAGTATAGAACTAAACTGGTAGAAAACGTGGCCACGATAGGAAATGTTTCATTCGTAAGGTTTTCAAGGGAATGTTCATCAGTAGAGTACATAAAGTGAACAACCATTTCTGGTTGGATTTTCGTCCGACTGCCACTCCTGGCGTCGCGGACGTCATCAGCTGTCTTCCAGAGGGAAGATCAGAATTTGTTCTGATGATTTCGTTCGTGGCTTCCGATTGCCTCACCGACGAGGGACGCCTAGGACGCACGAAAACACGCCCCGGCGGCGAGACTCGAACCCACAATCTCCCGCAGAAGTCGGCTCGAATCCCGCCATCAAAGTACGCACGCCCCAGCACCCACAGCCACACCGGACCCTTGTTCAACAGCATTGCTTCTGGAAATGGCCGATAGTATGGGGTCTCAGCAGATATTTTCAGGGATAAATGACGGATTGTTTTGGTTTATTATTTTCAATAATGAACCTTTGGATTTTTTTTTGATTAGAAACCAAATTTATTTTTTTCAAGTTTGTGACGCGCTTTCATGTCTTCGGAAAAACCCATTTGTGGATTGAGACGGAATTTCGATCGTTGTTTCACTCTTCTATCTGGAGTACTGCTGCACCATCCTCCAGACCCAGGGATCGGATAGTCTTCCTCGTGCCCCTCAGTCGAAGGGACACGGCTCTGATTATCGACACCTGGATCCGGACCTTCACCCACCCTAACACGTGGGAGTAGGGCCTGCTCCATTTTTCTGCCAGTGTGGAAGCCAGCCTCTTCAAGAACACTTCATATTCCCGATGAAGGGCGCCGTCACAGGAACAGACGAGAGGTGTAAACGATCATGTTCGATCGAAGATGTTCAGCTGCTCTGTCATACTTGGCGTGTTTTTGCCCGGCGGCTGTCTGTGCTGTGGAGTCCCACGTTTGGGAAAGGTACGAGGCAGCGTCAGCATTAATAATGCGTGTGTCGAAAAACGCCGGCTTCGCACTTTCCCAAACTCCTTGGACTTTGATATCAGCCACTAACATCAGGCTTCTCTCGTTGGATTCTTGCAGCACTGGTTCCAATGTAGCACCACCCCATGCAAGACCTGCCAGTCTGGCACACTCGTCCCTAACTTCATCATGACCCCTTTTTACGAGGCCTCCCTTCTTGCAGTTGAGCGCATGGCTCAGATCTGTATGTGCTCCACAACCATCGCACTTGTCAGGAAGCTCGAGAGGGGTGTGCCCGTAGCGTAGGGCCAGGGCATCCCTGAATTGTGCTGGTGACAGATCCAGGCCGTCTGCAGTTGAGGGTAACACTGTGAGCCATTGGGAATTGTGTTGCACCCTTTCCAAGACCCGTTGCTGGCTTGGTAGCAGTCTACCAATGAGCTGTGCACCCATCTGGCTCAATGTGTCGTCCAACACCTTCCTTTCTTCCTTCAGGACCCTACCTACCCTCTCTAGATGGTTCACATAATTGAGGGGGCTGCCTGTTTGGATGGAGGTCACGAGTTCTTCTGTCGCCCTGGTGGAGGTTCGATAGGATTGTTCTGCTGACAGCAGGGGATTTTTTATACCCAAACCCCCTCATCTGGCTGGGAGCTGTAGGACATCACTTTCATGTGCTCCAAGCTCGCGCCCTATGATGGCAGGCATTAGCTGGTGTTGGATAGCATCCCATAAAGGCCTGTACTCTTCCTGGAAACCTTCTACCATCCTCTGGAGAAATCCCCATTCGAACTGGAAAGATTTGGTGAAAGCTGTATAAGCGGCTTGGGGGCTTTTCTTTGCTGCCTGTGCAAATTTTTCAGTGTATGTGACCCACTTCTTTACTCTACTTTTTATGAACTCTCGTTTCGACTCGATTGGCCCCACTACTCCACCCAAGAACCTGTGTGAGTTTGTAATTTGTATTCCGGTGTTCTGGAAAATTGTCCTGGCCTCTTGTTCTAGTCCTGCTTTTACAACTAGGCAGCTATTTGTTGGCTCAGGGTTGTAGCCCCACCTTGGTCCTTCCTCCTGAAGAATTTCGAATAACTACTGGCGTACATTCCTTAGTTTACCTATGCAGGAATCGACCAAGAAAAAAAATTGTTTAACACCCCTTCAAAATTTGTTGGTTTACGTTTCAAGGTACGTAGAATCCAAAAATCGAATAAAAATTTGGCCGTCCGTCCGCCGTCCGCCGTACGCGGCACTTTTGCCACTTAGCATTGACCTATTTTGATGAAATTTGGTATGTAGGCTCCATTTGGGGTCTACTTGTGCCCCGAAGCTTTCCAAAGAACACATCCCACTTAAAATGTTGTCTATAGCAAATTTCTGTCACCAACCATTACAATCAATAATGGAACCCTTCGACTCCCTGATCCTTCGATTCCCCGATATGCCCATCCTTATTAGGATATTCTTGTTATATACCGAAATATAGTTGGAAATATTCCGATGGAAAAGTCAGCTATATTTCTACCCAATTATGCAAAATATAATTGAATATTAACTATAAGTATACAGGGTGACGGGTGATACGGTGTCAAAACGCTAGGAGGTGTTTGTGCTGCTCACATGCTACAAAACAGTTTCTCTTCACCCATGTCCTTCTCATCAGAACGAAGAAATGGCAGATTTCGTGTTTTTTTGGTGAGAAAACATGATTTTTCGCCTAATACTAACCATTCACAACTTCTCCTACAACAAATTAAAAAAACCATTGAAAAGCTCTAAATCCCTTAAGGAAACATACTGTAACGTTTCAAGAATCCCATCCAAGAACCAAAAAGGCGAACATTTATGTTGGGGGCAAACAACATTTATTTTTCCACTCTAAACAGCGCGGATAGTGTAAATAGGCGAGGATGTTTTGAGATTAACTACTATGCATCGGATCATCTATACAATCGAATACCGCGGAAATCCAAGTTTTGCTTCCGAGTGTACCAAGGTAGCGGAAGCTTTGTTCTCACTTTTCAAGGTTGAAAGAGAAAAGGTCTCCAAAATCCAAATTTCCACTCGCGTTTTACGTTTCAGACCTTCTTGAACAATTTTGGTTCCGTGTCTGTCTGTCTGTGTGTCTGACATGAAATCCTTGCTCAGCCATAACTTCTACAATTCTTATCCGATTCCGATGACATTTTCAGGTGTAGATGGTCCCCCATCAAAATCATTACCCCCGGACTGATAGTAGCTGCTGCGCATGCGCAAACGTGAAATCCTTGCCACAACCATAACTTCTACATTTCCAACAATATTCAGATATTGTGCAGATTGATTGTTGTGGTAGTGGAAGGTACTTAAAGATTGATGTTTTGAGATTAACTGCTAGACATCGGATCATCTACTTCTAGTAGCTCTAGAAGATCTACTTAATACTCTCTGGACTAAAGATAGGGCAATTCAGAGGTGTCGTTATTATTCTCTCAGAGATAAAAAGTGAAAACTGAAGTAGGAAACAATAACTACACTTGTACTACCAATTTACAGTGTAATATTCAATGGATTTCAATACAAAATAAGCGTAACTTATTGATTTATCACTCCCTCGAATGAAGCGGTGTTTTCTTTGCAGCCTCAGTTTGAAGCTTGTAAATGTTTATGGACTCATCTCATTTCTGGAAGTCACTGTTGCATCGGGGCGATGTTGTTTCGTAGCTTACCACATTTTACTCGTAAGTACGAGTACTGCTTACTAGCTTTGATGACATTTGTAGCTGTCCACTACGTATTTAGTGCGTATTCTGAAACCTACAGATGAGAAGGAAGCTGAGTTAGTCAGTCTATACGTTGAAGGGAAATTCAATTAATGAAGCTAAGCGCTTTACAACAACTCAGCAACTAAAACGCTACAACCAAAAATGTTGAATTATATCATTACCTTCAGCCGTAAGACAATGTTAAACAACTTGAAAAACATCAATGTAACCGTTCACTGTGGGAATAAAACAATGTAGTAAGTAATAGATGATAATGATGATGTGTGATAATGTTTTATAAAATCACAAGGTGCCCAATTTTTGTTTCATACAGGCAGTACAAGAAGGTGATTATAAAAATCTGGGAGTCGCTCTGAGCACTTTGCTGACCTCAGTTGCCATCACATACGTACTCTGCTCTTGTGGTGAAGAAATATCTATGCAGGTGATGGGTGTTCGTTTAATTATTCCAAAAGTGTCTGTGTGTGTTGTGTCTTTTAGCGCCCGTTTATTGGATAACTTATTCCGTGGGAGTGGTGTACCACACGCCCTCCGCTTCCACCAATCACTTTCGCTTTTTCTCCGTTCGTTCACCCGCACACATCTCTCCTGAAAAATCTTTAATTTCCACTGGTATTAAATGAAGGGCGTCGCCCGTCTGGGGAAACATACGGAGGGCACCGTCGGGCCGCGTGCGCCCAACTAGGTAAACAGTGAACGGCACAAGCACGTACACGGACTTCCTCCAGCCGACAGCCTAATCATGTTCACAACATTCCAACTATTCAGTTCGTTCGTATAAACGGTGAGAGATGGACCTGCAAATACACAAAAGTTCTCAAGTCAACGGGGTAACTGCGCGATTGTTGTGGAAAATTACTGAATTTCGCGTTATGAAGTGCGGATCCATCACTTTTCGTTGTGCAAATCGGCAGTGTAAGGTGAGTTTAACCACCGATTCAAACGTCATGCGAATTTTGTCCGACAAAACTCAATTCATTTACTTACTACCTCCACACAACCTACATTGAAGATGGTGCCTACAAACGGGGCTGAATCGTACCATTCTGATTATAACAAACAGTTTTATATCCCACACCCCAACATACATCACGTGATAGCTGCATTCAAGGAGATCCAAATGGAAACGACCATGAAAATAGAGAGCTGGAAGCGAGGCAGTGTCAATAAGCTCAGGAAGGCTGCTGCTGATAACCTACAGTTTCTCCAAAAATGCTGGGACACCTACCTAGAGGACAAAGACGAGATGACAAATATCGCCAACCGCTGTAATTTCCCAAAGTGAACAATTATTATGATTCTTTAACGAAGGTTCCTATTATGTAGATACCTGAAGATTATGAAATCTTGATATACATTATATAAATCAATGTAATCAGATTCTCTCTTATTTCTATTTCATTAATTCATGGGCACAGAGTACTGGAGATAAGTTAATGGGAAATAAGCATTTTTGGGACCAGAGGAAGCTTTTACCCAGATGGGTCGTCGTGAGTTCGGGAAGGTGGCCCCAGTTAGGTCTATATTCTTTCCCCAGTTGGGCGGTAGTATGACTATGATTTACCCAGATGGGAGCCGCCCTAAATGAATGGGGTTAGTTCCGCTAGTTATAAGAATACAATTATTATCTACGTACCGTATTGGAGAATCCGTCGTAACCAGCAAGGCGAGTATAGGAGGCGAGCGCTTTCTATGTAAGGACATCATTTTCAGGCCGTCGAGAGAGTACTAAAGATGTCAGTCCGTCGTTCTATTTATATAGTCTGGGTGAAAGGGAGGTGAAAGGATCAGAAAGGAAAGGGGGCCACCTGGCAACCAGACCACGTGGTGAAAGGTTGTTTGTCTGTCATGTCAAGTGAAAGGGAGAGATAAAACTAATCCTATTAGCTAATTGTACATTCACCACGTGGTGACCACGTGGTATTCTATTCTAAACTATGAATATATTATAAACTAGCTTACATAACTGACTTATTGCTAAAATTATTAACTTATATCTACTTCTAACTTAAATACTGTCTTTTATTTTTTTTCTTTAATTTTTATTTTTGGTTAGTTGATTATTTATTGTTTGAAATTAATAATTTCAAACAATCATAATATGATATCCTAGGTCGTTTGGTTGTCTGGAAGTTAGTGGAGTCGTAGGGGTGCTGTTTGCGTTTGTAAGGAGATATGGTAACTAATCCTACATTCACCACGTGGTATTCTATTCTAAACTATGAATATATTATAAACTAGCTTACATAACTGACTTATTGCTAAAATTATTAACTTATATCTACTTCTAACTTAAATACTGTCTTTTATTTTTATATTTGGTTAGTTGATTATTTATTGTTTGAAATTAATAATTTCCAGTGGTTTGAATATAGTGTCTGAGGTAGTGTCAAGTAGGTTTTTGTTTATTATACGTCCGCCAAATTTACGGATTTTGTATATTTATATGTTTTCAAGTATGTTCAGTCGTTGCTCTTTCTGTTGTGGGTTTTTGTCAATGCAAGTGTTCAGTTGGTTTTTCGGTGAGTTGTCAGTTTTGAATGTGGTCAAAAGTCCTTCCTTCTGGAAAAGGTTGGTGAGTTTATAGGTCTCTGGTCCAGTGTATGTGAAGATACAGCGTTGGTTTGTGTTTGTGTCTCGTGGTTGTGGGTCCTCCCTTTCACTTGACATGACAGACAAACAACCTTTCACCACGTGGTCTCGTTACCAGTTGGCCCCCTTTCCTTTCTGATCCTTTCACCTCCCTTTCACCCAGACGGTGAACGACGGACTGACAAACTTTAGTACTCTCTCGACGGCCTGAAGATGATGTCCTTACATAGAAAGCGCTCGCCTCCTGTACTCGACTTGCTGGTTACGACGGATTCTCCAATACGGTACGTAGATTATAATTTTAATTTTCACTGTTTAAACTCGCAAATCAACCTCAATTTCACCAAAAATGCAGTATATTTTTATTGATTTCTACTATCAATTGGACGAAATAAAGTCAGATCTCAAGGTTGTAAGGGAAAAATAAAAAGTCTACCAAGTGGGTGTGGCACATAGCTTCCTCGTACCCATAACCCGATCGTATGGATGATCCGATGCATAGTAGTTAATCTCAAAACTTCAATCTCTAAGTACCTTGCACTACCCTCATAGGGGACCATCTACACCTCAATTCGCAAGAACCTTGAAAATTTCGTCGAAATCGTTATGGCTGTTAGAAGGAATTCACGTTTGCACTTGCACAGTGAGTACTATCAGTCTGGAGGCAATGATTTTCGTAGGGAACCGTCTACACGCCAATTAGAACAATCCTACAAAATTTCATCAAATTCGGATGAACAATGTAGGAGTTTTAGCTGTTACAAGGACTTTACGTTTGCGCATGCGCAGCGGCTGCTATCAGTCCGGGGGTGATGATTTTCATAGGGGACCGTCTACACGCCAACCCGCACAATCCCTGAAAATGTCATCGACATCGGACAATAACTTCGTATAGTTATGCCCGTTACAAGGATTTCATGACAGACACACAGACATACAGACAGACACGGAACCAAAATTGTTCTGGAAGGTCTGGAACGTAAAACGCGAGTGGAAATTTTGATTTTGAAGAACTTTTTTTTCAACCTTGAAAAGTCAAAACAAAGCTTCTGCTACCTTGGTAGACTCGGATGCAAAATATTCTTTTGATGTTGTTATCAGGTGTTTGCCATCGATTTAATGATCAGCTGATGGTGATGATCTACCCTAACTGTCCTATCCACTATTAGGTAAGTGGGGAAGAGACCTGTCCGAGACAAGTGGCTTCCTCAAAGTTAAAGTAGGTACAGATAACCGTGTGTATCTGTGAGACTGAAGGAGACCAGGAATAGGATACGAAGTATCGGTAAAGACGACCCAGCAATTCCTGCCACTCCTTCGAGACTGAGAGCTTCGAGAAGTCATGTTCATCGCTGATTTATTGGCAAAAGGCCCAACTCTTCAGTGGTTTCAACTGAAGCTTCAACTTTAATATAGCATTTTCTTACAGATTTATTTCAACCTCTTCCACATTTATTTCAACCTTTTACAAGTTCATTTAAACCTTTTACAAATTCAATTCAACCTTTTACAAATAATATTAAACCTTTTACAAATTGTAATCAACTCTCCACCAGAGGGGATGGATATGGAAAGTAGCTGATTGATTATGATTATAAGTAGTAGGCTACACGTAGGTGGGTAAGTAGGTAAGAAAATATGATTTACGGCAAGAGTTAGAGCGAAAAAGAATGGCACCCACCATAATCAGGGTTATGGCTGCAACTTTATCATGGAGCGGAGTACCACGGAGTTGCGCGAGTTGTGCATCTCAGAAGGCGTACTCCGTGGTGCCACCAGAAGCATACTGCTCGACTCATGTTTGAACTGGTGGTTTTTTTAAATAGAGGCGCTTCCCTTCATCCCTCTCCCCCCCACCTTCCTCATCTTCCCTCATCCCTAGGGCCGGCGTAGGTTTAGCTTAATCCAGTGGAACACACATTCTCCAAGAATATCATGACTTATCTGACGATATACGAGATAGTGTGGCTTCAGTAACAGCACAGGATTGCGCTAACTACGTGATGGACATTTTTCTCATTTTACGTGCCGCAGCTACAGGGCAACCGTTACATTAGCTAAGCTAAAAGTGTTTATTTTTTCTCATGAGATCAGCTGAAGGGTTGGAATGAGTTAAATTGGTGGAGAGTTGAATTGAATTTGTAAAAGGTTGAAATAAATCTGTAAATGCAAATAATAAAATGATTTAGCTGTACCTTATTTGAAACATACTCTTTATCAAACTAGATTGTTGGATCAATACAGATTGTTTGTTTGTCAGAGTGTTACGATCAGGGACGGAGTTCGAGATAGCAAGTGGTACGCTGTGTCACCGCCAGCCAGGAAAACTTTGCTTCCAGTGCTGTTGTTCACTCAACGCCCGATCCAGTTTCACTACAGGAGATTTGTGTATTTCAACTTGGAAACATTTAGAAACGTAAGTTTTTACGATCACCTCCAAAATTGAGTAGATTACGGTTAACCTCGCGTTGCTCGAGCTAACATACGCTAACATTGCTATGTTCGTTACTCAATGTTCCTGGCAGGTTTAAATTTCTGACGTTCCGGAAAAAACAGGAACTCAAAACTAACCCAGCTAATCTGACTTAGGTACCGATCTCGTACAGCAAATTTCATCGATACAAGTTAGCTTTATTGCTCAACCAATTGATCAGACCTTCTCAGATGACTACTACAGTAGTCATCCAAGGCTTTTTTCCTTTAAGAAACTGTCGGTGCTCCCTTTCCCCAAGAGGCAGTGCACCTGACTGTCCTGACCTCTTGACCAACAAGGGAGAGAGCAGCTGAACAGACTTCCTCTCAATCTCTCTCAGTGGTCCAAAGAGGCTGTAAAGACTTAACGATGAACAGGAGGGAGTGATCAAGAGGTCTGACCGGAATAAGCAACAAAGATGTTTTTGGCAACTAAAACAAGCTTGTGCAACTCGTACAGTTTTGCTCATTAAGGACAGACACTGAACCAGAATGGGGTATTTCGGTGGGTCGGAAATTCAGGTTTTTGACCTCAAATTTGGATTCAGCACCCTTGAAAACCTATGAACTACAACTTTAAGCCCAATGATACTATAACATGTGGTAGAAAAAATAATTAAAGAGATCACACGTTTGAAAAAAAACGCTGCAAATCATTGCTCAAAGGTTTATTATTTTCTGTATAGATCACCCTTCTGTATAGATCACTGGTTCTCCATCAATAGCACCTACCATCATCTGTATTCTCCCTTGACCTTCCCTCTCAAATTTCAGCTTCCTGCGTTCAATAGGATTGAAAATGACTTCGGAGCTCACTCAGCTGATCAGTGATCTGAGGAGTGAAGAAGATCTCCTCGAATGCTGGAGACGCCTGGAAGAGCACTTCCATTCAATAGGATTGAAAATGGCTTCGGAGCTCACTCAGCTGATCAGTGATCTGAGGAGTGAAGAAGATCTCCTCGAATGCTGGAGACGCCTGGAAGAGCACTTCCATTCAATAGGAGTAAAAATGGCTTTGGAGCTCACTCAGCTGATCAGTGATCTGAGGAGTGAAGAAGATCTCCTCGAATGCTGGAGACGCCTGGAAGAGCACTTCCATTCAATAGGATTGAAAATGGCTTCGGAGCTCACTCAGCTGATCAGTGATCTGAGGAGTGAAGAAGATCTCCTCGAATGCTGGAGACGCCTGGAAGAGCACTTCCATTCAATAGGATTGAAAATGGCTTCGGAGCTCACTCAGCTGATCAGTGATCTGAGGAGTGAAGAAGATCTCCTCGAATGCTGGAGACGCCTGGAAGAGCACTTCCATTCAATAGGATTGAAAATGGCTTCGGAGCTCACTCTGCTGATCAGTGATCTGAAGAGTGAAGAAGCCTTTGAGCAATGATTTGCAGCGTTTTTTACCCACCACAATTTTTTTTACCTACCAGCTAGGTACTACCTACCACACCATACTGGCTTCACACCTTCACAATCAAGTTTATTAGAAAGAACTAAACGCTTCACACTCGATTGGAAAAATAGAAAGCTTCGTATGGAAATTTGATTACTGGTTACGCAGAAGGCAAAACTGTATACAAATCGAAGAAATGAACAGCGATCGCATTTTAGTCCGATAAAATTTGAATGGAGATTAGACCTCTTTTGCGATTCACACTCATGATTCTGTTTTATCGAAGGAAAACCTTCAAGTACTCGTAGGGACCGAACGGTTTGTCCTACAGAGCTCCGGGTGGTCTCAAAATTTTTTAAAAATTCAATACTATTTAAAATTGGTGAAAAACGATACCTTTATTTCGAGAGTTTTCGAGCTAGGGCACTCTTGAAAATTTCAACCCTTAATTTTCACCCCTTAGAAGTGACCTACATCAACCAAAAGCTTCGCGACACAACTAGACCCCAAATGGAGCCCATATACCAAATTTTAACCAAATCGGTCCAGTGTTGCCAAGAAAAGTGCCGCGTACGGCGGACGGACGGAAATTTTTTCATTCGATTTTCGTATTCTACGTTCCTTGAAACGTAAAACATCAAATTTTGAGGGGGGGTTAAAATTTTTTTTTCTTGCTCGATTCCAAAGGCTTATTATTGAAAATAATAAACCAAAAGGCGAGCCGCTATAAATGCACACACACTACGCCGCGCGCGTGTGTGAGTAGTATTTTGTAGTATCCAAGAGATCCTCCAAGGGTTTCGATAAAAATTGAGATGCACAATTTTAGAACTTAGGCGACGATCTCTTCTCTGTGCATGGGTACTTTTGCAGACAGTTTTGGCTAGCTACGTCACACCATTCAAATCTTCAACTTTCATAACTTCTCTGATTTTTTAAAAACATTTTCTCGACGAACAGACCCGATTACCGTTATTCCTGAGCCATACTCTTTTGAAAAAAAAAAAAAAAAAATTTAAAAAATTGACTGAAATACCTTATTGGTTCAGGAAGGTTTAGAATGTGAAATGCTAGACGAAATTTTGAATTTTGTGGACTTTTTTCCAACTCCCACGAGTGAAAACAGTGCTTCCGTAGGCAGCAAAACCGTTTCATGCTATTCTGAAAGCGCTGAAAAGTTATACACAAACAGAGAAATAGCATCAGCAGTGTGAGACAATCCATTCGGTAGGTGGGGAAAAGTTCCCGTAGGTTCAAAACTCAAAAAATTAAAAAAAAAAAAAACACCACAAAAATGAACATGAATTTGAAAAATCAAATTCATTAATAAAATTTATTCCATTTCAAATAACAAGCCAGTGCGACATCAATGATTTTTTTTTCTTGTTTTGTCAGAACCTTGGTTACGATTCCTAACAATCCCCCACTACGAACTGGGGAAATTCAATGGAAGTATTTTATGTTTTCATATTAGACCTTATCACGAATGATGCGGGAACTTTTCCCCTTCTACTCGAAAACTTGTCATCAAAGAGGTTAACTGGGGAAAATTTTCGTATTTTCTATCTCTTAAAAACTTATGAAGCACGTATAAAGCTTCCAATTTGAAAATTGGAGTTCTTATTCAACTCATTTTTTTGCTTTATAACAGGTGTTGAAAACAGCGTACACGATGACTACGGCGCTAGCTCAGGTATAACGTGATCTTGCCCGTGTAAAATCATCTTTCAGGACAGGAGGATCTGACTTTTTATGCGAAATAAAGATTATAGTACGACTTTAATTGTTCAACTAGTAAATTAGATTGTAATGCTCATGAGCATTCATAAAATCACGAATAGCTGCAGGCAAAAATATTCAATAAACAATCACGTTTGATCAAGAAGGCTTTAAATTATCAGTTTTCCTCCCGTTAGCTATCGTTTTCGTTTTCCAAGTCAAAATCACCTTTGTACAGAGTCAACAATGTCAAAATAAATTATGATCTCTGTGGATACCCACCCATCGAGCCCCTGAATTAGAGGAGTTGAAGTGAGTCGTGTTGGGCTCGCATAATCACACAGTGGGCAGTCAGCAAGTGTCACAGATAATGACAGCCCGTACTCCCACAGGACGGTCGATTAGTGAAAGATGTATCTAGACCACATCACGTGCTCTTCGATGACGTATCTTCTCAATTTTGAATTTTCAGATTCTCGTTCATCAGAAATCGCTTGGTATTTCAGGTAGTCCTACTTATAAGTAAACGTCCGTTCAACTTCTGGGGATGATTCTTTAACTTCACAACTAATTTACAATAACTTTTGCTTCGTAGCAGTTTCTCGATTCTCCCAACAAAGTTCTTCAAGCTTTTATTTAGTTTCATCTGTCCCGCTGTCTGTCGTTCTGTAATCAAATCTTTGCAAGTTAAATTTGATCAACTTCCCGGATTCTGATTTAGCTGAAATTTTGCATGCATTTAAGTTAAATAACTGCTTTACGGGAATGAGTTTTTAAAAAAGAACTTTATTTTCCACAACAGTTAAATTATAAGTCACAGGAATCTTTAAGACAAACAACTACACTTCATGAAGGGCGACTCAAGACTGCCCGTACAATCTGTTCCCTCCGCGGGGCTCGCAGAGCCCTAAGCGGGGTTTTTCCTGGGGTCTGCAATATTACGGAGCATTCAGCACAAATTACATATTTAACTCCTCCACCCCTAGAATTTGGCATCTCCTGGAAGGTTGATGTCAATACAAGCCCGGGGTTCTACCTGAGGTGAATTACTAACATTTAATGATTTGGATTTTCTAAGATATTTTAAAGTAAAATAACATACTGATCCTATCATGATAAAGTATAATACAATTGTCCAACAACTTGGTACTACTATGTGAGATGAATCGAATGACCTAAACGGTCGTATGGGGTTCAATTTTATATTTTTAAAATTAGCATCTTTCAAATTTAGTGACACATCAGGCGGATAATTATTTTCCATGTCAATTTCAATATTGTGAATAATTTTCGGTTGACCCTCCGACTGGCTGGAAGATGTTAATTGTTCATTTCTAAAATATACAGTATGTTTTTCATTTCTGATGAGATATATTCCTTTTAGCGACTTGATTTCTGTTTCTTTTTCTTCCCTAATTTCTATAGGTTCTTCTGTTACAAAAGTGCCAAGATATTGATTGATTTCCGGAATAAATTCAATTTCGTTGTCGATAGTTTCTAGTTTAACATATCGACATTGTTTAGGAGCTCGGCCCTGAAGAATTTCTTTTTCGCAGGTACCATTATAAGTTGAGAGAATTTCAGTCGGGCACAAGTAGGTACTACCCGATATGCAAGAACCTTTAAGAGGTTTAATTGTAGAATTGTCTTTGGCTTTTAACAAGTACTGAGAATCTGGCCAAATTGATATTAGACCGTTACTGGTTTCTGAAGGAATTGGCCTCAAATAAAATAAATCGAACTCTTTCGAGTTTGTCAATGGTAACGTTAAGAAGTAAACAATTTCTTCAGGTCGAATTTTACAATTAACCTTAATCAGGGATTCTAATTCTAACATATTTTCATAATTGATCTCTAAAGGTAGTTTCCCTTGGTAATAATTTTCTATTTTCTTAAGTTCGTCATACAATTGTTTGGTAGTAAGAATACTGGGATGAAGGGATCCCATTTTGCAAAAGGTCAAGGAGTTCTCTATGTCTTGGACTACATTTAATATCAGGTTGAAAACTAGTTGTAGATGATTCACTAATTCTCTGGCCGTTCCAATTTCGATTTTTAAACTATTGGTTTTAATTAAGCTGTTTATTTCTACCACTTTATTTTGTATTTCTTTGTTGTTGAATTGGATGGTGCTAATTGTTTCATTAAATTCTTCTATTAGTTCACTGTTGATGGAGAATTGAGCGTCTAGTTGATCTTGAAAGTTTAAATTATTGTTTCTAATTTGTTCTATAAATTTGTCGTATTTTTCTGCGTCAGTTGAGTCTAAATTTCCCGTTATAGCTTTTACTACGCTACCTAGCCCATCGATTAATCCCCTCTTCATTCTACTGTCTACATGTTTTATGCTATCTATTTTTTCTTGAATAATATCTACAGTATAATCTACAACCCTTGAATATTCGTCTAATTCCCTAGATATTCTTTCATCTACTCTAAGTTTCTTAAATAATTCTACATTTTTAAACTTTAGTTTGTCGAATTCTCGTATAAGTCCGTTGATCTTATAGTAGTGTATCAACGTGTGGTCAGTTGTAGTTATTTTTGCCGTACCTAGCCGGATAGGTAAGACACCGGGATTACCGCTTATGTCTTTTATTTCGGCGCATCGTCCTGTCGTAAGCCCGAGGGCCCTGGAACAGCGTCAGTAGGTGGGTTAGTTTGGGAAGTAGTTTCTGTAATTTTCTTTTGTTTCCTAGGTCTCTTAATATTGGAGAGATGAACTTTGCTAATCGTATTGTAATGACGAGGCTGAATCTCTGCCGTGTTTCTATCGACATTTACTCTAACTACTTTCTCTTTCGCATATTTATTTTTAGTCTTTGCCTGTAATTGTTTATTTTTTATATAAACTTCGGCCGGTATATCTGGTGGGTCTTCTCTAGATAGGTTTCTACTGTTGATCACTTTCTCCTTTTGGTTTTGGTTTTTCTCTCTAATAGTGGAGTATAATAATTTTGTCTTTTCTTTATGTTGTTGTACGAAGTTAGAAGCAAGTCTTTGTTCGATATCAATGTTTACTGCTGAATCGTTGTCTATATGACCGTTAATTACTTCAAATGGTGTCAGTTTTGTTACTGAGTGAATGCTGTTGTTGTAAGCTATGAGGGCATAATTTACTTTATTTAGGATCGAGTCGTTTTTGAACTCGTCTTGATTGTTCAATAATCTGATATGCTCTATCAGTGTGGAATGGAACCTCTCGATAGGTCCATTTGAATCGGGATGTTGGGAACTTATAAAATGGATTTTGATTTTGTGTAACATCAGTAATTCTTTTACTAAGGAGCTATTTAGATCTGCTCCATTGTCCGAAATGATTTGTTGAGGTAGTCCATGATGAGCAAAATATTTGAGGAGATTAGTAACTACCTCAATACTTTCCGAAGTTTGAACCGGATAGGCCTGAGCGTATCTTGAGAAAGTGTCGATTATCGTCAGGAATTTTGTCTTTTCTAGAGTGAATTTATCAATGTGAATTATTTCGAACGGCCTGGTCGCTGTCGGGGTAACATTATATTTTATTTTTAATGGATTTCTATCATATTTGCAAATTTGGCAGATTTCGCATTGATTAATGAATTCTTGGACCGTCTTTTTCATATTGGGCCAAAAGTAAAGTCTTTTAAGTTTTTGGTAAGTTTCTTCTATCCCTCTGTGGTTTTGTTTACCTACATGATAGGAGGCTATTACTTCCTGTACTTCTTCGTCGCAAAGTACGTCGACTAGCTTTCCACTACATTTTGTGAATTTTACTTCTGAGGTTTTAAAATATTTAACCATTATTTTTAAGAATTTTTCATAAATGTCGTTTTCAAAGTATATTCCATAGTTGACATTTGGTATAATGTACTCTTTGACAAAGTTTACTATTTCTTTTTCTAATTTGTTTTCTGATAATTCTAGCAATATTCTGGTTTTCTGATTAAAGAGTTTCTTTATTTTTGGTTTTGTAGGATTAAATTTCACAAGCGATACAATTACTTGATTATTAAAATAATTTACGGGGTTGTCACTAATAGGGATTTCTATGGTGGTATTACTCTCTTGATTGGTATGAACAGTTTGGTGATCACTCTCGTCGTCAATGTTAGCAGTTACAGATTGTCTGTCTGTTTCTATGGCTTCAGTTGGGGGTGTTCCTTCGGGAAATAGTTCTCTTATGGTTTGGTCTGTCTGTCCGTCTTGTAGTATACTCTCAGTTCTATTCATTTTATCTATTAAATCTTCAATAATTTTATCGGCTTCTTCTATTTCCGTGACATTAAGTTGGATCCTTGATAGGGCATCTGCTTTGATCGGTTTCAATTGTTTAAATATTATTTTTTCATCGGTGGGGTTTAATACTACGCCTAGTGCTTCATGATTTTTGATTGTCACTATGCATTGTGGTATTTCTAGTTTTTTTAATTTTGTGTATTGTATCACTCCTTCTCCATCTTTTATGTTATTTATTTTAAATTTTACTTGTTGTAAGGATCGAGCTTCAATTTCGTAAGTTTCAAATTTAGTTAGTTGGTGGAAAAGGACAGGCAGTTGCTTCTGGGGAGTACATAACATGTTTTTCGTCAAGTCAATTTTTGCTCCAATTTGTTTTAATCCATCTAGCCCTAACAGTAAGTCAAATTTATCGTGAAACTGGAATATATAAAATTTTAAATTTAGATTCCTTTTTCCAAATAACTCTCCACATGGTACCTTGGTGCTTTGTTTACCATGAGTCGTTCCATGGGCCGTAGTTACTAGGAAAGGGTCCTCCATTATTTTCTTCTGGAAATGTTTATTTGCAATTCTTGGATTTATGAAAGATTTGGTACTAGCCGTGTCGATAAGTATTTTTAGATCTAAATTGGGCATGATTACAAAAGGCAGTTCGTTTTTTATACTCAAATTCATGAGGAGGAATTTTGGTATTCCTCCAGGCCAACTTCTAAAAAAGGTTCTTCTTCTAATATCTGTTCTTCTTCTGACGAACGACTTTCACTTTCGTACTCTACATGTCCCTCTATATTCCGCTGATGGAATTGAGGTGTATGAGTTTTGATGGTTTGTACTCCACTCATCGGAGTAGGATATTGGGATCTGTTTTGCTGAGGAATTTGCGGGTATCTGGGAGATTGTTGTTGGTATTGTGGTGGAGAAGAAAAAGGACGTTGAGTCGAGGATTCTTGATTATCTTTCCCGTAACGCTGATTCTGGAAATATGAGGAAGTTGAGGGTCGCGAGGGTCCCGCTTGCGCGTGCCGAAGCGACTGATAAGACGGACCTTGAAGAGGTCGCGAACTCGTGAAGGATTTATTATTGTCCGTTTTTAAATACGGCTTGGCAATTCCAAATTGAAAGTCATTCGTCAGTAAATTATGAGCCGCATCCAAATCTGGAGGTCTCCTGGCCTGCAATAGCCCACCTAACGGTTCTTTCAATCCTCTGAGGAACACCCTTAAAGCTAATCCTTTGAAAAATTGACCTTGTTGGTCAACGTTAGGAACTGCGTTGTTCTTTAAGTACATAATGGATAAATTGAGAAATTTCCTAACCTTTTCTAAAAATACGAACGGGGTTTCTCCTCCCTGTTTTAACTCGGACATTTCTATCGTTAAAGTGTATAGATCTCGTTTGTCGGAGTATCCGGATGTCAATGCATCTCTTACACTCTCCCAATTTGAGCAGTTTGCACTGATGATTAACTCAGCCGCTCTACCTTTAATTTTCGCTAAGATGGACCTCATCAGATATTTGTTTTGAAAATTTGTAGGGGCTGCCCTATCATAAAATTGGAGCACTAGCTCCTCGCATACTTCTAAAAAGTTAGTAAGAAGTTCCGGTTCTCCATGGAACTCCGGAATCATATCCAGATAAGCTTTCTTTAACTCTGGTACTACCATTATTGCTCCTGTTTCCGTTACAACAATATTAGGAAATTCAATATTATTGTTAAATATTAAAGGCGGACTCACAAAGCTGTGAAGATCGTCAGCATCGAGGGGTTTTCGGGTAGGTTTCCGAAACGCCGGTAGCTCGGATGCGTACTTCTGGTGAGCTTGGTCAACCTCTTCTTCCTGGTCCGTGGTGGAGAAGGATCCTCTTCGGTTTGGTGGCTATCGCAGCTGCGATCGCGGTATCCAAAAGGAAGGGTAGAGAGCGCCGAGGTGGTCCTATTGAGAACGGTGTCCTCTTTGGTCCCGAAGTGTCACTTGTTCGAAGTAGGTGGAGCTCGCCAAATTTCTCGGCCGAGTTCGGTCTCCTTCTTCGAATAGTCCAAAGTGATATCGGTGGTCTGCGATAGACGGTGTCAACTTAAGTTATATTGACTATCATGAAATAATAACTAGATGTTTATAGAAAGAATGAAATATCTGTATTAAGAATTATGCATTAGAACTCTAGTTGAATAATGTCAAGATTTTAGAAATTCGAATGCCTGGATTCAGATGGACATATGAGACGAGCTATGGCGGCTGGAGTGGAGTGTAGGTATCGCAACTGAAGATGCAGTACCTAACTCGTGTCATCTCCCTTTTTCTTCTTGATGAGTATCTTCAATTGTGGAACCAGTTCGGTGGGTTGACTATTCTTGAGGATCTTCGTAGTTCTGGTGGGCCACTCATAGTGTCAGGAGCCGACTGCGATGGCTCTCCAGTTGTTTTCCTCAAGAACCAAGAATTCCTCCTGTACTGCCTCCCGTTTTGTACCTCGATTATGAATGACCTGGGTTGAGGGCCTTTTCTAATAATCTTAGCAGGATGCCAATTTCGAGGTTCCACTCTATACAGGACCTCATCTCCTTCTTCATAATCCACTGATGCTTTTTTCCGTCGATCGGCGTACCGCTTGTTCTTCATCTTGATTGATTGGAGTGCGTTTGTTACGTTTTCCTGTACAGATGGTTGGAGTAGTGAAGCTGTTGTAGGAAGAAGAGTGCGAGTTCGACGGCTCATTAGGCGCTGCACAGGTGACCCCAATTTTCCTCGAGGTACATTTCGCTGATGCAGGATGGCTAGATATGGATCAGACTTCTCTTCAATACATTTTTTCAGGAGGAGCTTCGCTTCTTGAACATATCTCTCCGCGAGACCATTAGAACGTGAGAAAAGAGGGCTGGATATCCTTTGATTAAATTGCCATTCTTTTTCAAACTGTTTAAACTCAAATGAGTTGTATTGAGTCCCTCCATCTGAAAGTAGAATGTCAGGAATACCATGAACAGAAAACCATTTTTTTAGTTCTTCTATGACGCAGGAGGAGGTGGAACTTCTCAACTTCACAAAGTCATAGAAGCCAGAATAGGAGTCTGCTATCACAAGATAATCGTTTCCAGACAAATGGTAGAGGTCCGATCCAACTTCCATCCATGGTCTTGTCGGTGCGGGTTGTGGTAGTAATTGTTCTTCTTGATTGGCTCTCTGAAATTTGTTGCAAGTTGAACATTTCTTCACAAAATCGGTTATTTCTTGTGATAAATTTGGCCAGAACACGTGCTCTCTTCCTACTTGTAGGGAAGCCTGGATTCCACGGTGGCCTAAATGGATGTGCTCTAAGATCAAGGGGCGAAGCGGTTTGGGAATGAACAATCTGTTCCCTTTAAAAACCAAATTTTCATGAACTGCCAATTCATCCCTATACGCCCAATGTTTTTGTACAATTGGGGGTAGTGTCGTCTTCTCAGTTGGCCATCCGTTTTGGATAGTATCACGTAGATGAACAAGTTCCTGGTCTTGATTTGTCAGAAGTTGGGCTTCTTCAACCCAAGCTTTTGACATGGCCACTATCAGATCAACGCTAAAAGGGAGGGGCTCATCATCGTTTGCTTCCTTGTTCAGGCAATCGCGACTAAGGGCATCAGCTATGTGCAGTTCTTTTCCTCGCTTGTACTCAATTTTAGGTAAGTAAGGTATAATTTCCATAATGATCCTCTTGAGCCGAGGAGGAGCGTCGTGGAGAGGCTTTTTAAAAATGGATTCTAGAGGTTTATGATCAGTCTCTATAGTTAGATTTTGTGACCCCCAAATATATTCATGGAATTTCTTGCATGCAATAGATATCGCCAGTGCTTCCTTTTCTAGCTGACTATATCCTTGCTGTGTTTTAGTCAGTGATTTAGAAGAATAAGCTACGGGTTGGGACTCTTGAATCAGCACAGCTCCTACTGCAAACGAACTTGCATCCACTGACAGTCTGATTGGTAGATTAGGATCGTAAAAGCGTAGTAGAGGTGGACTTGCCAGAATATTTTTCAGAAGTTCAAAAGCTACATCTTGTTCTGTGTCCCACACCCAGGCGTTTTCTTTGGACAGTAGTTTACGTAATGGGGCAGTTAGGTCCGAAAAACGTTGGATAAATTTTCCAAGGTAAGTAACCATTCCTAAAAATCTTTGTAATTCAGTCACGTTTGTTGGTCTCTTGAGTTGGGTTATTGCTTCAATTTTTGAGGGATCAGGTAGGAGTCCTTGACTTGTTAGAATATGGCCTAGAAATTTGATTTCAGGTACGGAAAAAATACATTTATCTTTATTTAATTTCAGCCCAGATTTGTTTATGGCTGCTAGAACTTTTTGTGTACGGGTTTCCAGCGTTTCTTTGTTCGGAGCATGAATCAGAATGTCGTCCATGGAACATTCGACCCCTTCAAGACCTACCAGAACTGTATTGATTGCCTGTTGAAATACCTCCGGAGCTGAACAGACCCCAAATGGGAGTCTCAAGTAAGAGTATCTTCCCCAAGGACTGGAAAAAGTCAAGAATTTTGAACTTCTCTCGGACAATTTTATTTGCCAGAAGCCTTTCTTGCAATCGAGGAGCGTGAAAAACTTGGAGCCACTGATACGCGCAGCAATTTCTTCCAGCGTTTGTAAGGGATGGTGTCTACGTTTAATGCTCTTGTTAAGGTCACTCGGGTCCTGACTTTATCGTTTTGGCGGACTACTACCATGGGCGAGACGGCTGGTGTTGGTTCAACGACGGGTTTTATTATACCTAATTCGACCATTGAATCTAGTTCTCGTTTGACTTCATCCCGAATACTATATGGAACTCTTCTAGGTGGGAATATTTTCAAATTAGGATTTTCAACTACATCAAGATCGTATTCGAAATTTTTCAAACACCCTATGCCTTGAAAAATGCTGGCGTCTTTGCTAGTGATTTGAATGTTTTCGATCCTTCTGACAAAACCTAAGTTCTGACATGAGTCCCGTCCTAAGATTGCCGGGAAGTCATTTCCAACTACAATGAATTTCACACAGTGATGTTTGTTATGCTTGGTTATTACATCTGCACTGCATTGCCCGAGAACAGGGAGCTTATCGTTGGTATAGCTTACAATATGGTTTACTGGAGAGCTTGTGACGTAAAGGCGACTCTTATGAGCTATATTCTCGTTGATGACGTTGCACTGAGCCCCTGTGTCCAATTTGAAGATTACTTTGTTACTTCTTGGTAGTACTAGTTGCTCAGTCCAGTCTTGCGATTCAGCCTTACTTTCTACAGAATTTACCAAGTATACCTGATTTTTTGAGAGCTTCAGTGAATCAACCTGCTCGTCAATTTCTGTTTCTTCGAGAGATACGGTCTTCACAGCCTTCCGTTCTGAGTATCTGGAACGACACATCGCTGGAGCATGTCCGAGCCGCCCACAGCTCCCACACTTCTTCTGATATGCTGGGCACGACCTCCGGCCATGTCGAGTTCCACACCGAGAACATAGGAATGTGTCATCTGTAATCGGCTTATTATTAGACAATGGTTGACCTTGAGGTTGTTTGATTGCATTTACTACACGCCCATTTCCTTTCATTTTAGAAATTTGAGACCGAATTTCTTCCGCGGATCGACACATGCGTATAGTTTTATCCAATGTTAGCTCTTCCGTTTCAAAGAGTTTCTCCCTAATTTCATCGTTGAAAATGCCACAAACTAGCCGATCTCGAACCAAAATGTCTTTTATGTTTCCGTAATCACACTTGTTAGCTTGAATTTGAACGTTTGTCAGGAAATCGTTGAACGTTTCTCCATCCTCCTGAGTTATTTTGTTGAATAAGAAACGTTCGTATATGGTATTTGATTTTTTAATAAAATAGTTGTTGAATTTTTCTTTGATAGTTGCTAGATCGATGGTTTGTTCTTCGTCGTTGTCGTCGATGTCAAATGAATCATAGATACTAATGGCGTCTTCACCTATAGTAGCCATAAAGGTCGCAATTTGCTTTTGAGAATTTTTTTTATATAGATTTGTAGCTATAGCGAACCATTCAAAACGTTTGAGCCATTGCTTCCACCTAATTGTCATATTGCTATCATTATTCACTAATAATGGCGTAGGTGGTTTAAGGCTTACCGCTCCGTCATCGACGATACCAGTTTCCTCCTCACTCATATCTGGAGAGTCCTGCTTCTTTTTCCTTCCTCTAGTCGGTTTCGGCACCATGTCAACTTAAGTTATATTGACTATCATGAAATAATAACTAGATGTTTATAGAAAGAATGAAATATCTGTATTAAGAATTATGCATTAGAACTCTAGTTGAATAATGTCAAGATTTTAGAAATTCGAATGCCTGGATTCAGATGGACATATGAGACGAGCTATGGCGGCTGGAGTGGAGTGTAGGTATCGCAACTGAAGATGCAGTACCTAACTCGTGTCAGACGGTGTCCGAATATCAGATCGGGTTTTCAGTCTCGAAGATCTCCTGCAATTTTGTAGGTCTCCGCGGCGAAGAGTTGAAACTCACAGCTGAGATTTATAATTTCTTAAATTCAGCCTCCTGCGGTCCTACCGACTGCGCCAGTTAAATAACTGCTTTACGGGAATGAGTTTTTAAAAAAGAACTTTATTTTCCACAACAGTTAAATTATAAGTCACAGGAATCTTTAAGACAAACAACTACACTTCATGAAGGGCGACTCAAGACTGCCCGTACAATCTGTTCCCTCCGCGGGGCTCGCAGAGCCCTAAGCGGGGTTTTTCCTGGGGTCTGCAATATTACGGAGCATTCAGCACAAATTACATATTTAACTTTTATAAATCGCATGACAATGCAATATTATTGTGACATAGAGCTGTTTATTAACAAACACTTTTAACAATAGGTAATAAAAGCTTGTCTTAGACGATCGCTTGTTTTACTTTTAAGATTTTCTTCTTGAAAGTTTATTTTTGAGATTTGTTTTTTAAGATTTTTCTCTCATGATTTAAAAAAATGTTTTTCTCAAGAGTTTTTCTCAAGATTTTTTTCTTAAAATTTTTTAAGATTTTTTTCTTAAGATTTTTCTTAAGATATTTTTGAAAGATATTTTCTTAAGATTTTTTAAAGGATTTTTTAAAAAGATTTTTTCTTATGATTTTTTAAAGATTTTTTTCTTAAAAGATTTTTAAAAAGTTTTTTTCTCACGATTTTTTATTTTTTAAAGTTATTTCTCAAGATTTTTCTAAAGAGTTTTTTTAAAAGATTTTTTTACCTTGTCTCAGTAAAATGGATATAACTCTCAATTTACATGCAAATTCAAATCTGATTACACCGTTGGAAAGAGCGTAAAATTTCCTCTCTCTTTAATATAATGCTTGTTATAATATAATAGTGCTTTTAATCGATCCTAATTGGTGAGAAAAATGACCAAAGTTCAAGATTTGAAAATTTTTTAAAAATCACCGAATTTCTTCGGGTTTTCTGCTTCTCGTATCAGTGGTACTCTTCGAGAAAGACTTCCTCAAACTCACAGCTTTCTAAGGGTCTAATCAACAAAAAATTTTTATAAGCAAGTTTTGGGAGAAAAATGCGTATGATTGCGGAAAAACTTGTGTTTTACAGGGAAAATAGAGGTTTTGTGGAAAATTACTTCTTTTGTAACGCTAGAGGGTTAAGGTGGAGTTAGGGGTTTGGGTCTACGTAATGGGGGGTGCGCCTTGATTTTTTAAAGATTTTTAATCGAAAGTAGACTACATCTTGAGAATTTTGGCACCAACCGCGACCTTCTAGCGTGAGTAGATCTGTTTCTATGATTTTTCAAAGTTTCAACTGTTTATGACGTCACGCGTCCCTCTCGCCTGGGCGGGCCCCCCCAGCCCACTGTGACGACATAAACGGTTGAAACTTTAAAAATTCATAGGAAACGATTTACACACGCTAGAAGGTCGCGGTTGGTATCAAAATTCTCAGAATGAGGTCTACCTTAGATTAAAAATAACAATAAACAGTTTTTCCTACCCAGGCGCACACCCTATTCTTCTCACTGAATCGAATGGTGATTCTCCTCAGCCTCTCTGACTCTACAGAAATGTTGTTTTTCGACAATTTTTTCCGGCCTCTCGCACAAGCTCCCTTATTGGCTTAAGGAGTTTCATTGCAAACACGTTTGATGTTAGTTGCAAAATCGACTCCTGAAGCAATGTGGACTTAAATTGCGACACCCAGTATATCTCCTGCTTGCTGTTGTACTGTAATGGTAACTGTTTAGTCTTTAGTAGGAGTCTATGTTGTGATAGTTTCCAAAAAATTATGTAGGCCTGCCCTCTTCATGAGTATCAAATAAATCTAGGTTGAAAAAACTTCATTTAACGTGACCCAACAATTTATAACTAAACATTGAACATCATGTTACTCGATGACATACGAAACTTGAGTTCTGTCCAACTGGACGATTCAAAATCGTTCACCTGACACGGAGGAGATCGAATAATTACTGTCAAGTGACTTTCACACAACATCGAGTGGTTGGGGCCGTCTTTGAGAGGCGTCTGAGAGTCAGAGAAGGTGTGCCATGTTCTTGAGTTGGTCCTGGAACTGCTCTATCCGGCGTAGGAGACGCGTCATCTTGAGGGACGACGTCGTTTCGGAGATGCTCGACGACGTGGGACGGTACATTGAGTTGGGCTGAGGCCAAACCTTGGTCGACGAGAGTCTGTCCTTCAGCTGGGAGACCTGTAGCACCACCGTTTATTGTTGAAAACTTATGATTGAAAAACTTTATTCATTTTATAAAACTCAGCAACAACAACAACAGTAACAACATGCTGTGAGCCTCTGCCCACTGACTTAACCCAGCAGTGATGAGGCGGAGCAACCACCACCTACGCTCCCTTCCTCCATTGGGGGCTGGCGGGGTGGAGGGGGCATAGTACCGTCCCTGCTCCAGGGCGCCACCACCATCTTAGGCGCCCACCACCAGAAGCGCTCACGTCGGCCTGACGTCACTGTCTGCCAATCACAAGTCGCCACGACTCCCTGCCCAGACGCCTGTTGACGGAAGGTGGGGGCTCCAACAAAGAAATGAGCTAGTCACCGCGTGGAGCGGCCATATCCGTCCCAGTCCTGAAGCTATCAAATCCACACCCCTTCGCTTAAGATTAGATACGAATATCGAACCCCCTTAAAGCATTACCAGTATTAGACCCTTCAGGTATTATTTTGATTTTAAGAGCCTTCAGCTACCTCTGAACCGCTACAGCTGTCTACCAGGTAATTATTACTTATTTCAATATTTACATTAAATTCAATTACCTTAGCTTATGTCAATATAGCCTCTCAACCTATATTTGGGTCAGTTTTAAACGGGTTCACTCGAGAATCTTCAATTCAACAGTAAACCCAAGCTTACAATAACTAAAACAAGCAGCCATAACAGTGATGTTTCTATGTAGTGAGTTCACTGTCAAATTTTGATGTCGATGTCTGTTGAATTTTGAATTTACTATTTTAAGATCTAAATGAATGAAGTTGTTGAAGGGTTATATAGGCATTAGAGCACCATCCTCAAGTCCTAAGCACCGCACTCTCCTTCGGCATCCACGAAGTCTCATCGACACTGCTCGGATTACGGCCATTTGTGTTTTGACTCGTACCCAGCAGGTCACTTGAGAGAGAGGCTTGGCCCACTTCTCGGACAGTACCTCTGCCAGCCTCTTCAGGAATTTATCATATTTCTTCGAGAGTTCCTTTGTGGAGAGTTCCATCGCAGGCTACCACGAGGGGGGTAAACGAGCCTTCAGGTCCTCAGCAGCTATGTCATATTTTCTATGCTTGGCATTTGCCGCGCTCTGGGCGATAGTATTCCAGTCGAGGGAACCATAAGAGGGGGCGTCAGGGTTCACGACCCGGGTATCGAAGTACGCCGTCCTCTCCTGGTTCCACACTCCGTGAATTTTTATATCTGCTACCAGCCGCAGATTTCCCTCCTCACCTTCTACCATGATGGGTTCTAGACCAACTGACCTGAGTAGAATTTGGGAAATAGGTAGATTGGACGGGCCCAAAGTATCTTACGTTTTATTCTTATAAGAATTGCTAATTATATCTCTTATCAAGAGCTTTTCCCCATAGCTCCTAATAAGTTGGAACGCAAAACGCTTGAAAATTTCTGGAAATATCATCTAATTCGGATGTAAAAAAGAAGTTAACGTTTTTATTAGGGTTTTACGTTTGTGCATGCGTAGATACTAATATATATCTGGGGGCGATGCTTTTCCTAGGGGCCCATCAACACCACAACCCGCACAATCCCTGAAAATGTCATCGAATTTTTTTTTTTTTTTATAATGCATTTATTTAAGAAAAATTACAAAAATATACAAAAGAAACACAATACTTCATAATGCGTTCACCCCTCGATAAGTAAAAAACTTGATTAATTAGGACAACTTTTCAAAGTTTTGTCCATTAGAAGGATTTGTGGATACACAAACCTGTACGACATACAATCAGAAAGACACGAAACCAAAATTGTTCAGGAAGTGGAAATTTTGATTTAGGAGAAGATGTTCTTTTTGCTTCCGAGTCTACCGAGGTAGCGGAAGCTCTTCACTTTCCAAGGTTGAAGAAAAAAGATCTCTAAAATCAAAATTTCCACTCACTTTCAGAACAATTTTGGTTCCATGTCTGTGTATCTGTCAGTCTGTCTGTCGTGAAATCCTTGCCACAGCCATAACTTCTACAATTCTCACCCGATTTCGATGAAATTTTCAGGAATTGTGTGGGTTGGCGTTTTTTTCCTAGTTGAAGTAACCCTTCAACTAGGGAATTTATTCAACCTGCTCCCATCACTGAATACAGGTGGTTTACATTCTCAACTTTTATAAAATGAACATCAACATGATTTAACGGAATAAAATTGGTTTCAAAATAAACCACAGCTAATAAGTTCCTCTTCCCACTTATAGTAGGTCAAAGTCCATGGAGTTCACAAACTCAATAAAATCAAACAAATGTTTGTTTATCAAATTAAAATATTCTCTTGGCCAATCCGAACTGCTCAGCATCACTTTCCTGACGATTCGTGCTCTTTCTGGCTCAAACAACGGTCACCGGATGATTAGATGGTCCCATGTTTGTAATACGCGCTCACCACAAGTGCAAGTCCCATCACTGAGCAAACCAAACCGCTGCAAGTAGGCTTTATTCCTCCCTTGCCCTGTTAGAGCCTGAGTAAGTTTGTAAGAGCCTCCCTCTTACAGTTGGGAAAACCCGCTTTGTGTGCTGTGCTGTATCAGTGTTGGCATCCCACAGCAAGCTCCAGGCATTAATTTTCTCCTCACGCAACAATCTCCGAACATAAGAACATAAGATGTGGGTTGGCGTGTAGATGGTCCTCTATGAAAATCATTGCCCACAGACTGATAGTAGCCAGTAGTAGGTTATGGATACGAGGAAGCTATGTGCCACACCCCTTTGGCAGAAGTTTTAAGATTGAAGAGAGAAAACAATAATTCCGCTACCTTGGTAGGCTCGGAAGCAAAACGTTTGCCAAGTTTGCTGGGTAGAACATTTTTTCTTCCTGATAAACATTTGTGAGGAGGTGTTCCTCTGCCTCGCCTCTCATTCCCTTATCGCACGACCTTGACCGCCTCCTGGAAAGATAATCGCATTTCCAAGGGTCGACAGGTCAGTTCGATTCCTGCCTTCCTCAAGGTGAGCTTCCTATCTTTTCTCTTCAAACCATACCTCGTCGGCTTTCCTCTGCTTCTCCCCAACTTTCTAATTGCTGTATCACTGACTGTATCACTGTATCACATTCAATATTTCGAAGATAATGCTGATGATTTGCTGTTTTGCTGCTATTCAGATTAATTGAATAAATGACATATTCACGGGGTACATATTTTGTGTGTATTTTTCCGATATCCTTAGATAGTTTGGTTCACCACACTTCACATTTGATATGGATATATTGCTGAATATGTTGGAGTAAGAATGATTGAGTAAGAATGATTGATATGGATTTATTGCTGAATATGTTGGAGTAAGAATGATTAAATTGATCAGAGCACAGTTTCCAATGAGCAGTAGGTAATCAAGTAGAAATTTTGATTTTCGGGGACCAGATTTTCAATTTTTATTTGGACTGTATACTGTATGCATACACTAAATTTTACTGTGAAATACTGCAGGCAACTAGGGTAAAGGGCCCAATAGTTGGACAGTTGGTTAATTTCTTCCTAATAAATAATGGTACGGTCCTTTTACCGACTGTGGTTTCTTTCCCCGGTAAAATACACTATCTCCACTACATGTGGGAAACCTTAGTTTAACCCAGGAGTTGGAAATAGTTTGTTCAGTTCGTTTTGAAAGTGGTGGTGTCCGGACGAATGCTGTTCGTTATGATTTTGGTAAGTAAACATGAGCATATTCATAAGGCTTTTCTGATTGTTTGCGATGTTTTTGAGCTATTGAGCTTTTTAGCTTATTGAGCTATTTAGCTTTTGAGGAGTTGAGCTATTTTTTGAAGTATTCATCTAGGAAGTAGACCATTAGAGTAAATATTCATTTTATACTAAGGCCGTCCAACTTTAGGGCCAAGGCCTGGTTTTTAATGGCCCTATAATTGGACATCCGTGGGTTTTCCAGCTTTCGTGAGATTCTCTTGTAATTCTAATTGTGATTTTCATTATTGGAATCCTTAGAATGATTCTTTTGTATATTTTATTTCATAAGTCGTGATTGTTTCTCATTTCTCTCTTCAAGAGGTTTTTGAAAGGTTTCTCCAATTTACGTTCCTTTTCCTAAGTCGACATTAATTTATTTTTACTATATTTTAGTACTTATACTGAAGTAGATGTTAATGAAGATCAGTAAGGTATTTTTTGAGTTCTTAGTGTGAGCAATAAGACTGAAACAATAAAGACTAAATCACGAGAAAGCTTCAAAACCAATGTGGAATTTTTTCACGATTGCCTTCACTGAATTTCATAATTTTAGGAAAAAATAATGAAACAGTAGTTAGACACCACTTTTCTTCGCATTTTAATAACAAAAATATCAAACAAAAAATTGTTCAATCTTGTCTTCAGGAGTTAACTAAGACGAGCTCCCATACAAAAACCTACTGGTATTACAGTCATGAGGTTATTTGAAGGAAGCTCGTTTGAGTAAACAAAAACTCATAAAGATAGAATTGGACAATTGTTATTTTTTGTTTTAGTATATTTTAATATAACTTCACAAGAAAAGTGCGAAGAATAGTAGTGTCCAACAACTGGGCCACCACTGTCCAAGATTAGGAACAAGTGTGTTCTGGGCCAAGTGAAGTTTTGACTTTCATGAATTATTTCAAAACTCCACTCTTATCCAATCAAAAAAGCATTTATTCTATCATGTAGCCACAAATTCTGAGAAGATAAGGGGGAAAAATTAGGAAGATTTACTAAAATGCTGATTTTACAGCCAGAACTTTAGTGAGAAAGCCGCCTTAAGTGTCCAACTATTGGGCCCGTTACCCTACTGGAACTCGGCGTTTATACTTTCGTTCAATATCTTAGGAAATTACCCCGAGAATTACTCACCTCATTGTAAAGGTTCATGAATGCGTTGATTTCTATTTCTTTCGCATTCAACTCGTCTTCTAGATTTTGCGCCTGATGAGCAACTTGAGGATCGTACTTTTCCTTCAGCGATGCCTTCAGAGTCTCGTAATTTCTGGAAAACATCGAGTATGATAAATTACTTAGGTACCAATCAAAATTCCGAACTTAACCAACCTCAAAGGTTTTTTAAGGTCAAAAGTTGGAAAAACCACATTCATTAGGTGGGGAACTAGCCTTGGGGAAACTAGCCTTGTGCTCCCTAAAGAGAGAACCTTTACACCCGTATCTACAGTATAATATGTATACAGGGTGTCACCCTTACGGGCGCACCACCGGGCAGGGTTCGATTCTACTACTAATTTGTAACAAAAAATGTCTCCTAGCAATTTTTGTTTAGAGGCTTCGTTTTCGAGTTATTTCACATTTAAGATTTTTTCCGTGTTTTCGACCTTACATCACTAAAATGGCTATAACTCCCTTAATTGATGGAGTAAATTCAAATTTTATTATATCATTGGAAAGAGCGTCAAATTTTCTATCTCCCTGATGGGGTATTAGAAAATTTCAAATGAAACGAACGGGTGTAAAATAAACCAAAAGTAAAAAAATTGGTAAAGTTTCGAAAATTTTCACTTTTTTCAAAGTTTGTTTCTCGAAACGTCGTGAAGGGAAATTTCCATGCTGTAAGCCTAAAAGTTGCATGTGAATCCCAGCTTTTTAACGGTGTAGTCATTTTTTTAAAAACACCAATTATTCAGTTAGAAAATGACGTTTTTAGGGCAGAAAACGTTCATTTTCGGTTGTAAATCGGCGTTTTTCACCAGAAATGCTTTCCAACTTAATAAATCATTTGACATGAAATTTCACGTACTTTTTGACGCTGAATCGAATGGTAACACTTTTCGATCTCCTCGACAAACAAATAGTACTTTTCAAGCCCTTTCTGGGTTAAACAGGGTACAACAAATTAGTCCTCGACTCCCAATTTGTTATCTATCGAAAAGATCTGATATTTCCGCAAATGATCGGGACGACATTTTCAAGACAGAGGGCAAAAAATAGGTAAGTCAACAAAGTGGAAGGAGTGCGAGTCATTAATAACCCAGACCTTCCTTAATGACAATTTTGGATAAAACGAACAACGAGATTGAGCCCTTCGCCCAATGGAAAGGGCTTGAAAAGTACCATTTGTTTGTCAAGGAGATCGGAAAGTGATTCAGCGACAAAAATTGAGTTAAATTTCATGTCAAATGATTTATTAAGTTGGAAAGCATTTCTAATGAAAAACGTCGATTTACAACCGAAAATGAACGTTTTCTGCCCTAAAAACGTCATTTTCTAACTGAATAAGTGGTGTTAAAAAAAAAAAAAAAAAAGCTACACCGTTAGAAAGCTGGGATTCACATGCAACTTTTAGGCTTACAGCATGGAAATTTCCCTTCACGACGTTTCGAGAAACAAACTTTAAAAAAAGTGAAAATTTTCGAAACTTTACCAATTTTTTTACTATTGGTTTATTTTACACCCGTTCGTTTTATTTGAAATTTTCTAATACCCTATCAGGGAGATAGAAAATTTGACGCTCTTTCCAATGATATAATAACATTTGAATTTACTCCATCAATTAAGGGAGTTATGGCCATTTTAGTGATGTAAGGTCGAAAACACGAAAAAAATCTTAAATGTGAAATAACTCGAAAACGAAGCCTCCAAACAAAAATTGCTAGGAGACATTTTTTGTTGCAAATTAGTAGTAGAATCGAACCCCGGTGGTGCGCCCGTAAGGGTGACACCCTGTATAATACGTCTGTTTGTTTGTTTGCTGAATCAATTACAGAACTGAACCGATCCACATCAAATTCGGTACATACGTATACACTTTACGCCCTAGAGAAGGAAATTGGCTTTGTTTTTCTAAACAGTATACACAGTGCGCAGTTGTGCACAATCTTTGAACGATTTTGATGGGATTTTTGTCTCGTTCCTCTACCCTCTTGAGGAATCCCGATAAGAATCAATTCCTACCCAAGTTGCTCAATAAGTGGCTTATCTATCTATTTGTCGGTTACTGCAAAATGGCTCAGCCGATCATCACCAAATTTGGTACGTTTATCGTGTGAAAGTATTAATGGTAAGTTTCTATGGAGAAAAACCTTCAAATGTTGGATTTCCGGGTTAATGTTTGTACCCGGGACCCAAAACCATATTTTGCCACCGGTAAAAGGAAAGAATATTATTAAAGTGAATATTTAAATATTACTCGGTCATTTTAGAGAATTCGTCGTGGAGGTTCATCAGGACAGTGCGGAGTTGATAATTCTTGTAATCCGTTGAGGCGCCGACAGTCATCGGTCCGCGCTGTTTGTTTTGGTGGCTGCCAGGGACTCGCGCGCTGTTGAAAAAATCAGGATTCGAAGGAATTAATTATGTGATTGCCACATTACTTTCCATTTGACCTCTTAGATGAGTGGTTATATAGGTACTATTACGTAAACCAAGAATTTTATTAGTTCATTACTTGTTTTCAATGGTGGATGTCGGTAGGTACCTGTCCAATCATGATTAAAACAGTCGTTGAAGATGCAACACGTACTAACTGATATTTTGGGCAAAATGAAATTATTAGTGTAATGACCCATTTATTTATCTATTTTAGTTCCCCAGGGAACCCCTGAGTGAGTCACCAAACAGTAGGTAGAGTGAGGTACGGGGTAAACATGTCAGACTGACGTCACCCTCCTCCACTCTCCCTTTACCTTGTTACCAGTAATATAAAAGGGAGACTCAGGGTTCTTGCCCTTCATGCAGTTTACTTCAACAATTCGACTTGATAATTTCTCTCTCCTTCGTCTCATTTACAAGCCCGAGTTCCTCAGAAGAATCGGTAGCCATCAGGGCGCCGGCCTCTGCTCCTATCTTACCTAGGAGTTGTCTTCCCCAACTAGCCACTAGGTAAATGCCTGCTTTCCGCCATTCTACGATTTTCACGCCGACGTCCGCGGCTAGAGCGAACTTTTATACACTCCATCCCTCGGTAGGCAGTAATGCGCCGGGAAGCCAGTGTATGGTAAATCTCCTGCATCCTTGTTGAGAAGAGACCAATAGAAATCAACAAGCCATCGAGAAGGCCAACACCTTCACTCGACATCACACTGACATAACAATTAGACAGAAGCAATTATATTTATATTCAGAATTATATTATTTTTATTATCGTTATTCAGAAGCAAAATCTAGTGCTACGTCGACCTACGAAGATAGTTTCAGCAACAAATCATCAGAATACGCTCAAATCGCAGAATATTACAGACAGTATAAGACGTGATATATGAAAACGGAACATACAGTCAGTTCTATCTGACCATCAAATAAATCAACAACATCGATACCTTAAAGCACAAAGGGGCTATGTCCAAAAACGGAGTTTTGAGAAAAACGCAAAAGAAGTTAACCCGTGAACAACTCCTAAAATAATGCCTTATTACACCAAACTCTTTAATTTCTTCAAGAAATTTTCGAGCTATAGTCGTCAAGAAAGTCAATCATAGTTTTGTTAAATTAGAGTTTTTCTGAAGTTGAAAAACAATTAAAATGTGGAAGATGGATTGACATAGCCCCTTTGTGCTTTAAGGTATCGACATGTGCTAACCATGCTATTTTCATTTAAACGGCATAAATTCACTTGGTAGCCATGGAAGATTAGAAGGTTATTGTGAAAATGTAGGATAAGTCGAATATGAGTCGTCAGCGCCTTTACAAGTTTTTTGTCTCTCCTGAAAAGTAGCCAAAAGTCAGTTAGGACGTGTTGCATCTTCAACGACGAAAAACTATTCTACAAAGGTCCCAGGTGATTTGAATGCTACTTACACTCACCTAGTTTAACTCACTTATTCAAGAATATTTTTAAAAACAAAAAAATTATGACATTTTAAAAATCAAAAGTAAAGTAGTTGTAAGAAAATGTAACGGAAACTTCCATTTAAGTTGAATTAAATATTGGGGGTCAACCATTAGTCCCCTGGAGAATCGATGCAGATGAATGCTTTAACGGCATTCGGCTTCTGCATACTTTTAGAAATCGGAGCAACATCCAACGTAGATCTGAGATCCACTCATATGAGACGAGACAGAGAAGGTACTTTCAAACACCGTTTTGTCGGCTATCAAGCACCCAGTCTCGCTCCACATACTTGGTTCATATTATACTTAACAAAATCCCAAGCTCAATATGTGAAAGCGGCGAGTCAAGATTTAAGAGAGCGATCAAAGCAGCACTAACTAGCAATCCACTATATAAAATCGAGGATATTTATAAGATTGACTTCACCAATTTCACTTAATAAACTAATGGTCATGAATAGAAAAGTAGATCTCATCGTGCAGCAGAGGAATTTTAATAAAAGTACTCTTACTAGCATCTAAATTGTATAGGTTTGTCTGTATTTTAGTAGGTGTATATTCTAATATATTTATCAAGCTCTTATTATATTGACTGTGATACTCGTGTGATTTTTTGTGAGTATTGTGCTATTTTATTTCCAGCCTGTGATATATATATATTTTTTAACCTACTGTGATATACGTGTTATTTAGGCTTATTTTGTTAAAGACCGAATTATTCATTTTATTTTGTTCAATGTTTGTGTTGTCCGATAGTTGGTGGCCAAGGGCTCAGTCCGGGTGGTCGGGTCGGCTCGCCTGGCGTATTCCTTTGTGTATAAACACTTGGTTTGTCTCCTAGTGATAGGAGGCGGCCCCGGGAGCCGCCGTGGCGGATGGGCCCGGGCCCGGTCGGGCCTTTATTTTTTTCTTTTTTTCTCTTTTTTCCCATTTTTTGATCAGGCAGTACGAAAAACACACGAGTTTCTATTTTAATCTTGACCTACAATGTAAACCTACAGTTAACTAAATTTTTACCTACACGTTATTTATTTATGTTTATACATATTTTTTAATCTACGCTTACCTATATTGTGCAACCTACATGTTATTTTTTGTAATTTTGCAAAATTTTGATGCATTTCATGTCTGTGTTCATTTGACAACGAATAAAGAGATTTATTATTTAAAAAAAAAAGTTCCACCACTGGCAGGTCCCAGGCTGGTGGGGCCCGGCAACTGGCAGAGCGCACTATTTCAGATAAAGTGATTATCCCCACTCAGTCAGTTATCTAAAAGTTTTATAGAAGGCGTCCCACCGACTACCACGGAGCTCAAAATCTCTCTTTTCGATTTCAAATGTTAAATATTGCAAATAACAATCGAATGTGATACCTGGTGATGCCAAGAAATTACTCACCTGGGTTCTTCAGCTACAGACGGCGAAGGATATTCCGACGCTGTTTGTGGCAGCAGGATATTATTGAGCTCTTCCTTTTTGGCTTGCCCGCTCGCCGATTGAAGTCCCTTTCTCGACAGCTTGATGAGACTCAGCGTCTCTTGGATTTTAGCGCCGATGTTGTGCGATTTATTGGTCGATTTGCCGAGCACGAAAGGGATTCTGGAAGCGAAATTTTAGCAATGAAATTCACATATACAGCAGATAATATAACAATGATTGATGCTTGATGTCTACCTCATGGTAAGGTGCAGATATTTTTCTTAAGTTCCATCTTTAGTTGTGGCTTGCAGTTGTAACTTATCAAATTTTACATCCATGGTTGACCATGAGGTCTGTCCCTGTATGGAAACGTCGGAAACGTAAGAAGCCATCTCCCCACGTCTAATTCGATTCAACATTCGTGTAGCCTCTGAGGTAGGTACCGAGTGAAATTAGAAAATTACTCTTGACGGAGTATGCGCTATCGATGCCCAGTTGATTCTTTGTTGACTGGATTCAAGAAGTTAGGCAACATTATTTTAAAGGAAAGTAACCTATGCCCGGTTGAATTTAATTGTCTTCTACTCAATCTGTATAATATCAAAATTTCGTATTGTAGAACATCATCACTTTTGTATAATTAATCCCTCCCCTTTCCTTTTTGTTTATTCTAGTTTGTTCATTTTAAAACGCTGCAAATTATTACACAATGGTTTATTATTTTTTCTATATAGATCACTCGTCTACAAAGTCACCAACCATCCAATATGAAAAAAAAAAAAAAAAATCAAAAAAATCAAAAAAAAAAAAATCAAAAAAAAAATTAAAATCATCAATCATCGATTGCATTTCGGTCAGCTCTAATTTGAACGAAGATTAGGCCTCTTTTGCGATTCGCACTCGTGTTTTGATTTATATATATATATATTTCAATGTAAACCCTTAAATTTTCGTAGGGAGCGAACGGTTTGTCCTACAGAGCTCCGCGTGGTCTCAAAAAATTCTAAAAATTCTATAGAATCTTAAATTGAAGGGAAAACAATACCTTTTTATCAAAATTTTTTGAGTTAGGGCGTTTTCAAAATTTCAAAATTGATTTTGGAACTCTTAGAAGTGACCTACATCAACCAAAAGCTTCGGGGCACAACTAGACCCCAAATGGAGCCTACATACCAAATTTCATCAAAATCGGTCAATGCTAAGTGGCAAAAGTGCCGCGTACGGCGTACGGCGTACGGCGGACGGCGGACGGACGGCCAAATTTTTATTCGATTTTTGGATTCTACGTACCTTGAAACGTAAACCATCAAATTTTGAGGGGGTGTTAAAATTTTTTTTTTCTTGGTCGATTCCAAAGGTTTCAATTGTGTTATTTTTTTCAAATTCGATATCTTAGAGTTGTTCACATTTATCAATAACAAAATAAGGCAAGATAGCCGACAATTGAATCGCTCGAATGGAACAAACCTGGAAAATACACCAAAATGACCCAAAACGACCATTTAAGTTATGTTACTGAAACTCAACTGAAGTAGAGGGAGTATATGAACTCACAGATGCAAAAATAGCTGACTATTTACTAGTATGCACAATTTATGGAAAGTTTGGTTCAAAAAGAATTAACGAAGAATTCAATACAAGTCGCCGCAGGAGTTCATGAGACCGCTTGGATTCGATTGCTGTTGGAAGACAAGAAGGAACTGAGATTGTCGAGGAACTACAGGATTATTTACAACGAATACTATGATTTTTTATAAGCACTATAGGGTCTCATTTCACAGGTAGAGAGAATTATTTAGAAGAATTTATTTCTCACAAAACATATAGCAATACGTTTATTGCGTTCTGGATTCACCTTGTTGAGGGAACGTGTTGAGCCGTATAGTCGTAAGTTTACCTTCTATCAAAGAGGTTTGTTAGTATATCCTTTATTCTTATCATATAACGAAGATATATTATATACAACTTAAGAACTGCGTGAATGGAAGTTGTTCTCACTGAGTCGCTCACTGCTGTCACGATATTATGAGAATAAAATGAAATAGTTATATCGAAAGTTACCACACTCAACAGCTGTAAACTTGCCTATGGAAACTGAACTGGGGTCTGTAGCTCTTCGGGACGCACTTCATCCTGTACGACAGCGTTGGCAAAAGGTACGTCGAACTGGTAACTTTTGGCAACGTTCCGACGCTGTTTTCCTCCGAGTTTTTCCTCTCCTTAACGACCTTTTCCTTTTTGATGGGCTTTTCCTTTGCTCGAGAATCCGCATTTTTATTTGCAACGTTTCGGGGTTTTGTGCTCCCAATCGCCTTCAAGGGCTGCGGTCGTTTCCCCATCTTGCGTGAAGCAGATCTACTCCTTGAGCCTGAATATTGAGAAACACATCAATGGAGGTAGCAAGTCTTTGAACAGGAGAATGATGTGACTGAAGGTTTAAGAAAATTGATAACGATTAGAAAAAATTGAGAGCAGTTATGAAGGGAGTTAGCTCTCATCTCCAAATTTTATGGTGGTGATTTAACAAATCCTGGTGTTTGGTTATTGTAGATTTTAGATTGTACCTGAATCTGCGGATCAGGGTGAGGGGAGCCCAAAAGCACTGAAGCCTGGTGGCTTATTGTGCTTCTCCGCAGATTCTATTGTCTAGTCAAACAGTCCCAGCCCTTTAGTAAGGGCCAGTAGTGGTTTGGCTAGGTTAGTGCAGGGGAATGCCTCCATGGGTGTGGGTGACCCAAAGAGTTTTGGAACCTGCGGGTTGATAGAGCTTGGCAATCAAAAATTATGTGGGAGGCCTTTTCTTCAGCCTCACCACATAGCCTGCATAGGGTTGTATCTTGCGTCACCCCAATGCGGTTAAGGTGGAATCGGAGTGGGGTGAAGCCTGTTACCAGACCAACCGTGTTTAGTTATTGGTTGAGAAATAAATAATTTGAATAGCTAAATAATGGTATAGTTCTGTACTATTTTATTGCTTTGATTGCAGAATAAGTGTAACTAATTTATGTTTATGTAGATTGGATGAATCAAGAAATCTTAACATCATCTAAGTGGATGAATTTTGCTGATAAGAGAATGTAGGATTGTACCTCAACTTTAGAGACATGAAAAAATATTAAAACTGGCCTGGAAATGTAATTCAGTTTTCAATTTCGATGTTTAAGGCTCATCATTCTCTCAAAATTATAAGAAATTCCATTGTTGAATGCATAAGTGGAAATTGGGGATAAGATTAACGCTTTACGCTGATATAATTTGCATTGAGTAGGTATTTGCGGCATCGCTACAGTCAATGCGGATCGACACGAAAAAGCATCAGATTTCAAAAGTTCATGTCAAAACCTCATACCTAGGGATATGTTACTCAGTCGGGTTTCCACCTACAAAAATCGTGATCCACTCGTTGGAAAGCTCTCGATTTATGCCAAAATTTCATGCTGACTACTTGGTTACAAAAACAAAGAAACCATGACAAACTCGGTGACGCGGGAATTAATGTTGCGGAACGCTTTTTTGTGGACAAAAATTTGGATTGACCCTAGCGATAAGACATATTCATGTCAAAAATACCTAGGACATAGTATTGGATCGGTCATGATGCTAGTGCATGATCAAATTAATCGTTTCTCCTCAAATTAACAGTTATGAGTTCAATGTACTAATCGATTTACTGCATGAATAAATCGAAGATTGTAAATCTGTTTGGGAATTCAGGCTCGGGCAGTCTCTATTTCGAGAGGTTATGCAATGACCCGCACGACCGAGCGGTCTTGGAGGAGGGGTAAACCTCGTGCGCCGTCTTCAGAACGTCTGACGACAAGTTTCTAGGACCGCTGAAGACCGTTGTGGTTTAGTTGACGCGTTACTAGAGGCCGCAGCAGTACTTGCAAATATTCAGCGAAACCTACTAAAGGTGATTGGAGCGACTATCACCTGGCGAGGGATATGACATGGCAGGTCAGCGTAGTATCTGATTCGGACTGGTTACCCACTGTTCATCCTAGAGTGGATGACCACACGAGTCCTGACTGGAGGATCATTTACTTGGTCTAAATTCAGGGCTACGCCATCTTACCTAAAGACACTGACTTCTTTTTGACTGGTGATTTCTGCTTGTTAGTTTTGGGGTTCTCCCGCTGAGTCGTGGGTTGAGGATTTTTCTTCGGTTTTTGGGGCTGAAAGTCATCTTTCTTGACGGGTTTTCGCTTTTTGTTGTTTCGCGTGATCAAGCTTATCCCTTCGATGGTGTTAGAATGTATGTTGACTCTACCTGTAAAACCAAATAACGCTTAGCTAAGTAGGTATAATTGTCATGATTAATAACGTGTAATATTAATTTCAAGGGCCACCATTGCTGAAGTACATGACTTTTTTGAAGCAGATAAAGTAGATGAAAAAAATAGGTAATTGAAATAATTTATTCTTATTTTTTGCCTCTTCAAGTACAAACCTTACTGAAGGTAGCGAAGCTTTGTTTTTATTTAACAAGTCCAAAAAATCTATCAAAATTCTGCATTTTCCTTTCCATAGTTCTCCGAATATGTTCCATGTTGTTCTATTATTCAATTTATTTGTGGCCCGAGAGTAACTATCTAAATAAATACGAAATTACTGTATAATGTTGTTGAAGTAGTCTGGAATTAACCGGATGTTCAATTAACTGCCTCGATTATAAATATGATCGAGAGTAATTTTCACAAAATAGGGATTTGTCATATCAAATGTTATTTCGTTCTAATGTGGAAGGAAATAGGGGGCCTAACTTGGCACAATCAGTTTTTGTGCTTGCACAATTGAGTAGTAATTCTGATGGATATGCAATTCGTAGGGGACCGTCAAGAGGGTAACTCGCCAATCTCAATTCCCGGTAATTAATCGGAAGTAGTCAAATGGTTTTATAGATTGTCGTTTGACTACGATTTTTGTTTTGTTATTCATATCCAGTTAAGGCCCGCTCCAAGATAACTGAGAGCAATAGAAACGATAAATCTCGATAAAATTGTGTTTCTTGGATTTCTGTGAGAGAGAGATTCGTGAAATCCGTGTTCATGACATTGAAATGGCCACTTGGAATTTCATCGAACTCACTAGGTACCTACAAGATTTCGTATTCTCTAGATTTATTTTCGTATTAGATAAATCCGTGTTCATGACATTGAAATGGCCACTTGGAATTTCATCGAACTCACTAGGTACCTACAAGATTTCGTATTCTTTAGATTTATTTTCGTATTCTTTCGTATTAGATAAATCCGTGTTCATGACATTGAAATGGTCACTTGAAATTTTATCGAACTCGCTAGGTACCTCGCTAGGTACCTACAAGATTTCGCTCGTAACCGGGAATGAGAACAGACTGACACACAAGTGAACAAAAGTGTTCAGAAAACTTCATAAAGCGTACAGAAATATTGATTTAGAAAACAACGTTAATGTAACTAAATGCTTTCCACAAAAGAGTGCAAACAAACTGGTGTATCTTCCAACCTAAAAATGAATATTGTAATATCATAATGTACATAAAATATAATGTTTATGTAATATATAGAACCGATACGATTGAACCTCCGCTAACTAGCTGATATACAAACGTGTTTAGCTGATTCGAAATCACCTTCCATAGCGTTGACGGATTGCGTCATTTCATTTACGATCAATTGCATGGCCTCCTTGGGATCGTCGGTGAGTGTCGTGCCGTTGAGAGATTTCATTGCCATGTTCGCAGGAGCAGCTATTAACAAGAGAAAACTTTTGAAACGTGTTTTGAACGTCTTTCCAGCATACCCCCCTTGACACAACTAGAATCTCGAATCTTGGAAGAAAATATCTGTCAAGGCAGTTTTTCAACCTTGAAAGTGAGCGCGCCAGCTCCTGGTACCTACCTGAAATAAATTGAGGGCGGAAAGTTTGGTAATTTGTTAGATAATTTGTGAGACGTGGGAAGATCATAATTGCATTCTAAGGGTTGAAATTTTGAAAACGCCGTAGCTCAAAAAATTCCGATTTAAAGGTATTGTTTTTCCAATAATTTAAGATAGTATTGAATTTTTAGAATCGAATGAGACCACTCGGAGCTCTGTAGGACTAACCGTTCGCCCTAGGGAAACACGAGTGTGAATCGCAAAAGAGACCTAATCTCCGTTAAAATTTAAGCAGATCAAAATGCGGTTGTTGTTCGTTTCTTCGAGTTGTACTCAGTTTTGCATCCTTAGCAACCAGTAATCAAATTTCCTCATGAAGGCACCCAGAACTCTCTGTTTCTTCGAACTGAGTGTGAAGTGCTTATTTCTTTCAAATAAACTTGATTGTGAAGAAGGTATGTGGTAGGTAGGAAGTATCCATAATTGGTATCTATCGTTTCGTCAAGCCCGACCTGGTTCCGGTAGCCGTGATCGTTCGCCAACGCGTTTCGGGGCCGTTCTCCCCGCGGAGATAAGAGCCGTCCTCTGCGGGAATGATCGTGAGTTCGAGTCTCGGTCACCTTGCGTGTTTTCGGGCAGTTGCGGCTCGCCGCTCCCCTCGTCCCAACCCAAGGCGTTGAGGCTGTTGGGAAGCCATGAGCGAAATCATCAGAACAAATTCTGATCCTCCCTACGGAAGATAGCTGATAACGTCCGCGACGCCAGGAATGGCAGTGGGAAAAAAAAGTCAACCTGAAATGGTTGTTCTCTTCCTTTTTTCGTCAACCCCGACCAGTCTTGCATTATCCTGGATGTCCAAGTCGTCAATGGCAGCTTGGTCATGGAGCAGACTTGGCGGGCTAAGATAAGGAAGTATGCACCCAACATCAGGCTGACGGCTGCAACATTATCATGGCGCGGGGTGTAGTGCTGGAAAAGTTCCACGGAGTTGCGTGAGTTGGGCATCTCAGTAGGCGTACTCCGTGGTACCACCACCCGCGTCCTGCTAGGCTCATATTTGAACTGGTGGTCCTTTTATAGAGGCACTTCCCTTCATCACTCTCTCCCACCCCCACATTCCTCGTCTTCCCTCATCCGTTGGGCCGGCGTCGGGTGAGTCCTGGGCGTCTCCCCATTACATTTGATTTATTTATTTATTTTTAATTATGGCGTGCTCCCTCCCTCACAAAAGACAATTTGTATTTGAAGGGAATTAAAAAAAATGGTGACAATGGCAAAGCCGTGTTCTTTGCAGACGAGTAATCTATATAGAAAAATAATAAACCTTTGTATAATAATTTGCAGCGTTTTTTCTTGAAAACGCCCTGATCATATGGTAACTGTTTGTTATTTTATTAGAAGTCTGATTTTGAAGTGTCTTTACTTTTGAAACTGTTGTCGACTTCAGCTCTGTAACACATCGGGTTGCTTTTTGAATTCCGCAAATTATCTGCTTCTCTCTAAAAAAGAATTATAAAAATATTCCATCTTTACCAAATATTTCTGAAGCTTTATGCTTTTTCTAAAATATTACTGTGAATTCCGAAGTAGTTTTAAAAGATAGATTATCTAAGTACTAACTATTTATCGAATTATATAGTTGATGAATCCTCCTATATTTAAGTATTGGTGAAATTGAAGCAGGGAGTTATTCCAAAACACTCCTCTACGCATAATTACAATGTCAATAATAAAAGGTGCTATAAAGTCAGCTCCAAGATTATTTCGATCAAACATCACTAAGGAAATGAGACGTATAAAATTCATTAGAATAGGAATTGAATACAAAAATGTTTTTAAAGTGCTCACATTGTTGATCTCTTCGTCACTCATTGTTGGCTGGTGATTCGAGCTCGTGTAAAGCATCTTCATGTAGGCAACCTGCTTACGCAAAACGGCACAACGATCTTCCGCCACAGCTAGCTTGTCTTCAAGGTCTGCCAACGGTTTATTTATTAACAGTCAACATACCCACTTTTCTGGTTTCTTCCCAACAATAAATAGCATATCCACCAAGTTCAATTCATTATTTTTAATCGTCAAAATTAGTGGTTCTTACGGCTAAACAGAAACAGTGTAATACCTCCATTCTTATAATAAACAACTCTAGCAAAAGAACTCTAGAGCAAATTATTGTGATGTAGTCTTTATTCATGTATTAACCTTATGCAAGAGTATTTATTATCAGATTCAATTTTTCAAACTAAGAGACACGACGCAAGAAAGAGAAACTAAATCAATTTTTGGTTTTTGGGTTTTTGAAAAAGTCAGCCCTTATTATTTTACCCCTTAGAAGTGACTGACATCAACCAAAAGCCTCGCGGCACAACTAGACCCCAAATGAAGCCCATACCTATACCAAATTTGAACCAAATCGGTCCAGGGTTGCTAAGAAAAGTGTGATTCTGGTGCTGGAACCGAGCTGGAGAATGTTCGTTGCCGTGATTGCTGTATTATTGGGTGAGTGAGAGAAACTTTTCCGTTTTCTTCTGGTTACTTGTTGGTCTTGGCTGCTAGTGTTTCAAAGTTGGCTACATCAGTTTAATACTGGGGTTCTATCATACAAAACCGGGTAAATTCCGCTAGGAAAGTAAGGAAACATGGGAAGGGAAATTATTGATTATTAATTTGTTCTCGAAAAAAGGGATTTGAAGGTAGTGAATTGGGCCAAGGGGATTTATTGATTATTATTATGTTTTGACGAACGGGATGTAAAAGTGTTGAATTGTTATTGTGAAACTTATCGATTATTAATTTGTTCTTGAAGAAAGGGATTTGAAGGTAGACGGTAGGACGGCGGACGGACGGAAAGTTTTTTATTTGATTTTCGGAACAAATTTTGTGGGGGGGGGGGGGGGTTAATTTTGTTTCTTGGTCGAACTAATGGGATTGACACTTATGAGACGCTTAAATACGTACACAGTCAATGAGCACTTCCTATTGTAACACCTATAACTTATACAGCCGTCCTTCATTTCCCGGTACTCGGTAAATTCATGTCCTTCAACCATTCAATGACATTTTTGCCGAACATGAATGCACAGGAGTACGTTTATCCTATATTCACCCAGTTAGATTGTACCGCTCAAGTCTGCCTTCCCCTAGTTCCGCTGTCCTCCTACTCATCCTTTCACTCACGGGTTCCCCCAGTTAGATTGCCGCCTCAGCTCCCAAGTTCGGTTTAGTTTTCCTTCCATAATAATATAAAGTGTTTGGGCGCAGAATACCTCCAAAAATGAGAACCGATCCCGAATGCACCTTATAATCACACTGAATAATCTCGATTCGGCTCGGAATAAATCTCCAGAGGTAAAGCAATATAAATTTATATTGTGCAAGGAATAATCGGTGTTAGGAATGAGGCTGCTCCATTGAGCTGTCTCATGTGTTAAATTTTATTATCATATGTTCAATTCGAGTCCAGAAAAAATATCTAAAATAAAGAGTTCAAAAAAGTTGTAAGACAAAGAAAGTGTGTCTGATCTTGTATAATTTGTGAAAGCTAAAACTATAGAAAAGTTAAATCTAGCGATTTATACATTTGGTCCTTCGAGCCGGATACTCAATTTTCAGATCCTACCATAAAAAGCGTTAATCAGGACGAAGTACTGGCCAACCAATGGGCGTAACAAAGCAAAGAACACTGTGCATTAATGCATAACTTGCTTCAAGGCAAAGCCTAAACCTGCAACGTACTTCATGGGTAACTTACCAGAAGACAGAATCAAACCCAACAGACCCTTCACAGTCACTGGAGTAGATATCACTGGACCGATCTACCTAAGATCATTCGCCAAGAGGCCTGTGAGGATCAAGGGGTACATCGCTCTATTCGTCTGCTTTGTGACAAGAGCTGTACACTTGGAAGTAGTAAGTGACTTAACTTCAAAAGCTTTTATAGCAGCCCTCAAGAGATTTTTTGCAAAAAGAGGAAAGAGCTCACGAATATACTCCGATAATGCTTTGAATTTCGTAGGGTCTCATCAAGAGCTGCGAGAATTATTTTATGATGCTAAGAGCAATGAAACTGTTCAGGAATGGGCTGCGACAGAAGAAGTCGAATGGTTCTTCATTCCACCTGGATCGCCTAATATTGGAGGGCTCTGGAAACCTTCGCTCAAAGCTGCCAAAAAGCATTTAGTGCGTGTCGTCGGTAGCACTCTTTTGAATTTTGAAGAGATGTCGACTGTTTGCTGTCAAATCGAAGCAATTCTGAACCCGAGACCGATGACATACCTATCCTCCGATCCAAACGAGTTCACAGCATTGTCACCTTCCCACTTTCTGGTCGGAGGTCAACTAGCATTTCCTGAGGAACCTGACACAAGATCTCGAGTAATGAACTGTCTGAAGCTATGGTAGCGTACTCAAGCCTGTATGCAAGTGTTCTGGAAAAAATGGTCTACAGAATTCCTCTCCACTCTTCAGCAGAGAGCAAAATGGGCAAGAGACCACAAAAACCTGGAAGTAGGTGCACTCGTGCTGCTCAAGGAAGAAAATTTGGTCCCAATGAAGTGGCGGTTGGCACAGGTCATCGAAGTGCATTCTGGCAACGACGGACGTGTCCGGGTTGCTTCTATCCGCCTACCAAACGGATCCATCACAAGAAGGACTGTCTCGAAGCTGTATCCACTACCGACCCTAAAAGAAGATGAGGCCTTCAACCGCTAAGTTTCAGCCTCCCTTGGATTTGAAATGGACTCTGAAAAGTGACCACCTCAAAGGGGGGAAAAATGTTAGGAATGAGGCTGCTCTATTGAGCTGTCTCATGTGTTAAATTTTATTATCATATGTTCAATTCAAGTCCGTGTAAAAATATCTAAAATGAAGAGTTCAAAAAAGTTGTAAGACAAAGAAAGTGTGTCTGATCTTGTATAATTTGTGAAAGCTAAAACTATAGAAAAGTTAAAGCTAGCGATTTATACAATCGGTTTTAATCAGGCGAGGTTGATAGTGACTATTAGGGAATGATGTCACAGGGTTAACTAAATTTAGAAGGACGTTAATAGAGGATCGGTGACTAATTCTCATGAAATTACATAAAACGAGAACAGTACGTATTTTATTGGTGTATATTATGCGTTGTGGAAACAACTGCTTACCTGATATCCGAGAATCTCGAACTCTTTCCTTTCCACAGCTCTTCATACTTTCACTGGACGAAACATTAGCGACCTCAGGGACTGAAATAGTTCAGTCCATGTCGATCATGAGACATTCGATTAAAAACAACACACAACTATGGTTTACTTTAGCCTACAGAAAAACTTCAATACCGGTTTGTACCTACAGTATTTGTCTACTACAGCAAAAACATTACAAATTATTTTGTGTTGTTCCCATACCATCGCATAAAAATTTAGTCCAATAGAGCAGTTAGGGTAAAACCAATATTGCTCTCACCGTAGTTTAATGTTATCTGGTCTTAGATCACAAATTTCAATTACCTACATAGGAATAACTTAGTTGCCTACCCATGCATGTAGTAGATACCTATGTAATGGCAGAGTCGATTTCGGAGCGATTTCTTTCTAAGCTTGTGGCTCAACTTTAATCAACTCTTTGCACCATCTAAAGGACTTACGATTTTGATTATTCATCGAGTATTCCATGTACGAACTCGCTTCAATAATGTCCATTTTGAATTTAGCTTTCGACTACTGATTGATTTTAAGCGGATGAACAAAAATTTATATCCGAAAATTCTACTAAATGAAAATTTTGAATATTTTTGCTGTTTGATATTGAAACATTGGAAACCAAAAGAATTATTATGATATTGGATGCAAATATTTTTCGTAATGACTAGGTAACTAACAACTAGTTTTCTATTCACTTTAATACCCACAATCGTTCATGTTGTTTTTTGAATGGAAATTTGAAAAAAAAAAACGGAAAAGGAACGGCTTTTCATGAAAGGTGATTAAATCATTTACAATCATTCATTTGTATATTTATTTCAGTATATTGCTTCTTGTAGTTAAAATTGGATATCCGTCGATAAATCTTCCTTCTCCTTCTCATCCAAGTCACTCCCTACTCCTTTAAAGGTGTGGGTGGCGGGAGTCCCACCTGGATGAAACAACATAAGTACAAAATGGTAAAAAGTCACTCAAGCTATATAGTTTTTGAAAAGTATAAAGGGAGTCCACATCCAAGCTGGGGTCATTTGTACTACTAATTTACAACATTTTTATGTAACCCGCTCAAAATGCCCCTTTTGAAGTTTTTTTTCGTGTTTTCGACCTTATACCACTAAAATGTTTATAACTACCTTAATTTACAACATAAACTAAAATTAAGGATGCTGTAGACAAGCACGTAGTCACGTAAATCTAGATAGCAAATAGAAAACACGCATTATGAATGGAAAATGGATCAATCGTTGAATAGAAGTGAGGTGTCAAGTGCAAGTAATCTCAAAGGACTTCAACCTGGAAGGCCATATCTTCTTCCCTTTCCTATGGCCCAACTGGGATGGCCTTGAATCAGTATCGGCCTCTGATCTCGAATGTTGCCTTGCCGTCCTTTTTTTCTCTACACATTTTCCACGTGGAAATCGTTTTGCTGGACTGAGACCACTACCCAGTTTTTTGATTGCTGCCAGACTGTCGGAGCATCTCTTTTCATCGCTTTCCCCAGCATCCAGCAAACCTCAATCAGAGGAGTCCTTCGCAGGTTGGAAAGACCGGGATATTCAAGGTACCTATTGAAATATTATATTTGGGGGACTGATCGCCACATCCCACTTGGAGCTACCTCAGCAGCGCTTCCCCGTCAGCATCCACTTTATAATTGGAACTTTATAATTAGCTCAACAGGGTCAAGCCCGTCAATTGTATGGATTTCAATTTAATAATTTATTTGCAATACACTCCAAAATTAGGAAAAAATTCGTTCTTTCTTCTACTTTCACCTTAGCTGTGCCCTTTAAAACTAGCGCATCTCACTTCGAGACGAATATCTAGAATAATGAGGGAAAATTTTCTATATTCACCTGATGTTAATTACAACTAATTTGATCAATTCTGAATGATTTAAAAAGGTCATAGTGCAAAATTTGATAAAAATTTGATACCCGTACTTTTTTCTGCTTCTTTAAGGGTGTCTTTCGGGGGGCACTCTTCGGAAAATATTTCCTCAAGTTTTACAACGTATAATCAAAATGAATTTACAAGCGAATTTCGGGGAAAAATTCGTGTTTGTTGTGTGGTATGGGGGGTGACCTTTTTTACACCAATTAACCATTAATTTTACTTGAAAAATGCGGGTCAACCAATCGTTCCAATATTTTTAAGTGCAAAATACGCTAACAAACAAACTGAAAATGCTTTAAAAAAAACATTAGGGCCTAAGGCAATCATCAATTTTACAGATGTAGCTTTAAAGCTACATAGCCGAGACATCGATAGATCTGGCCATTATAATATATATAATGGATGTTGCTCTAAAGCTTCAGTGCGGAGTTACTGATGCACTTGTTGCATGAAACCAGAACCTATATCAAATTCGATATTAAGATAACTTTTAGAAATTATGTTGAAAAAACATTCTCATTACCAAGAAATTAAGGCAATATCGCGAGATTTTACTCCGAATATCCGAATTTAAACCGTCATAACAAGCTCATTCGAGAAGTTACCCCCCAAATGAACAAAAAATTAAGGTAGTTTCATGAGATTCGTCTTCACATATCCGAATTTGAACCATAAAAACGTTTTGGGATTTTCTGATCGACGTGGGAAGAATGTTGTTGCTTTAGAGCTACTTACATTGCCAAGTTAAGGGTTAAGCTGATCAAAAAAATTTTATTCAATATCGGGGCTATGGAAAATTTAATGCTCTTTCCGAGGGCATCCTCATATTTAAGTTTATGTTGTAAATTAAGGGAGTTATAAACACTTCGGTGGTTTAAGGCCGAAAACACGAAAAAAACTTCAAAGCGAAAAAAGTGACATTTTGAGCGGGTTAAAACTGTTGTAAATTAGTTGCAGAATCGAACCCTGGATTTTTGCCCAGCTCAGTGTAGAAACCCTGAATATAATAAGTACATATAGTAGGGATTGTTGCGTTTTCAGTGTGCTTGAACATTGCGAGAGAACTGAGAAAAAGAGTGAAATACGAATAATCCTCACCTTTTTAACGAGTTCCTTTTTACAAGTGCTGAACTCGTAGCCGATCGTACATTCACTCTTGCCTTTGGTATCTCCAACTGAAAGAGTAAATCAACAATAATAACGCATAAAGACGTACCGGTCGAATCAACTAGCAATAAATATCAATTTTATTCTGTAAGAAGGGATCATTTCTCTTGCGTTAGATGGTTCTCCTGTTATAACATTGCATACAAGTTGTGTCCAGGAGTTGTATAATTCATAGTAGTTAAAGGGAAAAGTAAAGAAAACAACCATTTCATGTTGGATTTTCGTCCGACTGCCATTCCTGGGGTCGCGGCGATGAGCCTTGAACCCACGATCCCCGCAGAGGTCGGTGCAAAGTCCACCGCCAAACAACGACGCCCCAACGACCGACTATATAATTCATAGTAATACAGAAGGTACTCATGTTCGACCGACTTCAAAACCGCCGTAGGCGCGAAGGAGGAGGTACTCTTTTCGGTGTGTCATGGGACGAGATTTTTTTTAAATGTAAAAAAGTAAAGTCTGTACATCTGCACCTGAACACCTTGCATTTTATTGTCAGTTTGTCTGCCAGTCGACATTACAGCCAAATGGCTCAATTCTAATGTTTGCCAATACCTTGTGTTTATTAACACCCCTGAAACCACCCCTCGTGGTTTCAACCTCAGAATAAATGTTTACCCAAACCTTGGCTATGAAATGGCAGAATCCAGTCCGGGACATCTAGTATTGCTAACGTGAATAATGCAAGCATTACAGAGGGAGCAGGCCACAAGCTATAACTTCCCTAGGATGATCATGAATTTAAAAAAGTTTGCCAAGACGATGTGGCACGTAGCTAATATGATCGGGAAGACAATCCTACAGGAGAACTCAGACCTAACAACTAAGCAACTAAGTATGGGGGAAATCGGACAATTAGGTGATATTTATAATTATTCAAGTATCGAGATTCATCAGCCACACAGTCTCAAAAAAATTCATCGAAATCAAAAGATTGGTGAGGAAATTACCTATGCTTTTGACCAGAATATTCGCGCTTGAGAGCCATTGGGGACCATCCATATACCAACCTGTACAATCCCTGACAATTTCTTCGAAATCAACCAAAAAATGTGGAAATTACGATTGTTACAAGGTTTTCATGTTTGAGCAAGAGCAGGAGCCACCGATGATTCAGTCATTATGAAACTCAAAGGAGACCGTGTAGATCCCAACCCGCACTATCCCTCAAAATCCTGACTTCACGTAAAGGAAAATTTGATTTTGGAGGACTTACTTTTCACCACCTAAAAGTGAAAACACTGCTTTCGCTGCTTAAGTAGACTCTAAAGCAATAAAAAGGTGCTCAAAATCAAATATGTACCCACCTTGCTTTGCACAAGTCGTGTCAACTTGTATCCCTTTTTTGATTATTTCTTGATCATCCCATTTCTGTTTGTTGGCTTCTTCCATATTTTTCACATTGATCTCTCCATTTGTCATCTGAAACAATCAGAAACAAAATGAATTAGTCATCTGCAATATGAATAAACATATTCAATAAAAAAAAGAAACACTCACATCGGTTGAAACTAAGACCTGGGCAGAGTACACAAGATTTTGTCATACACACACAGACATACACCTGTGTTTTTTTCTATTTGGATTCAGAATGGTCTAAAACGGATAAGTGTGTGGTTATTATCAGTCAATTGATTGGGAATGGGGTCCTCAGAAACAAATTCCTCTTTTGCCGATCTTTCGGTGAATTTATCGCCTTCCTCAGGGCTCAAAAGTATGCTCACACGGTAATACATACTTCTCATCATATTCATAAATTCACCGAAAGATCGGCAAAAGAGGAGTTTGTTTATTGAGGACCCCATTCCCAATCAGTTGACTGATAATTGTCCTAAAAAGTAGGAAAACTAAACAAAATCTTGGAATAAATTCAAAAAAATGCTTGCATACGAGTCTGCAACACATTGGGACATTTTAATGTCAACCACTACACAACCACACAGTTGATTGTTCTCTACGCAACACAGTGAGTCTATTTTATTTATTGGTTGCGTGAGCAAGTTTTCGTGACGATTTTTCAGTTTATGTGGCACAGAAAAAACACGAAAATGTCAATAAACGTTGAGGAAACAATACGAATAACATCAATATCATGTCGCATACAGTTTAAAATGTTTCAATAAAACATCCTCGATGAATTCTGCCCTTTTCCTATAGCTATGTAAGCACGTATTCAATAAATTCTTATAAAGTTTATTTATTTTAGTTACAGTAGGAAGACTTACATATCCCATTGCGCTCATGAAACATCCAGCATGACAGTCTTCTTTTTTTGCTGAAACAAAGATAATTATTCAATTATTGAACAAAGCGTAATTATGAATTATTAAATAACTAGTTATAATATTATGGATCGTGCATCTGTCGGTGAGGGAGGTACTCTAATACAGTAGTGAGTGAACAGCTTGAGGAGTTTGGAGATTTTTTCATTGATCATCTTCCATTATATTTCTTCGAAAAATCCACTTTCTTGAGGTCAGAATTATTAAGAAGTAACACCATTGGATTCAGCATGCAAAATTACGTGGAAAATGAAACCAAACTCGTCAAATCTGGAGATCGAGGGTGACCATACATCGCGTGAAACACTTGATTTTCTTTTAAAACACACATTCTTGTGCATTCAAACTAGATTTACTATTCCAATTTGAATTTTAAAAAGAGAAATGGATTGAGCATGCTTTTTATTCCTGGAAGAACGCCCGTCGAAATGGGAAGAAATTCTGAATTAAAACTTTAATAAAAAAGTCAAACTTCGAAAATAATTTAAAGTTTGCTTTGTCTTGATTTTTAAAAATGTTTTATTGCTAAAAGATTTTGGATTTGCACTAGGTAACTCGAAAATTTAACACTCTTTCAAACTAGGTATATTCTCAAATTTGAATTTACTTGGTAAATATCAGGAGTTATGCCAGTTTTAATGGCGTAGGGTCAAAAACGGGGAAAAATCTTTAAAATTAAATAACTTGAAAAAAAGGGGTTAAAACAAAATTGCTACGAGACGTTTTTTGTTGGAAATACCTTGTAGAATCGAACCCTGAAGTTATGCACAACTTAAGAGTAGACACCCTGTGTGGCAATAATGTTTATTCTTACATACCTTCATCTGTTCGGGGAACATCAGCACACTTTGCAACAGCCGCTTTCGCTCTCTTGTCCAGCTCCGGCGTGATCTGTGAATGAACAGAAACTCCTATAAAGTGGCACCATCTTCATTTCAAAAATCAGAATAAATAATAATAACCCCTGCTCGGTATTAGGAAGTTGTTATTGTTGACATGATATTCAGTTCGGTGCTTCGGGCGAAATCCTCATTGATTAAATTTTCTGCTTAAAACACGGTTTATTGAAAGTTTTGAAAAAAATCGATGTTTTTGTTTACGTCGATAGTTGGTTTTTAAATATCGATGTATTTAAACATCGATGTTTTTCATCGATGTCGCAGCCCTAATTGGAATAGGTTGAAATTCTGACAGGTGGAACAAAATTAGTCTGCACCTTGATGGTGTGGAGTTTATTTAGCAGTCGCGAGTGGTCGACACCCAAAGACATTTTTGAAGTCTGAGAAAACTTAGACCGAAGGTACAAGTCTTTTCAAATGCTCTTCAAATATCATTCGATACCTCAGAAAGGATAATATAGCCACTGATACTTTCCTATTGAGACCACAATCCCGAAAAGTTCAAAGCAATTTAATGATTGAGTAAATCCGGCTCACCCCCTCGGATGAGCGAATGACATGCTAGAAATTTATAAAACTAGCTACCGGTATCGTAATGGTAAAGTAGTAAGGTAAAGTAGGCCCAATTCCAATCTCATTTTTACAGACGGGTCTAAAATTGGAAATTCCGTTGGTTGTGGAATATTATTCCCAGCAATTCAGTACGAGGCATCTATCAAATTAAATTGCACAATGTCAAGCTACAACGCTGAAGTAATTTACATCAGGAAGGCATTAGATGTAATTTTAGAACAATATCAATCTCATTTGTACATATTCTTTAAGTCCAACAAGAACCTTAAGTTCGAATAAAGTTAATAGAGCTCAATATCCAATAATAGCACAAATACTAATTTAAAAAAAAAGCAACGGCTTTAACCCAGACGAATTTCACCCGTTTAGCTTGTTCTTGTAGTTTTGTTCGTTGTAGGTTTGACACCGAATGAACGAGTTGATGGCCTTGCGAAGAAGGGAGCACGGAATGGATTAGTGTTAAGTATGCCCATTCCCATGGAAGATTTTTATCCCCTAATTAAAAGAAACTTTTGGCACATGTGGCAGGAGGAATACACATGCAGTGAAAACGGCCAGTTTTATAAATTCCATGAGACAAAAATCCAAAGAAATCCTTGGTTTTGAGGCAGTGGATTAGAAAGGCATTCAATAATCAGAATAAATCGCCTGAGATCCAATCATGGGCTCTGTCAGGAGTAAGAATTCAGAATAGGTGTATCCTAAACTGAGCAATGTGATAACTGTGGAGAACCAACCCAATCACTAAAACATGCAATAATAGAGTGCCCCGAATACAACAGTGAACGGAACAGGTTTTTTAACGAAATAAGCAAAATGATTATCCACCCATTCAGTTACTCATGTATTGTCGGTTCAAGAAACAGCGATATTTATAAGGAGATGCTTCATGAGAGATGCCAACATTGAAGTGTGAATTATTGTAATTTGTATTAACTATTTATAGTTATAGTTATTACTCTATAATATATTATAGATAAACAGAATGTTATTATTATAAATAGATGAACAGAATATGATGATTTAAAATGTATCGTGGTTAAATGTTAAATAAATTATGCCAAAAAAAGTAGGTACTGACAAGTAGTTAGCTTCTAAGGTAGGTAGGTAGGTAGTTATTTCATAGTTTTATGGGCACTTACTAAAATATACTCACCGCCGACACAGAAGCAAAATGTACGCAAACGAGCAGGGCAGCGTAGCTTGCAAACAAGTAATATGCTGTTGGCCTCATGATGATCGTCGAAGTAGTGAGATAAAACTATACGGTTCCTCACGAACGCCTCAGATAAATATTTATACCAACCTAACCTCCCACTACGACGATGTCCTCCCACTCCCGCGATTCAAAATTTTCTCTGCTTGTTTTCCTTGTTGTGGAACCAAATTATCAGTAGTATATGAGAACTCAGTTTTTACAGTAAATCACAGTTTAAAGGCACCTAGAGAAAAATAACACAATTATGTAACCTCAAAAAGATAAATAGCTTTGATAAAAATAACTATTCTTGCTTGAGTTGACTAGGTAATGACTCAGTTGTGTATGGGATTCACATCGACATCTTGGAGGATGTTTCAATAAATCGGCAGCGAATAGGATGCTGGGGGGATCCAAGAGTTGTTGACCTCGGACGTTGCACTTGGTAATGACTCAGTTGTGTATGGGATTCACATCGGCATCTTGGGGAATGTTGTCTGAATAAATCTGCAGCGATTAGGATGCTGGGGGGACCCAAGAGTTGTTGACCTCGGACGTTGCCCTATCTTGACACCTCAATCTCAAAACCTCACTAATATGGTCGACAAACAACAGAGTCACCTTCAAAAAGCAATTAAAATTGTCGACAAATATTGGAGCTAATTTGTCAAGAAAATCCGTTGCAGTCTACGTTGAACTCGGAATTTCAACGTTTTCCATGGAAAAACCTTACAGGCACAGACGTTTCGTTGTTCCCAGATTCAAAACAGATTTGAAATGAAAACATTTTCTACTGAGGAAGGGGTGAAACAAAAATCGCTGGGGGGACTAAAGAGCGTTTTATTAAGTGAATAGCACTGTTCTGAACAATACAAGAAAGATTGGACAAGTGCGTTGTAGTCTGTGGCAATTTATTCGTACTTTGAAGGAGATCAATTTGGTTTAGAAATATAGGTAGAAAAATGAAGAGTTATGTCGAAATTTCCGATACTTTTGGTCCCTTTCACACCTACCTATTCAAGGTACCCGCGTTGTACACTTACGAAAGTAGGTACTTCAAATTTTAGGCACTTAGGTGTACATTACAGGGTGTCTACACTTAAGATGGGCATACCTTCAGAGTTCAGAATAATTCGAAAGTATCATCATTGGATTTAACGTAAAAAATTACGTAGGAAATGATACCAAACTTGTCAAGATTGACAGAAACCATACACCGCGTAAAACACTCGATTTTCTTGTAAAACACACGTTTTCTTGCATTCAAACTTGATTTACTCTTCCAATTTCAGTTTTAAAAAGAAAAATTGATATACCATTAGAAAGCTGACATTTTGGGCATGTTTTTTCCGAAGAGCGCCCATCGAAGTGGGCAGGCGTTCAAAGTGAAAACTTCGATCAGAAAAAATCAAATTTCGGGAAAAAATTTATAATTTGCTTTTTAACTTGATTTTACAGAAATGTTTTATTGCTGAAAGATTTTTCACTAAATAGCTTGGAAATTTAATGCTCTTTCCAACGATATCCTTACATTTCAATTTACCTGGTAAATAACAGGAGTTATGACATTTTGTATGACGTTAGGTCGAAAACGCGAAAAAAAAAACTTTGAAGTGAAAAAAAAGGCAGTTTGAGTGGGTTAAGAAAAAATTGCTATAAGACATTTTTTGTTGGAAATATTGTGTAGAATCGAACCCTGAAGTTATGCCCATCTTAAGTGTAGACACCCTGTATAATGAAAAATGGGTACTTTTCCGTCAACCCCTCCCCCCACAGTCTGTCTTCAACACGCCCGCCCGGCGTTTCTAGGCATTCCTTCTTACTTACATTATTACGTCGAATTCGTCTCAATTTCAAGCTGTGGAAAGAAATTATATTATTTTATAAAAGAAGGAAAAACTGAGAGGATTTGTTGAAACAAATTGGCGTGGTTGTGGTTTGATTGCCTCCACATAAATTCGCACAAATAGGTATCGAGTAATAAAACGAATGGGCTGCCTTTGCAATTATTATTCAAGTTCCTTATCTCCTGACCATTGTGAAGAGATGTTTGTAAACCAACCGATTCATCGGGAAGATCCAAGCAATCGAGCAGCGCCAGTGGTCAATGACTTTACCCTCCTGTTAGGGACTGCACGATACTCCCAAGTATCGATACTTCTTTCAATACGATATTTCTCAGGAAGTATCGATACTCGATATCTTTTCGATACCGATATTATTAGATATCGATACTTCGATAATATCGGCTCAAAGTATCGATACTATCGATAGTTCAAATTAGCCAACAAATGATTTCGCAAACCAAATAAAAACTCCATTAATCAAGAATTATAAATATTAACATCATAAATATATTAATAATAGTCAATAATTTGAAATGTAGTTGAAGTCAGTGGTAATTTTAAATGTTATGGAAGTCAATTATTTAAAATTTAAAATTTAATAAAAATAAATGATCATTTCATTTTATATTTATTTTAATTCTTATTCCCAAGAATTCTCCGTTCAATGAAATTATTTTTTCATCCACTACAAATGGAAAGGTTCAAATAATAAATCAGTTGCATTACAAACTAATAATATTTATTATCGAATCATGAAAACAAAAATTTGGCGTGAAGTGAATTTTGACTTGAATTTTTTTTAAAAGTAAACCAAAAAAAATGTTGTGAACCGGAAAGTAAAACAATGGTCACAAGGAACTCGAACTGTCCAAGAAACCCAGAGAAATGAAAACCCATGGACCTAGTATCCTAGGTCCATGTGAAAACCGCCAAAAAATGCGAGGTTACAGGGTTACCTACTGTGGAAAGTTTTTGAATATCGATGAAGGATATTAGAAGCGATATATCGTTTCGATCGATACTATTCTGAGTATTATTCAGTGGCAGATATAGTATGGTATCTAAGTACTCGATAGGTAGGTATTTGGTTTTTTTTACTATTCCACTTTGGCAAAAATATCGATAATATCGTCAAGAAAGTATCGATACCTCCGATATTTCAAGCAAAAGTATCGATACCAATATATCGGTATGAGTTTTTTATCAAAAGTATCGATACAAATATCGGTATCGATACCAAAAACGCTGCAAATTATTACACAACGGTTTATTATTTTTATATAGATCACTCGTCTACAAAATCACCAACCATCCAATATAAAGAGAAAAAAAAAAAAATCAACAAAAAAAAAAAAAAAAAAAAAAAATCAAAAAATCAAAAAAAAAAATCAAAATCACCAACCATCGATCGCATTTCGGTCAGCTCTAATTTGAACGGAGATTAGGCCTCTTTTGCGATTCATACTCGTTTTGATTTATATACAGGGTGTCTACACTTTCGATGGGCATAACTTCAGGGTTCGATTCTACAAGGTAATTCCGACAAAAAATGTCTCTTAGCAATTTTCTTTTAACCCACTCAAAATTCCTTTTTTTTTCACTTTAAAGTTTTTCTTCGCGTTTTCGACCTTACGGCACTGACATGGTCATAACTCCCTTATTTCATCTGAAAATTCAAATCTGACTACATCGTTAGAAAGAGCGGTAAATTCCTAAGCTACCTAGTGCAAAATCAAAATATTTTAGCAATAAAATAGTTTCAAAAAATCAAGTCAAAAAGCCAACTTTAAAACATTTTCGAAACTTGACTTTCTTCGACCAAAATTTTCACTCTAAATCCCTGCCCATTTCGATGGGCGCTCTTCGGAGAAAACATGCTCAAATTGTCAGCTTTTCAACGGTCTATCAATTTTTCTGTTCAACATTCAAAAAGAAAGAGTAAATGAAGTTTGAATGTCAAAAAACGTGTGTTTGACTTGAAAATCCAGTGTTTCAAGCCGGTTTATGGTCCCCCTCGATCTCAAAATGGCTTGACGATTTTGGTATCATTTTCTATGTAATTATTTACGCTGAATCCAATAGTGATACTTCCGAATGATTCCGACTGCTAGAAAGTGGATTTTTCGAAGAAAACCTAGATATGGTAGTGAGCATAAAGTAACACTTTCTACTCAATAAAAACACCGAATTTCTAGCTGATTGAAGTTTTTGTTGAGTAGAAAGATGTTACTTTATGCTCACTTCCTTATTTACGAATAATGCGTATTTTATGTACGAAAAATGAAGGTTTTCTTCGAAAAATTCACTTTCTAGCAGTCGGAATCATTCGGAAGTATCACTATTGGATTCAGCGTAAAAAATTACATAGAAAATGATACCAAACTCGCCAAGCCGTCTTGAGATCGAGGGAGACCATAAACCGCTTGAAACACTGGATTTGCATGTAGAACACACGTTTTTTGACATTCAAACCTCTTTTACTCTTCCAATTTGAATGTTAAAAAGAAAAATTGATAGACCGTTGAAAAGCTGACAATTTGAGGATGTTTTCTCCGAAGAGCGCCCATCGAAATGGGCAGGGATTTAGAGTGAAAACTTTGGTCGAAAAAAGTCAAGTTTCAAAAAATTTTAAAGTTGGCTTTTTGACTTGATTTTTTGAAACTATTTTATTGCTGAAATATTTTGATTTTGCACTAGGTAGCTTAGGAATTTAACGCTCTTTCTAACGGTGTAGTCAGATTTGAATTTTCAGGAGAAATAAGGGAGTTATGACCATATCAGTGCCGTAAGGTCGAAAACGCGAAGACAAACTTTAATGTGAAAAAAAAAGGAATTTTGAGTGGGTTAAAAGAAAATTGCTAGGAGGCATTTTTTGTTGGAAATACCTTGTAGAATCGAACCCTGAAGTTATGCCCATCGAAAGTGTAGACACCCTGTATATATATTTCAATATAAACCCTTAAATTTTCGTAGGGAGCGAACAGTTTGTCCTACAGAGCTCCGCGTGGTCTCAAAAAATTCTAAAAATTCTATAGAATCTTAAATTGAAGGAAAAACAATACCTTTATATCGAAATTTTTTGAGTTAGGGCGTTTTCAAAATTTCAAAATTGATTTTGGAACCCTTAGGAGTGACCTACATCAACCAAAAGCTTCGGGGCACAACTAGACCCCAAATGGAGCCTACATACCAAATTTCATCAAAATCGGTCAATGCTAAGTGGCAAAAGTGCCGCGTACGGCGGACGGACGGCCAAATTTTTATTCGATTTTTGGATTCTACGTACCTTGAAACGTAAACCATCAAATTTTGAGGGGGTGTTAAATTTTTTTTTTCTTGGTCGATTCCAAAGGTTCATTATTGAAAATAATAAACCAAAATGAAGAATAAAATGTCTTTCGCAAAAATTGCTCAAATCAACTAATATAATAAACCAAAAAGTATCGATACTCCGATATATCGGTGGTATCGTGCCGTCCCTACCTCCTGTTTTTCCACGAATTCACCAATGTCTCTTTACTCCCTCAAACTGATCGTTCATTAATTAATTAAAATGTGAAAAGGAATCATCACCGGTGCCTAGAAACGGGCGTGAATCAGTCGCGAAAGTTGTGAAACAGACTGGGGGGGTATAACGGAAAAGTAACGAAAAATATTTGATAGAACGGTGCACAAGTAAATTCAACAGCACTTCGATATTTTCACATTAATAAAATATTGCATAAAAAATTCAAGACATCAATTTTACTTTTCATTTTAATGAAGTACACGTAATTCCTCTAGAAATCGTACTACCGTTCCTCTCGTATTTATAATCAACTAAAAAATATGCCGCAGAACGCATTAAAATTTTCAAAAATTGATGAGAAAAGTGTGAATAATTTAATTTAATTACATATCTACCTAAATTTGTTGCTACCAGTCATATTAAAAGGCAAGTACAAGTATAAACTTGCCACAACAAATCAAGAGATTGACTATAAAATCCGATTTGTGAAAATAGCGTTACATGGTGGAGATTTGTGATTCACAAATTTACGGGTGAACTAAATCGACTAATTGTCGTGGAACGGTAGTAAAAAGAAGTGCAGCCGTGAGGAATCATATATTAGGTGAGTAAGAAGATAGTTATGAAAAAGATACTTACCCAGCTACTGCTACCAACTCATCTCACCTATTAAGCCGAGTCCTTGAATAGTCTGCACAAATCACGTTTTTTATTTCCGAGTATAAAATTTCGTGTCAGGCAGAGATGGAGTGGAGGGTATATGAAGCTATGGAAGTTGTTGGCATTGCCATTTATCTCTTCTCTGTGTTGACCTCTTCGTCTCATCATGAAGAGATTAGTGTTTGTTTTATTCACACTTTGTTCACTGCAATGGGTCTCAGGGGTAAGTTTTGTGGAAATTTATATTATTTTAGCTTGTTTATCAGCAGTAGTTATAAGCTTTCGCAGCATAATATCAGCATTATCCGCTTAGCAACCAACAATATTTACTGTTGGTAGGTACACAGCACCTATTCATATCGTTTCACGTAAATATCTTGTAAATACGAGTAGGATTGTATGGCGAAGGAGAATACCTAATTTTATATTGCAGCGTCCCTTGCATTGATAATAGTTTCCTGAATATCACAACCCGTTGATTTAACAAAACGCTGAAAATGATTACACAAAGGGTTAGATCACTCGTCTGCAAAGAACAGTGCTGTGCCATTGTCACTACCTATTTACAACAAACCTACTTCACAATGAAGTTTATTTGGAAGAAATAAACGTTTCACACTCATATTTGGAAGAAATAGGGAGTTCCTTCATACGGAAATTTGAATACTGGTTGCTTAGGACGCAAAACTGAGTACAACTCGAAGAGATGAACAACGATCGCATTTTGGCCGGCTAAAATTTTAACAGTGATTAAGCCTCTTTTGTGATTCACACTCGTGATTCTGATCAAGTTCTCGTAGGGAGCGAACGGTTTGTCTTACAGAGCTCCGGCTCTAAAAATTAAATACTATTTCAAATTGATGAAAAAACAATAGGTAGGACCTGTATAACGAAATTTTTTGAGCTAGGGCGCATTCAAAATTTCAACCATTATTTTTCAACCCTTGGAAGTTACTAACATCAACCAAAAGCTTCGGGGCACAACTTTTCACGTTTTTATGAACAAGTTGATTTCATACGGTTTTCGGCAACCTTGGGGCACTATTACAGTTTTCATAGGATTACATCGAAGTTTTCAGACATAGTATTGACATAGTGTTGATCCTTAGATCTGCTAACGGTAATTCTGCTAACGATTATTTTTTTGTATTATAGATCACAGACGATTTGAAACAAAAAGCTCAGGCAGCCAGATTGACTTGTAAGCAGCAGGTTGGCCTCAGTGACAGTGAGTACCTACCTACCTACAAATCACGATTAATCGCGAGTAATCATGAGATTAGAACCTTTTCAACGTAGATCTCCGAAATACTTGAGACCTATACCTACTAATTACACGGTCTGGGTCTATAAATTGTTACGTAAGTGGACTACTTGATTAAGACCCATTCCATGTGCTAGCTTTGGGATTGATCTTTTAGAGCATCTGATCATATGTACAAAGAAGTTAATGGTACTGGTACATATTAATTTATTGATTTTAACTGTTATTTTAGTAAATATAGTATACTAATAGAATAAAAATGATGAATCTGGGGAGTAGAAACTGAGATTTTGGTGAACAGAAACAGTGATTCATGGTGAATAAAACAAGTGATTTTGGTGAGTAGAAAAAGTGATTCTGGTGAACAGAACAAGTAATTTTGGTGAATAGAAAAAGTGATTCTGATTACAGGAGCACTGATTCTAGTGAACAGAACAAGTAATTTTGGTGAATAAAAAAAGTGATTCTGATTACAGGAGCATTGATTCTAGTGAATAGAACAAGTCATTTTGGAGAAAGAAAAACAGTGATACGGCGAATAAAAACATTAATTTGGTGAATAGATTCAGTGATTCTGAATAGAATTGGTGATTCTCGTGAATATAAATAGTGATTTTTTTCACCTGCCACCTTTTAGTTTACTATTTAAGTCTAAATTTGGTAGTTTGTTAATACTTTCACGATAATTTCAGAGGAATTCAATGATTGGGTCAAAGGGGTTGCGCTGCCCACGACCGACGGAGGTACCTGTTGTGAAGTATGCGCTTGTTGGATGAGAGAACTCGGCTACGTAAGTAGAACAAGATAATCACCGCATCAAAGCAGTGATGTTTTATATTAGACTATGTAGGCAACTTATGAGATCGATAGTAAGGGATCAGTGACGGGTTTAAAAGGTCCTTCTTGAACCTTCAACGTCGACGCGTACCTACGATCGTATCTCGTATCTCAAAAGTGGCCCAACTCCACCGTGATCTACACTGACGGCTCAGTAATTAACAAAAAAACGGGGTGCGCATTCTACGATAGCTCCAACAAGTTCTCTAAAAGCTTCCGCCTCTGGAATCGACCTAGCATATACTCTGCAGAAGCATTCTCCATAGTACAAGCTCTAATATACGCTCAAGACCTGGGAGAGTCTTGTAAAAGTGTAGTTCTGCTAACCGACTCCCAAAGTATAGTAAAAAAGTGTGCCATCTGACATGTAATTCACGTCTCACTTACCTCGAAACAGAAATAATGAAAAATGCGACAACCCTTCACAATCAAAGAAAACAAACGTACCTAATCTGGATTCGAGGGCACAAAGGAATTCGAGGCAACGAAATAGCGGACGAAAAGGCGAGAACAGCTATTTTCATACCACAAACATTAATATCACCCCCTTGTTTCCCCTACACAGATTTAAAGATAACATTTGCCCAACACCTTTTTTAAAATTAAGTAGGAGGTCTTTAGTGAGTTGATTCACAAACTCCTTCCACTGCGACCTAATGAGGTCTATTGTGGAGTGCCTCCAGGCTATATTAGCCTACTAGGAAGGGTTTACTAAACACTCCTTCTCCCCACTTTTTGGCGAAGTGGAGAAGGTCGGTGTAGGTCACCTTAGAGATGATGTCAGGGGCTAGGACATCACTTCCGAGCGTTGTGAATCTAGCTCGACCCAATGCTTCGCAGTAGCATATGATATGTTCGGCATCCTCCGTTTCCATATCGCAGAAGCGGCAGATGTCCGTTGTTAGTTTGCCTATCTTCTTTAGATGATATCGAAGTGGGAAGTGGCCTGTTAACAGCCCAACACCTTACCTGTAAATGGAAGAGTTACCACCTCAACTGCCATGCGGGGCAACGATATACCGCGATGTTTCCCAAAACATTCAAAATTAGTTGGTTTAGGTCCCAACCATCGACCTCAACCACTAAATTCCTTGAAACAATGATCAGACTGAGAGCGGTGCATGCACTACGTAGGCTAATCCCTAAGGCTTATCTATATAAGTACGGGATTCTTGCAACGAAGAAGAGGAAACGATGGAACACATATTCCTGCTTTGCCCCACACACCATCAGAGGAGACAGAACATGCTGATAAAAATTCCAGCCGAAGTCGAGAGGCCCTTCAACGTAGACTCCCTCCTTTCCACGGAGAACTCGATCGTCTACGATGCCTTATTCACATTTCTTTCGGAAATAAACCACAAAGTCTAAATTTGATATCATTTCACTTTATATGATTTTTTCAATGGTATGCTATTCTAATTTATTATTTTCATCTTACTTCTTCCTAAATCAATAAGCTTTCTCCATTTTATTAGGTGTGTAAAATTACTTACTAGGGCTGAATTTATTATATACGATGCCAATAAAGAAGAAGGAAAGAAAAAATAAAGAAAAAAACCTTCAACTTGAATCTCACACCACATATTGTGAAACATGGAGCCAAAATGGTTCACACAAAAAATGAAACTCAAAATGCGATTAAAAATTGCAATTTGGGGGGACCCAAATTTGGTTTGATCTGCTGCACGAATGTATTTTGTCCTGAAAACTCAGGTTATTAAGCGGATCCGTCGCATTTATAAAACTTTTCGTGAACTGGTATTCAATACTGCCAATGTACTCGTATTTTCTTTCGAATCACATAAACTCAGTAAACTCCGGCGATCAATCACATTAAATTCCTCTCCCATTTATATCAAAATAACGTAAACAATATTTAAATAGTTCAACATATTTAACTTCATAATTATTATCATAACAATTTATTGCTTGTACCAATGTTATGGATGTCTTTCAGTTGACAGGTGGACGCGTGAACCTTGAAAATATGAAAGCTGTCAACGCGCAGAAATGGAACAATTTAGCATACGTGGAACTGGGGAACAAAATCGATGCACTTTGCTCAGACAGAGGTAAAGAGAACGTTTTAACCCTGACCATGAGCCCTTTGGCAGTGATGAGTACTTTCCTTTTTTTTTATTTTTATAAAAATAAAAGGAACATAAAATGAAATTTATTGTAAGTAATATTTTCCTTATAATAAAATTTATTATAATAAATCTCCCCTCAAAGACAAATTGTCTTTTGTGCCACAAAAAAAGAAAAAAATAAATTAAAAAAATAAATAAATAAATCAAATAATAAAAAAAATAAATCAAAAATAGTAATAATAAATAAAAAACAATAATATCAATCAATATATAATCAATTTATATTATTTATCAATAATATAAATAAATCAAATATTATTGGGGAGGACGCCCAGGACTCACTCACCCGACGCCGGCCCTAGGGATGAGGAAGGTGGGGGTGGGAGAGAGGGGTGAAGGGAAGTGCCTCTATAAAAGGACCACCAGTTCAAATATGAGCCGAGCAATACGCGTCAGGTGACACTACGGAGTACACCTACTGAGATGCTCCACTCGAGCAACTCCGTGGCACTTTTCCCGCACCATACTCCACGCCACGACAAGGTTGCAGCCATCACCCTGATGTTGGGTGCCACTCCTTTTAGCTCCGACACAGCTTGCCGCATATCATCTCCTAAAGTAATTGGAATTGGTAATGGGAATTGGAATTCCTATTTTAAACCAAGAGGAGATTAGGCCTCTTTCGCGATTCCCTTTCGTGTTTCTGAATTATCATAAGTCCAATCCTTAAGTTCTCATAGGGACCAAACGGTGGGTCCTACTGAGCTCTGATTGGTCTCATTCGATTCTAAAAATTCACATCTACTTTAAATAAATGAAAAAGCAATGCTTTTACATTGGAAGTTTTTGAAATTTCAGCTCTTATTTTTCTACCCTTAGAAGTGATTTTCGGATTCTACGTAGGTACCTTGAAACCAACAAATTTTGATGGGGGGTTAATATTTTGTTCGTTCTTCTAGAGGTTCACCATAATCATAAATCATTTGTCCATCATGATGTCGGACTCGTCGTGGAACACTTTATTAATATTCTCAATTTCGGGTCTTTTTGGAGTTGGTATTGATTTGATGCTATTAAGGAGAGCTCTTCATTATTTGAATTTCTCCATCATGCTTAGTTAGCTGGTAGAGAACAGATGTAGGTAACAGTTTTCCAGAGGAAAAAAGTTTAATAAACCAGGTGGACAAAACGACAAAACCTCGGTTTATTCTTTGCCTGAGGAAGAGTAGGTAAGTACGAGAATGGTGTCGGTAGGGCGATTAGAAGTGAAGTAAGAAGCAATTCAAAATTTCAGTCGCCACCATTTGGTTTGGGAATGTAATGCAGAACAGCTAGATGTGAGAAACTTTCATTTCGTCAACGAAAAAGACTAAATGCTGGTAGGTATTCATGTCATAAAACGAAATACGAGAAGAACAAAAGTACTCTTTGACTTTCTCACAATACTAAAAAACCTTCCTTAAGTTAGATTATTTAAGTTATGTATTAGGTATTTTCTTATTTGATGAAACGCGGGTCCTAAGAATATTTTTACGTCCACAGTGTTACAAACGGGAAGAAAGGAATGCGAAATCGCTGTTGACTTCAGGAAATGTAAGACCGAACAGATCCAACAAGTAAGTCAGAAGAGTAAGTAAGAAATAGATTCATATGAAGGATTTGAGATCAGAAACAACAAATTCAACACAAAATAATTACCCTTTGCACTGTAGCCAAATAACGGAGGCTAATGGTGGTTAATTCGACTTTCAAAAAGTTTTTGTGAAGCTACCAGAACATGGGAGAGGGATTTAAATGCCAACTTCCATGTCTATCATACAATCTAATTAACAGTGATTGGCGAAAATTCGAAAAAAATAGATTTTTAGAAACAAATAGTTTATTAAAATACATTATACATTTAGGGAATAAGTTTTAAAAAGTCTGCCAAGTTGGTGTGGCACATAGCTTCCTCGTATCCATAACCCGATAGTATAGATGATCCGATGCATAGTAGATAATCTCTTAAAATCATCGAAACTTGTTGGTTTGCTCGCGAGAGACAAACACTTCAGAGGCTGGTTTTCACCTGCGATTGTTCGAAAAAGTCGAGAATGAACGTTGAAAACATCGAAACTTGTTGGTTTGCTCGAGAGAGACGACCACTTCAGAGGCTTGTTTTCACCTTCGATTGTTCGAATAAGTCGAGAATGAACGATGAAAACATCGAAACTTGTTGGTTTGCTCGAGGGAGACGACCACTTCAGAGGTCTTTTTCACCTTCGATTGTTTGAAAAAGTTGAGAATGAACGTTGAAATCATCGAAACTTGTTTGCTTACGCGAGAGAGACGACCATATATATCAAATGCTTGTTTTCACCTTTGATTTCAACTTCCCACTAAAAGGTTTGGCGCTGGGGCTTTTTCAGGGGTTTTTAGGGGGAAAAATGGAATTCTCAGAGTTTTCCAGAAGAGTAAAATTCCCTCAGTATTCCCGGTCGCTGGACTCCCTGGGTATGGTTTTCTTTTTTAAGTATAAAAAGTATCTTAAAATGGTATCCATGCATAAAAAAGCAGTAAATATGAAAAGTCATTTCCTGGGAGGAGACGGTAATCACATTAACCACTAGAAGCTGGAGTATCCTAGTATCCTGGGACCAGGACTACAGGAGAAGACCGAACACTGCTCGATTCCTTAATGACTCCTTCGTCAAGCTGCTCCTTCACTAGTTGGCGAAGGATGGGTTTCTGGGCATGAGCCACTCTGTAGGGCCGAGCTCTGGCCAAAGCTAGCCCTCACCTCCATGACTAGGTAATGAAGCACCCAAGATTTCCTAAGGGGGGGGGGGAGATGTTGTATCAGCTACCTCTTCGAATTTCTATCCAATCGCTTCCTTGGCGCAAGGGGTAGGAGTTCCTATTCACAGTTGGAACGATAGGAGATCGATCCCCGGCCGCGGGAAGTTAATTCAGAAGTGTAAATAAGTTTTGTCAGAACGATAGGTCTGGATAAGCAAGGACAGTGGGTGAAACAAGCCTGGCTTTCGTGGTTTGGAAGGCTTCCTCGCACTGTGGTGTCCAAATGAATTTTACATCTTTCTTTGATAGGCCATTCAGACGCTTTGCTATTTTAGAGAAGTTCTTCACAAAGCGGTGGTAGTATGAGGATAAGCCCAAGGCCATAAATACCCCCCAGGGACCTAAATTGTTTTTATTATTGTTCCTCATTGACAGGACCGGGATAACTGACCTCAATGTCTGTCCTATTAAGCGGTGGCTCGACTCGTGTCTTGGTGGGAGTTGTTTTGATGACCAAATCTTAAATAATTATTGTTCTCAGAGAAATGCTGAGGAGACCATTTGGGTCCGGTATGACTGCGCCACATTGTTGAATCTTCAAAAATTAACTTCCCGCGACCGGGGTTCGATCTCCTATCGGTCCAATTCTGAATCGGAGCTCCTACCACTTGGGCCAAAGAAGTGAATAGACAGAAATCCGACGAGGTAGCTGATCCACAACAATCCTTCCGCGTGAAACTGTTGTAACCTGATGGCTGACGCAAAGCGATTACAAACAAATGTTTATGTCGGTGGTGACGAAGTTGAGAGGTGTGGTAGTAAGAAAGATGTTCATGGTGAGACGTCACTAGTGCAAGTTCCCTACTAGGAGTCATCATGTAAACGTTATTGCCTTCAGTCTATTATTAGATTGAAACAAGGCTTATTTATGCGTTGGTGCCCATCGAGTGGTTTGTCTCTCAACCCGTCGAAGTGTTCAGTAATGGCATTCCACCGCTCCCAGATTCCGTTTGTCCACCTATACATGATAGGCAATGAGCCATTAAGGCGGGTGAATGCCGTGCGCGACTTGGGAGTGCTCCTCGATTGTCGTCTCTTGTTCTCGGACCATATTTCGGCCATCTCTGGCCGTGCAATGCGGGTCTTGGGATTCATCAAGCGGAACACTAAAGAATTCGATTATAAACCAGCTATAACGACACTCTACAAAGCGCTGGTGACTCCAATTTTGGAGTATGTCTCGGTTGTCTGGGATCCATTTTACCGGTGCCACATCAGCCAAGTTGAGAGGGTTCACCGTGGATTTTTAAGGTATGTGGCATACAAGCTTCGTATAGCGCAAAAGAGGACCTTGATTATAATTCCCTGGCTGCTGAGATTAACTTATTGAATCCCTCAGCTCTCAGACACCAAGCGGATGTGGGATTTCTGCTGGGATTGGTTCGGGGGTCGGTGGACGCACCAGCTCTTCTGGCAGAGATTAGATTTCTCGTCCCTCGATTGGGCACACGTTCTCACCATCTCTTCTGGACACCATTCTCCCCCACTAACTACCTATACAACCGCCCACTATGCAGGATGCCCCGAGTGATGAATCCGGCCCTCCAGAAGTGCCCCGACTTGGATATTTTTCATCAGTCAGAAAGGTCATCAAAAACAAAATTATAAGCAACATGGACTAATAACACCTAACCTAGTCTCCTCTATTATTTATCATCTGTACTTCTCTTTAGTATGTAAATTTTTCTATTGTATCGTTGTATTGAGCTTGCCCGTATTGAATCAATAAATAAATAAATTTTCTCCGAATTTCTCAATATTTCATAGTAATAATCATCCTTTTTTCATTTCAGTATGGCGGACCACCGAAACCAGGCTCAACATGAGGGTCCTTACAACCCAACACCTGCCACTATCTTCCTATGAATTTGAAATAAAAACGCTCGAAATAAACTGTAAACAAGATATCTTATTTCACCTTCTCTTTCCATCTCAGATTAGTGATTCCAATCGTAGTTATTTACAAGCTATTCTCTTATTTATGGATCTGTCGGATGATTTATTGCTGTCGCCAGAGAAGTCGGTCGTTCCCTCTTATCAAATATTAGAATGACTACTTATGACGCTTCACCAATAACCACTGCCCCTGTCAACCAGAAGGAATTTTAAGACTTCACATTGTTTAAAATAAAAAGAAATTGATAATTTAAAAAATTATTTAATGGTTTTACTGTAAAACCATAGGGCTTTTTCTTTGTAGCAAATCATTTTGTAGAATCACTCCTGAAGTACTGACTGTACACCGTGTATACAGGGTGTTTCACGAAAAGGTTACACCCCCCTTCATTCCCGCAAAATACAGCGTAAAAAATTCCGATCAACACAATTCTTCATGATTTTTTGTGAGGATCTCAGGAAAAATACTTTTGCGCAAAAAAGTTGCGCGCAATCGTGCGCAATTGACACTAACTTCATTTTTTCAAATGGAACCCCCCCTTTTTTATTACAGATTCGGATTCTACATCAAATTTCACGAGAAATTCATACCCACATCGATTTGTTTTATTGCGCGCAACCTGGCTTTTTGAACGCTCCAAGTTGCGCAACTCCACAATTGCGCAAAAATTAGGTTTTGGAGAACCCTTAGTGTGGCACATGTTTTTTCATCATTTTTGAACGCTGAATCACAGGGTGTCATCCGTTTTGAGAAAAACCAAGATTTAAGAGGAAAAATTAACATTTCTTTCACGAAAACATCAGTTTTGAGGTCGAAATCAAATTTATTTTCATCTTCTCACCTCCTTTTGAACCACGGGCTTGGGGCCGTCTATGGTCGAGTTAAAAATAAAAACTGACAGCATGATCAAGCTTGAACTGAATAAAATTACCTAAAAACTCATAACGATTTAAAAAGAGCGATTTTTTCACTAAAAACAACCGAATATTTGGCCGCTATTTTGAAAAAGTCCTGTCAAATTGAAAAACGGATGTCACCATGTGATTTAGCGTTAAAAAATGATGAAAAAACATGTGCCACACTAAGAGTTCTCCAAAATCTAATTTTTGTGCAATTGTGGAGTTGCGCAACTTGGAGCGTTCAAAAAGCCAGGTTGCGCGCAATAAAACAAATCGATGTGGGTATGAATTTTTCATGAAATTAGATGTAGAATCCTAATCTGGAATAAAAAAGGGGGTTTCCATTTGAAAAAATGAAGTTAGTGTCAATTGCGCACGATTGCGCGCAACTTTTTTGCGCAAAAGTATTTTTCCTGAGATCCTCACAAAAAATCATGAAGAATTGCGTTGGTCGGAATTTTTTACGTTGCATTTTGTGGAAATGAAGGGGGGTGTAACCTTTTCGTGAAACACCCTGTATTGTGTATCAACAGAAAGCTATCTAACAAATTATAGACCCACCAACAAGGGAAGAAATTTTAGACATTATAAGAACACAGAAGAACAACAAATCACCGGGAGTCGACGATATTCCGGCTGAACTGATCAAGCATGGTGGTGAAGATGTGTGGAATGAACTGCATAGCCTAATCCAGTTGATTTGGGACACGGAAGAAATGCCAGAAGAGTGGAGCATGGCAGGAATCTGCCCTATCTACAAAAAAGGCGATAAAATGGACTGCACAAATTATAGGGGTATAGCCTTACTGTGCGCAGCATACAAGATAATGACTTGTTGGCTGAACCAAAAGTTGGTTGTGCACATGGAACGGGAGCTCGGCGAGTACCAGTGTGGTTTCCGCCGTAACCGTTCCACAGTAGACCAAATCTTCACGCTCCGACAAACCCTAGAGAAGACGTATGAGTACAATGTTGACATACACCACCTCTTCATCGATTTCCGCAAAGCATACGACAGCATCATCAGAGACCAAATGTATGAGGATCTGGTGAGTTTTGGCATCCCAAAGAAGCTGGTGCGCATAATCAAAATGACAATGAAAAGTGCGTCAGGAAGAGTTAAGGTGATGGGATCCCTGACCAGGAGTTTCCCAGTTAACACAGGCTTGCGCCAAGGCGATCCATTAGCAGCAACCCTGTTCAACTTTGCACTTGAAAGCGCTGCACGAAGCATTCGAACCAACCCGGGAGGAACTATTTGGAACAGACTCACGCAGCACCTGGCTTACGCTGATGACGTTGACATCATTGCACGAACAGCTCCTGCCCTCTCAGGGGCAGTTGAGGAGTTCGAAAGGGCAGCAAATGCAAGGGGCCTGAAGATCAACTCACAAAAAACGAAGTACATGAAGACCTCCAGAAAACCTCCGCTTACTCAGACCACTTTCACAATTGGAGACCACGAATTCCCTGTGTGTCACGAGTTCAAGTATTTGGGAACACTGATAACAGAGGATAATGACGTGACCGCAGAAATAAAAGCGTGCATAGCTGCTGGAAATAGATGTTTCTGGGCGGTTCAGAGAGCTCTCAAATTTCGTGGGCTGTCACGACGAGCTAAGCTGACCATTTACAAGACCATTATACGACCAGTGGTCACATATGGTTGTGAGACGTGGACCCTGACCGTCGCTAGTGAACGCCTGTTGAATTGTTGGGAGAGGAAGATTTTACGAAAAATCTTCGGCGCCGTTTGTGAGGGGGGTGTTTGGAGAATACGTAGAAACAATGAGCTGAGACATCTGTATGGTGAGCCAGATTTAGTAGCATTCGTCAGACGAGCTCGTTTCAGATGGCTGGGACATGTTGAGAGAATGCCTGCAGAGCGGTACCCACGGAGAGCCATGTATGGAATGCCCGGTGGAAGACGGCACAGAGGAAGGCCACGCTTACGCTGGCTGAGCGATGTTGAGGAGGACCTGACCCAGCTTGGCGTCCGGAGATGGAGGAGCTACGCGCGGGACAGGAAGGAATGGAAATCCATTGTTGAGAAGGCCTTGGTCCTTGGAGGACCGTAGCGCCAATAAAAGAAAGAAAGAAGAAAGCTATCTAAAGATTCCAGTACCCAATTCTTTTCTATTAGGTATCTCAAATAACCGAATGAAAACGAAAATTTTCTTTCTTTGTAAACACTGGTTTATTCTACAATACAAATTCATATCTTCATTATGAACAAAAGAAGTCTTATACATAAGTACCTACCTAATTATGAAAAATTATCTACATTTTTTCAATAATGAGGATAGGTTCAAATCTCTTTGACCTTGTTGGACCAAAGGTAAATTATTTAAAAATAGGTACTCGCTTTTTAAAATTTAATGTTCAAAATTATGAGACGTCCAGTTTGAAATGAATAATCTTTGGTTTTGATAAGAAAGTTTCCAATTGAAACGATATCCCATCAGAGCAGCATGAAAAACATCTAGATAACAAAAATAGATAGGTACATATTATTTACAACGCAGCCCCAATTCAACACTGATTCGTACTTCACACAGAAGACTTCAACGTTTGTTCGGAAAGTTGATATGTACATCAACATTTAGGTGGTGGCAGCTCCACACTCAATAAATTTTAGCTGAGAATCAGGATTTTGGAGGTTGAAACATTTAGAGAAATATTGGCGTTTTCAACCAAGATTTCATACAGAACCATCGCATACTGTTACAAATGCGAAATTTTACGTGGTATCTGTGTGAACTAAGAGAATAGAAGGTGGTATTCAAGTCAAGGAAAGAGAAATGTCTTTCCCTGATGAGGTGTCATCGTGCAGTTACGACGTACCCTACAGCCTCTGATAGCATTCAGTGCTCAAGAGTTCCGTCTTAGTCCAGCCAATGGTCGCAAAGGCAGGTGAAAATCTTTGCACGAATACATGTTAGAACGCAATTGGGTGCGCGCATGATTTTATTTTAGATTTTTAATCGCAAATAGACCTCATCCTGAGAGTTTTGACACCAGCCGTTCTATTTTTGGATGAGTAGATCTTTTTCTATGATTTTGCAAAGTTACGAATTAACCTGACGTCACGCATCCCTTCCGTCTAAGCCTTCTGTGACGTCATAATAATTCGAAACTTCGAAAAATCATAGAAAAAGGTCTTCTCACGCTAGAATGTCGCGGTTGGTGACAAAATTCTTAGAATGAGGTCTAATTTAGATTAAAAATAAAAACAAAGTTTTTCCGACCCATGCGCACACCCTATTCAGAGTTAGGAAGATTTGGGGTTACAAATGGCGGTCTCGTGATTTGGGCTTTCTGCTGCCTTCTTCCTATCATTCACTTCACCACACTAGAATGGACGTGGTAAAAGTAAGATGATGTCCATTCCACCATTACGTCATCATTGGGGGAATTATTTGGCAGATGATTTTCTCCAGCAGTTCCTCAATCTCGAAATAGTGAGTACCTCCTGCAGTATGAGTGCCTTGGCCAAGCGAATAATTGCCAGATGAATTATGTGGCAAAAGATTTTCTCCAGCCAAGTTCCTCAATCTCGAAATAGTGAGTACCTCCTGCAGTATGAGTGCCTTGGCCAAGCGATTAAATGCCAAATGAATCAAGTGGCAAAAGATTTTGTCCAGCAGTTCCTCAATCTCGAAATAGTGAGTACCTCCTGCAGTATGAGTGCCTTGGCCAAGCTATTAATTGCCAAATGAATCAAGTGGCAAAAGATTTTCTCCAGCAGTTCCTCAATCTCGAAATAGTGAGTACCTCCTGCAGTATGAGTGCCTTGGCTAAGCGATTAATTGCCAAATGAATCAAATGGCAAAAGATTTTCTCCAGCCAAGTTCCTCAATCTCGAAATAGTGAGTACCTCCTGCAGTATGAGTGCCTTGGCCAAGCGATTAATTGCCAAATGATTTTCTCCAGCAGTTCTTCAATCTGGAAATAGTGAGTACCTCCTGCAGTATGAGTGCCTTGGCCAAGCGATTAATTGCCAAATGAATCAAGTGGCAAAAGATTTTCTCCAGCAGTTCTTCAATCTGGAAATAGTGAGTACCTCCTGCAGTATGAGTGCCTTGGCTAAGCGATTAATTGCCAAATGAATCAAATGGCAAAAGATTTTCTCCAGCCAAGTTCCTCAATCTCGAAATAGTGAGTACCTCCTGCAGTATGAGTGCCTTGGCCAAGCGATTAATTGCCAAATGATTTTCTCCAGCAGTTCTTCAATCTGGAAATAGTGAGTACCTCCTGCAGTATGAGTGCCTTGGCTAAGTGATTAATTGCCAAATGAATCAAGTGGCAAAAGATTTTCTCCAGCCAAGTTCCTCAATCTCGAAATAGTGAGTACCTCCTGCACAGAGTTGTTAAAATAGGAATTCCAATTCCCATTACCCATTCCAATTACTTTCGGAACAAAGTAATGGCCATTCCCATTACCCATTCCTGTAATGGGAATGGAATTTTCAATTACTTTTTCCAATTCCTTGTAATGGTAATGGTTTTTCAATTCCCCATTACTCTTAGTTGGAAAAGTAATGGGTCCTTCCAATTACCCATTACAGGAAGAGTAATGGGTAATGGGAGAACCAATTCCCCATTACCACCATTCAATCAGTAAGTTGACCATCCTCCAATTCATAGGGGACCATCCCCCCATCCATTTCGTTGGGGACCATCCTCCAATTCATAGGGGACCACCCTCAAATTCATAGGGGAAGCCCTCTAATTCATAGGGGACCATCCCCCCATCCATTTCGTTGGGGACCACCATCAAATTCATAGGGGACCACCCTCTAATTCATAGGGGACCATCCCCCCATCCATTTCGTTGGGGACCACCATCAAATTCATAGGGGACAACCCTCCAATTTATAGGGGACCATCCCCCCATCCATTTCGTTGGGGTCCACCATCAAATTCATAGGAGACCACCCTCTAATTCATAGGGGACCATCCCCCCATCCATTTCGTTGGGGACCACCATCAAATTCATAGGGGACCACCCTCTAATTCATAGGGGACCATCCCCCCATCCATTTCGTTGGGGACCATTCTCCAATTCATAGGGGACCACCCTCAAATTCATAGGGGACCACCCTCCAATTCATAGGGGGCCATCCCACCATCCATTTCGTTGGGGACCACCCTCCAATTCATAGGGGACCACCCTCCAATTCGTAGGGGACCACCCTCCAATTCATAGGGGGCCATCCCTCCATCCATTTCTTTGGGGACCATCCTACAATTCATAGGGGACCATTCCCAAATTCCTTGGGGAACTCCCTCCCAATTCATAGGGGACCATCCCACCATCCTAATCGTTGGGGACTATCCTGCAATTCATAGGGGACCGTTCCCAAACTCCTTGGGGACTACCCTCCAAATTCATAAGGGACCATCCCGCCATCCATTTCGTTGGGGACCATCCTGCAATGAATTGTAGGATGGTCCCCAACGATTAGGATGGTGGGATGGTCCCCTATGAATTAGAGGGTGGTTCCCTATGAATTGGAGGGTCGTCCCCTATGAATTCGATGGTGGTCCCCCATGAATTGGAGGATGGTCCCCAACGAAATGGATGGGGGATGGTCCCCTATGAATTGGTAGGGTAGTCCCCAAGGAATTTGGGAACGGTCCCCTATGAATTGGAGGATGGTCCCCAACGATTAGGATGGTGGGATGGTCCCTTATGAATTGGAGGGTGGTCCCCTATGAATTGGAGGGTGGTCCCCTATGAATTGGAGGATGGTCCCCAACGAAATGGATGGGGGGATGGTCCCCTATGATTTGGTAGGGTAGTCCCCAAGGAATTTGGGAACAGTCCCCTATGAATTGCAGGATGGTCCCCAACGATTAGGATGGTGGGATGGTCCCTTATGAATTGGAGGGTGGTCCCCTATGAATTTGAGGGTGGTCCCCTATGAATTGGAGGATGGTCCCCAACGAAATGGATGGGGGGATGGTCCCCTATGAATTGGTAGGGTAGTCCCCAAGGAATTTGGGAACGGTCCCCTATGAATTGCCGGATAGTCCCCAATGATTAGGATGGTGGGAAAGTCCCTTATGAATTGGAGGGTGGTCCCCTATGAATTTGAGGGTGGTCCCCTATGAATTGGAGGATGGTCACCAACGAAATGGATGGGGGGATGGTCCCCTATGAATTGGTAGGGTAGTCCCCAAGGAATTTGGGAACGGTCCCCTATGAATTGCCGGATGGTCCCCAACGATTAGGATGGTGGGATGGTCCCTTATGAATTGGAGGGTGGTCCCCTATGAATTTGAGGGTGGTCCCCTATGAATTGGAGGATGGTCCCCAACGAAATGGATGGGGGGATGGTCCCCTATGAATTGGAGGGTTGTCCCCTATGAATTTGAGGGTGGTCCCCTATGAATTGGAGGATGGTCCCCAACGAAATGGATGGGGGGATGGTCCCCTATGAATTGGAGGGTGGCCCCCTATGAATTGGAGGGTGGTCCCTTATGAATTGGAGGATGGTCAACTTACTGATTGAATGGTGGTAATGGGGAATTGGTTCTCCCATTACCCATTACTCTTCCTGTAATGGGTAATTGGAAGGACCCATTACTTTTCCAACTGCGAGTAATGGGGAATTGAAAAAACCATTACCATTACAAGGAATTGGAAAAAGTAATTGAAAATTCCATTCCCATTACAGGAATGGGTAATGGGAATGGCCATTACTTTGGATTAAGGTGTCTCTTAATCCCCTAGTTTTTGGTTTTATGTGTACATAATCATAATCACTTCACTCATTTCATTGCTTATAAGAAAAGTAATTTTGAAAAGTAATCATTACTCAAAGTAATCATTACTTTACAACTCTGCTCCTGCAGTATGAGTGCCTTGGCTAAGCGATTAATTGCCAAATGAATCAAGTGGCAAAAGATTTTCTCCAGCCAAGTTCCTCAATCTCGAAGTAGTGAGTACCTCCTGCAGTATGAGTGCCTTGGCTAAGCGATTAATTGCCAAATGAATCAAGTGGCAAAAGATTTTCTCCAGCCAAGTTCCTCAATCTCGAAATAGTGAGTACCTCCTGCAGTATGAGTGCCTTGGCCAAGCGATTAATTGCCAAATGATTTTCTCCAGCAGTTCTTCAATCTGGAAATAGTGAGTACCTCCCGCAGTATGAGTGCCTTGGCCAAGCGATTAATTGCCAAATGATTTTCTCCAGCAGTTCCTCAATCTCGAAATAGTGAGTACCTCCTGCAGTATGAGTGCCTTGGCTAAGTGATTAATTGCCAAATGAATCAAGTGGCAAAAGATTTTCTCCAGCCAAGTTCCTCAATCTCGAAGTAGTGAGTACCTCCTGCAGTATGAGTGCCTTGGCTAAGCGATTAATTGCCAAATGAATCAAGTGGCAAAAGATTTTCTCCAGCCAAGTTCCTCAATCTCGAAATAGTGAGTACCTCCTGCAGTATGAGTGCCTTGGCCAAGCGATTAATTGCCAAATGATTTTCTCCAGCAGTTCTTCAATCTGGAAATAGTGAGTACCTCCTGCAGTATGAGTGCCTTGGCCAAGCGATTAATTGCCAAATGATTTTCTCCAGCAGTTCCTCAATCTCGAAATAGTGAGTACCTCCTGCAGTATGAGTGCCTTGGCTAAGTGATTAATTGCCAAATGAATCAAGTGGCAAAAGATTTTCTCCAGCCAAGTTCCTCAATCTCGAAATAGTGAGTACCTCCTGCAGTATGAGTGCCCTGGCCAAGCGATTAATTGCCAAATTCAAGCAGGTAAGTTAGGGAAGGCATGATTCCCTAATGTGTTTGGATAATGAAACTCCTTCAAGGGTTACCTTTAATATAAGTAATTATTTTTATGAGGTGGTTCAACTTCAGGTTATTTCTCTAAAATGTAATAACGACAAAATGCTGGTTTTGTTTAACTCTCAAGAGCATACACAAATCAAGTTTTAATGTCAGCAAGTGCACAATCGACAACGCCAACATACAGATCCTCACCTGCATTGTCCACTCCATCGGAATATGCAGAGATTTATGCCCTGCTAGTAATTGAGAGGTGCTTTCACCCTCTTGCACGTAGAATCCGAATGAAATCGAATGACTGATTCTAAAGAAATATATATAAATACGATTTAAACGGCGAACATTCACGACAAAAATAGTTTTGAACTTTTAGTTGGACGTTTTCTTGCGTTTGTTGGACGGACGCTCGAAATTCTGTTTGCAGCCAGCCGCCTGGTCCGCGTAGAATTTGACGTTGTGAGTCGTTTCTGTTATCCATGGCGAGTCGAACTGCGTCGTATCCTGGTCCACCAAGTGGGTGTATTTGGTCCTCCCGCTTCGACCGAAGTTTTTGACCTGAATAAAAATAAAACACATTGTTAAGTAATGCAGGCATTCCAGGGGACGTCCCATTGGATAAGCATTAGGTAAATTTAAACCAGTTTATAAGCGATAAACCGTAAAACCGTCAAACTTTACCCCAAGATTTACTCCAAAACATTTCCAAATACAATTTCTCCCACTCGAAATGGGTTAAATTGATTTTTTTAAATAAGTGAATTGATCTTTAGGGCTTCCTGAACATTTTGAGTGGTCGAGCTCATTGATCAGATAATTGTAACCCCCTATTTAAATGTTTAAATGTTGGAGTAAAGTTACCTACGAGTGCGTCGATCTTTACTCCACTCTGAAAAACTTACGGTTATCGCTACAGGAACGGGCAGTGGTGCAATGATAGTAGTCGGGATTGAATTCATTACTCCAGAAATACTTGATATTATAAAATATATTCTGAAAAATTGAACTTTTTAGCTTGAAAAATATAAGTTACCTATAAGAAAAATATAAATTCCAATGATCATTGAAATAAATTTTATTTCAACGAATTTGCTTGAAATGCAATATTTCTGGTTAAGAGATCACAATTTCAGTCTTCCAGTATAGACTTATGTAGGTAATCGAGCAAAACTTTCTACAAGTTAAGAAATATTAATAAAAGTCTGTGGAAAGGACAATATACGATAAACGAATGACTTAACAAAATCACAGAAAAAGTCTGTTTCACATTCGATAACTTTCAAATGAATTGCAATGGTAAATTTCAAAGTTAACCCACGAGTAAATAATATGGTACTTAAATCACAACTTATGAGACCAAAGCACGTTTATGTTCATAATATGAACATAATATTATGAACATATGATATTATCATAATGTATGTTCAGTTGTAAAGTTGGAGAGTACCAAGCTTTTTCTCATTTCTTCTCCCCATCTCTTACTTCTGCAACATGAGATACACTAGAAACCTTACATTCAACGCTGCTAAAATTATGAAACTCAAATATTTTTCGTGATTAAATAAGAAAAATATGAGTGAGGCTACCTTTATCCCAACCTTTATAGTGGAGTAAAGATACCCGGTTTTTGGAGTAAAGTTACCATCAAATTTATGGTAAACAAAGGCATAACTAACAAAACACTTATTTGAGAATTTGATTAGTGTATTTTGTTGAAAATAATATATTGAAAGTGATATGATGGGGGCTTGCCTGGTAAATCCACTCCAAACACCTGATATGGAAGAAATTTTGGAGCACGAGAAACAGGACAAAAACAGCTGAACAGGAAACTATGACTGATAACATGGATAAAGGCGCCATCGCAAAAAGATTCTCACTTTTTGCGGTAAAGTTACCTCTGGTGGGGTAAAGTTTGACGGTTTTACGGAAACTGTTTCACTTGATGTAATTTATTTAGTATTTTAGGCAAGAAACAGCGGTCTCTCCCTCCCCCTTACCCACTCTGGCACCAAGGCAGCACACGGTCTAAATACTCACGGTGACATAAAATACCGTGTAACCAATGATCTTACTTCGAAGGAGTTGGGCATCACGAGAGGTGACATTTTGATACAATGGATATCACACTCGTGGAATACTGCAACATGTCAATTTTTGGACATTTTGAGTTTGGGAGTGGTGTGAAGCTCAACCCCTGGAGAGGATATCATATCTACATAGAAGAGCTTCTTTGGCTGTTTGATCGAAAGATCGGTAGTCTAAGAATAGTGTTAGGACAAATTTGATAATAGTGAAATAGGAAGTTATTGAAAATGGCCAAAAAAAAAAAAAAAAATTCTAACAACTTATGGGTTCACTCTTCATCTACTTATGTTTCAGTATTCAACGAGATGAGCGATATATTGATAAGTTGGGCAGTTTGATATATTAGCCATTGATATATTGCACTTTTTGATACTTTGGAATTAATGCAAGCCTTTTTGGACGCAGCTATCCAACCTTCTTCAAGCTTTGGTTCAAACATCCTTATGATCATTCAAACATCCCACAGGACGTGTTACGTTTCACACCCTGCTTGTCAAAAGTTGGAGAGCACGGTAGAGCTGGCGTACCCACCAAAAAGATGGGATTGCAAGGGAGGTGCCAAGTGCGGGCCCACTGCATGTTCCTCTGCATTCCTTTAAAAACGGCCAGATCTCTTCTTGTTTCTCTTCCTTCCAGCAGTATCAGGGTTGGTAGGATTGAGGAGAGCAAACCAGTCGTGTCTCACAATACTTAGCTTTATTAGTGTGATAATTTTGTTTGGGACTCCAATTTTTCTTCAAAGTAAGCCAGCCTTTCTCTTCGTTCTTTGTTGAAAGTTTTGACAATGTTTATGAAGGCAAGATTGTGAGAACTTGCTTGGATGGATCTGACTCTACCGACTATTTTATAATTATGCGGCTTCTAAAAAGAAGCAATCGAACACAAACCAAGCTCTATTGTAAGAATGATTACCTAGGAACACTAAGGCTAAAATTATGGAAAAACAAGAGAACAAGTACTAACCTGCATAACTCTGGGAAGGATAGTCTTGTCGAAGTGGTCTTCGAGAGTTGCTTCAGAAAAGTCCCTGCGGTAAATGTCTTCTTCTTTATCCTGAAACGCAACCATCATGATTCATTATGACAATTTGCGGGCATGGCTGCCATGGAGTGCTCAGGTGGTTCGGTCTCGACCTCCAATTCAGTCTTTCAAAACCTCCCATCAATAACAGAGAGTTTTTGCAAGCCCTTACGGGAGCCTGTGGGACCTCTTCACAAAGCTCGGAGTTTGTGGGGGCCTGTGAACAGCGGGTGACGATAAAAGGGTTCCCCAGACAGTCACCAGTTTCTAGAGCCCCTCCCCCCCGGCAAGAGCGCCTCCCCCTCTGCCCTGTCAATAGTTACCTGTGACTCCTCCTTTAACTGGGTAGCTTCCTCAGTTGCTCGCACTAGACTCCTCTTAACAGGACCTGTCAAATTTTGGCAGCAAAAACTCTCTCTTTTTGAACCAATTCCGCGCATATTTCAACCAACATGCAATCCATTATAAATCGATAAAATGGTCAAAACAAATATGAAATTGGCTGAACATTGAATATTAAAATCAGTTGAACAAATTTTAAATATTACTTTAATTGGTGACGCAAAGTTGTACTCACCAAGAAGAAAGCGCCTCTGTGATAGTACTTTTGCATGAATTTGTATTTTCCTTTAGTACTTTTGTTGGTGACAAGTCGTGGGTTTACTCTCAGTTCGTTCCTTCTTTCTTCTTCCGTCATGTTCCTCAGCCTATCGATTTCGAGTTTCTCCTTCTCCAACCTACAAAATTGAAGTTGAAAAGTTATAAGGCGTGAGATGATATTATATATTTTTTTAGTCTTCATGTGTTTTTTTGTAATTATTTAAACATTAATCTTATTTATGGTGTGAATGTATTTATTGAATGGATAGCCAGTCCCAGGGGTGGTTCTCTTGTGTCCTATTCCCTGTTGGGAATGGGGTGCGTTTGGACTTTCTATGGTGGAGGCGGCCGGTCACAGTGTTGTGATCGCTTCTCTTGTGAATGTTCTTATGCACTTGTGATCGGCACTGCCTGTATTATACTTTAATGATTTTGACGTTTGCAGTGACTTATTTTAGGATACACAACGTTAAAACATTTTAAAAAACCTGAGGAAAGGTTAGCATCGATACGTGCTTGCTTTAATCGTGGTTTCCTAATTTTTTGTGAATTTAGGAAAAATGTGGGCAAAATAAATTCTCGACTCATCTTTTCGGCATGGAACAAAAAAACTGACACTCTTTGTTGACCATTGCAAACAAGGTATGTCCTCACTCCAAAAATTGTTGTATGATACACGTGTAATTTCATACATTTCTAGTCAGTAGTTCTCCAATAAAGTGAGGTGTAGGAAAACCCAGAGTGCCATGAGTCATCACCAACATGGGTGAAGTGAGGAAGGGAAAGAACACGTCATCTGACGTCACCTTTTTTCCACTCTCCCCTCACCATACTAACTTGAGTATATAAGCCACACTGAGGGGTCTTCCTACATGCATTCGTACCTCGTCTATCCGACTTATCATTTCTCGTATTACCTACAGCCCAGTTCTTCCGAGGGAACGGTTTGCCCCATAAAGGCGCTGAACCTCTAGCTCCCCTTAGGGACCTCTTCAGAACAGTAGGCCTCACTAGGTAAATGTTCCGCCTCCCGCTGGAGAGTCTGTTATCAGACGCCGAGGTTGTCGGATAGATTTTGACGCACTCGTCAATACGGTCGGCCACGAGGCGCCGCAGATGGAGTGCTGAAGCTCTAGGCTTGTAAGGGACAAATCTCTCCGTTGAGTAGGATTCAGGCTAGGAAAAATTCAGCGCATCGAGAGGACCATCGCCCTCACTCGACAACACATGTCTTATCCTGCTTCACCCTCAAGTACTCTACATTGCTCAAGACATGTTTTGCAAGACAGTTTTGAGCAACGTTTACCCATCGATAGTAAGTTATATACAAAGAATTAGACTTACTGTTCTCGCTCTTCTCGGTCTCTTTTGATCCTTTTCAGTTCCCTCTGCTTCCACGCCTCGTACTCGATTTCGTCATTCTCATCGTCAGTGTTGACGTCGTTGAGGTTCATCAGCTCCCCATTAACTCTCACTGGACGGTTTGTTTCTTTCCGAATTTCGTCTTCCACCATCTGCAAACATTAATCCATTAATACTCGGAGGTCTCAATAAACTGATTGTTAATTATCCAACTGACAGCCACTTGAACATACTGGGTTCAAAGGTAAGCTGTAAAGTTAGGAGGGCGATTACAACAAGGATGATATATAAACTGGTTTCCAAAATTTAAGAAACATCGACACGATTGAGAACTGTTTCCTTCTTCTTATTTCCTTTGATTCCTAGCGGAGCATTGGACATATAGCAAGCGATTTCCATTCCGTTCTCACGGCTCCATCTAGCTTCCTGCCAACTTTTGCCAGCGTGGCCCAGGATTCCAGTGAAGGACATCTTCTTCGATTGCGCCAGTTTTCGTAAGGTGTGCCCTGTCAATTTCCATCCAGTGGTTCGCCGTAGGCCCTCAATACAGATCTTATCAGGCCACCAGATTCCCAGGATCCTCCAGAGACATCTGGAGTGACTGGGTAATAGCTCGTTTCACTTACCTTCCAAGTCTCACTCCCATACTGAAGGAGGGACATTTGAGATGAAGAGGCGAAGTTTGGTAGTACTAAAAAGGTTATTGTTCTTCATATTGGATTCAGCTAAATAAAATTTATCTAATAAACCAATGATTTTCTTAACCCGGCTCTATTGCAAGTCCAACGGGTGCCCAGAGGGGTGACGTTTGGTTCCTATAAGTTTGATGAAGTCAGGACCTTCACCTATCTGGGGAGTTTGGTCACGAATAGAAATCAAGTACAGGATGAGACATGCTCACGAATAATGGCAGGCAGCCGAGCATTTCATGCCGATATAAAACTCTTAAAGAGCCGTGTGATCTCCAGATCAACGAAGATGAGGCTACATAGATCCCTATGGTTTGTTATAGATCGGAGGCTTGGACCATGCGGGCTGAGGATGAGGCTAGATTTGAGAGAAGGATTATAAGAAGGATCTATGGAGCGGTCAGAGAGGGCCAACGGTGGAGAGCAAGACAGAATGCACAAATTGATGAATTATTGAAACATGAAGACATAGTCCGATTCATCAAAGCTGGGCGCATCCAATGGCTGGGACATGTCGACCGCATGCCGGTGGAGCCTGCCCGAGAATGATGCTGCGAGCTAGGATGGAAACTAGAAGACGAAGAGGTCGTCCTTGGAGTCGCTGGCTTGATGATATCTTAAGGGATCTCCGGGTGGTAGGATTGTGGAGGTCTCAGGCGGGTGGCCAAGGGCCACATCGGCCTGTAGTGCTGTGTAGTTAGTATTGTAAGACCATCTTTCTTTAGGGCGCTTCCCATGTAGACGTATGATTCCACATGTCGTTCCAGACACTCTAAGCCGGATCCAGACACTCTAAGCTGATTAGTTGAACTCCTAATCAACATCAGCAAGACAAAAGAACTGAGAATGAACACGCGAGTCCTAGTTAAATTACCTTCAACGTGTATTTCCGTCTTTCCTCTGCCGCCTTTTTGCTCTCAATTTCAAACTCCTTCTTCTTGAGAGCTTCTTTCTCCTTCTCGAGAATGGTGACTCGCTCCTTCTTCCTCACGAACACCGGTTTTAGCCTGACTCCAGTTTCTTCTTCCGAATCTAACATAGAATGACGGGAATTATTAATGTAATGCATGCAGAAATAAAAGTTTCAACGTAGTTTAGCATACAACGTATGAAGGGTACTGATACGCACAATAAAGTAAAAGTTTGGAGAGATAAAAACATTTGCGCAATCAGAAATGTAGAAAGGCTTCGTAAACTCAACTTAGCTTTGAAAATGCAAAAATAAATGAATTACCGTTAATCGTGCTTTGTTCTGGTTTTACGTTGTTTCGATTAGTGGTTGCGCTCTCTCAATTTATGGCTTGAAACAGCTTTTTCTCGCTTAAGCACTATTTTGAAGTCAATTTTCGATTACAATCGAAAATTTAGGAGGATTTTAATGGAAAATGAACTCCAGATTTGAGCTCATTACGCCAATCAAAATAGGGTAGTAGCAAGATATTTTGAAAAATTTTTCTGTGTACAGAGTCTCTATAGAAGTAAAACAGTGAAATCTGTGAGTGAAACTCCCAGAAACGCACCCAAAAAATATAAACGTTCGGACGTCAACGCTTGGTTTGAAGTTGGTTTTCTCCGTTTATTCAAACTTAAAGGATAAGCAATGGTTCTAATTTTTCGACTGCTTGATACTGAATATAGGTGTGAAGGCTCTCGAGGTTCAGTCAGATGAATACACTGTTAGGCCGACGTTTTGGTATATTTATATACCATCTTCAGGAATATAATGAAAAACCAGAGGGGTATAGACATACAGCAAAACATCATTCTTGCATGGATCATTGACACTCATTTTAAGTATAGATTAATGATATTTTTACATACCTTGTAAGCGGTGTAAATATAATTCTTATGGCTACATCAGAAATTTAAACAACAGCACTTTTTAAAGTGGAAACTTGAACTTTTTGTAAGGTAGAAAGGCAGATTTTATTCGAGGCAGTTTTTTTCATCACAATATTGCTATCTGAAAATCAGGTTGACACCCAGAAAGTGCATAACAAAGTAATGTAGGTAGCACCTCGTGGTAACCAATTGTGGTAACTTAAACAAGGAACGCATAATTTCCCTCGACTAGACTTACAACTTAAAATTATTAAACATACACTATCTACACATTACAAATTTACACCTTAAACTAAGCATATATACGAGGGTGGATCAAATATAAACGGGACTCTGACCTCTGAGCGCCGACGGTTGACAGAAGCGGGCCCGTCACTTCGAGATTGTTTGAACAGGTTCATTAGAAGGTGTTTGAGAGGGTCTCCCCCTTTACAACCTTTCATGAGTAGTTATCGCGATGTCTGAACAAAAGGTGCCCGTTTCCATTGAGCAACGAATTATCATAAAATTTCTTACCCGTGAAAGAGTCAAACCTTCGGAAATTTTTCAAAGGTTGACTGCCTAGTTCGGGGACCAAACCCTCTCTAGGACCCGTGTGTTTGCCTGGCACAAAGAGTTTCAGGAGGGAAGAGAACGAGTAGAGAATGAGGAACACGATTCGTCGTCCCCGGAGCAGCATTACGGATGAGAACATTCAAGCGGTTCGTGACATTCTTGAAGATGATCGACGTGTGACTGTCTCCGAAATCGCTGAGCAGGTAGGGGTAAGTTATGGGAGCTGCCAAACGATCATTACAGAGCACCTAAGATTCCGTAAAGTGTGTGCCAGATGGGTCCCTCGCCTTTTGACTGCAGATCAGAAGTTGAGACGTTTGGAGGTCTGTCAGAGGCTTTTTGCAAGGTTTTAGGAAGAAGGGGAAGCATTTTTGGCTAGCATTGTCACCTGCGACGAAACATGGGTCCATAATTACACACCCGAATCGAAGCAAGCCAGTATGGAGTGGCGGAGGAAGGGGGAGACAGCCCCAGTGAAAGCAAAAACTCGACTGTCTACTGGCAAGGTCCTTGCAACTGTTTTTTTCGACTATCGAGGCGTTTTGCTCATTGATTTTTTGCATGAGCGAAGAACAATCAATGCTGCCTACTATTGTGAGCTGCTGACTCAGGTGAGGGCTGCATATCGCAGCAAAAGACGGAATCAACCAATTCGTGACGTCATCCTCCTCCACGACAATACAAGGCCCCATACTGCAGCTCTAACTGTTCAAAAATTGGAAGAAATGCATTGGACTCCACTTGATCATCCTCCCTACAGCCCTGACCTATCGCCCCGTGATTTTCACTTGTTTGGGCCACTTAAAGAAGCCCTAGGCGGACATCGATTCGAGGATGATGAGGGGGTCGAGGGGTTCGTGCGCAATTGACTTCAGACGCAACCTTCATCGTTTTTTGATGCTGGGATTAAAAAACTTCCTATTCGCTGGGAAAAATGTGTCACAAAAGCAGGAGACTATGTAGAAAAGTGACATATACCCGCTTTTTATTTTCTAACAAATAAAATTAAAAAAAAAATAAAGTCCCGTTTATATTTGATCCACCCTCATACAATCATTATTATATTTTCACATTACACTAATTTGATGTACCTACATCAGGTTAAATTTATCAGAGTGGAATACAGCCTAATAAGATTGTCTGTATCTGTTCTTTCATTACATGTGTGGGCTGTTCTTTCTATATGATATATTATATCATCTCTTTTATTTTTCTTTTTCCTAAATTTTCTTCTGAATCTAAGATTTAACAATTTTCAAAATTCCATGAGTGGTTTTCTTCTATCGCATGTCTATCGCCATAAGAATTATATTTACACCGCTTACAAGGTATGTAAAAATATCATTAATCTATACTTAAAATGAGTGTCAATGATCCATGCAAGAATGATGTTTAGCTGTATGTCTATACCCCTCTGGTTTTTCATTATAGCCCTGAAGATGGTATATAAATATACAGAAACGTCGGCCTAACAGTGTATTCATCTGACTGAACCTCGAGAGCCTTCACACCTATAATAAAGGGTAAGGGTATAATTAATTAAATTAAAGGGTATGAGAACCTTCGGAATACGAGCAAGAAACCGAAAAGTTCAGTCGCTGTGTGAACGGGGCTTTTATTCTGAGCGGGCGACGAACGAGCATCTCTTTGATGATTCGTCGGGAAACCGACATCGGGTGGATCAGCGTCGAGCACGAGAAGCCTTCCGGGCTCCGTTAGAATGCTCGTTCGAAGCCCCTGATCGCGGCAAATGCTCGAGCAGTTTAAACGGGGAATTCGTTCGAGGCTCAGGCAGTGTAAACTGTCGCTTCGAGCCGAGCAATAGAGAGTTACAGCGGGCCAAGATACTGTGAGCTACCGCTCACTGAAATACCATCAACAGTGGCGGAGCTAGGCTAAGTTAGCTTCCCTCCTGAGTCTCCCCAGACGAGCGGGACGCCACCTCCAGCCGAGCGTCCAACTCCCCGACGAGGAGGGACAGCTGTCCTCCTCGTCAGCCAATGAAATCCCTCCACGACCAACATCTTAGTGGAGGGTGGGGAGTCACACCGGAATTTCCAGAAGATTCAACGGCTTCGCTTTAGTCCAGTTCACAACCTCAGACAGAGCGGTAGCCGCGAGCCCAGCCCACTGCCTCTTCTGCTCTTCCCCCCCAGTCTCCCTTGTGCGCACAAAATATCCACAAAGTCGACACATAAACTTACCTCGTACTCTCGCCGCGAAGACCCTGCAGCTCCAGCGAAGACGACCTCACACTTCCGCCACGAATCTAACGGATTTCCTTCGGGCCCCGTCAGAGTGAGTGCACAAACCTATTTTACTATAAAGCTTTGGCCAAAGTAGTGCAGTGATAGAGAACCATACTAGTACTTGTAGACACAAAAACGAAACGAAACCTAACTTTAACCCTGAACTGCTTTTTGTTGATGATATTGGACTTGGACAATGATGAATGAGAATGGAAACGATTTGTAACAAACGCACGGAATTGTATAAACATATCATAATTGTGACTGTTTCATGTCTAATTTGAGTCGCCCTTCAGGCTTTGTCTTACCTTGTGCTTCACACAACCGCCATAGAACTTGTTAATAAATCAAAGCTAGTAGTTGCAAACCTTGTAGTTTTTCTTGTCTTTCCCTGGTTCAGATAACGAGTACGAGGAACGTGCATCGACACACCTCAGGTCCATTTCATAAAATCCCTTCAGGATCACTTAATAAGCCCCTCAGGCCAGACACACTTGTGTTCTGTTGCAATTTTCAGCGCCCTTCAGGCAACACAGTTTCGACACAACCTCGCCACAGAGCTTCAAAATTGACTCCGCCTCGCCACAGGTAAATATAATCACGCTACCCTTTAAATTAACTTTAGTAATCAGTGTTTTGGTATTTGCTTTTTTCTCTTCCCCCACAGAGCTCGTGCCGAAATTGTTCAACGATTAACGACACAGTCGTCACTCGTTGAACGATACACTCACGCCTTAGGGACAGTGGTAGGTTTAACCCCCTCCCTCTGTCAACAACGCGAGAGTACGCAACAGCTTACAATACGTAAAAAACGCGAGACTCACGTCGAAAACGCTCACAGAAGACGGTTGACTCGGCCCTCTCGCATAAATTACGTGAGAGTCGCGTTTTCGACGTGAGATAACCTACTACCCAACTCCTTGTTTATGTGGCTGAGCTAATGGCCGCCATCAATCAGCATTCTGTTTCTTTCGTTTTGAAGAGTTTCGGCGAATCTTTTGCGAGTTCTTTATCTTTGGGGTCGCGGTAAAGTGAATTGAAGATTGAAGAATAGGTCCCTTATACATTTTGCTCGAAGTGCAACTCTCTAATGTTTGCCTGGAAGGCTTGCTCGTGCTCGAGGCTGATCCACCCAATGTCGGTTTTCCGACGAATCATCAAAGAGATGCTCGTTCTTCGCCCGCTCAGAGTAAAAGCCCCGTTCACACAGCGACTGAACGTCGGAAATGCTCGGGGAGTTTCAACAGCAGTGCTCGTTGCATACTGGCAAATGCTCGATCTTCGAGCAGTGTAAACGGGGCTTAAGCCGCCACACAAGGTACGTGGGTAAGGTGAACAACAAAACCACAGATTCAATAAAATCGCACGGTTCAAACGACTGGTGAACGACTTTTCTACGATGAAAAATTTCGAAGATAAAGTTCCGTAGCAACGCATGGATGATAGCAAACCACAATAAGCCCTCGTCGTGCGTCCCGTCTTTGTCCAGGTGACGGTCCTGCAAAATTGAAATTGCGGGCCACCCTAAAGATATGAAACATATCAATTAGACTCTTCCAAAACCCGAATTTTCGGATTCAAGAGGGAAAACCTTCACAAGGCTAGGACACTATAGGGTGGGGGCCATGTCAGAGCTGAGGTCAGGCACGGGATGACGTCAGAGTTGTTGATGGCTCTCCCACCAACACAATTGAAGAATGCAAAAAAAACGCAATCGGGTTTTCCCTTATGAAAATACGACTAAACGCAATTTCGAATAGAAAACTGGTCCAGGATCGTCTTCGAGAGCACTAAATATGAATCTTACGTCAAAATCCATTACAACAATATTCTGGCTCAGGACCAAAATAATGCTTCGTGAGTACCTGAATATTCCTCATCTTCAGAAGACTCTTCTTCACTTTCTGCCTCACTCTGTCCTTCATCTTCTTTGTCTAACAGCTCAACTTCCTGAAATTAATACCGAAATTAATATCATAAAGATAATAAAACTCGCACACCAACAAAATTATTTCGAAATTAGGGATCCACAATTTATTGGTTCTCCTGAGAAATTCGTGATTTTTACTATGAACTATGTCAGCTTTATTGGGATTTGGGTCCAACAACAAATCCTCCTCTTTCACCAAATTTTCGAAAAATTTATTTTCTTCATCAGGGTCAGAGGATGAGTTTAGGTTTGAACATCAAACCACGGTCGGGAACAAAGAGGTATAAACCAGGAACACTAATCATTAAATTGGTGTTAAAAAACTTGACTATTATAATAAAATTTGGAAAAAAAAAAACAATAACATCAGGCTTTAAATTGGTAAAAAACAAATCAAGACAGTCAGATAGACACAAACACAATAATAATGACTAGAATAGATAAGAGATCTCTTATCTATTCTAGTCATTATTATTGTGTTTGTGTCTATCTGACTGTCTTGATTTGTTTTTTACCAATTTAAAGCCTGATGTTATTGTTTTTTTTTTTTCCAAATTTTATTATAATAGTCAAGTTTTTTAACACCAATTTAATGATTAGTGTTCCTGGTTTATACCTCTTTGTTCCCGACCGTGGTTTGATGTTCAAACCTAAACTCATCCTCTGACCCTGATGAAGAAAATAAATTTTTCGAAAATTTGGTGAAAGAGGAGGATTTGTTGTTGGACCCAAATCCCAATAAAGCTGACATAATTTACATCGGGTCGATTGTCATACACTACTTTACTATGAACCGTACAAGCTATTCTAGGTGCATTAAAAAACAGATTTCATAATTCAGTAGAACAGCCAACCTAATCTATCATGCGCCTGCTTAAGTTAGAGTTGAATTAGTTTAATAAGAGTTATCATACTTATCACAACACTGATGGTATCCACAGTTAGTTATATAACTCTCCTTAAGACACTATTAAACCGTTTTGTCTAAATCACACTTAAAGCATTAGTTCATGTATCCTCCGCTAGGGATAATAAAGCATTTTTCCCTTGAATCAGCTGCATCGCATTATCTCAAGCTTTAGTAAAGCTTGAGGTAAAGCTGCTTTACCAAAATAGGTATCTAAGCATATCTCATATGATTCAAAGAAAAAACTCTTTATTATCCCTAGCAGAGGATACATGAACTAATACTATAGGTGTGGTTTAGACGCTCGTCTACTAAACTAATTTTACATAATATGGTGAAGCTTGACTCATATTATGAGTAAATAGGAATGGGCTAAACAAAAATTTCTAAATTAAATTTTATCATAGGTTTACGCTATTTATTTACATACTATTACACGAAATTAACATACCAATATAATTAGTTAATAACAAACCTGTTGCTCCTTGGCGCTCAAAACTCTTTCCTTCAGCATCAAGCGTCGGCGCTCGATTTCAGTGTCACTGAGTTCTTCTTCTTCCTCTTCTTCAGACGATTCCGCTGGAGCGCGAACTCGCCGAACACCAACGTCGTCATCGTCATCTTCGTCCTCACTTTCATCTTCCAAAACTTCAGGCTCGTGGATCCTCCTAAAATTTAGATTTAACGCATTCGATAATTTTTGAAACATTAGCTACAATTAAACTTGAAAAAAAAAAATCAATGCTCTTACACAAAAAAACTGATCAAATATTGAATCAACCAGTAAATTTTTTTTTGTGGGAACATGATTTTTTAATAATATGATACCAGTAGGAAATAACAATTAATAATTCATAATTCTATACTTTTTGCAGAACGGATTTTGTGAATTTGTCTCGGTGGTTCAACTATTCGACTGCACTATACTACAGTCCACTCATAGGGTTTTTTTTCAGTCGATATACGAGCAGCTACAGCTGCTATAGACTGTAGCTGTAGCTTTGAAATAGTATTGAATTTTTAGAATCGATTCAGACCACCCGGAGATCCATAGGATAAACTGTGAAACACCAAAGTAGGGATGGGTATCGATACTCGATATTTCAAAATATCGATACTTTCGTATCGATACTCGATATTTTAGTATCGATACTGCACTATCTGATATTTTTGGGTATCGATACTTCGGGTCCAATATTTCTAAATATCGAATATCGATACTTTTCTCGCGGAAAATTCAACATAATGACTAAAAAATGAAGAAGATAGAGAGGCTTTTGGGTCATTACTCTTTGCTTGCACAAATAACGATTATATCATGGAAAAAATCACTCTGCTTGGACTCTTAATAGTAAAAATTGAATAAAAGTTGTTGAAAAAATTATTTTTCTTGAGAAAATTGTATGATATTGATAGTTTGTGACACTAAAGTATCGATAATCGATATTTTAAAATATCGATACTCATGCCCAACGATACTTGGGATATCGATACTCGGATACGATACAGTATCGATACAAAATATCGATACTTTTAAAACGATACCCATCCCTACACCAAAGACGTCTCCGTTGAAATTTTAGCTAACCAAAATGCGATCGCTATTCGTTGCTAAAAGTTGTATTCAGTTTTGCATCCTCAGCAACCGGTAATCAAATTTCCATATGAAGCAACCACAACTCCTATTTCTTCGAATCGAGTGTGAAGCGTTTATTGCTTCCAAATAAACTTGATAGTTAAGGTAGTAAGTAGTAGGCAGTAGGTACCTATGGTTGGTAATAATACAGAAAAATAATAAACTTGCAGAGTTTGTAATGTGTAGAAGGCATTTTCCCGAAAGATGAGGTTTACAGCCGATTTACATCACAGTTGATGAACAGAATGTTAAACTCGTTGTCGATGAGAGTATGAAGTAAACAAAGCGTGTATCGTTTCTTTTGGCGTTACTACAATCGTCAAAGGTACACAGGGCCTGTCATTCAACTGGGTAGCATCTTCGTTGCTCGCGCTATCTCCTCCAAACAGGGCCCGTCACTCTTTGGCAGCAAAAACTCTCTACTCATTCACAGGTAGTTTTCCCCTCTGAGGGCTGGCAGCAGCTTCAGACCTACAAGCGAATGGGCCCCTTAAAACTCGACTACACTCGTACTTTTGAGAATGGTTTAATACAATCATTACCTTCGTCGTCGCGCCATCTCAGCTCTATCTTCTTCCTCTTCTTCAGGTTGATGACGCGAGCGAAGTCTCCGAAGACGCGGGTCGTCCACTTCGTTGTCCGATTCGTCAGCCCGCACTTCCTGAGGTGATGGCGCCCGAAGCTGTTGACGCCTTGCTTCGATGAAGTCACCATCGTCACTCTCTTCCTCACTACTCGACTGTGGCGCGTATTCTGGACGCTTTCCTGACACGTAGCGGTGGACCTTCACCCTCTGCATAGACATTTCACCTGTTCTCACAGAAGAGAAGTAATTTAAGCAATATTTACAGAAAATTTGGCCTTTTCAAATGTCATTTTAAACTTGAGCGCCGTAATGAAATAATTCAATAGGTCTGTAACACATTGAACCCATAATAAGAATCAAACCTGTACAAGAATATTACAGAATATCTAAGTTCGACTAATTTGCTTTGGAGATAATTGAGTTTACAACCTTATAGGTTACCTATATTTTAATGACAGAGAAAAATAGGCAGGTCTGAGATTTTGAGTAGACTCTACTATCATGCTAAAAGTTTGATGGTTGTTCTCCAATCCTCGAAACATTTCTGGTGTTGTGGTCGTCCTAGTGCAGTACTAACCATTTGACTGGTATACGTTAAATCTAAGAAAGTAAGTACAGTGAAGGAAACGGATGCTCAGATCATCAACTCTTCCGAGCTAAGCCTTATTGTAATCAAAGTTAGAGTCCCTACAAGCTTTACTCTCCTTGAAGCTTGGGAAGGGGGAATTATGGTGAATGGGAATCGGAGGAACCACCTTGGCAGTTCCTATGTACATAATTCCCTACCTTATTCACGTTTATCAGAGCTTTTTTTGACAAGGACTAACCAACCATCTCAGTACAAAACCTTTTTTTTTTGCTTCCGAGTCTACCAAGGTAGCGGAAGCTTTGTTTTCACTTTTCAAGGACGAAAAAAAAAAATTCTCCAAAATCAAAATTTTCACTCGCGTTTTGCGTTTTAGACCTTTCTGAACAATTTTGGTTCCATGTCTGTGTGTCTGTCATGAATTCCTTGTAACGCGCATAACTATACGACGTTATTGTCCGATTTCGATGAAATTTTCAGGGATTGTGCGGGTTGGTGTGTAGACGGTCCCCTATGAAAATCATCATCCTCGGACTGATAGAAGCGACTGCGCATGCGCAAACGTGAATTCCTTGTAACAGCCATAACTTCTACATTTTTCATCCGATTTCGATGAAATTCTCAGGGATTGTGCGGGTTGGTGTGTAGACGGTCCCCTATGAAAATCATCATCCTCGGACTGATAGAAGCGACTGCGCATGCGCAAAAGTGAATTTCCTTGTAACGGCCGTAACTTCCACATTTTCCATCCGATTTCAATGAAATTTTCAGGGATGTTACAAATTAGAGTTTAGATGGTCCCCTATGAAAATCATCACCCCCGGATTGATAGTAGCCGATGCGCATGCGCGAACGTGAATTGCTTGTAACAGACATAACTTCCACAATTTCTACCCGATTTCGATGACATTTTCAGGGATTACGCGGATTAGGTTGTAGATGGTCCCCAATGAAAATCAAGGCCTTAAAATTTACAGTAGCCTCTGCGCATGCGCAAACGTAAAATCCTTGTAACAGCCGTAACAGTGGCGTGTGAGGTGAGGATCTCAAACCCCTTTCAAACATCCCTTGATGGGTCAGTCAGCAAAGCTCTAGATTCCCACTCAGAAGTCCTAGGTTCGAATCCTAGTCAAGCTAAAAATTTTTTGATCCAATCACTACCGCGCTTACATTTTTCGTCCGAATTTGATGAAATTTTCTAGGATTGTCCAGATTAGCATGTAGATGGTCCCCTATGAGGGTAGTGAAAGGTACTTAGAGATTGGTGTTTTGAGATTAACTACTATGCATCGGATCATCTATACAATCGGGTTATGGATACGAGGAAGCTATGTGCCACACCCACTTGGCAGACGTTTTTTTTTTGACAAGGACTAACCAACCATCTTAGTACAAAACCTACGTCTCGCACTCCAAACCTATTAACGCCGGAGTTCCTCAAGGAAGTGTAATCGGACCGCTACTATACTTAATATACGCTCATGACCTCCCCCTTCCTAACCAGTCAACATCAGCTATCTACGCTGACGACGTGGCGTTACTGCACGTAGATGGAAAATTCGAAGTAGCCCACAATACTCTACAGGATAGCCTTCAACAAATCCACGTATGGAGTGATAAATGGAGGGTGAAATTTAATGCTCTCAAATCATCAATCGTTCCATTTACTCTGAAACGGGAAACTTACCAACACACCCCAACCTACAATGGTCAAAATATTTCTATCAACCACTCGGTTAAGTACCTAGGACTTACCCTTGATCACCATCTAAAGGCCATATCACACGAGCGATTTTTTGGCTTTTTTTCCGCTGGAAAATCGCTGGAACATGAAGAGGAAGTTAGAATAAGTTAGGCGAAGTTGAAGAAGAATAACCGCAGAAAACTGCGAATAGAGCGCATTCTGGCGGCCAGCGATTTTCACTCTAACGTGACTACAAGTTTTGGATCAGGTTATAGTAGTGTGGAATTTTGAAGCAACGTTTTAGCGTCGCTCCCACTCCCAGAAAAAGTAATCACTTTACTTGTCTCTGTCGTACATCCATGGTCATCCATATAATTCAATCCATGTTCTTTCTTATTCCTAACTTCCATGCACTTATAGCATCTACATGGATGTATTACCTATATTAGTTTTGTTGTGTTGGCTACTCCATCTCCGTCTGTCGCCCGCCCGTTTTCTCTCGTAAAATGTCTTCTATGAATAAAAGTTATACAGTGAAATGTGCCGACTCTTGTTTCAGTGGATATCACCCTAAATATTACCGATCCGTTTAATAATTATGATAGTCTCCGTGGCGTCACTACGATCTCGTTTTCTTCAGTTTTTGTGCTCCTGTCGTATTATTCTTCAAAATGGACCCTATTTCCTTGATCATTAGTGGTGATTTCTCTGATATTTTCTCTGATATTTCTCTACACAATTGATGAGAAGCGAAGTTTCACTTGTTGTCCACCTATTCACTATATCCTTCGGCGGCATACTTGTTGGAGGTTTAAAAATGAACGAAGAACCGATTAATTTTTCTCTCGGAAAACTGCAGAAAACTGAACAGACGTCGACAAGTAGATCAAGGAATGCTACAACCACAAATTACTTATCGATGGAGAACCTTCGAATGGTTTCCTTCCAGCTTTTTTTCCCGCACAAAATGGCGGACTAGAAAAATTAGAACGCGTTCTAAATATTCCAAAGCTAGAAAAATCGCTCCACCAGGGTGCAGGCTGTGCTATGGGGGGGTGGGGAAGTGGAATTAAAAACCCGCTGCATGGATACTTGAAACACTGTACTTCTTCCCTTGCATGGATACTTGAATCACTGTACTTCTTCCTCTTCACGTTCCAGCGATTTTTCTGCGGAAAAAAGCTGAAAAATCGCTCGTGTGATATGGCCTTAACATGGGGAGCCCATATTAACTACTTGGTTGGAAGAATTAGGCATAGAATCAGGCAACTGAAACTGTTGCTACATGAGAACTCTCCCTTATCACTCACCACGAAGAGATTAATTTACCTATCTCTAATTCGTCCAATTTGGTACTATTCATGCGGTCTCTGGGGTTCTGCAGCAGCAACACATATCAACCGTATACAAGTAACACAGAACCGGGTTCTTGATTGGTTATTGGACACCCATTGGGGTGTACCATCACACGTAAATTGCCTTGTAAATCAGGCTTGCAGCCTACTATAATAGTTATTTAGCTCAACTGTAAAGCTTATGAGGCAATAAAGTTACATTAACCCTTCAGTGGTAGACCCCGGAGCGCGGCGCTCCTTCAGCCCATTTTTCGAATACTGTGGTTCACAGTGGCTATCCTGAGGGCTATGATTCACAGTTCCCTCCTAGAAACCACCTCTAAGCAGGACTGTACCCTCCTCTCAGTCCCCAAACCCCCTCGGGGTTATTATGGATTGGTTTCTTGCACTAAAACGTGAATGTGTCAGATCGCTCTTAAGTCTGAGCGCTCTTCTGACCCCAAGAAGTGGCTGCAGGAAGATTCTGTCGAAAAGGCAGAACGTGCATCTGACTGAAACGGCTTTGATTAGTCACATTTTAATTGCTCAGTTATTTGTATTTCAAAGTTGAGCAAAAGGAACCTATTTTTACCAATACGTATTCCTGAGTTCAATTTTTAAAAAAACTTTTTTTTACCAATATGTTTTTCATTGAACACTTTTAGATACACCAGTAGATGAGTTGAGTATCACACTCTGACCAAAAACATTAAAAAAATATGATAAATATTGATTTTTTCGGGAGGAAAAACCGAAAGAGCGCCGCGCTCCTGGGTCTACCTTTTGCGAGATGAGATTAGGTCTACCACTGGAGGGTTAATAAAAAAAAGGACTAACCAAGAACATGTCTACGTGTTGGTAGGGCGAAGTGTCAAGGAATCATCGAAAGTAAAAATACTATTGCGTTTGACCACACCAATATATATGGTCTAGCTAGGAAGTAGGTATTTATGAGCGGAAGGATAACTAAACATTCAATAATTCCCAACCTTAGTTTAGTTGTGCAATAGGTACAACCAATAGGAAGAGCCAGACGCCTATTAATTCATTGTAGGGTGTAGAAGAGTCAAATTTCCAAACCAGTCCTAAATATCCCATTTCACTTTCTTTACACCGTCTACATCATCATTCATTACTAACTTATGGTAGGTAGCCTTATGGGAGTACTAACGTACTTATACGCTACAATCAGTTTAGGTTAAGAGGCTGCCTGGTTTTCACTGCACCTACTCATAAAAGAAGTTGTTTTATCATATTTTTACCCTTTTCATTTCTGACGGGGACGGCTCCGGCGGTACTGATGATGTCGTGAGACGTTGGTTGAGGATAGTAGGAATCCATTTCGACGATTTCTGAGACTTCAAAAAGGAAGAACTGTGTTGAGAGACTACACTCCGACGAGAGTTTTGGAAAACTTACAAACGATACTCCAGGTCGTCAAAATCACTCCTCACCATTTTCGTTAGCAAAAAACTAGGTATTACGCAAACAAAGCAGAATGTTATTAGGTAATTAAGCACAAAATATAAACAGTTTCACTCTCAGCATCAAACACGCGTTATAAAGCACGAAAGCAGAATGTTGACCAAAACCAAATCCAACAAAATGAAATATCTTCTTCTTCTTCAGGTTTGTTGTTTTATGCCCTGACAGGAACTCTAGCCGACATAAATGTTGTTAGAATGGCAAAGTATCAACGAAGATGTTTCGCACAAAAAATTACGATACTTTTTTATGTAGGGTTTTGTGATCACGGAGATTCTTTGGAGTAGGACACAGAGAATCCCAGGTGCGTAGGGGGGTGAGTCAGTCGGTCGACGTTCGTTCCTCGTTCCGGATTAGTATTTCGCCAAATCGAAGAGGCAAAACTTAAAAAGTTGTACTTAAATTGGAAATTTTAAAGGATTTTAGAAATTCATTAGTGCACGGCTCTAGGGAATTGAAAACCTGAAATATTGCCAGAATCATCAAAATTGTACAACAATTGCCTGAGAAAAATAGGAAAAACTACTTAATAAACGGGTTTTCCAATGTTTTTCATTCATAAATTCATATTCCTCTGGCAATGATTGTTCGATTTTGATGATTCCGGCGGCAACATTTAAGTTTTTCTATTCCCAAGGCCTATGCACTAATGAGTTTCCAAAATCCTTTGAAATTTTAAATTTAGGTACAACGTTTTATGGGGTTGCCCCTTTGATTTCGCGAAATACTGACCCGCAACGAGGAATGAAAGGCGATCGACCGAGACCCCCTTAGCTGCCCCGACGCAACACTAGAGTCTGGTTCGATGCGGTTTAGTATTTTATTCAAGACTCGTGAGTCTCTTGAATCTCATCGAAAATGGAAAACAAGTAGGTACCTACTCTCACTTGTCTGACGAATGTCCGCGTTTTGTGCTATTTTTGACATTGAGGAGTACGAGTCTCCAGAAATAAGGAATCGAAGAGAGACTCCGCTTCTTAACTGAGGAAACGGTTCCCTGAGACTCTCAGAAGATTTTTCCGTCGATTGATGGGTAATTACACGAACAGGTCGCGTGGCTTTAGACCGAGGACCGTTTTTTGGTTTACTATTTTCAATAATGAACCTTTGGAACCGAACAAGAAAAAAAATTTAACCCCACCCACTCAAAATTTGTTGGTTTACGTTTCAAGGTAGGTACGTAGAATCTAAAAATCGAATAAAAATTTTTAGTTGTGCCCCGAAGCTTTTGCGGTTAACGTCGGTCATTTCTAAGGGTTGAAATTTTTAAATGCCCTAGCTCAAAAAATTTCGATATAAAGGTACATATTGTTTTTTTTTTATCATTTTAAGAAAGTATTGAATTTTTAATGACCACGCGGAGCTCCGTAGGACAAACCGTTTGCTCCCTACGATAACGTTGGACTTACGGTTGGACTTACGATAAATCAGAAACTCCAAGAAAGACCAAAATGCGAACGCTGTAGGTAGGTAGTATCTATGGTTGGTAGGCGGTGACAATGTCAAAGCCGAGTTCTTTGCAGACGAGTGATCTATTTAGAAAAAACCTTTTTGTAATAATTTGCAGCAATTTGGTTTATTATTTTCAATAATGAACCTTTGGAATCGACCAAGAAAAAAATTTTAACACCCCCTCAAAATTTGATGGTTTACGTTTCAAGGTACGTAGAATCCAAAAATCGAATAAAAATTTGGCCGTCCGTCCGCCGTACGCGGCACTTTTGCCACTTAGCATAGACCGATTTTGATGAAATTTGGTATGTAGGCTCCATTGGGGGTCTAGTTGTGCCCCGAAGATTTTGGTTGATGTAGGTCACTTCTAAGGGTTCCAAAATAAATTTTGAAATTTTCAAAACGCCCTAACTCAAAAAATTTTGATATAAAGGTATTGTTTTTCCTTCAATTTAAGATTCTATAGAATTTTAAAAATTTCTGAGACCACCCGGAGCTCCTCTGTAGGACAAACCGTTCGCTCACTACGAGAATTTAAAGTTTGGACGTACGATAAATCAGAAAAACGAGTGTGAATCGCAAAAGAGGCCTAATCTCCGTTCAAATTAAAGCTGACCGAAATGCGATCGATATTTTTCTTCATGTTGGATGGTTGGTGGCTTTGCAGACGAGTGATCTATATAGACAAATAAAAAATAATAAACCATTGTTTAAACCAGAAAACCTCAGTTTAAGTTGATTTGAATATTTCTTCGGCCAGAAATCCGATCGAGTTCAATTTTTTACCAGAGCTCCATCAGACCATCTCAAACAACTTGTAAACGGTTGGACTCAGTCGGACTTGAATGAGACTCAGGAGAAATGTTGGCGTTTTTGTAATAAGCTGGCACTTCGGTGGTTTTCATTATTATCATCAACTTAGGTGGTGATGCGGCACGTGTCAGCGTTGTACGAGTGAGACCAATTTTTCTGTGGCCCCCATCTTCCAGCCTGAATGTGTCCATGGCTTATCACTAAGTAGTTTCTGTGTTCTTAGAGGACACCATCCAGGAATTTTGAATTTAAGAGATGATATTGGAGGCTCTAGTTAACACCAGGTTGGACCATTGAAATAAGGGGTAGCTAATAGTAGCAGGGGCCTCTCAGGCTAGATCCACTGGATTTCGATCTGCACAGGGTTCGCTCGACGCAGCCCCCCCCCCTCCCGTTGCTCAGCAGTAGACAGCTAATACAATCTCAAACAGGAAATTGAGAAAGGGTATGGCAATCATAATTTCTTCAAAAACATTTAAATCCTCCCCCACGCTTTTAACATTTTTTTGAAAATTAGAAAATTGAGGTTTTTTTAAAATTTTTTTTTTTTACAAATTTGATTATTTTAATTATCGCTACTCAAGATGCCTGAAAAAATATTATCAAAAATAATAAACCCAAAATGAACTATCAAAACCTACAGATTTCCAATCAAGTTTCCAGTAATAAGAAATGTGAAATCAAACTATTGTCATTTCAAGACGCTAGGTGCAATAAGTTCGTAAACTTAAGCGTTAAATTTAGTCTGAAGTGCCCACTGTCAACCAATGTTGACGTACAAAGCTCGATAAAACGCAAAAATTTGCTTTTTGGAAGACACCAATTTTTGCATTTGGGGACTTCCATCATAAAAATAATAATAACTACAGCAGTCCCATTACACACGAAACTGAGAGACCTCCTCCTCGTGTTGGAGTCTTTGGCAGACGGTCAGAAATATGCGAACGGAGTGAATGGTTTATTTATACGATAATAACGATTCAAAGTTCAATCAGTTCCAGCATGAAATGTGCGAGTGAGATCTATTGACCAATTTTGTAGAAACCGGTTTTCCTCTATCTTCATTGAAATGGGTTTCCATTCCACATTTAACGTCGTCGCGAAAGATTTAACTACATCTGGGATAACTTAATTAAAAACGATCCCGTTCAAATTTTATTGGATCAGCTTTGGTTGTTTTTAAGGTTTCAATAAAACTTTTGATTGAGGCAGTTTTTTCCAAATTACACAATTATATTTGATGAGATGTGCGCCTCTGAGGTTGTTACGAGTACGTTCATAATAAGGGTATATTATTATATTATATACAGCTCTAAATTTTTACAAATTGGCTTTAACTAAAGCTTTTCCCGTATTTTCGCCTCGGAGCACATCGATGAAGGCTTGCGGCATGTTGTCGAATCCCTCAGTGATCGTTTCTCGGTATTTAAGTTTTCCCTGAAAATTAAATAACTTTTAAAAAATATTTGTCTTTGGCACAATTGTGCGCCGACGTGTCAGATCGATGATCGCTTGGGCACTCTAGTTTACAGACATAGATTTATCCATCAATATAGTATCTTTTATGAGTTAGTCTAGAGGTCAAGTGTTCCAACGTAATAGGATGTAGATTTGGTATGTATTTTTCTGTTGAATTCCCAATATGTTGCACCAACCTTCTTGAAGTAGCCCAGAAGTTGTTTGACTCCATCCTGCCACTCATTCAACCATCTCGTGACTAAGAAGCCGTGAATGCTTAGCTGGTTAGCGATAGCAGGTAGTTGGATAGCAGGGGCTGCAATAAAAAACGAATAAAAGGGGAGAACATTAACGGTATTTCAAGCCATAAAAATAAGGGAACTTTGTCGGGAATAAAAATTATTCGACATGAAATGAAAAGAGGCTTATGTAGAAAATTAACCTACCAAGTGGTGGCTTAGATGTGTCTCCCATATCGTTGTAAGACGAAATGGCTCCGCAAAGTGATACTCGGCCGAAAGTGTTCATTTTCGAGAAGACATCGTAACTGATTTGTCCGCCGACCTGAAAAGGCGTGAAAAGTTATTTTGAAACCTCACTGCCGTAGTTAAAAAAATTTGTATTCGGACAACCAAAACATCCTCGCATGTGCTCCAGATTTGCCCAACCGTGGTAAGACCCTGGTGTGCCCGTCATAATTCTGCCCTGAACCTACTAGATGGCTACCAGTATGGCTTGAGCCACACTTCAACCTAGTACAACGAGGTTATTGTCCTGATCTCTTGGTGGTATATCACCATTCATTGTTGATGTCTCAGTGGTCTCTTGCTCTGTCCAGGATCACTCGCGGAGACAATGCTGCCAAGATTCAAAAGTATGAAGTTGACGTACTATTAGAGGCTTCAGCAGCACTCGCAAACATTCAGCGAAACCAACTAAAGGTGATTGGTGCAACTATCACCTGGAGAGGGATATGGCATGGTAAGTCAGCCAGGGATCTGATTCGGGCTGGTTACCCACTGTTCATGACCACCCGAGTCCTGTCAGGTGGAACGTTTATCTGGTCTGTATTTAGGGCTACGGCCACTCGAAGGCTTACCAAGGCTCTAACAGATGGCCCCTTGGGACTTGGAGCTGAACTCAAACCCATGGGGAGGAGAAGCGTCGGTTGATGGCATAGCCAGAAGAGTATCACTCCTGGAACAAGGTGATTCAATCTTGTTCCTCATCCCAATGCCCGAGGTCGGATCTCGGTCCTTGAAACCAAGCAGCCAGATGACACGACTGCTGAATGCTAAAAGTGCTGATGTACCGTGATGTAGGTAAATATTTATGTGCAATGCCATCGACTGTAGAGGCGAAGTATTTTTCTCTTCGGTTATTTGACTGTGTTCTGTCAATTCCTCGTCATACGAAATAATGAACCGATTCCAATGGCATTTCCACGGTTTGTGAGGTTCCGGCTCGAGACCCTATGGATTTCATTTACAATTAATGTTTAATGTCAGCATACACTGAACCGAGCAAGATTTTCCTGAGACACGAATTCTCACGATTTCTCACAGCTTAAATTTAGATGGTAGATCATTTGGAGCCACCATGAAAAAATCGAATGAAAACAAACACAATCGGGAACAAATTCTCGATTGTGTTGACGTTTGACGGTTCAGAAAACTGTCAACATGATCCAGAAAAACATCTCCGTTGCTCTTTGGCTTCTTCTGGATATTCCGTCTAATTCTTCATATCGATACCTTAAAGCACAAAGGCGCTATGTCCAAAAACAGAGTTTTGAGAAAAATGCAAAAGAAGTTATCACCAGTGCACAATTCCTGAAATAAAGGGTGATTACACTAAACTGTTTAATTTCTTCAGGAAATTTTCAAGCTATAATCATCAAGGAGTTCTGTTGAATTTAAGTTTTTCTGAAATTTAAAAAAAAAGTGGAAGATGGATGGACAAATGGACATAGAGCCTTTGTGCTTTAACCCGTAATGTCCTGAGGTATCTTTTTGGAAGTACGATTTTCAAGCTTTCTGCAGCACTATTTATCAACTTTTAAGACGTTTTGTTTTACCTACCTATATATCGACTGTTTGAACTATCCTTAATGTCTGCTTTGAACAATTGATTGTTTGAGAAAACGTAAAGAAATCATCAATCCCTGGGATATTATTGTGGCATCATATAAGTATACCTAATAATTCTTGTTAATTTTATCAATAATTCATTGCTTTCAAGTTATTTCTCCGATCCTGAAGAATTGTTTTGGTAAATACCGACACCCAAACCCTTTTATAGTATCTTTGCAGAACCCCACTACAAACACCCCTCCTACTTGGATACCCCTCCTGAGGTATCCAAAAAGATACCACGTAGTTTTCATCGAAATAAGAAAGATCACTTTCCACTCGATTAAATTCAGACTCTCTACGCCTCTTAATTAGTCAAAATACACCAAAAATCGGGAAAATTCTGAAAAAAAAAACAAAGAACGAATGTTTTGAACAAGTGGGAAATTAAGGGTTAAGGTGTCGATATTATGTGTCCATGTTACTCCGAGTGAATTTTACTCAATATACAGGGTGTAAGCCTAACTGGTCTGCCATACGGTACCAGTCGATTCTAAAACTAATTTGCAACAAAAAATGTCCCCTAGCAATTTTTTTTAAAATCCTTCGTTTTCGAGTTATTTCAACTTTAAACTTTTTTTTCGTGATTTTGACCTTATGTCATTAAATCGGTCATAACTCCTTTAATTTGCTGTGTAAATTACAATTTGAGGCTACTGTTGGAAAGAGCATTAAATTTCCTATCGGATAGATGCCTTAACTTTTTTTTGAGTCAAGGTTTGAGACATGAAAACGTCTTCTAAAAAGAGAATTTTACGTAATTTTGGAAACCTCGCATTCTTTCAATCTCAAATTGAACTACGAGAACCCGTACTTTTTCAAGATGCAAGAACAGTGAAAACTGCGCCAGAATCTCAGCTTTCCAATGGTATAATCAAAACATATTCTACAACCGTATTTAGGGGAGAAATTTGGGTTTGAACGCGGAAAAACGTGCATGTTTTCAACGAAATCAGCGCTCTGGCCTCCTGTTTCCGGTGGCCTCGCGGTCTACTGCGGCGCCGCCCCACCCACTTCTATCGTTCGACCCCTCAGATCGACTAGGCGGTGCGCCGATTTCGTTGAAAAAATGCACGTTTTTCCGCGTTCAAACCCAAATTTCTCCCCTAAATACGGTTGTAGAATATGTTTTGATTATACCATTGGAAAGCTGAGATTCTGGCGCAGTTTTCACTGTTCTTGCATCTTGAAAAAGTACGGGTTCTCGTAGTTCAATTTGAGATTGAAAGAATGCGAGGTTTCCAAAATTACGTAAAATTCTCTTTTTAGAGGACGTTTTCATGTCTCAAACCTTGACTCGAAAAAAAAGTTAAGGCATCTATCCGATAGGAAATTTAATGCTATTTCCAACAGTATCCTCAAATTGTAATTCACACAGCTAATTAACGGAGTTGTGACCAATTTAATGACATAAGGTCAAAATCACGAATAAAAAGTTTAAAGTTAAAATAACTCGAAAACAAAGGGTTTTAAAAAAAATCGCTATGGGACATTTTTTGTTGCAAATTAGTTGTAGAATCGACTGGTACCGTATGGCAGACCAGTTAAGCTTACACCCTGTATAATCCACAATTTTCTCAAAAGATATAAAAACTGTCCAAAAGTTGGTTGCACGTTGGTTCTGATTAGCTGTAATTTTATCGTGTAGGCGGTTGATGGTGCATTTTATTACTACTTCAACTTTTGGAACGTCAAGGTCTCTGTGGATATCGTCGTTTCTCACGTACTATGGAGCGTTTGTTATTGTCCTTAGCGCTCTGTTCTGCTGGGTTTGAATTTTCTTTATTTGAGTTTCGCTGGCCAAGCCCCAGACTGAGCAACCATATTGCCATGGTCTGATCAGGGTAAGGTATAATGACCGTTTGGTTCCCAAAGGTAGAGGTGACCTGGTATCGATCAAGGGCTTAAGAAGAGCCATCCTGGAGCGTATTCGTCTGACTAGTTCTCCAATGTGATGATGATACATTCCACAACCTTCTATCACTATGGGAATCTCAAGAACCGAGACGTTTAAAAAGAAAAAGAGCACCCGATATACTGGACTCAAATCACCGTACCCGGTCGTTATTTTTGTCATTGTTAATTAAAATTTACATTACAATTACAATTACAATTTAAACACATGCAGTTATAGAAAAATGTTTTTGATTATATTATAAGGGACTGCCACTGGACAGTAACCCTAGCACAAGTGCCATAGTTCTTATGTACTAATAATTATACAACTACTAACAAAACAAATAGTGTAACAATACTAAAATTTAAAATTAAAAAAAAATTAATCTTTTGATTCCTCCGCCATTAAATTTTTTGTTCATACTTATGGCCAAATGAACTTGTTATAGTCAAAACAAAGACGGTACCAATAAAAATCGTAAATTTGTCCAGATTTTTGAGAAAATTGATGTTCTATGGGTGTAAAGTAAAAATAATCTATAAAATATAAATTTTCTCTTATTTTCGTAAAAAAGGTTATTGATAGCAACGTACATTGTCGAAATAAACGTCGACGCCACAAGGAGCACTTTCCTTCAGCGCTTCTTTGATGCTAATTTTCTTGTAGTTGTAGGCGTAGTCGAATCCAAGTTCTTTGAGCCACTCAACTTTACTGTCGGTACCGGCAAACCCAATCACATTCATATCTGCAATTATTGTACTGGTGTAATTGTTTGAAACTTGAAGGTAGGAGAAAGGCGTGTACTCATTATTACCACCAACCTAGGATTTTTCCGATTTGGCCAACAATGCTTCCAACTGCTCCCGCTGCGCCGCTGACGACCAACGTCTCCCCCGCTTCAGGCTGTGTGAGTTTGGTCAACCCGTAAAGAGCTGTCACTCTGAAATATTACGTAGTTACGTGAAGTATGGGAGAATGTTCATAGGTACTCTTATTTTTACTGGTATTCAACTGTTATTTCTGTACTGCAGGACTATAGTATTGTGGTTTCTCTTAGATGGCCTTAGAAAAGCACCGTGGTTTGCATACTATTCCGCATAGATGGGCGAATTCTTATTCATATATACGATTATGAATACAAATTACATCTGCGATTTTATGATTATGAATACGAATACAGGTATGAATATGAATACAATTGTATTCACACTTTGAATACAATTTTCCCCCGTATTCGTATTTTGAATACGATTTTATGATTTTTTCTATAATTTCCCTAAAAATCTGATTTTTTAAACGATTTTCCCTGAAAATTATACTTTTTTTAAATGATTTTCTCCCGAACTCTGGACATATTTATACCTAAACCTAACAATGTCAAAATAATCAATCAAAATTCGAAATGCTCACAAGTTCTTATAGGAATTTTCACGCAAAACCGAATGAGACCAACCCCAGGTCGCTACGACCGACCGTATTGAAACTACGACGAAATACCGCTTAAAATCGTGTTTTTTAACAATTTGCACTGAAAATCATCAAAAAATTATGATTTTTACCGGACATTTCGTCGTACTTTCTATTTAGTTGGTCGTAGCGACCTGGTGTTGGTCTCATTCGATTCTGCGTGAAACATCCTATAAAACGCTGCAAATTATTACACAATGGTTTATTATTTTTCTATATAGATCACTCGTCTACAAAATTACCAACCATCCAATATGAAGAAAAAAAATAAAAAATCAAAAAAAAATAAATAAATAAAATAATTTAAAAAAAAATCAGATCACCAACCATCGATCGCATTTCGGTCAGCTCTAATTTGAACGGAGATTGGGCCTCTTTTGCGATTCACACTCGTGTTTTGATTTATATATATATATATATATTTCAATATAAACCCTTAAATTTTCATAGGGAGCGAACGGTTTGTCCTACAGAGCTCCGCGTGGTCTCAAAAAATTCTAAAAATTCCATAGAATCTTAAATTGAAGGAAAAACAAGACCATTATATCGAAATTTTTTGAGTTAGGGCGTTTTCAAAATTTCAAAATTGATTTTGGAACCCTTAGGAGTGACCTACATCAACCAAAAGCTTCGGGGAACAACTAGACCCCAAATGGAGCCTACATACCAAATTTCATCGAAATCGGTCAATGCTAAGTGGCAAAAGTGCCGCGTACGGCGGACGGACGGCCAAATTTTTATTCGATTTTTGGATTCTACGTACCTTGAAACGTAAACCATCAAATTTTGAGGGGGTGTTAAAATTTTTTTTTTCTTGGTCGATTCCAAAGGTTTATTATTGAAAATGAAAAACCAAAATTGGTAAGCGTTTCGAATTTTTATTGATTATTTTGACAATGTTAGGCAATGAATATGTCCAGAGTTCGGGAGAAAATCATAAAAAAATTATGATTTTTAGGGAAAACATAGAAAAAATCATAAAATCGTATTCAAAATACGAATACGGGGAAAATTGTATTCAAAGTGTGAATACGACTGTATTCGTATTCATATTCATATTCATACCTGTATTCGTATTCATAATCATAAAATCGCAGATATGATTTGTATTCATAATCGTATTTATGAATAAGAATTCGCCCATCTCTGCTATTCCGGAATAGTATTCCGGTAATCATGCTATGAATACGAGGAAGCTATGAGCCACCAATACGTCCTCAATGGTGCCCAGCAGTGCAGTTGTGTCAACACAACTATCATCATTTAATATAATAATAATAAAATATATATTTTAATAACAATTAAAATGTAAATTATTATTAATTTATTAATTATTATTAATTATTTTTAATTATTAATTGATTTTGTATTATTATTAATGTTTTGTTTATTATTTTTTATATTTTTTTATTTTTATATTTTATTTTAGGTATTTATTAATAATAATTTAATACATTATTATATTTTTTATGTAATAATTTAATGATTTTTGATTTTTGCCGATGGTATTTTGGTTTATTGTTTTCAATAATAAGCCTTTGAAATCGTGCAAACAAAAATGTTGATCCCTCCTCAAAATTTGGTGTTTTACGTTTCAAGGTACGTAGAATCCGAAAATCCAATAAAAATACAATGTATTACGTTCTATTTCAATCAGAATGAAATTAAAAGAAACATCAGCTTAGAACGATATCACAGATTTTGATAAATTTGAAGAAGCTCAATTTTAAATGCTTGCATACGAGTCTGCAACACACTGGGACATTTTCATGTCAACCACTGCACAACAAGGTTAGTTCATGTACCCAAGCATCAAAATAAGAAAACAGTCGATTGTTCTCTACGCAACACAGTGAGTCTATTTCATTTATTTATTGATAGCGTGACCAAGACTTGCTTAGTTTTCGTGGCGATTTTTCAGTTTATGTGCCAAAGCAAAGACATGAAAATGTCAAAAATTTTGCAGCGTTTTGATTTTTGTTATGATGTGGCTACTATAGCTACATTATCTGTTCAGCTCTTGAATGTGGCGGTTCTGCTCGAATATACAGGGTGTTTCACGAAAAGGTTACACCCCCCTTCATTTTCGCAGAATACAGCGTAAAAAATTCCAACCAACACAATTCTTCATGATTTTTTGTGAGGATCTCAGGAAAAATACATATGCGCAAAAAAGTTGCGCGCAATCGTGCGCAATTGTCACTAACTTCATTTTTTCAATTGGAACCCCCCCTTTTTTATTACAGATTCGGATTCTACGTCAAATTTCATGAGAAATTCATACCCACATCGATTTGTTTTATTGCGCGCAACCTGGCTTTTTGAACGCTTTAAGTTGCGCAACTCCACAATTGCACAAAAATTAGATTTTGGAGAACCCTAAGTGTGGCACATATTTTTTCATCATTTTTTAACGCTTAATCACATGGTGACATCCGTTTTTCAATTTGACAGGACTTTTTCAAAATAGCGGCCAAAAATTCGGTTGTTTTTAGTGAAAAAATCGCTCTTTTTAAATCGTTATGAGTTTTTAGGTAATTTTATTCAGTTCAAGCATGATCATGCTGTCAGTTTTTATTTTTAACTCCACCGTAGACGGCCCCAAGCCCGTGGTTCAAAAGAAGGTGAGAAAATAAAAAATAAACATGATTTCGACCTCAAAACTGATGCTTTCGTGAAAGAAAAGTTATTTTTTCCTCTTAAATCTTGGTTTTTCTCAAAACGGATGACACCCTGTGATTCAGCGTTAAAAAATGATGAAAAAACACGTGCCACACTAAGGGTTCTCCAAAACCTAATTTTTGCGCAATTGTGGAGTTGCGCAACTTAGAGCGTTCAAAAAGCCAGGTTGCGCGCAATAAAACAAATCGATGTGGGTATGAATTTCTCATGAAATTTGACGTAGAATTCGAATCTGTAATAAAAAAGGGGGGTTCCATTTGAAAAAATGAAGTTAGTGTCAATTGCGCACGATTGCGCGCAACTTTTTTGCGCAAAAGTATTTTTCCTGAGATCCTCACAAAAAATCATGAAGAATTGCGTTGGTCGAAATTTTTTACGCTGTATTTTGCGAAAATGAAGGGGGGTGTAACCTTTTCGTGAAACACCCTGTATAGTCTCTGTACTTATGACCCGAAAACGGTCTCCAATAAAGAGCATTTCATTAGCAGAGAAGTCTCGAAATTTTTCTCTCCATGAATTATTTAATTGTTTATTGAGTTTGTATTCATTCATTGAAATTCTCTATCAAGTCTGCTCAGCCGAAATTGCCGTTGTTTCTATTACAATCTTGGCACTATGGGCCGTATTATAACAAAATAAAGAGGAGAAGCAAAGCACTTTATAAAATCTTGTTTTTACGTACCCTGGCATTCCCAGGATGCCCAAAGCTAGGGACGTCGGAACTCCTCCGAAGTCTGGGAGGATCTGAAGTTTGGTTTGTTTCATTCCTACAATCGCGCTAAACGGTTTTTCGGGGTCCACCACGAAGTGCGATCTCCAGCCATAAGCTGCAATAACGTTGTCTCCAACTTTGTAGTTTGCATGTTTGCTCTCCACGACTCTGTAAACGTGATACGATGAATAGGGAAATTAACGCTGAATATGTATAATTTGAAGTTATAATTCTAAAATTGCTCCTCCATGATGTTTCTTGATAAAACCAGCTCCCATCAAAATCTACTCCCAATCGTCTACTAAGATAGGATTTTTCAAAACATACTAATGATATTAAATGAATGGGGTTAGCTCCGTTAGTTATAAGAATACAATTATTATCTACGTACAGTATTGGAGAATCCGTCGTAACCAGCAAGTCGAGTACAGGAGGTGAGCGCTTTCGATGTAAGGAGATCATCTTCAGGCCGTCGAGAGATCGAAAGCGCTCGCCTCCTGTACTCGACTTGCTCGTTACGACGGATACGGTAGATAATAATTATACTAATGATAGTTTCCTTCTATTTGTGAAGGGAACGATGATGGTTTTATAGAATTTCCAAGTCAAACGAAGGAAACTATAAGTGACCCGAGTAGAGGAAATGACAGCGTGGAGCCACCACACAGAGAAGAAATTTTCCAGCTAGTTCAGAAAATGAAAAACAATAAGTCGCCTGGAGTAGATGGCTTACCTGCAGAACTACTTAAGTATGGAGGTGAATCTTCAAAATAATCCTCACACTCTGGGAATCGGAAGAGATGCCGGACGAGTGGACAATAGCTGCGATCTGTCCAATTCACAAGAAAGGAAAAAGGTTGGACTGTAAAAACCACAGAGGGATTGCCCTTCTCTGCACAGCTTATAAGGTTTTTAATAGTTGACTGAACAAAAGGATCATCCCCATAATGGAAAATGAGTTAGGTGAATATCAGTGTGGTTTTCGCTGGAATCGCTCGACCATTGACCATATTTTCACTCTTCGCCAGATCCTGGAAAAAACGTACGAGTATAATATTGATCTACACCATCTTTTTATTGACTTCCGTCAGGCATACGATAGTGTGGTACGAGAGAAGCTCTACACAGACCTCGCTGAGCTCGGTGTTCCCAGTAAGCTTGTCCGACTTATTGGCATCACCATGAAGAACGCCAAGGGAAGGGTGAAGGTAATGGGCCTCCTAGGAAAAGAGTTTCCTGTGAGCGTCGGACTGAGACAGGGAGATCCACTCGCAACGACCTTATTCAATTTTACAATGGAATCTGTGATGAGAGGCGTCCGAACAAATCCAGGAGGAACAATCTTTAATAGGCTTACTCAACACCTGGCGTACGCAGATGATGTTGACATCTTTGCAAGAAATGCCTCAAGTCTCGCCGGAGCAATGGAAGAATTTGAACGCATGGCCAAACTGAGAGGACTACAAATTAACGAAGCTAAGTCCATGTACATGAAAACCTCTAGACCAAAACACTATTAGAATTAACGATCATAGTTTCCCAGTCTGTAATGAGTTCAAATACCTTGGCGCCTTGATAACAAAAGACAATGACGTTACCGTTGAAATTAAAGCACGCATCGCCGCAGGAAATAGATGTTTCTGGAGCATCCAAAAAGCATTAAAATTCCGTGGCCTGTCAAGAAAAGCCAAGCTGACAATTTACCGAACCATTATAAGACCAGTTGTCACATACGGCAGTGAGACCTGGGTACTAACTCATAGTAGTGAACGGATGCTCAACTGCTGGGAGAGAAAAATACTCCGTAAAATTTTCGGTCCAGTGTGTGAAGGTGGAAGATGGAGAATTCGACATAACAGAGAATTGAGAGCATTGTATGGACAGCTAGACCTGGTGGCCTTTATACGGAGAGGAAGGCTTAGGTGGCTCGGCCATGTGCAGCGTATGGAGGAAAATAGATATGCCAAGAAGGCCATGAATGGAACGCCAGGTGGTAGAAGGATTAGAGGTAGACCTCGACTGCGTTGGATAGATGACGTAGAGGGGGATCTAAGCCAGCTCCAGATCCGAGGTTGGAGGCGCAGAGCATTGGATAGGAAGGACTGGAAGGATATAGTTGAGAAGGCCCTGGTCCTCCAAGGACCGTAGTGCCAAGAAAGAAGAAGAAGTCAAACGAATAATTTTCCGAACCAAATGAATCCTTTTCTAAACGTTTCCAAATAAAATTAATCCTTTCGTAAAAATTAGTCGAGTGAAAATTTTTGCGAATTGCAGGCGTTGTAGAAAAGCGTTGAAGAGGTTATAGCAATAGAATTTGAAGAATTTACGATTCTTCAGTCCGATATCTTCAGAGGCTCCCGATGATGAGGCTGATGAGGCTAATGAGTAAATCTCAAATAAATAAAGGAGGAATTAGAAACGCACTAGGAAGGAATACTCATTAGCTTCATCAGCCTTTGGGAGCTTCCGAAGATATCGAACAGAAGATTCGTCAATTCTTCACATTCTACAGCTAAAAAGTCTGACGTTTTTCTACAACGCCTGCAATTTGCAAAACTTTTCACTGGGCTAATTTTCGCGAAAGGATTAATTTGATTTGGAAAAAGTTATACCTGGGTTGAAAAGTTATAAGTTATATCTGGAAATGCTATATCTGGGTCGATGTGAAGCTCTTGTTCAAAGCACTGTTTTTGGACGATGTTTAGAACACCCTGCATTCTCGAGACTGTTATGCAAACAGAGCATTGGGAAGAGAACCTCTCCTTGCGGGCACTTTCTGTTAATTCTCTGTTCTCACTGCCTTCTATGGTAGATCACCTTATTGAACACATATATTGCTATAAAAAGCACCTCCTACGTCCAGGATACAGCAGAGGGCTATTTCGTTTGAGAAGCCTTTTGATCAGAGTTACAGTTCTGAGGGAGGAATCTCAGTTGATTTACCCTTTTGATGGGCAAGCTAGTCCTTTTCAATAGGATTCTTGCTGAGATCCCTTCAAGAGGGAAGGGACTTTTTCAAACATTTGTTCTACGAAAGTATTTGAGACAATTGAATTCTGAGTCGATGGATAAGAAAGTTCATTGTAAAGGTCCGTAATAATCAATTCAATCGAGTTATAGATAATTAAATTCTGCATTGATAGAACACCAATTTCCTTTGAACACTCCATGAAAATAAGATGTTGAGTAGTGAGTTCCAGTATTGCCCTTGACTTATCTTGCGTAGATGCAGATTTGTACGCCTTTTTTGCCAAATTTATCATCAATGTCTGAGAATATTACTTGAAATTAACGTTTATCGGATACTCCTTTTCCAAACTCATTTCCGGTAGGTAGTTGAACTCATTCTGGAAATCCTCAACATTGTAAACAACGAACCCTATTGAAGGACATATAGAAACGGCTATTTCGAGTGATTTTTCAACCGACTTCAACAAAGGAGGTTGGTCCCTCAGTCTGATGTGTTACTGTTAGATTTTTTTTGTTCAAATCCATCCATTCAAATCCACCAGAAAGCATTTGAAAACGGAATTATCATATCCCCAGCTTGCCGATTTCGGCCTCTACTCTTGCTACCTACAAAGATCCCTACCTAACCAGATCAAGAACTTTTGAATGAAACATCGACTGTAATTGAAAACGAAATTTTTACCTGGCAATTACAGTAGATGGCATGATGCTCCCCAAAGGAAGAGATTCACTCATGTATCTGAAAAGTTGAAACGGGGTTTTCACGGTTATTCAAAAAGGGTAGGAACGAAATTTGTAGTCTCGTTCTATCGGGAAAAGATATAACAATTTACACTCATGTATTCACGAATTTAAAAAAAATTGAACATATAACAACTGCTGAAACAAGTTTAGTAGTCGGTATACATTAAGTACTGACCTCATGTAAGGGTCCACGCTCAGATAAACAGATTCCAACAGAATCTCTGTGAAGAGAAAACAAATCACCAGTGAACAAAACGTTTAGGAGAAGGATAAACCGCCATATTGTTTTCAAAGATCATCGAGAAGTAATAGGTAGATGATGAAATGACATCGTACCTAAGTAGGTATCTACCTAAACTGCTCATAACTTGGACCTAATAGATTATCTATTAACTTTATCCTATTATAGATTTATCTATTATAGATTTATATTAACTTGTCTCCGGTACTCTGTGTAGATTATTGAGTTTGTGTTTTCGGGCGAACTTGCCATGACGTCAGCTATTGGTAGGTACTACTTACTCCACACAGAAGAAATTGCTAAAACTTCTTCAATCAAATCAAATGTTATCATCAGAAATTTTTTCTCTTTGGAGTTGTTGCATATCTAAATTTATGCGTGTTATTTCATCAGAACTCAAGAATAAGTTAATTGTAAAATAACAACTGTGCAAACTATTGAATAGTGGTTAATATTTGTGCTTTAAATAGATAACCCAGTCTATTATTCTCTATTGGTCGTGTTTCTTCTGTATGTGGAGCCCCTTTAAGTCCCTTCTACTGAAAGTTTTTGATAAGGTCTCCTCATCTCTTGGTATTAAAAGTGACTGAGCAACCAATAGTTTCGGGGCACATCTAGACCAGAAGAGGTCTCATATAGGTACCAAATGTCAATAATGTTAGTTAACTTCAAGGGGTAAAAGAGCCGATAATTTCGATTCCAAGACTCTTTAATAGAACTAATGCACCTAAAAAATACGTAATTCAACGATCAGAATACATACATTGGTCGGTGATGACATTTCAGACATTTGTTTCTAAGAATGAATGATCACTTTAGTTGGGTAAGTATCAAAAATACAATTAAAAAACTATAAATTTTTCAAGTGCATTTTTAGTATATAGTAATAATTTTAAGTACGTAGAGTAAGAACGCTTTCGAGGATTCAGTATTAATTTTACAATGATTCACGTCTACGGTGGGTAGGTCCAGTAGCAATTATAGGAATGATGCAAGATAGAATGAATGGGGGATTTGATGGTTAAGTCGTCAAGCTGCCGGGACAGCTCAAAAGAGGATTTATGATCTGACTCACTGAGCCTTCGCAAATACACATCGTAGATGAGGCGATGAATAGCAAAAAGTACGAGTTTAGTAAGCATAGTTTTAGTCTTTCATGAAATCTCTGAGCTCCAGAATTCGTTTTTAAACGACTTTGACAGAAGATGTTTAGCTTCTATTGACTGAATTTAAATACCTACAAAACAATGTAGCTGAGATAAAACTAAAATTTTAATCTAAATACAAAATAAATTCTATTAGTACTGTAGTCGTACTTGGTTATGAAACAAAATTTGGCAGTAAATGCTGTCGGTATAATAACAGAGCATTTTCAGAGGAGTGAATCGATTGTTCATAATTCAGTACAAATTAATATGTTGGTTAGTATGATTTAAAAAAAAAATTGAATTTGTTTTTCAATTGCGTTTTTTCAACGGAGAAGTACAATTTACTGTACATTACAGACGTAGGTAAGTACTATAATCTATATACATAAAACCCCAACTGTATGTAGGTACGCATGTCGTCCGAACATGGAAGACCCGGGTTCGATTCCAGGCCGTGACATAAAATTTTTTTCTTTTAATAAATTACGTGTTCATTTACGACTAGCTGAAAAGCCTGCTAAAAGCAGGCAAACAAATTGTAGATATGTAAGAAAAAATTTGATGTCGCGGCCTGGAATCGAACCCAGGACCCCCACGTTCGGGCGACATACTTACGTACGTACGGTTCGCGTTTTATACAGGGTTTAATACAGGGTTTTTTATACAGGGTGTCCCATGTTAAGGACCGAAAAACTTCGGGAGTCGATTCTACAACTAATTTTAGTAAGAAAGTGTCTCATTGCAATTTTTCGTTAGACGCTTAATTTCCGAGTTATTTTAATTTTTTTAAGATTTTTTTTCGTGTTTTCGACCTTAAGCCATAAAAATGACCATAACTCGCTTAATTTACAAGCAATTCGAAATCTAATTACACTGTTGGATAGGGCGTTAAATTTACCATATTTCTAGTGGTTATAGAAAAACTTTTGTAAAGCCGTCCTAGGTGAAAAATCAACTCGTAAAGTCATTTTTGTAAAATTGTCAAAATTTCCTACTTTTTCTTTTGATTGTTAAGGTTTTACTTCCACATGATTATTCGCTATTAGACTGATTCCATCACCGTTGGTATGTGACAGCTCAATAATAAATTTTGGTGGGTCCGAATCTTTTTTTTTTTTTTTTTTTTTTTTTAATTTACTCGGTATTTATGCACGAATTGAATGTTCAATTCTCGCAACCCCCTTGCACATTATTCTACAGGATTAAATTATGAAATAATTTATTCAAATCGTGTGTTTCATATCGTGTTTGTGTTGTTGTTTTTCTTGATTAGCTTCAAGGAAAGTGTTGGTTGAAACGTACGTCTGACGTTGTTTTCAAGAGGAAGGTCCTAAGATTACCAACACTTTCCTTGAAGCTAATCAAGAAAAACAACAACACAAACACGATATGAAACACACGATTTGAATAAATTATTTCATAGTTTAATCCAGTAGAATAATGTGCAAGGGGAGTTGCGAGAATTGAACATTCAATTCGTGCATAAATACCAAGTAAATTAAAAAAAAGATTCGGACCTACAAAAATTCAATATTGAGATTGAAGTAAAATTGAAACAAATTATACCATTAGAAAGCTGAGATCTTTCCTCAGTTTTTGACGTAGAGGTACGTGAATAATCATGTGGAAGTAAAACCTTAACAATCAAAAGAAAAAGTAGGAAATTTTGGCGATTTTACAAAAAATGACTTTACGAGTTGATTTTTCACCCAGCACGACTTAACAAAAATTTTTGTATAACCACTAGAAATATGGTAAATTTAACGCCCTATCCAACGGTATAATTAGATTTCGAATTGCTTGTAAATTATGCGAGTTATGGTCATTTTTATGGCTTAAGGTCGAAAACACGAGAAAAAAATCTTAAAATTAAAATAACTCGGAAATTAAGCGTCTCACGAAAATTTGCTAAGAGACACTTTCTTACAAAAATTAGTTGTAGAATCGACTCCCGAGTTTTTCGGTCCTTAACATGGGACACCCTGTATAGATGTGTTTTTGCCTGCTTTTAGCAGGCTTTTCAACTGGTTTATAATAAATTGTTCATGTTTTTAAAGAAACTCGTTTATTCTGTCACGAAAGTAATGTGGACGCGTATTAAAATTCTGAATTCGAAATAATGATTGCATTGTGGAGGAATTGAGAATACACACAAGAGTACAATAAAACCTTTTCCCTACATTTTGTGTTGAAAATATTGATCTTTTTTTGTGTACTTCCTAACAGTAGAGAATTCCAGAGATATTGAAATGTGACCATCTGTATCAAGAGAAATTTAGTGATAGAAATTTCAAGATCAAAATGACGTTGGTACTCAAGTATCTTAAAGAATATCACATATTTCTTTGTGAATACTCTGCCTTATGTGTCTTGACAAGAGATGAAGGTACTCACCTCCATCACAAACCGGCGGAAGCTCCTCTTGAACTGCCTCGAAATCCGTCACTTTGGGCTCACCGGTGGGCCGCTTCGCCAACAAGAATTTCTTCGCTTTCATGTTCACTTCTGAGTGACTGAACGAACGCGTTCGATATGTCGTCAGGCGGTAAACTCCTTTTCGAATCAGTTTGAAGACGTTTGAAGTTGCTCTGAGGTTCGAGATCTGTCACCTTCGACAGTTCGGCAGGTCTTGACGTCGCCTCGCAGTTTCCCTACCACTTTATTCTCTTTACTTGTCCCGCCAAGGCCACTCAGGTCGCTCCCTTCGGAAAATCACCAACTCATTCATTATTATGGGATAAAAGACTATTTTTACGAAACTTAATTTACAAAAACGAAAATCATTCAATCAATGTAATATGATCTGCCATCATGTACTACGTATTTCCTTTACTTTGCCTAATTAATCTTTTCGTTTATTTGTAGCATTTCCAAGTCAAATGAAATCTTTTCCAAACCAAATGAAACTTTTTCCAAACATAGTGTATTTCTGTAAAGTAAACAATCGTAGATAAGTAATATATTACAAAATTTCAGAAATTCAGTCTTGGAGGTTCAATCAGTCAATGTAACTATTGGTGACTCCCCTTAATTATCGGTTTCTCCGTGTGGGCGTGGCGAGTAGGTAGGTACCCACTTACATTCAACAGTCAGAAATTCCTCAAACTTACCTATTCTAAGGTGAGATCTACTTCGATAATCCTATGTCTAAAATTCATTGAATTTTCAGTATGGCAACTTCTTTGTACGATAGGTACAATTGCATCAATCTGAAATTTGCAGAGTATCTACCTGTCTAGGTACCTCATTTCACTCATTTTCTCAATGAAGGTTTTATTTGACTTGGAAAAGGTTTCATTTGGCTTGGAAATGCTATATTTAAAATCCCTCCAAAGTGGTGCAAAATCTGGCGATTACGCCGAGAGAAATCGTTGTACTTGGAAAATCACAATAAGTTTTGTGTTAGAACGGAGTTGAGTAGAACGTTGTCTATTTCCACGCAAATAATGAGTTACAAGTTTGATCGATTTCGACGGTTAGGTCATCATCAGTAACAAACAATAACTGAAGGTAGATCACAGAGAGCATAGCTTATATAGTCACAAGTGAAAGGGAGCTTGAATCCCATGGTCGAGAAAGTGAAAGTCATACCCAATCAGAATGAAGCAGATATAAGTGAAAGGAGAATCCTACTGGTTCAGAGAAGTGAAGGGACCCGGAAGGATCATCAAATGCCAATCTAGGCAGGCAAAGTGAAAGGGAGCTCAAACATTGGTGAAGGGGAGACCAAGCTATTGCAGGAATGAACCCATCAACGGTGAAACATGTTGAGGAATCTCTCATGTCTCATTCAGACATTTACGAGACCTATCACTCTTAAAAATCTCGAACTTTTCAAGCACATCCATCATACTTCCCTTCGGGCAAAAATGAGGAAATTTTATTAGACCGAGAGCTGGTGACATTCCGATTAACCGGAAAAATGAAGTTCTGATGAGGACTTAAATTGACTCTGTAAGACGCCTAGAACCCCGTCCTGGGCGTCTGCCTTAATTTAATACCCCCCGTCCGGGTACTACTTAATTTTACGGCTACTTAAATTTTCTAAATTGCGATGCTAAGTCAACCGGAAGAATAAAACTTTGAAATTGGTCGCATTTTAACCCTGAATACAAATCTGCGTCTGCCACCGTCTGCCTGGGGTGTTCACTCCCAGCGGCCATTCAAATTTTCTAAATTGGGATCATTAACTCAACTGGAAGAATGAAACCTTCAAATTGGTCCCATTTGAAAGGTATTTTAACCCTTCGTTCGCGTTCGTCAGGAAACGAGCCAAAGCTCTAAAGAACCATCAGGAGAACCTACATCAAACAGTAGCCTTAAAGAACTACTTTGCTGGACTACTAGTTATTTCTGTAGACCAAAAAGTGGATGAAACAAAATTGATCCGAATTCTGACACCACAGGTGCCCAAGGTCTCGCAGGTTTTCATGCGTTTACTGGTGGTGATTTTACGGGGTGTATGAAAACATTCCCGTTTATGTGGACTTCTTTGCCTCATTCCATGAGACATGCTCTGAAATGGCCAATGACGTAGCCGAGCGATTGGTTTTCGAGCTATACAGCATCAATATTGCTCATCAGTCGATCAAGCTCGTATAATTTGCTTTGAAAATGCATAACGACCAGCTATTCACACACTTCGAAAAGTTTGAGCCCCAAGGAATACCGTCCACAATACTATCACTGCAGAAGAAATTGCTCCGATCTGTCTACGTTACCAAGTTATGGATGAACGCCACTCAATACCTAACAGCATTTGATGCAGTTCAGTAGGGATTTGAGACCAATGAAACTTTGGCTGGCCGCTGCGAGTGAACTCCCCAGGCAGACGGTGGCAGACGCACATATTTGTATTCAGGGTTAAAATACCTTTCAAATGAGAACAATTTCAAAGTTTTATTCTTCCGGTTGAATTAGCATCCCAATTCAGAAAATTTAAGTAGCCGTAAAATTAAGTAGTAGTATCCTACCCGGATATCGCAAGGCAGACGCCCAGGACGGGGTTCTAGGCGTCTCACAGAGTCCTCATCAGAACTTCATTTTTCCGGTTGAATTGGGATGTCACCAGCTTTCGAACTGTCCGTTTATGAGATCAAAACTAAAGTTATGATTGGATTCTCTTAGGTGATTCGCAAAAGCAGAATCACCTTTGTTGTCCCTAAAATCCTTCTCATGCTCTTCTATTCTTTACCTAAATTTAAATAAGTTTTGTGAAATGTGTAGTTGTTCTCACGTCAATTACGTATTTCCGAATCTCTTGAGGCTCCTACTAATCCAAATACAATTACATTTATAGGCAATGATGTGGCCTAAACATGTAAGTGAAAGGTTGCCTGTTGCTGAGGAATATCACAATTCTGTTTCTATCCTCGTGTCCAGGCTCTGGAAACATTAGGTAGGTAGGTTATTTTAAAGTGAACTCTGTACTAATTTTAGCGTCGCAAATGAAGAGAGTGTAGTGGGGAACCAGTCGGCACCTCTACGTAGATTGTAGATGAATCCGCGGATCAGGGTGATGAAAGCCCAAAGCGCTGAAACCTAATGGCTTTTAGTGCTATTCCGCGGATTCTGTTCCTAGTCAAAGAGTCCTAGCCCTTTGGTAAGGGCCAGTAGCGGTTTGGCTAGGTTTGTGCTGGGAAAAGCCTCCATGGGTGTAGGTGACCCGAGGAGGTGAAACCTGCGATTTGATAGCATTTCGCAGTCAAATGTTATGTGGGAGGCTTTTTCTTCGGCCTCTCCACAAAGTCTGCAGAGGGTTGTATTTTGATTTACCCCAATGCAGTTGAGATGGAAACGGAGTGGAGTGAAGCCTGTTACCAGGCCGACCACTTACCTGACTTCCTTGCGGCTTAGCGGAAGTGCGGCACCTCTATCGTCTTCGTCAAAGCTACGAGAAAACTCATGTACCTACGTCGTCTTCGAATAATTGAATCCAAGCAACGCCTAGACGAACTCTGTGTAGACTCCTGTCTGCGACAAGTCACCAGCTCAAATGAGAGAATTTCACATTCTCCAAATTCTTGGCCAAATTCTTCTTCCAAAAGCTTCTCAGCCTCCTTGCCCAAAAATTTTACAATGATTAAATTTCTTCTTCCAGTTTGACGCTTCAGAGGCAGCGTCAGTCCTTCACATCACTTCAACTTCGCAACATCGCAATCACTGGACTTCACCAGATAGATATTTATTTACCTAATGATGATTTTCTTTCATCATTTCCGAAATAATTCTGAGTAGATTTCATCATCAAATCAGCAAGTGAAAAATATCATCAAGCAAAAAAAGGTAACCTTTCTATAGGAGTTGGTACAGGGAGGTCCTTTAATGTTGTAAACTAATTAAATAACTGTTTCCGAATATAAATAATCAACCTGGGGATAGGTATTTTTGTCTGTGTTTTTTCGAAACCCTTGCATTTCTGTGCTATTGGTCTCTCACTCGAACATCAGGAAAACCATTTTTGAACATCATGCAACAAAATAAAGTCGATATAAGTATTTTCTTTTCATATTATCCTTCACTGAATTATTCTAAACCACAATCTCATACATTGGGTCTTCGGAGATGCAGTCCGGAACCAGTTCGGAACCAAACCGGAACTGAAAAGGGGAGGGGATAGAGGCGAATGGACCCCTCCGAACTCCTCCAAACCCCTCCGAACCGTTCAGGACTGCCTCTCCGAACAGACCAATAGAGATGATTGTTGCGGCTTCTGGTTGATTCCATCTAACGAAAGCACTTTCCTGGACTGCGTTGGATACACGAATCGATCGATCGATTCAACACTCACCTCTAGAGCTCCTGAAGATCTTGAAAGCCGTGAATCCGTGGTTGACACTTCACAATTCTGGATCGCACCCTATATGTTAACAATATGGTCTACTTAAAAAAAATACACTATAACATAATACGAGAACATTGATAAAGATCAGAAACATTCTGAATTTTATTATTTTGTTACCTTGTCACAATCTTCCATTTTTCATATGTTCAAGGGATGTTTCTATCGAGATAAGAATAATTCTACAAGCGATTATCGTCTGATAGCCAAGTAGGTACTGAAGAAGAATAAGAAAAGAACATTTTAGGTGTTTTCATTTTTGAATTATGTACCTACATTTTTATTAGTTAGATTATTATTATTATATAAATTATTAGTTTGATGAGGTATTCTAATTATAGAAACTTTAATGATGACTCAGAATTTACCACATATTAATATACACCCCATCTGGTATGAATTTTTTTTTTTACGTCAATATTTTAAAGTATGTATTTTAACAACTCAGGGAAAAACAAGACAGGAGCCGCGTGAGCGATGATGATAAATTGTTTATGACGGAAAAAAATTTGTTTCCCTCTTATTTGATTTTTATATGAATACTGATGATCCATGCACAGTTTCACTTCCATTGTAGCCCAATTAGGTAATCAGCAATAAAATGGGTCGCAGGCGAATTGCAAATGAATGACTGTTGGAGGTTCCATCCTAACTAAACGCGAAAAAATGTCGTACCTGATGAACAAACACGAGCGTCTAAACCACACCTACAGCATTAGTTCATGTATCCTCCGTTAGGGATAATAAGTAGTGCGTTGCTGTAGGTGTGGTTTAGACGTATGTTGCCTGGGTAGGAAAAACCGTTTATTGTTATCTTTAATCTAAGGTAGACCTCATTCTGAGAATTTTGGTACCAACCGCGACCTTCTAGCGTGTGTAAATCTTTTCCTATGAATTTTTAAGGTTTCGACCATTTATGACGTCAGAGTGGGCTGGGGGGTCCCGCCCAGGCGAGAGGGGCGCGTGAGTTCATAAACGGTCGAAACTTTGAAAAATCGTAGAAACAGATCTACTCACGCTAGAAGGTCGCGGTTGGTGCCAAAATTCTCAGGATGTAGTCTACTTTCGATTAAAAATCTTTAAAAACGCTGCAAATTATTACACAACGGTTTATTATTTTTATATAGATCACTCGTCTACAAAATCACCAACCATCCAATATGAAGAAAAAAAGTAAGAAAAAATCAAAAAAATTTTTTTTTTAAATAAAAAAAAAATCAAAATCACCAACCATTGATTGCATTTTGGTCAGCTAAAATTTGAACGGAGATTAGGCCTCTTTTGCGACTCACACTCGTGTTTTGATTTATATATATATACATTTCAATATAAACCCTTAAATTATCGTAAGGAGCGAACGGTTTGTCCTACAGAGATCCGCGTGGTCTCAAAAAATTCTAAAAATTCCATAGAATCTTAAATTGAAGGAAAAACAATACCTTTATATCAAAATTTTTTGAGTTAGGGCGTTTTCAAAATTTCAAAATTGATTTTGGAACCCTTAGGAGTGACCTACATCAACCAAAAGCTTCGGGGCACAACTAGACCCCAAATGGAGCCTACATACCAAATTTCATCAAAATCGGTCAATGCTAAGTGGCAAAAGTGCCGCGTACGGCGGACGGCGGACGGACGGCCAAATTTTTATTCGATTTTTGGATTCTACGTACCTTGAAACGTAAACCATCAAATTTTGAGGGGGTGTTAAATTTTTTTTTTCTTGGTCGATTCCAAAGGTTCATTATTGAAAATAATAAACCAAAATGAAGGCGTACCCCCCATTAAAAAGACAGGGTTTGAAGTTACCAGTCGCCCACGACCCATGGGACCCGAAGAGGTTAGAAGGTTTTATTTCTTCTCTTTCATTTTATTTCTTATTTTATTTTTAAGAAGGGACAATTGAAAACTTAGAAAAACACGTACCTGTTCAATTTTCTTGTTGGCAGTTTTTTTTTGTATAGTCAATTTTTGAATGGGATTATTGATGTTATACCATCATTATCATGTTTACCTATTAACTTTCTTTTGGTATTCCGACTATGAGATGTGTTTCATGTTGAGTGGCGTCACAAGGGTACTTGTGGCTATGCTCGAGGTTAGTACCATTTATGCTGCTTTTGAGGTATCTTATGCGTGTTCTTGCTGAAGTCACTGAGTTTTCGATTGCAAGTCCTCCAAGTTCCACTGCGAGGAAGAACAACTCTTGTTCGTGACATTATGGCCAGTTACAGTAGGGATCAGCTTCTGACGGATAGCAATTTTTAATGGGAGGAACTCGGTTTCACAGCCATGGGCAACCCTTTGTAGGCAGGCTCATTCTCTCTGCAATGATCAATCTTTTATCAAGTGAGTTGATCAAAACCACCTCTATAGCTCAATACATAAAGGAAGTGCTTTTTCTGATTTACAGACTCAATTACCCAAATCACTCCTTTTTCTCTCAATTGATAGGTATAAACCATGGTTTCTCAGGATTTTTCACCCTACCTCCTTCGGTCAGAGACCTTGGAGCGATAAAATATGAATTTACGGTTTCCACACCCTTCAATCAGAACTAATAATGTAAGAAAGGTGATAGTCTGTTTCTGAAGTGTGAACTAAACACGTCTTTTGAAACCTGCAAGATTTTTTTTCACGATAAATCCAATTTAAAATCAAAAGCTTAGGAATCAAGAGGTGAAAAAGTAAAACAGAGTTGGTGGTTAGGAAGAACTTAAACAATCCATTATTAATTTTCCGTTTAATTTGAATATTCCATATTGAAATAACGTAATGGTAAAATAATCCACATTCAGTCTTTTGTAACCATATAATAATCAAGTATTACTGCATTTGTACACAACAAGAGCACAGTGTTATCGGTGACATCGATTATGATTGTTGAATCGAACAATACACTATAGGGGAATTTTATACTTACCTATATTTCTTGAATACAAAAAGGGTTGCTTTTGCAAACCAGTTGGACGTTTAGGTTAAGTACCTATTGGTACCATATTTTAGGTTAGATATGACTTTGGCATCTCATCATGATTAATCAATATGCGGGGATACGAATGAATTTCAATCGTCACGATGAAAAATTTGATACGCTTATGTACACAATATTGGACGAGAAATTAGCGTTAAAGTAACAGGTAGGTACAAAATTAAACGTTCCTTATAAAATAAACGCTCGCAATTTTCACAAATTTGCCTTGACTATTGCTTTCCCTGTATTTTCGCCTCTGAGTATGTCGATGAAGGCTTGCGGCATGTTGTCGAATCCCTCGGTGATCGTTTCTCGGTATTTGAGTTTTCCCTGAAAATGTTTTCGAACCAACGATAAAGTTATTGTAATTTCAAATCGGCTTTGTCAACAATTAGAGTGTTAGATGGTTAATAGTACCTATCTGTTACATGAATATACGAATAATTAAATTTATTATAAATAAGTAATATTACGCCGACGGCGTAATTACGTCTTTACCGAGTAAGCAAAAAAGATTCAATCGTACAAACCTTCATTACGTATCCCAAAAGCTGTTTGATTCCATCCTGCCACTCGCTTAGCCATCTCGTGACGATGAATCCGTGAATGCTTAGCTGGTTACCGATAGCAGGTATTTGGATAGCAGGGGCTGCAAAAAAGGATATTTTGCGAGAAAGTTAATTTTAAGTCTAAATTGACAATGATTGAACATGAAATGAAACGAACTGGTCGGTAAATACTTCTTTATTTAACCTACCAAGTGGAGGCTTAGATGTGTCTCCCATATCGTTGTAGGACGAAATGGCACCGCAAAGCGATACTCGGCCAAAGGTGTTCATTTTTGTGCAGACGTCGTAGCTAATTTGTCCGCCGACCTGGAAATTTGAGGGTATTTATCTTAGATGAATAAATTAATAAAGTGAATTAATTTTTAAAATATAGGCCATTTTTCCGCTTCAACCTTCTAACTGCCAAGCTGTTTTGGCCATGACTTCCTCAGGTGCCAAATGGAAATATCAAGTGTAGGCTTTCCTTATGTGAAAATTTGGGATCTTTACATTCTATGAATGAATATAACACATTATGTATATCATTATGTACTGAGACCGCCGGCGACATTCATGGCACTTAAAGGCAACAAAGTACTCGGTGTGCCTTTAGGTCGCCGGCGGGTCACGTTTTTGTGACCAAAACCAAGGAGGGTGGAAGCAAGAGTAGGGATGGCAACGATATATCGATATATGAAATATATCGATATATTACGTTTGATATATCGATATGTTTATATCTATATAGAGAACCGATATTATCGGTCAATATCGATATATTTAACGATACATCGCGTCATGTTTTCAAGTAAAAAAATTTTTTTTTTTTTTAGTAAAAATTAAATATTGAAATGAATGGACGAGAAGGGACGCCTGTACTTGTAAAAACATCAAGTAATTTTATTCCAAATTTTGTAGGTACCTACTGATGGGTTGATTTCAGACCGTTGACTTCAGCTCAGACATGATTGTGTACATAGTATTCACCTACAGTGGCTCTCAAGGCTCAAATACTTGACTTAAGCCAAAATTAATGGTGGCTCGTCCAGCTTAAAACTACCTACTATACGAAGTGAAGCAGGTTTTCACAACAATTATTTTCAATTTTGAAGGATCATGATCGTCCACAGTACCTATACCCCTGTCAATTTATAAATTAATTTAACATTGCAATGACATTTTCGCACTTTTTTCGAGTTTTTAAACAATGAATTTCGATCATTCATACCCAGTAACTTTTGAAAGTACGTTAATACGTATTTCACACGGTTTTTCCCAATAGATCTTCCGATATGGCGAGTATATCGATATAATTCCATCAAAATGATGTTAGTAACTTTTCTATTCACCTACCTACTTACTTCTTCAAGTTTTTCCTAGTAGATACTCCGATATGTCCATAAATGTCATCCTAAATTATTTTTATATTGTTTTAAAACTATTAAATTCACCTACCTACTTCACATGTGACATTTTAAAGTAGATCTTCCGATACGTCGAAAAATCGATATATTTTATCCGATATATCGAAATATCGATATATTTTCTCCGATATATCGAAGGTATCGATATCTCATTGACGATATATCGTTTGATCGATATATCGATATATTTCATTCGATATGCCATCCCTAAGCAAGAGAGAATGGCACGCGGAATGAAACTCGGAACACAAGTTGTTTACCTGTAAACAACAAAAAATACTACGCTGATTTACTCAGCTGTATTTATTTAGAAAATTCAATAGCTCTTTAGTGGGTTGTCAGAGGAAATTTCATAGAAAAAGTGAGGCCGCCCGCGGTCTCATTAGCACCCATGGGTCCGCTTGTAAATGGGTCCAGTTGTGACATAAAAAAACGTACTTGTAAAAACATCAAGTAATTTTATTCCAAGTTTTGTAGGTACCTACGTGATAGGTTGATTTCAGACTGTTGACTTCATCTCAAACATGATGGTTTACACCTACAGTGGCGCTCAAGTCTCACTTAATTTGTTTGATCCAAAAGTAATGGAAGCGCGTCCAGATTAAAACTACCTAATACTTATACGAGTTGAAGCAATTTATAAATTAATGAAACATTGCTATGGCAAGGGTATTTTGTACATTATGTTTTAGGACCCCTGAGGGTAGTTTATCTCCAAATTTGCAACCCCAAAAAACCCGTGTTTCAATCGAGGAGTTGAGGTGTTTTCCCTAAAAAAGCATGGGATTGAGACGTTTTTGTTCAAAATTAGGCAATTTTCCAATTAAACCTCTAACGATTTCAACCCCTTCCGGGGTGAATTTCGAAATTTTGACTCGTTCATCGGAAAGGTGGGTGAAAATTAGAGGGGATACGTAAAAACCCCATTTTCGAGCTGAGTCGTTAGAGTATTTTTGTACTTCCCGTGTTGCCAAAACGCGAAACGTGAAAAAGAGCAGCTAGCGCGAGCACTCGTAGATGCCAACTTTCCACGTCATTTTTTTCAGACCTCCTCCGTGAAATCGTGAAAAATGAACTCCTGTGGTGACGTTAACGTGACGCTTATTTATTAAGTTTGCAAGGTTACTTTGTTGGGTGTTTACTCCTTGTCTATTTCAAATTTTGTTCCCCTTTTAGATAGGATATTTTTTGTTTTTGATATTCCTAGTATCATGATGGAAGTTGTGGATGGGCTGAGTGTTGAGATGGAGCTTATGGCAGAGTGCATTGTACTGAGTATTGAGTACTGAGGAGGAACTTGAGCAAGTATTCAATGTTTATTTTAGGTCTCTGCTAGACAAAAAGCACCCCATTTCAGAAATTCTTCGTTCGGGCGTTTTCAACTGAGGACCATGGCAAAAAAGGAAGTTTCAACTTGCGTTTCAAACACCAGGATATACCAAAACTGACTTGAGGATTTAACATAACCACTTGGACAATCTAGTACTCCCTTACAGATCAAATTTTCCGAAGTTTTCATCATTCAATTCAATTAATATTTTTTGATTTCTTATAAATATCATAAGAAATCCATAATATATTATAAATATTATTTTTCTTTTTTAAACATTTATTATTTATTTCTATTGTTAGTCATGTTAAATTATAAATATTTATCAGTAATCAACTGCATATCAGTAAAATAAAGAAGTATAGTACTTAGTACCTACAAACTGATGTAGGTAAAAACTATAGGAGAAAAATTGGAATTCACAGTAAATGAAACAATAATGAGAATTGAATTGAAATAATTTCAAAATTAATGACGAAGTGGGTAAGGTAGTTCTACAAACAAATCTTTTCAGTTCAATCTTCAATATTACGTTGTGATATGATTGCGGTTTTCTGCCTTGAGTAGTCCATGGAAGAAGAAAAACAATTCCATCTACTCTGAGGTTATCCTCACGTAGCGCACCCTCGCGTAGACAACCGATTTTTTCAAACGCCAAAAGTTGGCTTTTGGCGTCAAGGAACTTTTCGCGTGTGGGAGTAGGAACGTGTGAAACGAAACGGCAAGTACAAAAATACTCTGTTCTTCCTTCACACGGCAGAGCACAGGCTAAGCTTACGGAGGGGAGTAGGATTTTATACAACTTTGTCATATTGTAATATTTAAATTCTCTCAGTAAATGCGTGCAAGTGATTTGATGGTACTATTATGTAATACAATCGTCTAAAACCGTAAATGATGTATAACAAGAGGTTGATACGTACGTTGTCGAAGTAAACGTCAACTCCTTTGGGAGCACTTTCTTTCAGCGCTTCTCTGACGCTCACTTTGTTGTAATTGTAGGCGTAATCGAATCCGAGTTCTTTAAGCCACTCAACTTTGTCGTCGGCACCGGCAAAACCAATGACCCTCATTCCTGTAATCAACAAGCTGTATAAATACTCTTTTTATGGCGTTGTAACTTGGTTATAATTAGGTTGAAAGCGGAGCTGACGTAACTTCAGGAGATGTTTAGGGCAAACTGCTTATACAGAGAGTTTGAAAGACAGATGGATTACAAAATGGGAAAACAAAATAAATTAGTGACAGATTACCAAACTTTGTATTTTTCCTTTATTATGTTGGCATTAGAAATTTAAATTAATTGGTTCTGAGTGATTATGAAGCTAGACAAATCGCGAGTGCCTACAAGCTTGGTGGATTGCATCGAGACTGTCGTTTTCTTTTCGTTTCCAAGTCGGTGGTTGCATCAATAAGCAAATATAAGTGGAATAACATGACTATGGGAGTGAGGCTCTCAGGGAGCTTCACTAGGGGCCTCTACACTCTGATAACAGTAAATATGGTGGTCGACCCAACAAACAATTCTCTGTAAAATTGATTGGGAATGAGGTCCTCATGAATAAAACTCCTCCTCTGCCAAGCTTTTGGTAAATTGATCACCTTTCTCAGGGCTTGAAGGATGTGTTACCGAGTGAACATCATATCAACGTCAATAAACTACCTGGTAGTTCAAGATGCCACAATAACTGGTGGAAAGTTTAGATTTGGAGCTATTGCACGTAAAATGAAAAAAAAAGAGAGGGGAATTTAAAACATAATTTCCAGCTATACATATGAAGTAAAAATATGAGGATCCATAGCTTAGAGAGAACAGTGTTAATTACCAAAATTGTAACAGTGTAATTAACACTGTTTTCTCCAAGTTGTGTGTCCTCATATTTTGGTTTATTATTTTCATTAATGTACCTTTGGAATCGACCAAGAAAATTTGTTTACCCCCCCCCCCCTAACAATTTGTTGGTTCACGTTTCAAGGTACGTAGAATCCAAAAATCGAATAAAAATTTGGCCGTCCGTCCGCCCTACGCGGCACTTTCCTCACTTAGCAATGACCGATTTTGATGAAATTTGGTATGTAGGCTTCATTGGGGGTCTAGTTATGCCCCGAAGCAAACATTTTGTTATGTACTCCTGCTGTAGTCATATTGTAGTTATATGTCGAGAAGGAAGCAGTAAGATCCAGTTCTCATTCGTCATTCATTTTACTAAGGCGCCTCCTGTAGAACATTCTCTTTCTTTCTGCGGCCATGATATGAATGGGGATCACTCCTGCCAAGGCCTAGTATAGCTGGTTCTGAGACTGTTCTGTAGGCACAGGCCATGCGAAGTGCTATTCGATGTTGAACTGCGACCATTCGCTGTCGGAGATATCCAACCTCCATGGCGTCAACCCACACCTCCGCTCTATACAAGAAAATTGATTGCACAACAGTCATCATCAGTAGTCTCTTGCATGGTTTGGGACCATTTAGGTTTCTCATAAGGTGTTCCACAATTGAGGACCCAGAACTGACCCCTGAGCAGCACCTGATGAGATCTATTTCCTTCGCAATCCTTGGGCAGTATCATACGTCAGTTTTCTGTTCTCAAGGTAGCTGTCCATTACTGCTAGTAGATAAGACGGGACCCTGAAAGTAGTGTTCAAGACCCTCAGCATATCTGATCATTTTGCCTAGTTGAAAGCATTTTTAACGTCGAGGGTCACGAGTAGTGCAATGTGTCTTGTGTATCTACTGCCGTCCTGTGTTCTTTTTACTGCCGTCACTACATCTGTTAATGCATGTACGGTAGAACGTTCTTTCGGAGACCATACTGTCTAGCTGACAGATTCCCTGCCTGCTCTGTTTCAGCCAGCAAACAAAGCAGCAGCAGTTTCTCAAACCTCTTTCCAGCTGTGTCCAGCCTGCATAGTGGTCTCCAGGATGATAGCAAGTTCGGGTCCCTCATTCCTTTATCTAGAAGAACCTGGTGGGCAGATTTCCAACGATCTAAAGACCCCAGGGCCTAGGCACACATTATACATCCTCAGGAGCTGGGAGAATACTGAGCTGGAAGTGAATGTTGCATTGATGGAGACAGTAAATCGGACGAAGCCTTGGTGAAAGAAATGTGATATTTTATTAGACTCCGATCATAATTAAAATCCCTGAAAGAACTTGAATGTCTTACCTCTTTCCAAAGTGGAAATCGGTTAAAGGAGGACTGAGGCCAAGCCTTATACTCTCCCCCTCCACTGCAAGCAGCAGAGGAAAAGCTCCTCCAGAGAGGGATTGTTCACACAATCAGCGTCGATGCATAATTGCATCTGCCTGTTACTTCTTACAGGTAGAAGCCGCATGTACTAGCTCATGCTTCCAGACTTACCGGGTCTGGCGCCCGAGTTTTTGGTAATTCGCAAAACTCACATGCCGAGATCCGAGTGCCAGGTCAACATGTTGGCCATGGCCCTCGGATCCCTACCCAGCTCTGCAGAACCCGCACTGCAGCCTGGGTTTTGTTAACCACGGGCAGACAGGTGGCACTTTGACTTTCGTCGGTGTGCCGGTAGCCCTGAAAGAACAATAGAACTAAGTAGATAGTAAAATAGTACCAACCTAGGATTTTTCCGATTTGCCCAACAATGCTTCCAACTGCACCTGCAGCGCCGCTGACGACCAACGTCTCCCCTTCTTTGGGCTCCGTGATTTTGATCAGTCCGAAAAGAGCTGTCACTCTGAAGTGCAAATAAAAGAAAAATTGAATCATCAGTCACCTACTACCTACCTGTGTTTTACAGGTGTGAATATGGCGTCTTTCTCCTAGATATAGTATCTATTACGTATTATTATAATCTTTTATCTCGTTTTCACATACCCTGGCATTCCCAGAACGCCCAAAGCCAGCGACGTCGGGATTCCGCCGAAATCTGGGAGGACCTGAGGTTTGCTGACGGATCCGTCAAACGTGCTGAGCATTTTGTTGGGGTCCGTCACGAGGTGCGATCTCCAGCCATACGCCGCGACCACGTTGTCACCAACTTTGTAGGCAGGATTTTTGCTCTCCACAACTCTGGAAACGTAATAAGTGCGTTTGTAGGATAAGAAAATTGTCGCTGATTCCGAATGTACCATGTTTATGTTTCTAACTATTAAAGTTATTCGTTATTATCATTAGAATGGCAGGCGGCAATGATAGCTGCACGATGAGGCTTTCTTGCAAAACCTCCTCCCTAACGACCAAGAAAAAATTTCAATCCCCCTCAAAATTTGTTGGTTTACGTTACAAGGTGTGTAGAATCCTAAAATCGAATAAAAATTTTGCCGTCCGCCGATAAGGGTTGGACATGATAAATCAGAAAAACGAGTGTGAATTGCAAAAAGGCCTAATTTCCGTACCAATTTTAGCTGATCAAAATGCAGTCTTTGGTTTTTTCTCTCCAATAATACACAAATTAAAATGTAAAGTACTCATTGAGTCAATTCGAACGCTTTAAGAACAAATCGAGTATTTCTTCTAACTTATGTAGATTTATATACGTATATACCTCTTTTGGAAGCGACCGGACGATGAGAAGCAATTGAGGTTCTCTTATGAACCATAGACTAGCAATATTGAATTATAACCCTTAGATCGCCTCTTTTAACCCCATGTGTCACATCTATAAATCCCTTAAACCCATCAATAATCCTGTATTACCAGGCTGACCAGGCGACCTTTGCTGATCACTACCAACTTGGAGTTGGTCCAATCTGGAGAACACCTCTGCTACCTACCAATATGCACTTCACCTTCGATTGATTCCATGTAACACATCAATAACTTCCATCATGATTCAATTAATAATGGTAATTTTCTAGGTTTGTCTAAAATAGGATAATTTATGAAATAATGTATATAGAGATTATTATAACAAGCCCCCCTTTACCCTCCAAGATTGAATCTTCTATACTTTTTTATAGAACGAGGTTAATTGACAACGTCATTCTTCGCCCCTCTCTCGTACTAAAAAATGTATCACAGTTTCTTCCATTATTACAGTCATTTTTGGCAGTATATCATTTATGCATAAATTTAGGGCTTTCCAACGAATGATGAACGATTTTTCTACGAACACGAGTTCCGTAGCAACGACTTGGTTGTAAGTGGAAATCAACATTGTAACAATTTGGGACACCGAAGTGGGACAAATTTCACAAAAGGGGTCCGGGATAAGAATGACGTTGTCATTAATATCAGGAAATCATCATTATAGTAATTAGGAAGGAATATCAAAGTTTCCATGGCAGAAAAATATCGTTGCCTAATAGCATAACAGATTCAGAAGTGTGAATAATTACCTGGCAACTGCTTGGCATGGCATGATCGTTCCCAAGGGAATAGATTCACTCTTGTATCTGAAAAGTCGAAACTATATTATCTGGTGCTGTAGTTATCAAATCGCATCCATCCAATAAGCTAACAATATCTACATATTTATAACGATACATATTTATAATTGTAAGGAATTGACCACAATAAAAATTTTACCATAATTATCATTTATTGATTTTTGAGGGTCTCGAAAAACTTATTTATGTGGATTTTTAACCATTTCAGACTATTACACGAACATAATTCTATGGAGGTATATACTGTATAATAAAGGTATATGTAGATGCATCAAAAGGGAAGATCACTGGTAATAAGTAAGCTCTGGTAGGGCAAGTTAAGAAAACGCTATAATTTGTTTCAGAGTACGATGCAAACCGCAAAAATCCAACACAACAATTATACAACTGGTATTCAACAATTATACAACAGAAAAATAACTATACAATTGGTATTCTGTACTAACCTCATGTATGGGTCCACGCTCAGATAGACAGATTCCATTAGGATTTCTAGGAAAAGATAAATTATTCGTGAACAAAATTTCAAAGTACATTGTATTCAAATAACACCTAAACAATCTCTTACACGGATTAGGAATCCAAAATCTCGAAGTGAACCAAGGAAGAAGAAGAAGAAGATGAAGAAAAACTTTATTAAATCAATAAAAACAAAATGTACGCACTGAGAAAATAAAATTATACTAAGGTAACTAAACAGTTGCTCAAAATAAAAAACGTCTGCCAAGTGGGTGTGGCACATAGTTTACTCGTGTCCATAACCCGATTGTATAGATGATCCGATGCATAGTAGTTAATCTCAAAACATCAAAACAAGTTAATCTGTAACATCCCTGAAAATTTCATTGAAATCGGATGGAAAATGTAGAAGTTATGGCCGTTACAAGGAATTCACGTTTGCGCATGCGCAGTCGCTACTATCAGTCCGAAGGTGGTGATTTTCATAGGGGACCATCTAAATACTAATCCGTAACATCCCTGAAAATTTCATTGAAATCGGATAGAAAATGTAGAAATTATGGACGTTACAAGGAAATTCACGTTTGCGCATGCGCAGTGGCTACTATCAGTCCGAAGGTAGTGATTTTCATAGGGGACCATCTAAATACTAATCCGTAACATCCCTGAAAATTTCATTGAAATCGGATAGAAAATGTAGAAATTATGGACGTTACAAGGAAATTCACGTTTGCGCATGCGCAGTGGCTACTATCAGTCCGAAGGTGATGATTTTCATAGGGGACCGTCTACACAAAACCCGCAGAATCCCTGAAAATTTCATAGAAATCGGACAATAACTTCGTATAGTTATGCGCGTTACAAGGAAATCATGACAGACAGACAGACACGGAACCAAAATTGTTCAGAAAGGTCTAAAAGGCAAAACGCGAGTGGAAATTTTGATTTTGGAGAACTTTTTTTTTTCGTCCTTGAAAAGTGAAAACAAAGCTTCCGCTACCTTGGTAGACTCGGAAGCAAAATAAACAGTTGTGTAAATAAATTTAGAGTATTTTACATTCAATCAAAATTTTTCTATGCCCATGCAGGAAAATAAAACGGGTGAAAAAGTTTGCCAAGGGTGTGGCACATAGCTTCCTCGTATCCATAACCCGCTTGTATTGATGATACGATAGATCATGGTAGCTAATCTCAAAACATCAAACTATAAAATTTATAGTTATATAAATTTATATAAATTTATATAAATAAACTTATATAAATTTATATAAATAAACTTATATAAATTTATAGTTCGAGGTATTTAATACCTCGAACTACCCTCATAGGAACCATTCCTGAAAATGTCATCGAAATCGGATGAAACATGTAGAAGTTATGGCTGTGGCAAGGAATTCATGACAGACACACACACATACAGACACACAGACAGACAGACACGGAACTAAATTTGTTCAGGAAGGTATGAAACGTAAAACGCGAGTGGAAATGTTGATTTTTGAGAACATTTTTTAATACCTTGAAAATTGAAAACAAACCTTCCGCTACCTTGGTAGACTCGGAAGCAAAAAAGTTTATTGAAAGTCAAAAAGGTTTTTATGGAAGTAGAACTTGTTTAAATGAGGGTTGAAGAGTTTCAATTAAAAGTAAAAAAGTTATTAAGAAAAAGGTTCAATACTGTACTCATTCTACTATACTACTGATAATTATTTAATCATGTTTTGCTCACCTCCTTCTCCAACTGGCGGAAGCTCCTCTTGAACTGCCTCGAAATCCGTCACTTTAGGCTCACCGATGGGCCGCTTCGCCAACAAGAATTTCTTCGCTTTCATGTTTACTACTGAGTGACTCAATAAACGCTTCCGATTTGTGAGACTTAAAACACCAGTTGCTTTACGAATCAGTTTGGTGGGTATTTGAGGGACGATATCCGTCACCTTCAACAGCTCGGCAGGAACTGGCGGCCGCTCACAAGTCTGCCTATTTATTCTCCCAACTCGTTCAGCCAAGGCCACTTTGGTGGTTCCATCTTGAAAACGCCGATTCATTCATTCCTTATCGGATAAAAGATTGTCCTCTACAAACACTATCTATGAGAATGAAAATCATTCTTATTTGAGCCCAATCAATGGAACTGTGAGTGTGACTACACTGTTTATATTCCTGCTACTCACAGGAAGAAATGTGGTTTCAATTTTCAATAATAAAACTACGGAATTGGGCAAAAAGTGACCTCCTCTTCTTAAAATTGGCTGTTTACGTTTGGAGGTACGAAAAATCCGAAAAACGAATTTGAAAAATAGTCTGCCAAGTGGGTGTGGCACATAGTTCCCTCGTATCCATAACCCGATTGTATAGATGATCCGACGCATAGTAGTTAATCTCAAAACACCAATCTCTACGTACCTTCCACTACCCTCATAGGGGACCATCTACACGCTAATCTGGACAATCCCTGAAAATTTCGTCGAAATCGGACAATAACTTCGTATAGTTATTCCGTTTCAAGGATTTCGTGACAGACAGACAGACACGGAAACAAAATTGTTCAAGAAGGTCTGAAACGTAAAATGCGAGTGGAAATTTTGATTTTGGAGAACTTTTTTCTTCAACCTTCTTCTTCTTTCGTGGCACTACAATCCGCGGGGGATCATGGCCTCCTTCAACAGTCTTTTCCAGTTGCCTCGGTTTTGTGCTGCTGTTTTCCAGTCACGAATGCCTAGGATGGTGTGGGCGTCATGATTGACTCCATCAATCCATCTTAACCTGGGTCTGCCCAATCGTCGCATCCTATACAGCTGCTCATTCATCATCCTCTTTGGGATCTCGCTGTCTTCCATTCTGGATACATGGCCTGCCCAACGAAGACGACCAATCCTAATGAAATGCGCAACATCTCCTTCCCCATACAGCTGCATTATTTCGAGGTTAGTGCATCTCCTCCAGGATGGTCCATCTCGTACGGCGCCATAGATCCGTCTTAGGATTTTCCTCTCAAATCTCAACAAGGCTGTCTCATCATGAACAGAGAGTGTCCAGCACTCTGACCCATATATATAAGTACTGGTCTGATGAGAGTCTTGTACAGCCGAATCTTTGAAGTCCTTGAGAGGAATCTACTTTTCATGTGCTTATTGCCATTCAAAACTTTGCTGGCCCATAGCAAAAGTACTTTCATGATTTGGTGGGGCATTGGTACGCATGTACTTAGTTTTGGCCACATTCACCTGTAGTCCTACCCTAGACGCTTCCCTGACCAGATCATCATATGCTTCTCTTATGGCCCCAATTGACCGGCCCATCAAATCGATGTCGTCAGCGTAACTTAAAAGCTGAACTGACCGGTTGTAAAGCGTCCCACCAACCTGTATTCCAGACCTCTTCACTGCAATCTCTAAGGCCATGTTGAATAGGAGACATGCAAGTCCATCTCCTTGCCTTAAGCCTTTGTGTGTGCAGAATTGCTCCGAAATAGTGGACTGAACCCGCACAACACAAGTTACTTTTTTCATAGTCATTCTAATTAAACGTACAAGCTTAGAGGGCACATTCATTTCCAGGAGACCCTTATAAAGTTCGTCTCTCAGCACATTATCATATGCGGAATGGAAGTCGATAAATAGGTGGTGGGTTTGGAGATTGAATTCCCTAGCTCTACCGATCAGCATGCGGAGAGAGAAGATTTGGTCAGTGGTTTTTCTTCAACCTTGGTAAGTGAAAACAAAGCTTCTGCTTATGTTAGTAGACTTGGAAGCAAAAGAGATAGTTTAAAAGAGAGTGAGTTTTGCGTCCGAGTCTACCAAGGTAGTAGAAGCTTTGTTTTCACTTTTCACTGTTGAACAAAAAAATGTTCTCCAAAATCAAAATGTCTACTCCGGTTTTACGTTTCAGACCTCCCCTGAACAAGTATGGTTCCGTGTCTGCCTGAAGGGTCTGTCTGTCTGTGTGTCTGCCATGGAATCCTTGTAACGGTCAAAAGTGTATGAATGGAAGAGGGGTGTGTGGATGTGGAGTGTATGGTGTATTGTCCGATTTCGATGAAATTTTCAGGGATTAGGTTATAGATGAACCCACCCTATGAGGGTAGTGGAAGGTACTTAGAGATTGATGTTTTGAGATTAACTACTATGCATCGGATCATCTATGCAATCGGGTTATGGATGCCAGGAAGCTATGTGCCACACCCACTTGGCAGACTTTTTCAAGTTGTTGTTTTGTGATTATGAGCTTAAAATAGTATTGAATTTTTTAAATGGAATGAGAGCTCTGCAGGTCCCATTATACGCTCCCCACAAAGGCGTAAGAATTGGACTAATGAACAGAATTACGAGTGTGAATCGCAAATTCACGTTCACTTTGTAGATGATCACAACAACTTTTGATCTTTAAACAACATTTACATACTGTTGTGTAATAATTTGCTGCGGTTTTTTTAAATACATTCTGGCTTGTTAGGAAACATCAAGAACGAAACTTTATCTAATCAAAGAATGTGGGTACTGTACTGTTTTCAACTCTGCGGCTATTTAATAATCTGAATTGCACGAATTCATTGAAAATTTCGGAGTGGGATAATTTACAAAATACAATTAATAATAATTTAATAACTCGCATCCAGTAGGAATATGAATGATGTGGCGTTCAAAATCGTTTTGGTTTATTAATTTCAATAGTGAAACCTTTGGAATCGATCCAAAAGAAATAATTTTAACCCCCTCCGCTCAAAATATTAATTGTTTACATTCAAGGTACGTAAATCCAAAAATCGTGTAATGGACCGATTTTGGTGAAATTTGATATACTTGGCTACATTCGGGGTCTAGTTGTGCCCCGAAGCGTTTGGTAAGACGATTTTTCAGAATCGAATGAGGCCACCCAGAGCTCTACAGGTTCTACAGTTCTACAGGTTCACCGTTCGTTCTGTGCAGGGTTTATTGTGAGCCTAATTAGAATTACCTACAAGTGGCGCACCTAGAGGTGCAATTTAGAAGGTTCCAGTTCCCTAGCTACAATACGACATTAACGATGGTCCCCTATGAAATTTATCGCTCCCGGATTGATAGCACCTTCTGTGCTTGTGCAAACGTGAAATCCTTGTAACAAGCGTAACTTCTACAGTCTTCATCCTAATTCAATGAAATTTTGGATGATCCGCTATAATATTCAGAAGAAGAAGAAGAGGAAGCTAGGTTGTTTCAAGGAAATATACGTTTGCGCATGCGCAGCAGCTATACTACTAGTATAGCTATTACTAGTATACTACTAGCAGTAGTATAGCTACTACTACTATTATAGTATTACTACTATTATATATACTATACTACTAGTATCAGTCCATGTGTGATGATTTTCATTGGGGACCACCAACTCTCCAACCCTCACAATCCCTGAAAATTTCATGTAAATCGGACAATACTTTCGTGTAGTTTTGCCCGTTACAAGGATTTCATGACAGACACGGAACCAAAATTCTTCGGGAAGGCCTGGAACGTAAAACGCGAGTGAAAATCTTGATTTTGAAGAATTTTTTTTTTCCAACATTGTTTCCGCTACCTTGGTAGTCTGGGAAGCAAAACCTACTTTCCCATTACTTTACGATCCTTCTTACTTTACGACCTACTTTTACAGTGTAAGTACTAAAATCATTATCTGTGTATGAAAGTTGCCGGAATGAGACTCGCAGTGACTTTCAAAAGTCCGATTTCAACATCTTCAAGAGAGGAGCACATGAGAAAAACAGAATACTTGAACGCTTTGTCTTTATTATTCCAAGTTAACATCAATTAAATATTTTAACAGGATGTTTCTAAGAAGCTTGGAGAGGGTTTAACTAAAATAAATACATTTTTGGTATTTACAAAAAAAGAGGCACATTCTCTGTAGAGTCTCAAAAACACGTACAATGTACTCTTGTACACAAAAAACTGATAAAGCTTCGATATTTTCAACTCATCCGGTATCTTAGTACGTACAATTTTGCTTGTTTAAAGTAATAGGCAGGTACAGTTGGATTCACAGGAATAGTTGATACTCTTTTACTACTCATAAACATGCGTGTTCGTTTTGAAAACTTTTTTTGAAAAAGATCTTGATTTGGGTGGTCGAAAATATCTTTGGTGAGACTAGATACATAAAAGGACTGCCTGGCGTTGGGTGGAGAATGGATTAATGTTAGATAAATTATAGTGATAGCATACAGAAGGGTCGAGTGTTAATTATCAAGTTATAGTGAACTATAGTTATTCCGGAACAATAGTGATTCCCCACCACCGTTCCCCTCCAAGCTCGTCTCAAAATTTCGGACTGTGAGCTTTCGAGGGGGTACACCCGTAGATTTGAACCTAGATTCTTTTTTAATCGTCGTCTCCATTCGTTTCTTTACAAACTAAAGCATTTTTTTCAAGGCATTATAAAATTAAGTGATTAATATGTACAAAAAGATAGATTAATAACTATCACAATATCACTCATAGATGAACAAAACCACGGTTGCTTTCGGTAGAAGGCCGCAGGGGTAGAGAATTGGCAACGTCGCACAGCAGGCCTATCCTCAATGCAGGTAGCGCATCTCCATTCATTCTAGGTTATTTCCGAGTTTTTCTACATAAATTAATGCTCCCAAGTTACCAGTTCCCACTGAACTACTATAAAGAGTGCAGGGATATTTAATTTTCGAAATAAAATCGCCAATTATTGGTTTAAATGGTCATTAAATTCGCTCACTTATGTCGCTGATAGGAGTAGAATAAGTCCGCATTTCCATGTGTTTCTACGAAGTTCAATAGTACCTATTTTACTATATTACGATTTTTTTGGATTTCATTGAATCTGAACGTTTCAATTTGGAATATTCTCAATAAAAAATGTTCTAATTTGTAAAATTAGTCATCTTTGAAAGCCACAATGGATGTTTTATTAAGGTGAGATTGGTTCGGTACTCAGTTAGGTGCTATAAGTAGTTATAATAATTCAGAACATCGTTGTTTTCAATACAACTAATTAATTAATTAATACAAGAATTTTTAATTCTGAGTTGTATTGAAACAATGTTCTGAATAGGGTTAAATCAGTTAGGAGAACATTGCTTTAGCAGCAGCGACTGGCCTGAATGTGGAGTGCGTTGTTGCCAAATCTTGTGCCCCAGTTTAGCGGTGTGTCGGTCCAGGAATTTCCCTTGAACGGTTCCAACGGTTACAGTGACAAAGATGTAACTGTTCCAAATTACTGGTACAGTTCCACTACCTGTACTGCCTACTCAAACGTGTACAAATCCCACTCTCATGGGAGAAGACGGTGGTCAATCCATATCTTCCTTCTTCCATGCTTATGATCTCAAGTTACAATACAAAATTAACTTACAAATTCAAGGAAAGAATAACTTTTCGTTGCAGTTTAAGACACAAGAATAATAATACTGGAGACAACTTCCATGCTACCCTGATAGAAGATCTCTTCCTCGTCCAGAGCCATTCCATGTTACTATATATTCTCTGTCCATGGAAATGGTAAGGGCACTTCCAGCTACATGGAACTGAACTGGAGACAATCAGCCGTATTAACAAACTGCTCTAATTGGGGCTTTTTACTAAGTGAAGCTTGAAAGCTCCACTTAGAGCTGTACTTTAGAGAAAACGCTATTCACGAACCAAACTTTGGAAGAAGTGTCTCTTTAGCTGCTCTTTACCGGAGCTGAACTTTCAAGTTACACTCTCCCGGTAAGTTTGGCTCCTACCACACTTTACTGGCCCTCAGTGCAGCTTTTGACGAGAAGTACATCTATTTTGCTTGATTCGACAGCCGTTTTACGAAGTCTTTCCGTTTGGATTTAAATGGAAAACTTACCTATCAGTTTTCCTTCAATTTCCTTATCAGTTTAACCTAATACTGAACTAAGAGCAGCTACACTAACAACGATTGTGATTAGCGATTTCTCCTCAAGTTTCACTTTGTCCTAAAGTATCACTTTCGGAAGTGCGACTTCAAGTGACACTCTGGTGATTTTTGTGAATACGGGCCAAGATCTATGCTGACTGGTCCAAATCCAGAGCCATTCTCCATGATATCTTATCGGTCTGTGGAACAGGATCGGTAAGGGCTGAATTTTTGTCTCTGCGTGGAACCGTTACAAGTTGATACTCGGTTCCACAGTCCCAGTACAGCTCTACCGACACACCTCTACCCCGGTCTTATTCTGAAGCTGGCCGTGACAAAACTCAAAATCGGATCTAGAATGTTTCAAGAGTGGGGTTGAAATCCGTAAATGTTATTGCAAACGTTACGGAGGGATCATAGATTTTGAAAAATTACTATGCAAATTTCAGAATTGGACGAATTTTAGGCGCAAAAGTTAAATAAACGAGTATTTGGTAGGAAATAATTTAGTTCCAAAACGAGAGCATACTGAGTGAGTATATCCACATTTCGAGAATAAACAGTCTCCTACCAAATTTAAAGAGTAGTTTCAAAACACAACTCGAAAGTTTAAATATCTGGGTACATTGTTTCATCTTTGAGTGAACTTGATAATTAGAACGATCAAGAATCGCTTGATTAGTATTCCTATCCAAAACGATTCAAATATGTGAAATAAATTTTAAAATATCGAATCGCTTATAAAAGTCGTATCAACGGTTTAAAATATGTTCATCACAAAAGTATCGGACACCTATTGAAATCCTTTATGCCTAATTATACACCAGGTATAACGGAGTTTTTCGTAATAGTTAGTACATTCAATGAGTGATTCTCTAAGAACATAAATAAAGCTTCTATTTAAGGTCATTGCAGTAATAACGCTCACACTCACTCATACAATACTTATTCACACAGTGATTTCATTCAAGACAATTGAATAATTTATTAAAATTATTGAGAGACGAATGCCCACAATACAGGCTTGAATGTCAACTTACGTCTAAAAACTACACGCTGGATTTGTGTTTCGAAAATAAACAACATCTCCAGCATTCAACGTTTCGAGAGTTCCAAATTTGAGCCATGCACAGCCCTTTAAATTCGAATTCGAATTTCGAGATGCGGCTAACCTGAATTTCAAACAACTCATTCCATGTTACTAATAGCAAAAACACCACTTCCCCGACCTCTAGTTGCGAAGGGCACTTACTACACATTTCGTAATAATAATATGTTATTATTACGATTAATTAATTCTAATAAAAGCAGTATTTTATGTTAATGTGATGTAATAAAAAATTATCGGCTGTGTCGGCTGAAGGCATCTTGTAATTCTGCCCAGTTTAACCCTAGTTGGACCATGGTGTCACTTGTGTCACCGAAAACATCTTGAGAATTCCACAGCTGTCCCAAAGTGTCACCAGATTAACTATATATAAAAAGCAATTTAATAATTAATGGACAGAGCTGAATTTTTTGAAATATTTTTAAGAAGTAAAAAATGATGTTAAGACAAAAATTTTGAAAATTTTTTCATCGACTTCAATGAAATTTTTTTATTATAATTCTATTTTCAGACTTCCAATAGCCAAAAAAAATCTGCTGTCCATTAACCCATTAACGCCCATCACTTTTTTTCCCTATATATCTTGAAAATAAATCTGATATTTCGACTCCAATTAACTTTTAGAACAGGGGACATATAATTTTAAAATTCTTCTGTTCGAATTTCATGGGTTTACGTTGCCATATCGCAATACTGAGCTCCACAAGAACTGATCTTTTTTTTTTTAACTTTCATCGGATAATGGATGCGGAGTAGGTCAACTAATTACGTCAATTAATTCATCAACTCTTCGTCACATTCATTATTAGTCAAAAGAGACCACTAAAGGGGGCATTAGATAGTGTAGTTGCCCTTATGATTACAACAAGGGTATTTGGTAGGGTACTTGTTAGTTCTTAAATCTCCAGCCAGATCAAGCGCCCTTGTCAATTTGAAGATGACGCGTCGTGCATGAGCTATGTACAAAACCCACTAGACAGACTACTTCGATTTACCGCGTATTTGGTAGAATAATCGTGTCAGACGCTCACGCTGACAAAGTCTCATGTTTCTCCCTGGGAAACCGAATCGTTGCAATTCGACTCAGGAAAAGGTAAATCGACGGCTCCCAGGGAAAACAATTCGTAAGGCCCACGTCGGCAAAAAACACGGCACGTGGAGTCCCCTCCACGGTAAAATTTACCGCGGCCTGATTAGCGGAAATCTATCCCCGCTTTCGCTAATCAGCCGAAAAATTAACTCCCAGAAAAAGATCTGCACCCAATCAGCGAGGAGAGGTGGAAGGACTGCAGGAAAAAATACCGAAAATATTCAGCTACAAATGTTTTGAAGACACGCCCCCAGCTGCGCAACAAAACCATTGTGTGCCGCCAGAATCGGGGTTGTGCATCAGTATCCGGAATCAAGTGCTCTACGATCCAAAAGCACCCAGTTCTGCTGCCTTCCACTGAGTGACAGAGAGCGGTATCACTACAGGCTACGTCGGTCCGAGAGAACCAGCCGCCTCCAGGAAAAGAAGTGGGTAGCTGCCACGTCAACGCCTCCTGGGACAAATCTCCAAAGTCTATCGAGACCTGAAGGAAGGATCGCCAGGTCAGTCCTAAGTACTTAGCTTCAGCTTACCCGATCTCGACTTCTGCCGTCGCCGTCGCGAACCCGCGCCTTCCGCGAAACTCGCGACGACACGCGGTCAGGAGGCACATAGGTAGGGATAGACAAAGCTACCACCTAAGGCTTCACTTTCACCTTTATATTATCAAGATTCAATCCCCTTTTCCAATTGTCAAATAAACCCGTTGCTCATTCAAAAATCCTGACAAGTGTTTTCTCTCAAAAGTCCACGAAGCCCGAAGGAATCAAGTACTTAGGAATAAGCAGATAGTCGAATATTTAGATCCAAAGGCAATAGCCCCGGATTTACCCGATCCCCGGCCAGGTTAGTTAGGAAACTTAGCGCCTAGGCAGGACAGGCAATTTATCGCAAATTCCAATCCACGAGTAGGCGCAGAAGTAAGTCAGGCCTAACCACTGCAACCGCGGAGGAGGCGAACCTTACAAATCGATAATACTGATGACATTCAATTAGGCCATTCACCCATTCCAGTTGTTGATGAAGCCTTGCAACATCGTGGAGATGAAAAATTACAACTATGATCAGACAGATCTGGAGAAAAGGATCCCCAGGATCCAAGTCTTCTCAATGAGACAGGAAGGTGCACAGCACCCTCCAAACAGAAAAGCCCTCTATGTTGCCATATGGCAACACTGGACGTTAACAGGTTAAATTTAGAATTGCAATTTAATTTTGGTTACTCCGAAGACACGTTGGGATATCTGTGGAGTTTCTGAGATGTTTTCAGTGACACTACTGACACCATTGTCCAGTTAAGGTTAATAATAAAAGTGATCCAACCAAGTCAGTCTAATAATTGAATCAATTATTCCTAAATCATCCTAAGATCGATGTACATTTAGTTTCTTTTTCCACAAAATATCGGTAGTGGAGACATCAAACATGCCGACGTGAGAACTTGGTTCTTTTCACCCTCAGAAGAAGAGTCTTGCCCAGGGAGCCTCGAAACAGCAGTAACAATTAAAAATCAATTTGACACTTAGTTCCCTTCACAGCTGGCATGTTCAATTGCTAAGTAACATGGGAGAGATGTTCATGTTCAGGAAACGCACATCTCGAAATTGTCTCTCTTGTTAATCACTCGATTCTGGATCTTTTGGATCAATCACTTCATAAGTGATGTAATAAATAAGTCCCTAACTAAAACTTACAATACTAAGTACACGAAATGTTTTTAGTCAAGATATCTTATAACTAAACAAATAAATAACATACCGAGCTTCGAAATGGGTTTTCTTTACAGTGAAGAGGCAACACTTAGGAAATAAATAAATCATTAATTGAATTGATAGAGAATGAGATACAACCTAAGTCTTACAAATAAGTGTCAAGTGTCACATCTTCAGAGCAAAATCAAAGCGAAACTTCTAAAGCTGATCCAAGTAGGTACTCGATATTAGGAGGGAAGTCGAGTAGACAGTTTCCCGTTATGCCGTAATTTGAAGCTCTTATTGAATTTCAACGATATCAAAGGAGAGCAATTTCTGAGGAAAACCGAAATTCCACGAGTTTTGTCAACGGAATAGTGGTCTAGCCTGGATTGACACATCAAACAAACACTGGTAGGTAACATGACGTAAGAACTCATTTTCTAACCGGTAATTTTGTATCGTGGATCACTCACACTTAACTAAGTTCCATTCTTGTATATAGACTGACTTTCATAGTCAACTGATAAGTTTTCCCTAATTTGCAGGTCGTTTGAGAGGTTTTCGTTGTCGTCAGCATACATTTTAGGCACGTTGAGGGTGTTTTGCGATTCTAACCGACCATTTTTCTGGGCGTCAGCCATTTCTTCATGTAGTAACTGAAGAGGGTGACGACGTAGAGGAGCATCAGGAGGGCGCAGGTGACTCCCAGGGCGAAGACGGACGCTTTGGTCGGGCAAGGCTCCACTATCGTCACGGTTTTGTCTGCAAAACGAAATCATCGTTTAGAATATTGGGCATTATGAATGAATGAATGAATGAATGAATAAAACATTATATTATTATCATCATCATTATCTCATTTTTTTTTCATTATTTTTTTTATTTATTTTTTTTTGTTTATTTTCCAAAAAATAACAATTACAAATATTTAGCTTAAATACACAGGATGTAAGCCTAATGACTCCTAGCAATTTAAAAAAAAAAGACTTCGTTTTCGAATTATTTTAGTTTTAAACTTTTTTTTCAGCTGTGATAATTACAATTTAAGGATACCGTTGGAAAAAGCATTAAATTTCCTATCGGACAGGCCCCTTACTTTTTTTTTGAGTCAAGGTTTAAGACATGAAAAATCCCTCTAGAAAGAGAATTTTACATAATTTGGGAAACCTCGAATTTTTTCAATCGCAAAGTGAACTACGAGAACCAATATTTTTTCAAGATGCAAGAAGAGTAACAACTGCGCCAAAATCTCAGGTTTTTAATGGTATAGTTAAAAAATATTTTACAACCACATTTAGGGGAGAAATTTGTGTTTGAACGCAGAAAAACGTGCATTTTTTCAACGAAATCAGCGCTCTGGCTTCCTGTTTCCGGAGGCCTCGCGGTCTACTGCGGCGCCCGCCCACCAACTTCCGATTTCATTTAAAAAATGCACGTTTTTCCGCGTTCAAACACAAATTTCTCCCCCAAATTTGGTTATAAAATATTTTTTTATTATACCATTGGAAAGCTGAGATTTTGGGGCAGTTGTTACTGTACTTGCATTTTGAAAAAATATTGGTTCTCCTAGTTCAATTTGAGATTGAAAAAATTCGAGGTTTCCCAAATTACGTACAATTTTCTTTTCAGAGGGCTTTTCCATGTCTTAACCCTTTCTAAAAATCCCCTGACTAAAAAAAGGTAAGGGACCTATACTATAGGAAATTTAATGCTCTTTCCAATTGTATCCTCAAATTGTAATTACCAGAGCCAATTAAAGGAGTTATGACCACTTTAATGACGTAAGGTCAAAATCATGAAAAAAAAGTTTAAAATTAAAATAACTCGAAAACAAAGCCTTTTTTAAAAAAATTGCTAGGAGATATTTTTTGTTGCAAATTAGTTGTAGAATCGACTTGTACAGTATGGCAGACCAGTTAGGCTTACACCCTGTGTAGATTGCCAATAACTCTGTATTGTATAAGCAAAAATCATTGGCCACCGAGGCCCGTCGGCAGAGGATCCGTTGGTAACTAGCATAACCCTAGGAGGTCACACTGGAGATCCCACCTTTCCATTTTTTGGAGCATATCTGTTGGAAAAAAAATTGTCCCCGCTGTAAGGTTTTTGTAAATTATGTTGGGAGTCCACCTGAGGCCCCGACGGCCCTACTTTGCTCAGTAGTGCTCTGCGTCACGTGTGAGAAAGCTGTGAAGAGGTGTTGGCGCTCTTTGGACCCCACTGTTACCTAAGTGAGTTTTTACTTTGACGGTTTTAGCAATATGGACAAACCATATTACTGCTGTTTGTAAAAAGTTGCGCCAAATTCTATTTGTTTTTTATCATGCTGCAAGGGTTTTTAACCGTGACAAGCTCCGACTACTATATATGGCCTTAGTACAATCAAACATACAGTATGGTATTGTGGCATGGGGTGGCACCTTTTCAAGTCACTTAGAGAAAATTAATGTCTTACAGAGGAGTGTTATAAAGATTATTATGAGGAGGGGGCGCCTATATTCCAGTGAAAAACTGTTCGATGAGTTTAAGGTTTTCAGCCCAAGACAATTGTTTTTGAAATCGCTTCTCATTCAGTATCATAAAACCCCATCAAAATGGTTCAAATAAACCAGCATCATGAGTATGATACCCGTTTTACATCATTGGGAAATGTGGCTGCCACTAGACCCGCACTCTCTCTCACTACCAGAAGTCCCAGTTATATTATTTTTATTGTTTATCGAGCTCTGGATTCCTCTCTCAAAACACCACTGTTACACAATCGAACAACTTTCGATAAAAAAATCGTTGAATGGATACTTAGATTAGGAAGAGAAGCTGCAGAAAACATAATTCTGAGCGCGTATAGATAATGTTATTTATGATAATTGGAAAATATTGAACTGAAGTTGTGTAGTTGTAAATATGAATAAGGAGGCAACGAAGGTGTTTAGTTACAATGATTTGGTTTACAAGTTGAAATAGGTTTCGTATTTCTCTCATTTCAATTTTTATGTTTTTTCATCTTTCAACCTGAAATTGTTTAGTTTGGCACTACTAGAGTTGTTTTTGTAGAAGAATAATATATTAAATATTATATTAATATGTAACTATTGTACAACTAATAATAAATAAATTTAAAAAAAATAATTTTGGGATTAATGAAACAATTCATAGGGGTAAAAATGTATGACGTATGGCAGGTAAAGACGTCTATGGTTCGCTTTAGGGTCGGTTTATCAGTCACCAAAGTTAACGGGGGTTTACGTATCCCCCTGTTAACTTTAACGGTGGTATAACTTATGGATACTATAAAGGTGCCGTTTATCAGTGCGAAATTTACACCCGGGTAACTATTAACTGGCTGGTAAAATTAACTGTCTGTTAGGCCGAATAATCGATTATGCATGGAAGAAATACTTCTTCCATGTAATAAAATCGAGCTTCCTCCACATAAAAAAATCGTTTTCGCAGTGTGTTTTGCATCAGAAAAAAGAATAAATTAGAAGAGGATGAAGCAATGTTCTTTGTTTTGGTGTTTTCTTTTCTAGATCTCGGTACTTATTTCCTTCTTGGTACGGCAGTAACTATTGTTCTTTGTTGAAAATTGTCTGTTCATGACAAGATCCCCGTCCACCGAGCCTTTATGTCAAGAATTTTCAAATTTGCAGACGAAATAGTTCGTACGTTAATAAAGAAGTAGGTACCCTTTTCTATTTCGAAAATTTTCGGCGTGTGACCCTCCTGGCGAATGAATTTTTACATGCGTGCAGTCCATAGCACCAACAGCTCCAGGAAACCTGGCTTTTTTGTTTTTTAAATAAAATTCCATCCGAGATTGAAATAATACCTATTTCCTTGGTTGCTGGTATTCTGATAAATTGGGCGGATAGCCTGGCAGTTCCCAGGGACACTTGCTTGACAATTTTACAGGCAGAGCTTTTACTGACGCCACTAAAGTCGCTGACAGACACCAACATGGTTTTTTATACTTTTATCCAATCAAAATCTCATCAAAAAATCGCAATCGTCCCACTTCTCCAAATGGTCAATCCGTGATCAAACTATGTTGCCGCCTTTCTTCCTTCCGCCTTCTTCCCCACTGCAGGAATTCGACCAAAAACACACATCTTCGTCGCTGCTGTCTGAAAAAGAGCCCCACACATCCATTTTCGATTGTAGCATAATTGACTAACAATCAACAACGCAATTTGCAAAAACGAACGTTCTGGGAAACAAAAACACGAGAAGTGACTCTCTTTGAGGTTAAAAAGCCTTGCATAAATCGAGTTACCCCCCCGTAACTTTTTATCCGGTCCTCGGACGACCAGTTAACTTTAAACTACGGATAACGGCTATCTGGGGACTGATAAACGCGAGCGATTGAGTTACCCGATGACCGTCGGATAAATCTGCTTTACCGGGTGGTAAAAAGTGACTGATAAACCGGCCCTTAGTGTGTAAAAGAAGTTTATGGTAGATTTTTTAAGCAGATTTTGGTAGATTTCATGATTATTGGGGATTGAACAAAAAATTTTTGTTGTGGTGACTTCTCTGATTTAACCATTTTTTCCCCTCGTGTTGCACGAAGTACTCTACAATAAAAATGAGGCTCAAGACTTTTTCTGCCATAAAAACAGCAAGATCAAATTTTTGTTGTATGAAAAGAAGAATGCAATCTTTCAAAAAAGGTCCAGTTTGATAGGGTGTAATAACAAGCTCACAGGATAAAATCTTTAGCGACTTTTTTTCTGTCGATTGTGCACATTCTCAAGTTTAACAATAAATCGAAACTTTAGTCTTATCCTCCCATGGGGAAATCTCAGATGAAACAAGAAAAATACTGGTTTTGATTTTATATGTTCCAAATTTTGAAGTGGAACATCACAGAAAAAAAAGGTTTCGAAATAGGCCAAGTTAGGAGGTCTGATGGCTGAGCAAGTTGTAGCATAATTTTTCACGCTCAAATAGCATTTTATAATTGGTTTTCGAGGAAATTATATAACTTTCTGCGTCTACAGAGACCAATTTTCTCAAGACATGCAGTGGTGAGTACTGAGTACGCACCTTTTCCGAAATCTGCGAAGAGTGCTTCGTTATTCTTGAGGAACTGACTCTGCTTCTCCGTGTCGCCGAAGTCGAGGACGAGGATCTCCTGGCTGAGGGTCATGTCGTCGTCGTTGCTTTCCGTGTCGTTGGTCGACCTCTTCCGCCGTCCCCACGACTCCACGCTTTCTCTTCCCCATTCGCACACCGCCTGAAACATCAGAATATAATTCAGAATAATCCTAAAGAGTCAATAGATCCACTTTATGGAGCATACTTGAGCGAAGAGGATATCCTAGACAGCTCATTAGAGTGATCAAGAGCCTCTATGATAAAACGGAGATCCTTATTAACACTGGGCGGAAACTAGTCGGACCAATAGAGATTAATAAGGGAGTTCGACAAGGGTGCTGTTTATCACCTGCTCTTTTTAAATTTATATCGATGACGTGGTCCTGGAGTGGAAACACCAACTTACGACTCCAGGCATTATCTTGCAACCAATAGGCTCAGCTCTCAGTACGTTGTTGTTTGCAGATGATCAGATAGTAATTGGGGGTACTGAGGACGAACTGCAGCGGTCCGTGTTTCTGTTGTCCCAAGTTTGTAGGCAATATGACCTGAAGATATCGCCCAGCAAAACTAAAATAATGGCCTTTCACGGAAAATACCCAGTACGGTCTAAAATAGTAGTGGACAATGAAATACTGGAACAAGTACCTCATTTTACGTTTTTGGGATGTGAGTTGAGCTTTAAACGCGAGAATGATATCGCCAATAAGATTGGAAGATACCAGCGTATGTGCGGCACCATTCACAGTACTCTCAGTAAAAAAGTAAGGAAAGAAACCGAACTCAAATTTTACAAAGTGATGGCAACCCCGGTTTTGTCCTATGGGAGTGAATCCTGGACGATTACGCAGCGAGACAAGCGGAAAACTCAGACTGCAGAGATGAAGTTTCTCCGGCGAGTGAAGGGTTGCGCTCTGCGAGAACAAATACGCAATGAACATATTAGGGAGGAGCTGGGAGTCTATTTGGTGAATGGAAAGATTGCGGAAGGCAGGGAAAATTGGTTACAACACATCGACCGGATGGATGACTCCCGGTTGGTCAAACAGGTGCTCCAGTATAGACCACGAGGGTACCGGGATAGAGACCGACCAAGACAAAGATGGGTAGGTATAGGTTTGGTTTGTTATTGTTTATTACTTATTGTGAAGAAGGAACAGGCTGCAAGCCTACTCCTTGAAGTGAAGAAGAAGAAGAAGAATAATCCTAGAGAATTGAAGTGGCAAGTGGATGAAGGTGACGATTCTTCGAATTTGGAATAAACCCCGTTTTCAACTTTTTTTGTGAGGATTCTTGTCTAACCCTAAATTCTAGCCTAACCTTTGCTGAGGAGGTTTATCGAGTTATTCAACAACTCTCGAATGAATGAATGAATGATAACATGTTTTAATTCATGTACAGATGACCCACCAGACCAAGTTGCGCAATCGTTTGCAATGCACGCCTACTTTTTGGTTTATTATTTTCAATAATGAACCTTTGGAATCGACCGAGAAAATTTTTTTTTTTTAAACCCCCTCAAAATTTGATGGTTTACGTTTCAGGGTACGTAGAATCCAAAAATCGAATAAAAATTTGGCCGTCCGTCCGCCGTACGCGGCACTTTTGCCACTTGGCATTGACCGATTTTGATGAAATTTGGTATGTACGCTCCATTTGGGGTCTGGTTCTGCCCCGAAGATTTTGATGATGTAGGTCACTTCTAAGGGTTGAAAAATAAGGTTTGAAATGTTGAAAACGCCCTAACTCAAAAAATTTTGATATAAAGGTATTGTTTTTCCAACAATTTAAGATAGTATAGAATTTTTAGAATTTTTTGAGACCACCCGGAGCTCTGTAGGACAAACCGTTCGCTCCCTACGATAATTTAAGGGTTAAATCAGAATCACGAGTGTGAATCGCGAAAGAGGCCTAATCTCCGTTCAAATTAAAGCTGACCGAAATGCGATCGATGTTTTTCTTCATGTTGGATGGTTGGTGGCTTTGCAGACGAGTGATCTATATAGAAAAATAAAAAAATAATAAACCATTGTGTAATAATTTGCAGCGTTTTATTGGCAGATTTAGATTCTACGAAAAATTTTCATGAATGTTCGATTCTTGTCCGAATTTTATGGAAAATTTCCGAAAAATAATGTAGACCGCGATAAACTCGAAATTTGGCGCAGGAAATTTTATTGTTTTTCAACTCTAATTCACGAGGTGCTGTTTTCTTTCCATTTTATCTAGTGAACAATTTTGGTTTTGTTAAAAGTTTTATAATTTTCTACCTGCTGATGTCTGAATTTTTGATCATTTCGAAATCATTCAGATCACGAAAAGGACAGCACCACGCGAATTAGCACCGAAAAATCATTGAAATTTCATGTGCCACATTTGAGGTTTATCGCGGTCTACATTTTCGAAAAAGTTCAGGGTTCCTCGATTTGCGTACTTGAAAAATTTCTTGGTCGATACCAAAGCTTCATTATTGAAAATAAGTTAAAAAAGTTATTATTGAAATAAGAGTTGAGCCAACACAATAAGTCAGTTTTTAAACTTTCACAGATGACTGTATTGTTACAACCTAATAAATTATTAATTTAACATAGTTTTATTCATACCAACTGTGGTTTGATCTAAGCTTGAAATATTGACATTGTGTTTTAGTTAATGCTTATTTATTACTTTTGCTTCCGACTCTACCAAGGTACAAGCTTTGTTTTCACTTTTCAAGGTTGAAAAAAAAGTTCTCCAAAATCAAAATTTCCACTCGCATTTCACCGAATTAACCGAAGTTTTACGAGTGCGTGAAATCCTTGTAACTGCTAAAACTATAAGACGTTATTCCCCGATTTCGATGAAATTTTCAGGGATTGTGAGGTTGAGATTTTGGATGGTTCCCTATAAATGTCATCGTCATGTGATCTTCAAATTTGGAGGGTAGGGTGGAGGGCACCTGAAGGTTGTAGTGCTGAGATTATCTACTGTGGATCGGGTTATGGATACGAGGAAGCTATGTGCCACACCCATCTGGCAGATTAGAAGAGAGTAAAGAAAATCTTGTTATCCAAGGGTCGACGCGGATACTCAGAAACGGTCTTAAATTCCGGACATTCTTGTCTTCTTTTGAAAATTCCTAAAGGCACCTTTTTACTTAAAAAAAAAACTCTCAAAATCGGGACATGTTTTAGCCACGAATGTCTCCAAAATGTGTGGATGCTCAGTATGCCTATAAACCATACGAACAAGTCCGAGTTATTCATCATCAACTCAATTTGATTAGTAATAACTTGACCGGGGGTTGTGGCGGACCTCTGTAATCCGGCTACACGGAGGTAGGATAACGAGGACTTGGTGTTGTGTCTTAGAAGCCGGCGGATGAGAGACTTAAGTTTCAATATTCCGCAATCCGCACTGCGAAATTGTATTGAATCTCGCGATGAGTCTCCCGTCACTGGGTATGGATGTGCACGTCGAGGGTCGTCGCAGCCGAACCCAGCAGACAGACCCAGAGGTCGGAGGTTCAATATTTCAATCCGGTACGGCAAAGGCTTCTAGCACCACCGGACAGTTATCTGAAATTTTGCTTCTGAGTCTACCAAGATAAGCGGAAGGTTTGTATTCACTTTTCAAGGTTGAATAAAAGGTTCCCAAAATCAAAATTTCCACTCGCGTTTCACGTTTCAGACCTTTCTGAACAATTTTGGTTCCGTGTCTGTCTGTGTGTCCGTGTGTCTGCCATGAAGTCCTTGCCACAGCCATCATTTCTACATTTCTCATCTGAATTCGATGAAATTTTCAGGGATTACGCGGATTAGATTGTCGACGGTCCCCTATGAAAATCATCACCTCCAGACTGGTAGTAGCCGCTGCGCATGTGCAAACGTGAATTCCTATTAACAGCCATAACTTCCACATTTTTTATCCGATTTGGATGAAATTTTCAGGGATTATGCGGATTAGGTTGTAGACCGTCCCCAATGAAAATCAAGGCCTTAAAATTGACAAGGCCTCTGCGCACGCGCAAACATAAAATCTTTGTAACAGCTACAACACTTACATTTTTCATCCGACTTTGATGAAATTTTTTAGGATTGTTCAGATTGGCGTGTAGATGGTCCCCTATGAAAATCATCTCCCCCAGACTAATAACCCACACCCACACCCACCTGGCAGACGTTTTTTCTGTAAAACACTCTCTTCTTTAATAAATTTTCTCAGAAAACATTCCTGGTGCGTAGTCATTATTGCAAGTCTCTCCCAAAATACTAACTAATTTTCTTTAAAGCTTTTATTGCACCGAGTAAACTCATTAACAATTTAAATCTGACTTATATTACTACAATACATTTTTCAGGACCTAAGATACATAACTTTGTCCCATGTCTCTCAAAACTATCACATTCACTTCCTACACAAGTTCATGCGGTTCTTGAAGTTTAAGACGTCGAGTTACATGTAGGAGCTTTACAGGTTCCCCATTCACATGATCTTTCAATCTGGTAAGATGAGCTTGCTCGCTTTTTAATCACTTCATCCACACTGTCCACTTGAAGTTGGGGGTGGAGGGCATCATTTCGGAAGGTAATGGAAGGACATAAGTCCATTCTTATAATATAAGAATGGACGTATGTCCTTTCATTACCATTCGTAATATTATTACGAAGACTAGCTCAGGAAACCATACCCTTTCGGTTCTAGCAGTGATTGGATGCACATCTACACTGATGGATGAGCCCAGGAAGCCAACAACAACGCAGGAGCTGGGGCCTATTGCGCATATTTTGAACTGTTTGCTTCAGTTGGTGGCCGGGTCACAAGCTTTGACGGCGAAGTCAAGGCAGTTTCCCTTGCACTGGAGAAGATCAGCCATGACATTCCATCGCAGGTGGTCTTCGTCATTGACTCTCAAGCAGCGATTTTCCCCATTGGCTCGAGGCAGTCATCGGACCATGCTGGAGCAGTGGAGACTCGTGATCGCATTGACCAACTGATTGAGCATGGAAAGAGGATTGTTCTCCAATGGATACCGAGTCATTGTGATCTCCACGGCAATGAGAGAGCCGACGCACTGGCAAAGCGTGGCTCCTTGGAAGTGCAGCCAAGCTTAGCTACGTCAATTAGCTCAGTAAGGAGAATTTTCACCAGTCTAGTTGCAAGTGAGGCTCGGAGGGTTTGGGCTGATCAGCCGGAGGGTCGGCAGAGGCATCAGCTTTTGATTTCACCAACTTCCTCTGACTTGCCTAGACGAATTTGTCGCTACCTTCCGAATGACAACTGGACATGACTACTCCCCTACATGCCCCCTCTGCCATCGTGAAGAAATGGACAGAGACCATCTGCCAAGATGCTCCCAATTGACGGATGTCAGATCACCTGACATAATAAATAATGATCGCCAGAAATTGGCAAGACTATACAGGGCCGCCAGAAGCTCAGGTGTAACAAAAAAATCGGAAGTACCACGGCGCATTAGTGATACATCGTAGCACAGAGTTCTGGAAACGTTGGATGATCTGTTTATTGGTTGGAGCTGTGCAGCCCCACAACTGCACTCAATACATCCAAACTGGCTTAAGTACTTGATTGTACAGAAGCAGCTTGTTACCGATGGTCATGGTGGAAAGTCGGCCGATCAGCCAGTACATCTTTCTAAATTTTAATGCGAGCTCAGTCCTCTTCTATTTGACATGTTCCTTCCACCTGAGCTTGGCATCTAACGTCATGCCCAGTATTTGGCTTCATTTGCGTAGGGAATTGTCACGTTCAGGGAAGTAGTATAGTTTAATCTGATCCTCAATTTCGAAGTCCATTGGCTGATTTTGGAGGTGGGTTTATTGAATTTTGATATTGACTCAACATTGCTGTCACCAACTGCCAGGATAGCAGTGTCGTCTGCAAATGTTGCTGTGGTACTGTGATCAACTTCTGGCAAGTCGCTGGTGTACAGAAAGTACAGGAGTGGACCCAGCACACTTCCTTGAGGCACACCAGCATTTGTTTTCATTGGCACTGAGCACGCATCGTCCTGCTTGATGCGAAAGTACCGGTCTGACATGTTGATAGGGCAGCATCTTCTTCAGTTTGTATTTCAGGCCTTCGTGCCAGACTTTATCGAATGCTTGATGTACGTCCAGAATGATGGACTTACAAAATAACATTGTTTGAAACTTTTTTATGCAGTAGAAGGTAACCAAACATTCATGTTCTATCGTTTACGGGCAGGAATAGAAATAGAACGTTTTACTCCTCTTAGATTGGGACGTCTCCTGGATTGCATGCATTATTAACAAGTGTTTTTCCTATCAAACCACTCAATTTAAAGTTTCTTCAATTTGAGTTGCGTACTCCTCATTTGTAACTACACATCAGAAGTACCTAGACGCTTTTGTCAATTCATGTCATGTTTATTGTGGGTTACGAATTCGAGCAGAGCGATGCGTACTTAACAGTTTTCAACAATCTAAATCTCAACGAAAATGTCAATGCCACCGTAGCAGGTAAGGCCGGTCAACAGCCACTTCACCTAAATTGCAGGAAAGATAACGAATGACCTTCTGAAACCCTAATATTCTGCCCTACTTAGTACACGTGTGCTCAATGCTACAAGGAACTATTTGATTCATCAATGACCTGAACAGTGTTGAGCAATTTGTCGATGGAAGGGAAACATAGTACGTAGTAAATACCTAGGTTATTACCGGAATAGTTGTCGCTCTTATCAGGTTGTTGGTACCAGTCAATTTGCGTCTACCGACCGTACAAGTGAAGAACATCCAAATGGAGCCCTTTAATGCCTTTTAATTAATGAATACTACCAAGACGACGCGCGTATGTAGAGGTAGATAACGAGATAAACCATTAAAAACCTGTAATTTCGCAAGTTGTTTTTTATTTATTTATTTATTTTTTAATCAGAAGCAAAGCAGAAACTAAGTTCCCATTTTCGACTTGGAAAAATGTTAATTTCCATTAAAAACAATAGAACTCAAATTAGAAATTGTTATTGGAAGCCAAATACACAAATTGGGTTACAGTCCAACATTTTTGTAGCTAGATTATGAAGATCAATAAATGGTAAATAACTATGATTAAAGTTGAAATTTAGATTCCTTCCTACTAATAGTTAAACACCAACATCTCTTATCCATTCACAAATGTCTCCCAGAATTTAGCTATCTCTGATTCACGGTGTTATGGCTGTTACAAGGATTTTAAGTTTGCGCATGCGCAGAGGCTAATGTCAATTTTTAAGACCTCGATTTTCATTGGTGACCTAATCCACATAATTCCTGAAAATTTGTATTCCATACTAGTAAAGATATCGAGTATTTTTCCCAGTATCAGTTCTTGGCCATTCGTTTGATCTTATAAATAACTTTTACATGTAAAAACAAGTGGGTGTGGCACATAGCTTCCTCGTATCCATAACCCGATTATATAGATGATCCGATGCATAGTAGTTAATCTGAAAACACCAATCTCTAAGTACCTTTCACTACCCTCATAGGGGGCCATTTACACGCTAATCTGGACAATCCTAGAAAATTTCATCAAATTCGGACGAAAAATGTAAGTGCGGTAGTGATTGGAATCAAAAAATTTCTTAGCAAGATTGGGAATCGAACCTGGGACTCTTGGGTATGATTCCAGTACTTTGCTCACTGATCTACAAATGGGTTAGTTGCATGGTTCTGAGATCCTCACCTCAGACGCAACTGTTACGGCTGTTACAAGGATTTTACGATTGCGCATGCGCAGAGGCTACTGTAAATATTAAGGCCTTGATTTTCATTGGGGACCATCTACAACCTAATCCGCGTAATCCCTGAAAATGTCATCGAAATCGGGTAGAAATTGTGGAAGTTAAGGCTGTTACAAGCAATTCACGTTCGCGCATGCGCATCGGCTACTATCAGTCCGGGGGTGATGATTTTCATAGGGGACCATCCAATTACTACTCTGTAACATCCCTGAAAATTTCATTGAAATCGGATGGAAAATGTGGAAGTTATGGCTGTTACAGGGAATTCACGTTTGCGCATGCGCAGTCGCTTCTATCAGTCCGAGGATGATGATTTTCATAGGGGACCGTCTACACACCAACCCGCACAATCCCTGAAAATTTCATCGAAATCGGACAATAACTTCATATAGTTATGCGCGTTACAAGGAATCCATGACAGACACACAGACAGACAGACACACAGACAGACAGACACGGAACCAAAATTGTTCAGAAAGGTCTAAAACGCAAAACGCGAGTGAAAATTTTGATTTTGGAGAACTTTTTTTTTTCGTCCTTGAAAAGTGAAAACAAAGCTTCCGCTACCTTGGTAGACTCGGAAGCAATTACCTGTTAACCTTGTTGAAAGTAACATCATGTAAAATAAATAACGTGAGGGCTTAATAGTGTTTTTTCGATCTTGTTATTTCCATTTTATTTATATTTAATTCGGTGAGTAAAACAATACTCATATGATTCGATATTCATCAGTATCGAATATTTTCTTTCGATATCTGAGTAGTATCAAATCAATCAAAGCTGCCGACGACTGCAGGTCTATTGAATTTATTAACTTATTTGTGACGAATAATAAGATTAATTGGCATACCGGTTCGCAAGGGCCGAGACAGTATTTCACGTTGCACTGGAATATAACGCCGTAGGACTCGGTAAATCGGAATGCCTCATAGACTGACTGCAGCGCGTTGCCATCGGGAGAAAAGCCAGGGAAGATGTTGGGATCCACCGGACATCTGTGAAACCAGAAATATTATGTATCGACGAGAAGCCCTCATTGTCCAGATTTGTAAGATAAAACAGCGACGACGAAATTCCGAATTATTGTGTTATTATTATTATTATAGTAATCTCAACAGGTATTGTAAAACAATACTTCAGTCGTGCAAAGAGATGGTGAGCAAATTTTCAAATAACTTGGGAATCACCCGAAAACCGTTGGACATTTAATCAAAATCGGGTCATAATTTCGTGTAATTTTCCTCGTGTCGAAAACTACATGGGGTGAGAAATGCCCAGGAAGCTCTCAGGTACAAAATGCAAGTGATCATTATTTTCTTCTGCATAGTGCTTTTTAAACATTTCTTAACGTTCCTATGATCTCCCTGAGGTAAAAATTCATATATAACTCACACCCTACGCTCAATACCTATTCTACAATATCTACGTACATACATTTTCCTCTGTAACTTTTACAGGTTCCGAAAGAAAGAGAAGTTTCTCTGAAATAAACTAAGTAAATAAAACTATAATAACGTAGTAGGTGGCTCGTCGTGATATACTATGTAATGCAGTATTTTTGACATTTTATGTCTTTACTATGGCACATAAATGAAAAATCGTCTCGCGGGGATCGTTATGAGGGGAGCGTTACGCGGAAATTTCTGATGATTTTCACGTACAACCAATCGTTCCTAGGGAAAACTAACTTCCTCATTTTCTACCCAACAAAAATCGTTCACCACTCATTGGAAAGCTCTCAATTTATTAAACATAAGACATAAAATGTCTCTCGTGGTTGCGTACTTGTACGAAAGCTGTATCCACCGTTTGTGTTTTCTCTCGAGTAAACCAACAAGTTTCGGTGATTTCAACCTTCTATCACGATTTATACGTTGGGATTTAAACACGAATTTTCCTCATATGAAATGAATGGTTTATTTGTATGGAGCCTGTAAACCATTAAACTAGTAAACTGACCCAGGAACCTTCTACGTTCAGCCCGGAAAACGGCACATTACTCAATCAAGTGACAAAGCGTGTCCGGGGTTCCAAGGTTGCACACCTGACTGGATTGTGCGTCAGAAAAAGTGCTGGTCAGGCGGTCGATTGTAATCGAGCAGCACACTCTCCATTAAGGGCGTTAGAATTCCGTGGGAAGTTGTTGAACCAGGATACTCTGGCAGACGGTACATCCATCTCTCAAAAGGTTCTCTCGGTGTTCTGTAAAAACGTGGTTCTCAGCTCCTTCAGGCTTCCAGTTGGCAGTTCCAGGCAAGATCCACAGTTGGCCATCTCGAAAAGAGATTCCAGCTGGAGCACTCAGTTGTAAAGGTTGTCGGAGCAGTGTGGAGCAAGTTCCACAAGTCTCTCGAAACAGATCCTGAGGAGTCTCCTACTGTCCACAATTCTCTGCTTCCGGGCCTGTTACCTGGTCGGGCTTCTGGGGATAGCAGTAATAGTGTAAAAGGCTTTTTCTCATCTCAATTACCAGTACCTTGGGCGAGGGGAGCCCCAGGCTACCGATGCACCGACTTCGGTCAAAGCACCACCTGCCTGCCCCTCAGTTGAGGTCGGATTCGTGGTGGTCGTGGTTGAGCAAACCCTACTTCATGGGCTTGCACCAAGAAGGCTACAAGGGGAGAGATGGCATCCTCAAGGGCTAGTCCCCTGAAGATGTCTCTCGGCATGTGAGTTCTATTATGAACTCGGGTACCAACCTGTCTAGTTAGTAGAACCTTAGCTAGGAGGTTCGGCCTAACCTGTGGCGTTAATACAGGTGCCTAGAGGAGCTGATAGTTATGACTAGCTCCCCTGGAGCTCCCGGGTGGTGAGTTCCTTCCACTCCCTCGATCACCCTTCTAGGGTTTTCGGGGTTTCATCTATCTGCTTCCAGATGGGGGGGTTTGCGAAATCCTGTTTGGATCGGCTCTCCTTACAACCAAATAGTAGTTATTTGTCCATACTGCTTAGCCTCGACCACCAGCCAATCATATTTTAGCCACCAGAAGATAGATGGGTGAGAGGCCAAGTTCTGTTCGTACCAAAAAGTCTGGCGTTGACCAACCAAGACTGTGACTCCGTCTGGCAGAATCCCCAGGTTTCACTATCATGAAGGGCAGTAGAAACCACTGCAGAATTGAAGAGAGCCTTCCAGGTATCAGAATTTTCCTTATATAGCAGTGAAATCAAGAGCAAGAAATGAGGTAAGGAGTGTAAAATCGGACTCTACTTATGAACCACTTGCCCAGAAAATGTATAAAAATTTTGCAATTCCCGAGTGACGAACGAAGCGTATAATAATGGCGTATACCTATTCGAACATGGAATCTACTTTGTATTTTAAAAAAATAATAAATATGTAGTATGTACATTTTCACAAAATGTAGTTGATTTATAGTCTGAAAAACTAAACCCCAGAGGAACTTTAACTTTGCATTCGACGTAAAATCTGTCTATGATTTCTTGAAGGAATTCCTCACCCTTCGTCGTCGATGATGTGGAACGTGCTCTTTGAATCTTTAGCCATCGCTACGCAGCTTCTTGCGAAAATTCCGTAAGGTGCTGCAAACAATAAGTCGAGAATATTAGGGGACGGAATTGATAGAGATAACCATCATAATTATTTAGAAATTCAAATCATAGACACCTAATTCCAAGTAAACGTAATATTAGTAGAATAAAATCCCTTTTGCGATGTCATTTGGTTACCCTGAAAGAGCTAGACTTCGGAGGGAAATACATTCTAATGCTTAAATTTAGTGCAACAAAACAAGCAATAATAACACAACCTCAATCTGATATTAAAAAAATGAATACATAAATAAATACATCTCAATGTGCAGTTAACCCTTGATGTCCTGAGGTATCTTTTCGGAAGTCTGATTTTCTGGCTTAGGTACCCACAGTTTATATACTTTTTTGGTCCACTTTCACCAGAAGTTGTTCAAAACGCGTTTAGCTAAACGCCTTTATAGGAATATACAAATCTGAAGGAATAATCCCGGCAAGATGGCATGCGTCTTCCACCAACCCAAACCATCGTTAAACGTCGTTAAAGATAATCGAGCTTTGCTAATCCTGAAATATCGGAACGAATGAAAGTTGGACATTATGACGTATTGCTATTAGTAAATTCCCGCCTTGTGTATCTTAATCAGTGTCTGTTTTTCGGTTCAATTTTTCGGATTCCTTCGTTTTTTATTTTGCTGATTCCTGTGGTTGGTTTCGAGTTTTCCGGTTCATATCAATTCCTTCGTTTTATTTAGCTGATTCTTTTCATTACCTACCTATTGAGTTATTACACTTCATCACTTTGAGCCGCAACAAGCGCAATACTCTAGTATTTTACTGGGTTTTTTTTGAGCGATTTTGCAAAGATCCTACCCTACAACACGGGCCAAGTCTAACGTCGGTTAGGAAATATGAGCAAATCGCATCGCATCGCATCTATCTATCTATTTCTCCAGACTCAAGTACCTTCCTTGTTGTATTCTAGTATAACACAGTGGCCGTTGCCTTGTTTTAAACGGTAGGAATGTACTTTGATAATTTAAACGATTACCGATGGATGTAAACTCTAAGAAGAGAGCCCCCAATTTCACCTCAATAGAAATTTATTTTGGTCGAACTGGTCGTTTTGTGTAATGGTCAATTTGTATAATTCGTCCATGTATGGTTGTATAGAAACAACCGAGGAATGTAGGTCGAGCACTTGGACGACTGTGGGGTTGGAAAGGCGTAAACTCAGTATCGTCCATCATCTCGGAATGTGGAATCCGATCCAGGATTCGACTCGGAAGTCGTCGTCATCGTCAGACGAATCAAAAATAATTCGCAATGCCAAATTCATTTCGAAAACAATCACAAATCAATACGCGGCCTTATTGAATTTGTAGTTGAACGAGATAAGCTAGTTTATTCGGCCGACTTTTGGCCGTTTAAACTCGAACCCCCCGAGATGGAGTTTAAACTCGTAAATCGCTCTGGTGAAAGACGTTTATTGCTGAACGTCGATTATCTCCCGCCTCTTTTGGTTTAAACTCGTTTCGAATGTTTGGTGAAAGTGTATTTATTTGGCTACCTGGAGACCAATTGTTTGGATTATCTGCCTCGATATTGATTGTTTAAAATACAATGTTTGAGAAAACGCTGGTAAAATATTGAATCCTGGGATAGTATCGAGTTAAAATTATTATTTATGGTTATACAGTTCCTGTTCATTTTATCAAGAATTCATGTTTTCCAAGTTGTTTCTCCGACTCTTACGTATCTTTTTGGTAAGTAAGCCACCCCCTTCTTGATGTATTTGCTTAGATCGTAACTAATGACTCCCTCCTTCCTGAGGTACCCAGGTATCCAAAAAGACACAACCCAGTTTTTCATCGAATTTTGAAAAATCATATACCATTCGATCAAAAGCAGACATTCTAGGTCACTTAATTTGTGAAAATACTCCAAAATTTGGAAAAAAATTTCGAAAAAGCAAATGTTTTGAACAAGTGAGAAATTAAGGGTTAACATTTTGGAGAGATATAGAATAATATGTTAATAAAAACTGGTAATGAGGTAATATTTAGGTTTGTAAATTGGTAATCGAGAAGTTTGAAGCGTAGTTTTCTACTCCATCTGCCAAAGATGTACAATTAATAATTATTGTGTCATTCATAAACTGAAAATTTGTCAGAAACATGAGCTTGAAACACTGATCTCCTTGAGCAAGAAGTCAAGAACACGCCTCCATAAGTAGCTACTACTCATGTGTTCTTGATCGAGGGGAGATATCGTGTTCGTCACGGAGGTTCTTGAGATTTGGTAAACAAGGAAGATAACATTTCTTAAAGATGTTATTGAACAAATGAGATGAAAAGCTAGTTCTTAAGGGGTCTCAGTCGGTCGACGTTCGTTCCTCGTTCCGGGTCAGTATTTAGCCAAATCCAAGGAGGCAAAAACTTAAAAAGTTGTACTTAAATTGGCAATTTCAAAGGATTTTAAAAATTCATTAGTGCACGGCCCTAGGGAATTAAAATAGTTTTTCCCATTTTTTTATGCCAATCATTGTTCGGTTTTGATGATTCCAGCGGCAATATTTCAGTTTTTCAATTCCCTAGGGCCGTGCACTAATGAATTTCTAAAATCCTGTACAATTTCAAATTTAAGTACAACTTTTCAAGTTTTTGTCCCTTCAATTTCGCGAAATACTGATACGGAACGAGGAACGAACGGCGACGACAGAACAGAGCAAAACAGTCTTCTGAAGATGCCTAAAGTGGGCCCACCAAAACTCAAGATCTTCATTCCAATGATTTTGACCAAAAATACCTATGTCCACAAAATGCATTGAGCTATTATTTGGTTTTAAAAGTTCAGAGTCCAAAATGTAACTGTAAAATGATGAAAGTCATGTCTTTCTACCATATCTAGTCAATCAATGAATGACCCTCCCTGCCAATCAAGAAAATCACGAATTACCCAAAGTAAGATTCTAAAACCAAATTATCATACGAAACTGCCTTATCAAGTTGAAGGATTTTGAGGCAGACACGGAAACTTACTGTCTTCGGGGATTTCGATTCTGAAAGTCAATTTGTCTCCGATACGAACGGTCTCGACTTCTCTGTTGCGACTGTCGAGGATTCTTATTCTTGGTGCTGGCGCCTCTGGAGCAGACGTGATACTTATCATTTCCGGATCCCTTCAAGAGGAGAAAAGAATCATTAATTATCAATAAGGTAGGGCGAGTTGAATGGAGTTTGGAATCAGTGATCCCTGTCTCACTTTAGATCCTGATGAATAAAACTGGATAGAAAGTAGGTACAAGAAACGGCACTAACTAACAATTATTCCTGAATTTAAAAGTCATTATAAACCAGTCATTAAAAATAATTTGAAAAAGATGATTGAAGAAAATTATGGATACTTTGGAAGCTGACAGGACTGTTAAATATCAGCAGAATTTCCCAATTTTGGTGCAAAACGAAGTTCAAATGTTTTTATTTCTAAATTAAACGAAAAATTTTCGTTGTGCTCATATTTAATATGAGCACACAACTAAGTAAGTAGGGCTGGAAAGAGAAGGAGAAAAGGTGCTTGAAGGCGCTTGAAATTGTCCATATCTTCAAGAATTAGGGAATTTTGATGACCCCAACCCTCAACTGGAGACCTCAAGTCGCCTAAATGTGCAAGAAAGCCTATAGAAGTTTGAACCAGTTGAGGAGGATGGCTATAGACTGGCCACAACATGTCAGGGATCTACTTGCGCAGGCCCTCCTGGTGCCTTTTTTTGAGTATGCGACCTATCTGGTGAGCAAATGCAAAAAATTCAAACAGTAAATATACACGTAACTCCATATTACGTGAAATTAGGTGGCTGAAGATCCATGAGAGAAAAAAGGGTCTATATTAACAATTACATTTAAATTCCGTAAACCCAAATACCTGCTTACCCATTATAATTTCTTAAATAACAAACAGTCTGATCTCCCACCCTCTTCAACTCTCCATATTCCTCATCACAGTAACATCCTTTTCAGCAAATCCTGTACTCTTCAATCTATAAAGTTATATAATGAATATTCCGAATATTTCGATCTATCCAAATCTGTCCATAGCTTCCGAAGCAAATTGAAAAAATTATTTTTAGATTCATATAGAGATTAATAGAAATTTATTTAATTTAGTTATTTCAAGTTTTACTGGTACCTACAGTATATTTGTAATTATTGTATTTTGTAAGATTCAGTCACTACTTTTGTTTTATATTAATTCTAACTTTCGATTGTATGAGGAATAATTATTTGATTTTTACAGGGAGGATGGAAGAGAGGACTCCTTTGCCATAATCCTTCCCTGTTTTGTAAATAAACGCCATTCAATCAATCAATCAATCTGCTAATAGTGAATCTGACCTCATCGATTTCAAACATAAAATCTTTAATTGGATAAATCGTGAATCTGAAATGGGAATTGTAGAATCTATTGGTTAGAATTTATTGGTGTTAATTTTGGTTTATTATTTTCAATAATGAACCTTTGGAATCGACCAAAAAAAAAATTGTTTAACCCCCTCAAAATTTGTTGGTTTACGTTACGTGGCTCCATTTGGGGTCTAGTTGTGCCTCGAAGATTTTGGTTGACACTTCTAAGGGTTGGAAAATAAGGGTTGATATGTTTAAAACGCCATAACTCAAAAATTTTGACATAAGGGTATTGTTTTTTCATCAATTTAAAAAATTAAATAAATCAGAAACACGAGTGTGAATCGCAAAAGCAATCTACGTTCAAATGTTAGCTGACCGAAATACGATCGATGTTTTTCTTCAAGTTGGTCGGTAGTAACAATGGCAAAGCTGTGTTCTTTGCAGACGAGTGATCTATATAGAAAATAATAAACCTTTGTGTAATAATTTGCAGGGTTTTTAAATTTAATTTGCTTGGCTTTCTGCAGACCCAAGTTGAACTCTAGGTCCCACAAATAATCTCGAGAAAGGAAACCAAGAACAAGGAATGTTTGATCAACTTCTTTTGACCTCAAGATAGACTTGGATGCATAGAAAAAGGGTTTACGATTTAATTATGTATTACACCAGGTTGAACAACTTAACTATAATAAATATTTTGAAGATTGGTTTGTCTTACCGAATAGGCATCATGCCAAATGTTATGTTTTTTGAAGACATGTCGTAAGTGCACTTGACTTTGTAGATTTTATCAGCCTTGGTCATGACGACGCTGTGGTGCTGCAGGACCACTGTATTCGTGTACACCCCCGTCTGGAAAATATGAGGAAAACGTAATATTTGAATACGGTACATCGAGAAGACTGGTGTGATTATTTTTATACCAACATTTTTCTAAATAAAAAAACAGAAAATTACACTCACGACAGACTGGGTGTTACAGTCCTGGCCGGTCATAGTGAGGTCGAGACGGAACAGGTCGCTGTTGATGACGTCGATGTTGCAGGTTTCAGATCGTCCGAGTGCGTAGATTCTACCGTTGAAAGGCTTGTTGGTCCTTACTTGAACCGCGATTCTCGTATCTTTGCAGTTCACTGACACTGTAACACCAGAAGGCATGTGATCAGGTAAGAAGAATGTAGACTCCAGCAAAAAAACTTACATTTTGGTACATTTTTAATCTATAAATTCCGAGATGTTCATCAATAAAGTATCTTTAAAACCATTAAAGTACCTTTGCAAGAATTTTTACATATCGGATGGCCAAAACCATAATTAAAGTCATTCATACCATCGTAGCAAGTTCCAGTTTTGTCGCAGTTGACGTCGGATCTGGTGAGGTTGTTCAGGGTGGGGTCGTCCGTCGTGTCGAAGACGACAGGCAACGTGTTGGTGTCGTGAGGAGTCGTCACGGATTCTGCAAGAACGATTTAGTCGGTGAATTTAAAATGAAATATATAAACAAAACTATAATTATAAATTTAAAAAAATTGTTACCAAAAACATTGATCAAATTCATTAGAAGTCTAGAAATTACTCAGGGCTTCAGTTAATTCCTTCAGTCCGTCTCTCCGGCTGGCACTCCTGTCCCATCTTCGACACCTGATGGTTGTTCTTGTGCCTCTCAGGCGCAGAGAAACAGTCCGAATTAGTTGAACCTTTTTCGCATTGATTTCATCCTTGTAACGCTAATTGGACCATGGTATCACTATTGTCACTGAAAACATCTCAGAAACTCCACAGATATCTCAAAGTGTCACCGGAGTCACCAAAACTAAATTGCAATTTTAAATTTAATTGTCAGCTGAATTTTTTGTGGACTATTGGAAGACTCAAAATAGAGTTATGACAAAAATTTCCAATGATATCGATTAACAAATTTTTAAAATTTTTGTCATAATTTTTTGACTTACAAAAAATTGTTTAAGAAATTCATCTCTGGCCAGTAATTTTTAAATTGTAATTTATTTCTAGTTAATCTGTTAGGTAGTGTGTTAGGATGTTTTCAGTGACACTAGTGACGGCCAAATTCGGGTTAGTATTTCCCGAAATTATCGGAGCACAAACGTTAAAAGTTGTACCTAAATTTTTAAGGATTTTTGAAATTCATAAGTGCATCAGACTAGGGAATTGAAAAGCTAAAATATTGCTGCTGGAATCATAAAAATCGGTCAATGCTAAGTGAGGAAATTGTGGCGTTAACCCACACACACCAACAAATTTTGAGTGTGGGTTAAAATTTTTTTTTCTTTGTCGATTCCAAAGGTTCATTAATGAAAATAGTAAACCAAAGTCAAACGATAATTGCCAGAGAAAAATGGGAACAACCGTTTATTCAGTTAGGTTTTTCCCATTTTTTCTGGCAATTATTGTTCGATTTGTTTGATTCCAGCGGCAATATATTAGTTTTTCAATTATCTAGGCTGATGCACTAATAAATTCCAAAATTCTTCGAAAATTTCAATATTTGGTACAACTTTTCAAGTGTTAGCGCCGGTAATTTAGGGAAATACAAACCCGGAACGCGCGACCGACTGGGGGGCCCAAATTTTGAGCTTCAAGCAGTATGCGGCAAAAACTTAATGTTTTATAGCTTACTGGTTGAAATTGAACTAACCCTAATCCCCTAGAATGCATCCATTACTAAACATGTTTATATTTGTTGTTATAAACAACATGTTAATGTTGTTTATGTTTTATTCTGAATTAAACCTATTTAACTTTCATTTCAATTAAACCTTTAAACCTTATTAAACCTTTTTAACTGTCTATTTCAATTAAGCCAATGGCCAAAACCTCTACATCGATACAAACAAATTTACGCTTAACCACGTTGACTATGTTTTTCCTGAGCCGGCTTCTCGGGTATAGAATCTATACCTTTATCTGATAAAGTTTCCACGAGTAAAAATAGAGTTCATGCGTTCATTTTCATTTTCCTCTGGACCTAGTTACAGTTAACTGATGTAATGATATTAGTATTTAGTGATCTATGAACCAAAAAAGGTCTATATATTAATCCAAGTTGAGTTACTAGATGAACATACAGGGTGTTTCACGAAAAGGTTACACCCCCCTTCATTTCCGCAAAATACAACGTAAAAAATTCCGACCAACGCAATTCTTCATGATTTTTTGTGAGGATCTCAGGAAAAATACTTTTGTGCAAAAAAGTTGCGCGCAATCGTGCGCAATTGACACTAACTTCATTTTTTTCAAATGGAACCCCCCCTTTTTTATTACAGATTCGGATTCTACGTCAAATTTCATGAGAAATTCATACCCACATCGATTTGTTTTATTGCGCGCAACCTGGCTTTTTGAACGCTCCATGTTGCGCAACTCCACAATTGCGCAAAAATTAGGTTTTGGAGAACCCTTAGTGTGGCACATGTTTTTTCATCATTTTTTGACGCTGAATCACAGGGTGTCATCCGTTTTGAGAAAAACCAAGATTTAAGAGGAAAAATTAACATTTCTTTCACGAAAACATCAGTTTTGAGGTCGAAATCATGTTTATTTTTTATTTTCTCACCTCCTTTTGAACCACGGGCTTGGAGCCGTCTACGGTTGAGTTAAAAATAAAAACTGACAGCATGATCATGCTTGAACTGAATAAAATTACCTAAAAACTCATAACGATTTAAAAAGAGCGATTTTTTCACTAAAAACAACCGAATTTTTGGCCGCTATTTTGAACAATTCCAGTCTAATTGAAAAACGGATGTCACCATGTGATTTAGCGTTAAAAAACGATGAAATAACATGTGCCACACTAAGGGTTCTCCAAAACCTAATTTTTGCGCAATTGTGGGGTTGCGCAACTTCGAGCGTTCAAAAAGCCAGGTTGCGCGCAATAAAACAAATCGATGTGGGTATGAATTTCTCATGAAATTTGACGTAGAATCCGAATCTGTAATAAAAAAGGGGGGGTTCCATTCGAAAAAATGAAGTTAGTGTCAATTGCGCACAATTGCGCGCAACTTTTTTGCGCAAAAGTATTTTTCCTGAGATCCTCACAAAAAATCATGAAGAATTGCGTTGGTCGGAATTTTTTACGCTGTATTTTGCGAAAATGAAGGGGGGTGTAACCTTTTCGTGAAACACCCTATATACTCAGTAGTAACAGTTAAGATTTTTTTTAAACCCTCAAACATTTTATTTTTTACATGCACGTAGAAAAATTTCAAGTTAAAGAAAAAATGTTTAATGTAAAGTTAAAAAAAAAGTTTTATTTTTTTATTGTTTTAGTTTTATTTTATATAATATAAATCATATTATATTATTTTTATATTATAAATATATATTTATATTTATATTATAACGTGATTTATTATTGCAACTGAATATTGAAGTAGATTCCATCTAGCAATGTTACATATCATTTGTACACTCCTTGAGAGCTTGTTTTCAATAAAACCCAGCCCCTTCTCATAGATTTAATCTTAGTTGTACAACAACGTTTCCATGATTTCCGGGTTTCCATGATTGTGGAACCTTGCGATAATTTCGTGGGCTATTTCCATCCTAAAGTTTCGATGAATATCAACGTTCCTCATGTACCAAGGTGCACGCACTATACTTCTCAGCATTATATTTTGGGAGGTTTGGATTTTGTAATGTTGAATTGAAAGTAAAAAAGGTGGAAATCTATGCGGAAAACGCTAAAATAAAAGGTAGAATAGTATCCATGAATATATAGGGTTCCTTGTTGGTAGTCTTAAGTCCTTCGACTGAGGGGAGGAAAACATTTTTTACGGATCTTGAAAAAATTCTCGTGTGTCTAAAAATAATTGATACCTACCTAGTACTTGTAGGTACCAAAATCAATCGTCAATTGGAAAGTAACGTACAAGTCATAACCTCTACAACATAACATCTACAATATTTGGTTGCTCACTTTCGCAGTAGTTCTCGTAGTAGGACCCGACCCTCTGACCGTCGTCGATGAGGGGTCTCTCGCCGTTGAGGTACGTCGACGGTCCGTCAGGCAAAGTCTTGTGGTCGAGGTGGTACAGCTGGCAGTTGTAAGAAGAGCCGACTGGAGGTCCTTTGTACAAGAATGAGCGGCAGAGGAATTCGTTCTCGATCTCACACGCCAGACGGCAAGCTGCTTCGCTCGTTACCTACAATATCAATTACAGGTCGAGTTTGCTCAAGAAAAATTCAAAACTGAATGCGTACATAATTTCAAAAATTGTCCATAAAAGCACATAGATTGATACAACGAAGCAGAATACTGAATTGAATTAGAGTTTGGTGGCAAAATAATATAGCAGCGCTAACTAGCAAACCATTATACAAAATCGACGATATTCACCAGATAGATTTCAACAAATATATTTTATAAACTACTGATCCTGTTTTAATTATTATAATTCTCGACTTAAATGGATGAATACACATTTAATTCTCATCATGCAGTAGAGGAATTTATTTATTAAATTTATTTATTAAATAATTAATTTATTTTTTTATTAAATAATTAATTAATTTATTCAAACTCTTATTATATTGACTGTGATACTCGTGTGATGCTCCTGTGATTTTTTGACTATTTTATATTTCCGCCTGTGATACTTCTACCAACTGTGATATACATGTGACTTAGGATTAACTTGTTGATTATTGTTACAAAGTTATTAATTTTTATTGTTGTATCAATTTCGGGATTTAGCATCAATTTTTTATTTGTGCGGATAGGGGGATTCATGTCGGGTGGTCTGGTCGGCCCGGGGGCGGCTCGCCTCCTAGTGATAGGAGGCAACCCCTACGTGTTTATACACTTCAGAACACGCCGAGCCAGCCGCCCCCGGGCCGACCAGACCACCCGACATGAATCCCCCTATCCGCACAAATAAAAAATTGATGCTAAATCCCGATCCTAGTGATAGGAGGCAACCTCGGGAGCCGTCAAGGTAGGTGGGTCCGGGTCCGGCCGGGCTGCCCGGCTGGGTCCACACATTTTTTTTCACATTTTTTCATCTTCATATCTCTCTTATGTACATGGAGCGGGCTGCATTATGAAAGTAACGAAAAGCACACGAGTTCCTCATTTTGAAAACATTGTTTATAATATGCACCTACTATTACTTTTTAATTACCTATGTATTATACTTCTATTTAATTAATTTATATTTACCTGACGCATTCATGTTCTTGTAGACAAAGAATAAAGATCTATCTATCTATCTATATTTGATCAAGTCTATGGTGGATTCCCAAGACGGGAAATACCTACTCCGTGCCACCTCCGCCCTCATAGAAGGAAATAACTACCCCGTGCCACATGACGAAGAAATTCTATCCATCGCTTCCAAATGCCATTTTTTGAAGGTTTCTGTTGATTCACCTTATTCTAAAGTCTCTAATTTATTGCCTCCATTTGTTACGATTTGCTTCATCAGACGTGACAGCAACTGCTGCAGAGCAATAAAATATAAAAAATAGGACCATGTCTCTCTCTCTATTATTTCATTACTTACTTAATTATTATATTACGTTTTTTCACATATTTTGTTGCCTGATTTTAGGAGGCTTTTCAGCTAGTACCATAATAATTCATCATAACATCTTCCTCATTTCGATAGTATGTACCTGCAAAACCGTGTATGTCCGATTAATAAAATAAAAAAATAAAAAAAACCTATGCTATCGTTGAGTGAGTTTGGCGGTTTTTATAGTCTCCTGCAAAATTTTAGGAAATCGACATACACGGTTTTGAAGGTATACTGTAGATTCTTGCAATTAAGTGAAAAAGTCGTACTTATTTGTACTTTCATCTTAAAACCCTTCTAAGAAATTTGAAAAAATCTTATCTTATAAGTAATAAGACATTTTCAGTATTCTTTATTGCCAGAAAATCCTTGTGAAAAGACCCAAAAATAGCCAATTTGAAGTTTTTACGTGGTTTTTCAATGCAGTTTTGTGAGAAATAGCTCTCATGCACTTCTCTACTTGGATGGTACCCAACTTACCTAGATACCTTAGTACCTAAGGAAAACTAAATAGCAACTAATTGAAATTTCCACACAAAGATGGCGATCAGAAAATATTTTCAATTGCGCTGAAGCGTGGATTTATTTGTAAAAATGATGGGATGAAATCAATTTGAAGAAGCCTATTAGAGATAGGCAAGTCACGCAAGACTTAACGGTTTTGAGGGAGCGAAAAACGTTTTCGCCGAACAGTAAAATCCAAACGTTATTGCGGCAGGTACTAAACCAAGTACCTACGTGTGAATAACTCATAAAATCAAGGACTCTAAACACCTTGATGGGCTATAAAATGTTGATATAAAATATTGATTTCAAATAAAAATATGAAAAATAAATAAATAAATGATGAAATATCTTAATACGAAAGAATAATACAATGTATTGAATATTATCATTTTGCATTTCTGTATTCAGCTTTATTTGTTTTAAATTTGAGACCCATCCCAAAACGCTGCAGATTATTACACAATGGTTTATTATTTTTCTGCATAGATCACTCGTCTGCAAAGAACACGGCTTTGTCATTGTTACCATCAACCAACATGAAGAAAAACATCGATCAAAAGTAGATATAAATTTGTAAATATTATCCCCCCACTCACCCCCTCTCCATGCTAATTTCGATATTGTGGTCATTTGAAGTCATCTCAACAAACAGTCAGTCACTTCTAAGGAGTTGAAATTGAATTAAGGGTTAAAATTTTCAAGAGTGCCCTAAATCGAAAACTTTCGAAACTATTAAAAATTGGTAAAATGATGATTATTATAAATGCTTGCATACGAGTCTGCAACACATTGGGACATTTTCATGTGTGTTTTATTATTGTATTTAATACCAGGCAGATCTCACCCGTGCATTGCACGGCGGGGCGTACAGATCAATTAAATGGGCCATAAGAGAAACCACCCGTGGGTACTTTATTGAATTCGAGCCAGGCTACATCACCTACCCCAGTAGCGTTGTTGTTACACTTGTGTTGCCGGGATAATAGTAAATTAAGAAATCAAAAGTCGCAAAGTTAATTTTATAAGGCGTCTAGTCTAATTTGATCAACGTGTAGTGTTAATTTTCCTGTGCGTAAATTACACAATGGCACCTACGAAGAAATCCAAACGGGCGGAAAATACAGAACAGGCACGTTCCAGCTCATCCCATTCAGTGGACCAACACGGCGAGGAGTGTGGAAAACAGGCAAAACTTCGACATGGCGAACCAACCGTTCAAGAAAGTTCAATATCACCACAAATTTGTCTCGAGGAAGAAGTACGGAAATGGTTGAAACTGATAAACCAAAGCAAAATTTCAACCACTACACAACAAGGTAGTGAAGTAAGGTTGTTAGTTCAACCCAAGCATCAAAATAAGAAAACAGTTGATTGTTCTCTACGCAACACAGTGAGTCTATTTTATTTATTGGTATCGCGTGAGCAAGTTTTCGTGACGATTTTTCAGTTTATGTGCCAAAGCAAAGACATGAAAATGTCAAAAATAATAATCTGTAAAGGTCTGGAGTAGCTGTAGTAATGAAATGTACCGAGTACTACAGTATAATTTTTGCCATAATATGGCAAAATAATATGGCTTTCCTAGTTTCAGAAAAATTAATTATAATAAACCGAAGTAAAGGTGTTTAGTCCACGTATGCAATGAAGCAATTCGTGGAGGACCATTTGGGCCCCTTAACACGGGGACCATTAACAGAAAACTGATAAAAGTTGCTGCAAAATCAGTAGCAAATTGAGAAAGGCATTTTATGAGAAGTGGCGAAGCCAATCACGATGCAATCTGTCCACAAATACCCTTCAAATTCGAAAAATTCGAGAAACTGAGTGAAAACCCTGTACGTTGTTAAAGTTTGAGTAGGCGTATTTTGGTGTAGGGTATAAATATATATCAAAAATCGCAGGTACGCAGAGCCTGTTGCTTCCCTACCAATCTTCCCGATGAGATAATGGGTATCACTACGGGCACCAAGTCATCCAACATCGCTCAGGCTTTCATTGACACGATGCAACAGTTTGAAAGCTGTATTCTATCCTATATCCTTGAATCCAATCCAATACTGAATCCTTGAATCCACAACAGGATTCTGCAGTTATTCTGAATAACTTATTCATAATGTTTTGCAGGATTTTGTTGGTGAACTGTTGTACGCCTTTCCAAAAATCAGCAGCTGATGTTTAGTATCTCGTGACAAATTTGATTCAATATTGAAAATCATTCAATTTAGAGGTGTGTAAAACAAGGTCATTTGGCGGATTCGAATCCCAAACGGTCACTCATTACAGAGACCAGGTCTTTTGAATCCGTTCACCCGTTCACTCACAAGACAAACAACCAACCGGCCAGAAGTCACAAAAACGAGCGAGTCTGTAAACCGAACGAGTCGGAATAGGTTACAATGAGTAGGCGATTTGAATGAATCGAATGAGCTAAAAGACGAAAACAAATGAAAGATCGATTCGAATCATATGAATCAGTCTTTGAGTGTGTTTTGTCTTTTTAGTCCTCAGTCCATTCTTCACTTGGATGATGGAAGGTTTTGCTTAGAAAACCACTTCCATCTAATTCTTTCTGTTGATACTTCCTTGTCATTTTCACACATTAATGATCCATGTACAGACAGGCATGTATATAAATATACATTATACATCCATATTGCGGGCAAATAATTTATTTTGTTGGCCTTCTGCCGTTGTTCTCGTAATTTAACCGGAAAACTCGATTGGTGGGTTGATGAACGAATGACCGTGTTCATTTTGATAACCCGTTCAGTTCTGACAAGGTTATTTTGAAGATAAGGTCTTTTCAATACGTTCACTCCTGACCGACACATCTCTAATTCAATGTATCTTTGAATAATTGTGACAGGTTTCCGGTTCAAGTATACAAGTTTATCAGGATTGAACGTTGTGGTCGCAGTAGGACTTTCCAATTCAATTTGTCTTAAAAGTGTCTCATACGTATGAACTAGAGGTTGGTTACATTAAATGCATAAACAACTTCCAAGTCTGTTAATTGACTTGAATACTTGATACTGGGAGTAGTTGATGATAATTCTAGATGATTTTAGAGGCCTCATCGCCTCCTCGTCACGTTCCAAAGATCGAGTGGAGATAATGACGGAGCTATTACGGTGTTGAAGTTGTATCACAGGCCTCTTGACTTGTGAAGTGCATCACCTCATATCAAGAACTCAAAACCAAGATTTGATTTGGTGGACTAGCTGACTCACTCTATTATCATACATTAGTGCCAATTAATCGTCCTAAGATCCTTCGATCACTTAAGGCCACTTTGAGCAAAGCTGGAACAGTTAGTTCATACAGTAGGTGTGTCGTGAATACCGAATTCTCGATTGGCAATTCATAAATACTGAGTGTTCCACAAGAATTTGTGTATTCTCTTATATTTTCTTTGTAACGATCCATCAAAACTCCATAGAAAATTGGTTTTGAGGAATTTTATCGTGATAGATTTGACCGTTCACTGGGTGTCAAGCAGTGTTATGGAATAGCTCACTAGGAGTCTAAGCAGTGGATAAGGAGTTTGGATTTGCCGGGTCCTGGCTCTTCTTTTGGTTTATAATTTTCAATAATGAACCTTTGGAATCGACCAAGAAAAAAATTTGTTTAACCCCCTCAAAATTTGTTGGTGTCAAGGTACGTATAATCCAAAAATCGAATAAAAATTTGGCCGTCCGTCCGCCGTACGCCTCAGTTAACATTGACCAATTTTGATGAAATTTGGAATGTGGGCTCCATTTGGGGTCTAATTTGTGCCCCGAAGCTATTGGTTGATGTAGGTCACTTCTAAGGGTTAAAAATTCGAAAACGCTTTCAAGAAACTTTGATACAAAGGTATTGTATTTCCATCAATTTAAGATAGTATTGAATTTTCAGAGACCACGCGGAACTGTGTAGGACAAACCGTTCGCTCCCTACGAGAACTTAAGGGTCGGACTTACGATAAATCAGAAACACGAGCGTGAATCACAAAAGAGGCCTATTCTCTGTTCAAATGTTAGCTGACCGAAATACGATCGATGTTTTTCTTCAAGTTGGTTGGTGGTAACAATGGCAAAGCCGCGTTCTTTGCAGATGGAAGATCTGTATAGAAAAAAATAAACCTTTGCGTAATAATTTGCAGCGTTTTTGACTTGGAAAGGAACTAATTGAAAAGAGAATTATATTTACAAACCACTTAGAAGTACGTGATTATTTCCATTATTAACTCAGATCGATTCTCAAGAAAATCAGTCACAAATAGGTTCGAAAAATTCCATCACAATTTAATGAAAATTGAGCAATTATCATATTCAGGAAATACTGACAATTCAAGGGGTGTGATTTTTCTTTCTTCTTCTCCATATTCAAATCCATAATACATGTTTTTGCTTCACCGTATCTTGCACAAAATCTCACTCCAATTTCGCAATTTTAAAAATGTGAGTGGGTTGACCAAAACTCAACCAAATTTGATTAAAATCCAAATCAGCTAGAAAACATGTTTTTCCACACAGTGAATAATTATTCAAAATATTTCTATTGGTGTCCATGATCACCTTGTAACATCTGCAATGATTTGAGTGAACACAATTCTCACACTTCATGGAGCTACATCCTCATGTAGGTTGATGAGGTTCTTTCGGAGCTCTATGACGTTTTCAGGAATTTTGACGAGGGCGTCCCAAACAGAAGGTGTACTTGTGAGTGTAATTCCCGGCTGAGCACTGAGCTGGAGAATACCCTGTGTTAGAGTGTTCCTATGCTCGATATGCCAGCATCCCAGTCCTGTTGGTTATCGGTTACCATTTTGGACATATTCTCGGCTATCACTAGTCAGAGGGGTATTACGGGTTTTGACAGCTCCCAAGAGCTTGGTTACTCCTAGAAAAACCTCTTCTTCAAAGCTCCTCCCTTGATATGAGAGGATTTCCAAAAGTAAGGCCTCTGGCCACTTCGTCTTGGATGGTCAGAACTGCCTTTACTTCACTTCGTGGCATTACTCCTACACTTCCGACACCAATGTAAATATTTTCTAAATACACAAATTACTACTGAACTTCCAACTCAGAACTGAATATTTCGTCGCTTAAGATGCATCATGGCACATCTAACTTTTGCCTACTTTTCAGGAGGGCAAAAAAACCGATTTGGTCGATAAATTTTATAGTTTTTAAAATTTGTATCCATCGGTCTATCTTTATTTACAGTCTGCTAACTTGAATTGCATTTAATAGTACAGTTAACATCATAATATGACATATTATGTCAAAACATGACATATTATGTCAAATCATAACATGACATATTATGTCAAAAAATCTTGTAGATGTGCCATGCTGTTGACATTTTTCCTCTCACTTGTGCTATGATGTACCACATTTTCTCTGTGTTTCATGGTGAAACGGCAATACTCTGTAGCTGGCAGGGATGTAGTTTACTGAAAAACTATGAAATTCATCCTTCTCCAAGTAAAAGCATGAGTACGAGAATTAAATAAGAGAAATCATTCAATTCTGCAAATCCGCACAATCTCTGAAAATTTCATCGAAATCGGACAATAACTTCGATAGTTTTATGTCAGACAGACACGGAACCAAAATTGTTCAGGAAGGCTAGAAACGTAAAACACGAGTGGAAATCTGATTCTGGAGAACTTTTTTTTTCAACCATGAGAAGTAAAACAATGCTTCTGCTACCTTGGTAGACTCGGAAGCAAAATGCAATAGGTATAATATTATGGAGAAGTCACAATTTTAATGCAACTTTATCTTCAGAAGAGGGTTAAGAAGTTTCAAGGTTTCATTTGTGAGATCGTAAACCACCAATAAAATCACGTTTTTAGTTTTCCCAAGGCACAATCTCAAGTCAAGAACCAAGATTACCTAATATCACATTAGTAGTACCCTAACACGGGTATTGACATTTTTCTATTTTTAGATGTTTTCTATCATTAGGTACAAAGCACAGCAAGCACTTAAATTTTCGACCTAAGATAGGTAGTTTAGTTTTAGCTAATTTCCAATTTGTAAATAGAGAGATTTGTAAAGTGATGGAGACACTTACTGGCGCCTTACAACTTGGAACTATAAGAATTTAAATTTTAGCTGTAAGGACCCAAAAACTTTAAGAAAGAAGTTTAGAGAACTCAGTTTTGTAATTTAGAGAATACAGCCATAGAGTAAGACCAATTGGAGAGAGTCTCTTTTTGGTTGGTAAACTAGAATGCCAGGTAAACTAGGGCCTGTTTTATAAGGAAGGTCATGGGTGAAAGGCGTGTCCGAACTGTGGTTAGAGCCTTCCTCCTAACAATTTGTCGTACATCGTGAATAAAAATCAGTTTTTTTTTGGTATTTTTGAAAATATTCATGCAGGCAATCGTGCAGCAACGGAAGACTTAGGGCGTTTCTTCCCCTTGTAATTGGCAATGACTTTTCTATAGGAAAGCTGCTAGAAAAACATGAAACATCATGGCACATCAAACTTTCTCAGAACATACCATCATAGCACAAGTAAATCTGCAACTTTCAACGAAGAATTAGTTGTCATTCCAGAAAGCTTGGGATATGGTATTTTGTTTTTATTGAAGTTTATTTAGTGGAGAATAGATTACAAAATAATTTTTCAGGAAAAACTCCCTAATCATTCACGTAGTCAAACAAAACCCAGCTCATCATCTGAGCTGTAGCCTTCCGCCATGTTGAAGATTGTAGATGTGCCAAGATGTCAGATGATTTTAGTTGTGCTATGATAACTAAATCAGAAATTACAGCGTTTCGAGTGGAGCAATCAAAAAACTCAAGTCCACCAATCACTCAGGCGCAAAAATTCACATAAGAAACCGTTCTAACCTCATTTTCGACAAAATGTTAGATGTGCCATGATGCATCTTAAGCGACGATTTATTCAAAATTCGCAAGCTGTTGTTTTCCAAGATCTCCTAGTAACTTAAACATCTGCAATTTTAATCCCTGAAGTGAAAATTTTTAAGATATCCTAATTATTCAACTGTTTCATAAAAAAGATAGAGGCTTACCTGGAGGTCTTTGTCGACGTAGTAGTGGAGACTGACGTACTGGGCGACCTTATCATCTGCCACCCCGATCCTCGGCAGCTGGTAATTTCGGTTTCCTTTGCAAGCTTGGTTGGCTATAAAATTGAATTATCATAAAATTGCATTGCATTAGTCCATGCTTTTTCTTCAATTCATACAACCAGAACGATATTCAGTGATTAACTAATCAAACTTACATTTCAGACATAAATTTTCGAAGTAATCGACACCCTGAGCATCAATAAATTGTACGTATTGGCCGGTCGTTCGTCGGTCAGAGTCGCTCAGATGGCACTGCAGCGTGACGTAGTTGTACTCCACTGAGCGGCAAGTGAATCGGTGCTGCAAAGAACCACAATGTAGATTAATCGTTTTTATCAGATAACTTCAAGAATCGATTAAAAACGTATTTCATCAAAAGCTGCTCTTTTTTTAAGCCTCGTGTTTTTGGGGGTATTTTCACTGTGAAGATTTTTCCATGAATGAAAACCTTATCGATACCTTAAAGCACAAAGGCGCTATGTCCATCCATCTTCCAAATTTTCTATTTTTTAAAATTTAAGTATAACTCAAGTTCAACAAAACTATTATTGACCTTCTTGATGATTATAGCTTGAAAATTTGTAGAAGAATTAAAGAGTCTAGTGTGGTGAGCCATCATTTTAGGAATTTTGCTCTGGTGAAAACTTCTTTTGCGTTTTTCTGGAAACTCCGTTTTTGGACATAGCGCCTTTGTGCTTTAAGGTATCGTTATGATGTGCCCATATTTAACCAAATTCTCCCTCGAATATAGGTACTATTAAAACATGTTGTCCCGCTTATACTACTGGATAATCTACATGTGAGAATATAATGTGCTTACCTCGTTCAAACAAGCAGCTAGACAGGCTTCTTTAGTCGAGGTGTAGATGAGGGCGTTGTCGAGACCTCGGATCATCTTATTTGGCACTCTCTCAAAAGACCACGGCCTCAGACAGACGTTATCTATTCAGAGGAAGAGAGAACAATTATTCGCGAAAAACAAAGTACCTTGCTGTTGTTTTAAATATTTTCACTCTTCCAGATAATAGTTACCTGAGCGAATCTGGAGCTTGACCATGTAGTAGAGATTGACAGATCTCTGAGCTGCAGCACCGGGGTTTGTCGCAGTCGTTTCATTCTGTAGCTGACATACTGTCTCTTGTGTAGGGGTTAATGGATTTAGCACAAAACTGTGGACATATAAAGAGAATACCAGTTAGAATCCGGGTAATAAAATGATGGGAACATTTACAACAGATGTAAAATCGAACACAAACAAGTTCCCTCACAAATAATTAGAACCTTATGGTGGAAAAGTAACTTCCCGCGTGACGCGTGACGGCCTCACGCCGAGAAATTTTTGTTTAACATAAAGGACAAAAAACTAGATGGATGTTACAGCGGTAACGTTATTTACGTATTACTTTCTCAACACCGAAAATAGGGAATCTTCATATTCGTACGGTAGGTCGAAAACGATCCTCTAACATGTAAAAAAAAGTTATCAACATTTTACGTTTCGCTGGATGCCAAACTAAGGTGGAAGTCCCACGTTAAGAAGAAAAAAGCTGAGCTTTTGATTAAATTCAGAAAAACATACTGGCTGATGGGCCGACTGTCAAAATTGTCAGTCCACAATAAGTTTATACTGTACAAGCAAGTCCTAAAGCCTGTCTGGACTTAAGGAGCGCAACTGTGGGGGTGCACGGCCCAGAGCAATCGAGACATAATTCAGCGCTTCCAGAATAATGTACTGCGATGCTGCGTTGATGCATACAGATACTTTAGAAATGACAGACTTCATCACCAGCTGAAGATAGAATCTGTCAATGAGGTCATTCGCAGCCAAGCCATGAATCACCTTATGAGGCTCCAAGATCATGTAAATGAGAATGTCATCCAGCTTCTCAACACAGATGATCTGCTTAGAACACTTAAGAGAACCAAGCCACACGATCTTATCCACTTAGTGTGACCATCAGTATCAGAGTATCTAAGTTTTCTTAACGTACAGCAACTATGTATAAGAAAAATGTTGCTTATAAGTTGTAACATGGTGCAATAAAAAAAAAAAAAATAAAAATTACGTTTCAGTCCTTTCAGGACAATATTTTGGTTGTCTATCTGTGGGTCTGTCTGCGATAAATTCCTTGTCTTAGGCATAACTATGTGAATTCACGGTCCGATTTTCATGAAAATGTTTAAGGTTGATGCCTATTAGGCCCCAATGGTTCATCTACCAGTCAAGAGAGAGCATGTGAAATCGTAATTTTCCTAGTAACATCAATTTCTCACAATATAATAACCCGAGGACGTGTTTTGAACGTGCTATGCTGGTGAACATGATTGAGTGTCGCTACCTATAGGCGATACGGAGCTGTTTTAGATTTCTATTTGTTGAAAAGTCCCTTACTGAACGGCTTCTGAACTTCGACCAGTAATAGAAAATTTTAAGTTTTTTTTTTACAAATATTATAATTGTATAACTATAAATATTTGCTTTCAATAAACTGTGTTGATGCAGTTTCGACTGAAGTTTGGGGCTGGGCCTGATCAAAAGGAGAAAGTATACACGTAAAAAACTTTAAAAAAAGTCTGCCAAGTGGGTGTGGCACATAGCTTCCTCGTATCCATAACCCGATGCATAGTAGTTAATCTCAAAACATCAATCTCTAAGTACCTTCCACTACCCTCATAGGGGACCATCTACTCGCTAATCTGAACAACCCTGAGAAATTTCATCGAAATCGGATGGAAAATGTAGAAATTATGGCTGTTACAAGGTATTCACGTTTGCGCATGCGCAGCAACTACTATTAGTCTGGAGGAACTGATTTTCATAGGGGACCATCTACACGCCAATCTGGACAACCCTAGAAAATTTCATCAAATTCGGATGAAAAATTCAAGTGTTATGGCTGTTACAAGGATTTTACGTTTGCGCATGCGCAGAGGCTACAGTCAATTTTAAGGCCTTGATTTTCATCGTGGACTATCGACAACCTAATCCAAATAATCCCTGAAAATGTCATCGAAATCGGATAGAAAATGTGGAAGTCATGACTGTTACAAGGAATTCACGTTCGCGCATGCGCTGCGACTTATCAATCGTGTTGATGTTCGCCCATTCACCAACATGACCGTGAAAATCCACTTTCATATTGGAAAATTTATCAAATACATGAGTGTCTGCTCATTCATACAATCAGTCGTATGTTCATGTTATTTCAAGTGAGGAACCTTAACTAATGTGGCAGACTATTTTCAACAACAAGGTTACTGATTATTGACTAGATTCGTCTTCGCCAAGTTGAATTGTCTTACACAGTGAACTTTGTTTAAATTAGGCAAATCAGAAGAATACGAATTTGCACTGGATGTGGATATAGTAGCAATACAGCTCATAGGAAACTTAGCCCCACACTGCTTTAAGTTTGATCATGAATATCAATATCCCTTAAAGTCCGTGAGGTGTTTTGGAAAATTAAACAAACTACAGGTATTGCGACAGCCGTGAAAGTGTCACCATCTTTCCGGAGAAGAGTCATTCAACTCACCTGAATGACGCAGCTTGGCAGTCGGGTTCTTCGCGGCACCATCCTTGGCATTCGTAGAGAGAAAGATTCTTAATCGTGAAGTATGTGTTCCCTCGGTAGTCGAGTTCTGTGAGCTTCTCAAATGCAACGCGACCTGAAACAAGAAATTTAAAAAAATTATTTTTCCTGCCCAATTCAAGGTAATGTATTCCAGTAACCCCCCATTTATCCCAGTCGATACAGCACTAATAGTCGTTTCTCTCTTCAAAATTGAGCAAAAGCTAATAAAACGGCTTTGCCATTGTTACCACCAACCAACTTGAAGAAAGACACAAAGTAAGTGAGTTATTCATTTACTACGAAGACATAATGTATAATGTTCAATTTCTCCCTTGCGAGGGAAAAACATTAAATCATGTTTAATGTTTTTCCCTCGCAAGGGAGAAACTCAGCTGATCAGTGACCACTCAGGCGCCTTCAGCATTCTCCATTGACCCTGCTTCTCAAATTTCAGCTTCCTGCGTTCAACAGGAGAGAAAATGGCTTTGGAGCTCACTCAGCTGATCAGTCACCCTTCAGGCGCCTTCAGCATTCTCCATTGACCCTGCCTCTCAAATCTCAGCTTTCTGCGTTCAACAGGAGAGAAAATGGCCTTGGAGGTCACTCAGCTGATCAGTGACCACTCAGGCGCCTTCAGCATTCTCCATTGACCCTGCTTCTCAAATTTCAGCTTCCTGCGTTCAACAGGAGAGAAAATGGCCTTGGAGCTCACTCAGCTGATCAGTGACCACTCAGGCGCCTTCAGCATTCTCCATTGACCCTGCTTCTCAAATTTTAGCTTCCTGCGTTCAACAGGAGAGAAAATGGCCTTGGAGCTCACTCAGCCGATCAGTGACCACTCAGGCGCCTTCAGCATTCTCCATTGACCCTGCCTCTCAAATTTCACCTTCCTGCGTTGAATAGGAGAGAAAAAAGTCTGCCAAGTTGGGTGGGCAGTATAGCTTCCTCACTCATTGTAACATGGACGTATAGAATCAGTTGGCGAAAAAATTATGATTCAAAGAGTTATTGAATACCAAAATATTAGCGGTCCACCGTCTAGGACCTAACCCACACAATCCCTGAAAATTTCATCGAAATCGGTTGAATAGTTGCGGAGTTTTGGTTGTAACAATAAATTTAAAGTTCGCGCATGCGCAGCGGCTATTGCTTGACCAATTTGATTGAAACTTATAGGGTGTCTCTTAGAAGTTAGTCCCTAACTAACCTCCAAATTTGAGCAAAATCGGTTCATTAGAAACCGAGAAACCGAGGTCCCAGGAAATTCACGTTTGCGCATGCGCACTCGCTCCTATTGGTCCGAAGGTGCTGAAATTTATAGGGGACCGTCTAGGACCTAACCCGCACAATCCCTGAAAATTTCATCAAAATCGGACCACAGGTTAGTATAGTTTTGCCCGTTGCAAATTTGCGTGTCGGAATTCACAGAATGACCCCCAGCCCTAAAACATTAAACATGTTAACAACAAAAAAACATGAGTTTTGAGGCTCTTATTGTTGCTTCATACTATTCAATTTCTTTCAAATATAGAACAATAAAGTTTACATGAATATATCAGAAATAATAAGTTGCCTAGGCTCTTAATATCTAAAACATTCATTTGACTTCGTTTCTCTCGGTTTTTGTCAAGGACGAGCAGGACATGCAAGCGTATTTCACTCAAATTACCTGAAATTTTACAATATCGCTGTAATTTATGTGCTGCTCATAGCTTCCAGTCAATTTTTATCTAGTTTCTATGGGTATTAATGTTTTGATTGGTTTTGGGAGGAGTTTACAACAGACACAAACACACGGTTGATTTTTATTAGTTGACTTCTGAAACGTTTCTGAATTTGTTCAGAGGTCGTCACCAGCTGTTCTTTGTTTAAAAATAAGCTATTACTTGAATGAAATTATCTTTAACCTCTTCAACAAAGAAGAGTTACCGGATCTCCTCCCCGAGACCCCGTAAAGACCGGAAGACAATTACAAATGGTAATAAGGTTTGAAATTAACAACGAAAAAATACACAGGAGACCGGAAAAGTAATAAAAGCTTTTTAATCATCAATCAACAGGATTTCTATCTTCCAAACCACAAGGGAAGAACCACGAGGGGGTTTAATAATAAATGTCCGAAATTTACTTTTTATCAAAATTAACTTGATACCGCGATATTGTGGTTGGCGACATCAATGGAAAAGCCTTCTCCTTGGCAGAAATGTATATAGAAAAAAATAAACCGTTCTGTAATATCTAATTAGCATTATTTTTCCCCATATTTTTAAATGATATCTGAGTTTGGTTCAATGATCACAAAATAGCTTTTATATTGATGAGATGTCTGAAATCGGTCTGACATCAACCTATTTCAAGAACATGTTTGAAGAGAACTGTTAACCTGTTATCCATCAGCTTGAAGTATGGTTTTGGTTTATTATTTTCAATATTGAACCATTGAAATCAAGCAAGAAAAAAAATTGATCCCTCTCAAAATTTTATGTTTTACATTTTAAAGTAACTAGGTAGAATCCGATGTAGAATCCGAAAATCCGAGAATATCCGAGAAGGGTTCGATTCTACTACTAATTTGCAACAAAAAATGTCTCCTAGCAATTTTTTTTAGAGAGTTCGTTTCCGAGTTATTTCACTTTTAAGATTTTGTTCGTGTTTTCGACCTTATCTCAGAAAAAAGGATATAACTCTAAGACTATAAAAGTTGGAAAGAGCGTAAAATTTTCTATCTCAAATAGGGAAAACGGGTGAAAAATGGACGAAAAATTGGTAAAATCTTGGAAATATCTTCTTTTTTCAAACGCTCTTAGGTTCTGTGATCCGGCACGAGAATTTTCAACTGTAGGCCTAAAAGATGCCCAAAAACCTCAGCTTTCCAACGGTATGGTCATTTATATTTTAAAAGTGTGGCTTATCACAAAAATTTGTGTTTGAAAGCAGAAAAACGTGAATTTTTTTCAACGAAATAAGCGCTCTGGCTAATACGATCTGAGGAATTGGACGATGAGAGGGGGTAAAACGAGCAGAGTTGGGCAAAATCCTACTCATCAGTATGGTTAATATTTTTAATGACCAAAAATATGTTTTTCTATGGCTAAAAATATGATTAAATTTTCATTCACTCAAATGAGTATGATTAAAATCATAATAAATGTATGAATAAGATTCAATTCTTGATCACAATTGTTGTGATTTATCATGATTTTTCCATGGTACTCACGGATTTCTATGATCAATCATACATTTCCTGTGAATAATCACCAATTTATGTAACTGATCACTGATTTCTGTGATTAATCATTTATCTTGTGTAATTAATCACACATTTGCTGTGATCAAGATTTCAATCTTATCCATACAATGAGTATGATTAAAATCATAATCAATGTATAAATAAGATTTTAATCATAGATACTGTTATGAGTGAACAAAATTTTAATCATATTTTTAGCCATGGAAAAACATATTTTTGTCATACAAAATCCTAATCATACTCATAAGTAGGATTTTGCCCAACTTTCCTACCCCCTCCAATCGTCCAATCCCTCAGATCGTCTTAGCAGGAGCGCTGATTCCGTTGAAAAAATTCACGTTTTTCCACGTTCGAACACAAATTTCTGTGGTAAGCCTCTTTTTCATAATAGAAATGACCTTACTGTTGGAAAGCTGAGATTTTTGCTCATCTTTCAGGTGAGATTTCCAAGATTTTACCAGTTTTTCGTTTCAGGTCCAATTTTCACCCGTTTTCCATTAGGGAGATAGGAAATTTTAAGTTCTATCCAACGGTGCAATCAGATTTAAATTTTCGTGAAAATTCGGTTAGTTATAGCCGTTTTACTGAGATAAGATCGAAAACACGAAAAAAATCTTAAAAGTGAAAATTGGTCGGTACCTAATTTTCTTAATGAAACATGAATTGAGTAACATGACTGTGCCAATTATTTGTTTCCTGTCAAAATTGTAATAAGATTGTCGGGGTACCTGGCAAATCTTAACATTTGGAACAGCTGAAAGCTGCAGTACCAGCAATCGAGTTCGGGATTACCCATATTTATGCCTACTAGGTACAACATTCCCTAGAAAGAGGTTAAGAACTATAAGTATAACTCGGATAGTAGGTGAAAGGAATGATGGTTCTGAACTCGGGGGTAGGTAATTTTCGTGACCACAGAAAAGTATAAATATCTACGGAGAAAGGCTATCAATGCAGAAAAATAGAGAACCGTTGTGTAGACATCTGCGGAGTTTTTTTTAAATCGCAGACGTTATTACATATCGGCCGCTCAAGTAAAAGTAGATCAACATAGAAGTAGGAATCGACTTCATCATTTCCATCGGATATTTAGTTACCTACTTCAGATAAGAAATTCGACTCTGTTCATGGTAAAACCACATTTGTCAAGGCATAAAGTAGAGCAGAATGCACTGATGGGGGTCAGGGCAAGCGGGGGCGGTGATGGCGAGTCCGCGAGGTTATTGACTTGCTCTTTCCTCAGGAGGTAATTGATTGCTCGGTTAGGTCCTCTTCTTTCTCAGGGGATCTTCAATGGTCTCAATCCCTCTTTTTTCTCAGCCCGGGAAGCTTCTCGATGAAAAAAGATCGGGTTGACAAGGAACACGCAATTGGAAAACCTGAGGTAGCGAGACAACAAAATAATTCTTCTGTTGGAGTATTTTTCCTAATTAACGTTCGGATGTTTTGCTTGACAGAGTGGAGTAGAATTCCCCAGAACTGAAGCTCACACAACACTGAACAAATAGCATTGAAAATGGACTAGAATTGACTACAGACACTATGATACTGATAGTTTTATGAATATTAAGAATCATTAACACGACCATTCATCAACAATTCCAGACCCTGAATGCTGATACATCTGGTTTCCATTTGGTTTCACATTAATTTTGTTTCCGAGTCTACCAAGGTAGCGGGAGCTTTGTTTTCACTTTTCGAGGTTGAAAAAAAAGTTCTCCAAAATCGAAATTTCCTCTCGCGTTTTAAGCTTCAGACCTTTCTGGACAATTTTGGTTCCGTGTCTGTCTGTCTGTCATGTAATCCTTGCCACAGCCATAACTTCTACATTTCATATCCGATTTCGATGACATTTTCGGGGATTTTGCGGGTTAGCGTGCAGAAGATTCCCTATGAAAATGATCGCCTCCGGACTGATAGTAGCCGCTGAGCATGCGCAAACGTGAATTCCTTGTAACAGCCATAACTTCCATATTTTCTATCCGATTTCGATGAAATTTTCAGGAAATATGCGGATTAGGTTGTAGATGGTCATTAATATTTTATTTATTTATTTATTTCATTAATGGCGTGCCCCCTCCGTCACAAAAGACAATTTGTCTTTGAATGAAGATAGAAAAAGAAAAAAAAAGAAAAAAGTAACAGCCATAACAGATTTATCATGCGAATTTGATGAATTTCTCTAGGATTGTTCAGATTGGCTAGCAGATGGTTCCCTATGAAAATCATTTCCCCCAGACTAATAGCAGTTGCTGCGCATACGCAAACGTGATTTCCTGGTGGTAGCCATAACTTCTACATTTTCCACCCGATTTTGACAAAATTTCTTAGGATTGTTCAGATTGGCGTGTAGATGGTCCCCTATGAAGGTAGTGGTAGGTACTTAAAGATTGATGTTTTGAGATTAACTACTATGCATCGGATCATCTATACAATGGGGTCATGGATACGAGGAAGCTATGTGCCGCACCTACTTGGCAGACGCTTTTCCATAAGTAATACAATTAAGTGCAATTGTAGCTCAGTTTTGAAGATACTGTTACAACAAGGGGCCGGGTTTTGCTGTAAACGGGCTCTCAAGGAGTGTAAATATGAAATATAATATTGCTAGTTGGATTGTATTTTGAATAATCAGTCGCAATAATAAATCACGTTAAAAAATACATATAGTTGACAAGTTAAATTAATAGAGAATAGAATTTGAAGAGTTTCATCCGTGTCAGAAATTGCCTAAGTACAAGAGTTGTTCAGAGAACTCCAAATTTTGAATGTCTAATGGTAAGTTTTCGGAACAGTTGACCAACATCAGCATAATCAAGAATTTGACACCTATCACTGCGTCTAAGACGGCAGAATTTATCATGGGAGAGAGTGGCAGAGATTTAATTCAAAAACATGTTAAACATTTTCTGGGGCCTGTCTTGAAAATTTTGAAAATAATAGATTGTTTTCATGTTTTCGTGACTAACGTGAAGTACGTAGACAAAAAATTCGTATCCCTACCTTACCTACTTTCTCAGTTAATCGAAAAAGTCCGCTGTTCAGAATTTACATGATGTGAAATCTATCAATTTTTTCAAAGTCTCCACAACTGTAAAAGCCGGGTTTCTATGCCATATTTTCCTCATTCCGCTCACCACCCTCGTAAAACTACTAACCTCAATGTGGAACTTTCTTAGGAAATTTTCCTTTCTCTCTAGTCTATTAATGAAAATGGAATTTATACGATTCTACAACTCGCGCTGGCCACCCAACCCGTAGTAGGTAAGAATTTTTTTTAAATGTCACGAATTCAGCTGAACCTGCCTCTTTCACCAATCATTGGCTTCGTTCAAGCGAAAACACGCCGTCACTTTAAAATTCACAAGATATTGTTAAAAAATCAACTATTTTGTCAACTTTCGATTGTTTCCAAGATTGAGGACAAATGGAAAGTAAAAAAAGAGAGATCGAGGCTGGAAGGCCCACGACCGGGGGCTTTTTGGTTTATTATTTTCAATAGTGAACCTTTAAAATCGACCTAGAACCCCCCCTCAAAATTCGCTGGATTACGTTTGAAGGTACGTAGAATCCGAAAATTTTGCCGCCCGCCGTACGCGGCATTTTCCTTAGGTACCATGAACCGACTTCGATGAAATTTGGGCTCCAGTTGGGGTCTAGTTGTGCCCCGAAGCTTCCAGTCACATCTAATGGTTGAACAGTAAGGGATGAAATTTTGAAAACGACCTAGCTCAAAAAATTTGTAAATGAAGGTATTGCATTTTCATCAATTTAAAAGAATCAGGCAGATTGGCACCAGAATAAAGAAATGCAAGGTGTTCAGAAATACAACAACAAAAAAATCGTCGTATCGTGACACAACGAAAAGAGAACCTCCTCCGTTGTTAGAACCTGCCTACGGCGCTTTGAAGACGGTCGACAATAATATTGAATTTTTAGAATCGAATGAGACCACACAGAGCTTTGTAGGACCAACTTGACCAAAATGAGATCGTTGTTCGTTTCTTCGAGTTGTCCTCAGGCTTCCTTAGGAACCAGTTCTTAATCAAATTTCCTAATGAAGGCACCCACAACTCTTTATTTCTTCAAACTGTGTGTGAAATAAACTTCTTTCAATGATGGTAGGTAGGTACTGTGGGGGGGCTGCTTAAGAATGGAGGCCCAACATTAACTGATACCCTATGGAAAATCATGAAATGGATATGGGTCAATGAAGACATGCCGGAGGGTTGGAAAACAGGACTTATATGCCCCATATTCAAAAAAGGAGACAAAAGAGATTACGCCATGTACCGTGGAATCACACTGCTTAGTGTTGGATACAAGGTACTGTCAAACATACTGCTCAACCGAATACAACCTTTTGCCGAGTCTTGGATTGGAAACTACCTATACGGTTTCAGACCTGGACGGGGAACCAACGACCAGATATTCACCATCCGACAAGCAATGGAGAAGTTTTATGAGAATGGTATTGGCCTCCATATGCTTTTCGTCGACTACAAGCAAGCGTTCGATTCAATCGACAAAGCAAAGCTTGTAGATTGTCTGATAAAAAACGGTGTGCCGGACAAGCTTGGTAGGGATGACGCTATTTGAAGCAAAGGCAAAGGTGAAAATAGCTGGGAAGATTGGTGAGGAATTCACCATTAGAACAGAGGTTCGACAGGGGGACTCGCTCTCGACAACTCTTTTCAACGTCGTATTACAGGAAGTGGTCAGAAAAGTTGAAAATAAAGGGACCATAGTCAACAAAATGTGGCAGATTTGCGCATATGCTGACGATATAGCTGTGCTAGCCAGAAATAAGCAAGAGTTGAAAGAAGTCGTGGAAATCCTAAACGCTGAGGGTCGCAAAATTGGTTTGAACATAAATCAAGAAAAAACCAAGTATCTTTTCATGGGCGCAGATCCCGGCCACGATCATAACCGACTTGGTTATTTGGACGTAGGGGAGCTCAGATTCAGGGAAGTGAATACTTTCACGTATTTCGGATCGAGTATTACCAGTACCAACAATATGACAGCAGAGATTGATCGTTGGATTATTCTGGGAAACCGGGCATTCTACGCCAACACCAAGCTTTTCAAATCAAAACTGCTGTCCAGGGCACTTAAAAAAAGGTTATACCTGACGCTGATTACACCGGTGGTTTGCTACGGAGCCGAAGCATGGACCCTTTCGAGCACTGACGCCAACAAGCTAAGAATATTTGAAAGAAAAGTTATGAGAAGAATTTATGGGGCAGTATACGAAAGGGGACGCTGGCGAATCCGAAACAATATGGAAATCGAGGCCATTCTTGAAAAAAAAGGTATAGTACGTTTCATTAAAGCCAGTCAGATTCAGTGGCTTGGACATCTGGAAAGAATGCCTAATGAAAGACCCCCTAAGATGATTTGGAAATCAAGACTTGAAAAAAGAAGGCGGCAGGGGAGACCAAGAACACGATGGATGGATGACGTGAAAAGGGATCTGCTAAAGATGGAAGTACGAAACTGGAAGGGTAAAGCCTGCGATCGAGATGAGTGGAGGAAGGTTGTTAGGGAGGCCAAGGGACACTTCGTCCTGTAGCGCCTGGGAGTTAGTTAGTTAGTTAGGTAGGTAGTGTTGATGGCGAGTGATCTTTTTGAAAAATAATAAACCTTTGTGCAATAATTTGCCGCAATTTTTAGATCTGCGAGTGGTGAAATTAATTTATTCGCCAATCCGAGCAAAATAAATGAAATAGAGATCGTATAGTTCGCTCGTTACAAGCGTGCACAGTCCGACAGAAAACTTTTGACTCAGACATCCAAACAAAATTGATAGGAAGTTGTGATGTTGTAAAACGTAAAATTAGAATAGAAATGATGGTTTTGGAGGACATGAGAAGCGATTTGGAACAGTGTCAATATTATGGTTGTTCATAACTTACATGAAGAGTCATCCAAGAGTTGACTGAAGGTTCGGTTCAAGAATATTCAATGAAATTAATGAAGCAAAGTGGATTTTATTGAAGCAAGACTGACTTTTTTCGGCTATTGATGCGGATTTTTCACACCGCACTGCTTCACCCGACAATGCGTGGCGAACCGGGCAGATTATTTTTGTCCGGCCGTCCATCGCGAATCGGTCGCTTCAAGGAGAAAGGGAAAAAAGACAAAGACCTCATGAACAAGAGGGGGTACCGAGTTCAAGTCCCGTACGAACAACCATGAAGAAGTAATAGTTGCTGTTGTGCTAAGATGAGTAAGATAATAGAGCATGTTCAATTTGAAATTACTTCTGGTCAAGAAACTTGAAGGTAATCTCACAAGTCATAACTTCAAAATTGTTTCGTGGCAGTGGAGCTTATGATACAGACTAATCCAATAGACCCACCGGTAGGAGAAAGTGAGATGGTATTTGAAATGGTATTTTGGAAAAAAAGGTAGATTAGTTCAAAGTTTAAAATAATTTTGAACGAGATTTGAAATTTCAGATTTATGGATATAGTACCTAATTTTTTAAACAAAACGTGGCGATGAGTAGTTTTTGAAATCAAACGAAGTGGATATAGTACTTTTTGGAATTAAACGAAACATTCATTAAACATTATGCATTATTCACCCTCGTTTTTCAAGGGAATAGATTATCTTTTTCTCCAAAACGATCGCATTTTTGTGAAGAATTACCACCTAAAACCCTGGGAAAGTGTTAACTCAATTTCGATAAAAATGGTCTTTAGTAATTTTTGGAATCAAACTCCTCAATTATGATTTTAGGTTATTTTCAGTGGTTTGCAACCACTCGAGTGAATCATGAGCAATCACAGTTTCGACAAGAGATCACTGTTGTTTTTTGATGATTTTTTGATGAGCTAGAACCTCACATTATTGTTCAGTGATTCATCATTTGAGGATCAGTTCTTGAGGGCCATATATCAATAAACTGGCTTTCTATATTTTTAGTAACTAGTAGCAGGACTGAATTAGAGGTACAACTCGACACGCTCTAGCAGCAAAAGTGCAAATCTATAAAACTCCAACTGTTTTACCACTGTGATAAAGTTCAATGTCCAAATTCTTTGGTACCATCTCATAAAGTAATAGAGGAAATATCAGGTAACTGTAATTTGATAATAAAAATAAATAAACTACCGAAGAAACAAATGTCTAACAAAGAAAAATCAGTCTTATGTGAAGTGTCTACTTTCCTTCACACCTGTAAGAAATGGCGTTCCTGCTAACCCACTAACAGTCAGGAGTTCAGTGTGTCAAAGGATTCAAGGCCCGTTTCCGCTAATCAAGGAAAAGTCCTAATCAGCCGCTAGCAACTGTGTTGTTTCGAGATATTACGAGAGAGGAAGAAGAATATCCGAAGTTTGAATATTCATAAGGAACTCTTGGCCGTTAGCGCGGAACTGTTGGGAATTTGAGCCACTGTGCCCCACTGAGGAATACCTCAGGGAGATGCAACGGTTCCAACACTGTTTACCCACATAATTTACCATCAGGGCCTTCATAAATTATGTATTCAGGCGTGAAAAGGAGTCGCGAAAGTCATATATTCGCTGCTGACACGAGCGTGACTCTGCCCAAAGCCTTAAGATTTGCTACCGCCCATTATAAAACGCTTGGGTACTCCCCGACGTATGAATTCAATGCAGAGTAAAAGCAGTTTACACGTTAGCGAAGTGATAAATGTGGCCATTGAAGAAGTAGCGATGTGTCTCTCTCCATGACCATTTATAAAGAAGGATTGGAGAGTGTTTCGGACAGGTCATCCTACTATATATCAATTACAGAGAACAAAGTATCTGCCTACTTAAATTTTTGCTTCCCTAAAGACAAAAATATTTGAGTCCTTCAAGTTCAAACATTTCACAAGCATTTTAACAAACCTATTTGAATAATGTTGATTCTGCTTCTGTCTGTCAGATGGTCTTCAAGAATTTGATTCCAATCAGACCACTACAAGCTTCGAAGGACGCTCAAATGTGATTATTCTTCAACATTATCTTCTATTTCACGATCTTACAATTCAGTTTAGATCATTGTTCAGAGGACATGAGGCGGGCCAGATAATTGATTGATTGAACGAATTTATTTACAAAACCAGGGAAGGATTAGGGCCGAGTGCCCCCCTCTTCCATCTCCCCTGGCAAACATGAGTTGTTACAACCTCAATTTTGTTGTAGGTACAACATGAAATAATGTAATAAATCAATCCTTAAATTAACATAATTTTCTTAAATATTTACCACCTTGAAAACTTATTATATTCAACATCATTTCATTATTCAATATATCATCTCACTTTTCTACTTTTAATTATACAATTCTGAACCATTTTTAAATGTCTACTGTTTATGTGTTTCGAATAACATTTTTTGTACCCATTCCGAAACGCTGAGACTTTTATTCAAGTCGAACTTATGAGCTTGTAGGTTATAATAGCAATTGCTTATAACATTATAATATAATGTTATGGTGTTGTGATTAGGGATCTTTAAGGTAGTAGTCGCTCTGCGGGTTGGAAAAACAAAACACACTACACATGATGATATGATTTTTTGGAGTTTACCTATCTGCTCTCTGTTCAGGTCGTAGATGGCTAATGAGGAGTAATCAAAAAGGGGTATGAGGAGTCCCTGAGCCAGTTGCTTCCTCACGTGCTTAGGAAAATCATAGGCAATTCTGCGCAACTGGTACGACTGACGAGGACTCCAAGGTTTGAACTCACAATTTCAAGTATATTATTAATAACACTGATCGGAACTAGTTAACTTTTATCAATTTGGGCAATACTCTTTGAATTTCCCAAAATCATACGTTTACGTTTAAGGGTATTGATGAACATACCGTGATCGCAACACCATGTGGACACGAGCTAAGTCAGAGTTGACTTTCAAAATATAGTTATTTATTGATTCACATGATTGAGTCAGATTGTTGAACGAATAGAACGTCTTTTAAACAGTAAAAAGCATCAACATACACGGGAACAACTTCTCGGTCGTGTTGATGTTTGTAATCTGAGAAAACTTCCAAAAAAGACGAATTATTTCGGAAAGTTTACCAATTCATATCGATAAATCCCTAAATAACGAAATGCACAGCCACAATCACAAAGCAACCCCATGAAACATCGCATAAAATAATTTTTACATTCGAAACCTCCTTGTGAGGAAGCTATACTTATCATCCCGGCAGAAATTTGTATGTGGAAATAATTTGAAACAATTTGAATCTTGATAGAAATATAATTGTTTAGGAACCTTACTTTCAAATTGAACTTGTTTTGGGTTTTGGGGAAGAATAAAAGATTCCGTTAAATACAATTTGAGAACAAGGAGATGAACATAATATTGTTCTGTGACGGAACGTTCCTTTGAAATATGAATTAAAAGCTTAATTCCGATTTTTAAACTATATTATAAGAGTTTTTTAATGTTGCTTAACAAGGCTGAAATGCAGTATCATATTCACGGTCATAATGAGTCTTAATGGGGGTAGTTGACACGTCTCCTATCACCTTTCACCATCATTGTCGTGGTCACGAAGCGGTTGTTCGATCATTCGATCAAAGTTGTTAAGGAAGGTTCTCACGCACAGAAGTTTTGGATGACCTATAACCTGCCCAGATACTTGCTAAGTTCTTATAGAGTGGTTTATTTCGACTCCATGTGGGTGATGGATGACATGAAGACATATAAAAGCATAAAGATATTCTCCGAATTTTAAGAGTAAGCCTCAGTGATCTCAAAATAATTTTCCATACAGGACTAAGATTAGGTAACCTTCTGAATGATAATAAAATAAAATATTGTATCTCGTGTTTACTAATCGCTAAAGGTAGGGTATAGAAAGGTAGAGTATAATTATTTGTTGGTTGAATAAATTATTGACGTTTTCTTATTCGAGTCGAGTTATTCGTAATTTAATTAGATAGTATCAAAATTTCAAGTGTAGAAAATCGTTATGTTTCTCGTAGGATGGGTAGGTTCACTTCAATCGCTTGCCACTATCCAAGAAAGTTGACGCGAAAACTATCAAGCTGTTAGGTACACTAAGGTTTGAGACAGAGTTCTTACTTTCGTTTTCACTGTCACAAGTCCTGTCAGTCAAATTCAACTCTTGAAATCACAGTTGAATTTTCTTCGGCTAACAACACTAGAAAACGAACGTGGGAAAAAAGAAAGATTTAAAGGGTTGATCATCCTGAACACCAAGAATGGGAGTAAGAGCCGCGGGACATCCAATGATTTCACTTCATGGGTCGGTGTGGTCATCACCGCACCCAACATGTCGTATTTTTTATTTGTGAATAACCATAGCTATAAAGAGTGTCCAATGTTAAGGACCGGAAAACTTCGGGAGTCGATTCAACAACTAATTTAAGTAAGAAAAGTCTCTTTAGCAATTTTGTTTTGACCCCTCGTTTTCCCCAATTTTTTTCAATTCTAAGATTTTTTTCGTGTTTTTTACCTTGAGTCACTAAAATGATCATAACTACCTTAATTTAGAGTAAAAATAAGTGCGTCGTTGGAAAGGACGTCAAATTTTCCATCTTTCCAGTGCCGAGGCCCTTTTTAATGGAGCTCCTATTTCTACATTTTTACGGTAATTTGAAGCAGTTATGGTAATTTTTGTGACATAAGGTTAAAACACGAAAAAATCTTATATCTGAACAAAAACTTGAAAAAACAAGGGGTTAAAACAAAGTTACCAAGACACATTTTCTTACTTTAATTGGTTGTAGAATCCACTCCCTAAGTTTTCCGGGCTCTCAGTCGGTCGCCGTTCGTTCCTCGTTCCGGTTTAGTATTTCCCTCAATTACAGGAGCTCAAACTTGAAAAGTTGTATCAAAATTTGAAATTTTCAAGGATTTTCAAAATTCATCAGTGCAGCAGTCTAAGAAATTGAAAAACTAAAAGATTACCGCTGGAATCGTCAAAATTGAACAATAATTGCCAGAGAAAACGGGAAAATCCAATTCAGTTTTCAGGTTTTTCCCATTTTCTCTGGCAATTATTGTTCGATTTTAATGATTCTAGCGGCAATCTTTTAGTTTTTCAATTCCCTGGACTGCTGTACTAATTAATTTACAAAATCCTTGAAAATTTCAAATTTAGGTACAATTTTTTTAGTTTTTGCCCCTGTAGTTAAGGAAAAAATAACACGGAACGAGTAACGAACGGCGACCGACTGAGAACCCGTATACTCCAACTTTTTTTCCCTACAAATGCTCATGTCAATCTGAATAATTCACAATTTATTATCTATCCGAAGTAATTGGTAATATTATAATACTCTGGTTTAATTACGCCCTCTAATTATACTTCAAGGTTCCTACTCATGTTACTACCAATTCAAAATGGCAGGAGTTTGGAAAACTTGGATGCATTGTTTTCGCAGTGGAGAAGGGAGCTCCTTGGCAATCTTTAGGACTCCTCGTGATAATCCTCATATGAAAGCAAATGATAACATCATTTTGGAAAGCAAAAACTTTCAGCGCAGAAGGAAGATTGTTTCGTATAGAAAAACGGTGTGGTATCTCTTACAAACCTGGCAGAAATCAGTTGGGCTTCCACTAAAACATCTCTCACAGTAAAATTTGGATTTTGTATGCACATTGTTGTTCCAAGCAACCACTTTAGACCCACTTGTTAAATCCGTTTGATCTCCGAAATTCATAAAAAAAATGTATGGTTACTGGCGTTTGTTATACCTATCTTGTTTTAGGGTAATAAAACGATTTTTATTATGTTATTTTTTCATCTGTGTGCAACTCTTACGTTCCTCACAGTTTAGTAATGGTCGAAAGTGCGTGCCGTTTATACACTTACAATACGTCTACCAAGTTGTTAACTCATTGGGAAAAGTGAGGCTCCGTATTGGATGCTGAAAACAATCGATACCTTTTGTGAGGGACCATTGTGCTTATCGAGGTCACTAAGGATCGAATCTGAAGTGAAAGGCGATTCGAGTAAGTCCTACTAGAAAGAAAAATGATTTTATACGTGGAGGTTCAACGAAGAAAAAAGGGGAAGAAATCGCGAAGTTATTACTTTTCCGTGTTTTATGGCTTTTCTCGCTGAACGGAGTTGGGCATGAAAGAACATGATTTCGATACGGTGGAAGAAATCATCGATTGAGTGAAAGCTACTACTGCTCGCAGGATTCCAAAAAGAAGACATTGATTCGGCACGGACATTGACGCCTCTAAGAATATTTATTTGGTTTTGATTTAGCATTTCTGCTAATTATGAAACGCTGCAAATTATCACACATTGGTTTATTAGTTTTCTGTAGAGATCACCCGTCTGCAAAAGATCTTAATGATCAGCTGAAATGTTATCAGACTTCCTTCAGAGACTGTTCGTATGTGATTCACACTTGTGTTTCTGATTAATCATTCGTCCAACCTACGGAGTAACGGAGACGAGACTCAGGACCTACAACGACCAAAAGACAGCGGTAGGATCTTTTGGGGCAGACTAACGCGTGTGTCTGATGAATTTCACAATAATTGCTCATAACAATAATCGATCGCTGGGTGGTTTCATATAATTCTAAAATTAGATCACTAGCTTAAATTTATGAAAAAAGTTATGGAACATTCACTAATTAGGTAGGTAATTAATTATCTTTATTGAAAGTTCACTTGGTCCCACAATTAATGAAAAATCAATACCTGTATATCAAAGTTCTTGAGCTTGGGAGTTTTGTAATCGTTTTTTAAAACCATTTTGAAACTCCTTAGAAGTGACTGTCAATAACCCGAATGTTCGGGACACAACTAGACCCTAAATGGAGCATTCATACCAAATTTAATCAAAATTGGTCAAAGGGAACTGGGCAAAGTGCCGCTTACGGCTTACGAGAAGTCCAATCCCAGAGGAAACTTATAAGGATGATATCTATTCAATTTATTCTCATTAAATTCTGCTTCTTATAATTCAAGAATTTATTTTTCAGTTTTCAGGAAATCATCTGTAAGCCATATCCGGCGACCCAAGAGTGGAAACGTTGTGGCACTCAACTTCACAGCTCCGTTCGACCTCTGGTTGACCAAACAGAGATTTATGTAAACTTCCTTGAGGAGGATTTTGCTTAGGTCTTGAAACCTTAATGGATGAAGTATAGTAACGTATTGAAACGTTGCCAAGCTCGGTTACTTAACACGTGAGGTTCAATAAGTGACCTTTTATCCACTGAATTTTGCAATCACTATCCATGCATCATCCCAAGGCATCTAGGCAAGTTGGTCTCTCTTTGGAATTAGGATTGTTATGTTAAAATTAGGTGATAATATCACGTATTATGAGGCAATTATTCAAATGTAGTATAAACCCTCCTAGTTTTCAACTTTTCCTGTATGGATTTTTTCTACTTCGAAACAGTGGAAACAGTTCTTAACAGTGGAGGATATTTGAGGTGTTTTCTTTCAAACGGGCTTGTATCCTCTTGGCATGTTTTTTGGGAAATTGAGAAAAACTAATTTCATGGCGAAAGAAGTTGTCTAGGGTTCCCCAATTTTCCAAATTGTTTGTCCCGAATTTCGAAATTTTGGCATGTGTTTTGAGGGAGACACGGCTATTTCTTATTTGGATATAAACCAATTTGATGAGGAACTGTGGATATGAGCCACTTTGAAAAAAAGCAAGTTTTTGGTTGTGTGAAGGAAAGTCTTATTTTCATTTTCTTTTATTTTTCACTCATTATTTTCATTAATGAACCTTCGGAATCGAGCAAAAAAACATATTCTAACAACCTCAAAATTTGATGGGTTACGTTCCAAGGTATGTTAAAATCAAATTTCAGCACTCTTGGATGAACGGGAGAAAAGTCAGCTTAATTGCTAACACAGCCAGTTGGACATTCTTAAGATCCTTCCTAACTCTTCAAGAGGTCTGCTGGATCTGTTGATCCACACCATACCCACCTATACGCATTGCTGAACGCATCTCGCATCGTTAAACGCTCAGATAATAATTATATGTAGTTAAACACCGTCTTGAGTGGTTGTAGGAATGTGGGAATCTAGAGATGGACAAAATGATTTTATTAATCCGATGATGGAGGACGACGTCGACGTGAGGGATTCACCGGTTCGGCGGACATCTGTGTTGTAGGGATTGCCCATGCATGTAAGCCGACCAAGTTCTAGTGTTACACTGGCCGACAACTGGTGCGGCCCATAACGGGCATCCCTCGTCACCAGAGCGCGTAGGAACGCGCGAGGACGCTTCAGACCATTGCTCTTGGAATAGCGAATGTCAACTATACACATCCAGCGTTAAAGGATTATAATTATACGACGAAATGAGTGGTGGTACCCGCGTTTGTTTTCAAGCACAGCAGACATCACTTCATGTACATCTTCCTCCACACCAAAGCTCACAAGTTCATCGCTGACATTCTAGGTGGACTTAACAAGAGGTTTCCGTAGTTTAACCACTTCTTGGAAATGACCATTGAATGATAGGATTTTGTCAAATCAGATAAGACGGACAAGAAAGTAGAACTTGAAAATCCTACTTATCGAAACTTCCGAATCCAAGTTTTCTTGTTACATTTGTGAGTCATCCTGTTGATGTCTTCTAATCGAACTGACATGCGATTTCCCAAGACAAATTGATAAACCATCTTCCGCATTTATAATTCCTTAATGAAATTTAGATAACAGTCCCATAAAGAGTATGTTTCATAATAGGTACTACTTATCTTGTAGAAATTTGAAACCGAATGTAGAATTCTCGTGCTTCCCGAATAATTTTCAAAACGGCATTGGAGCACATTTTGGTTCATTATTTTCAATAGCGAACCTTTGGAATCGACCAAGAAATCAAAGTTTAACCCCCCTCCCATCACCTCAAAATTTGTTGGTTTACGTTTCAAGTTACGTTGAATCAGAAAATCGAATGAAAATAAGGAAAGCATTTGTTGTAATCATTTGCAGCGTTTTATACTACATACGCTACATGCATAGATAATAAAAACAGGCCCAACTTCGTAAATTATTTATGTGAGAATCGTCACAGACCTCATACTTCATATAATAGTGAAGAGAAGCATTGATGCCTCACGTATGCGTCACATCATGAAATGTCGTGAAACAATCTACGGATTGAATTCTAAATGAGATTGTCATGCAGGTTTTTAAAATATTACACAGATAAGGGTTGAAATTTTGAAAACGCCCTAACTCAAAAAATTTTGATATAAAGATCTTTTCCATCAATTTAAGATAGTATAGAATTTTTGAGACCTCGCGGAGCCCTGTAGGACAAACCGTTCCCTACGAGAATTTAAGGGTTGGACTTACGATAAATCAGAAACACGAGTGTGAATCGCAAAAGAGGCGGAATCTCCGTTCAAATGTTAGCTGACTGAAATGCGATCGATGTTTTTCTTCAAGTTGGATGGTGGTAACAATGGCAAAGCCGAGTTCTTTGCAGACGAGTGATCTATGTAAAAAAAAATAAACCTTTATGTAATAATTTGTAGCTTTTTTAGGTTGAGGTTTGGTGGTTTCACTAAATATAACATCCTTCGAGTAAATAAAATCTGTAAATATAATATTATTAGGTTTTTATTGATGTTGTTTCGTAATTTTGTTGTTTTATACTTAGAGGATTGTTAGAGTTTATGCCATCGAAGTTGAATATTGTTTTATAGGCCCTGAAGAAGGTAATGAATTTACCGAAAGCTCGGCGGAGAAGGTGACCCCAGTCCCATACAATTGACTTAGTCTGTCTATTGGGTCGATTTATATAATTTGTCGTTTACTCATTTCATTTGACACTCTTCTTGAGACCCTACAGGGGAAAAATGAATCGTATTCGTCACACCCTTCCACCAACTCCAAAAATTGTTCCAAAAATTTTCTGGATTTACGGTCAAGAAACACAAAAATTATGCATTTCCCCAAAAAATATTTTCTTGTTCTTGGCCCGTTAAGTAGTGATTTTGAGAAGTCAGAAGAATATAAATATTCAACCTGAAGCAGAGAAAGACGCAGAACTTCGAGTACAGGCTTCGTACATCCATCACAAAATTTATAGAATAATAGGCACTTGGTACGGAAGAGAATGCGACGTGCCTATGAAGTAGGTAAATACAAAGAGATCGTAAGAACGAACGGAAACAGTGAGATTTGGGTTTATGGGTCGGTGGAATATTGAGCAGGACTGAATGGGTTAGTAGGCGTACTAGACGGAAGGTTTTCAGAATCTTCAAGGAAGCGAACAGCGATCGACAAGCCGATAACGGCCTAACCTTGCCACGCCTCATTCACCGTTGGAATATATTTAGAAGTTTGGACTAGCGGGTGAATAGTTTATGCGATTATACAGGGTGTCCCATGTTAGGGACCGAAAAACTTCGGGAGTCGATTCTACAACTAATTTTACAACCACGTTTTTTAGCATTCAAACGTATTTTTCACCCCTAATTAGCGGAGTAAAATTAAAACAAATTATACCATTAGAAAGCTGAGATCTTTGCGCAGTTTTTAATGTAGAGGTACGTGGAAAATCATGTGGAGATAAAACCTTAACAGTCAAAAGAAAAAGTAGGAAATTTTGACAGTTTTACAAAAATGACTTTACGAGTTGATTTTTCACCCCTCACGACCGTACAAAATTTTTTGTATAACCACTAGAAAGATGGTAAATTTCACGCCCTATCCAATGGTGTAATTAGATTTTGAATTGCTCGTGAATTAAGCGAGTTATGGTCATTTTTATGGCTTAAGGTCGAAAACACGAAAAAAATCTTAAAATTGAAATAACTCGGAAATTAAGCGTCTAACGAAAAATTGCTAAGAGACACTTTCTTACTAAAATTAGTTGTAGAATCGACTCCCGAAGTTTTTCGGTCCTTAACATGGGACACCCTGTATGATGCAGAAAGGGATTCAGCTCGATAATTGAACACCAGTTCTTAGAAATCTTGTTCCATGCTTCTGAATGCAATTGGTGCCATTAAGTTCTGGTAAGACTTTATTGAGGGGGAGACTTCGCCTGAGAAGGACTAGTTCTTCGTCAAACACCAAAATCCGGATAAGTCAAATTCGATGGTTGATTGATTGTAATTAAAAATTTTCTTGGTGCATCAAGCACGACATGATGGTAAACCTGTCGTCTGTGAATATTATTGTAGTTCCTGTCCGGCCAGCCGTAACTGCCATTGTAAGCTCAGCTTATTATAATCCGAGATCCGCATCCCGTTGCGAACGAATCCCCTTCCATTCCTCTTCATCCCCTTCACCTTTTTGCCGATGCGGTAGGTCTCAGCCGGATATTATGGCCATCCAGCGACCGTCTGCCAATTTCTGTTAAGGTAGTTTGAAATCAACCTTTAGTTAGAAGGAAGCATGCGGAGTCTATTGTGCTCTAATCGCCTATCGATGCATCATACGGTAGAAATATATTAGGTCCGGTTTCTTCTCCTTGGAAGGGCGTTCCGCTAACAAGGGATTTAGAATGGTCAGAAGCTTCCGACGGGCTTCCGATAACACTGTTTGGTTTCTAGCTTGGTCAAACTACCGTTTGGTCTCTTTTGATAGTCATCGGCCCTGGAGCGAACTGACCGCAAACGCTGACCCCCGCAAAGTGAAATGGAAACGAAGCTTCATTAAGTGTAATAACTATCCCTCCTCGGGTATTATCCAAGCATGGACTTGAATCACTTGAATGGACGAAGGTAATAATGTACCAACAGTAGTGACAATCAATGGAGTACTCATATCTGGTTCCGTTCTACTAAGGTACGTGAACCATACGTATTCCTCGTGGTTTTTCCATGGTAAGAAGGGATCAAACTTAACCTATTTCCGGCCACTGCTGCGTTTTCGCATCGACTTTTTTAAAATATTGAATATAGTGGAAAATCTTCATAGAAGAATTTTTTCTCGTTCATGATGTTCCTATACTCGTCAAAAAAAATTCTTCGACATTCAGGAGTTCAATGCAACTTTGGAATTTTTTTTGAAAAGGAGGCTTTTTGGCCGAAAGCGTGATTATGGTGGCTCAAATTCGATCCTGGGCGATTGAGCGAACATCGATTTGGAAGACTGAGGCCTCTTGAATCCCATTAAAATGTGAAATTCATACAACTTGGAACATTTTCGCTCTCAATTGGTGAGCAAATTATGCCTTATTTCGGCCGCCGTCTTGTAAAAGAGTTCATCCTCCTCCTCTCACTTCTCTGTTATTTCCACCCTTGGCTTGAAATGGGTTAAGAAGGATATTAAAAATGTGTATAATGATACTTACTCCATATCAAGCATTGAAAGAAATTCAGCTAATAAATCGATAACATATAATTTTCATTGTTGGAATGCATGAATCAGTAAGAAATAGAAGTCACTGGGCGAAAGAAAGGCCCTTCTCGAGGACAAGGCGCGTTTAATTGACGGGAAATGTACCGGGAAACGATCTCACCACGGCAACGGAAGCTCAGACCGCTAGACAGTTCCTCCTAAAAAAAACTCTGGAGTCCTAGGAAGTGTAGTTAAGGATTGAACCAGCAGAAACGCGTTTCGAAGCCTACAACTATTCATTTCCATTGGTTCTGTAAATGAAAATAGGTGAAGCATGACACCATTTGATTCTGAAAATTACGCGAATTTTAAGCAATAACCCCCCGAAATATAACTTTATAAGCAGCAACCTTCGCATGTGCATTTCCATGCAAAATAAAGCCTCACAAATACTCGTAATGATGTCATTTGAAATTTTTCTGACTCTGAAATTTGTTACCTTGTTGTAACATAATAAATTTTCAGGATTGACTTATTAGACTCTAGCAATGTGCCTTTATTGGTGATTTCCAGATGAAGTGTAAAAAACGTCTGCCAAGTGGGTGGGGCACATAGTGGCTTTCTACTATCATTAGCCATATTGTATAGATTGACGATCTGATGCATGGTAGCAAATCTCAAAACATCAATCTCTACACCCCACTGATCTTATAGGGGACAAACAACACACCAACCCATACAATCCCAGAAAATGCCATTGAATTCGGGGAGAAAAATGTAGAAGATATGGAGTTACAATGTTATTACATTTGCGCATACATTTGAGCTACTATCGATCCAGGGGCAATGATTTTCATAGGGGACCATCGACACGACAACCCGTACAATCCCTGAAACCGTTAAAAGGATTTCATCATATACAGACAGACAGACACGGAACCTAAATTGTTCAGGGACGTCCAAAACGTAAAAAGCGAGTGGAAATTTTGTTTTGGAGAACTTTTTTTAACCTTGAAAAGTGAAAACAGTGTTTCTTGTTTATATTTTGTATGTTTTTGCGTTTAGTGTAGTTGTAGCAAATTATTCTTTAAAAATCTGGAGTCGCAAAACTATCCCATAGCTAATGGACATTCAAAACTACAAAAGTTGTCGAATTCGACTCATTAGTTTTAATCTCTGAATTAAACCGAACAGTCCAGCAAGAATAAGAGAGTGCCTACCCGGGACCAATAAATAATAATAATACCAATTATTACATTGGGTGAAACTGCTTTGTGCAGAAGAAAGGTAAATAAAAAATGATGTTTTATCGTTTACTGATTGAATTTTACAATCTACTCCTTATCCAATGGGACGTCCCCGGAAATGCATGCATTACTAAACATTATGTTTCCTGTTTAGTCTATAATTATCATTCTTTCTCCGGATCTGCTAGACTAAAGTCACTCATAATTCTATGAGTAATGTTTGGGGCATGGATGGATGCTAATGGTACAACGGTAATTCAATTAATCGAATGGTGGTTGGTTCAGTTAATAGTCGTAGTTGAAATTATGTACAGGTAATTTGAAAAGCTGTCTTGAAAAAAATCTCATGACATGTACTTACTAACAGAATCGAATAATTAAAGAAGTTTTGATATTAACTTGCACCCTCCAGGCTCCATTCTCACATCTTTCGACCATCAATCGGCGAGACTCTGCATTTCGTTCTCTTCATTGTGGTGGCTCCTTTTCAACCAAATTCCATTTTATGGCGATGAAAACAATTAAGTAATGCATTTTTTTTTTAAATTTCTGAAAGATGGACAGTATCATTTAAATGCTCATTATGAGAATATTAGTGGTTTGGAAGGCATTTTGTGTTATGTCTACCATTGATTTTGAGAAGACAATTTTATTTCTACAATGGTATTCAGACAATTCATTCCGTTTCAACCGCGTTCTTTCTTTATTGTGTTAAATTCAAGACATCGTAAATTGGCGACGATGACACCTCCTGCAGTCGTGCCAAAAATGAAAATTGGATCATTTCAGGAATTCAATCCAGATCGCGAAAAGTTCCGAGACTACGCTGAACAGTTCGAGGCCCATTGTTCTCTCCATGAAATCTCCGCAAACAAGCAAGTACTTCTCCTCATAAGTTGCATTGACCCGATGTATTCCACCTTTAAAAAATTGATTTATCCAAAAAACCAAAAGATGAAACTTTGGAGAACTTGATTACGTGCCTACAAAGTCATCTTGATCCAGAACCACTTCCAAATGTTGAACGACTTCGGTTCAGATCGCGTAAACAGAGAGATCTTTCAACTATTTCCTCGCCGATTTGAAGCATCTAACAGTAGACTGCAATTTCAAAACCCAAGCTCGTATTGATGAAGAGCTAGTAGATCATATAATAAACGGTGTACATAGAAATGAACTACGAAACCGCTTATTGAAAACCTCCAATCTGACTCTAGAAATTGCGATTTCCGAGGCACATGCTGATGAGCAAGCCTGAAAACATTAAAATAATGTAGCTACTCCTCAAGTAAACCGAATTCACGGAAAATTCAAAAAACGACCTCACAACCCACCAATTAAAATGAATCAGAAACCTATGGTTTGTTTTAGGTGCGGAGGGACAGATGGACACCTGGCGCCCAAATGTCGTTTTATTAATTCTTTTTGTCACAAATGCTCAAAGAAGGGACATTTAAGTGCTGTTTGTGGCAAATTTCAGCCAAATTCCTCTTTTAATTCTCGACAGTACGGCCATAATAAACAGTTGGACGAAGTTTCCAATGTTGAGGAAGATCAAGTACGACTAGTGGAAGAAAGTATGAGCTACATCAACAAAGTGGCACCTGACCCGCAAAATAGAAGTATGCTGAATGTGTCAATGAACGATATCCTGGTTCCCATGGAACTTGACACTGGGTCCACTTACTCGTTGATGTCTTTACAAAAATTTTGTACCATGAAAATTTCAAATTCGATTCAAGACTGCAATCTTACACTGAAAACGTATAATAATAAATCCTTGAAAGTTTCAAAATGTGTATATCTCGACACTCTCAGCTTATCAACAGCAATCTGCTAGAGGAAGACTTTATTTGTTAAATGGTAACTTTGACACAATTTTTGGATAGAGATTGGTCCTACCAACTCCGTCAAAAAAAAAAAAAAGGTATTCAGACAATTCATTCCGTTTCAACCGCGTTCTTTCTTTATTGTATTAAATTCAAGACATAATATTTTGTCCCTTCAATAAGTCGTATTTTGACTGCGCTTATAAGGTTTCTTCCCCGAAACCTATGGAATAACCATCCATTGACCCGTAATGGTGAGAAAAAAATCAAGTCTCGTGTCGTAAAAAAGTGGTAAAACGAACGTTTCACTGTGATAGATCATAAATATCGACATCTTCAGAAATCCCGGATGGATCTTGGGTTTGCAACGGTATTTATATGGTCATCTACGTAACTCTCGGGCTACGCAATTCGGGCCATGAAATTGTTTCTAGGGTCGTAATGGTTATTGGTGGACTGTTTCTTTCGGAAGATAGTGCAGTTTTACTGTAAGTCAGTATTGAAAAGTGTGAATTGAATTAGTGCCATGCATTCATGAATTTGACGTTGTAGGCAAGGGACTATTTTTACAAGAATGTAATCCAATGATAATTAAACTTACATTGTGACGACCTACGAGATGACGTTAATCGACATTAATTGACGTCGCAATCGTCATAACTATTAGTAGTAAACATTATTTTGTTTACGACAACCGCATTATCAACGCCGACCCTCCTTCCTACTGCACCAGAGAATGGTCAACAGTATCGTTGCAAGCTGCTCACGAAAAACATCGCAAGTATGACCAAGCAGCAGAAGATGTTCGTGGCTCGTTTACGCCATTGATCGTTTCGTGTGATGGAGCTCTTCACAAAGAATTCCAGGCCTTCCTGAAAAGGGCAGCGAACAGGCTGTCTGAAAAGTGGGGAAGAGAACTGTCTGAGATCAGTGGCTTTCTGAAAGTTAAAGTTCAGATTGCAGTGTTAAGGGCTGTATCCATGAGACTAAGGGGCACCAGGAAAGAAATAAGAAGTCTTGGGATCGAAGACGGAGCAATCCTGCCACTCCTTCGAAACTAAATGACGAGAGAAGCCAAGGAACTCTAGGATACAGTACTCGTCCAACGACTCCGAAAATCGGCTAACTACAAGATCCACTCCGCCCTCAAATCATAAATTAATTAATTTTACTCTCTCTTAAAAAAAAACCTTTGGGCAATTATTTTGTACTTAATATACTCGCAACAACCGTTGGATGGATTCAAGTTGCAAAAGAAAAAACGACTGTGGGTTTGTTTTGGTGTTTACTATTTATCGACATTCCTGCTTATGATTTATTCATGTTCCCATTTAAGTGTCTTTAATATTCCTAGTTATAATTGAATTCCGCAATCAGTGTGCGTCGATATTGCCAGGCCGGCTTTACATACTTACACAAAGCCAAATTCTCTTCCATCTAAAATCTCAATAAGTGCTGATCTTGATAGGTATGACGTGCCAAGGTACATTTTCCTGAAGTACGCCAAAATCGGGCACCTAGCCAGGAAGTATTCGGTGTCTTCGATTTCACGAAGGTTACATAGTGCGCAGAGGTGTGCCCTGTTGGTTGTAATGCAAGTCAGGTAGCTCCCCAGGGCATTCCTAAATACAAGATACACTCTCCGGGCTCATTCCGTGGGACAGGATATTCACGACATGCCGCAAATCCTTATACAAAGCGTGGAAGTGTCCATCTTGACGTTTCAGATTCGGAAAAAATTTCGAAAGGGAATGGATTTGTTACCTTTTGGTTGAAACTTTTGGGATGCAGGGTTCGATAGGGCTTATCCAAAAGATGCAGAAAATCTCCCCTTTTGAAAAAGCACTCCTCAGGTCCCCACGATCCCAATTAAAGGGGTCTTCGCCTCCGTATTTTTCAGTATACGTCTCCCACGCAACCACCCAATCCAACTTCTTGCTAATAGCGTATTCGGCGGCAATTTTGGAGAACCTTGTAGGGGGTGACCTCAACGTTTTTATGAGGAATTCACCGTTTGTTTTAAGTAGGGAACTGTAGGTCAGGCAGAAGTCTGTCTCCCGGAATAGCGTGTAGTTTGGGGTGTTCGAGGGGAGGTTGAAATTTTTCTTGATAAAGAAGCGGAGCACCCTCTCAACCTGCTCGTATTTCCTGAAGCCTCAGACATGACAGCCATAGCATAGCTTTGCCATAAACAGTTTTGCCTAGACTATATTGATGCTCAATTTGGTTAACCCTAACTGGACATGGTGTCACTAGTGTCACCGAGAACGTCTTAGGAATTTCCCAGCTCTCCCAAAGTGTCACCAGATTGACTAGATTTAGAATACAATTTAATAATTAATGGATTAAGCTGAATTTTTTAACCATTTTTTTGTAAATTAATTAATTAGAAGTCAAAAATTTATGTTATAGACAAACATTTTGAAACAAATTTTCAAAAATTTGAAACTTCCAGTAGCCTAAGAAAAATTTCAACAACAAAAAAAAAATAAAATTGCAATTTAATTTTGGTTACTCCGATGACACCTTGGGACAGATGTGGAGTTTCAGAGAAGTTTTCGGTGACACTAGTGACACTATGGTCCAATTAGGGTTTAGGACTCTCTCTCGTGGAGGACGTAATCCAAAGGATAACATCAGTACTAGAATACCTAGTAGTTGTATAGTTTTTTATATTGATAATGTTCTTCTTGATGATCATTCTATGAACTTCATAATAATTTGCTAACAAAACATAGAGTTGTTATATGTGGGTAAAATTTATATTTGAAAAGGGGAAATATGGGAAATTCAGGGAATCTCATGAGTATTTATAAATCTCATTTGAGCAATATGAATGAATGAGTAAATTTGAAAAATTTAATTTTTGACACCAAAACCTCAAAAAATACTACTCTAATCGTATTCCCGGACTCATACCCACTCGACTATTTTTGAGTAATTACGTTTAGGAGAACGACGAATATTCACGTCATTGAACTCCAAAATACAAATTTACCGCTATTTTTGAACAATTTTTAATTCCTGGAACAGTACCTTTTACCAGAAAATATGCGCTAATTTCGAATTTACCTTAAAATTACCATGATTGAATGGAATATTCTATAAATTCATTATAATGTTGAAAACCAATTGTAGGGTACATTGACTGCATGAAATCAGTGGTAGATATTGGTGGATACTAACAACTGGTCTGCTCAACCCGTTCTCAAAAAGTGTTCGACAGAGAAAAAAGTAATGCTAAAAGAATTTAAACTATAAAAATGTGCTGTAAAACCTAGATTTCAAGTTTTCAGGGTGTGATAAGAACGACTTGGCTCCTTGATTAGAGGAGTTGGATTAGCAAGGTCCTTCCATCCAATATATAATGTACTTATTCGTCGGAAACTATCGCTAGAAACGGTTATTAAACTTTCCTGCGACAGACACAGTTTAAAGTATTACATTTATACCGAATGCATCGAAAAACTAACGCCACTATGTGATTCTGCGAGCAAAGTATTTAGTAGTGAATTTAATTCACATAACTTGCTGTTTTCATCATGAACTTGCGTACTAAAATTTCAGGTATCAGATCAATTTTTCAGGAAATTTCATTTGAATAGAAAGTGATACTGTGATAGAATCCGTTTTTTTTTAGTCAACACGAGATTTTTTTTGACATTTTCATGAAATTTTGCTTCTAGATATCAATGAAGAACGTATTAGGCAGACATGATACGAAATATATATTATTTTGAATTGTTTGCAACTCGCTTACCAAGAATAATGAAAAGGCTTTTTTTTGTCATAATTTCATTTCCACTGCTTCAGACCTCCTAGACAGAATCTGATCTAGCTTTTTTCGTTTGATCAGCAGTATTAGTCTTCAAAAGGCATAAAATTCTATATCCCTAATTGGAACAGGTTTTAAACCCCAATAGAATAAGACCATTACTTCACTTACGCCCGAAGTACCTGCTCTCTTCCGAACGGGTCCTGATACCAACATTTCGCGAAGCGAATATTTATGAGAATTTTAATTGGCCAGGCACTAATAGCTGGTATATGGCGTCATAAAACCATCCCGAGACCCCCGAGATTAAATTACGGTAATTTTCCGAGGTCCGGTAACAGCCTCCTCAGCGTAGTCTGGAGGAGAGAAACAGGTGTTGGTAATTGGCTTTTTCTTGCTTTTGCGAATTATAATCTTATTTTACTTAATTATTCTCAGCTATATTTCCGTGATTAAAGAAAAAAAAAATTACTGTACAAAATCAAAAATTTTAAGTACATTTTTTTAAATCTGTTTGATTTTCAAAGTTTTTTTTTACAACGTTGGTTTTACAACGTTTTAAGCTCTAGCTATTTTAAAATTAACGTAAAAAATTATTGGTTGTATCATAGACTAGAAACACAGATCAATTCCACTAGATAAAACATAATTATCAAGCTGTTGTATGAATTCACAAGCATCAAAACAATCGTTGTTCCTGATTATGTTGATTTTTGGCTTTTTAAAACCTACGAGGTGTTTTTAATTGGCTGGATCTTGTTGGAATACAATCCCAATCACGTCTCTCTGAACTTATGAGAATATGATGAAAACTATCATGAGAATTTGATGTTGCAGAAAAATAACATTCACATTCAGTTGATATTGGTCCGATAGAGATGAAATTTGTAAGGGTTTATTTTTCACATTAATGATCTGTCTAAATGATTAAGATGATAGGTAAATAAATGTAAAACACGGCATTCACAAGTTAACTCGTAGATGAGAGACTAGCCCCCAACAATCCTTGACGGGTTTCAGCGCAACCTACCGCCATTTCAACGAACTACCATTCTTGATTACCATAACTACCATTCTTAAGATTGTTGTCTCGTAATCTAAACAGTTATGGACGTGAAAATGATGCCAAATATCGTTTTATGTTGCGAAACGTACCCAAAGTCATTCAAAACTTATCTCCAAAATCGTCACTGGTTCATGATATAGAAATATGATAAACGAAATCGATTATGAGACAACAATCTTTAGAATGGTAGTTATGGCAATCAGGAATGGTAGTTCGATTAAGTGGCGGGAGGTGGCGCTGAAACCCGACCAGGATTGTTGGAGGCTAGACTCTCTCTTGACACAATCTCGTACAATCATGTATTTCTACGGTAACGGTAGTAGTAAAGTTAACTCCCACACAAATCCTAGTGATGTAGGTAAGTGGCCCCACACATCACAAAATTCATAGGGGACCCTCTAGGAACTGACCCTCAGAAACATAATTAATGATGAACCTACAATAGCAATCAGACCATGCTTTCGCATAGTTAATCCTTGATAACAAATTGCGAGATATCGAAAATGCGGGAGGAAATTTTGATTTCAGCTTAGTACTCAAATTATTTGACTTTCTACTGCTCAGGGTTGTGCTCTTCTACCTTGGGCAGTGAGGAAGTTTAAACTAAATATTATCAAACATAACTCACCGAACGTAGTGGCAGCATTGCAAAGGACGACTAGGAAAGCGAGCCGCGATAACGTCCACACGGCTTTCGTCAGCATCTGTAATATAGGTAAATAATATTTTATTAGCAAAAATACAACATATTCTCAGTGTTACTATCAATAAATTATAAACACAGCTATAACAGCGCATTGGTTGAACTCATTGATGCTCCAAAAGCCTACAAAATGAAGCGTAGAAATGGAAAATTCCTTTGGTTTTACTTAACAATCATAAATTTCATAAATTTTTCCCTTTCTACTTCCGGCCGTTTAGTGGATGCCGTAATTTAAAGGACGCATGCGCACATATCGATGCATTTATTAAGACGTGTAATCTCGTGATTCGCCAGAACAAGTCAACGTGTGTGATCCATTCATTATACCATTAGCGAATCCTGCTCAACTGCCGGCAATTTAGCGAAGGACCAGTGGCAATTTCCGCGCCCACCGCAAACCGGCTCCATTCCTTCCCGATGAAAACGACGAGAGAAAGTTTCATCACTTTTTTCCCCGACCGCAATTCGATTCTGGGTTCATCACCGATCCACTTAGGACCAGATAGCCGGACTATCATAATAGTTGGCTCTTTACTTCCTAATGCTACCATCAAGACCAATCGCCAGAAATTGTTACCTTTTAAGGATAATTAAGGTGTTGAGCGGTGGAAGATTTTGAGGGGGCGATTTTGGAATAGTTTACTCATTGAGAAGTAATCCTGAAAAATTAGGTTCACTTACGTGAACTTGTTATGATATCATCCTACTCACTTTTAAATAGTGATACAGTCAAAGTATACTGTTCTCGACTTTGTTGTAAGGCCAAGGTCGCAGCAGGTGACAGAAAAGATATGAATTCTAGTTTCAAAGAACTGATAATATGAATAATGAATTATTATTTCTATTATTTATTTGAAAATCCACTTAGGAAAGATTCAAGCGTTCTATGTATCACACCTTCAGGTCTCTACCTTCCTTCACGTACATTTTTTCCTTAACAACTTACTATAACTGGTTGGTAGTAGGTAGTGACTCCTTAGGATCTATTTTCAAAATAGATATTAAAGGAAACATAAAATTGCATAACTACAATTTTTCAAATTAACTCATTCAACTCAGCAGTTCGGATTCAGAGAGGAGGTGATTTTAGCCACTTTTCCAACCACCGACCATTCACCGGAGTAGATATATATGGTTATTAAAAAATAACTCTATGGAACAATTTGATTAATATGAAATTTCATTAATACCAAGAACGCAAATCAATAGTAAAATGTTTTCTTGTTGAAGTTGATTAATAGGCAATATTCCGTAAGGGATTCTAATCGATGCATTTTTAAAGGTACCTACTGAATGTTTTAGAATATGAATATTAGAAATCACAAAAATCAGCTTATTAAAAAAATACCTACATAAAATCCGTTTAAAATGATCTTTTTAGACGGATCATTTTACTTTAGCCTGAAACAAGTTTCTATTTTCGATATTACCTAACGTTTCGATAGGTAGGTATGTATTCAATACCTACTGAATAGTCATTGGTAGTTTTAAATCATTACATTTAGTTTCCAGAGTCATGTTGCATATTTCCGATGTATTCATAGCATACCATAAACAATATAGAACTACCTACTACTAATTTCCATTAAGAATTTTACCTCCACTTATTTAATTAATCTCTTATATTCTTACTTTCTTCATCGTACTTGAGTTAAGGTGGAAATAAAATGAAATAAAAAAGCCTATTTTTGAAAATGATCTTAAAAATTTTTTGCGTTTTTCTCCCTGTAACTCACAGAAGATTTTGATGAAAAAGGATCGACATAAACTAACGATGCTCCTTACCTTCAGAAAACTCGTCTGATTGGGACACTAGATGAATCCTTATCATCAGATCGTTAGCATGTGCCAACGTGGAATCCTTCTACACTTTCTACCTGAATTGGTTGAAATGTTCAATGACCGCCGTTTGAACATCAAATTTAGAGGGTAGATCTATAAGAAGGATCTATAAGATCCACAGGTGGAGTTGGATCTCGTAAGATACCTGGAACGGTCCGCGTCTTCAGGTTATGTAGGATTCAAACCCACTAAAAAAACACTTCGTTTTTCTTCCACGTTGGAACTCAGCCTGGAACCGTTTAACAATTCTTATGAGACTTGACATAGCATGTAAGTAGTTTCTTGTATCATGTTAAGGTTTTTTGCGTCTTCCATGAATTTTCCCCCTACCAGAACAAATCACAGTAACAATCAGTACCTAATAGTTGAAATTTGAAGAGTCGTGTGATATTGTAGCATCTTTTGGTCGAAACGACTTAGGGTCCTCAGAGGTTTTATGTGCTGGAAATAAGAGGTCTTCAATGATTGACTCTTACCCTGTGACGTCATACGGTTCATGTAGTCATGTACCGAGTATCCATAACACATGGAGTGTCATTGCATTTATCAAAAAGAGTACTGTATCTTGACTCTGAATATTTTCTATTTAGAAAATAGTTATACAATTTAATGTATCATTTCGAATAACATGTTCTTGCTTATAAGCTTTGAATTATGTAAATTCAATGTAGATCAGCTTAAGCCGAATCATGTAGTTGGTAACATTGTACGCAGTCAGCAGCCTTCCGCTTGGCATCTTCTCACTTTGTCTCCAACTGTCTTACGACTTTGCTTGGTTACGCTCTCTTACTGCTTTCGTTTCGCTTTTACCTTTTTAATCATAATTCGAGTCATTCAATATTTATTGATAAACTAGTATCAATCATAAAGTCACTGTTTCGTCTAAATTTTCTCGAATCTCCGAATCCAGACCTTCGTTCAACGGTGAGTTCGTTTCATAATGTACAATGCATGATATTTGGTATTTTCCGTTTGCACTCAAGTTTGGTGATCTCAAATATTTAGACTCGCTCGTTGAAGCTTACAGCCAATATTATGTTATCGACTTTTTTCGTTGTTGAATTAATTTTAATTTTATTTAAAATTAATTTTTTAGCCTGAAGATGCTGGAAAGCTGAACCAGCGAAACCGCTGATAATATAAATGGAGGAAAAAAACCATGTCTTACCTTTTTCTTGATGAAAGAGGACCTTGAGTCGTTTCGACCAAAAGGTGCTACAATCAGTAATGATTAAAATGCCAAGCCTCATTTCCCGAAAAAGTCGACTTCAACGACACGGATATGAATGTATGGAGAACAAGAGAGAGGTGAACTCACTACGTGTTCAGCCCTCATGATCTTCGGCCGTGATGACGCGTGCAGTTAGTTCCTACACCAAGGCGATAGTAACGACTTCTCAACAACTAGCGAAAAACGGGGTAAGTGGGGCGCAAGCCTTGTTCCAAGTCGCCCGGTTCCAACCTCTGACCCCCCATCATTTCCTTTCACCACTTCCCAGATGTTGAGAAAAACTCCCGGGAGCTTTTTTTTTTTTTTTTGATTTGGGGCGTTTTTCGAGTCATTTTTCCTACCATTCTCTCTCAGATTCAAGAGACAATGGGAAGATCCTCGGGAAGGGACGGAATTAGCGGAAGACCTATTTCCTTTGGGTCTGGAAGAGGCGCCCAGCACTTAGGGATAATCGTTGCAGTCTGGCCGTTTGCACCGCTGCACGGGATCATCTTCTCATTGTATCTAGATTCCACGGCCCTGGAGGTCAAAAGGCCAAACTAGGATACCGCCGTTTAACGATGCGGCCTGGATTAACGGTGGAATTTTTGATGACAGAACAAGTGGTTCGAGGAATCCAATTTGTATACAAACTACGGCTAGGGGTTTTTAAACTACCTACTTCTCATCACAGACACTGTCCTAGTGATATCTCCGTACTTCTTAACCCTAATTGGACCGTGGTGTCACTAGTGCCACCGACAACATCTTAGGAATTTTTGTCATAACTCTATTTTGAGACTTCCAATGGCCCACAAAAAATTCTGCTGTCTAATAAATTTAAATTTGAAATTAAATTTTGGTTACTTCGGTGACACTTTGAGACAGCTGAGGAGTTCCTAAGATGTTTTTGGTGAAACTAGTGACACCATGGTTCATTTAGGGTCAAGTTTGAAAGGGAGAAGAATCAAATAAAAGTGGTGGTTCTAGGATCACAAAAACAGGAGTTTTTCATGTTTATGCCATTCGGAAGAATCATTTCATCCAGAATCATGGGAATAAAATTCTAGAATACTAGTAAAGTGTTGAAATGATGTAATAACCCAAGTAACGATGGTTAGTCATTCTTAATGTCATAAAGTTTAATAGAAGAAGAAGAAGAAATACGTTTATTACTATACACAAGATTGATTATAAAGTAAAACGCTGCAAATTATTACACAATGGATTATTATTTTTTATTTTTCTATATAGATCACTCGTCTGCAAAGCTACCAACCATCCAACATGAAGAAAAACATCGATCGTATTTCGGTCAGCTAAAATTTGAACGGAGATTAGGCCTCTTGTGATTCACACTCGTGTTTCTGATTTATCGTACGTCCAAACTTTAAATTCTCGTAGTGAGCGAACGTTTTGTCCTACAGAGCTCCGGGTGGTCTCAAAAAAAATTAAAAACTCTATAGAATCTTAAATTGAAGGAAAAGCAATACCTTTGTATCAAAATTTTTTGAGTAAGGGCGTTTTCAAAATTTCAAAATTGATTTTGGAACCCTTAGAATTGACCTACATCGACCAAAATCTTCGGGGCACAACTAGACCCCAAATGGAGCCTCCATACCAAATTTCATCAAAATCGGTCAATTCTAAGTGGCAAAAGTGCCGCGGACGGCGGACGGACGGCCAAATTTTTATTCGATTTTTGGATTCTACGTACCTTGAAACGTAAACCATCAAATTTTGAGGAGGTGTTAAAATTTATTTTTTCTTGGTCGATTCCAAAGGTTCATTATTGAAAATAATAAACCAAAATCATCTTTCAAATAAATAATATTTATTTGAAAGATGATTTTGGTTTATTATTTATAAACACTTTGGTTTATATTATAAACACTACGGTATGGTAATCAACCGTCTGCTGGAGGCTCTGTTTTATTTTTATTTATTTATTCATTTTTTTTGTCCTTCATAGGTACTCCTAAACTTAATTATCAAACTTATCAAATTATATGGGAACATTTATTCATTTTCAAATTACAACAATATTTGCAAGTTAATCATGTAGAAACTGGTAAGCTTAACAAATTTAAAATTAAACTGTTCCACAAGGAGCCTTCGATATCGCCAAGCTGCCCTAAATACCTAATCTACCATACAAGACCAGCCTTTCACCTTTCAGTATGGCTATGGCTTCAACTCGGGAGATGGTACCGCAGCCAAAAGCAGGCCACCTAAACTCTCGTAGGACCGGACAGACACAAAGGAAATGTAATACTTCCTCCCGCTCTTGGAGGTTACATAACGAACACTCCTGTCTAGATTTGACACTGAACGATCTAGCATTTGAGTAGAGCAATTCGCACCTTAGCATCGTGCCTCATACAATCCCATGCTCTCGATGAGTCTAATGAAGCTGGCGCACTTGACGGGCATAAAGTTTAATATTTTCGTCCTTCATTTTCAAAGGTCCAAGGTTGTCAACCAATTAACAGGTAACTAGTTATTCGGAGCAATAATCATTAATTGAACTTCTATAAATTCTGACCATTCTTGAAAGAACAGATGTAACAACAGCTTAACAGCTCACAGTTAATTTGTGAGTTGTTCGCTCACAGCAACCTAAGCTGCCAGTGGATCATACGCAAATATCAATTACCTAGTTACACCAGATATAGACAGTTCTTAGTATGATTGATGGGTATCCATTCACCAGTTAGCTGTCAGACTAAATTGTAGAACACAGGTTGTTAATCAGTGCGTCCATTCATAGTAACTCGTTAAAATCACTTTTGTGGGTCAAGAGAGAGACTTGAATGACTCAAGATGATGTGGGGTTCGTGGCACGACCTTTTATTCCAATCCACTCCGTCAACATCAAGAGGTAAAAGAAAAGTCAATTAAAGAATACGACTCAGAAGGTGATTGGGGGAAGGAAGAAAAAAACTGGCTCCTCCAAGTGTATTCCTTCTGTAAACAAGGCCTCGGCTGAGGGGTTAGTGACCAATGAATGAACGGTATTGAAGTCTCTCGGTCAAGGACTGTTATATAAAATCTACCGGCACTGGAGAGGAGCGTCCATCGGATAACCTGACTGTTGATGTAACCTCTCCATGTTAACCCGGTTAACCTTCCGTTAAGCGCCTTTGTGACCTTCCGACGTGATCTCCGATTAGCGGGGCACGGGAGGACGTGTCTTTTTTATCCGGCGTCTTCTAGGGCACTCCATTATGCGCTCATCCTTGGGCTTTATTCTTTGGAAAAATACCATTACATTGGTTTTTAAAATTCAAATTGGATTCTATTTTTTGTACAATAAAATAACACAAAAATAATGTTTACAATCAAATTTTTTTGATAAATCAAGTAAGTACATACTATATTGGTAAATATTATTCAATGGGTACAATTTTGCCCGGAATAGGGCAAGGGGCTACAAACCGAGCAAAGAATGCAAACTCGGAACATACATGTTCAGAATTGGTACATGTCTTCTAAAACGAAGAAAATGCTCACATTTTCAGTGAAGTAAAAAATTCAAAATTTGATGATCACCAATCAATTAAAATATCAACAATTGGTGACTTTGATTGTCAATGATATCGACTTCCTCTAGAGCTGATGTCAACTGACTCAACGGAGAAGAAACCTCGATTGTGATACCTCGAAGATACCGTTATACTCATTTCCTATGAACTTCCAAATGAAAAACGCTGCAAATCATTGCTCAAAGGTTTATTATTTTCTGTATAGATCACCCTTCTGTATAGATCACTGGTTCTCCATCAATAGCACCTACCACCATCTGTATTCTCCCTTGACCTTCCCTCTCAAATTTCAGCTCCCTGCGTTCAATAGGATTGAAAATGACTTCGGAGCTCACTCAGCTGATCAGTGATCTGAGGAGTGAAGAAGATCTTCTCGAATGCTAGAGACGCCTGGAAGAGCACTTCCATTCAATAGGATTGAAAATGGCTTTGGAGCTCACTCAGCTGATCAGTGATCTGAGGAGTGAAGAAGATCTCCTCGAATGCTGGAGACGCCTGGAAGAGCACTTCCATTCAATAGGATTGAAAATGGCTTCGGAGCTCACTCAGCTGATCAGTGATCTGAAGAATGAAGAAGCTTTTGAGCAATGATTTGCAGCGTTTTTTACCCACCAACATTTGTTTTACCTACCAACTTTTTTTTACCTACCAGCTAGGTACTACCTATCACACCATACTGGCTTCACACCTTCACAATCAAGTTTATTAGAAAGAACTAAACGCTTCACACTCGATTGGAAAAATAGAAAGCTTCATATTGAAATTTGATTACTGGTTACGCAGAAGGCAAAACTGTATACAAATCGAAGAAATGAACAGCGATCGCATTTTAGTCCGATAAAATTTGAATGGAGATTAGACCTCTTTTGCGATTCACACTCATGATTCTGTTTTATCGGAGGAAAACCTTCAAGTACTCGTAGGGACCGAACGGTTTGTCCTACAGAGCTCCGGGTGGTCTCAAAAATTTTTAAAAATTCAATACTATTTAAAATTGGTGAAAAAACGATACCTTTATTTAGAGAGTTTTCGAGCTAGGGCACTCTTGAAAATTTCAACCCTTAATTTTCACCCCTTAGAAGTGACCTACATCAACCAAAAACTTCGCGGCACAACTAGACCCCAAATGGAGCCCATATACCAAATTTGAACCAAATCGGTCCAGTGTTGCTAAGAAAAGTGCCGCGGACGGCGGACGGGGGACGGCGGACGGCGGACGGGGGACGGCGGACGGGGGACGGCGGACGGGGGACGGCGGACGGGGGACGGCGGACGGACATTGCAAATTTGGATTCTACGCACCTTGAAACGTAAAGTGACAAAGTTTGAGGGGAGGTTATAAAAATTTTTTGCGATACGATCACATAGGCTTATTATTAGAAATAATAAACCAAAATCAATTCCGAGTAGACATTTCAGAACCAAAAAACATCAATCCAAGGCAGTTTTTCTTATATAGAATCAACACTAGATACGGAAGAACGTATAATTTGTTTACAGATGGTTCAAAGCAGTACACAGGCACAGGAGCGGCAATTTACGATCCCCAAACACACGAAAAATGCATGTACCAGCTGCACAAATCAACCTAAGTTTTAACTGCCGAATTAGTAGCCATCAAATTATCTCCAGAATATTCCAATCTCTTACCAATCACATCCTTGGCTATATTTTCTGAAAGTCAATCAGCCATCAAACATCTGCAGAGTTTAAGAAACCATAAAGATAGACTTACCATAGAGACGATGAGTAGTATAAAAGAACTGAAAGAAAGGGGAGTCGAGGTTAACCTCGTCTGGGTGAAAAGCCACGCCAATATTGAACCAAATGAAAAGGCAAAAGGAAATTTCCATTCTACAGAAGATTTGAAGAGACGATTTGAACAAAATACAAATAATTAAGGAGAATTTTATATCTCAATTCAACCGTTTGTGCCGAGAATTCCTCGATTCTGGGACGAGGAAGCGGACAGAAATTTTATTGAAATTATCACTCGGCTCAGATTTAACCACCACAGGCTTCCCTCCCATCTAGACAAAACAAATATTTTGGACAATCCAGACTGCGTAAGCTGCGACGAACCAAAGGAGACTCCAATCACATTCTCTTCAAATGCCCTAATTTCCAGCAGCCAAGGGTACAATTGATGGAGGAACTCATCCAAGAAAAAGTTATATTCCCTATGAGAGTGCAGTGCTTATTGAACAATAAAAATAAATTTAAAGCCATTGTTAAGTTCATTAAAAAATCGAACATAGAACTCTAGAAACACCAGTGATTAGGTAACGATATTATAGTGAGACAATTTTGCTTCCGAGTCTACCAAAGTAGCGGAAGCTTTGTTTTCACTTTTCAAGTTTGAAGAGAAAAAAGTTCTTCAAAAATCGAATTTTTGCGTTTCACGTTTCAGACCTTCTTGAACAATTTTGGTTCCGTGTCTGTCTGTCTGAGAGTCTGTCAAGAAATACTTGTCACAGTCATGACTTCTACATTTCACATCCGATTTCGATGAAACTTTCAGGGATTTTGCGGATTAGGTTGTGGTCCCCTATGAAAATCATTACCCCGGACTGAAAGTAGTCACTGCGCATGCGCAAACGTGAATTCCTTGTAACAGCCATAACTTCCAAATTTTTCATCAGATTTCGGTGAAATTTTCAGAATTATGCGGATTAGGTTGTAGACGGTTCCCTATGAAAATCATCACCGTGCAAACGCTAATTCCTTGTAACAGCCATAAATTCCAAATTTTTCATCCGATTTCGATGAAATTTTCAGAATTATGCGGATTAGGTTGTAGACGGTTCCCTACGAAAATCATCACCGCGCGAACGTGAATTCCTTGTAACAGCCATAACTTCCACATTTTCCACCCGATTTCGATGACATTTTGAAGATAAAAATTTTGAAATGAAAAATGAAAATCAAGGCCTTCAAAATTGACAATAGCCTTTAAGCTTGAGCAAACTTAAAATCCATAACACTTACATTTTCCATCCGAATTTGATGAAATTTTATAGGATTGTTCAGAATGGCGTGTAGATGGTCCCCTATGAAGATAGTGGAAGGTACTAAGAGATTGATGTTTTGAGATTAACTACTATACATCATCTATACAATCGGGTTATGGATACGAGGAAACTATGCGCCACACCGACTTGGCAGACTTTTTTGAGTGTGTGGTTTAGTTACATATTATAATGGCTAAATACAATGTATCTGTGAGGCCAATAAAGTAAAAAACCTCGATTGTGGTTCATAAGTTACTACTATTGACTGATAATAAGATGCCTAGTGTCGCATCATGTTGTAAATCCCCACCCAACGTAATTCAATATTACGACTAAATTGTCCAAGAGAACCCATTCATTCAAAACTGTCTGAAAAGAGCAAAATTTGGTGCACTTAAAATAATCGGAATACACAATTTAATTGTGTATTCCAATTATTGTAAGTGCACCTCTTCGTAACGATGAGGTAATGAAAAATAATTCAAAACTTTTATGATGGTAGGTACTACCCGATGTATCTTCATCTTCACCCTAACCAGATAATCTGTCGGTCGACATGCGATCTGAGGCAGCTATGGAACTGGAGGTCACCAGTTGTGGGTCACCGATCGGGAAGGTCCTTGCCACTGGCCTAGCAGGTGACATAACAGGGGCTTCCCAGCCTTCTACGGCCCCTCACTTCTCTCGGTCAAGGATCGGGCCTCCTTGGCATTCCAGACCTCTCACATTTCCCGCCGGCTGAACTACACATATCCCTGACAATGAACTCAGCGTCCGTCTGATGGTCAAGTGGTGAATCAACACAACAACTTGATAGCATCCTCATATGATTGGTTGTACTCATACTATTAACTTAAAAAATTATTACATTTCTACTAGGACTCTTCACGTTGTTTCCTTTAACCCTGAAATACTAATAAGGCGCCTCGCGAGCGTTCAGGTAGATATGAATGAGTGCCAAATCACGTGGCATTGTCCTCTCCCCACCAAACTACAGGTATTCCTTAGGTATTATACCTAATAGACAATAATGGTCTCCTTTGCAATTCACGCTCGTGTTTCTGATTTATCGAAAGTTCAATTCTTAACCCTAGGACCTCACACAGGGGTACAGCTGTTCCTATTTTTGGGTGCACATCCGAGAAAAAAATTTTCCCGCCCGAATGGGACCCACGTAAATTATGTTGGTACCTCTGTAAGCGGGAAACGCACTGTCCCGAGTCCAGTTGGCTCTGAGAATTCGTGTGGTTCGCGTCTTTTTTCGTGGTGGGGTATAAAATCACCCCAGTGTGTTTTTTCAAACTGTTTGGGGTACAAATTTACCCCAGTGTGAATCCCTGGAAACATTATAGGTAAATTTTGGATCCTCACTGTTCCGAGCCACCTTGCCACAACAATTTGTTGGTGAGGGGGTGAAAGTGCCACGGAGGTTACATGACACCACAGGTGATGCAGAATTGGAGGGTGGTCCCCTATGATTTGGGGATGATCCCTTTTGAATTGGTAGGATGACCCCCTATGAATTGGTAGGAGGTGGTGGAAGGGGGTGGAGTTGCCACGGAGGTTACATGACACCACAGGTGATGCAGAATTGGAGGGTGGTTCCCTATGAATTGGGGATGGTCTCTTTTGAAATTTCATCAAAATCGGTCAATGCTAACTGAGGAAAATGCCGCGTACGGTGGACCAAATTTTTATTCGATTTTTGGATTCTACGTATCTTGAAACGTAAACCAACAAATTTTGAGCGAAATTTTTTTTCTAGGTCACTTCCAAAGGTTCATTATTGAAAATAATAAACCAAAATTTGGCCGTCCGTCCGCCTAACGCCGTACGCGGCACTTTTCTCAATTAGCACAGAGTACCGGAGACAAGTTAAGTCAGTAAGTGTCAGTTAGTGTTGGAGATCCATTCTTTGTTGGTGGGAACCTACTAAAACAAGTGTAAGAATGTAAGTTAGGTGGATCAATACTCCATGGTGCGACTGTTTCGCCGAAATGACTTTCGCTATAATATAGCAAAAGGATGTTATCCGGGTTTTTTACCGGCAAATTCTGTTGAAGCAGTGTGTATGTTCGTTGTTCATCCAAAATCGTTTTTGCGTTGTAAAGTCGGAAAAAAATTGTTTTGTCGTTCGTTTCGAGTTGTAATTAGTACGTTCTGTTTTGTAAAATAAAGGGTAGTAATCCGGTGAACTGTGTGTGTTTGTTCTACAAATAATTCCCTCTTGCCAACACAAACTTTGGTGATATTTCACAGTTAGCATTGACCGATTTTGATGAAATTTTGAATGTGGGCTCCATTTGGGGTCTAGTGGCGAAGCTTTTGGTTGATGTCGGTCATTTCTGAGGGTTGAAATTTTGAAAACGCCCTAACTCAAAACATTTTGATATGAAGGTAGTTATTGTTTTTCCATCAATTTAAGATGGTATTGCATTTTTAGAGACCACACGTTCGCTCCCTACGAGAACTTAAGGGATGGCCTTACGATAAATCAGAAACACGAGTGTGAGTCGCAAAAGAGGCCTAATCTCCGTTCAAATAAATGTTCTATAAAACCCTTATGAAAAGAACAATTTCAATTTATTTTTGTGATGAATGTTAGTGTAGGTTATATTTTGTAGTTTGATGTGCAGTATTGAACCCACTATTATTCCTGCACAAAAATTGATTTTATCCCCGTAAGATCACATTAGGTATGTGTACCTGAAATTTCTAAACAACTTTGGTTCCGCGTCTGACTGACCATTTTCAATCCGTTTCCTGGGACAAACTACTAGAATTTTTTTTTCTTTTTTGGTGTAATTTTTAGGTTTTGTGAAGCACAAACGTTATCTTACCCAGTCATCTATTTCTCATCTAATTTCTCGATTTTTCTCAGATTTTGAGGGTAGTTTGCAGAAGAATGCGCATTGATTTCATGATCGGACCAGTAAGGACCACGGTGCTTGCGAAAAAGTTAAAAATGAAAAAAATTCGCGACCTCTCAACCGTGTTGTTTATCAACTAAGTATTCCAACATGATCGTAAAAATCCCGTTTTCTTTTGGGATATTATTCAATGTGTGGAGGCTATATTTCCCACCAAATTCGGCAGTTTTTTTTTTATTGGAGGTTTGATTGTAAATGGGGAATTTTTAATCATTTTTATTTTCAATTATTCCAGTAAAAGCATGATTAATTAGGTGAAAGGTTCGATTATTTATCAATTCATTTGGGGAAAAGGAGAATTTTAATGAGGCGAAAGTTTAATTCATTCTACAAAGTATTTTCTCTGACTTGGTCCACTCGAGTTGCCACTTATACCATAGTTATTGTCATTTCTATGTTATAAATAGTAGAACAAGCTACTGAAACTGCTCTACAAAGTGACCCACAACCAATCAACACTTCAGAAATCGACTCTACAACTAATTTGCAACAACCTGTCCCTGTTAGCACTTTTTTAACCCGCTCAAAATGCCTATTTTTTCTCTTTCAATTTTTTTCGTGGTCATAACTTCCTATTTTTCTTTTAAATTCAAATCAGATTACATCGTTGGGAAGAGCGTAAATTTGCCACATGATAAGAGCTAATCGTCCAATTCAGAAAAACGTACACTGGGGATCCTACGGGAAAATAATAAAATATGAAAAAAGTGGCAATTTGAACGGCGTAAAAAAAAGTGCTATGAGAGAGAGGTTGTTGCAAATTAGAAAGGCTGGAATCGATTTCTGAATTATTGTTGATTGGCTCCCGGATACCCTGTATGGCAGATTTCTTGTGAAGCGTAACTAATACTTTTAACAGTGCTTTATAACAATTATGCTAGAAGCATGAACGTCCCTCAATTGGTGATTTCTCGAGCAGAGGGCAAATCTAATGAATAATGAACTGATATATCGTCAATGAGATATCGGAGCTTCCGACTTATCGGAGAAAATTCATCGATATTCCAATATATCGGAAGATCTACTGGGAAAAACGTGTTGAATTAGGTAGGTGAATTCAAACGTTTTAAAACAATAAAAACATCATTTAGGAAGTCATTTATCAACATATTGGAAGATCCACTTGGAAAACCCGATTGAAATAGATATTATCCAACTTTAAAAAGTTACTGAGTATGAATTATCAAAATTTATTGATTAAAAAATGAAAAAAAGCAAAAATTTCGTTGCAATGTTAAATTAATATATAAATTGACAGGGATATACTGTAGACATGGTCTTTCAAGATTGAAAATAATTGTTGTGAAAACCTAGGTACTTCACTTCGTATAGTAGGTAGTTTTCATCTACACGCGCCTTCATTACTTTTGGCTCAAGTCAAATGAGAGCCTTGAGAGCCACTGTAGGTGTAAACCAGTTATGTACACAACCATGTTTGAGCTGAAATTCAACAGTCTGAAATCAAGCCATTACGCAGGTACCTACAAAATTTGGAATAAAGTAACTCGATGTTTTTACAGGTACAGACGTCCCTTCTCATCCATTCATTTTAATATTAAATTTTTATTTTTTGAAAACAAGTCGGATATTATCGGTAAATACATCGATATTGACCAATAATACCGGTTCCCTATATTAATTTATTAATACTATCAAACGTAATAATTCGATATATTTCATAAATCGATGTATCGTTGTCATCCCTATCGTGGTAACGGTAGATGAATGAAATTGACTATTAAATTGGTTGAGCTGGAAATTGTTCTTAGGTGGTTGATTATGGTTGGAGCAAGAATACATATTAATTTGGCTGGATAATTCCATAGTAAGTTGTACGACCTGACTGCGATGAGAGCCGGCGAACGGTACCCTCTGGCGCAGCCCACATTCACATCCCTGACCCAACTTCACGGCTTCGTTATGGTCTCTTCCCCGCGCATGCGCAGCCGTTCCCATTTTTCCGCCCTCTAACGAGAGAACTTTCCGAAGTCTGTTATTCTTCTTACGAAGCAAACGAGGGTTTAATTACTCCATCTCATCGCCGAGGTGAATAACATGACACGAAGGTTTGGAAGCAAGAGGTCATGCCACACGAAATCCTCATTCTCCCAGACAAACGAGATGGGAATTATATAATACCGTAACACAAGTTAACACTCTTGGGATAAACGGGAATGTTTCTATCTCGTACATCATTCGCAGATAAAATCCGTTAAATGCATGATGTACTTTTAAGGATTCATCACATAAGAATGGACTCGTGAATATTGGGGTTGTAATACTCTTGTAAGAGAATTTAAGGATTTTTCCTGATTAAGTTAAGAGTTGCAGAATCTTCAATATTTGATTTCTAGTTATCTAATTTATATCTAACAAACCAACAGTTGCTCTTGACATCTGAGTAGTGATTTGATGCATTGATTACTTTCGTTCCACCGAATTGCGGCTCAGGTGTAGCCCCCAGTTTTCCGAAAATGATGAAGAGGATGTTGGAACAGTCGCTAACAACGTATACCCCAGCATGGAACTTTTCCATGACTTTCAGAATTAAATTTAATTTTGCATTCGTGCAGCAAAATGATTTTTACTTGCAAGGATAAAATTGGATGTGACTGTTCTAATGACAATCCCACGGGTACCACCCATCAACTTCCTACCTCAGACGATCAGAGCAATGAACCTCATTCAGGATCTCGCACCTTGAGTGTTGTCATAGCCTATAATGAGATGAGGTGAGGTGAAGTGCCCATCCTTAATTCCACCGAAAAATCATTCTCCAATGATTTCACGGTCGGAGCATCCCGGAAGACCTCAGAGTGCCGAATTTATGCGGTTCGAGACGCCAGTAAGGGAAGGGTAGATAAACCAATACCTGCCAGTCAATAGTGACATCATATTATGCAAATGAAACCCACATACTTTTGAGGTTAGATCAACTTCAACTGGAAACCCCACAAATTAAAGGTATTCCAACAGCAATTTCAGATTCAAATGGTGTATTTGCATGTAACTGTTCACCAAGACTTGTTTTTTTAAGCTTAAATTAGGACCTTCTCAGGTACAAAGGCGATACAGCATTTTCCGATCGAATGAAACCTTTTTTCTATCAAATGAAACCTCTTACCTACCAAATGAAAATCATTGGTGCTTAAAATCAACACTCAGAAAGTAATCCGCGAAAAAATAGTCGCAGGAGGTATTCGTACGGCTGGACATTTCTGTGACTTGTTTTAAAAGAAACTTTCCGTTTAACTAGACGCTTCTCATCAAAATTTTGTTTTAGTGTTCTGATTTTGGTGGACAACTCAAGAATCCATTCCAGCAGAGCAGAGAATCAAGCACATGAAGCATTGCCCTTATCGGTGAATCAACTCCCAACAAACACACCGCCCTTGAATCCGATGGAACATGTGTTTTCTAAAATCGAATCGTTGCAAGAGGCTTGCTTGGCGCAATGAGGAATTTCACCATGTCGGAATTTCCTATTTTTGACCCCAAAATCGGATTCAGCACCTCTAAAAACCCCCTGTGGCGAACTTTCAGCCCGAACTTCCTAATTTACGAATAAACAAAACAGTGTAGAAAATACGAATGTTTAAAAAAACCGGGAAAATGACGTCATGCTGGAATAGTTCATTTATGGCCGCTTGAAGCGCTGAGATCGAGAAATCCATAGTCCCCAGATGCAAAATTTCATGAAACAGTAAAGTTCAAAATCGAAAAACTGAAGAAAAAAATAGAAAAAGCGAGATGGGGAAAATAAGGTTTCCTCTGTTTTTGTTTGATAACTTTTCTCTTAGAAAACACGATTTCGTCGTCCCAATGGGCAACACTGGGAGGAGACGGCGATCCAAACAGCCCAATCAGCGAGCGTTCCCGCTGCACGTCTGTTTTCCCGGTTAGTTTTGAAATTAAAAATTTTGACTCTCTCCCAAAAATAACAGGAGACTTATTTTCCAAAATCAGCCCGATTTTCATCTATCCCACACCATTAACTATTCAGGAAAAATGCAAACAGAAATCGGTGAAATTCCTCATTCAGGATCATGACATCGAGGAGGTCAAGGCTCGCAGAGTCGAAATAATCACAGCGATCTGCCTGCCGAAGCCGCAGGAAACCCGCTTTATTACATTAATTTGTAAAGCTTTTGTATCAACTTTTTTTGTAGAAATCTGAAATTAAATGTTATTTTTTTCTGGATGGTTCGAAAAAGTTACATTGGATTGAAAAAAGTTAGAGAAAGTATCAACGCTTCGCGCTAATTCATTTTGACATGATATATATATATATATATATATATTTTTTTATTAATTTTTTTTTTTTGCACTGAGTAGGTATTTGCGGCATTGCTAAAGTTGCAATGAGAACTACAATATGAAAAGAGAAATTATTACACCCCACAACCACTCCTGGATTCCACACTCGATACTGGCTAACAAACACCTTGAAGTAATAGATAATGTTCGAACGAGAATTCATGTCAAACCCTCGTAACTAAGGAAATGTTACTCAGTCGGTTTTCCATCTGCACAAATCGTTGTCCACTCGGTGAAAAACTCTCAATTTTTGCCGAACTTCTATATTGATTACTCGGCGATAAAAAATAAGAAGGTCACATTTTATGACACTATCATTTTTTTGAAACAAGGAGGTTTAATTTGATCGGAAAATTGAATACTAAATAACTTATTTCTTTTCAAATATAAATAACCAAAAAGAACTTTGTTATTTTGGTTTCTATACATTTGTTGGCAAAACTTTGATGGCTACATGTTTCAGGACTAAGGTTTCAAATTGATCTCTTTTTCTAAAATGAGTAGCTTTGCGAGTGGAAAGCTCAAAACACGGCCTTTTAACACAAAAATTTCACTTTTTGGAAAAATCACCCATTTTTGAATGGCCGTATTTCTGTAATTATTCAACCTTCAGAGCTCAAATAGGTCATAAACTTCAAAAAACTACTTTAAAAAATTACTCGTAATCAATTAAATCATAATTACTCGTAATCATAATTAAACGTTTTAAGTAGTTAATAAACTGGAAAATGTTCACGGTTTCAGCACACTACGTCAGTAACACAGGGTTTTGAGGGTTGAAATTTGGGGATAAAGTATTCTCAGGGGTTCTAACAACATAATTTATTTTTTTAAATGTAAAAACGTTTGCAATGTTTGGTTTATAAAATAAAGTGACAAGGTGATAAAATACAGTGATGTGGGTACGGAAGGGCAGGGTCATCAGACACGTAGGAATTGGTGAGCATCCATCCTTCCTAGGACCTCAGGAATTTTACAAGCGAAATTAGAAGAAACATTGGAGAATCATTTCGACCCTTCAAACCCTACTTTTTACCCGCGTTTAACTGGAAATAAGATTTTTGAGTAGTCGAATAAATCAAAGCTTCCATGTGGGTTCGAAAATTGGGGTAGGTATCTTACGACACAAAAATGTACAAGATGAATATGCCCTTTATGATGGGAGTATGCTTCCTAATGAATTGGTGGATTCTCATCATGTATTAGAAGAAGGTCTACTAGGAATTGGAAAATTATCATCATGAATTGGAGGATTTTCCGCTTTAAATTTCTTATGTTAAAATGAAGTTTTCAAGCATTATTTTTCTTGAAAAATTTACATTCCAACATGGGAATAGACCAATTTTAATTTAAAGTCAACAAGATTTAAGTGAAAGTCGAAAAGGTTTCTTCCAAAGTGAAATATATTTAAATGAAAGACGAAAAGAATGATTCAAAGCCAAAAAGATTAAAATGAAAGTCAAAAAGGTTCCATTCAAAACGAAACAGGTATAACTAAAATGTAAAATATATACTGTATTAGATTTGGTAATGACGATACCTACATAACTGTAAGTGACTATACAGTCTTAGTTTTCCTGAGTGTTTGTATATTGTACCACGTAATACAATAAATTGCTACCCGAAAAATTCGAACATGTTGTTATTAATTTTTAGTATAAATATAGTAAGTAGTGTTTATGATTATAAGTCCCAATTACATACCTCGATATGAAAATAATCCTAAGGACAGGAAATTCGCAGGTTCTGCCGGCGACTCCTGACAAAAACCGGTTGAAAACCCCGCGAAAGACGAACGAACGCAACAGGTGAAAGACTGAAGCGAAGGGGAAAGAAGGGACGCGGTTCGGTGAAAGGCGGGCGAAGTTGCGAAGAGTGGGAGGCGGAAGAAATGAGAAAAGGTGGGAGGCGGAGGAAATGAGAAAGGTGGGAGAAATTGGGAGGGCGAGAGGGTTTTACAAGGCCGAGAGACTCTGATAGGTGGGAGAGGAACAAGAAGCCGCAGCTTTGCCAACTTAACTATTATTTCCACGCTAGATTCAGTTTTCTTTCACAGCTGGCAGCGAAGAAATTAATGTTTTTTCACAGCTTTTTCTAAGTATGCTTTTCTAAGGAATCTCTACCGAGACCTCCACCTCCAGACTGCCCATTATGCGACTGCCCTCGTAGAAGGTCCTTCAACCATCAGCCGAGAAACATCGCTACACTGATGAGAAATGAGTCAAAAATAAATATCAACGATCTGTTCCTTGTCTTAAAACAACAATCTCTATTTCATGAAATTTAAAAAATAGTGTTCATTCATGTGATACATTAATTAAAATTTGTACTGTTAGGAGCAAATGACCAATTGGTTGATGTGTCTAATAAAAATAAGCTTTTCTAATCGACTTCAAAACACCAAAAATCGAAGGGAAAATCAAAGGTCTCTTAATTTCTTGTTTCATTGAGCGATTAATTTTTTACACCACAATTTATTCCAAAACACAAAAATTATATTTAGAAAAACTGGTACCAAAACTATGAATACAAATACAAGAAAATTCGAGAAATCGAGATTTTAAAATGAATTTTCAACTTCATAACTAGTATGAATTACCTGGTGATTTTCTTCAAGAGAAATGGGGGAATAAATACTTTATATTACAGGGTCATAGGGTTTTTTGTCTAGAGTAAATAATATCATCGTAATGCATGCCTTTATATGCAGAAAGTTAGAAAACCACAACTCTTCTAAGGTTAAAAGATTAATTCTTACCATATATTGTTACTTAACTGGAAAAAACCTACCTATTATGATGTGGTTTTATATTGGTTCATTATTTTATATTGTAATTCTACCTAATGAGTGGTACTTTTTGTATAATGTGACGGAAGATTTGAGGATTTATCTTTTTCAGGATTTATTCAAAGCTCCCCTAGCGTGGTTTGGTGTGAGGCAGTTGGCATCCCTGAGAGCCGCGAAATGGGCAAATGGGTCAACGTCGATGCCGTCGATCGAGTTCGGATCCGCCGCGTTTTTTCTCTCGAGTCGACTTCCTTGTTTTTCTTTCATCGATCGTGTTCGAACTTAAAAAAAAAGACCCCGAATCCCGACGAAGGTCCTCTGGCGGATCACCAGGAAGGCGGTCGATCGAATTAGCTCGATCGGTAACCGGCGGCTCAAAGGCAGGCGCCGTGCCGGGTAATCGCGTGATCTGGATTAAACAGACTAGATAATCAACAGTTAGCAAACAACGTGTTGTTCTCATTCTATTCTCCGTTAAAAAATATGTGGAACACAACCCTGGAGAATAAGTGGTAAACAACCTTCATCTCATCTTCTCATCTCTGATTATGAGAGAACCCCATGAATTATTTGTTGCTGTCCGTGAACATTGGGGAGATAAATAATTGTTATAATTTAAAGTATCTACAAAATAAATTAAGACTGCGGGTGAAGTAGTTACTCATATTAAATATGAGTAGGTACTATAATAACTTAGGATGAGTAATGAACCATTAGAATCCAGCAAGATAGGAAAAATGGCAACCCCCTCAAAATTTGATGGTACGTGAATCCGAAAATAGAACATAAAATATATAATAAAATGTAGTAGGTATACACGTCCGTCCGTCCTTCGTAAATCGTACATATAATATCATGGAATATTAAAATTTTTTAGAAATAAAATTTTAATTTATTAGAATTTAAAAAAAAAATTACGCAAACTTCATTTTTTTTCATCTATTGTATTTTCAACGTGAAGAGCAAAATACAATCCACCCAACTTTTAGGATGTTTCTTTTAGTTCCCTACGTAGACCCGTACGACATGAAGTAGTTAGTCTCACTAGTACAAATCCATTGAAAAAAAAAGTCTGCCAAGGGGGTGTGGTTCATAGTTCAAAACATCTATCTCTAAGTACCTTGCACTACCCTTATAGAGGAGTTTATAGAGGACTGTACACAACAACCAGAACAATTTCTGAATATTTCTTCGAAATGAAATGGAAAATGTATAAGTTATGACTGTTACAAGAATTTTACGTTTGCTCATGCAAACAAAATACTTTCTATTTTGGAGCCATGGTTTTCATAGGAGATTATCTCCACCCCAACCCGCATAATCTCCAAAAATTTCATCGAAATCGGAAGGAAAATGTGTCAGTTATGGCTGTTACAAGGACTTCACGATTGCGCATGCGCAGTGGCTATCATCAGTCCGGGAGTGATGATTTTCATAGGAGACTCTACACGCCTACCCGCACAATCCCTGAAAATTTCATCGAAATCAGGAGAGAAATGTAGATTTTAATGCTGTGGCAAGAATTTCATGACAGACACACTTACAAACGGACACACAGACAGACAGGCACGGAACCAAAATTGTTCAGGAAGGCCTGAAACGTAAAACGCGAGTGTAAATTTTGATTTTGGAGAACTATTTTTTTCAACCTTGAAAATGAAAACAATGCTTCCGCTACCTTGGTAGACTCGGAAGCAACCATATTGAAAAATTGAAAAAGTTCCTTGATGAAGCAACAGCTCTAGAAGGAACATACTTTCTTTTGGGCAAATTCTGAATGGTCTCAAGAAAGATACCTACTCAAAATGAATTGTAACTTTTACCAGAGCTAATTGATCCATCAAAACTCGAGATGTTTCGAGTCATCTGGTCTGAGCGGAGATTGATAACTGGCGGATCCATTAGCACTACAACTCCGAGAGTCGAAGGCCTGTCTATTGTCTAGAAACATCACGACAGGGGCACCGTTTCTGAAGTCGAGAATGCTGGGGGGGGGGGGGCTTCGGTGATCGGAACCTTCTTCCTCAGACTTCCGCGATGCCGTGGGAAGAAGATCGATCGCATTGTTGTCGACTCAATCCCGTGTCCTATCGATTCTTCGGGGGTGCATGTTAAATCGTATAAACGACCGACTGCGAAATTTTCTGAGAGACAATCGATTTAAAAAATTCGTACAGCATGAGTGAAAGAGCGAATTTTTGCAAAACTTGTTGCGGAACTGATTAAAATTGTCTACACAAACTTAGAATCTACCGAGTCTTTTTCAAAGGTCTGCTGTTTCGCCTTTACCCCACGTTAGTGACTAACCTGCCAATCCGATTGAATTTAGTTCCCTGAACCCATAATATCCCGAGATTTCTTTTCGGATGTCCAATTTTTAAGCCCTCTGCTACACGGTTTATCAACTTTTAAGCCAAAACCGATATTTTGTTGGATGCCTTGACACATCAAAATCTCTGTTCGTCTAAAATTGTGAGTGGGTGTGGGAGAGTTTGAACACTTTTACTGTCAGAAATACAGGTGAAGTTAAGTAAATATGGACCAAACTTCCCGAAATCAGAAACCATGTTTTTCAACTATTTTCACAAATTTTCTACAAGCAAAATGAAATCCGTTTGAAACGGGACCACCACGAATACTGGTAGAACACATTTAAAAAAGAATCAGTCAGACACCGAAAAGAGAACCTCCTCCTTCACGCCTACGGCGCTTTTGAAGTCGGTAAAAAACATCGAGTCCTGAGATAATCTCGTTAAAGTCAATTTTTCAGTGTTTTCATTGTGGATACCTACCTCAGGAGCAAGGCGTTTGTATGGTGCACATACATATAGCATTTCCAAGTCAAATTCTACCTTTTCCATGTCAAATTCAAATTTTTTCAAGTCAAATTCACCCACTTCATATTTATTGGCTAAATGTCTGGAAATGTACTCAAGCCAAAATATACGTACCAATACTTACATAAATTTGGATGGGGTTGATTACGATGTTCGAAAAGCAAATGAAATACGTAAGTTGTAAACATTTCATAATTCGTTTGTGAAAAAAAGCGACATCTCTTTTTTGTATCATGAACAATTTTTTTTTGTATCAATAGCTCTAAACAAAGAAAAATTAACAAAGTCTTCCCATAGGTGACACTAAAAATCTCTCTTATATATTCTTAATATTGAAAGGACTATTGGTGGAGTGGCTGTCCTGCAGATTGAGAGAGCAATAGCATGATGTTCACAATACAATAATGTATATTTAGGCTTGTGTACGTTTTTAGACATTTTGCCAATAATAATTATTATGAAATGGTCGAATTTGGTTTTGATAAGGTTTATTTTATTTGTAAAAAGTTGAATTTGGTTTGAAAGGGGTTGAATTTGACTCAAGAAAAAGTTGAATATATCGCACTCCTTTCAATCAAAACCAAACATTCTATGCCATTTGAAAAGCCATTTGATAACCCAACATTTTTTTCAAAATCCGAAAAAACCAAGTTTTTGAAAAGGTAGGTAATTAAGGGGTGGGTGTAATCCTTGCAGGAAATCCTTTCTGAATAAAAGTAGGTATGTATCCCATATTATTTGATATGTTTAGGGTGGAACTTTACACTTGACCTCAAAACACGTTTTAACCTATTTTGCACGAATTTTCTATTTCACACGAATGAGAAAGCGAGAAGAGTCAACATATTACCTTGCTATCAATTATTTTAAAAAACCTCTCGTCCTTTGCATTTCAGAGTTTTTAGAGAATTTTATGCTGTTTCTTTCTAATAGTGCTGATAGTCCCTCCTTTTAAATCTAAACGCGCTTGTGTTTATGAAAACGAATGGGGAAGCGCTATCAGTTGAATAAATTACGCTATAAATTGTCTGAATATAAGAATGAAGGTGACAGGGAGCATGATTGAATATTCCTGAATTTCCCCTTGTAAGTTCAGAAGCGTTAAACTGCGTGGGGTTTGAAAGAATATTACAGTAAAGAATGTCTCAATGTATCGATTTTGAAACCGTTAGGTCTACCGATCAAACGCGTTTATTGATGCGACCTGAGATGGCAATATAAGAAAAAAATTCACACGCCAAACGTCATGTTTCTCCGTCTTCCCCGAGAAATCGCGTGTCATCCTCCTTCTTTCGAAATTAGCACTACAAACAGCGGTCCATTATACGGTCATAATGTTTGAGTCTAACCGTTGAGTCGCTTATCGACTATGTTCCGTGTCGTCAATACGTCGTTTATCGTCTGTTAGCGAGAAGGCCTTTTTTTGTCCCGAGTCTCCTACATTGAGAAGGAACGAGGATAAAAGGCAACATCGGCCACACGGAAGGAATGACGGCTAATTCGACCACCACCGAGAAGTTATGAATGGGGTTTCCGGTGATTTACGACCGCCCTCGTCACCTTTTTCCTTCAGTACCGAGTCGATTTTTCGCCGAGAGCGGCGCACGAGCACTCAAACGCCCCCAAAGGTCATTAGCGACTCGCAAGACGAATGTTGAACATCTGTCAGAATGGAATTGGAGCAATCATACCGAGTAGGTCCCTACTAATGATGGCAACATCTATAAAATAAATAAAAAACCCGGATGTCTGTTGGTAAAAGTAATCTGCTTTCAGTGCCCGACCATGTTTGGTTGAGTCATTCTATGGCGAAGTCTGACATTTCACTGTTTCTCATGGGCTCTACATCATTTCAGTACATGTCTTTTACTGTTGAAGATGATTGGCAGAGACGGTAGCTTTTGCACGGAGTCAATCCATCATAGAAAAATCCATAAGACAGTAAGCAAAAACGTGTACTGTTACGACAGTATGGTTCTCAGTCAGAGTTAAGGTCAGGTTATCATCCTTTTCCTATTGCCCACTGCCCTGAGAAAGAACAAGGAATTTCCTGGAACATCGACCAAGAGACCAGCACTCAAGTTCTATAGCCAATATTTATGAATATTGTTATTGGCATACAGCAGTTTTACAGCTGTCAGTTCACGGCATGATGTTTGTATAATGTGACTTTCAAAGTTTCTTGATGTTCCTCGATACCATCACTCACTGTTTCCCATTTTTTAACGGTCTCTATGAACTTCTGAGGTGTTTTCTCTTCAACCTCTTTTGAACTCTTGAGGAAGGCAGATTCTGGTAAGATTCTGGGGTATGATTTCTTTTTCCAACTTCTTATTGCAATCTCGATGAAAAATGTAAATATTTTCCGTTCAAACGATACGACATATTCGGTCCTGCTAGTCTAGGATTCTCTCGGTTTGGGTGTCAGAGGTAAATTCCCAGGTTGGACTTAATCGTTTATCACCCCACAGGTCGGACCAGGTATAGGGTAAGGGACATGTTGATACTGCAGCGATAATGATCTGGGACTGAAGTGACGGAGACTTATAGCGTTTTTCGAATCATGATCAGAACACTTGATTCTGTTTTCAACGGCACTCGGGTGATTTTAAAGGTTTTTGGACGTTACCAAATCATTCTGAATTCTGCTTACTATGACAAAGTCATCTGCGTACAGCATGTGTGGTTTATCGATCACGCAGGTGAGGCACCTTTCTACCAGATTGGACCACAGATTATTCCTTGCGACTATACACCAGACAATATCCACCGCGGTAAACCATAGTGCTCTTATTGTAGTAGGTAGTATCCTTCCCTCAGTTTGCTTTTTCCTAGAAGATTTTCCTTAGAATACACAAACGCAGCAAATTATTACGATGTATTAATTTCCTATAAAGATCAGTCGTCTGAGAAGAAAATGGCTTCTTCTGACCTTTCCAGGGACCAGTGGTGGATAGATGTGGGGGGTTGTGGGGCACTCAGTCGAGAAGCTCCTTGGGAGGTGACGTGACTTGTTATCTCAATTAATTTCACGGTGAACTCTCATTTAACCATGGTTCATTGTTCAGAGCTCTGGATGAGCTCATTTGTTTCTAAAACTTGAACACTATCTTAAATTAATGAAAAAACGCCAATAATTATTCTCAAATAATCAATAATCCTCATGGGAAGCGAATTGATGGGTGATATAAAAAATTCGTTAAATTCGTCGCTATTTTAAATTAATGAAAAAACAATACCTGTACATTGGAAGGTTTCAAACTTATGCTTTTAGCGAATTTTCAAGAAAAATGAAGCTATTGCAATGGCCTCAAAAATTTTAAAATGGCCTTTTCGAAAAATGTTTACACTGAAATCCGTTTTGGAACATTCTGAAACAATCCCTGAAGTTTTCCAAAAATCATATGGGTATATATATACATATATACATCTTTAAAGCATACCCAGTACATACAGTATGTTGGTATGGTAGGTTTACTGAAAATCGAACAATACCAACAATAGCTGTGTGGGTACTCTATGAGTTTGTGGAGACGAGAAGAATGTGAATTCGGACTCCTAACATCTTCAAAGCATACCCAGTACTTACAGTATGTTAGTATGGTAGGTATACTGAAAATCGAAAAAAAACTTTCTAAAAGAAATTGCAACACCATTGTTCCTTTTCTTAACCGTACCTACCTTCAACTGAAAGATTTCTTTGAAAATTCGCTCATTAATTCATGCTGCATAAATGGACTTTTTGAGAATATTTTCCTCTACGTTTTACCTCTTAAAAATGACTGACAATAACCCATACTTTTGGGGCACAACTAGACCCCAAACGGAGCCGGAATCCCAAATTTCATCAAAATTGGTCCACGAAAACCGGGCAATGTGACGCGAACAGCGTACAGCGGACTGACGGAAAAGTTTTATTCGTTTTTTGGACTCTAAATACTTCGAAACGTAAAATCAACTATCTAGATAGATAGACAATCAATTACTAAGTTGGTACAATTTGTTCTCATTGACTACTTCAATAAAACGTCTGTTGAGATCGATTGGCGAAATACCTTCCCTACATAATATAGAATATCTTGGGCGTAGAAGAGTGGCGGTGGAGGTGGTAAGTGATGGAATGTAATGGAAGAGAAGCGATAAATTTCCCAATATTACCAAGAAAACATTAGTAGTTGGAGCAACAAGCTGAAAACAAAGGTCAGTATCTAATTTTGTCATCGGTACTGTGTCAGTAGGGAAAATGGGTAGATATTTTAAAAAAGTGGAAGAAAATCGTGACGACTTTGAATACGTGTCGATCGTGTTCTTCCATGTACAGTTCGAAAATCGTGTGATCGTAGCCAGAAATCGGGATACAACGGAGAGGGCCGTCTACAAAAGAACAACGGGTCTGGAGTGTGAAAGATTATTAGGATCGCCTGGAGGCCTCTAATGACTGACCACGGTGTCAGCGCAATTTTCGTAGTGTTCTGACCTAAAAAGGGTATGGAAATACCTAGTCAGACCTTCCACAATCGTCATCAATCGATCCCCTTGAAGACGTTGCCTAACATCTGACAATGATTGCACTTCGTCTATTAAGTAAAAATTTCTTCCGTACACCCGGAAGCCAATTTCTTCCAATAGTTCCAAATTTCTTCCAATAGTACGGAATCCAATAGTTTTAATTCAATGTTGGTTTTTTGAGGTGAAAACAGGCATACAAAATACTAGTTATACGTAATGGCACTTATTACGAAAATTCCTACGCAATGGAAGAAACCAGATTCATTTGATTTGAATTCAGCATGAGGTAACTCAGAACATTCACAATACTCTTCCCTGTTAGAATACGAATCTAATTATTTTATAATATAATTCTGGAATAACTGGACTACGTCGGAAATATATATAAAACGTGAATTTAAGAACAACTCCACCATGAGGGTTGAACTCGAAATAATAACGTGAGTAAGTTGGTAGTGAACAGAAAAACGAGATAATAACGGCTAAGGTACCTACCTATTATTGCATCTAATGTTCTTTCTAGTTTCAAGTACATTGCGTCTAAGTTCAGTGGATCCGTTGCCCCGTCTAGTCTAGCATCACGGTGAAAGTGGAGTGATGCTAACTCAGCGGGTAAGAAAATTGGGATTAGGCGCCGGTATTTTGCGAAAATATCTCATCTGCAATGGAGATTTCTCTCACGTGCGTTTCCTTCAGAGAGCAAAATGTGCAGAGGAGTTGTAGGCCTGATTGATACAGAACATCAGTAATTGAGGTAGGTCAGGGAGAATACAGCTCTCAGCTTTCTTACTGAGGAAAAGTAGGTAGATAGAACGAAAAAATCTTACTGACTCATGAGGTGAATGGAATTTGAACACCGGAAGAGTTATACCAACCCTCGATATTCTTCAGTTACCAGGTACAGTATATGCTCAATGGATTATCTACCGAATAATACGAATGAACGGCATTCAAGCAATAATATCTTGCAGAGTGGAACAGAAGTCGCAGCCTATCAATTAACCCGGGCGGCGCGGCGTATCGAAAGAAGGGAAGCGGTACAGCGAGCGGGAACCAACTCTTGAGAGATTGGCGAATACCTTCTTTGAAGCTGAGAAACTCTCAAAAGAGGTTCTAAGCCTAACGGCATACCTCAGAGCAACAAACAGAAGCCAACAATGATGCACAACAGGGTCTCCTCCCCTTTAAAAAGGGCCTTTTACCGACAACAAGTGCCAGGTGATTCAATGCAACTCAATGCCATTATTCTTATTGTTGATTTCTTGAGTAATAGGCGGAGAGGTCTCGATGGTCCCTTACTGCTACTGTAAGACGAGTAACGAAGTTACCCACTGCTGTTGCGTGATGAAATTCTGAACGAAGTTGGTTATCAATCAAATATCAGGAAAGTAAGTAGGTAAACCTTCCTAACTGCTTCCTTAGTCCCGTTTCAAAGACAACAAGTGCCGAAAAATGGAAAAAAGTTTTCATAGCTTTTGGATCAAAGCATTGTGTAAAAATCCAATTGAGAAACTTATTGGAAAGTCAACCAGTGCCCACAGTGGCGTCTCCTCCAAGCAAACATAGCAAACACTGTTTGCCCTACTAAGAATGTGCAAAATGAACAAAATAAGTTTTGATGAGATTTCCATTTTTGCGAGAAATATTTAGCAGATTTTGGAAAATGTAAATAAAATTCAGGTACTATTTCAAGGAAGTTAGATGATATAGGAGAATGGAATGAGTGCGTATTTTGCCTAGAATACTAGCCCGCAACACCCCAGTTGTAGAGATCGGTAACTACGATCGATTGTGGATGGTATGTGAACTAGCGCGGGGACCGGCATTGCAAGGCAAGCAGTTGAAAAAAATGAATTTTGCGGGACTGTTTTGGATGAGAAAAGGCGATCGATGGGAAGGCCTAGTATTCCTATACCTCCACTATTATAGTTATAATAACAGCATAAGCGAAGGCAAACAATCGACTAGCTGTTTGAAACAGCCAGTTTCATGACTTTGAATTTCAAAGTCTGAAAGCAGAGAAAATTTGAAGATGAGCCATGGATACCTACTAAGCCATGGGTAACGCTTCCTTAGCAACCAGTAATCAAGTTTAATGAGGGAATTCTTTATTTATTTGAATGAAGTGTGAAGCGTTTATTTCATCTAAATAAACTCGATTATGAAGCGAAAACATGATTGGAAGGTACGACAATGGCAAGCTGTTTTCTTTGCTGGCGCATGATCTACACAGAAAAATAATAAAACTTTGTGCTATAATTTGCTGCGTTTTTCATTGCTGTTTGTTCCTCTAAGACTGGTCAAGGTGTTTGCCTGACGAATATTCTCACCAGACGCCACTGAGTGCCCACTATGTGTGATAGTTTGGAAAAGGATTTTTTTCTATAGCAACCTATTGAACAGCTTATGGGTAATAAGGGAAACAAGCACATGCATTTTTAGGACTATTATTGTCTCTGAGAATTTTGGCATACATACCTAAAAAATGAAAAAATATCAAATTAACGTTTTCTAGATTTGAACTGTATTTTCTTCCATCAGAAAAAGCAGGCAAGTCAATACCAGAAAACAACGAGGATCTTGGAAAATTGCTTCGTAGTTACACAAATAAATTTCTTTCAAGTCTTGACGTGTTACCCAAGAATTGGAATGAAAAATATTGTACGAACATAATTTTGAAGACAAATATCCATAAAACCACAAAGAAGATGAAGATAAGGAACCTGTGAACCTCCTTCTCTCATTACAGCTGTTCTAGTTAGCGTTCTTGTTAGCGTGTTGAGTTGGAAGGAGGTCAAAATCGGGACACCCGTAAACTCAGAATATCATCTCCATTGGAGATATAATGGATATGTAAGAGGGTTCTCGAACTAAATGAATGGGGCTTTCACAGTAGGTGCCGACCTCATAGAATCTTCCGGCACGTTCTGTGTACCCTCGCGTAAGCCTTGATGTGATGTTCACTGTAACTGAGTGGCCATAATCGTCTCGTCATGACCTAAACTGAATGGTTGGTTGGCATCATTAAAAAGAGGAAAAGAAAACACGTAAAGGTATAATGCAATGCTTCTGCTAAACGCTAAATCAGCGTCGCATGGTCCGCCAAAATTCGATTGTGAGAAGACAATATTTTTTTGGATCGTATAGAAAATTTTACGCTGATCAAAATATGTTATTAATAAGCCTATCTCATAATGACAAAATGGAATCACCATTCAAAAAAATAAAATAAAATAAAATAAAATGGATATTGGACGTGTAAAATACTCAATACTAACCGTAATTCGCCTGTTACTTCTGACTGAACTTAGGAGGACTATTTACATCCAAATTAGAGATCCCATCGAAAGCTTTCAGATGAGGCGAATTAGTCATTAAACACTGAACTATGAAATTTCTGTCATTGTTACAACTATTGTATTAAACTCCCGCCGTTAACAACTTGAACTGATTGGAATCTGTTGAAAATCAGCTATGATTTATTTTCGTTTTGCCATGGACATTTGAATGTTGTCTAAAATTACGTTAAGAGGCAGAAAGGTATGTGGTGATATGGGAATATCAGGAATCAGTTGGTGATCAGACGAAAATGTGGAAACCCGCAAGTTACCCACGTCGTTTTCTAAGGTGGTCTGAAATCATTAGCTCTACGGGATAGATCTACTTTCCTGATCTATCTAGAAGCTCAAGGCTGAGCGTGTGGGAAGAGGGCCTATTTTTTCGGCAATCTCCATTAGGGGGTTCCCTTAGAGTGAAATGACGGTCTAAATATGGAAGTTATCTCTAGGGCTGTGTTCAAGATAGGGCCCTGACTACGGCCGATGGTTAGCGGCGGACGAGTTGTGGAATGAAACCCATCAGGTGAACTGGCTCGCCCTTGACTCTGTGTCGTAACGAGTTCACCTCGGGTCAAGTTCATGGTTTCAACGAGAAAAGTCACTCACTTCTGCCTTTTAGAGCACATCCATAAAAGCAACGTAGCAAAGTTGGGAGGAAGTACGAAAACGTGGAGAGGGAAATCATCTTTTACACATTCAGGGCATTTGAAGCAGAGTTTTCGGATGCTAGATGTACTAAATATTGCGAAATAAACTGATGAACCTAATTCTCGGGTTACCACCTTTATTGTCGGTGGTGAAATCAAAAATTTCTTTTGAAATTGTCAAATTCGACCAAAATAATTGTGAAAACTGGAAATCAAATTTGCCGAGACTCGTCCAAAGTTTCATTGATTGCAGGGAGAAAATTGTATTGGTGCAAGGGGATCAGCTGTCAAAAGAAGACAAAATTAGGGAAACTCTTTAATGATCCAACTAAAGAGTTCTTCCCATGAGAGAGTTTGTTCACTTTCACAACTTTTAATCAAAGAAAAGGTTTGAACTGCCGAAATCTGGATCATTTTGACTGTTTCTTTCAAAACCATCGAGAAACAGAACAAAGAATCAGAACCAAGGTATTTCTGTTTTTATCCTAAGCGCTGTGGCATTTACTGATCCCAATGCGATAAACTTATTTGGCAGTTATTATTTCGGAGCCTAAGATAAGCAGCTATCCAAATTTGACCATTTTGGTCAAAAATGAACCAACACCTACGCTCCCAACAAAAAGTATCTTTTTTCTATAATTATAGAGCATTAACAATTGAAATTTTGAACCTGAGAAATAGTAGTAAGGAGGAATTCATCGTTCTATATTTTGGTATGGTTTTGCCCCTTAAAGACTAAGCAAGCAAATTTGAAGGAAATAAATAATATAATAAAATAATTTATAATACAATTAAAAAATAACATAATTTTTAAAAATAATATAATAAAAAAACGTCTGCCAAGTTGGGTGGGCAGTATAGCTTCCTCACTCATTGTAACATGGACGTATAGAATCAGTTGGCGAAAAAATTATGATTCAAAGAGTTATTGAATACCAAAATATTGGCGATAATATGCGGGATAGGGTTGCAGGTATTAATGTTTATAATAGTGTTGTAAATAGTTGTGGTGTATAAACCACTGAAATAAAAGAACGAAAGAGTGTAGGTATAAAATAAAACTACGAAGTTATGACGATAATGATTATTATTATTCAATACTAAAACTATAATAGGTGTACGTATTAGGATTATGGGTATTAATTTGTTATATACTCGTAATTTGAGTTTTGTTTAAAATGGTTGTGGTATATAAACCACTGAAATAATTGAACAAAAGTGTGTGGGTATACAACGTATTTGTACTTGTATTTTCGTATTTGTATTTTCAACGTAGAATTTTATTTAGCGGTCCACCGTCTAAGACCTAATCCACACAATCCCTGAAAATTTCATCGAAATAGGTTGAATAGTTGCGGAGTTTTGGTTGTAACAATAAATTTAAAGTTCGCGCATGCGCAGCGGCTATTGCTTGACCAATTTGATTGAAACTTATAGGGTGTCTCTTAGAAGTTAGTCCCTAACTAACCTCCAAATTTGAGCAAAATCGGTTCATTAGAAACCGAGAAACCGAGGTTCCAGGAAATTCACGTTTGCGCATGCGCACTCGCTCCTATTGGTCCGAAGGTACTGAAATTGATAGGGCACCGTCTAGGACCTAACCCACACAATCCCTGAAAATTTCATCAAAATCGGACCACAGGTTAGTATAGTTTTGCCCGGGACAAGGATTGACCACAGACAGACCGACAGACAGACAGACAGACAGACAGACACGGAACCAAAATTGTTCGGGAAGCTCTAAAACGCAAAAAGCAAGTGGAAATTTTGATTTTGGAGGACATTTTTTTTTTTTCACTTCTTTCACGAATACAAAGCTTCCCTACCTTCGGTAGTGAGGAAGCAAAAGAAAACTCAGAAACGCAGAGGCGCATGAAAATTTCTCTTTTTCTATAGTGACGAATGAGAACGGAAATATGAATATTACATTTATTTGTTGATTATTGGAACTTGGTTTGAATAACAGGTCAAATGATAGAGAAATCCATCCATATTCCATATTAATATGAAAGGAGGCTATAGTGTATCAGGTCACTACCACTGAAAAATTGAACTCCGAGATCAGTTGAGTAAGAAATCGAGCTCACAGAAAAAACGTTGGAACGAACAAATGTTCGTATATATCGATACCTTGAAGCACAAAAGAGCTATGTCCAAAAACGGAAGTTTGAGAAAAACTTTTTAAAAAATTATCACCAGTGCACAATTCCTAAAATAATGGCACAGTACACTAAACTCTTTAATTTCTTCAAGAAATTTTCAAGCTATGATCGTCAAGAAGATCAATAATAGGTTTTAGAATTTGAGTTTTGCTGAAATAAAAAAAAATTGGAAGATGGATGGAGCGCCTTTGCGCTTTCAAGTATCGATATGTGGGTATAGGCTAAATGTCCCGTAGTTCGAGGTTCGAGTTTCTCAGCTTTTACCATATCAGCCCATTCTGAGGCATTTTTTTCTCGTTAGGGATCTGAACGAATTGAATAATTCATAGGTGCATAGCCCCAGGTGTGCAAAAGAGAACTTGAGTTTGCACCGCTGTGGTGTGGAGGAAGGGAATCAGAGGACTAGAGGCGGTTTTCCACCGGAGGACCGTTATCGCCCCACATTTTCGCATCATTATCACCACTGCAGGTACCAGCATCGCCTATAAACAACTATGGCCGCTTATGAGACAGCTTCAGGTCCCGAACTAAAACTGCTTAGAAAACGTTTTTAGTATCACACCGCATATCCCGCTTCCCATTTTACTATTTTTCCATATGTCTCAAACCTTCAGAACTGTTAGTATACATAACCACAACGAAAACTGAATAATGATAAGATTTCAGTCCTTCATATAGAAACTACATATTTTGATGAGATCCAACATTCTTGAAGCATATAGAGTTGTTAGACGAAAGATTGGTGAGAAAGATATTTTTTCAAAAGTTCCGCTCTGACCGACACCCCAGAATTCAGAAGTAAGGACGAAAATGACACCACATGCTAACGATCGCGAATTTTTTGGTTGTACACGAGCTATCAAGAAATGAAGCTTATAACTAGGAAACAACATAAATAAATAAATCAGTCTGAAACACAGATTCAACAAGAAAAATTCTACAAAAATACCTACATAGAGGTCAAGCAAGAAGGAGGTATTGATTACGACCATCAAGAGGTAGCAGAGCCAGAGATCCACTATGACGTCTATCTGCATTCTGAACGACCGGATGGTGAATATGACGGAGATCACCGATTAGTTGTCGGGTATTGTGACTGATGATGAGGTACTCGTCAGTAGGTGAAGTAACTTGATAAAAACGAGCTGACACTAATATAATCAAAGCCATTGGGGAAGAATATGAATCGAAAGTCTTTAGTGAATTTTATTCGGCAATGCTCTTAGCTGAATCCACCAAGTGCAAGTTGAAAGCCTAGATGAGACAATAACGCCAAACTTTCTTTATTCAATCATCGTACTTCATGCCAAAATTTCACATGGAAATATATAACGCGGAGACATTCACAAATTTCCCATATTTTGGCGCTTATATGACAATAATATTTATTCAAATCCAAATTTAATTACCTACTTACCATTACAAAATTCAACTAATTCAAACAGTTATCTGACAGGAAAAGCAAAAAAAATATCTACATAATAATATTATGTCATATTATGTAGATATTTTTTTTGCTTTTCCTGTCAGATAACTGTTTGAATTAGTTGAATTTTTTAATTATTATTTGGTTATAGAAAGAATACAAGAAAAGAAGTATCTTCATACTGTCGATCAGTTACGACGTGCAGAAGCACGAACTACTCGTAAATGATTTCATTAGAATGATTTTATACCTAGTTCACTGTTCAGAAGTGTGTATCGGTCCGTAAACAGCAAGAGATGGTGTTGAATTTGAAGTTGTTACATTAATGTCTAAAATCGTTATAATTATAATCAAACGATGCACATTAACATTCTAGTTCTTCTCTCATCGGATATTAACTGTTCTTTGTTCATCAGTACCTATTTCCTTCAACTTTTGGCTCGGTTCGAAAAGGCTGCCACACATCACGGCCACAATCGTTTCAAGCTAATATTGAAATGAGCTGGTGGGTAACGGCTGTAGGACCGTCCGTCGGATCTGCATAGGCGATTGTCTTATCGGAGGTCGTCATTACCATAACTGAGGGCTCGAGGGAGGTTCACGAACTCCGCCAAAGCCCTTTTGTTTCGTGAGCGTTCCAGCCACCTACGGCCCAGACGCCCTTTTGTCTCAGTCAAAATCAAGCAAGAGAGGCCTCGCCTGCTTCTTTTTGTTTCTAGGAAGGAAAGGAAAACCCTCCATTTGCCGCGAACATCAATCGTAGCTGACGAAGGGGACCATCTATGGAGTACGATAGCTAAATCGTACTGATTGATCCGACAGACAAAAAAAATTCATGCAAGGTATCTTCCGTTGTGGTATACCATACGTCAAGGTAATTTCCAACATATAATGTCCTTCGCAATTTTGTGTTAACCCCTTGTTTTCCCAAGTTTTTTTTTTATGTTAAGGTTTTTTTTTTGCGTTGTTGACCACATATACTTAAAACTGCTATAATTCCCTTCAGGTAATAATCAAGTAAATACAAATTTGAGGATATCGTTGAAAAGAGTGTTCAATTTTATACAAGAATGTTTCAAAACTCACGTCAAAACGCAAAATTTTAAAATTTTTTCGGAATTTGACTTTTTGAAATTTTGCGTTTTTTTTTGAGAAAAAAAAACATCCAGTCCAAATTGTCAGCTTTCTAACAGTCTTCCATTTTTTGGGTTTACTACGCAATTCGAGATCGGAACTAATGATGTTTGAATGGGAAACACGAGTTATTTTAGCGAAAATTGAGGGTTTTGCTAACAACCTTCCATGGGTTATCAGTGAAATATTATACAGGGTGTCCCCGAACCAATCAACAATACTTCGGGAGTAGATTCTACAACTAATTTGCAACAAATTTTCCCTCTTAGCACTTAATTTTTAATCCTGCTTAAGACACAACTTTTTTCACTTCGAAATTTTTGGGGAAATACCTTTAATATTCGCTGAAATAACAGGTTTTTTTCGCTTACACATACCATTTCTGTCCTCAAATTTCATTGCATACGTAAAAAAATTGACAGTTTGAGCATGTTTTTTCCGAAGAGCACTCATCGAAATTGACAGGAATTCAGAGTAAAAATGTCATTCGTGATTACAATGGAGATAAATTTATTTAAAAATAAATGTCCCCCTTGAAGAGAAAATAATAGATATTGGATACGTCCAGGTATTATTTTTTATTGCCCGAAAAGGGTATAATGCAACTAGGTATCCACATTTTTCTCGTCGAGTTGTGCTTGTCGAGTCGAGCTCATAAAAGTGATGTTACCTGTCCGTTTCCCATAAAACGGGAAAGTGGGGTAAATACGAGTACCGTTTCGTTCATTTCCTATGTAAGCTTTGCGACATCAATGCTTCTATCAGTTGACAAAAACATCAACATACATTCACTATTTGTAACATTTCAAAGACGAGGAAGTAGCTTCTTTATTAATTCGATCCCTAGTACGGTTGCCACTCGAAATCATAATTTTCGTTCCCATGATACCAGGAACATCATCTCATTCAATAACTAGGACTTAACAATGGGGCAATCGAAGTTATCTGCAGTAACGACCATTTCTGTCGTTAGTTATAGCCATCAAAGTTGAACTGCTTTTTATTTGTAACTATGGGAGCTTTCGAGACAATTGGTTTCTCAGTCCTCCAAGCGTTCCCAGAGAGCATCTCTTGGACTCCGGGCGGAAATCATATCCGTTACCGACGAAGAAGGTTTTACACAGATTTACGAGTCACCATTGGTTAGTGATGCGGGTCGAGGTCTATTGCAGAAGTACAAATTAGTTTAGATGTACTCGCATTGACAATCACACGAATTTCACACTCGTGTTTCTAATTTATTCAAGCCCAACTCTTAAGCCCTCAAAGGGAGGGCTAAATGGTTAGTCCTGCAAACCTCTGGGTGGTTTCAGTAAATTCTAAAAATTCAATTCTATTTTATTAGTGAATATGAATAGTGATTAGTGAAAAAATAATACCTTTATGTCGTCTGTTTTGAAAGTTAGGGCGTTTTTAAAATTACAACCCCCATTTTTCATCCCTTAGAAGTGACTGACACTAACCGAAAGCTTCGTGGCACAACTAAACCCCAAAAAGAGCCCATCTACCAAAATCTAATCAAAATTAGTCGATGTTAGGTAAGGAAAGGGCCGCGTACGGACGGAAACAATTTTATTTTATTAGAGAGTTTTTGCTTACTGCGGAAGCTGACGTGGTAGTAAACTGCCTCCGTGTGAAGCAAAAACTCTTTATTTTCAGATTCCACGTACCTTGAAACGTAAACTATAAAATTTGGGAGGGGGGGGAGAGTTTAGAACAATTTTTTGGTTTAATTAGTTGATAAACATTGACCATTTATTTTTTATTGTTGATTAGTTTTTTTAAATAATTTGTGGATCCTGCTAGCTATTGTTATAAGTGCGAAAGAATAATTGTTATGGAAATGAAGGAAGGTAGGTTTTTGAGATATCTGGTTTATTGTATGTTTTAGTTTGTAGAAACGTTTCAAAATTACGAGTAAAAATATATTGCCCATTAGGGTTTTTCAGTGAAGAGTGTTTTCATCGTTGGCGGAGTTGAAGGATTGGTGGTTGTTGAGGGATGGATGATTGAGAGGGTATGATACTGGATTTTTAAACATAGGTAGGTAGCTTGTTCTTCTTCCTTTTCTTTGATGTTTTGTCTGAGTGTTATTGTGTAATTGTTCCAGTTCTGTCTTGGTTGCTTCTTTATAATTGTTTTTTATGACAAAAAATAGGTATAGTCTTGGTAGCTCATTTTTCAAAATTGTTTTAGAGGACGAAAAATAATTATTAAGTAAAAATTGTTGACAACATATTTTTTGACTGGTTGGTTCTACCAACCGTGATTATTTTTACGCTTGTGTGTGGTTCAATGTTATTATTAGTGTTTTTCAGTCTTCGAATAATTTCTTTTTTTTATTTTAGGCCTGATAAAGGCGCCATAGCTTGCCCCGAAAGAGCTCGCCACATTAAAAGGAATGATATAAGTAACGACGTCCTTTCTGCTTCCTCATCCACATTAACTACAATAATTTGAAATAGTATTGAATTTTTAGAATTTTTTGGGACCACGCGGAGCTCTGTAGGACAAACCGTTCGCTCCCTACGAGAACTTAAGGGTTGGGCTCCCGATAAATCAGAAACACACGTGTTAATCGCTAAAGAGGAACGAACAGTTTTTCGTTTTGCGTCCTTAGCTACCAGTAATCAAATTTCCTATTGAAGACACCCACAAACTCTTCATTTCTTCGAATCGAGTTTAAAGTTTTTATTTCTTACAAATAACTTGATTGTGATGTAGGTAGGTATGTTGTAAATAGGTAGTACCTATGGTTGGTACCTAGGTACTGACAATGGAGTGATCTTTGCAGACGAGTGATCTATATATAAATAATAAACCTTGTTCAATTCCATAATATGGAACATAATATGTTCATAATATTATTATGTTGTTTATTGGAAATAATCAATCAAAATGAAAGGCCGACTTTTGAATATCAAGTTTTTTTAACGCTTTTTACCTTTACGGGTCATTGGAATAAAAAATGGAGAACTTTTTCTCTGTTCATGTTGTGTCTGATTCGGGCGCTCAACGGTATTTCTCGCACAATGCCCCCAACAGTATAAAATCTCCAAGCACGTTCTGCCCAAATGGTCTTGTCTGCCGTTGAGGTTCGTGGGAAATGGAGGCAACTAAAATTTACTGCAACCGGTATTTTTTCGGCACCCGGCAATTCTGGAGGAGTTCTGGAATTCCGCTGTCCGATTTCGGTTTACTGATGGGAATACTTCACAACTTTATTACGGTTTTCGACTTAAAATTGCAAAAAGACTTGATCATATGGATCAGTCGTAATATCAATTCCCTACTTTTGAGAGGCTGTTTGTTTAGAATTCGGTTGAAAACAAAAGGTTAAATGCTGAGTAATTTCGGTCCGTTGTAGTTTCAAATCCTAATGGAGATCTCTTCACTTTCTTCACTTCTACCTAGATTTTAGACCTCTTTGGGTTCATTCTAAAGTCCTTCTTCCTCCCAACTCCCTTTCCTCCACCCTCTCACGTTCTCTTATAAATGAAATTATACTTTCTAATTTAACCCCTTCTACACCAAACATCCATTTATGCTTCCTTTATTTCCCAAAGCTTCAATCCAGTGACAGCCCTTCTAAAGTTTATTATTACTCAAAACACATTTATAATATTTTCTTATTTCGCAACCTATCTAAAACGATCAAATTTTACAAACAAGCTCAGATTTTTCATTGTATGCAATCACCAAACTTGGTTTTATTTCTTCAAATAGTAATTGAGCAATTTATCAAGTATGTGAAATTTACGACCTATACCTATTAACTTCACATCTAAAACAAATCTTGTTTTTTAAATATGGTAAAGTCGACAAACAAATTACAATCATCAATCACCATAATCATCATAGCGGTTCCACTTGTTTTATTATCACCCTTCAGCCTACTTCATTCTTAAATCAACCGGAAAAGTGGTCCTTAACATTTTACGAATACCCACATGAGGGAAGGATAGAAAGAGGGAATAGAATCGAAGCAAAACCACCACTAAAACCGACCGCCCCACATTCGGAAGTAATCCGTGGAGGGCAACGAGTTAAAAGGTATCTCTTCTCGATGGTTCCAATGGTTAAAAATAAACAGAAGGTTATGGGAACGTCGGTGCCGAGCAGTGAGCCGTGGAAATAACTGGGAGCAAGTGGAGCGGGATAGGCTGGGGAGCGCTAATTTGCGAATGGGCCGTTATGAGGGTTGCGGTCGGCGGTCGGTGATCGAAAGAACGTGTGAAAACGAATCTCAAATACCGATAAACGAAGGAAACAAATTATCAGAAACTTTCGAGTTCGTCATGAAGGAGACACGACAAATTTATTGGTTGGTTACGGAAAAGTAAGAACCAGGAAGATATTTACGTGAATGATTTATTTATTGGATTCTTACCTTTTATGACTCGGTTGTAGCCTATATAATTTTTATGTCTCCCGCCGATTTGTGATGAGCCACTCCGCCCTTGAGACTCCGATCTGTAGAAAAAAACACACAAAATCGATAAGTATTGATAATTCACTCAGCTGAGGTTAAGATAGTTCCATAGGAAGTTACAATGGGCTTAGTGAGTCCAGAATGAATAAATAAAGTCTTCTAAGGGGGTGGCACATAGCATCTACGAGCCCATAAGTCGATTATACAGGGTGTCTCCACTTGAATTGGGCATAACTTCAGGGTTCGATTCTTCAAGGTATTTCCAACGAAAAATGTATCCAAGCAATTTTGTTTTAATGGGATTTGAAGTTATGCCCAACTTAAGTGGAGACACCCTGTATACATGAACCGTTGCAAGTAGATAATCAAAACTTCATTCTTCAATAGCCCTCCAAATTTTGTGATATGTAACGATGACATTCAGAGGAAACTATTTAGAGTCCCAACCATACAATACCTGAAAATTACATTAAAATGTAAGGAAACTGTACAAGTTGTTACCATCGAATTGTTCGTGATGGATTTCATAGGGAGCCGTTTAGAATGTCAACCGAACAATTCTTAAAAATTTTCGCTGAAGCTACTTATCAATCAGGTAGCGGTGAATTTCAGAAGGCCGTCACCCCCAGACTGATAGTAGCCGCTGCGCATGCGCAAACCTGCATTTCCTTGTAACAGCCATAACTTCTACATTTCCGATCTAATTTCGATGATATTTTCAGGAATTTTGCGATTTGGGGTGGAGATGGTCCTTTATGAAAACCATGGCCCCCAACAGCCGTAACTTCTACTATTGTATCCAGTTATTATATTATTATTCATATGACATTGATGGGCAAAAGTGTATATTAGTTTCCAATTATATTTCCGTTGTTTTGAGCTACGAAAGATCACTCCTTCTAAAATACATGAATATCGAAACCTGAATCATAACATCTCGTCTTTTCAACCACAACAGTTTTGGCGACGATTGATAAAAAACGCTGCAAATCATTGCTCAAAGGTTTATTATTTTCTGTGTAGATCACCCTTCTGTATAGATCACTGGTTCTCCATCAATAGCACCTACCACCATCTGCATTCTCCCTTGACCTTCCCTCTCAAATTTCAGCTTCCTGCGTTCAATAGGATTGAAAACGGCTTCGGAGCTCACTCAGCTGATCAGTGATCTGAAGAGTGAAGAAGATCTCCTCGAATGCTGGAGACGCCTGGAAGAGCACTTCCATTCAATAGGAGTAAAAATGGTTTTGGAGCTCACTCAGCTGATCAGTGATCTGAAGAGTGAAGAAGATCTTCTCGAATGCTGGAGACGCCTGGAAGAGCACTTCTATTCAATAGGAGTAAAAATGGCTTTGGAGCTCACTCAGCTGATCAGTGATCTGAAGAGTGAAGAAGATCTTCTCGAATGCTGGAGACGCCTGGAAGAGCACTTCTATTCAATAGGAGTAAAAATGGCTTTGGAGCTCACTCAGCTGATCAGTGATCTGAAGAGTGAAGAAGATCTCCTCGAATGCTGGAGACGCCTGGAAGAGCACTTCCATTCAAAAGGATTGAAAATGGCTTCGGAGCTCACTCAGCTGATCAGTGATCTGAAGAGTGAAGAAGCCTTTGAGCAATGATTTGCAGCGTACCCACCAACATTTTTTTTACCTACCAACTTTTTTTTGCCTACCAGCTAGGTACTACCTACCACACCATACTGGCTTCACACCTTCACAATCAAGTTTATTAGAAAGAACTAAACGCTTCACACTCGATTGGAAAAATAGAAAGCTTGATATGGAAATTTGATTACTGGTTACGCAGAAGGCAAAACTGTATACAAATCGAAGAAATGAACAGCGATCGCATTTTAGTCCGATAAAATTTGAATGGAGATTAGACCTCTTTTGCGATTCACACTCATGATTCTGTTTTATCGAAGGAAAACCTTCAAGTACTCGTAGGGACCGAACGGTTTGTCCTACAGAGCTCCGGGTGGTCTCAAAAATTTTTAAAAATTCAATACTATTTAAAATTGGTGAAAAAACGATACCTTTATTTCGAGAGTTTTCGAGCTAGGGCACTCTTGAAAATTTCAACCCTTAATTTTCACCCCTTAGAAGTGATCTACATCAACCAAAAGCTTCGCGGCACAACTAGACCCCAAATGGAGCCCATATACCAAATTTGAACCAAATCGGTCCACTGTTGCTAAGAAAAGTGCCGCGGACGGCGTACGGCGTACGGCGGACGGACGGAAATTTTTTTATTCGATTTTCGTATTCTACGTACCTTGAAACGTAAAACATCAAATTTTGAGGGGGGGTTAAAATTTTTTTTTTCTTGCTCGATTCCAAAGGCTTATTATTGAAAATAATAAACCAAAAGAGAGAATATGGATCCAAACCAGCTCCAACTGGTTGTGGTTAATTCCTCAACCACAAGCGACTCCTCCACAAGTTGAAGATTGTCAAGGGCCGAGTGAGACAGCAATTGCATCCCCCTTGAGGACAGCTAACGATGAAAGCATTTCTTCCCAGCCTTTGAGCAGATCTTCAAGGATGAGAAGGAAGCCCAGCTACTTGGATGACTATGTCACCTGAGGACGCATGTTTTTCTTTAACCTTTTTAAACCTTTCAAAACTTATTGGTTCATTCAAAATTAAAGGGGGAAGATTATTGTATCCAGTTATTATATTATTATTCATATGACATTGATGGGCAAAAGTGTATATTAGTTTCCAATTACATTTCCGTTGTGTTGAGCTACGAAAGACTTCTTCTAAAATACATGAATATCGAAACCTGAATCAGAACATCTCGTTTTTTCAACCACAACATCTACATTTTCCAACAATAGACAGACACGGAACCAAAATCGTTCAGGAAGGTCTAAAACGAAAAACGCGAGTGGAAATTTTGATACAATGATATATACAAATATCAGAAATATAGAAACAAAATATTGATATAATTAAATATCTGCAGTGTCTTGCACTGACGTTTGTATGACCTTCTGGTTTCTACAAATAAAAACAATTATTATTATTATTATCATCGAAAGTCTCGAATCGTCACTAGGGCCATCTACTCCCCAACTCGCACAATCCCTGAGAGTTTGATGAACATCGGACTGTAACTTCCGAACCTTTGCCCGTTAGAAATGTTTGCGGACTCATTTAAACTGATAGAGAGAAAATCGAAAATTGGTCTCCATTCCAGAGTAAACGTTGTAAGTAATTGGAAGCTCGTGGGTTTAACCACAGAACAAATCAACCATACATTCTGCTGACCTTACAGTCTTTCCATTATTGTAACAACATCGGCAATAGATCAATCCCTGGTCAGCCTGGGGCTACCTATATTTGCGGTTTCTGAGGGAATTACAGTTGTCTTCAACGATGAATCTGTCAGTATGTGTCAAAGTTACTGTGCCATAACTGTATCGCTGTACTCCCAGGTCTGGACTGCGGACCGCGGTTGCGGCCCATTGGGTCCGACAGTCCGACCCCGTTCATGAATGGAACGAGCTTTCCGAGTTCCTTCCTCACCCTGTGCCATATAAGGGACGACCCTCACAAGATGACAGTTGGCGGACCAGTAGTTGTAACGGTGGTCCGTTAGCGCGGTCTGAGACCTGAGTCGTCATCGTGGTCTGTCGGACTTGGAGTGATTTTGACCCAGTCGGTCACCGTGTCACATACCCACAGTGACGTACTACCGGTTTGATGATCGTACGTTTAATGGGTTGAGGTCTCGAGGTGAGCAGGTGCAAAGCTGATCAAGTATTCCTGACACCAGCCAAGATCTTATCGGTAGTTTTAATCTTATTAGTTAACTTGCTTCCTTCTGTCAGTTGATTTGTCTGCAAGCTGGTTACCTCGTGCTAAGCTGGTTACCTCATGATATCAATTAAATCTGATATCGATTAAGTCGAAGGAGAAGAACAAATTATGCAAGATGCTCGGTAATGTGGACAGAAGTGACTGGCTAAACTGTATCGTACACGAAATAGCGAACCCGATGAAACATATCGCACGTATCCTAGAAGAGGGATACAAGTCCAAAAATGTCATTTTTTGAGTTAGGAACAGTTTTGGGTTGTCGAATTGCTGTTTTTCATCCCTAGAAGACAAACTTAAGCCTAGCTCAATCCCCCTCCGCCTGAATGCTGAAAGTTCTTTATTCGATGGACGGGGGCGAGCCACCTACGTTTGCAGAAGACAGGCACAAAGCCCAGAGCTACCCTCTAAAGTGGACGTATCGCCTCTATAAAGTTATTTCCTCAATTAAAGAAACCTAGTGTTAATTTCTTGGAAAAGACTATTACAATCAAGACGATCAACAATGATAAATGCATGTTTCTTGTGAAATTTATCAGAACACTTCGTTCCCTCGAGCCTAGCCCAAAGGACCCCCCTCCTGCCCTTGTCCCAAGAAGGTAGTTGACTGGTGATCTTTACAGAAAAATAATAATTGAAACAATAATCACAATTATAATAATTTACACGGTTTCCTAATTATTTCATCCATCATACTGTGGCTAGTTAACAGCAGGTAGGTAGATGGTTACCTACTTGTGTTTCTAGGACGTTGTAAGACTTAGGCATCCCTAAATATGCGATTAATCTGGGTTAAAGGAGGACAACACTCAACGGAAAACAAAATAACCAGATACTAATCCGTTTTAGTCCTTTCAAAATCCAAAACCACGAAAAAACCATCAGTCTGTGTCTATTGTGTTTGTCCAGGCCTTATTCCCCAACAGATTCGCGTGGTCCCTCCTTTGTTCAACGCTGAAATTTATCTAGCGCTGTGGACTACGTCGTCGAAACATTAAATTTTGCCTTGAAGGAGGGAGGGGAGTAGAAACTATTAAAATTTGTTTTTTTTTGTAAGCATAATCTTGTGTATTTTGCTCAAACCTCAATTTCCCACTGATTTGAGTGTTTCTTTTTTTTCGAACTAGAAATCTATCTAGTTTTGCACTACGTCGCTGGAATATTGAGATTAGAGAAGAACTGAGGAGGAACGAGGGGTTATTTAATGAAAGTAAGGCTCATTATGACAGACAGCATTATGATTCGCGTGTTTCTGACTGACTAACATTAAGTCACCAGAGTACTGAAATTCTCATTAGAAAGAGGCAAGTGGAGGGATAATATTCACAAAATTGCGATTTTTCGATAGTTTGGATATTTTGGAGGGGGGGGGGTTGAACTCGAAATCGCACATTGGTTATTTTTGATTATAGATTTTAAGAAGCTGCTTTAATTACTTAATCTTCCGTTTTCAATCTGTTTTATTTTTCCGACACCTCCCTATCTAATAAATTCTCGTTTTATACACCTTAAGTTATGATTATTCTCATTTAAAACCAAATTGAAAGAATAAAAATCGTCCATGAAAAAAAAGTGACATCTCTGAAATAAAGAAATATTGTTTATGAAAGAAGGGAACAACACCAAAAATCGAATAAATTCCACAAAAATATCCCCCCACCCCTTCCTCACTTGCGAAAAGAATAATTTCGGTCCATGAGCTGTAGAAGCATTAGTACGGGAACAATTTCCCCAAATATCACCAACGTCCGACATGTTGCCATGGAAATAAAGCTATTCGTTCGAGAGGGAAACTTTGAAGGCGATTTCCCAAAAATCACTTTTTTCGAGATGTATCTCTATTTTAGGATATGTGCGATTGTATTGCTTAGAAATGCTTGCATTCCAGGGGATGTCCCCTTGAGTAAAGAGTAGTTCTTCCAATATAAACCGATAAACGATAAAGCATTTTTATTTACCCTTCTGTTGCACAAGACAGTTTCATCTCATCTAATCTAGTTAGTGCGCTTGTCCGATTAGAATAACAAACCTGATAGGTTAATAGATCGGACGTGACATCACCAATCGGGGATGAGAGTCCTGGTGGGGTAGCTCGGAGAGGTCTTTGTTGGTCTCGCAGAGTACAGTTTCTTGTTTGTGCCGAATGAACCAACTCTGAGATTCGCGATCTGCCTCTTACCGGCTACCTCCGAAAGGAATTTCGTCTCTCTCCATCTGGAGAGCATAGGTTAGCATAAACCTACCATCATTTTGGTGAGGTTTTTCATACTTCATAGGTACTTTAGTTTCAAATGTATTTCCTAGTTAGAGACTTTTGGATTGGACCTATTATAGATAATGGAGGCAAAACCAGGGCAATTTAAGGAAGTTGAAATGATGAAATTCCAAGCGCCAGCAATCGTCTCGTTGCAACCGCAATGGTTGCACATGATGTCGTTCAACACCCACAAAATCCCAACCAACATCGAAAAATAATAACTATGATGAAAGAAAGTCCAACGGCTGGAAACGGTCCATAACTTCTGTTTTATAGGTAGGAAGAGGAAGCCCAAACGATATTTTCCAACCTGTAATCACGATCTCCACGAGCCATCCTTGTTCTTCCAGTTACCAGGAGCGTCCCCCAACTTCTTGTAGTTCCAATGTACCTTCGACTTCTTCGTGGGCACAAAAACTGAAGAAATAGGGGGGTGGAATGGACAACTGGTGACATTAGAACAACGACCGAACATTTCTCTGACCGCAAGGAGCTGTGGATTTCTGTTGCGGTCGTGGGTCTGAATGCGCATTCTAGACCGCTCCATGTTCTTAGATCCTTAAAAATACCTTACGACTTGTGAAAATCGACTTGGGTTTCAAGCTCTAGTTCAATTTGAGAACACTGATTACCAATTTCTTCTTCATTAAATCTATGAGTAAAGCTTCTCTTTTTTTATTAGTTAGTGAAAAAACTATACTGCCCACACAACTTGGATAATTTCGAGTTAAAGATAGAAATAGAAAGGTAGGTGTTCAAAGGCACTCTTATTATTTTCTTTTTTAAAGATAAGGTATTTATATTTTAATACAGCACAGTTTGTACCAGTAAATAAATCACTCACTAATGCAACTGCCTGGAGAATTTTTGATTCCTTCTTTCTTTACAAGAAAGAAACGATCGTGTCACGTTCGATTTTTACGGACAAATCATATCTTTAAGAAAAAAATCAAAGTCGTGGAAGGCTCGCTTCTTCCCAAACATTTTCGTGAAAAAAAAAACTAGTATGATCTCATCCAAAACTTCCCTTTCGTCCTGTACTTCGAGCCGAGCTCCTGACGGTAGGCGTGGGAGCGGCCGAGTGGACAATAAAATCTCTTGGACCCGCAATTGGCCACACATTCTCCGCTGGTCGAATTCTCTTCACGCAAATCACTTGCTTCTTAGGGCCCTCTTCGTCGATATACTACGCATGCGCGACTTGTCTGCGGTTCAACCATGATAAATTTGAAGGGCTAGTTGACAATCGAGAAGAAGAGGTATATCGCAAACGATATGTGTAAATACTGGCTAGTTATGAACCACAACCGGTTTGTCCACCTTATCTGGATACAAACTATAAAAGATACCTCCATAATAGCAAGCTGGAAGAGAAGGTCATAGGAGGTTACAAATAAAGATCCAATGCCAGTTGTATCTAGCAAGGGAGAAATAAAAATCAAGCATTCATAGTACTAACTATGTTTAGATCGGACAGTCGACCTTCCCATTATGCAGGCCTGCGAACTACTACGATCTAGTGCTGCCACCATGAATCCGTTCGCCTGAGCTGTTGGAATCCCGATAACGGATAATACCGTTCGTCCTTCCTCATTAGAGAAACGAAACTTGCTGATTCAGAATGAAGGCAGAAAGAAAACCATCCCGGCCGCTATCAGAGTTCCCTCAGTCACTTGCTTCTAATGAGTGTTTTTGTTGAGGGCGTCCCGAATCAAATGCTCCGAGGTTGAAGATCATGACGTGCTCGTATACAATGACTGTTTCTTACTGAGACGATGCATCTAAACTACCTTCCAGAGGCCATCTTAAACCTACGAACCTGGAATACTACATTCCAGGATTTGACCTTTCTGGGTAGGATTGACAGTGAAATTGGTTGCGATTGTGTACGTGAGAACGGATTGTGGGTTTTGGTAGTCTAGAAGGAAACCTTGCTGGTCCTCCCAGCAAATAATAGAAATAAATAATTGCTTCCAGAATTTAAGCGCCAGAAAATTCAATATTTAGCAGAAATAATTTTCTCATCAGCAAAAGCCTCATTTCGTCTTCTTGGCAAGAAAGTTTCATTATACATAACGAATTTTCATTCAATCATCAATAGGTAAGCACGGCAGAGTTGGTATCGGAAGTTAATTGGTACATAGTATCAACCATTCTTCTTCTTTCAAGTACCTACCTATTTATGTTAGGTTTTGAATATCCAACTATAGAAACATCAAAAACAATCGTTCCATGACCCACGAAACTGAAAAACCTCCTCTTCGTTTTGGATGCATTGAAGAAATGAAATTTATATCATAATTTCAAAATTTCTTAATTATCTTATCTAATGTGATGTGAATGTAGGATTCACAGTTTGTGGAGGATTCTAATTGAATTCTAACTCTACCCATCCCGCGTTTTTTGTCTATAATCTACCTGATACCAATCATCTCATGTTGTTAATACTCGTAATCCATCATTTTCGTTGATTCATCGAGTAGTTATACCGGGTGTCCCAGAAGTTATGGTCCACCCTCCGGCATTTCCGTATTTAATTACGTAAAAAAATGGGTCCAACGCCATTTTTCATTTTTTTTTTTTTTGTAAAGAATTCAGGAAAAATACTTTCGCGCAAAAAAATTGCGCACAAGTGCGCGCAATTGACACTAACTTTGTTTTTTCAAATAGGAACCCCCATTTTTTATTGCAGATTCAGATTCTACGTCAAATTTCATGAGAAATTCATACCCGAACCGACTTTTTTCATTGCGCGCAACTGGTACTATTCGCAAGCAAAGTGACCAGGTTGCGCAAAAGTGCATTTTTTTAAACCCCAAGTGTGGCACATGTTTTGTCATTATTTTTTGACGCTGAATCACGTGGTGAGGTCCTTTCTTCGATTTCATCGTTATTTTTCCAAATTTAGAAGGAAAAATTATGTTCTTGGGCTTTATTTTTCCTCCCCCTTCCGCAACACGGGCTGGGGACCGGCTACGGCGGGATTAAAAATAAATTCCTCACTTCTAAATTTTACAAAAATGTTCGAAAAGTAGGAAAATGTTGGAATGTTGGAAAATGTTGGTTAAGTAAGGTACTAATCTACTTAGGTACTACTAAGTAGTACTACTAAGTACTACTAGTACTACTAAGTACCTACTTAGGTACTTACCTACTTTAATGTGAACAAAAATAAAAAAGCTTCTCATCTAAAAACCTTTAAAAAAATTAAAAGTTACAAAAGCTCAAAAAGTAATAATAAAAATGAATGTCTTATCATTCTTCACCTTGGGTTGGGGGTCGGCACCCGACTGGTCAAAGACCGTTAGATGAGAAGCTTTTTTATTTTTGTTCACATTAAAGTAAGTAAGTACCTACCTAACAAACATTTTCCAACATTCCAACATTTTCCTACTTTTCAAACATTTTTTTTAAATTTAGAAGTGAGGAATTTATTTTTAATCCCGCCATACCCGGTCCCCAGCCCCTGTTGCGGAAGGGGGAGGCAAAATAAAGCCCAAAAACATAATTTTTCCTTCTAAATTTGGAAAAATAACGATGAAATCGAAGAAAGGACCTCACCACGTGATTCAGCGTCAAAAAATAATGACAAAACATGTGCCACACTTGGGGTTTAAAAAAATGCACTTTTGCGCACCCTGGTCACTTTGCACGCGAAAAGTACCAGTTGCGCGCAATGAAAAAAGTCGGTTCGGGTATGAATTTCTCATGAAATTTGACGTAGAATCTGAATCTGCAATAAAAAATGGGGGTTCCTATTTGAAAAACCAAAGTTAGTGTCAATTGCGCGCACTTGTGCGCAATTTTTTTGCGCGAAAGTATTTTTCCTGAATTTTTTACAAAAAAAAATGAAAAATGGCGTTGGACCCATTTTTTTACGTAATTAAATACGGAAATGCCGGAGGGTGGACCATAACTTCTGGGACACCCGGTATAACTTGATAATATAGTAGAGTGAAATATTGTCCAAATAAATGTCACAACATGGTGAAGGAAGGAATAAAAAGTACATAGGCAGGGTCAGGTGGGGTGAGGCACCAGGAATGTACGACAACAATTTACAACTGCACTAAACAATTTGATTTAGGTCGGCCCCGTCAGGAATGAATTGCTTACTAGGGGATACAACAAACAAATTTCTTCCTCCTACTTGCTCTAGGAATGCCACTGATTGATGAGAACCCGAAAAATTCCCGCTCTGTATTATACGAAGTTGAAAGATGAACATCTTATTTATGTTTACATTTACCCCACCTGACTCTACCTGCTGAGTATAATAAATTATTTTCTTGGAGAACCAGACGATGTTTCATCCAACGGCGTACATGGATGGTCACGTTTTTCAGATTTTCACACAAGTCATGACTGGCAATCAGAGAAAAAGGGCGCGAGTCACGCAAAGCTAGAAAGATAATTTGAAAAGTCATTCTCCAATTTGTGGAGCTTTTATGCACAGCAGCATCTGTCGATAAAAAGATTTCAATTCACCGGAAGCTGGAGTTAATGAAATATCACTTCTCTCATAATTCTTATTCCTATGTTTCCTTTCAAAACCATCTTGACTTATCATTACTTCCACCCACTTAAACAGAAAAACAGTTTAATTTTTATGGTTTTACGCTGCTCAGGCCTTCAAGATTCTTTTTTTAAGACGCTTTCCTCTGATCATCCACGAGCATAAAAATTTATCGAGAGTCACGACAAGCTTATGATGGGCTAGAAAATCATATCTGAAACATCAGTTCTAAGGGCCTCCCATCATACTACATTTATGATAAATAGGTAAGAACAATAATATCAATCCAAGGACTCTCCTGGTGATTCACATATGAGTAGGTGATGTTCGAAGAAATTAAGTACGAGTAGATTAAGTTCGAAGGAAGATGATGAGCCATTTGGAAGGAGAAAGTTGCACGACAAACAAATAAAATACCGAGAGGAAAATGCCTTTTGACTCGGAGAATGCAGGAAGATGAACACGTCCTATTTAATTGACCTCAAGGCTGCTAAACTTGAAACCAACTCTTGCCCCACTTACAAAACCTGTCCGCACGGAGCAAGGGGAAGTCTTGAAATCACGTCATCTACCAACATGCCGGAATCCATTAGGTAGAGATCCATTAGGAAGAGATACCTCCACGGGCTGGCGCTTGGCCATTCCTTCCATGTGATGGCCCGAGTCAAGATTGAATTCGCATTTGTCCGCCTGACGTGCGCCGTATTGGCCGAAATGATTTGAGTCTCTTCACAAGGAACGCTTCATGAATACGAAATTTGCGGTGAAGGAATGAGGCCGCCGATTTATTTCTGAATTCGCGTGTAGTAGTTTCCCGTTACTGTTCCCTAATAGGGGAGGCAATTATGTTATGATGGACTGGCAAAGTGGAGGATGATGTCACACCAATTCGTACCTCACCCATCAAGATGAGAAATTGACAGACTTTGAACGTTGGAACGAATCGCTAAGAGAGATGTCTGATGTCTTCACCCATGCGAAAATGGAATATTTAAAAGGAGGTAATGAGCTAAATTTTTCATAACGGTAAGAGAGGTTCAGGATCGATCTTGCATCTTATCTCTTCGCTCAGTAGAGCAAAGACCCGAAGTTATTTAAGAATCAACCAAATGAACAATGTTCACATGCAAATTATGGTTTATTTTTTCTTTAATCTGTTAGTGGTACCGTCAGTGAAGTCTTCAAGGTGTATATCACCAACTACCTAACTGGAAAAGGGATTCATAGTTGCAAAAGAATACGATAGAATAAAGTATAAGTACCTATTTTCTGTATATTTTAACTTATATAAGTTGGACTTTAATATCCATCCGTCTGGGTGTTTTTCTGGGTTTTTTGATGCACACTCGCAAAACGTGATTCTTTTTTGTCCCTAATTTGATTGATCATTGATTTCATCACAAATTGATAAGTAATAGCTATGAAAGATTTATTTGAAAAAATATCACCAATTATGAGTAGGTACCTTTAATACCTATAAATACATTTTTATTTGGGCGTCGGTGGTCTAGTGGACAGTGTACCGGACTGCGGTGATAAGATGAGGACCGTCTAGCGGGGACGCGCGTTCGAGTCTGGTCGTCGCAGAAAGTTTTCTGTCTATTAGACGATCGGCAATCTCTCGTTCCAACCCAGGGCGGTGATGTTTGGGAAGCCATGAGCGAAATCATCAGAACAAATTCTGATCTCCCCTTAGGGAGACAGCTGATGACGTCCGCGACGCCAAGAATGGCAGTCGGACGAAAATTCAACCTGAAATGGTTGCTTACTTTACTTTACTTTACATTTTTAAACTGTCAACTTGATTACGAAAATCATATTTCATATAAACTTTTTTCTGAGGAAACTAAACTACACTCCAACTTGGTAGACTTTTTTTTCATCCACAAAGACAATTCCTAGGCACTCGAAATCACGTCATTTTTCGACAAAATTTTATGTTTTTAAGCATTTCATCCAATTGAGAATCGATAACGTTATTCATTTGCGCTTTTCCACTATTATTTTGTAAACTACAATCTTCATCCAAACTCGAAGTAAAGATGTACAGTTATTTCTATACACTACGGCTGACATTAATTTAAATGTTTCTAACGGAAGACGTAATTTAACCCAACGGGAGGAACCATAATAAAATGAAGAAACCGGAATACAGCGTAGCGGCTTGGTCTGAGAAGCTGTAAAAATAAATAAGGAACCCTCGAGAGATCTTGAGATCTCAAAATCTCCTTGTATATTTCAAGATTTGCCTAATTTGTTACTTAAACAACTTGATTCAGTTTCCTGATGAAGAAATTAAGTCATAACAAGTTTGAGCCGAGAGAACAGGAATCCCTCTTTTCATGTCAAATCAAATAATTCATCTTCAAATTTTAGATTAGAACCTGAGTGACTTCATCATTAATAAAGAGAGTCTCTCGTGTGATCGTCATCGAAATATCTTCCTATAACCATAAATTGGAATTATGCTAACAAAAATATGACAAAGTTGCTACGGAAACAAAACTTCAGCGCACAAATTCTTGTCAAAAAAGTTTGGTTTGAAATCAGGAAGAAGAGGAATTGAACGATATCCTCAGATTACAACTTACTGAGTTAATTGTGGTGGTTACAGCAGTTTTAGTGATACAAGGTCAAAACACTGCAAATTATTACACAAAGTTTTATTATTTTCTGTAAGGATCACCAAACTGCAAAGAACACAGCTTTCCCATTGTCACTACCTACCAACCATAACTTCGCTTCACTATCAAGTTTATTTTGAAGAAACAGGGAGTTGTGGGTGCCTTCGTTAGGAAATTTGATGACTGGTTGCTAATCAGGCAAAACTGGGTAGGACAATATAAGCATTAACTTATATAACTACAAGCTATAAGAAAACATTTTGGCCAGCAAAAATTTTAACGGAGATTAGGAGGTCTTTTGCGATTTATACTCGACTTTTGATTCATCCTTAAATTCTCATAGGGAGCGAACAGTTTGTCCTACTGAGCTCTGGATGGTCTCATTCGATTCTAAAAATTCAATATTATTATAAATTGACGAAAAAACAATACCTAATGCTGGAGGTTTTTGAGTAAGGGCGTTTTGAAAATTTTAGCCCTCATTTTTCACCCCTTGATGTGACTAAACATCAACCAAAAGCTTCGCACCACAAAATTTCGACATATGAAGGGTCACGGGGAAAAAGGATCAAACTCCATTTTTTGGCCGAATTGAGATAGGCACGCCATTGTGTAGCTTGGGAGGAGTAGAACCGAAGGGTTGTTTCACTTTGAGGAAGAAAGATCGCATTCATTCTTTTAAAAGCTGAAACAAATACGGGGCTCCGGGGAAAAAGGATCAGATTTCGTGCGATCGCAGGGAAGAAAGATCAGTGTCCGATTTAAAGACCGCTTCCCTCCCCTTTGCATGAGTTCTACGTCATCACACCAATGATTCATCAAGCACAAAAGCTCCTACTTCTGAGGATACCAGACAGCTTTCGCAACCCCTTCTACTTCGAAGAAGAAGACTTCAGTACCAAAAGCAGCTGTAACATCGGGGAACCTTCACAACGGCCCCACACCCATCAAACCAGCAAAATCGAAGGATAATTATCATCGAAGGATTAAAACACTTGTGTCAGTTTCTCGTCAACCCCGATGCTAACATTTTCTGAGTCACAGTCCAACAGGTTGGGGAATGAAGGAGATGATGACGCCATTTCATATTGCGACGATCCTGATTGATGATTTCCTGAATGATTTATTTGTTGATTTTTTTGCATTTTTGCAATTAATGTTTTGTAAGTACAAAACTATACCTAATTTGGAAAATAAAGCCACTTTTCGCCCAACATTTTTCTGGAGGTGACAGTAAGGTACCTACAGACCCTAGTAAATTTACTGAAGTTAATTACGACATTTGAATGAACAATAGGTAACACGGTGATATAATTTTAGGTTTTATGGTGATCGAAATGTAGATATTTGTGGGGAAAAAAGATCGAAGTCCTTACCTTATATGACATTTCTTATTATTTCAGGGAATTATCTTCGATCTACTTAATTTTCTTTCTTGTCACTTGAATATAATTAAATTCCCGGTCAGGTGGCCCATACAGTTCACTTTTTTTATGCATAGCATCTGTCTGGGACGACTTCAAACATTGTTTTTCGATTTTCTCGGAATTAGGAAAAGAGGAGTTTGATCCTTTTCCCCCGTGACCCTTCAAATGTTAACTGAAAAGTGAGCTGGTCTGAAAAAAATGAGCTGCAGAATCACCCTCTGAAGTAAACATTTGAGGCATTTAGTAAGGAAGCAAAATAAATTCAAGGGCGGGGCTGGGGTTGTACAAAATTATTCAGTCAATTACCTCTACAGGTATAGGTATACTTCACATCACTCTATAGGTTCTCAGGGCCAGAAACAAATAAATACCTTCCAGTAAGTACCCACTAATCACCGAAAGAATAACGAAGTTACCAGAGTTGAAAGAGAAAGAGTACCTACCTATATATCCAGAAATCATTATTATTATTATTGTGGGAAGGTTTTTTTACTAGTAAAAATAGAGCATGGTCGTCAAGGGTCAGGAGAAAGTGCGCCACCTAGACACAAACAACTTCTTACTATAGTGAATTTCCCTATCTTCTCGGCTCCCTTCCATCTCTTGAGAGTCTTTGTGTGAGACCTCGTGTTGACTGGGCTTTCAAAACACCTTCACTTCCTTCTTCTTCTTTCGAAGTAACCCACTTGACGAAGGAAGAGAAGCAAAAAGGTAAGTGTGAACTTCACACGACCGCCTTTCGGATGTTGCTGATGGGCTCCAAAAACTGCATTTACCAACATCGTCTGATATACATAATTGGAACAGATGTCCACGAATCCGCATTTGTAATTTTTACTGGTAAATCATGAGTATGTTTTCGTCAACACAGTTTTATGATGATCCCGACCTTGTATGTATGTATTGAGGAAAAAAACGTATTGCGTTCTAATAGGTGGCACTGTTCACGAAAAGCCAAGCTAGCTCACCGGTTACTTTGATCTTTCGAATTGGCATAAAAGGAGTGTCAAATGTGGCTTATCTCTCTCGAACAAGCTATGGAATGGGCAGAGACGACTAAATTAGGCAAGATAGATATATTCAAAATTCAAAAACATTTCCAAGAATTGAAATTCAAAACGCTGCAAATTATCACAGATCGGTTTATTATTTTTCTGTAAATGTCAGTAGCTTTCAAAGAACAAGGCTTTTTCATTGTCACTACCTACTAACCACATTTTCGCTCAAGGTTCGAAAATATCGAGCGAAACATCGTTATCTAGGAGTGGTTGGTGCCCTCATATTCTTAACGAAATTTGGTTCTTGGATGCTGCGGAAGCACAACTGAGTGACAAGAAACTCCAGGTATCAGCATTTTATCATTTGAACTTTGAGAGTGGACAGGACATTTGGCCTCATTCCGACAGTGAACATTCACATTTGCCCCCCAAAAAACGTGCGATTCACACTCGTGTTTCTGCTCTCTCATTCGTTCCAACTTGAAGACTTCATAGGGAAAGGTCCTACTTAGCTCTGTTTAGTCTCATTTGATTCTAAAAAGTCAACATTTTGCAAATTTCAGCTCCTATTTTTCACCTCTTATAAGAAGTTATTTTCTTCTATAGAAGTGATTGACAATAACCAAAGCTTCGGGGCACAACTGGACCCCGAATTGAGCATTTACAACAAATTTCATCAAAATTGGCTCATGGTAACTGAAAAAAGTGCCGCGGAAGGCGGACGGACGGAAAAATGTTTATTCGATTTTCGGATTCTGTACGTACCTTGAAAGGTACACCTTCAAATTTTGAGGAGGTTAAATTTTTTTCTTGCTAGATTTGTTATTGAAAATAATAAACCAAATAGAGTAATTATTAGGGGCGAAATGTTTTTAGATTATTCATAAACTGGCAGAGATTCTCCTGCCAAACGGGACGGGCACTACCAACGTGCGAATGTCCAGATGTTTCTCGATTTGTTCTGAGCGAAGAGGTCTCGACTATATTGCTGTCCCAAAAATTTCCTAAGTCTTCATTTCACTAAAAAATTATTTATAGTAGCTTTCGTAAAATGATACTGTAAATATAAAATCTAATATTCCAAAGTACCTGTCATTGTGTGGGTTTACTGGTTCAAGATCCGAAAAGTAAGGTGTTACTTAATTTCAATAATTAAAAATGTAGGCACTGCAGGATGTTGCAAAGGATAGTCTTGTTCGCTGCATCCATGATCCAGAAGACTGGAATCGGCCGTGTTATGGTAATTCGATTCAGGCACGTTCGGATTTCGAGGTCAGCTGGCGCTGTCCAGGACTCCTTCGTGGGTTTGCTGCCTCCTGACCCAGTTTCCAGTGCATTAAGCCCACGAAGTTCGAAGGGGTTTTGCGGTCATTCCATAAGGTGAAGTACCTTCTCGTTTATCTTTCTGTAGTTCGCTTGTTCGAGAACCATAATTTCAATGATAGACATGATAGGTACAAAATTGATGGAAGGGTTTTTGGAGACTTTCAATAATGGTTTTGTCAGGGATTTCAGAACAAGGTTAATAGAAATATCACCTAAGTTGGTTAGTATTCAACCTTAACATTTGTTGTTTGTAGTATTAAAGTAAGGATTTAATTGATTTTCATATAGTATGCTACTTATTGCTTCAGACTGTCCAAGGTTGCGAAAGCAATCATTTTTCACTTTTCAAGGTTGAAAAAAAAAGTCCACAAAAATCAAGATTTCCACTCTCGTTTTACATTTCAGACTTTCCTGAAAAATTTTGGTTTCGTGTCTGTCTGTGTGTCAGTGTACCAGTCTGTCTATGCATCTGCAATTGTACCTAACGGGCAAAACTATACAAAGTTATTGCCCGATTTTCATGACATTTTCAGCAATAATAATTGCTGAAAATTATTGACGGGTTGTGTTATGGCTGCTAAAACCACCGAACCCGAGTTGATAGCCTTTTTGAATTCGATGGGGTTTTCAAGGGTTGTGTTGAAACTCTGGAAGGTTCCCTATAAATTTCATCATGTGATCATCAAATTGGCGGGGTAGTGTTGGTACTTAGAAATTAAAGTTTTGGGATTCTCTACTATGCATCGAATCATCTATATACATTCGTGTTATGAATACGAGGCAGCTATGTGCCACACTCACTTGGCAGAATTTTTTACTACGTTTACCTATTCTTGAACAAATTTTCATTTTTTCAACTTTTTCTTCTATAACGCCTGTATTCTGAGCCATTCCCAGTTTCTACGAGCTACCGGTTTCATAAAACCAACTAGATGCCAGGACTATTGGTTTTCTGATTACTAATTGTACTAAGAAAGCTCTGCAAGTCAAAAAATGCTAAATAGGCCCTAAAAATCAAAATTTTCTCGTATTGAGTGTCAGTAAGAAGTTTTTGAACAATTTTATTTTTGTTGCGTTAATATGTCGTTCGGCCCTCCAAATAGTTGATAAACAGTTGTGAATACCAAAAATTATTTAATTTTGGTTCGAAATATAGGACCAGTATTTACCCCCGACAAACAGATCCAAAAAATCCTTCATACAGAAACAATATTAGACGTGCCGGTTTTTAAACGTAGTTACCTGGAGATAAGGCAAGTAATTTCTGTAGCAAAAGGTCTTGAAGGGTCATACGGTTTGTGCAGAGAGATGAAATAAGTAAAGTATGGGGCGAGTGTCTGCGGCGTTTCTGCAGCCTGCCTCACTGTGAAGGTCATACGTGATCCTGAGGTTATAACCAAGCTCGGGGTGCATGAAGAGCGAACTCGCCTGCCAAGTTGCCTCGTAAAACCCTTTGGAATAGAAGAGGTCTTTTCTGAGTTTCAAGGTCTCGGACAAGTTTGCTCAGACGGACCCGTTGACAGAGGTGTTGTGTTATGTCTGGCGAAGGGTTTCTTTGAACCAAGGAGCTGTGCATTTTTCTTACCGGATCTCAGGATTGGCGGGAACAAGGAGTCCGATATGGTCAAGGCGTGACAGCCTGAGTACGTGAGATGCATCCGAAGTGTTATTTCATTATTCGCTAGTGTCCGCCCACTAAAAGAGAGAGGCTGGGAACATCCAACTCGATTGCCAGAAACTTTCAGTCATTCATCAGAAAGGGCGTGACGGCAAATTAAATTTGTCCAAGACTTCAAACGATTTATACCTATCCGAGAAATTGAGGAAGGTTTTCCCCTCTCACCGTAGGCACAATACATGAATAATGATAGTATTAATTTGAGAATATGAATACTCACAAAATAATGAACTGAGGGATTCCGCTCTTGATTCTGATATTAACCATATTGGCGCAAGGAGAAACTGTTGTAGCATAATTTGGACTAGAGCTTTTACATTGAATTTACAATGTTTTTAAAGTTCTTAAAACAGTCCTTCAACGCCTTTTCTGGCATTGCATTTTATGCATTTGATGTTCTTCCAAAACTTCGGATAGTCATAGAAATTACTCCTCTTCATATCTGCCAGACAATACCCTCAATTTACCTTTCACCATAGCCAAAGACGCTTTTAAGATTTTTTCCACGCCCCCGCTCCAGTACCCATTTGAAGAAGACTGACCATGCACATGCGAGGATAGGACGGTACAATGTAAGCCCTCAACGACAAAAGGCACGTATTACATTGAATCCGACAGAGGGCAAGGAAGGCGTTGGCTTTCACGCGGAAAAAACCGGGCGGGAACGTTGGAGGTTGCATTTTTCATTATGTGGGTTGAAGGGATTTTATCGCCACACGGTGACCCTGTTAGCATGCTAAAGTGGATCCCATGAGAGGGAATGCCATTAAACGGGACGTGGATCTACAATGAATAGGCCTCTTTGGTATACAGGAGGATGAAGCAGAAAATTAATCAAGAGACCACGAACTACTTTTAAGCTGCCTATTCGACGACATGAAAACAGCTGTTAGTGAGTGTTGAAATAGATAGTTACCCACTATGCCCAAACACAAAGCAAGTTGTTTGTTTCCTTGCCAAAATCTGCACATGCATCAGCAGAAAATCTGACTAAGAGATTCAATCAAGCGATGTAAATAAGACTCTCTCCAGTCATTAGATCATATTCCACAAACCACTCACGAATATGAAGGAGTTGCGCCTTCAAAAGCTATCGAATTAGGGTTTGAGGGTTGAATAGATCTAGGACACAGCCCAAAACATGTCCTGAGTGAGGTAAATGAGATTCGGATCCTTTTCAGACCTTTGCTTTGAACCGCGCCCGCCTATTATTATTAAAGACGTTACATGGCACCTGACACGGAATTTCAATCAAGTCGATGACGAAATGGGAAAAAAATAATTGATAACGGTACGAGATCGAACCCCGGAAACCCTCCTGGCAGAGGAGGGGGAGATGACTTTTGTCTTAATCAAGTGAGACGAGTGAATCGCAGGTTTCTTTTTAAAGATTGCAGCCCGAGTCATCAGGAGGTAGGATGGGCACGGAACGTGCCGGACTACCAACTATAGCGGTACCTACCCTAATCCGCAGGATGTGATATTGATGAAGATGAGCACCACGTTACCTGTTGATGTTGGTTTCGGCTGTTGAGTTGGTAATGAAGAAGAACTTTATTGTAGTTCTCTCGTTACCGACGAGGACTACAAGGGATTACAGGGTTACTCGGAGCTTTTGAAGAAGACGCTCAGCTTGACTATCAGAATACGGGAGGTACCTTAGTATATTTTATTTGGGGCAAAGAACAGGATTCCTTTTCAAATAAAATGAACAATACCATGTTTAATACTGACCCTTATTATCAATTATGCAAAACACGGGAAAGGAATACGTTATGTGGCAGATTCTCTTCGGATCTCAACTTGCTTCCCGTCCTCAAAAGAGCCAAATATCCCAACATTCGGCCAAAAGGACAAAAGTAATTTGGAACTCTCCGATCAACTATTTTATGGAAACCAACCTACCGGAGCTGGAGAGCACGGATGGCTGGATACAGGACCAAACAACTCTAGTACGAAATCCAATGAGACACAACCCAACCAGTAAGAGGCCAAATAAATCACGTCAGAGAGGTGAGCAAGCTGCCCAAATGTAACATTTTGGTGGATTCTACTTCTATTTGCAGTGGATGGTTTGAATGAGGTCTCACGGTGTAACAAGTTTCATCGTAATGAAAGGAATTCAAATACAAACGATCCATGCGTTCGTTTAGCGGCGCTGTGGCCAAGCTACGGCATGTGTCTCTGGAGACGAGACTCGGACCGATTGCGGGGGCCGTGAGTTCGGGACTCGCCTCGGGAGCATATTTTCGGGCAAGTCGGTCGCAGTTCCCCCTCGTCCCAACCCAGGGCGGTGAGGCCAATGGGAAGCCATGAGCGAAATCATCAGAACAAATTCTGATCTTCCCTTAGGAAGACAGCTGATGGCGTCCGCGACGCCAGGAATGGCAGTCGGACGAAAATCCAACGTGAAATGGTCGTTTACTTTACTTTTTTACTTTTACAAACGATCCATGCTAAAATGATGTTTTGTATACGATGCTGTTTGAGCCTAATACAGTTGGTACGAACCTGACTAGTTTCCTTTGAAATTATTCATTATTCTAGGAATAAAAGCTCATTGTTTATCATTGATTATCATTGTTGAATGTTGGGTCATGATTGTCCTCTTTCACATTCCCGCACTGTACTTCCTGAATCGAGCTCTCATGTCAGAGGAGTACTCAGAAAATCGGATGTATAAGAAGGATAGGCACCTTGTGATAATTACCTTCCAGCCGGCCGCTAGATCACGTTCTTGGTCTGCCCAGGTTGAAGACCGTGTCCCTACCTTTTTGGACATCTCCCACAAGAGGGTGACGGACGGGCGGACGTGCTGATCCTGATGTCTCCCCTCGTACTGGCGACGACTTTTTTCCCCGATGTTCACAACTAACAGTTGGAATTGTCCAGGGAGACTTTATCTGTACAAGAAGGGGGAATAGCATCGTCATCCTCGTCTTCTGTGCCGTTTTTGATTTCTGGCACTCACCTTACTGACCTGGATTGTCCAAGGAGATTTCATTGCTGGTCAGTGGTGACAAAATACAAGTTCCTGTGTGTTGTTCAAAGCCTGGGACGCGCAGACATCCTGGATTCCTTTGACACGACGAGGAGTTTTTACTGGCACTTCCACTAAAACGTTATCCCGATATTTTGGTCATGAAATCAACGTATTGCGAACTTGAGGTGAATGACCCGGTTCATAGAAATTATCAAACTTCCCTCTTCTCGGACAATCAGGAAATGAGAAAATTGTGTTTGGAGCCCATGACACATGCTCAATAGTGTGATTAACCAGGTTACAATGTATTGCAATTTATGTATAGGAGTTCATAAAATAATCCACATCGCATGAACATTATTTTTATCCAACTCTAATGAAAATTTTGGAAGTTATGCCTTTGTAAGGTAGGTTACATTTACACATGAGCGATGGCTACGGATTCTATCAGGAGAAAAAACATATTGTTTAGTAATGCATGCATTCCAGGGGACGTCCCATTGGATAAGTATTGGATCAGTTTAACCAGTTGGTAAGCAATAAAACTGTTTCACTCGATGTAATTTATCTATTACTTTAGGCAAGAAATACTGACCCCCCCCCCCCACCACCATTATCCACCTTAACATTTCTAGCAGCATGCGAGCCTCGAATCTGAAGAGCATTTTAAAATCCATGATCTACGATACCCAACATGCGAATTCGAGTTCACCCCCCCCCCCTCCGCCAATGGCGCCAGTCTGGCACCAAAGCGGAAATACGTCGTAACATTGAACTTTCATCTATTAAGTTTAGTAGGCAGTCCGTCGAAGTTCACATCCGTATTCAAGGTGAAACACAAAAAAAAAACACGAAATATGCGGTTTATGGTGTCCTGGCACCATGGTGGCACCACTATCAGTTCCATGGCGGTACAGAGAATAATTCATGAAAATCCGGAGGTATAATGAGAATTTTTCCTCAATTTCAAAGCTTGGGTACAATTATTAAACAGTAAAGGAACCGAAATATTGAAAAATCGGATATTTTGTGAATATTATCCCCCCACTCACCCCCTCCCCTAGCGAATTTTGGTATTCTGGTAAAATCAAGTACAACTCGGAAGTTAATTGAGTCAAACAAAAAAAGAAACACGCTAATCGGTTGGAAATAGAGGCCTGGGCAGTGTTTACAAGATTATACTCGCAAACGCACGTTTTTTAAGCATTAACCCCCCCTTTCCCCCCCTAAAAGGCAAAATTCGAAATTCCGGTGACGTAGTGCACAACTAGATAGTTTTCCGCGACGAACAAAAAAAGAACCACGAAAATCGGTAGAGAACTAAGGCCTGGGCAGAGTACACAAGATTTTGTTACACACACACACACACACCTATACGCGCCCAGCCCCCGTTTGTGGTCAAGGGCGCCTTATGGTCATTTTTGACATTTTGAGTTACATACACCATGTTACTCCCTGATGTCTGACACGGATAAATAACCAACCCCCACCCTTTTACACTCCGACATTTATACACTCCGTTTCGGATTTCCACCGCACAACTGGTCATTAGGGGTATTTTTGCCATCATTTCTGGTCATTGTGTATAAAATGCAACTGGTCCTTACACTCCGTGCTCTGAATCTCACAATCAAAGGTGGTCACTGATTTCCCGTTTCGGATTTTCACCGCACTTCTGGTCCTTTTGAGGTGCCAACTGGTCATCATTTCACACACACACACACACAGACATTCACCTATGGTTTTTTTCACGGATTTTGATTCGGAATGGTCTAAAACGGATTACTGTGTGGTTATTTTTTTTCTGTTGAGTGTTGTCCAACTTTACCCCAGATCGATCGCATAAGGACGCCCAAGTCTTACTGTGGGACGTCCTAAAAATCGACTATCATTTTACGCTAGCATCCCATCGATTGGTGAAATTAATTTAGAAGCCTGCCAGCACAATCCCTGAAACTTTCTTCAAAATCGGACTGTAAGTTTGTACCTACAGTTTTGGCCAGGACAAGGAATTATTATTACTGACGATTAAATTGCTCTACGTATTTGCAATAATAGTTCTTTCAGTAGAAGAATTACGTCACTGATTACCCTTGAAATCCTTTCACACATCGACGAAAGTACTTACTTATCCCACTATAATCAGCAGGATGCAATTGAGCAATTATTTCATCATGTCTAGAACGAAAGCAATGAATGCCAGGTGTCGATGAACTTGAAAAAATAAGAAATAACTTAGAGAGTTTCTCAGATATTAATAGAGTAATTGCTACGATAAAAGCGATGTCGAGGTCTAAAAGGAATGTTGACGGATTATTATAGTGGTTAAGAGGGCAGGATGGAGAGAATAATGATACTGGACACTTGGGAGGAAGAGAATAGTTTGAGAATAAGCTGGCTATAATACGAGGTGTTGACCAGTTTCTTGTCTTGCGTGGAGTGAAAACCCTCATTTTTACAACAGGGACCCTTGTAGGCAGACTACTTCCATTCCTTAAAGGAAAGAAATAGCATACACTACAATACTCGGTTCCAAAACTTATTGATTATTCAACTAATTGGAAGTTGGTCCAAATTACTTACCAGTGGTGATTAGTACTATTGATACTTAGAAATTTTAATGGTTTTTAGTATGCATATCAACATTAAATTAGCTACCAGAAATACTCATATTTATAATGGTACGATTCTTTCAGCACGCAACTGATTTTAAAGCCATGACTTATTAATATGCTCAGTTAAGATGTTAATCTCTTATTACTCACCACTCGACTGGTTATTTCCGATGACTTGATCCTGCAACAAAAAGGCCATACGTCACATGACTAGTTCAGTTATGAAGACTTAGTTCTTCATCTCAATAAAAACTCGTAGTTTAATCGTCCCATTCAAAATTATCATCACCCTAAAAAAACTGGAAAAAACTGCAGCTAACCCCTCAAACGACGATTATAAATAATATTGATTTGTTCGGAACTATTCTCCGTCAATATACTTGTAGAAATATCCTATAAATCAACTCAACAGCCCTCAAATTGAACCGAATTTCACAAAATCAAAGCGATTTTTAGTTTGGAGAACTTCTTCAAATTTTTTACCTTTTAATTTCACTTTTATAGGCTTTTCCTTCAACAATACGTGGTTCCACTAATGGCTCATGTATAATTTACAGTACTGTTTCCCCTAAGCCATATAGATACCACTACATTAATTAATTAGGTGATTATTTAACCTCACGGGAAGCAAAGTTGGTCCTACGGAGCTCTGTTACTCCTCAGAACTTCTTTCGTATTCCTCCAGCTCTTTAGTTCTCCAGTACTTCTTCGGACTAGATACCTACTTCAGATCGGCAGATAGACAATGAACCAAAGTTGTTCAAAAAGCTCTCAGGAGTTATTTTTAGAAATTTTGTCCACCTCCTGCAGTGATTCAAGGAGGTTACGGTCAGTACGAAACAAACAAAAGTTCACCATGATTTCCTACATAATCTCTGACTTAAGGAATTGACCAAAATGGAACTACCAAAAAAGGAGCTGGTGCACGAATATGGCGATCAAAAAATTCGAAGTAGAAAAATAAAAACCACTTTACTAAACCACTGGAGCTTAGCAATACGCAAAGACAGTAAGCTCGTTGGTGCATGCATTGTTTTTTACATGAGTAGTAATCTCTGCCTTAAAAATGAATGAAGAGAAGTAGGTAGGTTGGTATTCATTGTTGAAGAGGCCATGAAAAGTGCTTTCAGATGCCAAAGCAAGTTAGGAATTTCCAGAACGGCAAAGTTGGTTTTATGAGAGCAGGCTCGGAGAAAAGCGATCGTCTTGAATGAAAAGGATGTGAACAATGGAAGCAGCTCACTTCCAAAACGTTCTTCGACTCCAAAAATCCTAACGGCAAGTGTAATTTCAAGTAGACGTAAAACTCTGCGGAGGGCTTATGGGTTTCCTTTCTGAATACGACTAGACACTCGCCCTGGGAAAACGATTCTGGAGTCGGTGGATGAAGTGGCTGTAGTTTGCGACTGGTCAGAGCAAGGCAGGCTCTGAGCTGAGGTCATCTAACTCCTAAGAGACCCATGTCTAATGGGGCGTCTTCACAACTGATGCAGCTCAGCGAGTTTTCCTCCTCATTTTCTTAGTGAGCTACAACTGCCTATCAATAGCTTCATACGTCCCAGAAATATTGGGGGCCACTTGAAGTGACTAGGGGGAAGTCAGATCAGAGTGATAGAACCATACAACTGTGTAATATTAAGAGAAAATTTCGCAGGGGTATTACGGTAATAATGGGGGCAGAACAAGGGGGTAAGCGACATTTTTGAAGAAATGGAGGTAAGCACGGATTGTCGTACCAGACAACAAATCTGACAATGTGCGAATATTTTTCCCCTTTAAATATTGTACAGGCAACACTGGGAAGGGTGGAACTTGGGAGGGGTGCAGCCGGTAAACGTGCCAGGAGGTAACCACCGAAGTTTTTGTTGATTATCTGGATATGCTAATTTTGTCGCTTACCCCCTTGTTCTGCACGGCCATTCAATAATTGTGTAACAATTAGCATCTCACCTGTTCATCGAAACATACGAGTACTACGACAATAACTTGAGTAAGGGTGAGAAGATTTCTCCCAATTCTTAGTGTTATAAACCCCCTTTTTTCACTAGTATGTTATGTAACTAACTATATGTAATTGTAACTATATGTAAAGGTAACTATGATGTAATAATTATATGTAATATATCTAGGTAAATACACTCAATTTGGAAAAAAAGTCTCCTGAGAGACAATTTTGTTTAAAAAAGGATATAAATTAATGTTTTTTAAATACGAGAACATAATAGATACATACGATACATTAATGGCAATAATGAAAAGAGAATTTTATATTGCTTAAAAAATGGTTGCCAAAGTTGTGAAACAGGAGGTTCTAATTTGGGATCCAAAGTGCACAGCCTGCACTGACCCATCCAAGTTTTCTTCCTTCCTTAATAATTTGTTCGCAGAAACCATCTGCAATAAAATCATGTACCTACCTAGTTACTTCCCGTCAGTTCTTACGAAACCTGAAAGTTGATCTAAAATGCAACGGAAATCAATCCGGATCACAGAACCGGTCGTGGTCTTTCTTCGTCGAAACAAAAAGATATGAAAAACACAGCAAAAGCAGGGAGTCACTTTTAACGGTGTCAATCCAGTGTTTTTTGTCCGCTTCGGAGGTGAAAGCTCTTTAGAATTGAGTTCGCCGCCGGCAAGATTCATTGCCACTGTCGTTGTCGGAGGTGTCTTTCAGCCTTGGTGGGCTTGACCTACAACAACCTGGAAATGACCTGGCGAAATGGGTAAATACTAGGTTATTGTGTTTTTCATTTTTGGCTGTTCATCCGTTAAATCTTATCGTCCTCAATTTGGGTAAGTACACTTTTTTGGAAAATCGTTTCGTGTGAAATCGCACCAATGACCAGTTCTGTGAGAGGGGTGTGCATCCCTCCATTTACTTTCAGTTCAAAACTAGTTAATTTGGTATGGTGGTGAATAAATGTTTACCAAGATAGGTGGGTAGAATGTCATGGACACACAAGTTGGACAGATGACTACAATTGAGTAAATTCCCCAGTTTCACATTAATGTCGCTGTTTTTTCTATGTCAACAAATAGCAACACAATAGTGAAATCCTTCGCTATTATTTTTATTGTTATTTTTTTTTATTTATTTTTTTTTTTTTTTTGACTTTTTTCAGCGTAACGTGGTTCCTTTTGATCAGTTCTGGATGAAATCAAAATGAATCCTTTTAGGGACTAGCCTCGAATTTTCTCCTTATGTAAAATCAGATAAAATGTCGATGTAAAATCACGTTTAAGTGAGGGTGCTGTTTGTCCGCTGGTAATAAAATGCATAGAGCAAAAAAAAGTAGTAAAAGCATGAAGTTAGCATCCTTAGGCTAACTTGCATCAACCTCGAAATTGTTAAAATCGGAAAATAATTTTGAGTAGTTATGCTCGGGAGACACGCAGATAAAAAACATAAAATTTATGTTTATGTTATTTATTTATTATTAATTTATGTTTATAATACTTTTAAATATCTATGATCTACCTACTGTTTCTCCCATCAAAGAGAGAAACACTAGATCATAGACATGTAAAAGTAGTATTACAAATAATGTTGATTTCACAGCGGAAAATGTTGACGTCACAGCCTGGAATCGGTCCCCCAGACTAATTGTTGCAGTCTAGTTGACTAATAATCTATACAACGGATTCATAACGCAAAAATTTTGTTTAGAAACATGTATAAAGTTGTTTACAAGTATGTACATCTTTATACCAAGATCGAATGGCCATACAATTTCTTTATTAACGGTTCTCGCGGTACACTTATCGGGCTGAAAAAAACGTTACATATTTTTTTCACAGAACCCAAGCTAAAAAAGATATCCATGATAAAAATCGTCGATACATTGAAATTCGGAAAATCTCGTTTAGATTGAGTTAGGCGCCTTTTTAAACCTACAGAGCAAGAAAACTGACACGAAAAACTTTGAAGACGACAGCTAAGAAACATTAATTTATGTTATGCGTAGACGGCGCCTAACTCCGAATGAGTGAATAAAACCATAAAAAAACTATAAAAAAGGTAGATAACTTTTTTAATTATTCTTACAACCACCTCTACGACACTCGAACAATAAATATAATATAATAAAATAATAATTGAATAGAATAATAAAAGGAACTTAATATTTTTTAAATCGAGGATTTTTCTTATTTTGAAGAATTTTCTTGTCATTGAAAAAAAAGTAGTAAGCTGGTGGGTCGAAATAATGTCTTTCGTGGCGGACAGCCACCGACCGTGTTCCCACGGGTAGTCGGGGACAAAAGTGACGAATCTTTCACGTTTGCCGTCCAGCCTCCGTCGAGAGAAGAATAAATAGGTACCACGAAAATCATGTTATCGCAGTTACGGAGTTTAGTTTCACTACAAATATTTTATTTTATTTTAGTACAGCCTAGAATTTTGAGAAGCTTTTGGACTGTTAATTTTCAAAACGCCCTAGCTCAAAAATACTCGATGTGAAGATATTGTTTTTTTTTTCACCAATATAAGATAGAACAGAATTTTTAGAATCAAATAAGACCACTCCATCATCACGTAGGTCCATCACGTTGTAGGTCAAACCGTTCGCGTCCTTTGAGACCATGAGGGTTGGAATAACACTGATCACTAGAGCTCGGCAATATATGCGAAATAAAACCTCAAAATATGCACGTAGATGCCCAATATATGCATTTGTACATATGCGCGAAAAAATCCGAAAATATGCCTTCAAAATATGCGCAAGATAGTTGAACAATTGAATAATAAATGGGAAACAAAGTCTTTTTATACATAGTTACTTGTATTTATTCAATTTTTTTGTATGTACATTTTTATACAAAATCATTTTATACAATTTTTACAATACTTTTACTCAGTTTTTAGATAAAACATTCAATTGTTAAAATATGTTAGCTTGTACTACCAAGTGCTTTTCCAAATTTTCAGTTGTAAAAGATTTTCTCAAATCGTGCAATAATAGTTTCAAACGGGAGAATGACCGTTCCACATCTGCTGAGACAATTGGTAGATAGTTGAAAGACGCCACTTGGTTCTTGAGGAGTGTATGACCAATTGCTGGTGTTGGGTGAGTCGCCTTCCAACACTTTCGCCAACACAACGACAGTTTTCCAGCCAGGATTTCGTTTGAGTACACACTCTAATTTTTCTCGAACGGTTTCACCTGTTCTTCCGGGCCATGATAATGCCTCCTCATTAGAGGAAATAGCTGACAAAACTGGAAAATATGGCTTTTGTCAAGAAATGCCCATTATATGCACTTGTACAAAAAACTGCGAATATATGCAAATATATGCACGATAAATTTAAATTTGGAGCAACAAAATGGCTTGAATATGGCATATTTGGGCTCCTTACAGCTGGGGCATATCGCAAAAAAAATATGCAAATATGCAAAATGCCGAGCCCTACTGATCACAAACGTATAAATCACACCTACAGCATTAGTTCATATTTCCTCCGCTAGAGATAGTAATGCATTTTTCCCTTGAAACAGCTGCATTGCATTATCTCAAGCTTTACCAAAATAGGTTTACTGAGCTTATCTCATCTGAAAGGAAAAACGCTTTATCATCCCTAGCGGAGGATTCATAAACTAATGCTGTAGGTGTGATTTAGACGCTCGTACACTGATGGAAAGCGATCGTTGTTACATTCTCAGAATAGAATTTCGTGTTAGTTGTACTCGGTTGTACTTCTTAGCAACCAAGGACGAAATTTCGTAATGGAGGCACCCACAGTTCTCGGATAGCGATGTTATTGCTAGTAGGTGGTAGTAATAAACAATTGAGTAATAACTTGTAGCGTTTTGCTATTTTCTTGATTTTTTGATTCCTCATCTTACATTCTTGATACAAGATTTGAAAAAATAGAAGTTACTGATATCAACCAAAAGCTTCGCGGCACAATCAGACCCCAAATGGAGCCCATATACCAAATTTGATCAAAATCGGTCCATGTTAACTAAGAAAAGTGTATAGTGAAAAAAGTGTAAAGTATTCGATTTTTGGATTCTACGTACCTTGAATTGTTAAGAAAAATTTTTAGGGAGGGGGGGGGGGTTAAAATTGTTTTCTTGCTTGATCCCGAAGGTTCATAATTGAAAATAATAAACCAAAATATAGGTCCTCCTGATTCAAAATTTATCCGCGTGTTAATTTTACTTTTATTAGTGCAAGGTTTACGAGTATTATAATTATTTTTATATTTAAAATAACGGTTGTCATTGTGCTGCTACACCGAATAAGTTGACAATAAATTCTATTGACTATGGAGTTAGAGAAGAATTCTGAACAATTCTGGTTCTTGTCAGTCCATATTTTGACATTTCATGTCTTTACTTTCGCACATAGAATTGAAAAGCGTTAATTCGGTAACTAGACTGCAAGAATCATCAGTATGGAAACCTGGGTTCGATTCTAGGTCGAAAAAATCAAAAAAATTTTAGTATAATAAATTACGAGTTTATATTTTTGTTGTTGGCATTTCATGTCTTATATGTCTTGGGTAAAGACATTAAATTCTCAATAGCTTGCAGACTAATATATGAGCAAGACTCATACTTGCATATATGCAACTATGTCTTCAAGATAAACTTGATTGTGGAGCCATAATGTGGGTAGTGGCAATTGCAAAGCTGTGTTCTTTGCAGGCGAGCGATCTACACAGAATTATTTTTTTGCTTTTGAGTCTACCAAGGATGCGGAAGCATTGTTTTCACTATTCAAGGACTTTTCTAGATTGAAATAATGGTTGAAATCATAGGAAAATATCGAAAGATTTTCAGGGAATTTGCAGTGGCGGCTCTGATAGATCATTACAGGGTAGGCGACAAACGTAAGCTTAAAAGGGGGGGGGGGTCGGTAGATGGACTCATGGAACAAGAAAGCTACTGAATCTCAGACAACGATGCAATTTCAATGAACTGACAATAATTTCATGAATTTATTGATCACTAATTTATTTATGTTAATCAATGATACATCTGGTGCTCAGCAAGCCCTTTCAATGTATAAAGGGCCAGTAACCAGGACACGCCCCGGGGAGGCGCACCAGATCCGTGTCCCACCCGATCCACCCCAACCACCCATCCATGTGGATCTTACCAAAAGACAGATTAACCATTTTATAGGAAACTGAAGGAAGGTACGTTTGGTCCCGTCAGTAGCTTACTTGTTTGAAATTAGGTGACTTTGGTAAACTAGGTAATTTGCATTATCACAGCATAATTGTTTTTTTCAGACTGTGTTATCAGACCTCCTTCAGTCTATTGACTTCATTATTATACTTCCAATAACTCAACCACTCTTAAATATTCCTCTTAGTAGGGGTTAAATACCTAATGATCCTATAAGATCAGAGATACCATCGTACATACTAGATATGGCATGCATCTGAATTGGGATCTGATCTAGGTAATATTATATATATATGTGGTAGCACCCATCCTACAAGAGAGGCGTTGTCCTACAGGCTTTGTTAGTAGATGAGTCCAATCTTCCAATCTTTAAGATAGGCATACTTCTCTATAACTACTTCATGACTAGAGTTAGAAGATGAGATCAATCTTTCTGCCTTTAAGATAGGCATACTTCTCTATAACTACTTCATGACTAGAGTTTGAAGATGAGATCTATCTTTCTGTCTTTAAGATTAGCATAATTCTCTATAACTACTTCATGAAGAGCCCCATTCGCTTTTAAATCCATCAATAATCTCTTTTCTATGGAAAACGTCGCCAATGCACTAAGTCTTTCTTGGCCCATCGTATTTCTCAAATACGTTTTTACCCGTTTCAAGCATGAGAAGCTTCGCTCTGCGGACGACGAGGAAGATGGTATTGTTAAAATCAATGAAAAGAATTTGTGACCCTCGCTAAGTACGCCTTGTAAATCCTTTTCAACCAGATATTTCAGAATATTTTGTGGGGACAGTTTGTTCATGTCTTTATCGTGATAGATGAATGATAACTCATTTTTCAATTTAGTTAGATCTAAGAATAAAGAAGGATAGGCAGTGCTAAGTGCTTTCAATGCGTCAGAAGGGAAGTTATCACAGTATTTTGAAAAAGAGGAAGTATCTACCAATTCAAAAAACTTCAGCTTATTCATATCACCAAACCTTAAAGATATTTGAGAGGTAATAAAATCAATAATTTCAAAATATAAACGTTTTAAATTAAATTTATGCGATTCTGGATTTGACACTCCTCTTTTGCAAGGAATATCTAAGGTTTGAGATATCAGGTCATAGAATTTTTGAAAATGGTCTTCACTTCTCTTAATTTCAATCAAAATTTTGGTTTCATTAATTTTTCTCAAACAGTACGTGACATCCAGAGATTTTTTCTGAAGCACATCAAAAAGAATATCAGTATGGATGAATATGTCATTGAAAATTTGTGCCATAAATGCAAAATCAAAATCATTAAATTTTCCCAAAAATCCATCTGCTCCAAGAGTGGTTTCATTCGTGGAGGACGGATCTTGGATTAATTCCTGAAAAACTAGTATGAAACTTTCCCACTCTGATGTTATCAATGATATGACTCTGGACCTAGAGCACCACCTGGTCGCTCCGACTTGTGGTACTCTCCTGCCAACAATTCTATCAACTACCTGTGTCCTTGTTGACGAACCATGAAAATAAGTGGAAATTCCAGAAAGGGTAGCAAAAAATATACGGCATTCGCGAATTCCTTTACAGCTGTCTTGAAGTACGAGATTAAGTCGATGAGCATAGCAGTGAACAAACAATGCTTGTGGGACAACTTCTTTCACTTTACTCTGCAGACCATTCAGATGACCAGACATCACACTAGCACCGTCGTAACACTGGGCAACAAGCTTATCCTTATAACTGTACTTCGAAAGTTGATTGTTGAGATGTACAAACATACTCTGAGCATCTCGGCCTGTACTAACATCAACGAAGCCCAGAAAATGTTCAACAATTTCACCAATAGGATTAACGAATCTAACAATCATGGTACATTGGCATTTTTGGGTGATATCAGTAGTGTCATCTACTTGAATAGAAAAGAATGGAGCCCCATCAATAGCACATGTTATTGATTCCTGCAAGACTGTGTTTAAAACTTCAATAATTTCATTCTGTATAGTTTTGGAATTTCCAGAAAAAATGGACTTCATAGAATTGTAATGAATTTTCACATCAGCTGAATTGTGATCAATAAGAGTTTGTAATGTCTCAACGTAATTACCTTTGTTCAAAGATGTTGTTGATTCATCATGACCCCTGAAAGGCTGCTCAGTTTTTCCAAGAAGAATAACTGTGTCTATTATATTTGCCATTACCCTACGATTCAGACTAACTTTATCATTAAATGCAGCCTTGCTGATTTTATGATGGACATCAAGCATTTCGGCAACGGTTGAACAGTTATTTTCGAGTCTTTTCAGACAAACTGTGGCACCTAAATGATCTTTCGAGTCATTGTGTTTTTTTATGGCAGTAGATACATTTTTGAGGTCAGAATAGCCACAAGAATTCCACGGACTTTTACAATTATTCAGCAATAAACACGGCCAACAGAATAATGCATTTTTGGAAGAACTTATACAAATCCATTTGTATTTATCGAGCCAGGATCTAGTGAAAGTACGAGTATAGGTTTTACCTTGTTTGTGGTCGTTACTAGATAAATTAACCTGCGGAATTGGCCGTCCATTTCTCACCAAGATTTGCTTATCTTCTTCTTTCCATCGCGAGAATGGCTGATCAAGCAGGGCTAAAATAACATCCATCACGATATCACGATCACAAACGCGAATGCCACCGAGAAAATTAAAACGGAAGGTAAACAGTCGAAGGCAAAGGGCAAAAAGTTCAGACCGAGTTCTGATAAGAAAGGAGGGGAAGGGTAAATACGAAGAAGGCATGAAGTACAGAGTTGCCAACCCTATGGGTAGATTTCTCCATACTCAAGCCTAATTAACCCTTGAAAAATCCGAGATTAAGAGTGAAAATCCTTACGTTTTATAAATACTATACAAAGCTCGAGAGTTCAAAAATGAATCAAGTCAAAAAATCCCTTGATTTTGATGAAAAATCGGTTATTTGGGATGAGAACCAAAAATTCGTAGATATACGGATTTATCAGTAGGGTTGTCAACTCTGGGAGAAGTTAACACTGGGGTGGCTTAGAGGGGAGGGCGAAATCGGGGAAATATGGAAAGGCGAAACTCCCCTCCAAGCTCCCATCGCCTAACTAGTGGGAGGGGATCGTCTATCTTAGCCTATTCTTTATCAATGGATTCTTTTTCTGATGAATGGCATGTCAGGCGAAAACGCGCTTTTGCCTAAGGAGCCTTTGTTCCTCGCTCTTATGGCGGGGGGAAGGGGGGTGTAGTTCATAGAACGGTTCCTTTCTGCTGGTTCATAGGACGGTTCCTTTCTGCTGGTTCATAGAACGGTTCCTTTCTGCTGGTTCATTCCACTTTCAAGTTGACTTTATTTCCCATTGAGCAAAGTGAGATTGAGTTCTATAACCATTACTCAGCAACTTCGAAGAATAATTAATTTAATGTAGAAAAGAAAACTCAACTTTTTTTCAAAAATTTTATTTATTTTTATTTTTTTAATTAAAATATTTTTTTTTCAATTAAGCGTTTTTTAAGTATAGATTGCAGGTTAGGCGGTGCCTACCTTGCCTACCCTGACCAGCCGCCACTGGGAATTTGTGTGTCATGAGTTTCTCAGCTGTTGGAGTATGCGCAAATGTTAAATCCTCTGATCAGTGATTTCTTAGTTCCTCAGATACCGAAATCGCTCATATTATTATTGTTTTCTGATTTGAAATTCAAGATACTGGTTCCAAATTCAGGTTCCTTAAATTTGGAAAGTAGTTTGGAATTAAGCCGTAGTTCGCTACAGGCATCAGTATACATCACAGCGATATTACTTTTGAATAGGCATGACTAAAGAAACTAGAATAGGTACCAGGTATGAATGTCCTTGAATTGCAAATTTTAGTATCATTTTAACGACTGGAATGCTTTCAACACGGAGGGTCTCAATACCTCACTTTTATACCAACCAAAGAACCTTTCCCTCGATAGACGATCTGTGAGCATATCCATAGCTGCCATGAGCTTGAATGCCGTAAAAACGTAACGGGATGAACCTAGTACAGATCGCTCCATCTCACATTCGTATTCAACAACTCCAAACGTCACCTCAGCTAAACCTTCCGCATGCATAAATCAAACAGGACCGTTCCGTGGAACAGCTTCCCTGATGAAGAAACGTGAAACAAGAGCACCAAGGCTCGCGTGTCTGAAAGAAAGGCCCTTTCCTCGGCAAGGTCGTATCCTAACGGGTTTCTCATCGCATTAACTCACATCGGGGAGAAACGCCGGTGTCTTCGGATGTCTTGTTTGTGGCCGAGAGAGAGGACTGCGAAGGCTGATTCATCCCACAAGGACATTTTCACACTGGCCTCCATAACGGAATTCCGTCTACTTCCCGTATGTGAGACCTGGCATGCTCAAAAAAATCTTTTTCGTCTACAAATCCTTTTTTTGACGAGTCGTGTATGTCCTTTTTGGGTTTTGTTCGAGAAATTGAGGTTTCCAATGAAGCGGACGTTTTATCGCCTCCATTAGTGGTCTAACTTATCTGTGAAAGTTTTACTTGATGAACTTCTCAAAAACGAGGTCGTTGGAAACTAGCGGTAAACAAAGGTTCCGTTTCCTTCAGAAATAAGAGAAAGGTATTTTTATTACAATAATTATGATACTAATCATATTTATTGTTACAACTCGTAAACTCGTTGACCATCCTCCATCAACCGTAATCATGTTAGTGTTCAGACCGAATATCGCAGGATACAAAGTGACAACGTTACCTCCTTTAAAGCTCCTGGGAGATATTTCAGCGAATTTCACCAAATTGGACCTGATTGGAGGGCATAGTACGATAAATTACAGTTTTGATTACAACCAATATAACAGTTACAAGCATTGAAGAACCTTAATTTTTTGAAAATTTGTTGTAAGAATTTTAATTGAATAGCAGAATGTTAAAAGAACGAAACTCGAAAATTTACGGGTTTTTTTTTCAAATACATTAGGTACGTAGTATTTTTACTAATGGAACTAAATCTTGTAGTTTCCAACCGATTTGGGTGCTTTATGTTTTGTTCTGCACTGCGTCGCCGGAATTTTAAATTTATGGTTTAAGGGGGTGGTACAAGGAAGTTATTTACTAAAATAAAGAACAGTCCGAAAAAACCTACCTGGTCTCAATTGTTCGAGGCTCTCATGTCTCTAGAAATGTTATTTTGGTTAGTGGTGAGGGGGAGGTGTTCAAAATATCAAGTTTTGGGCTTCAAAATGATAGAAATGATTTATTGTACTTCCTCAATATAATCATTTACTAAAAAAATTACATTGGGTGAAACTGCTTTAAGCATTAGATAGGTGAATATGAATGAACGTTTTACCGTTTAGGTATTGTTTGACACTGAACTAGTCTTTATCCAATGAGACGTCTCCAGGAATGTATGCATTACTGAACAATACGTTTGGCTTTCCAATCGTTACCCAGAAAATTTTTTTATTTTTAAATTAAGTGTCACATTTTGCACAGTCTTGAAATAAGAATGAAATTTTGATTTATTTTAACCCTAATTGAACCATGGTATCACAAGTGTCACTGAAAACATCTCAGGAACTCCACAGCTGTCCCAAAGTGTAACGGAGTAACCAAAATTAAATTAGCAATTTAAATGTTTTTATGGGCCATTGAGAGTCTCAAGAAAAACCTATAACAAAAATTTCCAAGGAAATCGACGACAAAATTTTCAAAATATTGTTATAACATCATTTTGCACTTGTAATAATTTACAAAAAACGCTGTAAATTATTACGCATAGGTGTATTATTTTTCTATATAGATCACTCGTCTGCAAAGAACACGGCTTTGCTATTGTCACTTATTTTTAAATATGTTTTTAATAAACTCCCCTCAAAGGCGGAGGGGGCACGCCATTAAAGAAAAAAAATTCTAGTTCTGGTGACACCTTAGGACAGCTGTGGAATTCTCAAGATGTTTTTGGTGACACTAGTGACACCATGGTCCAATTAAGGTTAAATACCTACATTCCACTGAATAATACACTTATTCGATGTATTAATTGATCGTTTACACTATATGCCTCTATTCACGAAACAGTAAGGATGCTGCAGATTTTTTTGTGATTTGTGGTGATGAAGTTTTGCCCTTTAAGCATTCAGCTATTCAGTTGAACCACACCTTGGGAGCCAGGGATTCCGACCACCGCCGCTCAGGCGCACACGATCGATTTCAATTATCGATCCCACGCTCCGCTCGGTCATTTATTGAACCTCAAGATCCGGATCGCCGTGCTCGGATGACAGCGCCGTTTTCGCACTCCGTGCCCGTCGGATTCGCGCAATTACAAGACGCCCGTCACCTCGCGGGGCGAATTATACGTTACCCGTATATTATAATGAGTTAAGGTGGATATAATGAGGAATCGATTCCGTTCCACCCTCTCGCGATTGGATCGGTTCGTTACGATCAACATCTCGACCTAAACCGTTCGACTCGAAACCCGTTAAGAGGTTGACCGTTGACTTACTCAACCCATCAATTTCTCTGTATTTTCCTTTTTTTGGAGAAAATTAAGCTATTGCAATGAACTCAACATTTTTATAGAATGGAGAATTTCGAAAATGTTTTGTTTGTGCCGAAATGTTCATAGCTAGAAATGATAGTCCGTAAGCCGGAAATTTTTGACAAATCTAAGGGCTCAAAATTTAAAAAAGTGTGTGTCATTAGGGTGTGGCACATAGCTTCCTCATATCCATAACCCGATTGTATAGATGATCTGATGCATAGTAAAGTTTTAAAAAAGTAAGCAGCCCTCTCAGGTTGAATTTTTGTTCAATGGGGTGTGCGCGTGGGTCGGAAAAACTATTTATCGTTATTTTTAATCCAAACTAGACCTCTTTCAGAGCATTTTGACACCAACCGCGACCTTCTAGCGAGAGAAGACTTTTTTCTATGATTTTTCAAAGTTTCGTATGTTTATGACGTCACAGTGGGCTGGGGGTCCCGCCCAGATGGGAGAGGCGCGTGACGTTATAAACAACCAAAACTTTGAAAAATCATAGGAAAATATTTACTCATCCAAAAAAAGAAAGGCTGGTGTCAAAATTCTCAGGATGAGGTTCACTTTCGATTAAAAATTTTTTAAAAAATCAGGCGCACCCCCCATTGCCATTACTGGTGTCGCGGTAGTCTTCCGAAGGGAAGATCAGAATTGGTTCCGATGATTTCGCTCCTGGGTACTGATTGCCTCACCCACTTAAGTGGAGCGGGGTCACCAATGGCCCAACCCGAAAAATTATCAAGACCTGCGATATCGCCCTCGAGCGGTCACCAATCCAGATAATATCTCGGGTCGACTTATAATAACTTTGGTGACCCCACGGGAACCGATTCATTAACCCAGCTAAGGCCGTTGGTTAATCCGATGCATAGTAGATAATATCAAAACTTCTATCTCTAAGTACCTAGTACTACCATCATAGAATACCATTTACAAGTCAACCTGTCTGAAAATTTCATCGAATTCAGATGCAAAATGTAAGTTACCGCTCTTAAAAGGATTTTACGTTTGTGCATGCGCAGAGGCTACTATCAATCCGAGGGCAAAGATATTCGCAGTGGACCATCTGCACGCCAACTCGCGCAATCCCCAAAACTATCATCGAATTTGGATGCAGAATTTAGAAGTTTTTAAAGGTTTTAAATTTAATCGAATTCATCAGTGGCTTCCACTGATCGGAACATGAAAAATCAATGAGCAAACAAAATATTTGCTTTGGCTCAGCTCCATCGTTCCTCAAAATTTACATTTTTCCGAGATCGGTATCAACTCGGAACATGATTTTTCGTAGTTCACCGCACAAAGGTATGAATCAGCCCTCTAACCGTTCTTGGAAGTCAAGTTAAGATAACAAGAATTTAGTTGTAGTATTGCACTGTATCCTGCACAGCCCAACAGCATATTCTGTAGACTGACATGGTGTCTTGATAATAATAGGTGCCAACCATGGTAGTTTTAGGCTGAATTTTCGTGTATGATGATGACGAATTTTAAATATCCGAACTACCACTATGACTACTAATTTCCTTTGGATTTTTGACGCAGTACAAGTACGACTTTATAGACGTAGCTCTGCAACAGAATAGCGAGTTCTCTGCGGCTCCTTCCGCTACGTTGAAGTCCTTAATTGCAGCAGCCCCGCTAGGAAGTTTAGTCCGTAACGGGGCGGAATGGGATGGGAACGTCTCCCATAAAGGAGCGACAAAAGGAACCCTCCACACCGCAGCCCAACGCCTTCTTCTTCATCTTCTGCACCGCTGGGCGAAAAAGTGGAAAACCGCGGATTTCATTGTTAGCGTCCCTCAGACCTTTGAAGGCGAATAACAACTACGGGATAGCAACCTGTTACAGACTTCAGAAAAATATTCATTTCGAAATCCCAACACTATAATCCCAACTGAGCGCCGGTTTGTAAGAGATTAGACTAACCTGGAAGGAGGAAGAAACGGCGACCTACTGAGACCCCTTTAAACCACATCGTGGATGCATTGAAAATGAGGTGCCTAACTGATTTGACAATGGAATGTCTGGATGACATGGATACAAAATGACTATATAACGTTTATCGTTAAGATTAATTAATTTAGATGTTTAAGGATTCAGGGGAGAGAGAGATGATCACTTGTAGACGGTTGAACAGGGAAGGCAGTATATTTCAAAAACAAATCACAGCGAGGCAATCGCGTCAGCTGTTTGGCTGACGTCACAATTAAAGTAACTGTTACATCTTTTCTTTCCAATATAAAACAAATAAATAAAAATAATACAACTTGTAGGTATAAGCATTTATTGCAAAAGAAACAAAATAAACTCATTATTTTATGTACCTACTCGATTATTAACCTGACGTCACGATCGAAGAATGGAAGTAAATGATAATGAAATGAGAGAAAGAACTAGGTCCATGAGAAACACAAGTTTCAACGAGTCAACCTTGATAGCTACATTCGCTATCAAGTCATCACGCGATCATGTCGGCATGTGAATAGCGAAGGTTAGAGATTAGAGTAGGTAACTCAATCGACAGGTTTCATTTTCTCAGAATTTACATCAGTTTACTTAGTAGTATCAAAAATTCAAATTAAAGTTATCCTCTCTTTTAACATAATTTTTTTTTCAATATTTAATTAGTGAATTTAATATCAGTCATCATTGTGCAACCAAACCAAATCGCTCTGGTGGATTCAGTGTTCCGCGGTCGCGTAATTCGTATTTTCGTGGTTTCGGAGGTGATTGGTGAATTACTTCACTTTTGTCTTGATTTTGTGAATTAATTACAATAAAATCTCTTCTATTTTTCCTATATATTTTATCATTTTCACCTTTCACAACCCATGATCTTGGTGTATGTGCTTCACGCACAACTTTTCCACGGCACCAGGAATCTTTGTGTCGGTAAAGTACCGGTTCAGATTCCGCAGCTTTTGGTAAGTTTTTTGATCCTCTGTCGTAGTAATGTTTTTGGCGTGTTTTGGCTTTATCAATTTGGTACCTAATCTTATCAGATTCGATAGGTTTAATTGTTAGATCGGATTCTTTGAAGTTTAGGCCGTCATTCAACCATCGTCCCAGCAGCAACTGGCTCGGAGAAAAACGTAAACTGGGGATTTCGGTGTTTCTATAATGCATGAGAAGTGTGTTAGGGTTTTGGTTGGTCCTATCGCACTTACGCAAAATGTTTTTCATGATTTTAACTCCGGTTTCTGCTAGGGCGTGACCTTGACTGTAATTGGGGCTGCTTGTAGTTAATTTGATTCCATTTTCAGACAAATAGTTCCTGAATGTTTTGCTTCCAAATGGATTATTATCGGAAATTATTTCATCTGGGAAACCAAATCTCGCAAACATTGGCTGACATGCTTTGATTACATTTAGCGAATCTTTAGTTTTTAGCTTTTCAAATTCGACCCACTTAGATAAGTAATCAATAACAACTAGGTACATTTTATTTTTATATTCCATTATATCCATCCCTAGTTTTGCCCACGGTCGTGATGGAGTCTCAACGGACAGCATAGGCTCTTTTACATTTTTATTGCGGTTTTCTTGACAAATACCACAGGATAGTACATAGCTAGTTATTTCTGATGACATTCCTGGCCAATAAAAGAGGCGTCTAGCTTTTGAAATCGTTTTAGCTACACCTAAATGACCTTCGTGTAACTTATTTAATAGGAATTTCCTTTCGGATACTGGAATTACTATTCGGTCTTGATAATAAAGGATGTTCAAATTTACTGATAAGTAATCTTTTAAAGTAAAATATCTTCCTATTTCACCAGATAAATTCTTAGATGGCCATCCACCTTGCACAAATGATACAATAGCCGATAAAATAGGATCATTAGCAGTAGCCTCACAAAATTTTCTCTGCCTCTCTTCTGAAAGTACAGATCTTACTAGACTATGAATAATGTATTTCATCTCTGGATCTTCGGGCTCATCAGTAGGCAAATATGCTCTAGACAGCGTATCTGCCAATACCATTTCCTTACCAGGTAAGTACTTCATTTCAAACCTATATTTCATTAATTTTAATCGCATTCTTTGAAGTCTGCTAGGAACTTTATCTATATTTTGTTTTACAATATTAATTAACGGTTTATGATCACTTTGAAGAATTACATTGTCTCTTCCATAAACATAATAATGGAACCTTTCCATCGCAAAGCAACATCCTAAGAGTTCTTTTTCTATGATAGAGTACTTCTTTTCAGTTTTAGTTAATGAGCGCGAGGCATAGGCTATAGGACGATTTTTTTGTAGGAGAACACATCCGATTCCATCATTGCATGAATCTGATTGTACAACTATCGGTTCATTTTCATTATAGTGTGCTAAAATAGGACTGTCGGTAAGCAGTTTTTTTAGTTTTCTAAAACATTTTGAATGTGTCAGCTTCCACTCCCATTCTACATCATCTTTCGTTAGTTCTCTGAGAGGGGCTGATATTGCTGACAAATTAGGCATAAATTTATTCATGTATTTCATTACACCTAGGAATCTCAGGAGTGCTTTTTTATTTTCAGGTTCTGGCATAGCTTCTACTGCTAGTTTTCTGTTAGGATCTATTTCTATCCCTTTATGTGAAATTATGTGCCCTAATATTTTAATTTTCTCTTTTCTAAATTGAAATTTTCTTTCATTAAATGTTATATTAGCTTCTTCGGCTCTTTTTAATACCTTACTTAAAACTTGATCATGCTCATGCTTTGATGCACCATAAATTATAATATCGTCGATGTATATTTTTACACCTTGTATGTCTCCAAATAATTCTGCATTTTTTTTCTGAAAGACCTCTGCGCAAATTTTTACGCCAAATGGAAGTCGCAAAAATTTATATCTTCCAAAGGGGGATCCGAAACTACAATAATTAGATGATTGTTCATCGATTGGTATTTGGTAAAAGCTCTCTTTTAGGTCTAAAATAGAGTACCATTTTTGACCATTTAGATCGTCAAACATTTGTTCCTGAGTCGGAATTTGGTACTTATCATCGACTATCTGATCGTTCAAATCTTTTGGATCTAGACATACTCTTAAATTGTTGTCATCTTTTTCAACAATGACCAACGGATTTTGCCATTGACAAGGGCCTTCAACTTTAGATATTATTCCGTCTTTTTCTAATCTATCCAAATGCGTTTTAAGTCGCATTTGCAAGTGTTTAGGTACACGTCTTGGTGAATAAGAAACTGGAATGGCATTTTCTTTTAATTTAATTTGATATGGATTTCCTGGAAATTTACCAATGCCAGTAAATACGTTTTTATATTTCTTTATAATTTCTTCTTTACTTATGAATTCCTCATTGTTGGTGTTATCTTCAAGTTTGGCTAGTTTTTTGATTATTCCTAATTTTTCGGATGTTTCTAAACCCAGAATAGGTTTATCTTCTGTATTAATTATTATATATTCAATTTCTTTTGTAGCAATATTTTTAAATTTAGTCAGTAGTTTAACTTTTCCTTCAATTTTCAACATGTTGTTGTTATATGCTGTAAGTTTAATTGTACTTTGCTGTAGTTTTTTATTTATGTTCATTAATTTATAGATTCGTAGTGGTAGAACATTCACGTGGCTACCTGAATCTATTTTAAATTTAATATTTACGTTATTTATTTTTCCTATAACGTTCCAATCGACATTTCTCTTAGTATTATCTATACTATTGATATTATCGAGATAAAACGAGTCTTGGCTATCCTCACTAGAACTAGCTGCTTCTAATGCATAAGTTCTTTTGTTATTATACTTAGTTTTGAACTTATTTCTTTTCGGACAGCACTTAGAATAATGATTATAGGAACGACAAGAGTCACATTGTTTGCCAAAGGCAGGGCAACTATAAGCTTTGTGTTCAGTATTGCATTTCTTGCATAAGTATCTCCTATCCCTAGAATCAGTTGTTCTATATTCCTGTTTATTATTAAGTCTAGGTTTAATTTTTCTACCTTTTCGCTCCCGCATTGCGTCCAACTTGTGTTGATCTTCTTGGCTGGTTCGGCTCTCTTGGAAGTCTACTATTTCTTGTTTCCTGGCTTCGTTCCGTTTACACAGCTCCACGGCTCGTTCCAGCGTCAAGGATTCTCCTTCGTCGAGCAAACGGTTTAGTAGCGCGTTGTCGTGGATCTGAGACACCAATCTATCTCTGATCATGTTATCGCGTTCGGCGAATTCACAAGAAGCTGCAGCCATTTTGAGGGTGGTTATGTACTGAAGATACGTCTGACCAGCTCCTATGTTTAACTTATTGAACTTGCATCTTTCATGCACAGTATTTTTCTTCGGTTCAAAATATAAAGATAGGGCCTCGATTACCTCATCGTACTTCGTCAGCACTTCATCCTCCTCTTTTGGTTTATCATCATTGGCAGTCTTCAGAGCGGCGTCTTGTTTTAGTGTATTGTATATTTCCACACCTTTGTGTCCAAGTTGATTTAAAAGGGTGGCAATTTTGACTTCGTCTGATTCCTTCTTCTTTTTTGAGGCAACCAGGTAAATGCTGAAGTTTTGAAGCCAGCTGCTCCACTCCTTCTTTAGGTTTTCTGCCTCGAAATCAAGAGGTCGAGGTGGTTTTGCGTCCGACATCTTGATTCGCGGAATAGGCCAACGTTTTCGAAGTATTTAGTCCACTCGCGAAAACTTTTCGGGGTTGAAAGTGATTTATTCACAATCGCGGTTTGTGTTTTAACACTTGACACCATATAACGTTTATCGTTAAGATTAATTAATTTAGATGTTTAAGGATTCAGGGGAGAGAGAGATGATCACTTGTAGACGGTTGAACAGGGAAGGCAGTATATTTCAAAAACAAATCACAGCGAGGCAATCGCGTCAGCTGTTTGGCTGACGTCACAATTAAAGTAACTGTTACAGACTATCCAATATTTAATGTTGTTGACAGGGATGTGTATTATAGCTGAGGGAAGTGACCATTTGCCCAGGAGAAGGAAGTGTGGGGGGGGGGTGGCTGAACAATTTCCAAACTGCTGAACCAGAGTAATGGGGGGGGGGGGTAAGAAAAGGGGACTATTCTGAGTAGTAACGATTGTTGAGAGTGACTCTGCTGGGGTGTGAATGGAGCGTCCAGCAGATGATCGTCATCAGCGTGAAACCTAGATATTGGGGTATCCAAACTCTTGTCGGAACGGCGTAACAAATACCAATTTATTTTATATGGGGGCAAAATGGCTGAACATTGTCTAAACTGGTGAACCAGAATAGTAGAAAGTGAGAGGTGAAATATTCTGAGTAGTTACGATTGTTGAGAGTGAGACAGCTGCGGCGGAGTTAGGCACCCAACTGAGGATTACCTTTAGCGTGAAACCTAGATTTTAAGTATCCAAACTCTTGTCGGATCGGCCTCTCTTTTTTTTTCGACAGGCAGGTGAGAAAATCTTTAAGACCCTTTGGTGGTATCTCGTAAGATACCTGGGAGGGTCTGCGTCTTCCGGTTATGTGGGATTCAAACCCACTGAAAAAACCTCCTTTTCTCCCACGTTGAACTCAGCCTTGAACCGTTTAACTCATTACTTCGGGCTGAGTCCTGGGGCGTTTAATCAGTTCCGGGTGAGGGGGCAGACCAGATGCTCCCTCCTCTCTCTTTCTCGTTCCAAGAGCATCTTCCTCGTCAGGATGCTTTCTTTGTACTCTCCCACAGCAGTCCACCTTCCAGCATCCTGTTGACAACAGCCTCTGGTGTTGAACTCTGGGGAGCTAACTCCAGGTCTGGGTTTCTTTCAGGCGCCCATTTGGTGCATTTGAAGAAGGTGTGGAGCACATCATCGTCATCTTTGTTCTTACAGTGTAAACATGTTGGGGCAGATACCTTCCCAATTGTATGCAAATAGGCATAAAAAAGTCCATGTCCAGTAAAGAACTGTGTAAGGAAGAAGTTCACTTCTCCTTGTTTCCTTTCAATCCACTGAATGTTTGGCACCAGCCGTGCAGTCCACCTTCCTCTATGTTCTCCCGTCCATAAATCTTGCCAGTTTGCCATTGTGCGCTCTCTTTCTTCCTAGGCTATGCAGGCCCTGTTTGCTTCATCCCTTCTCTCAAAGATTCTTTTCCTCTCTGAGGTCATCAGCTGACTCGGCGGCCTCTCTTGGGGATACTAGGCATGTGTTGATTTCTGCATGTAGGAACGAGGCCACCGATGAAGAGGTATCACATGTTTTCTGCCAGACCGCTATTCTTCCTTCTCTGCATACCAACGGTTTGCAAGTAATGGCAGAAAAATTGTAAAAATACCGAACTTGAATTGATCAAAAATCTTGATGAGGATGCGATCCCTACCTTGAACGAGGGTTGTTACTTGTTAAAAGTTCTGAACATGGCTGGCACGATCCTTGTTGGTCTAATCAGCCTCGCGGGGGAATAGTTAACTTAAAAGTTACGAAGCTACGAGTAAACCAGAGGTAGGTCGTGTGTCGGGAGGGTCACGGTCGAGCAAGTAAAAGAAGTCGAGGAATCCCTTTTAGAGCCAATTACTTCATTACAGGAAGATCAGAGGGGTTGAGGTCGTGGATTTCTCGATCTGTATGCAGGAGTGTGCCGCTCGTGAGTTTGCGATCTGAGGCGAATGGAAGAATGCAAAACGCTGTGGCGTGCACACTGCTGCCTCGTCCGCGCACCGTTGTATTCCAATTTACAACACTACCTGTACATATTATTATGCTAACCGTCTATTGTCCACTTCTGTACCATGTGATCAAGGAAGTCAAACTTGGGGTAGCAAGAGAAATGCACTTTCATGAGTATTAATTTGTAAACGAAGGAAACCATGTTGAACGCAAGATACCACTAGAGACAAATCTATACTTATTTTTACTAAGCAAGATGATTATTACATGTTGGTTGGTACAGAGGGACCATTTCCATGGTTTTGGGTAAATATTTGGAGTCTTGTTTTTGCAGTTTCTTTAATTTTTAATCCGGTATATGTTTCGACTCTTCTTTGGAGTCTTCCTCAGCCTTTATGTCAGTGGTCCAGATGTCATCCATTTAAGCCATAAGCATGGGTTTTTTTAATGTTTAAAAATTTTTTTAATCCACGCTTGCTAGTCATCAGTTTGAACAGATTCTCTCTGAAATAATGCCCACCCGCCCCCAAATTTGTACTAAATTGAATAAGAAATGAATGGTCAACTACCTACAGAAGAAGTTCTTACAAAAATGGATGGGATCTGGACCACTGATATAAAGGCTGAGAAAGACTCCAAAGAAGAGTCGAAACATATACCGAATTAAAAATTAAAGAAAACACAAAAACAAGACTCCAAATGTTCACCCAAAAAGATGATCATTTACATTCTTTCGGCCTTGTTTTACGTTTCACTATTTTACAATTTACCGCAATGGTTACTTTAAGGTGAATATAATATTGTTTTTAGAGTTACATAATATGTAAGCGGGTGGAAATTTTGATTTTGGAAAACATTTTTTTTTCAATCACCAATACCAAGGTAGCGGAAGTTTTGCTTTCACTTTTCAAGGTTGAAAAAAAAAATGTTCTCCAAAATTAAAATTTCCACCCGCGTTTAATGGTTCAGACCTTTCTGAACAATTTTGGTTCCGTGCCTGTCTGTCTATGTGCCTGTCATGTATTCCTTGCCACTGTCAAAACGTCTACATTTCTCATCCGGTTTCAATGAAATTTTCAGCGATTGTGCGGGTAGTATGAGTATGTTAGTAGCCATTGCGCATGCGCAAACGTGTATTTTCTTGTTACAGCCATAACTTCTACTTTTCCCATCTGATTTCGATGAAATTTTCAGGTATTATGCGAGCTGGGGTGGAGATAGTCCCCTATGAAAATCATGGCCCTCAAATTGAAAGTATTTTGTGCACATGCGAAAAATAACAGCCATAACTTCTTCATTTTCCACCAATATTCAGAGATTGTGCGGGTTGACGTGTAGAGTCCCTTAAGAGGGTAGTACAAGGTACTTACAGATTCATGTTTTGAAATTAGGTATAAATACAAGTATAGGTACATAGAAATCTAATGATCCTTCAAAAAATTGAGAATATCAGTAGAATTGAGTTTTAAATACCAGTAATTCATTATTCTACGTGTTTGTTTGTGGTATTGCTTACTAAAATTTCCTCATTTACACTTCAACGAATTCTATTCATGTTCATGAGAAAGCTAGAGCTCCTATCCAACTTGGAAGACGTTTATTGTGCGTATTCATTTAAGAATACTATCCCTTAGGAGCATTCTGAAAAAAAAAAAACAACCTGGTTATTTGTTATTTTTTCGTATTCATTAGTACTTTCCTGAACGACGATTCTGTAACAATCCCACGACTTCCGGCTCTATATCAATGAACTGTTTGGCTAAAATGATGGGTAAGTTATTGGCTAATTTTAGAGTACTTAAACGAAGACGACTTGAACATTACATCCAGGGCAAATTCGACTGCGTCGTATCAGACTAAATACAAGTAGCTGAATATCGCCAAAAAATAATGCTGGGGTTTGTACTAGACCAGTAGTGCTGAATACTACTCCTACAGCAGCACTAGAGGTTCTTCATGATCTCACTTCTCTCCACATTTTCGTTCAGAGGACAGCCTTTCTTATCAGAATGCTGCATTCGGGAAAACTCAACCTCCCCCACAACGTAAAGGGTCCACCACCCAGTGGTCCAAGGCCACCTGGAAATACTGACCAACTCCACCGATCCAGTGTCCAAGTCAGTTCCCGACATCATGGTGGAAAGAATAAACTTTGACCTAACCCTTAGAGTGATCATGATCGAGAATACAGGAAATGAGGCACCCCTCAACATGAACCTGATTCACTTCTCTGGAACACAGATGGGTAAGGGATCGAAGGCCCGAATTTCACCCTAACTAAATTCCTAGGAACGTCAGCTACAATTTATCAGGCTGAAACCCATGCCTTCGAAATATGCGCATAAGAGATCGCCAGGAAACGACTCAAAGGTGCGACAAATTCAGGAGCTGTCATTGAGGAGGAAAGACTTTTGCACTATAGCAGGCCTCCCCTCTTTGGCACTGCCCTATGGGATTCCATTTCAACAAAATGGGGAAGGCCAAGAAGGTTGAATCTACCAGAATCCGACATTTTGGTAAGTGTACCCCGAAATCGCTCGGAAAACGCCCGCAAAACTCCTTCTTTTTGTGAAAGAAAAAATCTTACAGCGGGTACTCAATTAAATACAGAATTAAATAGGTCACAATATATCAAACATTGTATAAGTGACTAAGGGTTTGCCCAGTCCCATAAATGTGGGGAGGGGGGGGGGACTTTGGAATAAGCGAAAATTATCGTTGTCAGGATAGAAAACTATCCCAGCTGTACTTGGACAAAAGGATGGAAAATCAATTCGCAACATTCAAAGTCAAGAGAACGTTGGGGGCGTAATGAATACCTAAATTATCAACTCGACCGTTAACGACATCCGTTATGAAAGGATCAATCGCCGTTGTGGGTCTGTTCTGTGTACACGTCTGCTTCCATTATTACCTCGCCCAAGACTAATGGCTACCTAGTAAAGTCTTTTCGCACATGAGAAACAGGAGTTTCGGTGTGGGAACCATTCGTAATAAGAAAAAGTACCAGACACAGTGGATGATTAGAGAGAATTAAACGCTGCAAATTATTACACAAAGGTTTATTATTTCTATATAGATCACTCGTCTGCAAAGAACACGGCTTTGCCATTGTCACTACCTACAAACCGTAGGTACCACCTATCTACCACATACCTACTTCACAATCTAGTTTATATGGAAGAAAACGCTTCACACTCGATTCGAAGAAATGTGGGTGCCTTCAATAGGTAATTTGATTACTGGTTGCTAAGAACGCAAAACTGAGTACAACTCGAAGAAACGAACATTGGTCGTATTTGGTCAGCTAAAATTTCAACGGAGATTAGGCCTCATTTGCGATTCACACTCGTGTTTCTGGTTTATCGTAAGTCCGATCCATAAGTTCTCGTAGGGAGCGAACAGTTGGTCCTACAGAGCTCCGGGTGGTCTCTTAAAATTCTAGAAATTCGATACTACTTAAAATTGGTGAAAAAACAATACCTTTATATCGAAATTTTTTTGATCTAGGGCATTTTAAAAATGTCTACCCTTATTTTTCAACCCTTGGAATTGATGACATCAACTAAAAGCTTCGCGGCACAACTAGACCCCTTATGGAGCCTACATACCAAATTTCATCAAAATCGGTCAATGCTAAGTGGGGAAAGTGCCGTGTACGGCGGATGGACGGCAAAATTTATATTCCATTTTCGTATTCTACGAACCTTGAAACGTAAACCAACAAATTTCGAGGCGGTTTATTATTGAAAATAATAAACCAAAAGCTGGATGGAAGATGGGAGGAAGAAGAAGAGGAATAGGATTGATGGATATCTGACTGGAGAACAGAACTAGAAGCGGCCTCTAGGAAAAAAAAAAAAAAAAAAAAATCACCCTGAAGTAATACTGTAAAAGTGGTTCCGGGGTGAGTATGCCTCAATTCAGTCGAATCGGTTGATATTTGATGCAATGACGATTAAATGAAACTTTATACAAGTACCGTAGCTTCATCTTTTGGGTTTGTGATGAAAATTGTAAAGTGAAGGAACAAAACTTCAAGTAGATCAAACATAGATTGAAACAATTTACTCTACATATCATGAAAATGAATATCTTCGCAACCAAAGAGTGTTATATAATATTAGCCACAGTAGTTTACCGGTATATAATAGCCCTTTGATGTTCATTGGTATCGCGTTCCTTTTGTTCCGTGTAACAAAATTTTTCATGACCCCCAGCGGTAAAGCAAATTTACAAATATTTGATAAAAAAAACCATGCGGATTTTTGGTTTCAAAAATTTACCTACAGAACATGTCGGATGTTGCATGAATTTCTAAATAATATGCTCTGACTTCCTCAACGAATTCAAAGCTATTCGGAGCTAGACCAACTTTAGATAGCGAGGAAGTAAAAGAAAATTGAGACTTTTTCACGTAAACGTGTTCAACACGTAGGTGGCTGGGAAGCCACAACTAACGAATCATATAAAAAACTGGACAATACATTTTTAAGGGAACGAAGCTCACCCGCCCTAAGTCGTAAAGGTGTCTGAGATCATAAACCGTGCAGAATCTATTTCGCCATCGGCTTAACGACTTCGGGACCCCACCACAAGTGAACGCCAAATTTAATTTACGAACGATCGACTTCAAAGGTATTTGAAATTGGATTTGCAACAATTATTGAAGTTGAGACTTACTATCATTTCACAACGTCTCTCGTCCATCGTGAATCATTCGCTATCTATTTTCACCCCACAAATCTCATCAGTACTACTTTCCATACTACAACATTCAGAAATTACAGCAAGTTCATTCACTATTTTACTATTCACCTTGATTAATTCAAGTGATTCACATTATTTTTCCACTGTTACGTCGCGACTAACAAAATGCCAAATACCTGCAAAAGCGCTATCACCAGAGTCAAGTGATGTGTGATCCCTTGTACAGGGTCAGTCAGATAGGTATGTATTCCTTCACTGTGCATGAAAAGGTTGGAAAGCGCGTTTCTTGTCTCTTGATGGATGGATGCTGAAAGGCACATCCATGCGATGTTTTATGGATTTTTTTCGAGTGTTTTGAGAGCGTTAGGTATTTCATGTTAAGGAATTTCCAACAGGTAGTAAGGCATATTACTATTATTTTGCTTCCTCATTATCGCCGATAGAAAAGCTTTGCGTTTGAGACCCAGGTCAAGACAATGTGTGTTCCCCAAAATCACAATACCGCTCGCTTTTTGTATTTCACAGTTTTCTAAACGATTTTGGTATGCTGAATGATTTTGCTCGTATTTGTGCTTAACTCCCGGTTCTGTGAATAACCGTACAAAATAACATTCCAATTTTGATTCAACGTTCAGAGAGTATGATCAGTAAACTTGAAAAAAGTAAAAAAATTATCAGAACCCCGAACGACATCACAATTGTATGGTTAATTAAAATAATCGAGTAAGTCATTTAAACAGTGTCAACATGATGATAAAAATCATTGCAATGGGCAATTCATGTATGGTAGTTCTTCAATATTGCTCAAATATATTATTATGACAGCAAGGAGCTTTACCAATCCGAGACAGGAAGCCGCCCATCCAACTTGGGAAATATTGTCCTCTGTTCTTCTACGAGTAAGTGTAGAAAACCCAAATTATGAACATAGAAATCCTTATTTGAAAACCTCGTATACCATGACCCAGCAACTAACAATTTTATATATTTTGTATTAAGTATTAGTCTCAATTGATCTGCTTCAACTTTTAACAAATCATCCGTTTTATTTGAAAGGTTTATTATCATTACTTTTATTTTACAACTATTATAAAGTTTATAATCACATATCTACATAATATATCGCCTCGACAATATAGGAATCGATTGAAATTCGAGCCCGGCGCCCTTTTAGTAAAGATTATTAGAATATCATTATAATTCTACATCCTATCTTTTTCATACTCCATAGGTCTTATCCAGCAAATTTTAGAGAATCCTACGCATGGCAAAGGTACCTCTTGTGCATACGCATGACATGTGGTTGTGGACTCCCTGGTTCTTTAGAGGAATCCCCTTCGGCCCAAACAGGAACACAAAATTATAGGCTGGATATAAATTACACTCTACACGCTCACGAAATGTTGCGAAAACATTCTCTAATCTTCGCCCCAAGATAATTGAAGATCAATCATCCGCAGTTTTCCAACCAATGGACAAAAAATAGTAAAAATAGTAAACTTTTGCGTTTATTGTACCATTTGTATCGTTTACTATACTTACTTGGTAGATGAAAAGGAGATATAGTCCAGAAAAAAATTTGAGTCAGATGTATAAGTTTTGGTTCCAAATCAATCGAGTCCACGTAGTTGAATCTTGGTAGTGAGCAGATACCTAGTAATTATTTTGGGACTGAATCACGTTCTACTATTCTCATCAACATGCTTTCATTTTCAGTTCACCAAAATTGATAGGGAGCGGTTTTCGGGTTAACCAACATCAACTCTGAAAACTGCACAGAAATCAGACAACAATTTTTTTAGTTATGTTGGAGACAAGGATTAACCACAAATGGTCAAACATGCACCCAAAGTTGTTCTGAAAGCTTTGAGTAGAAATTTCGATTTTCAAGAATCCACATTGTTTCCACTTGCAGATGAATATTGAATGAAATGCTTCCTCATCTTCGACAGTGAGAAAAATTCAAAACTTGAAATCTTAAATATCCACTCTACCACCAGGCAGAGCCGAAAATTTTTTACAGAAATACCTGTAGGTAAAAATATATATCCATCTTACATGGAATGATTCATGTAAAGGTACCTAGTAAATAGGCATTGAAGTAGATTTATTCATTGTGTACCTACCCATGTATACGGATACTACAAACACAGTCTGTTTCAGAGAATTTTCAAGGTACGTCAGCTTGAAATGAAGAACCTCATCAGGCCAGAGATGATTCAATTTAAAAGACCCTCATATTATGATCTACAGGACAATCGCATCATCAAGGCGCCATCAAAACTGATTGCTCACATTACAGTCCCATTTCAGGCGTCAATTTATAAATTAGCGTGGAAGCCTATACCGCAGTCTGCCAAGTACTAAAATAAAGGTATATATTTTGTTGTACCACATTTCGTAGATTAGTAACGCGCCTCTTGTGCCATCTCATTTCTTTTGTACATTCAACAAAACTTTTCGATGCCTCTTGTACTATTCAATTAATAATTTTATTAGAAGATTTCGCTTAAGATACCCACCAGTATAAGACTCACCAGTAAATTTACTGGTTTTATAGCCGCACAAGAAATAACGAATGGGCGAATTTGTAGGTATTATCTTCACCGTTTAATCTATTAGGTACGGTAATTGGAACGATAATTTTATAAGTGATTCTTCTGAGCAGAAATGAAAGGTAATACCTGTAAAAATTTTTTATAACTATACAACTAAATGGCTTCATAATTGCAGCTAGAAGAACTCACAACTTTATTATTCGTAATCATCGCACTTTGAATTTCATGGACTACCTATATCGTCTTACTGTCGATTTTTGAAAATCAAGATGATATCAACATCATCATGTACACCTTTCTATACTATAAAAAGTTCAATTCATGCAGTATGAGTAGATGCGCAAATTTCAAAAGAAGCGTTGTATTCGTGCAGTAAGTAGGTACAAAAATTTTGGTTCCTAGTCTGTCAATTTGTGGTTTCAATCCTTGTTCCGATCATTGTCCGATTTCGATGGATTTTCAAGGGTTTATCCGAGTTAGAAACCACACAGCCTCCAGTGATGTCAACAGAAAATTTCAGACAAAGCCTGGAAAATCTTGGAAACACTTTTTTAAAACTTCAAATTCTGAGGTCACCCCTTAAAAGAGACGTTACACGATTCATAAGTAACAAGAAATTAAGCTAAAAATTGTGATCGAAATTTTCCCAGGAAACGATCGGGAAACGTCAGAAAAATCTCACATAACTCCCACCGCTCGTTCAAGAGTCCAAAGCCTACGGATATAGGAAATTAAGATGAACATTGTAAACTATTGCTTTCAAAAATCAAAGGAAATGCTTAGAAAGCTTTGGATACTTATTTCAAACTTCAAAACAACTGGCGAAACCTGCTCTCATACTCGATTCACAATACTATGGGTCCAGCTGAACATTTTGAACACCAATTTCGCTAGGTACTAGAACCTATTAGTACTTACTCACTCGTAGATATGACGGTCATTCTTGTCTCAACTCCATTTATGAAATATTTTTTAACGTTATCGCCATTAGCCCTTTCCTGATCTACCACGAACTGCCTATTTTCTGTCAATTGTTTGTGAATCTGAAGAAATTTGCTGTCTTAAATTCTAGAAATAATTTTACTGTAAAATTGCCTTTTGGACTGCTCGCTGGCTAGGTACCAAATATCTAAGGTACCTCATTTTGTGGAAATTACAAAAGGTACACGGTCTCACCCAATCTGGTTTCATTTCAAGATACCTAGGAAAGTACCTCTGAAAGTAAGCAATGTAAAGCTCTGTAATCTATTATACGAGTAATTGAGAGTTCCTGGTTTTCCTTTGCTCATTTCTCCGGAGATTCATGAGTGATCTTTCCAAATTTGTGATGTTCACACACCGGTAAAGTTTAAATATTTCTACGGCACTCACCTCAAAACTTGGACCGGTACAATCCTCCGTTGTTTTCAGACGTAGCCGCAAAAATTCGAGTATGAGATAGAACGAGGATGATACTATAATAAAAACGAGATGATTTTAAAATTGTAAAATTTAAAACTGAATAAGTATAGATATGGAGAGTGAAAAACACGGAACACGCGCGCGGTAGTTGGTTGAGAAAGACTGTAGGCGGGAGGGGGGCGGTCCATGGAGTTATATACGGGTTCCTCCACTTCTTGGGGGACCGGCCAGTGCTCCTTCCCCCTCTTCCAGGAGTCCTGTGGATAGTAAACGAGTCCTGGGGCCCAGGAGTATCCAGGAACACGGGATTCTGAGGGAAGATTCTCAAGAAGCCCTTAGATGGAAATTTCAAGAAAACTGTACCCATGTTCCATGTACATTAATAACAACATTGATTCCGAGTCTGTCCGTCTGTGGTCAAACCTTACCCGAGGCATAACTATTCGATATCACGAACTTTTAGGGTTGATTTGACGATCCTCTATTAATTTATTAGCATCAGACAGTCAGCGAATGTAATTTTACTTGAAACCCTGCATCACATTGGTTGATTATTTTCTAAACAGATCATCACTACCCTGCAAAGAACAGGCTTTTCCATTAATAGTTCCCACCAACCTTTTTTTTTCAAGTACCTACCAGCGAATCATAGATTTTCATCTGGACGTTGTGGGTCTCACATATTCATAACGAAATTTGGCTCTTGGATGCTAGGAAACTACAACTGAGTGACATGAAAATTTATCAGCTTTGAACGAAGATATCCATAAGTGATTCTCATTCTCGTTTCTGTTTTATCATTCATTCCAAATTTAAGACCTTGTAAAGAGCGAACGGTTGGTCCTACAGAACTCTGGTGGTCTCATTCAATTCTAAAATTCCATACTATTTTAAATTGATAATAAAAATCTTTATAGAAAACATTTTTGAGTTAGGGCGTTTTGAAAATGTCAACCCCTATTTTTCATGCCTTAGAAGTGACTGGGACGAACGAAAAACTTCGGAACACAACTAAACCTCAAATGATTTACGTACCCTCATAGAAGTGCCACGTACGGTGGATGGACGGAAAATTGTATTATTGAAAACAAGAAACCAAAACCAAATTTTCAGGACCTAACAGCTCGATTTCGCTCAAATTTCGAGGGAAGTGTGGCTCAGGGTTGCAGAAGAATATAGGCCCTTGACAACCTTGAGATCCTATCTGTGTGAGCCATGGTACCACATGTGAATTGGTGAAAAGTTGTGTTGCCGTTTATTGAATTAAAAAAAAAAAACTATATGATCGGGAAAATCAAGTAATGATAATTAACAATGAGTCAAACATAATGAGGAATTCTCAAATGTTACTTCCTAATAATAACCAAGCATTTTAACGCTAATTCTATGCGTTTATGTTATTTTATGAAATGATGCCAACTTATTATTCTACTGCCCAATCAACTTGCCAGACTTTTTTTAAATTTAATTGATAGGTATTTATTATCTAGTTGGGTCCCATGCAGCTGAAACCTCACAGGGAGCCTCTCTGGGACTGTTTATCACAGAGTACCGGAGACAAGTTAAGCTGTTTATTAACCGAGCTCTCCCCTGACCAGCTGGGCAAGCTAAATGCGACAGAATCTTATAAAGACCACTGACTATGAGTCTAGTTTTTGTAGGTAACAATCTTCAATTGAATTTGATAAAACAATTATTTATCATTACAGATAAATCATTAATAACATTTTTTTTTCAAAGTCATATGAAATTGGGTCGGTTCCAAAGGTGAGTAGATTTGTCCCCGGCAAATGTATTCGAAGTTTTCACCTATTGGGGAATTATATACATACTAGCTGAAAAGCCTGCTGAAAGCAGGCAAAAACAAATCGTAGATGAACACGTAATTTATTGAAAGAAAAAAAATTGTGTCACGGCCTGGAATCGAACCCCGGTCCCCCACGTTCGTACGACATACGTACGTACGTACGTACGGTTGGGGTTTTATGTAATTAGATATTCTTTTATGTTCATCAATACACAAAATTGGCTCTACATGAGCATGTACATGAAATATTTAAAAAGAACACAAATTATATGGTACAGAACTATTTTTGATATTTCGGAAAATTTCCTTTTTTAAACAAGAGATTAACAATGGAAGAAGGAATTTTGGGTCTCCAATGGTTTGGGCGTTGCGGCGAAGGTGATACTATTCCTTTAAACATTTGATTCCACTGGGTAGCTAATCTTTTCATGTTCAATCCCGGAGAATCATAAGCCCACAACACGTAGCTGTGTGCTCTTTCCTACTAGAGCAGTAGTCTTTTAGATCCATTTGGCTCATGCTTCTTTAATATCTTGATGCCAAAGCAATTGTCGAAGGTCGAGTCATGGGAGATGGCAAGTCGACTCACTGGTAATTCTATGTTCGCGCAACCAGTTAAGCTCTGTGGTTGTTCACCCAGTTCATAAATTTATGAACATTGCACAAATGCATTTATTCATTTGCAATAATAATGCAATTGCATTTATGCATTTATGCACAAAGGGGTTTGACAGTCTGCAGAGTGTTTGCACCGGTATGTGTTGGTGAAACTATCCTCTTCCAGCACGATCCCACAAACATCTCCTTCCACAAGGATGCAGCACTTGAGACAAAATGTCTCCGATGGATGCTGCTTGACGGTAGCCTAGGGTGGGTGCCTTTGGAAAAACCCTTTTCATGGTTGGATTGGAAGACAAGAGGGGATACAGTTCTCTCAAAATTATATGCATCTTCTAGATTCCAAAGAAACATGTTTTCTATTTATATTCATTACATAGAGTATACAATATTTGAGATTTTTTATGTGAAGCTGATAGCGCGAGATAGTGTTTCCCGTTCAGTGCCACTTATCAAAGCCATATTTTGGGAAATTCTTATAATTTAAGTGTAGGAGGAATTTATTGCCACCGAGTCTACCAAAAGCTTTTTTTCAAGGTTAAAAAAAATGTTGTTCCAAAATAAAAATGTCCATGTGTTGTACATTTAACTCTTAATATCCTGAAGTATCTTTTAGGAAATCCAATTTTTACCGAGAACAGTTTATCCACTTTTAAACCAAAACTGATAGGTAGCTGTTGGCTATTTTGATACTTCAACTTTCGAATGTGTAAGAAAACGAAATAAACCAAATAATTTTGAGTTTACAGATTATATTAGGGCCTTCGAGGTACCTTCTGCCCTCATTTCTCATCTTGTAGGCTAATATTTGGGTTTCCTCGTCAGAGATGGAGCCACTGTCAAAGGCAACACAGATCACTCTATGAAGTGAACTTTTCCACCTTATTCCTTGAATATATTACTTTATGAGAAATAATAGACACCAACATCCCACAAGGATTTTTCCAAGTCTCCATCTTCTACTCCAACAAAATAGGGTTTAAAGACAAATTCTGCTGACTCAGTTAGCGCTTGTGAGGCCCTTGGAGAGATCATTCTTGAGCTGACAGACTGTAATAGGGCCTTTTAGGAACCTTCTGCTCAAATATTCTACAGATTTGTCAAAATACATCTAACTTGTATGAGAAAACAAATTTTTTGAACAAGCGGGAAATTAAGGGTTAAGGCCTTTCTGAATAATTTTAGTTTCGCGCCTGTCTGTCAGTCGGTCTGTGCGATCCTTGCAACGGGCAAAACTGCGCGATAATAAGTGTTAATTGTGCGGGTTGGCTTGTAGATGGTCCCCTATAATCATCGCTCCTGGGTTGATATCAGCCTCTGCGTTTGCCCAAACGTATAACCATTGTATCAGCCGTAACTTAATATTTTCCATTCGAATTCTATGAAATTTTCAGAGGTTTTGCAGGTTGGCGTGTACATGGTCCCTTACGAGGGTAGTGCAAGGTACTTCTGAGTTACGATGAAGCTAAGTGCCACACCCATTTGGCAGGCGTTTTAATTTTTATTGTACTGCCAGAAATAAAGAGATGGAGGAGAGATGGAAAGTAAAAGCTACCTTCCCAGGAATTTTTTAAAATCAGGTCACGACTTATTAACTGAATTAGGCATTTTCGGCCGTTTGCATGTCATTTGCATAAGCCGCTATAGAGGGTGGAGTGGAAGCGTAATAACTTCCGTCTGGCGAAAGGTGGAAAAGAGAACCTAACAGTACCGAAGGAACCCAAGATGTTTAACTGTATCTGTAAACCGATTCGGGAACAACTCTAAAACAGAAAGAGAAATGTGGGTTTGGCGGCGATAGGCCTGTGTTGGGCCACCGGAGGTTTCGGGGATTGAAAACGACTTCTCACAGATTAATCGAGGCAGATAAGCGAAAGAAAAGGAAGAAGAAGGTGTTGGACGGAAGGGAGATGGCTTCGAGGAGATTACATTGGAATCGGCAAACAAGGGATGAATTATTCCGTTGTTAATGGTAAGGTTGGTAATATCGGAGGATGAATGTAAGAACATGAACAGTTTTGAGATCCTGCTTCGAGATTACGCATACCAAATATAAGTTCCTGTTTGCTGAATTTTATTATGTATTTTAAGGTACCTACTTGATCAAATTTGATCACATTTAACATTTAACACTGCAAAACGCGATGGTAAATCTCGAAGCACTGTCACAGCTGATTAGCTGGCTGATATCCGTTTTGATGATGGTTTAGTAGGAGCATCAGATGCAGCATCAGTTCTAGATTCTAGAACGCTATGGTTTAGTTACGTTTTATGGTTTATAGTTATGTTTATAGTTAGTTTATAGTTAGTTTATAGTTATGGTTTAGTTACGTATTTCGTAATCCGTGAATGTATTGCAAGTGGAGTTTCGACTGAGGAGAGGAAACTAAGTAGGATTTACTTACCAAAGCACAATCTCATTTCGATGACAGTTTTCCTCTTTTTGCTTCCGAGTCTACCAAGGTAACGGAAGCTTTGTTTTCACTTTTCAATGTTGAAAAAAAAAATTTCTCCAAAATCGAAATTTCCACACGAGTTTTACGTTTCAGACCTTTCTGAACAATTTTGGTCCCGTGTCTGTCTGTCATGAAATCCTTGCCACAGTCATAACTTCTACCATTCACATCCGATTTTGATGAAATTTTCAGGGATTGTGCGGGTTGGTTGAAATAAATTTATTTCCTAGATAACTTTTTTTTATGGATGTAAACCAGGTCTTCATTGCTTCTTGGTTTTGTGTGTGATGCAGGTGTCTGTAAGATTAGTGACGTCTACAACATCTTTAACCCATTTCAAGCTGAGGGTAGAAATAACAGAGTAATGGGGGAGGAGGATGAACTCTTTTACAAGATGGCGGCCGAAATAAGGCATAATATTCTCACCAATTGAGAGCGAAAATTCCAAATTTTATGAATTTCACATTTTAATGGGATTCAAGAGGCCTCAGTCTCCCAAATCTATGTTCGCTCAATAGCCGAGGATCGAATTTGAGCCACCATAATCATGCTTTTGGCGGAAAGGCCTCCTTTTCAAAAAAAAATTCCAAAGCCGCATCGAGCTCCTGAATGTCGACGAATTTTGTTTTTGACGAGTATAGGAACAGCATGAACGAGAAAAAATTCTTCTATGAAGATTTTCCACTATTTTCAACATTTAAAAAAAGTCGATGCGAAAACGCATCAGTGGCCGGAAATGGGTTGAGTAGGTACCGACCTTCGTTCAATTCTGAGTTTTGCTCAAAATTTCGCTAATCTTCTGCAAAGTACGAAGGGAGGAAAAGTTATTCTTTCCAGCTTGAATTCGCCTTGCAAACTGTAAGGAATCCACGTAAGTACCAACATGTACCATCCTGCAAGCTCAGCTGCAATGAATCTTCTTTTTCTTTTTTTGTTGGTTGGTGTAATTTAACGTGGCAATTAGAAGCACCTTGCCAGATTAAGATCGACACGGGGAGCGAAACGATCGAGAAACCCAAAACACTCAAGGGCCGATGTTTTCGAACGGGGATTAGAATTTAAGGGAGATCCCGAGAAATACGAGCAGACTCCCCAAGTCCCAACAACCGTGAAAAGGTCGAAACGGTCTTAAAGTCGAGAAAATAAATATGAGAGTTCGGTTCGGTCTTGGAGGCCACCTCGATGGACGAAAGGTGCCATCCCCGGCTCACTTACCCAGATTCCTCGACTCAGCGGAAAACAGCTTCAGGCTGCAATTTCCATTCTGCAAGACGCGGCCTACGAGGTTTTAGTGCTCATCACGTAGTGTGCTCTGAAGCTTTTGCTAGGATTATTTCCATCCTTTTTCAAGGAGAAAGAAAAGCCTTCAGCTTCAAACACTCGGAAGATGGAATGAAAAAAAGGAACGTGGAGGTAAACACGCAGTGCTTTCTCCGTCTACTTGGCCGCACGGAATGTGACTGCTGACCGGAGCGTTAAACGAAAAACTGCTTGACATGAGAGCGGTCAGGATAAAGAAAATGCGGTCTGTTAGTTGTTTTGGGTTGAGATGGTTTAGTTTCAAAAGGGGTGTTTTTGATATACTGGTTTTGCCGCACTTCGTTTACACCAAGACCTCTAAAGACTGTTTGTCATGGTTCCCTCTCAAGCTCATCAAGAAAACCCTTTTTACCCATCTGAGACCTCAGAACAACCTTTACATGATACTTTTTCTTACACCGTTGCCACCACAGGGTGTCCAGCGATTCCACGTGAAAAAAATTCCCTGAGTTTTCCAGGTTTTCCAGGGTCAATTTTCGACTTTTTCCGAGGTTCTAAATGAATTAAAATATAAATAAATGAGGTCACAATTTTCAAATTTTAGTAGCTTATCTCAAAACATCTAATTTAATTAGATCATAGATTAGATCTACTTAATTCCCAAATATTTAACTGAAATACAAGAATAACTTCTAATTGTTTTGCCTTTACAAAGAATTCATGATAGTAGATACTTCGATTCTTCATTCATCGAAACTTGTGGACTTAATAGAGAAAAAGACCACTTCAATGGCTCATTTCTATCTCCAAATCTTGGAAAAAGTAGAGATAGAAGATTAAAAACACCGAAACTTGTCGGTTTACTCGAGAGAAACGACCACTTCAAAGGCTCATTTCTACCTCCAAATCTTGGAAAAAGTCGAGGTAGAAGGTTGAAAAAACCCGAAACTTGTTGGTTTACTCGAGAGAAACGAGCATTTCGAAGGCTCATTTCTACCGCCAAATCATGGAAAAAGTCGAGGTAGAAGGTTGAAAAAAAAACGAAACTATTTGGTTTACTCGAGAGAAATAACCACTTCAAAGGCTCATTTCTACCTCCAAATCTTGGAAAAAGTCGAGGTAGAAGGTTGAAAAAACCCGAAACTTGTTGGTTAACTCGAGAGAAACGAGCATTTCAAAGGCTTGTCAAAGCATTTCTAAGACCTTCGATTGCTTGAAAAAGTTGGAAGTGAACGTTAGAATCATCGAAATTCGTTGGTTTACTCGAGAGAAACAACCACTTCAAAGGCTTGTTTTCACCTTCTATTGCTTGAAAAAGTCGAAATTGAACGTTAGAATCATCGAAATTTGGTGGTTTACTCGAGAGAAACAACCACTTCAAAGGCTTGTTTTCACCTTCGATTGCTTGAAAAAGTCGAAATTGAACGTTAGAATCATCGAAATTTGGTGGTTTACTCGAGAGAAACAACCACTTCAAAGGCTTGTTTCCCCTTCTATTGCTTGAAAAAGTCGAAATTGAACGTTAGAATCATCGAAATTTGGTGGTTTACTCGAGAGAAACAACAACTTCAAAGGCTCATCTCTACCTCCAAATCTTGGAAAAAGTCGAGGTAGAAGGTTGAAAAAACCCGAAACTTGTTGGTTTACTCGAGAGAAACGAGCATTTCAAAGGCTTGTCAAAGCATTTCAAAGACCTTCGATTGCTTGAAAAAGTTGGAAATGAACGTTAGAATCATCGAAATTCGTTGGTTTACTCGAGAGAAACAACCACTTCAAAGGCTTGTTTTCACCTTCTATTGCTTGAAAAAGTCGAAATTGAACGTTAGAATCATCGAAATTTGGTGGTTTACTCGAGAGAAACAACCACTTCAAAGGCTTGTTTTCACCTTCGATTGCTTGAAAAAGTCGAAATTGAACGTTAGAATCATCGAAATTTGGTGGTTTACTCGAGAGAAACAACCACTTCAAAGGCTTGTTTCCCCTTCTATTGCTTGAAAAAGTCGAAATTGAACGTTAGAATCATCGAAATTTGGTGGTTTACTCGAGGGAAACAACCACTTCAAAGGCTTGTTTTCACCTTCGATTGTTTTCAAAAAGTCTGGATTGGACGTTAAAATTTATTACCTGTAGGGCCTTTTGAAGACTTCTAGCAAATTTTCGAGGAAAATTAAGCAATTTCAGTAGCATTCAAGTTTTAAAGTCAAAAATATAAAACAGTCTTGTTTTTATAGAAATCCTTATGTTATAGATTATACGTAGTTGAAAAATTTCTCTAGGTTTGGGACATCTATAAGTATTTGAAAAAGAAAACTTGTGTTACACCAAATTTTTTTGCGAGTGGCCACCCTGTACGGTAACTTGAACCGTGAAACTTTAAGATAGGATAGGAAACATCGAAATAAAGTTCGTAGGTATATTTTCAAAAATGCACCAACAACCTGCCACTTGGGTGGGTTTGCATTGTAGGTACTCTCAAAAGCACTTCCCCGCGTTTTGGAAACAGCCTACATTTTGCGTAGGAGGTCACATACAATCGATTATGGCCAATTCCATGGAATAAAATTAGTACTTACTAATCAAACTTTCATGTGTGAATATTTTTCCGTAGTACAACTTTTCCCACTCAGACTGCCAAAACTCCCCACTAAAAGGTTTGGCGCTAGGGCTTTTTCCAGGGTTTTTCGGGAAACAAATGAAATTCCCTGAGTTTTCCAGTAGAGTAAAATTCCCTGAGTATTCCCGGTTTTCCAGGTCGCTAGACGCCCTGCACCAAATTGTTAGGTCATCACTTCACCTTCAGAACGCACTGTGATATAGAAATCACGAATACAAGTCTACGGTTAATTTTGCATGTCGTTAACCCGCTGTCACAGAAAATGGAGATTAAGCACCGGAAATGTATGATTAATAACAGAATTCCGTGAATAATCGTGGAAAAATCATGACAAATCACAACAACCTGCGTTTAATCAAAGATTAATCTCACATTTTCCTGTGATCAAATCTTGTGATCAGATCTTATTCAAACATTGATTAAGATTTTAATCATACATCATAAATTGAATCTTATTACTAACCGTAGAAACACATTATAGTCATTAGAAATGTTTATGGTATTCATGAGCAGGATTTTGCCCAACTCTGCCCCCCTCTCATCGTCCAATCCCTCAGATCATCTCAGCCGGAGCGCTGATTTCGTTGAAAATATCCACGTTTTTCCGCTTTCAAACACTAATTTTTATAATAAGCTCCCCTTCAAAAATGAAAATAACTAAAACGTTGGAAAGCTGAGATTTTGGCGCATCTTTGTGGTCTACAGGTAAAAATTCACGTGACGGATTACAGAACCTATTAGATTTTGAAAAAAATAGAGATTTAAAAAATCTTACCCATTATTGAGGTAGGAAATTTTACGCTCTTTCCAAAGGTGTAGGGTAGGTGGGGGCAAAGACCCGCGTTTTTTGGTTTTTCTTTTTTTGAAGTAAGGGAATAGCTTATTTTGCTGAGTTTTGGTATGGGATTGGTAGGCCTGGATGTTGGCTAAACGTTCATGACAATAGCAATCAGATTGGACCAATACGTACTTGGGAATTCGAATTTTAGTTTTTAAAAAATCTGCGGGGATTTGCCCCACAAATTGGGGCAAATCCCCGCAGTGCGTGGTTTTACCCCACTTCAAGGTTTTGAGGAAATGGAAAAATAAATCAATTAGTAAACTTCTCAAATCACCTATATTAAAAAAACAACAGACTTGTACAACTTTGGATGTAGAAAAACAGGTGAATACACTTATTTTAAGATCACGGTCAAGAATTAAAAGAAGTAGGTAGATTGGTTTCACTGGGCATGGCGAACTCCATGAAATTTTGAAGCCAAACGATGAAATCAGAGGTGTTCATATACCCTTTGTTACTTTGATGTTCATATATACACTTTGATGAGGATTAGGTAGTCTCTTGAAGAGACTCTCTTCCTTGAGTAGATGAAAAGAGGTGGGACGTAGTGGCCAACAGCGCTCATTGCACACACTGCTGTGACTGTTGGGCCATGTTTGGCAGCATTAATTTTGGAGACATCACTCTTGCCAGTGAGGGCTACGTGTTTAGGCAGATTGTTCGGCACTGTCTTTACTCCACTCTCGTCCATATTATAAATTTGCTGAGGAGCAAACACAAACTTTGCCAAGACACTCTGCAAATTCCCAAAATATAGAGAAATTTGAGCCCTATTGAACCCCATCGTTCGGGTGATTTGACTGAACATCATCTCGTATTGAACAAGGAATTTATCACTGAAATTGGGGAAAGTCCCCGCACTTTCAGGAATGCGGGGGTTTGCCCCTTTTAGAGTGCGTGGCTTTGCCCCATTTTCATACTTTAAATTGGCAATACCCCCAACAATGTAAACAATTGAAAATGAGAGTTTGGAAACATGAATTTGAAGCTAAACTAAGAGACTCATTGCCCCAAGTTAAACTTTGGAAATAGCTCAAACCATCTTTGAAATAATTAACATAGAACATGACGAAATATTACATGAAAACCTGGAAAAACGAACTTACCGCATTTTCTCCACCCACGTCGCCAGAATCCACTTGAGTGTTGGAGAGCAACTGGCTTCTATCATGATAGAACTGCTGCTTGCTGGCGGAAATTTTAACTACATGAATTCCCCCAAAAAGGCACTGCGTGGCTTTGCCCCGTGCGGGTCTTTGCCCCCACCTACCCTAATCAGTTTTAAATTTTCTTGGAAATTCTGGCAGTTATAGCCTTTTTATTTAGAACTCAAAAACAACTCAAAAACGAAACCTCTAAAAAAAATACTAGGAGGCATTTTTTCTGGAAATAAGTAGTAGAATTCCTGGACTGTGACCGTTATGAAATATAACACACTGTATAACATGAAATAAATACTATTAAAAATCCGAAAATTTCCATTCTCTGACCTTGGATGAAATGTGATGGAGCCGAGAAGATCCGTTGGGCTGACGATCCGTAAAGGTCAAAAGAGGTGACCTCAAAAGAAAGGACCAGAATGAAGTTCATGGGAGGAATCCGCGAGTTCCAGCAAAAGGTCCGTCGACGCAATATTTTAGTCGATGTGGCTACGAAGGAAGGCCAACACCTATGAGTTCCTAAATTAAAAGACTAAACATTATTCAATAGAGCTAAGTGATGTGCCACACTTGAGGTCTACCTTCTTCTCAATGGGGTGTGCGCATGGGTCGGAAAAACTGTTTATTGTTATTTTTAATCTAAACTAGACCTCATTCTGAGAATTTGGACACCAACCGCGACCTTCTAGCGTCAGAAGACCTTTTTCTGTCATTTTTCAAAGTTTCGAATTCTTATGACACAGTGGGCTGGGGGGTCCCGCCCAGGCGGAAGGGGCACGTGACGTCATAAACATTCTAAACTTTGAAAAATCATAGAACAAAATCTACACATCCAAAAAGAGAACGGCTGGTGTCAAAATTTTCAGAATACGGTCTTTTTCGATTGAAAATTTAAAAAAAGCTGCAAATTATTACACAATGGTTCATTATTTTTCTATATAGATCACTCGTCTGCAAAGCCACCAACCATCCAACATGAAGAAAAACATCGATCGCATTTCGGGCAGCTTTAATTTCAACGGAGATTAGGCCTCTTTTGCGATTCACACTCGTGTTTCTGATTTATCGTACGTCCAACCATTAAATTCTCGTAGAGAGCGAACGGTTTGTCCTACAAAGCTCCGGGTGGTCTCAAAAAATTCTATAGAATCTTAAATTGTTGGAAAAACAATACCTTTATATACAATTTTTTTGAAGTTGGGCGTTTTCAAAATTCATTTTTGACCCTTAGAGGTGACCTACATCAACCAAAATCTTCGGGGCACAACTAGACCCCGAATGGAGTCTAGATACCAAATTTCATCAAAATCGGAAACGTAAACCAACAAATTTTGAGGGGGTGTTAGAAATTTTTTTTCTTGGTCGACTCCAAAGGTTCATTATTGAAAATAATAAACCCAAAAAAAAAAAGGCGCACCCCCATTGTGGCACAATTTGCATCTTTGAGAGCTCGCTGAGTGGGTTGCGCGTTCAAAAAGAAGTTGTCGAAGTAATATGTTCATAAAATTTGACGTAGAATCCGAATCTGCCACAAAAATTGGGGGTTCCCATTTGAAAAAACAAAGTGGAAGTTGGTTCCAAAAATCGAATAAAAATTTGGCCGTCCGTCCGCCGTACGCGGCACTTTCCCCACTTAGCATAGACCGATTTTGATGAAATTTGGTATGCGGGCTCCATTTGGGGTCTAGTTGTGCCCCGAAGATTTTGGTTGACGTAGGTCACTTCTAAGGGTTAAAATTTGAAAACGCCCTAGCTCAAAAAAATTCTACCTATATAAATGTATTGTTTTTTTTATCAATTTAAGATAGTATTGAATTCTTAAAATTTTTAGAGACCACGCGAAGCTCCGTAGGACAAACCGTTCGCTCCCAACGAGAACTTCTGGGTTGGATTTATGATAAATCAGAAACGCGAGTATGAATCGCAAAAGAGTTCAAATTTTAGCTGACCAAACTGCGGTCGCTATAGGTAGGTGGTGAGAGTGGCAAAGCCGTGTTCTTTGCAGACGAGTGATCTATATAGAAAAGTAATAAACCTTTGTGTCATAATTTGCAGCGATTTCTTCTCCTCTTTTCACCCACTTCCGTTTTTGCTACCTACTGTTTTACCGCTATAACGGCTAATTGAAAACTGAAAGTAGGTAGGTACGTAAACACCATTCTATTTTATGGTTTGACCCCTCCGCCTTTAGAGGTGAGTATATTAGAAAAGAAAGAAGTTGGATTTCCATTTGAAAAAAAGCCTATATAATAGGGTCTAATGGAGAGAATGGAGAATTTTTATTAACTCATAAAACACGAAAACAAGAATGGCAGATGGATATTTTTCAAATTTATTCATTGCGAACTTGAATGAGGCTTTCAAAGTCCTGAAAGCTAAGTGTAAAAATGTAAAAGAAAGAAAATTTCCTTAGCAGCAAACACGAAAGGAGTAAAATAATGAATACGATACTCCTGCATCGCTTCGTAGGAATTAGTGTCATGGTTGGTAACGTCCGCAGGTAGAAAATCTCATTCTAAAGACCTAAATTTCGGTAGAGTTTGATAGAAACGTTTATTACAACCCTTTACCTAACTTGGGGTTTAGTACTTCACTTCCTTCATTTACTTAACTACAAGCAATTATACAAATTGGAAAAAGGAGAATCACAAAATGGAAAATTCTAAAAAAGGATTCAATGGTGATTATTGATAAATGGATTCAATATCTAATTATTAGATAAATGATTCAACGCAGCGAAGTATTCATTAAAACTTTATTCACATCTAACGTTATAAACGGTTGGTAGTATATCCAAACAAAATGTAAAAAAGAGTGACATTATTTTACAATGAGATGTCGAGACCAAAATCTAAAAAAATAACACAAGAGGTAAGTAGGTACTTAATTATGATAAAATTATGACTGACTTGAAAAATCAAACCGGAGTTGAAGGCTCCATATTCCCATGTTTTCATAAGGAAGGAAGTGGAAGGGAGCATATTTCATTATGTGTGATAGGACAATCGTATCTTAATTGGTAAAAAACAAAGATAGGGCAAGTACGAAACATTCGTTGAGATTTATGAAGCGTAAAATTAGGCCGAATCTTCAGGTGTTTTGGGATTCCAACATGAGAATTTCCTTAGCTTACTGTAGTGGTCCTCACGAAGGGCTCGCAATTTAGAAGCAGGAGACGCGAGGATTTTGGACGCTCTGGACCTGGATGGGGAGATGACAGGATCGCTTTGAGAGGTTGCCAGGCGATCTTCAGTGGCATGGCTGCTAGGAGGTGCTGGAGGTGCCATAGACAGGTCTGGAGCCTTGGGAGCGCGGGGAAGACTCGACCCACAAGCCACTGACTTCACGTTGCTTCTGCTCTTTTCCACTTTCATGAGATCGCATATCGCTTCGAAGAGCCTGGACCTCAGGCAGGCGATGAGCTGGTCTTTGACGTCGTCCCTAGTATCCGTTGGCAGGATTTCGTCGTAAGTTCGTTCCAACATGCCTGACAAGGTCTCACATGTTTCTCTGAGCTCAGAAACTTCCTGTTCCAATTCAGAAATGCGAGTCCTCATCAGTTCAGCCTCTTCAGACTGCAATGACTCGCGCTCTGGTAATGAATCCTCATCATCATTCTTGATAGCATGTGATTCATCGAAAGACTTCAACTTATGCTTCTTCTCTATCTTTTCAATCATACTGTTCACGAAAAGACCTTTAGGTTTGAAGGGAGTGCCTCCATTTCTCACCAACTCTGCACTCTTGTTACTTTCAATACTGGATTCGAAACTATCAAGATTCCTACTTCTACCAGCAGCAGTCTTTTCGGAGACAGGAAGTGCTAGTTCATCTGCCAAAGATTTTACATGAGTTGTGTTCTCAATTTGAAGCTCATTTTCTGTTCTTTTGGCAGATTCCTCAAACTGGTTTCGCCGAATTCGACTTGCGACTTCTTCAGTGTTTTCAGTGTTGGTTCCAATGTCCTGACTGCTACCCACACTATCAGTCTCATCACTACTGTCCTTTGCTGGAACTTCGTCGCTGCACTTGCAAGTACAAAGCTGTTCTTGTAACTTCTTTAGATTTTTCTGTGAAGCGCTCAAAGTATGCCACAAATCCCTCCTTTCTTCAGTCAAAAGAACTAAAGCAGTAGAATACTGTTCCAGCTGTTTATCTTGCATTGAGATCAAATCCCTTACCCTGTAAACGAGATCATCATTCATAGACGATAGATTCTTGTTGTGAGCTTTACACCCATTCACTTCTTCTTGAAGATGAATAACTTTTAATTTGAGCCTCGCAATCTCCTTGTCGTAATCGATGTATCTGTGGCCCTCGCACAATGAACCCAAGTTCGCAGCGATTTGGTGCCATTCCTGTTCGAGATTGACTGGCTTTCCAAACAGCGTGACGGTTTGCCCACCATCGCTTGCCATTTTTTTCACAGTATCGACGTTTTCTGTAACGAAACAATAATATTTATTGGTATCTAGAGGGTAATTTTACGTTGAGAACGAAATGATTACCTAGGTAGGTACCCACACAAAAAACAATGAAGTCGAACCATGGACAACATTCTATTTCAAAGTCAGTTTCCAAGAACAAAAAAATCTGTAATTTCAACATTTTGTATTCATTATTTACAATAATGAACCTTTGGAATCGACCAAGAAAAACATTTTTAACCCCCCCCCCCCTCAAAATTTGATGGTTTACGTTTCAAGGTACGTAGAATTCAAAAATCGAATAAAAATTTGGCCGTCCGTCCACCGTACGCCGTACGGCGGTGGCACTTTTGCCACTTAGCATTGACCAATTTTGATGAAATTTGGTATGTAGGCTCCATTCGGGGTCTAATTGTGCCCCGAAGATTTTGGTTAATGTAGGTCACTTCTAAGGGTTGAAAAATGAATTCAGAAAACATCCTACCTCAAAAGATTTGGATACAAAACCAATAACAATCAATTCCCAATTTCAATCAATTAAATCAATCAATCAATTTTCAATTAATTTTAAAAGATGATTGATGCTTGATGATTTTTTTTTAATTTTCAATTTTTTCATCAATTTAGGATAGTAAAGAATTTTTAGAATTTTTTGAGACCACGTGGAGTTCTGTAAGACAAACCGTTCGCTCCCTACGAGAATTTAAGGGTTGGATAAATCAGAAACACGAGTGTGAATCGCAAGAGGCCTAATCTCCGTTCAAATTTTAGCTGACCGAAATGTGATCGATGTTTTTCTTCAAGTTGGTTGGTAGTAACAAAGCCGTGTTCTTTTCAGACCAGTGATCTATATAGAAAAATAATAAACCTTTGTGTAATAATTTGCAGCGTTTTTACTTCATGATTCCATTACACCCCCTTCTTAAGGAGTAAAGTTTACTTCACTTTTCCATTGCAGCCCTTTTTCTAGAAGTAAATTTCCATTTGACCGATTGGTTATACCGCAGTTGCTCTCATTCATGTTACTTATAAATCAGGATTCATTATTTTAACGTTCATCTATTTTATTTAAAAACTGGGATAGGAACGGGTGTTTGTACAAATATTTTCAAGTAGGTACTTCAAGGTTGTCACTACCTACCAACCATAGGTCTCTACTTCACAATCAAGTTTATTATGAAGAAATAAACGCTTCACACTCAATTAGAAGAAATATGGAATTGTGGGAGCCTTCATTAGGAAATTTTATTACTGGTTGCAAAGGAAATGAGTACAACTTGAAGAAACAAACAGCATTTTGGTCAGCTAAATTTCAACGGAGGCCTCTTTGGCTCTTAGCTCCGGGTGGTCTCAATCGATTCTAAAAATTCAATACTATTTCAAATCGGTGGGAAAACAATACCTTTAATTCGAGAGTTTTCGAGGTAGGGCACTTTTGAAAATTACAACCCTTAATTTTCACCCCTTACAAGTGACTGACATCATCAAAAAGCTTCGCGGCACAACTAGACCCCAAAAGATGCCCATAAATGCCAAATTTCATCAAAATCGGCAATGCTAACTAAGAAAAGTGCCGCGTACGGCGGACGGACGGATTCTTTGAAATTTGATTTTCGGAGTATACATAACTAATAATTCAAGGTCCAATTTAAATGAGTTACAGACGTTGGAAATGATCACTAAATACAGGGTGTTTCATGAAAAGGTTGCACCCCCTTCATTTTCGCAGAATACCGCGTAAAAAATTCCGACCAACGCAATTCTTCATGATTTTTTGTGAGGATCTAAGAAAAAATACTTTTGCGCAAAAAATTTTGCGCGCAATCGTGCGCAATTGACACTAACTTCAATTTTTAAATGGAACCCCCCTTTTTCATTACAAATTCGGATTCTACGTCAAAATTCATGAAAAATTCATACCCGAACCGATATTTTTTATTGCGCGCAACCTGGCTTTTTGAAGCTCTAAGTTGCGCAACTCCACAAACATTAGGTTTTGGAGAACCCAAAGTGTGGCACATGTTTTTTCATCATTTTTTTACGCTAATTTACATGGTATCATCCGCTTTTTAATTTGAATGGAATTTTCCTAAATGGCGGCCAAAAATTCGGTTGTTATTAGTGAAAAAAACGCTCTTTTTAAATCGTTGAGTTTTTAGGCAATTTTATTCAGTTCAAGCATGATCGTGCTGCCAGTTTTTATTTTTAACTCCACCGTAGACGGCTCAAAGCCGGTCTTTCAAAAGGAGGTGAGAAAAAAAAATAAACATGATATCGACCACAAAACTGATGTTTTCGTGAAATAAATGTTAATTTTTCTTTTTTAAATTTGGTCTTCCTGTGATTCAGCGTCAAAAAATGATGAAAAAACATGTGCCACAGTAATGGTTCTCCAAAACCTAATTTTTGCGCAATTGTGAAGTTGTGCCACTTAGAGCGTTCAAAGAGCCAGGTTGCGCGCAATAAAACAAATCGATTTGGGTATGAATTTTTCATTAAATTTGACTTAGAATCCAAATTTGTAATGAAAAAAGGGAGGGGGTCCATTTGAAAAAATGAAGTTAGTATCAATTGCGCACGATTGCGCGCAACTTTTTTCGCAATAGTATTTTTCCTGAGATCCTCTCAAAAAATCATGAAGAATTGCGTTGATCGGAATTTTTTACGCGGTATTTTGCGGAAATGAAGGGCGGTGTAACCTTTTCGTGAAACACCCTGTATATTCACTTTTATAACAAACTCAATTTTAAATATTGATATGTTTTTTGAATAAGTTAAAAAAGATTGCCGGGTTGATAAACGTCAAAAAGCAATCAATAGGCTCAAGTACCCAATTCCTTCATTGTTTTTGTCTTTAAGCATAATCAAAGCCTCCTCAATAACCTCATCACTCATTAACTTCTTCTTTTTAGCGGTCAAAGACTTTGCTAAAGACATCTCAAAATTGGAGACTTTGTCCAGCGGTCCGACTTTGTCAAAAGACTGAAAAACTCAACTTTGTCCTAAGCTAGCGCTTAGCCTGAAGAGGCTAGGTTTGCACACGCTTAGCTGAAGAGATCCGAAAGCGCTAGCTTAGGACAAAGTTGAGTTTTTCAGTCTTTTGACCAAGTCGGACCGCTGGACAAAGTCTCGAATTTTGAGATGTCTTTAGCAAAGTCTTTGACCGTCTTTTGACAAGTCGAATAAAGCAGATTCTTCTTTTTGGTTTATCATTTTCATTAACGAATCATTGGAATCGAACAAGAAAACAAATGTTAACCCCTCCCCAAAATTTGATGATTTACGTTTCAAAGTACCTATATACCTGCATAAGATAAAAGTCTTTAATTTTAAGTAATTTCTACTCAAGTAACTTATTGATGTTTTATAATATCAAAAATCACCATTTTGGAACAAAATTGTTCTCTTTTCTTTTTTTTTATGAAGTTCCCAGTTAGCTAACCTAATATTACGTTTCGTTATAGCAAGTAATAGATTGTAGAGAACGTTTAACGGGAAACAATTCATGGGAAACTCAAATTTCCAGTGAGAGTAAAATTTACGCCGAGGGTTTCCATTTCAGTATTATACTTATACAAAAAAATTAACCCAAACTTAATGTTGAGAGTAAATTTGGTTTTCATGAAATTTCATGTTGAATGATGTACTTAGAATCAACGACAAAAAAAAGGATATCCGTTTCAAATTTATCTGTTTTGGATTATAAGGGGGAAAACGCGAAGGATAGGTAGTGTTTAGCTGATTTCTATCTTTAGTATTGATCGTGTGTAATCAGATTGCGGAGACGGCCGGCCATTCAGGTCCAAAACAATCCAATCGTACGATCTATCTTCGGTAAGTAGTGAATAAGCAAAAAGATAACCAATACATCTGATAATTATTTCTAATTAGAGTAAACAAGGCAAGATAATTCGAGAAGATAGGTTACATTACTAGATGTAGGTACTAATGAGGGAAGGTTTACCCATTTATTGTAGTAGACACACTTATGAGGGGAGCGGGTTGTTTGCTCGAGATCCATTAAAATTCTTCTGAGCACGGCGAATCATCGAAGATTTCAGCACTCCTGTAATACAATGAATACACAATGAACCTCTGTATTAAGCAGCTTCGAGTATCAATGCTATTGAGGATACGGCGGCGTTCACTTATAGAATGGTAAACATAGAAGAACAAAAATTGAAGATCCTCAACTGATCGAAATTCAAAAAATTTTTAGAGGTAATCGATTCGGAGTCAAATCCAAAAAAACTATCAAAATCTGGGTCATTTAGGACGATTAGGAACCCGATTAGGAGAACCCCCCATACGTTAGTCGTTGATTTTTGTTGTACCATGCCGTATGCACAGGGCATGTTTTGAAAAGTTAACTATTTCATATTCATGTTCTACTCTTCCCCACGAACTCATTGAGTACCCACTCGCCTATTGCATTTTTGGGTACCTACAGCAAAAACGCTGCAAATTATTACACAAAGATTTATTATTTTTCTGTATAGATCACTCGTCTGCAAAGAACTCGGCTTTGCCACTGTCACCACCTGCCTACCACGTACCTACAGTGATCCCATTTTGATCAGCTAAAATTTGAACGGAGATTATGCATCTTTCGCGATTCACACTCGAGTTTCTGATTTTTCGTAAGCCCAACCCTTAAGTTCTCGTAGGGAGCGAACGGTTTGTCCTACAGAGCTCCGCGGGGTCTCTAAAAATTCTAAAACGTCATTACTATCTTAAAATGGTAGAAAAACCATACCTTTACATCGAAATTTTTTGAGCTGGGGCGTGACCGACATCAACCAAAAGCTTCGGGGCGCAACTAGACCCCAAATGGAGCCCTTATACCAAATGTCATCAAGATCGGTCCATGGGAACTAAGGAAAGTGCCACATACGGCGGACGGACGGAAAATTGAACGAATTGGACGGAAAAAATTCGATTTTTGGATTCTACGTACCTTGAAACGTAAACCGACAAATTTTGAGGGGGAGTAAAATTTTTTTTTTTTTTTTGGTCGGTTCCAAAAATTCATTATTGAAAATAAAAAACCAATATACGCACCTTTTTTTCTGACAACTCACTAAAACCCTAATATTTTCGGGCCGTTTAGCCCGAAAAAATGATTTGTTTGGGACAGACCGAAAAACACGATAACGAACATCGTCCAGAAAGCTTTGAAACGAAAGTTACAAGTGGAAATTATGATTTTGATGATGAGGACCCAAGTATTCCTCAATCTTCAATAGTGAGGATGTAAAAAATAAATAAAAGTAGGTTTTTATTTAGGCACGGTGTTTTAAGTGGATACAAGCGACCAAATGGAAAAAATTGAATTAGATATCGATTATTATGTAAAATTTCACGAGGAATCGATTGGTATCATCGCGGTTCGTCAAAACGGGACGAATCCCACGACGAGGAGGAAAGTTTAAGCGGTTTTGCAAAACGGTACTAATTCGTTGAGTTTTTTCAAAACGGTACAAAAATCCATGGAGGGCATTACGAAATATGTCTCTCAACGTTTCTATCGATTTCCATTGGTAAATTTTCGTTTCAATCGATTCAGCTGAAACACCTACAATGGCCCTGAGGTGTATGTTAACGCGTTCAGACCGAAAATTCGCTCAGCTGATTCATTGTGCCCTCCATAAACAGAAAAACACATAAAACAGAATCACGAGTGTGAATCACCACAGAGGTCTAATCTCCGTTCAAATTTTATCTGACTAAAATGTTCAACTAAAAAAAAATGCCAAGTGGGTGTGGCACGTAGCTTCCTCGTATCCATAACCCGATTGTATAGAAGATCCGATGCATAGTAGTTGATCTCATAAATCAATTTCTAAGTACCTTCCACTGCCTTCATAGGGTCATAGGGGACTCTACACGTCAACCGGCACAATCTCTGAATATTGTTGGAAAATTTAGGAGTTATGGCAGTTAGAAAATATACTTTTGCGCATGCGCAGTGGCTACTATCAATCTGGGGGCTATGATTTTTAAAGGGGACCATCTACACGCCAACCCTCAATCCCCTAAAATGTCTTCGGAATCGGATGAGAATTGTAGAAGTTATGGTTGTGGCAAGGATTTCACGTTTGCGCAAGCTCAGCGGCTACTATCAGTCTGAGGGCTACGATTTTCATAGAGGACCATCTACACGCCAAACCGCACAATCCCTGAAAATTTCCTCGAAATCGGTTGAAAATTGTAGAAGTTATGGCTGGAGCAAGGATTTCATGACAGACAGACACGGAACCAAAATTGTTCAGGAAGGTCTGAAACGTAAAACGCGAGTGGAAATTTTGATTTTGGAGAACTTTTTTTTCAACTTGAAAAGTGAAAACAAAGCTTCCGCTGCCTTGATAGGGAAGCAAAAAAAAAATCCCATCTGAAGGAACCCTACTTTTCGAATCGAGTGTGGAGCGTTTATTTCTTCCAAATAAACTTGATTGTGGAGCTGTGAATGGGGTAGGTAAAACAAATAGTGACCATGGCTAAGCTGTGATCTTTGCAGACGAGTGATCTATACTTCCTCATTTTCCAAGCAAATTCAAATATGATGACACCGGTTGGTACGAGCTTTAAATTTTACATGTGAAAAGTTCGGAAAACTGTACACTAGAATAGTCTTTCTACCTCAAATTAGGAAAGTTTGGAATTTTTGTTCGTTCATTTTTTCAAACGTTTTTTCACTTCAGAGGCCCCCATAAACTTCACACATCCTCCATTTCATCAGTTTTCCAACGGTAACCCATTTTTTTAGGTTTACTATAACATTGGGGGGGAGGGGGGAAGGTGTTGGAATGCGAAAATTCGGTGTCTTTTTTCACCAGAAAAAGTTGCATTTTTAGCGGGATAAAAAAAGTCTGTCAAGCTTCCTCTCATCCATAACCCGATTGTATAGATGATCCTATGCAAAGCAGATAATCTCAAAAGATCAATCTCTAAGTACCTTATTCTAACCTCATTGATGGCCCCCAATGACCATCTACACCCTAATCCGATTAATCATTGAAAATTTCGAAATCGGATGAGAAATGGAGAAGTTATGGCAGTTACAAGGAATTCAAGTTTGCTCATTCACAGTGGGTATTACGAGTATCAGTCTGGATGCAATGAATTTCATAGGGGGCCATCTACGCCCCAATCCGTATTATCCCTGAAAATTTAATCGAAATCGGATGGGAAATGTAGGTATTATAGCTGTTAAAAGAATTATTCGTTTGCGCATGCGCGGAGGCTACTGTCAATTTGGGGCCAATTATTTTCATAGGGGACCATCTACACCCAATCCATATGATCCCTGAATATTTCATCGAAATCAGATGGCAAATGTGGAAGTTATGGCCGTTACAAGAAATTCACGTCTGCGCATGAGCAGTAGCTACTATCAGTCCGGGGGAGTTGATTTTCATAGGGGACCGTCTACACGCCAACCCGCACAATCCTTGAACATTTCATGGAAATTGGACAATAACTTCGTGTAGTTACTTATGCCTGTTACAAGGATTTCATGACAGACAGAAACGGAACCAAAATTGTTCAGGAAGGTCTAAAACGCAAAACTCTACTTGAAATTTTGATTTTGGTGATTATTTTTTCTCAACCTTGAAAAGTGAAAACAAAGCTTCCGCTACCTTGGTAGACTCGGAAGCATAAATACCAAAAAGGAAAGCTTGTTACAAACTAGTTGTAGATTCTATTCCTGATTTTGATTTGGGTATCGTAGATCATGGATTTTAAAATGCTCTTCAAATTCGAAGCTTCCATGCAGCTAGAAATGTTATGGTGGATAAGGGTGAGGGGCTAGACCAATATTTCTTGCTTAAAATACTAAATAAATGCATATACAAATAAATACATTGAGTGAAACAGTTTTATCGCTTACCTACTGGTTTAAATTGACCTAATGGAAGTCCCCTGGAATGCACTACTTGTTTTCATCATGCAAACCTATGCTGCTACGTAAGGTCCGGAGGTAAGGTGAATAACCAAAAATGTTCAATAAAATCTCACGGTTCTAACGAGTGGTGAACGATTTGTATACGATGAAAAATGACGTTAACCCATTTTTCATGGTTACTACGTGTTTAAATGCGAACAAAACGTGTTAACCCTATATAAGTAGACTTCCCTGACACACAGTTATTAGTAGACTACGTAAAAATGACGTATGAAACTGAACAGATATTTTCAACACAAAATGGTCATATATTTTTCATTCATTCAACAAAAAACCAACATAAACTCATTCTTCTTAAAACCTAAAGAGAAGCTATGCATACCAGAATTATATCACATAAATGTTCTTATATCACATCCAAAACTCGATTTTTACTCTGGATAATATATTACACTCGATAGAATAAATGTTTTGAAATGAATAGGTATATTAGGCTTGAAATATCTTGAAAGAGAAAATGAATAAAAATTTTAGAAAAAGGAAAAATCTCTAGCTATTTAGAGATGTGGAGAAAAGGTGTGCTTCATTCTCAAATTTTTCATAATATAAATGTTTCAGAAAAACGCTGCAAATCATTGCCCAAAGGTTTATTATTTTCCTGTATAGATCACCCTTCTGTATAGATCCCTCCCTACCAACCACAAGTGCCTACTACCTACTAGGGCATTTTTGAAAATTTCAACCCTTCATTTCCCTTTGATTGATGGTTGGGGTTGAAAATTTCAAAAAAGCCCTAGTAGGTAGTAGGTACCTATGGTTGGCAGGGAGGGATCTATACAGAAGGGTGATCTATACAGGAAAATAATAAACCTTTGTGAAATAATTTGCAGCGTTTTTTACCTAGGTACCAACTTTTGTTTACCTACCACACCATACTGCCTTCACACCTTCACAATCAAGTTTATTACGAAGAACTAAACGTTTCACAATCGATTCAAAGAAATAGCGTACATACTCGCTTCTGACTTTCGAAAGACGCTAAGCAACGATAATGAGGATTAGCCAATAAGCCATAAACAGTAGACTCACGCAAAAATCGCGTATTGCGTTTAGTTTCAAAATAGTAGACATACGTCAATCAGACGTGATGTCAATCACCCCTTTTTAGTAGACACACGTAAAAATTACTCCAAATAATTTTCAACAAATAGTAGACTACGTATATTTGACGTGTAGGCGTTATGGAAAACCAAGATCCTGATGGGATAAGTGGAGATGAGGTCTTGACACCACAAATGTCATTTCACTGCTGGTACCGATAGCACTGGAGGAGGCCCAGTTAAGAAGGCCGAGAGGGGGGATTATAGGGGTCTCATTTCCCCACTCATTACGTAATTTTTACGTAGTCTATCACTCTAGGGTTAATTCGGTAAAAATTCAATGTTTTGTCACCATTTCTAAGTAAAAAAGGTTACATTCTAAACGGGATAATAAAAAGTACTAGCAGGGAAAAGTTGTTGCAAATTACTCGTAGAATCAATTAGCTGCACAATTCCTGAAGTATGGATTGTTCTGGGACACCCAGTATACCTAGGTATACCAATACAACACCCGGGCCAGAATAACACGGAAAGCCGACGAACAGAGTTTTCTTTTACCGGTAGGTAACATTGGTTGTTCTCATTATCTAATAATACAACTTAATTCAATTTTTTTTTTTTTAGGTAAGTGCAGTGCCTACAAGATGTACCTATCTTCGAAGAATAGAGAGTTTTAGCATGCCACAAGCACCGCGAGATTCACGTCACCGTGAGATTCTCCTAGGACGAGCAATGTGAGATGCTAACCTTCATTCTTGGGGATCAACGTGACCCAACAAACCTAGAGTAACGTCAAGCGTCACACCAACTCTGTATTTCTGTCTTGTCGTCTTGTGGCCCGAGTTTCATTTTTGGTGGAAATCATTTCGGAAATACCTAATGGTTCATTTGCAATAGCAATTATTTTGCTGTAGTGTATTACGCCAGAACGATGCTTTTGTGATTCGTGCTTTTTATCATGGAATACCTATCTAATGATCATTCATCAGTCTACGTCCGAATTACTTAATTCGTCCGTCGAACAATCAACTGCCTATCCACCTAACTTCGAGGTAAGAAATCGTATTAAAATTTATTTATGTGAGATAGGTACATACTTTACCTACTCATATTACTACCCTCTTACCGGTACTTTCAACTAGGTACCTACTTGGAGAGAGAAGAGTTTAACTAACTGCCTGCGGGTACTAATTTTTGTTTCAGATTCCGGAAAACAAGTCCCTAGACGTCTTTTCGGAACAAGAATGAATTTGAATGATGAAACCAGAATGAATTTGAAAATAAATGAATGGAAATATATACCTATTGCTTTTTTTTCAATTTTCACCTGCCTCTCACCTCACCTATCTACGTTGATCTTGGTTGCAAACAGTATTAGGCAAAAAATATTTTTGCAGTTAAAAGTAGGTAGGATAGTGATAAGAAGAGGATTTCCAGCTCAAATATTTGCGCAAAAAAGTCTCCATTTTTGTGAGTTTCTGCATTTTAGGGAGTAGGTAATTATTTATTATTTAAAATACTATTTTTGCGCTAGCAGGCATAATTTATCGGAAAGTTTACATAACATCAAAGTTTGAAAATTTCCCGAAAATGATGAATTTAGGCTTTTTTATTTCAACATTTCTATTGTTTTTCAATGGACATCATCATTCAATTATTGATGTAGAAGATTCTCTTAATAGTTTCCTGGATTGACAAAACCTCCTGGATTGAGGTTTCATTCACGATTAGGTAGATAGTACTTAGTTACGTGAAAGAATATTATTACGAGTTTTGTTCAAAATAATCGTAGGTACCTACCTAGGAAAGCAAAATCATAACGTTGAAATCAATTCGATAACAAATTAAAACGTCGAATTACCACTATTCTCGAAGGTTGGAATATTCAATACCGACTATACCACAATTTTTAGAAGAGACGTTTTCGAAAATTTGAAATTTGAAATAGTAAAATTTTTTGAAAATTGTACTACTTAGGACAGTTCTCAAATGTTGGCCAACAAACTAATAGTTTCCCTCATTATTATGGACATTTTAGCAAAGGTATGTTTACTTTGGAAAATCTATAAAAAATTATCAAAATAGTTTTCAAAGCTAGGTACCTACAGTAGGTATATTTTGAGACACAATTTTGGTTTTCCCCCAATACCTTTGTTTTCTTCAAAGTAAGTACAAAGAAAATTCATAAGAAGATTATGAATGAATAAAATGTGTATGAAAAAGAGAGGAAGAGAATGATACCTAATGAATAAAGTCAATTAAAAAGAACGATAATGAATGAATTAAATTACGTACAAAATGAGCAATCGTGAATAAGTAAAATGATGAGGTAAAAATTATAACTAGGTATGTAGTTGTTACTGAAGAAAGTTTGTAAAATATGTGCATTGTTTGAAAGATTGAAGGAACAAATGCCAAAAAATGCGAGAAAATGCGCATTTTTCCGCCTTTTGATAGGAAGGGGTTATAAGTGGCGTAGGTTATAACATCTCGCGGTGCCCGCGGCGGTGTTCTCGCGTTGGACGCTCGTGGGGCGTCGACCGTGACTCGCGGTGCCCGTGAGTCGCGGGCACCGCGAGATATAGCATCCATGATGACGCGTTCGCGGTGCCCGTGAGTGGTCTGCTAAAACTCTCTAATAACAGCATGATGCAGAGATTAATTAAAACATCCCAATAACAAACCCCTACCTAGATACCCACAAACTGTCAAAAACACTATGTAACTCTAGTTAGGTACTCAACTGTGTGGCAGGCTACTAGGTTTTTAAAACTTGAATTATCGAATAAGAATTTACCTGCGACAGCTCATCTGTCACCTCGTTGGTCCGCATGATGGAAGTAAACAGACCGCTGGTGAAGACACTTTCGGTGAAGGTAGGAAAAAAACACGGAGAATGTAAGTTAATCTTTACGATTGAGAGTAGAACTGCGAGGAATGTTGGTGTTTTAGAGGTACAGTAGAATGAAAATCATAAGTAAAGCGACCAACAATCGACGGAAATTACCACTAACGCCGAATCACCGTTTACCGTTACGCGCACCCGACGTAAACAAGAGATAACGCTTGATAGCCGCACATTTGGCGGGAAGAGCAGCTGGACGACGCTGAGCGGACGAGCCGAGATTTCGAAATGACCGCAAGGCGCGCTAGAATCGCTTCAAGAGTTCATCCTTTCCGCTCCTATTCAAACACCGAATTGTTGCCAACTTTGTCAGTTTGAGATGAAGAATATTCTTATATTTTCGATTGATTTTGACATCTTCGAGATTGAACCTTCATCCTAAACCAGAGGGAATTAATACTCGGCAGTGCAAAATCGATGAAGGTACTATGGAGGCTCGGATATTGAACTCTTGCAAGTTAGTTGTTGGTTGTCCTGAAGATTTTGTAGCCAAGTAAGTAATCGTGTTTATTGCTTTCGAGTTTACCAAGGTAGCGGAAGCTTTGTTTTCACTTTTCGAGGTTGAAAAAAAAGTTCTCCAAAATCAAAATTTCCACTCGCGTTTTACGTTGCAGACCTTTCTGGACATTTTTGCTTCCGTGTCTGTCTGTCTGTGTATATGTTATGAAATCCTTGCCACAGTCATAACTTCTACAATTCTCAACCGATTTCGATGAAATGTTCTGGGATTGTGCGGGTTGGCGTGTAGATGGTCCCCTATGAAAATCATTACCCCCAGACTGATAGTAGCCGCTGCGCATGAGCAAACGTGAAATACTTGCCACAACCATAACTTTTACATTTTGTCACGCCCAAACTTGCCCAAAATGGGTGGACATGCCGACTTGACCTGCGCTCTCGGCAAGCGGGCAGTAGAAACGGGGCAGGTTACCTTGCTGTTCAAATTTGATGAACAATTGAGGGCGCCAGTCCGCTTGCAAAGTAAATTTGAGCTACTATGAGGTCATAGCGGACGAAAAACCTTGGTTCGAACTCATGTATGTGCCTCAGACTCGACAAGGACGAGGTATTGATACATAAAACTGGGTATATCAAATCATACGTTTCATATTTAATCAAAATAAATAATCAATCAGAACGGGGATTTTACTTCTTCTCAATCAAAAAATAAAATTAGCAAGATAGGTATATCGACGAATAGTTGCGATGACAGGCTTTGGGCTCTTTGCTCTTTTGGACTCTTACAAAATAATTATCAAATTTCTTTTGGAGACAACCTATGGTGATCACAACCTATGGTGAAGTTCACTCACGAAGAAGTTTTGCAAAATATTTTAATAGAATAAAATCTAGAAAATTCATTTTTGTTCTTGCAAAAAAGGAGTAGGTATTACAAAAATAAATTAAGGACATTAACACTGATTTTGAAAAAATTGTTCATTTAATAAAATGTGAGGAAACTGATGTTTGTATTTTTAAAAATCAAGAAAAACCCTTTGTTCTGAAAAAATTACCAAAAAACTCAAGACACGTGTTTTCATTTTTTGATCTTCAACTACTTGAAATAGGACTGAGCGCAGGAACTGCAGAACTGCATCAAATGTTAGAGGTCCTGATACTTCTCTCTTGAGATTGGCAATTCCTTTTTGAAAGCTCTTCCAGGGAACCAAAATTCATTTTCCCCAATAGATTAATCCCATCTTCCTCGCTTTCCTGTTCCATATTCACTTCCACGAAAACAAAACAGTTTTCGCCAACAAAAACAAAAACAGTTTCACCGTTCTCAAGAAAACAAACACTAGTATCTATCTCAAATAAACTTATTGGTATGAAGAAAATAATATTTATCGCCGCTAACAATCGAAAATAATACTGTGAAACCCAGGAAAACCGCATGAATGCGTGAATCACAAAGATCCATCAGGTAGGGGAATACGACCTGGGGGAGGGAGCCCAAAAGTTGGCACGTTCTTCCCCGGTTGCGCTCGGCTTGGTGCGGTCTTCCCCTGTACGTGTTTCGTTTCTCGCATTTTCTCTTATATTGGATCGTTTTTGCCCATTTTGGTTGTCACCATCAAGTCCGCCGTGAAAAAATCTATAAGGAACCGTCATAACCTATTTTTCGCAAAAAATAGACTTGGTGCGTTCTTCCCCTGTGGTCTTCAAATTTTGTAACCGAATTCAGAAATCTTTTTAAAATGTTCTAAAACGGATTTCAATAAAAAGATCAAAAAATTCCAAACTAAAAATGTTGAGTCCATTTTCAATAACTTTATTTTCTTTGAAAATTCGCTAATAACGTCGTAGTTCTTTTCTACGACCTCGAATTACGAAAAATGAAGAGCCTAAGTAGCATGATTTGAACTGTTCAAGGATTTTAAGGCCTTTTTAAGCACCTCTTCCCCATTAGCATAAAAATGTTGATGCGGGTCTTAACTTTTTAAATGTTCCAAGGATCAATTTTACGAAGTATTCTGCTTTTTTCAAAATCAGCCGTTTTCTAACAATATTTTAGTGAAAGCCCCTGCACTAGAACGGCTCTATTTGGTTTCGAAGTACAACCAGACGAACAAGCCATTTTCCGAGCAACGCTTGGGTAAAAATCGATTTCGACATTGGATTCTTTGTTGGAGAGGGTAATGAGCACTATGCAAAACTTCCCATCGAAATCAGTTCATCCGTTTGAAAGATATGCCATTGCGCAGGGTTGCGCTGCGCATATTTGATTTAATATTGCCCTTCGGCAAACCTTCTATAAAGATGAAATAAACGTTCGATGTCGATAAAATTATTTCGGTATTTCAGGGGATGGTCTCTTAGGAATTTTATCACAATCGAACCAACTTCGCGATTGTGTTGATGTCTTCAATTTAGAAAAAACACGAATATGATCGTGAAAATCATGTTTCATTGAAGATTCATGAGTGATTATTTTGCAGACGGTGGTGGTGTGGTCTCAAACCAATAATTTTTACTCCAAATGATAAGCAACACCAATATCTCTACTAATTAGAGCTCCACACTGAAAATGGGCATAGAAATGAGACTTAATTTTTTTGGATACCAGTGCGTTAGCTAATCATGTACATAGAAAGGAAGTGAATACCTCAGGTTGTCCCTGTAGTGGAGTCACTGAGTCACTCATTACGTGAGCTGAAACACGTCGTGATCGTCGACAGGCTTCTAATGAAGTCTCCTAGAGGAGACACAGCAGACCAGCCATTGTCCAAATGAAACGCGCCGAGCAATACGAGGAGGAACTCGAAGTCATTGTGGTCTTTTCTCGTGGTTATTGCTATTGATGGGCGCTCGAGAGCATAGCGAAGGCTCATCTGAGAGTGACAGGCGTGGCATAGGCAAACACGGTTTTCACGACTATTCTCGGCATAATGTTGAGACGATCGAGCTGATTAGCATTCTAAACCTATTCAAAGTCGTTTGACACTCTCAAAAGCTCTCCATGGATTGAATTTTGAGACTTCATTTATAATCGATTCCAGGTAGGTACAACTCTATTAGCAAGGTGATGTATCGTCTATCCCACCTTCATTTCTCGAAAACTGTGCATTCCAAATTTCCGGTCTCGGATTAACATTTAGGAAGTTAGCCATACGACAAGGATTCACTGAACCACAGATAGACTATCAAACACGCAGACAGAGCCAAAACCAAAAAACTCCATTCATGAAGCTTGAGTTAATGAGCAAATTTTCTCATAAAAACAGTGTGGTTGATGATTTTTTTTTTTTTTTAATTGAGTTTTTTTTCACAGTCTTAAGGATTGTTTCAGATTGTTTCAAAACGGATTTCAATGACAGTATTTTTCCAATCGTCCATTATAAAAATTTTGAGGCCAATTTTCTTGAAAATTCGCTAATTGTTTAGAAACAGGTCTTATTGTTATGTTCAGGAAATTTCGAATTTAGGAGTTTTTTCGCCCCTAAAAGTGGAATCCGTTTTTCAGTTCTCGGAAGCAAAATACTGCAGATTCTAATAAATTATTGTTCTAGTGTTTTTTGGTTTACCCTTCATTTTCACGATTGTCATTTCTCAAAACACCCCAATAATCCCCAAATTGCCCCATGAAATGAAGAAGGAAAACGGGAGGTTTTATCAATGATGCTATTTACGGCATCCACTAAGCTCGTTCACATCTCTCGCTACATCGCGGGCTCAATTACTTCCTAATGATGATTCGTTCATCCCGTTGAGAACTACCCTAAGCTCTTAAAAGATCCAGAGAATGTAGGAACCGAGCGGCAACTCATATTTCCGTCTGACCCAATTAAAAAGGATAACCGCACGTAACAGTACCCCCATACGGTACATCGCTAATTATTGTCACAGGCTGGTGACACAATAATTTACCTTATCTTTTCCTTCCATCGAGTAGAGATGAACAACTCGAGTTTTAATATTTTCGTTCTGCAATTAGTAGGTACCGCAGTAGGTACCACTTGCGTTAATGCTCTCAACCCCGAGAAGTAAAATTCCGTTCGACAACTTCTATCAAGATGGCACTTCCCTCTGACAAGTAACGAGATTGCCGATGGTGTCGCCCACAAAGCTACGCGCATCTTTATGGTCAGGTTTGACTCCTGAAGTGGAAACAACTGGGTCGATTTTTTTTCGCTCCTAACATAACGATTTCTTGGGTGTGAGCAAGTGGTTTATGGCCGTTGTAAGTTAGCGGTGTCAACTGGAAAACCACAGTTTCACATCGATTGTCTTTTTGCGGAACCTAAGAACTTGAAGACAGCAATTGGAACGTGTTGTTGTCCTCATTAGACAAACATCACAATAGTCGGCGGGTAATTTCTATCGTGCTACGGTGTTGTGGGAAAAGGACATTCGAGTGTTTAAGATAAATTAAATTGTGCGTGACTTTCACTGAGGCACCAGCAAAAGCTATATTCTGTATCTCATCGCGTCGACCATTCAAGGAAATCCGGACAAGAGCATTTGGATCCCAGGGCACGCAAATATAAAAGGGAATGATATGGCCGGTAAAGCAGCAAAATTCAAAAATTTCAAGAAGCGTTGTTTTCACTTTTCACGGTCAAAAAAATGTTCTCCTAAATAAAAATTTACGTTATTTTTACGTTTTAGGCCTTTATTTTTAATATTTTCCGTACGTCATACTAACACTGCACAGAGTAGGTATGTTTCGAAGATATTAAGAGTCCATATTCATGTTCTACTCGTCTCCTCGAACTCATGGAGTACCCACTCGGCTATCGCATTTTTGGGTACAACGAATATAGGTAATCGGGTTATCATTATATAAATTGTTGACCTGCAATTTTTTGACAATTTTTAATTTCTGAAAGCGTACAACAAATATTTCGTAGTAAATCTGAATATGTACCCTATATTACTATGATTTAGTAGTGATAACTTCAAAAACCTTAAAAACACGTTTTTTGAACTTTTTTGAAATTTGGGCCTTTAGTTTTGACCAAAATTCTTGGCTAACGAACTCGCCTTTTTGTTTGTTGTTATGAACTTTCTGGCAAAATCTTGACATTTTGCGAATTAGTTACTTACTCAAGTTATTGTCCGGAGTGACACTTATAAATTATTATACGATTACCTATATTTTTTAATTTATATTTTATTTTCGGAAAAACCTCAGGACTTCAGTGAAGAAATAATATTAAAATTTTGAGTCCAATGCAACATAGAAAAATATGGTTTGGTCCACAGTATTACAGAATAATAAATTGTCATTGGGGTGTGATACGTGCTGGTGTATGGCTCTCCAGGTTCCCACAGGTTAAGGAATTACAAACATGATTATTAGTTACCTAGGTAAAGGGCCTTTTTTGTTCAGTGTGGAGGGAGGGGAAGATACAATTCAGGTATCTGCAAGGAAATAGAAAGGCAGATAAGTAACTGTAGTCGTCATTACGAGACCCCATCCTTTTGGCTTCCAATAAAGGCCATCTGTCGGCGCTCTCCCAAATTGGTAGGAAGCGTAGGGCGTAGGCCTTGTTCAGGTAATCCCTTTTTTCGGGATTCGCTATCACAATCACGACAAGAATGTAACGTTTGGATACCGTGGGTAAAGAGTAAGAACGTAACACTAACCTCTATTCGGGAAACCATTCCCAGGTCGTAGAGGTAAACACAAAATTTATTGAAGTGGGCTGGCAAGGAAAATAGTATTGGATATTTAATGGTAAGCAAAAATCACCAATAGTCGCCATCTGAAACTCGTAGATTTGCTCGCAACATGTCGAGCTCCACAAGTTAAATGAGTAAACCACTTCAAATATCTCAGAGTAGACGTTATTAAAGAAAGTCTCATCAGAAGGAGAAATAAAGAGCCAAATTATGGATTCTAACAAGCAGTACTTAGATCTTGCAAAACTATTTAAATCAAAGCTCCTGACCAGGAAAACAAAAGTATCATTGTACAGAGCTCTGGCCCGACCCATCGCCTGCTATTGAACTGAAACCTGGGTAATGAATGCCTGAAATGTGTAATACCACCGAGTTCTCGAAAGAAGGACCTTGAGGATATTTGGTCCCGACTGTGAAGAAGGAACACAGCAAATCAGATGGAACCGAGGATTCGATGAATTGATTGACCGTGAAGATATGGTGAGATTCATAAAATCCCAAAGAAAGAATCCGATGCCAAAGAAAGTTTTCAGAGAAGAGTTCTAAGAAAGCCGAAGACAGGACAAACCGAAAAGGAGTTGGATGGAAGATGTTGCTGAAGACATCCGAGTCATCAGGGAGGAGAGATGGAGGACTGCAGCCCCTAACCAGCTAGCTTGGACTGATTACACAAGAGGCCTCACTGAGTTGTAGCACCCAATAAATAATTGCATTTTTATTCGCGGTTTCTGCAAGTCCTGTGCCATTTGCGGAAGAAGGGGCCAGAAAGAGAACAAGAACGCACGGGCACCACTCCATTCCGCATATTCCGTAGGCGCCCCCTTTGAGTGTCTATCTGTTGACGTAGCAGGTCCACTCCCCAAGTCAGACAATGGTAACATTTTCCTGGTAGTAGTAATGGATTACTACTCGAAGTGGCCAGAGGTATTTGCTGTTCCTGATCAAAAGGCAGAAACCATTGCAGAGAGGCTGTTGCAACATGTATTTTCCAGGTACGGGCTTCCTTTTGAGCTACACACGGATCAGGATAGGAATTTCGAATCGAAATGTTTTTCAAGACGTGACGCAAATTTCAGGAATAACCAAAACAAGAACAACCCCTTTACGTCCACAAAGCGATGGAATGGTCGAGCGATTCAATCGGGAACTGTACCAAATCCTTTCAAAATATGTTGCAGACCACCAGCGGAACTGAGATCAGATGCTTCCTCTTGCCCTTCTCACATATCGAGCATCAACGCATAATTCTACTGGTTTCTCCCCTGCAATGATGATTTTTGGCCGTGAGTTGATTGTCCCTGCGGATACATTGACAGGTTTGGCGCCTCAACGCACAAGTAGAACGCAGTATGCCTGTGATTTTTTTTTTTTTTTTTTTTACTAAATCATTCGTTTTTTTTGCAGCATAGTACAAACATATTTATTTGAATGCTACTCCCCCACGTGAGGAAAATTTCGTGCTTGGGGGAGGAATTGAACAAAATTACATCATTATGGAATATACTTAAATATAGATACATAGTGCAGAAAACAAGTTGAAAATACATGAAATAAATAAATAGCTCAGAAAATTTAAGTTATATGCAATTTTTTTATCGCTAGTTTGAATTCGTGTAGGGAGGTCGCTTCTCTCACCTGGGAGGGAAGCTCATTGAAGAGCTTTGCACCTCTATACGGGCACGCTAGTTGACCAGCTGTGGTGCAACGAAAAGGAAGCTTAATGCTTCCTTAGTTACGAGTGCTTGAGTTTGAAAATTTGTACATGCCCACTTTAATGTTCTTACATGTAACAATTAAAGATTTTTTTTAGATGTCGAATCAAAATTTGGGACTGAATTCCAGAAACACCTCAGCAGATGGGAAGCGTCTGTGCTTTTTAAGAAGGATTTTAATCAAGCTTTTTTGAGCAATAATAAGAGGTTGCAGAGTAGTCGTGCTCGCACCCCCCAAACTGCCACACCGTAAGACAGCACCGAGTGGACTAGGGCATAAAAAAATTTTCTTAAATTTTCAAGAGTTAAGAACCCACGAACTACACAAGAGATTCCTGTCATTCTTCGTAGGCGACGACACAAAGTTGGGTATGATCCTTCCAATTCAGGCATTGGTCCACCACTATTCCCAAGTACTTGACTCTACCATCTTGCTCAATTACTGGACAAGAACAAGAAACGCCTGCACATTCCTCTCTTTGGTGACATTTCAAAAACCCCAACACAGGGACACCCGCCGAATGAAGAGAGAAACAGACAAACTTTGTTTTCGAAACGTTCAACTTGAAGCTATTCTTATTCAACCATTGAAATACCGTTTTCAAAGAATTTTCAGCCTTAAATACAACCTCCTCCCAAGTTTCTCCCCAGAACAGCATGGCAGTATCGTCTGCAAAGCACACTGAAACTACCGGATATCTTAACTACTTGCGTCCTACTTGCCAAATAACTTCCAATCCATTGTACGAACAATGGTGCAATAGTACTGTCTCTAAAGACATTTATCAGACTGCTATGAGGTTGAGGATAAGATTGCAAGAAGCCCATGACATTGCTCGCCTCAACATAGGGAAAGTAGCTGCAGAATCAAACGGAGGCATGACCGGCATTCGAGGGAGCCGCTGGTCCAGGTTGGAGATGAGGTTTGGATGCACTACCCTCGCCGACATTAGGGTCGCTCACCAAAACTCCAGCTCCCATAGATTGGCCCTTGCAAGGTCTTAAAGTTTATTTCGGATGTGGTTGTCAGAGTGCTAACTCCTGCACGCAAGAAGATGGTAGTGCATGTCGACCGACTGCGATCTTACTTCCGTCCATCCAATGAGGAAGGGGAAGCATGATGAGAAGAAGATGAAGGAAGAGGGTGATGTTAGATTGATGTGTTACTAAATTAATGTTACTTAGTTGTTAGAGTCGTTGACATCCAGAAAAAGTTTGTGTGTTCTGTGTAGAATTGATCGTTCTTAATACAACAGTATTTTCCGCAAGTTTGGTGTCCTCTTTCCTACAATATCCTACCATTTTCCCTGTTTCTGATCCTTTAACGATTGGGTGTTCCAGTTAGTAAAATAATGAATCCCATATAGATGACAGAGTACCTAGGTTTAGAATAGAAACAGTGACTTTACACCGATATATTTCAGCGATTCTTACGAAACGTGGGCCCTCGTAGATCCTGTTTATGCTAGTACACATGGTATATCATCTCGTGCATGTAATCATTACTATCTTCCATGATAAGTATTGTGAAGTTATATACCTACTGAATAATTTATTATTATTACCTAGCTAGAAATAATAGAACTCGTAAGCTGGATTGAATCAATCACACCGAACAACTCTTTATTGAGCTGACGTGGTAGTTATAACACTCGTTGCTAAGCAACACAACATCATTACAATAATAAGTATTATAGCAGTAGCTCTAACACCACACCTCCCTCTCCTCGTCCTTTCATTAAGTCTTGTATCTTGAGGGTGTCTGAGTAGTCCTCGTGGACCTTCGTAGTTGGTTCTCTGGCGTCTGATGGTTCGTTCTGGCATTTGAGGATGTTTCACTAGCATTTGAATCCTGTGGTAGCAACGTTAGCAAATGCCACCGATTTCTTCTCACCTCCGCACCACCATCACAAGTAACCAAATACGATCGGGGGAATTCAGCATTGGCTTTTACAGTGCCCCTCCTCCGTAGATCTTTCACCCAGAATCTCCTATTTCCAATGGTGGTAATTCTCTCACTTGTCTTCTTGCATCAAAATTTTTCTTCATTCGCATCTTCAAACATTTGTCTCTTTCTTGGAAGGTCTTAATTCGTTCTTTCCCCACGGATTCACAGTTACTGACAGATGGAAGTGTGATTCTTAGTTTTCTTCCATATAATAATTCAGCAGGGGATAGGCCAGATTCCAGCTCTGCTGTCCTGTACGCTAATGAACCAAGATTTGGATCTGGGCATTTCAACAATATTCTTTTAGCAATAGACACTGCATTTTCAGCCTCCCCATTGGATTGTGGAAAATGAGGGCTGCTAGTGGTCGGTTTGAATCAATATTCTTCAGAAAATGTCTTGAATTCCTCTGATGTGAATTGAGTTCCACCATCTGTTCCGACTTCTAAGGGAATCCCATGTCTGGCGAATAGATTCTTCATTCTTGGGATAACAGCAGATGAGGTTAACGTAGTAATTTCTACAAGTTCCAGGAATCTAGAAAAATAATCTTGGACCACTAAGTACCATTTTTGACCACATTTGAACAAATCCGCACCAAGATGCGTCAACGGTGCTTGTGGTAACTCTGTTGGTTTGAGAGGCTCCTTTCTCTGCTGTCGATGTTCAATGCAGACCACACAGTTTTCTACTTTGGCTTTGATGTCGTTTGAGCACCCAGGCCACCAGACAGACTCTTGAGCTCTTCGCCTACACTTTACAACACCTAGGTGACCCTCATGTATTCGTGTCAATATTTCCTTCCTCATAGCTCGAGGGATAAAGAGTCTTCTTCCTTTTACTATCAATCCTTCTTCTATCACTAAGTCGTAGCGATATTTCCAAAACACCGAATCTTTTCTCCATTTGTTCTCTATTATGGAGACTATCCACAAGTATCATCTGGATAGTCCTCAAAAATAATCCTCCATGCAGACACGTCTTGTCATCAAGAACAACTTTTGTCTCTTTCATTGTTTCCTATGATCTAGATGTATCTTTACAACATTATCTATACAATGTATCTATACAACATTAATGACATTTTATTTTGGATCAGCTAACACAACAAGCAGAGCGCAGGAATTTCCGATTCCATCATGGAACTTCACAACGTTGTCTGTCAACAAAGATTCCAGATCAAGAACTGCTTTCCCCACTTGCACCCTCGATGACTATAGAAAGTAACATCAAACATGGTAAGAAGAGGTATCGTAGAAAGTAAAATAGGCCTTGAAAGAAATACTCGAGTGTATGCCGAAAAGGACTCTTCCAGGCATCTGGGGTTCGCTTTTTAATGAAGGTCTTCAAAGAAAATAGTGTAGCCACCCCTCTCCATTATCCGACGGCGGGATGTTCTGGGGGCACCGCCCGCAGCCTCTGCAATGCCCAATTTTCGGGTTCACTGCAGCTGATGATTGAACGGAAATGTAGTTTAAATGCCTCGGGACCGAGGAAATCGCGCTACTTCGCCACTTTTGCAGCCCTCTCCCCACGGCGTGGTTCGCCTTCACAATCACTCCTTGGATGGGGTTTCTGTTCTTTTCCGAAGCACTAAGAGGTGTCGAATGATTGTCGGTACTCAATTTCGCGAAATCTATTTTTTCCTGGTGGTTCCCCCCAGTTGGGATCTGAATTCCTTCCTTGGAATGTCTGCTTCTTCCGGACCAATAACTACTTCTATTTCGGAAAAACCTTCTGGGAACTCCAGACTAACTCCTCTAGACAGTTCACTAGTTCAACACCGGAGTTTGCATTATATCTTCCAATTATTCAGGATGTTACTAACACTTTGGTAGAAAAAATAATGTAGCTATTCTCTGGATGATGTTTAATTAACGATTCTTTACACTTTTTGAGAGCAGTGGTGGCCCCCTGCATTGCTCCCAGGTGTTACAATTTTTATAAAATTATCAGTGTGAGATCAATTTGTAGGTGAGGACAGACACAAGACTCATAGTCGATGTGCACGAATAATATATTACCCAACTAAAAAGTAAATAGGAGTTTTTTTTTAAATATATAAAGGGCACCCCAAAAGGAAAAGAAACTAAATAAAATAATTTTTAAAAAAAGGGAAGGTAGGGGGCAGAACTACCCAACGCCGGCTCTGGGAATTCGGCAAGTTGAGGGAGAGATGGAGGGAAGTACCTCTACAAAATTACCACCAGTGGTGACGCCAAGGAGCGCTCCCGCCGAGATTCCCATCTCGGGTAACTCCGCGGTGCTCTTTTCACGACTCACTCCGCGGCATGACAAGGTCGTGGTCGTGATCTTCATGTTCTGGCTGCCACTTCTTTTATCTCGGATTTAATTTGCCTCAAATTCAACCACACACACGGATAGCATAAACATAAACATCTTGCAGAGCTCATTCCCCCCCTCTTTTTTTGCTTTATTTACAGTATACAGCCGTTGCAAAATAAAGTTGACTATTTACATCATAAGTGTACTTTTTTTTAATAAATTTGCAAATAATTTTACAATTTTTATATTTAATTAAGTTTTTTAGAAGTTAATGTTTGCAGAATGTAGAAATTCAAAAATAATGCTGTAAACTACGATATTTCCTGTGGCGAAGATTGTATTGAGGTTGAAGGGATTTGTTAATTTTTTGTTTTTCCCTAAGTTGTTAAAAATATATATATTAAAAATTTGAAAAAAACATTTTTTGGGGTGATTTTGCTCAGGAATTGGCATCTTTCTTCCGTGCACGTTGCACATTCGAACATTATGTGTTCGGGAGTTTCATCTTGGCTGTCGCACGTTCGGCAGGCTGATGACTCAACGATGTTCATGCTACGTCCACTCCGCAACCTTGTGATAGTCCTATAGATAGATAGATAGATAGATAGATATGTTAATTTTCGCCATTTTGTACACTTTTACAATAATTTAATTGCATGAAGGGATGCGATTTGCTCAGATTTCCTACCCGACGTTAGGCTAGGCCCGTGTTGTAGGGTAGGATCTTTGCAAAATCGCTCCATATCGGTAAATTAATTGATGTCTACTATACATTACAGTAATAAGTAAGTAAATTACTAAACAATACATGATTGGTCAGAAAAAAGGACGCATTTTGATAATCTCTAACATATACTAACTTACTTTAATGTTCTTCAACTTTAATCATCTGTGCTACTTCATTTATCTCCTATACATATATGCTGTTTAATATCCTTTCGTATCTAAAGCCCCCTTCTGTAACTAGCCAACTTAACACTTGCTTTTTGTATTTTGGTCTAGTGAACTTCTGGGGACTTTTCATGCTACAATCAATTTCTCGGTGTAACAAATGTAGAATGAAGATCGGGCTGTGCGTTGTCAGATTCAGTCTAGGTCTAGGGCCAATTACATTCCCTGCGGCGGCATATCTAGTATCGTATTTCGGATCCCTTCGAGAAACTTCAATATGTTGGGTGTCCTAAAGAGTTGCAATAGCAGATTTTTCACATAAAGTTGTCTAATAATAAATACCTTAGCAATATCAAATAGATCTACGGAAGGGGTCCTACGAAGTAATGACAACATCATTTTTATGATAATTTTCTGCCGAACATGTAACTTATTTATATGGGTGGAATACGTTCCTCCCCATGCTATTATGCAATACTGCAATACAGATTGCAACATGGTATAATATATAAGTTTTATTGTTTGCTTCGGGAGCGTGTGTCTAACATTGTAGAATATATATATTTCCTAATCTTATCATGTGTATAGTCTATATGGGGCTTCCACTTAAGCTCTTCATCCAGAACTAGCCCCAGCATAACTTTAGAATGACTTGGGTTTCATATCTGATACCAGCTTACACTAGAGTTGTCGATCTATCACATGAGGAAACAGGTTTTGCTATCTTTCTCCTTCGAGCAGAGCTCATAGTTGAAAGACATTTGACGGATGTCCTCAGGCATTAATAGTGGGACATATAGGATATAGAGAGGTAGTGAACCAAGCAGCACTTCCGTTATTGCATTCCCTCTCAGTACATACTTACGCACATTTTTGGAGTGTGGTATGGCGTAACCTTGTGTGTCCTTTCCAGCCTGATAAAGACAGAAAGTTTCATGTGGTTAAATTCGGAAAGAATCAGTTGGAGAATTAGCTTGTTCGATCTTTCCCTTTGGAGTCATCATGGACCATATCCATTTGTTGGTACATCAATTTTGCTTCCGAGTCTACCAAGGTAGCGGAAGCTTTGTTTTCACTTTTCAAGGACGAAACAAAAAGTTCTCCAAAATCAAAATTTTCACTCGCGTTTTGCGTTTTAGACCTTTCTGAACAATTTTGGTTCCGTGTCTGTGTGTCTGTCATGAATTCCTTTTAACGGGCATAACTATACGAAGTTATTGTCCGATTTCTATGGAATTTTCAGGGATTGTGCGGGTTGGTGTTGATGGTCCCATATGAAAATCATAATCTTCGGACTGCGCATGCGCAAACGTGAATTCCTTGTAACGGCCATAACTTCCACATTTTCCATCCGATTTCGATGAAATTTTCAGGGATTATTTGTTTATTTGTTTAATTGTTTATTTGTATAATACACGGGCATATTCATGCCAGTAACAGAGTTAGTATAAATTCCCAAACAGTTTAACTCATAATATAAAAAATAACAATAACTAATAATTCAACATCTATGGTATTAACAAACTCTCATAATATGAGAGTTAATTAATTTCAGTAATTGTTAATTAATAATTTCAGTAATTGTTATTTATATTATAAATAACAATTACTGAAATTAACAAGTTAACATATACCTAATACTATTTCTCCCTGCTTAAAAAGAGTGATTTAGAGGGATTATGCGGATCAGGTTGTAGAAGGTCCCCAATGAAGATCATCACCTCCGGACTGATAGTAGCTGCTGCGCATGCGCAAACATGAATTCCGTCTCGATCCGTGCTGGAGGTTTGGCGGTACCTTGGAGTCGACTTCATGGGGGTGGCCACCATTACTACCAGCCGTGTGGACCTTGGTAGAGCGCTAGCTCACGTTACCAAGGCTCCATTGAAGCCACAGCAGAAGCTGCGCCTCCTCCGCACGTACTTACTGCCAAAGCTAACCTATGGGTTAGTCTTTGGCAGGCTTACGGCGGGGAGGCTGCAACAATTAGATCGAGAAGTTCGCTCTGCTGTGCGCTCTTGGCTGAAGTTCCCTCCTGGTGTCCCAAGTGCCTATTTTCACGCACCGGTCAAATCCGGTGGGCTTGGCATTGTGTCTCTCTCGGCATGTATCCCTTCACTGCGCCGCCGGCGCCTGCTAGCCCTTCAGGGGTCGAGCTGGGAGGTCGCCCGTGCGGCTGCTGATCTTGATTTTGTCAGGCAGCAGTTAGCATGGTGCGACCGAGCAACACCATCTGCTCCAAAACCCAGTTCGTCTGCTGAGTTCGCTGCTGCGCTGCATGAATCGGTGGATGGTAAAGAACTCCGACAGTGCTCCGAAAGCCTTGTCTCATCCCAATGGGTAGATTGGGCTTCGGAGGGCATTGGGGCCCGCGACTACCGACACTTTCACGCCATCCGCGTGGCATCTTTGCCAACTGCGGTGCGGTGTTCGAGAGGTAGTCGCGGGACAACGCTACCCCTTTGCCGTGCCTGTCGGAGTGGAAATGAACACCTGTATCATGTGGTGCAGCAGTGTCCACGAACTCATGGGGGCCGCATCCTACGTCATGATGCGGTCGCCAAGCAGATAGCAGGTGCATTGTCATCTAGCGGCTGGGATGTTGAGAGAGAGAGATTGTATCACATGCCAAGTGACCAGGGTAAGAAGCCCGACATTGTTGCTGTCAAGCCCGACCAGTCTTGCATTATCCTGGATGTCCAAGTTGTCAATGGCAGCTTGGACATGGAGCAGACTTGGCGGGCCAAGATAAGGAAATATGACACAAATGATTTACGGCAAGCAGTGTCGGAGCTAAAAGGAGTGGCACCCAACAACATCAGGGTGATGGCTGCAACCTTGTCGTGGCGCGGTGTGTGGTGCGGGAAAAGTGCCACGGAGTTGCGCGAGTTGGGCATCTCAGTAGGCGTACTCCGTGGTATCACCACCCGTGTCCTGCTCGGCTCATATTTGAACTGGTGGTCGTTTTATAGAGGCACTTCCCTTCATCCTTCTCTCCCACCCCCACCTTCCTCATCTTCCCTCATCCCTAGGGCCGGCGTCGGGTGAGTCCTGGGCGTCCTCCCCATTATTTTATTTATTTATTTATTTTATTTTTATGGCGTGCCCCCTCCGTCAAAAAAGACATTTTGTCTTTGAGGGGAGATTTAAGGAAAAAAAAAAAAAAAAAAAAAAACAGCCATAACTTTTACATTTTCCATCCGATTTCAATGAAATTTCCAGGGATGTTACTGAGTAGTGTTTAGATGCTCCCCTATGAAAATCATAGAGAATGGTTTTTCGTAGAGGGATTCATTCATAGAGGGATGGTCCCTTGTGAGAATCTCAAATCCTATTCATTGCATCACTAGGCCTTAATAGGTAAAGATTTTGTAAACTATTAAACTCATATCTTTCAGAGAGACAACTCCGAGTGAAGTTGAATGACTCATACTCATCATACCACACCATTCCTTCAGGCGTACCCCAGGGTTCTGTCCTATCCCCCGTCCTTTTCAACATTTATATTTCCACTGTCTTCGAAGGCCTCCCTCCTCACACTCACATAGCAGGATTTGCAGACGTCCTCGCCATGTACACTTCAAGTCCAAGCCCCCCAAAAGCTTCCAATAGGCTCAAAAATGCGACCCACCTTACCACACAGCACTTAGAAAAATGGAAAATGAAAACTAATGCCACCAAAACAGAAGCAATCTTATTCACTTCCAAAAGAAACATTCCCAAAAGCATCTCCGTCAGGCGGACCACTGTTCCCTACTCAAACTCTGTCAAATGCCTAGGAGTCCACCTAGACAAACGATTAGACTTTCAGGAACATGTAAAAATAATTAATAAGAAAGCCCTCTCCAAATTAGGTAGGTACTACAACCTATTCAAATCACGCGCCCTCAGCACAAAATTAAAACTTCTCATTTATACAACAATAATCAGACCAAGAATAACGTACGCATCTCCAATATGGCACACCGCAGCACAAACCCACCTCCATAAATTCCAGACCACGCAGAACAAATGTATCAGATTAGCAACAAACAGCCCCTTTAGAACAAACACCTGCTAACCTTCATACAGAACACGAGATCGAGTTACTCGCCGAACATATCCGAAAATTAACAGAAAACTTCAATACCAAACTGCCGACACACCCCAACATATTCCTCAATAGCTTAACCACACTCACAAAACCCAAATGGGGCCCCCGATTGCGAAGGAGGCTGACTTGATTCGTTTCCTCCCGACCCAATCTATTGTAAATCTATGTAAATAATAAACATTGTTCCCTTCTAGTCATAATATTATCATTGTAAATAGTAGAAATAGGTGTAAATTTGTAAATAGTTCACCAATTTTAGGTTAAGACTTACATCCTGTTCTGTGGTTTTTTAAAAATTTCCCCACGTCAAAATTATTATGCATTATTATTACCTAACTCATGAAATTATTTATACAATGAACACAAGATATACCAAATAAGGCCATCGGCCGGGGTTGATGTAACTACTTACCTTCCTAATCCAGTACCTGTACTGTACATAATTTCTTTCAATAAACGTTCTGTATTCTGTATTCCTCAATAGGTCAGAGGTAGCGCGTAGAACTGTCCCTCAGGGGTCCAGGGTTCGAATCCCAGCTGAGGCTAAGCATTTTTTGATCCAATCACATACATTTACTCACTTACATTTTTCATCCGAATTTGATGAAATTTTCTAGGGTTGTCCAGATTAGCGTGTAGATGGTCCCCTATGAGGGTTAATATAAATTATATTTTCTAACAGAGTACGCCGTCAAAATCTTCATCAAGAGTGTATTTTAAATTACGGGAACATATTGTTGTCAACAATATTAATCATATTGTTTCCAACAATATAAACAAAACAGGAATGGAGTTGCTTCTAATTCGGAATCTCACACTTCCCCTCGAATTGATTCGCCAACTCCTATGCCGAGTACTTGTGTAAATTTGTCAACTTTACTTCTTGGTAACGGTTTTGTAAATATGTCTGCTGGCATTTCCGAAGTCTGTAAATATTTGAATTGGATTGCATTTTCTGTAATGAATTTTCGAATGAAGTGGTGTCGAACGTCTATGTGTTTTGTTCTTGAATGATGTGCTGAATTCTTTGCTAATTGTTGTGCTCCTTGGTTGTCGTTATAAATTGTTGTGATTGTGTTGGGTGGAATAGCTTGCAGCTCTCCAAGGAATTGGCGTAGGTAGAGCGCCTCCTTGGTAGCTTCCCCTAGAGCAAGGTATTCTGCCTCTACACTGGATAGGGCAATGGTCCGCTGCTTCCGGGCTTCCCAGGATATAGCAGCTCCTGCCAGCTTGAAGAAGTATCCAGAGTAGGAACGACGGTCCTCAGCACAATTTGCCCAATCGGCATCAGCATATCCCTCCAGGGGTTTTCCGGACTTCTTGAACAGGATTCCGTGGTTTGGGGTCCCCTTGAGGTATCGCAGAACTCGCTTTGCAGCTTGCCAGTGTTCTTCCGCGTAGTTGTTGTTGAATTGGCTTAAAGAATTTACTGCAAAACTAATGTCTGGACGAGTGGACACTGCCAGGTACATCAACGATCCTATGAGTCGTTGGTATGGATACTTAGACATTTCACTTGCGTCAGCTTTTTCTGGTTTCCTCAACTTCAGTCCAATTTCGAGTGGTGTTGCCACGGGTCTTGAGTTGTCCATCCCAAAACGCTTCAGAACTTCCATTGTGTACTTCTTCTGAGACATGAACAACTTCCCCTCGTTTTGGATCTGGGTAAACTGTATTCCTAGACCGTAGTGGATTGGACCTAGATACTTCATCTTGAAGACGTTCATGAGGTTTTGTTTGATTTGGTTGATTAATTTCGAATTTCCAGAAGCCAACCATAAATCGTCAACATAAATTGCCAGAATGATTAAGTCCCCGTTTATACGAGCTTGGTATACACAAGGATCAGATTCTAGTGGTTTCAGACCCAGCTTTTTCAGATTTTCATCCAGCTTCCGGTACCACTGACGTCCTGCCTGTTTCAAGCCGTAAAGAGATCTTTGCAATAGGCATACTTTATCCTCTTTCCCTTTGAGACTTTCAATCATCTTTTCTGCTTCTTTTATGACTTTACTTGGCGATTTTGTGTCTGAAATTATTTCTTGAAGCATCTCTTTGAAATTCTCTGGAATTTCCATAAAAATTTGTTCTTCCAGATTCCCATTCAAAAATGCAGTGGTAACATCAAATTGGTGGATTTTCAAGTCTAGTTCAACTGCCAGAGCCATAAGTGTTCGGATTGAACTCATTCGAACTACTGGTGCGAACGTTTCATTGAAATCTTCCCCTTGTTTTTGATTGTAACCTTTCGCGACTAAGCGAGCCTTTTTTCTTTCAACGGTTCCATCCGCCTTCAATTTTTCTCTCAATACTACTCTGCAACCGATTACATTTTTCTCTTTTGGAAGTGATACGATTTTGAATGTTACGTTCTCCAAAATAGATGAATATTCGGATTTTATGGCTTCCTTCCAACCTTCAGCTTCAGGACTTGACAATGCTTGCTTAACAGTTATTTCAGCCAAACCAGCAATTTCAGTTTCTTCAAATGCATCCTGAAATGTCTCCTCCTCATCAGTCTCGGATTCTTGTGGAACTTCAATTTCGTTATAGATCTTCCTAGGTCTACCAGGATTTCCAGATCTGTCAATGCGAGGTCTCCCTCTTCCACGAACTGTTCTCACCAATCGTTGACTGATATCTGGTTGTTCTCTTTCAGCCATGTCCTCAGGATTGTTGTTTAAGATGTTTCTAGTTCCATCATCAATTATTTCGTTTTCTTGTAACTCTTGTTCATTGTTTGTTGGAGTTTCACAGAGTTGCATTGGTTCTTCAGGTTTTCTTTTGGGAGGGTTAATTATTACTGTTGTTTGTCCTTTATTCTCTTCTTTCTTCTTGTTCTCATATTCAAACAAATCTTCAGGGAAACACTTATCAGCATCATCATGGTCAAAGAATTCTTGCAAAAATTTCACGTCTCTTGACACAATCACTTTTTGCTCATCTTTTGCCCAAATGCGATATCCTTTTGTTTGATCCGAGTAACCCAAGAAAATTCCTTCTTTTGATCGTGGACTAAATTTTCCTTTCTGCTTTTCTTTATCTAGATAGTACACTTTACTTCCAAATATACGGAAATAATGAACGTTTGGTATCCTACCAAACCATAGTTTGAATGGCGTTTCACCTGCTATACCTTTGGATGGACATCTATTTCTGATGTGGTTAGCCGTGTGAATGGCATCAGCCCAAAAGGTAGGTGGTAACTTAGCTTGGATCATCAAGCATCTGGCCATTTCGACAAGACTGCGATTTTTCCTCTCCGCTAGACCATTCTGTTGTGGAGTATGAGGAACTGAGAGTCGTCGAGAAATTCCATTAATTTCTAAAAAATTATCAAATTCGTTATTGCAGTACTCCGTACCATTGTCTGATTGTATGTACTTTATTTTTCTTCCAGTCTGATTTTCAACTTGGTTCTTGAACTTTTTGAATTCTTCCAAGACATCAGATTTTTTATTGATGAATCTTATTTCACACCATCGAGAGTAATCGTCGATTAGTGTCAAAAAATATTTTCGTCCTCCTTTCGAAGAAACTCTCATCGGTCCACAAAGATCTGTGTGGATGATTTCCAAAATCTCTGTTGATCGACTTGATTGCTTAGGAAATGGCTTCTGTACCATTTTTCCTTGGATGCAAGTTACACAGTCTTTGAGGTTTTTGTGTCCTGATATATCTATCCCTCTAGCTTTTTGTTTCATTGACAAGTCTTTCAAATCATATTCGTTCAGGTGTCCATACCTCTGATGCCATAACTCCAATTTAGTTTTGGGTTTGTTCTCGACAGCGTTTGCTTTTTCACTCATTGTAGCAATTTCGTTGACATGATATAACCCATTGATTCTGTTGGCGGTCATCAGTAAATTCCCTGAACTGTTCCGAACTTCTGCTTTAAATTTGGTGAAAATAACTTTATGCCCTTGATCAGCTATTTTTCCTACTGAGATCAGGTTCGATCGAAGTTCTGGAATATACAAGGTATTTGACAAATTCACCCCTTTGATTTCATTCCCCACCTTGATACTCATCTTCACAGGTCCTTTGCCAACGATGCTTGTGGAAGAAGAATCTGCTAGGTTGACCTTGTTACTCTCACTTTTTCCTATTGTTTCAAATTTTGATTTTTCTGCACACATATGGGAAGTACATCCGCTATCCAGACACCATGTGGCTGGATGTTGCGGTGTGCATCCGCCCATCGCAATTTCAGATGTAGAGCTGAGATATGTTTCATCTGAGGTTTTCGCCGACTGTTTTCGATAACAATTTGCTGCTTTGTGACCTCTTTTCTTACATATGTGGCATTTATATTTGAATTCTTCTGATTTATCATTGTCAAAATTTCGCTTTTGGAACTTGTTTTTCGCTAACAAAGCGTTCGGGTCCCTATTCTTTTCTTTTCTTGAAACACATTGTTCAATTATTTTAATTCTAAGATTTTCAGGCTTTGGGAGATCATCTCGTGCTTCAATCGCACATTTAAAGTTATCAAGACTATCTGGTAGATTGTTCAATAGCATGATTGTAAGTAGTGCCGGGTGAATCACTACTTCCATTGCTTGAAGCTTGTCTACTCCATCGAAAAACTTAGCCAAGTATTCACGAGCATCATCGTCCTCCCTCATTTTGTGTAACATGAGTTGTTTCATCAACGATGCTTTTCTAGTTGGTCCTTTCGACAAGTATATTGATTCTAGCCTTAACCATAATTCTCGTGATGTTTTACAGTCTTTGACTTGCTTTATTTCTGATGGCGAAATTCCTAAAATTATGTCTGCTCGATGTTTTCGATCCATTTTATCCCAATTTGTAGCTGCAATGTTCTCGGCATCTCCTGCACCTTCATTTACTACTGGACGAGGAATGGTTCCATCGACATATCCTATACCATCGGTTTTCTCTAGAAGAGCTTCCATCAACACTTTCCATGTGTCGTAATTGTCCTTCGTTAAACTATCAAATTTCTGAATGTTCATGGTTGAGTTTTTCACGATCTTTCACAAGACACTTCACTTGTTTCACTGACCTACTCTAACCAACAGAAAATTTTGACAATACGCGCAGAACCGATAACCTAAAAAAGAAAAAAAGAAAGTTACTTAGAGATTGATGTTTTGAGATTAACTACTATGCATCGGATCATCTACTTATATAATCGGGTTATAGATGCGAGGAAGTATGTGCCACACCCACTTGGCAGACGTTTTACTCATGTTCCGAACATAGTACACGTATATACGTGCATCAAGTTCCATGACTCCCATCAACTCTTAAAGTAATTTCGGGTAGCGAGAAGTATTGTCGTACCTATCAATCGGCTAGATTCCTCGTAACGGTACCACCCGTAGCCACCCGATGACTCCTTGAAGTCGCTAAGTCCGCTTATCTTCAGAAGCAGCAGAACCCATCGGACTGCGGCAGAATGCAGTCCACGACCGCAGATAAGATCGTTCGCCCTGCTTCCCTTTTCGGATCTTGATGCAGCGTTCAATAGACCGAGGTCGGTAATTAGAATAGGAGATACGTCGTTCGTGCTTCGTTTTATCAGTGGAGGATGATGGGAGGGAGCAACCACACACAGGGAATGCGTAGGCATTACGGTTCTTGCGAACACTCGCCTCTCTTCGCTGGAATCCTCTGCGTCTGCAACAACACCTATTGCAACTCGTTCCTATCACTTTTACCATTTAATTATTAGATATTTTATGGTTATTTGACATAGCTTGACATATTGAAGCAGGACGTATTTATTTGTTAGTTTTTGAATGAGAACAAGTAGAAATAAAATCCAAGACGACAGGCATAGCTTGCATAAACTTTATTAAAAATACGTGTCAATTTAATCTTCTATTTCTTTGGACCACGATTTCAATTTTTTTAGGACCGAGACCAGAAACTAGAGTTGGGATTATTCGAATGAAAATTTAGTTGAAACTGAAAACTGATTAGTTTTTAGTTTCAAAATTGAAACAGAAAACTAATTTAGTGTTTTGTTTTTACTTTGGAACTAAATTAGTTTCATCTTTTATTTGTATAAATTTCGACAATTTCAAATTTCTGCTTTTTGCAACAAATTTTAATTTTTTAAATAGAAATTTGTAAGGCAATGACGTAATATTTTACAGCAGTCCGGTTTAGAGTTTATAAAACATCTTTTCATTATGTCGTTTTCCATTGTCTCAGGATTCTTCTGTTCTGTATTCCATTTTTCGAACAGTTTTGTCAATCCAATGAAATATTAATTTCTTTCCTCCAGACGTAATGAATGACTCACCACCCTCAATTCTTCGATACGTCAATTCGTCGAAACTCAAAATGGTGGGGAGGGGCAAACTTGAATCTATTCTTCTACGACCCTGAAAAAATAACTTGTTCACATCCAGAACCCATATTTCGTTGAAACACACACACCTAAACACAGTTTCCCTTCAAATCAGTAAACAACGCGAGGAAAAAGAATTTAGTTTCAGTTTTAGTCCCAAAACTATGAATAAAATATGAAACTACTTTAATTTCAGTTTTCAGTTCCAGTTTGGAACTAATTTAGTTTTAGTTTTTAGTTTCAGAACTAATTTTTGCCCAACTCTGCCAGAAACTAACCATATCCCCTCAAGAAATAGATTGAATCCCCTAAAGGTTCATACGTTTACAGAATTCCCATTCATTACTAGTAAGCACAGAAAGAATTCTAACTCGAAAAAATTTTTTTACAAAAGGGTTTTACAGAAACTTCCTTTATTAATAAGCTTTCCAATGGTTTAATTTGATTAAAATATTAAACTATTCAATAAAATCATACAGATTCCCATTCAATTCTTGTACAGAAACATTTCTAAACTTTGAAAACTTTTAAATATCTAAATTTTTGAAAATTTGACTTGGAGCAAATGTAATTTATTTTTCTACTCTAAACTGTGCGGATTTCATAAAAACTTCCTTTTTTCATAAGCTTTACAACGGTATAATCAGAAAATTTTTGACAATCGAATTTAGGGGAAAATTTGCGTTTGAACGCGGAAAAACATGAAAAAAATCTTCAGACATCAAAAGCTTCAAAAAATAAAAAAAAATTTTTTTTTTTTCAAAAAACATCAAAAATTTTTCGATTATACCGTTGTAAAGCTTATGAAAAAAGGAAGTTTTTATGAAATCCGCACAGTTTAGAGTAGAAAAATAAATTATGTTTGCTTGCTTGCTCAGTTTATCACTAATTTTCTAAAATTTAGAAGTTCTCATAGTTTAGAATTGTTTCTGTACTCACTAGAATTGAATGGGAATCTGTGTGATTTTATTGAACAATTTGTGGTTAATCTTACCCCCGTTCCTTGCGCGGCAGCTTAGGTGTGCAAGATGAAAACGAAGAGGGTAAACATGCTACTCAGTAAAATAGGTAGCAACAACATAGCAACATAATTTATAATAATATTCTAGACATGAAACATGATCCTTTCTTCATCTAAATCATAAATTGTTTTTCTCTCTTTTCACATTTTTTTCTTAAATTTCAATCATACAAGCAGAGCACTAGTATACTGCGCAACGCACGGATTAAAACGCTGCAAATTATTACACAATGGTTTATTATTTTTTTATAGATCGTCTGCAAAGCCACCAACCATCCAACATGAAGAAAAACATCGATCGTATTTCGGTCAGCTAAAATTTGAACGGAGATTAGGCCTCTTTTGCGATTCACACTCGTGTTTCTGATTTATGTACGTCCAAAACTCAAATTCTCGTAGGGAACGAACGGTTTGTCCTACAGGGCTCCGCTTGGTCTCAAATAATTCTTAAAATTCTATACTATCTTAAATTGATGGAAAAACAATACCTTGATATCAAAATTTTTTGAGTTAGGGCGTTTTCAAAATTTCAAAATTCATTTTTGAACCCTTAGAAGTGACTTACATCAACCAAAATCTTCGGGGCACAACTAGACCCCAAATGGAGCCTACATAACAAATTTCACCAAAATCGGTCAATGCTAAGAGGGGAAAGTGCCGCGTACGGCGGACGGACGGCCAAATTTTTATTCGATTTTTGGATTCTACGTACCTTGAAACGTAAACCATCAAATTTTGAGGGGGTGTTAAAAAATGATTTTCCTTGTTCGATTCCATAGGTTCATTATTGAAAATAATAAACCAACAGGACGCCCAGAAGGACAGTTGATTCGATGGGTCCTCGCATCGCACTCGGTTACCATCCTGGTAGACTCCCGGAAACGCCGTGCCCTAACTGTTCTTAATGAAAAGATGGAATTTTCCCACGCAGGAGTTCGCTGCTCAGACCATTACAATCGTAGCCCTATATTAAATTTTCCCAAGCGACTCGCGGAGTCGCCGAATTAATTTAGTTGGCTGAGGGAAGGGGGCTGCACCTGCCTCACAATGGGTCATCAGTTTAGCGTTAATTTGCCGTCTCGGGTAATGTTAACGCGATTTGGTTATGGGAACCCACCGTCTCTGAACTAAGTGCGAAAAAAACATTCATTAAATGGTACCTACTAACAGTATACTCGTTTGAGGAATGGTGATCAGGTGTTTGAGTTCTCATACATTTCAGTTTTGACTTACTGCATAAAGCAATGAAAACTGACAAAACTTTCAGTTTCAACCCTTCGATTCGATTGGATAATCAGGATTTCTTGCGACAGATGAGTTCAAATGGTCACAATCACAACATTTTCAAGATTCGGATGTGCAAACTGATTTTTTCTTGACAATATTTTCTTACGGTCTGATTGCCCTATTTCGCTGCAATCCTGCAGGAGGGTCCAGGTTGATCGTATATTGATTCCTTCATGGTGCGATGGAGAAAAATCATCATCATAATCGTGATCTCACTCGTGTTGATTTTGTCAAATTGGATGATTTGCTGCATCTTCATTACAATCATGATCCGTATTATCACTGATCCCACAATCAATAAATTTTACACCAACTAATTCTGGATGATTCAACTGATCCTGTAATGTTTTGGGTGAAGAAGCCCAACCAACGTTCGGCTGTTTTTAATTATTATTTGAATTATTATTTTTATTTTAGCTATCGCCTAGGTGCTGGAAACGCAGGTACTGAGCTTCCGATGTCTAAAAAAATCAAAACGGCTCGCCTCAATGTTAGGGATGGCAACGATATATCAATATACGTGATATATTGATATGTTACGTTTGATATATCGATATTATATCAATATCTATATATATCGATATCTATATATAGATATATATCGATATTATATCTACAATAGAGAAACGATATTATCGGTCAATATTGACGTATATTTACCGATATATTGCGACTTGTTTTCAACAAGAAAAAATTAAGTATTAAAATGGATAGATGAGAAGGGGCGCCAGTACCAGTAAAAACATCAAGTAATTGTATTCCAAATTTTGTAGGTACCTACGTGATGGGTTGATTTCAGATTACCGACTTCAGCTCAAACATGATGGTTTACATTACAGTGGCGCTAAAGCCTCAATTATTTGACTTGAGCCAAAAGTAATACAGGCGTGTCTAGATTAAAACTACCTAATACTTATACGAGTTGAAGCAATTCATAAATTGATGAAACATTGCTATGGCGAGGGTAGGTACCTATGATTTTTTATATGTATGTTGTTAGGACCCCTGCGAGTAGTTTATCCCCAAATTTGCAACCCCAGAAACCCTTTGCAACTGACCTAGTGCTCTGACAACCATGACACTTTCGCACTTTTACAACTATGCATAATAATTTCGATAATCCATACCAGTAACTTTTTAAACCAGGTTAAATACTTACTTCAGCCGTTTTTCCTAGTAGATCTTTTGATACGTCGAGTATATCGATGTATTTCTTCCAAAATGACATTAGTAACGTTTCAATTCACCTACTTACTTCAATAAGATTTTCCAAGTTGATCTTCCTGTATATTTCACTCGATTTCACATCCCTACATACCTTGTAACGTAAACCATGAAACTTTTGAGAGAGTTATACTAACTTCAAAGAGTTATTCCATGTAAATCTTCCAATATGTCGAGTATATCGATAAATTTCTTCCAAAATGATGTTTGTATAGCTTAAAACGTTTTAACTCACGTATCTACTTCAACAAGATTTTCCAAGTTATATCTTCCGATATATCGAAATATCAATATATTTTATCCGATATATCGTAAGTATCGATATCTCATTGGCGACGTATCGTTTGATCAGTATATGAATATATTTCATTCGATATGCCATCCCTAGTCAATGTGGAGTTTTTGGGATAAAAAGTAGGGAAAAAGGAACTCAAGCATAATTCTTTGGTAGATGGGTTTCATCCCCTCGGGGACCGCCGATCTCCGAGTGTGGAATACGTGTGTTTATCAGTTGTTCTGCTTGGCTAGGTACTCGGTACTCGAAGTGACCGCGCAGAACCAACGATTAAGATAACAGGAGGTGGTGCAATTGATGGTTCTTCAGACAAGTGTCTGATAGGTGATGAGAGATGCCACCGACGCCACAGAAACCACAAAGTTCATCGCCCTGGGCGCTAAGAGCACTCTAGTGCACGCTCTCTGTAGACGTGCCAACTTACCACCTACACCATCATAATCATCTTCAATTCAACGAAACTTTTAAAATTCTCTAACCATCTATGTTTCAGCTGTTTTGGGGTTGTAGAAAATACAAGTTTTCCTAACGATAGGTAAATACTAAATTCTCAAATCAATCAGATCAATCAAATTTTTATGCAAACTTTTTATCATTTGCCAACATAGCGGCTCATGTATTGTGCTGATGAAACATTGAGAAAGCAGGTAATAATAATAATAATAGTTCTTTATTCGTTGTACCATAATGTATGTACATGAATGCGTCTTTATACATAAGTCGTATTAAATTTTTGGTCAAAGTATTCCTTTAGACTGTAGAATGGAGTTACCTTCAAAAAAATCTTCATGGTCTTCTCAAATTGCCTCTTTGGTAACTCTCGTATTGAACTTGGAATGTTATTATAAATCTTTATCGATGTGTAGTGGTACTGCTTTTGTGTCACACATAGTCTATGAAACGGCAGATCGACGTAGTCTCTCCTTCTTGTACGATGAGCGTGTATGTCTCCCCGGGCTAATGTGTTTCTATCATTGATGTAGCAGCTTGCGTAATAAATATAAGCGTTTATGATCGTCATGATTTTCATCTTCTTGAATAAGGGTTTGCAGTGGTCTAGGTGGCCAGCTCTACACAATACTCGAAGTGCTTTTTTCTGCATACGCTGAACTCTATCAATTTCTTGAGAATTCCCCCATATGTGCAAGGCATACGTACATTTTGCATGGAAGACTCCGAAGTACACCCCACGCATGGACTCCTCCGGCAAAAATGTCGAGGCTTGTCTTAATGCGTAAACTGCACCATGAAGTTCTTTGATGAGGGACTCGACGTGGTGACTCCAATTCAGGCGTTCATCAATCGTTACTCCGACAAGTTTAGCTGACTCTACGGTAGATAGGTTATTATTTATTGGTTTGGTTCTAACGCCAACAAGTAAGTGCTTCGATTTTTGGGGATTCAAAACTAGCCTATTGGTACTGAACCACTCTTCTACATTGTTCATTTCAATTAAATACTTTCTTTCAACGTCTGGCTGCGTTTTACCCCGCAATACTATGGTCGTATCGTCTGCATATTGTACGAGGTGTGCCGGTGTGCAAATATTTATGTCATTCACATAAATTATGAAGAGTAGTGGGCCTAAGATTGATCCTTGAGGAACCCCAATCTCCTGCTGTCTGATTAAAAAAAAAAAATAGTAGGTAGGTATTAATTTTCTGATGTTGATCCATTCATTATCAACTTGAAATTTGTAATGAGTATACATTTTCAGTAGTTGAGTGTCTTTCACAATTTTACCTACCCGACCCCATGGATTTTTTTTTTTTTGGTTTATTATTTTTAATATTTGGTTTTTATTTTCAATAATGAACCTTTGGAATCGACCAAGAAAACTCGGCGCTGCGCGCCTCGGCGGGGGCTTCGCCCCCTGCACCCCCGGATGATTTCCGCTTAGAGCCTAATGGCTAAAATGTGACATACCTTGAAAAGGTTTTTGCTCCCTCTCCCTCTTTATCTTTCTTCCACTGTAATATTTAAGATACTTCCTTATTCATAATAACATCAGGTTGTCAAGCATATTTGTCGTCAAGCATATGATAAATCATAGCGCTACTTTACTGTCGATTTTTCCTGTCGTTTTGCGGCGGGGGGTCCCATCGCTAAAACCTTTTCAAGGTTAAAAAAAACTTGAAAATGCATAACTTGAAAGATTAACCTGGCAGTAACTAGCCAATTACCTATATCAAATCGTTGTAATCGAGATAAATTTGAAATCATTACCGAAAAAAATGAAGCTATTGCAATGGACTCAAAATTTTCACCATGGAAGTATTGAATTTATTTTTTCTCTAAAATCCGTTTTAGAACATTTTTTAAATCGATTCCTGAAGTTTCTCTGAAAATCATGTTTATGTAAATATAAGTGTGTGTGTGTGTGTCACTCTGGAGATAACTTGGGTAATCGTTTTGCGTAAATGTTCATGACAACAAACGAAAAGATTGTTTGTTAGATAGAAATTTTGGACAACCCTACGGGGTTCAATTTTCAAAAAAAAAGATTCTGTACTCCTACTGTAGTCATTTTCTTGGTTGTTGTGGAGAAGGAAGCAGAGGACGTCAATATACTTTTTTCAAAATTTATTTGACAAATAAGGGGAAGTGGCAACAACTAAGGGGCCATAGTTTGCCCCGAAAGCGCTTGCCAAATAAATGTTGAAAAAAGTATATTGACGTCCTCTGCTTCCTTCTCCATAACAACCAAAAAATAATAGGTAAGTCAAAAAACGGACAAAATCTTTTTTTGAGGTTTTGTGAATATCACCACGATCGTAATTAATATGTAGGGTGCCTCAAAAGTTGTTAACCCCCTGCTAAAATCGTTACGTGACAAGGAAAAAAAATGACAAGGAAAAAAAAAGTTATTGATGATGACCTAACCGTCGAAATTGATTTAACTCGTAACTCATTTGTCGGTTTATTGGTTCAAAAGGCGCAAGGTGATTTAAGTCAAAGTTACCAATCAATAATAGTTTAAGTAATAAACCAAATTAACTCACCCAAATAGCTTAGCTGTCCAGATACTGAAGTTGGAAGAATCACACTTGTATCAAAAGGAAAAATGGTGTATTTGACACAGAATACGTAAAATACAAAATGTGGTATTTACCTATTAGGAAGCGGAGAACAGAATGACAGAATTTGTCGGTACAGCATATGACACGGAATTATTTCAGCTGATATCACTGACACGGTACAGATGCTTATGTATGTGAAGTGTCGTGGAATTTTGTTGTATTTACAAGGCGAGTGAAGCACACAGAAAATGTCTCTAATTTAGCATCATTATTTTCGTGGAAATAGACGACGTTCTACTCAATTCCGTTTTTAATAAAATATGTTGTAAGATTTATTATTATGTTTTTAACTTTGATGTGTGTCATTCTTGTCATTTGATGCATATCTTAAACTTTATTGTATACGAACCTAACCTAACCACCTAGGTATCTCTTGTTGACTCAATCATTCATTATTGACAGTAGTTTCCTTTTAGAAAGAATGAAGAACATGTGTTGGTAGTAATACGATGTAACAAAAAAATTCCTGAACCATAGCTTGTTTGTTTTTTGTTTACAATAACTTTAACTGAGAGATTTCATTCAAAATTCGCTCATTAACTCATGCTGCATGGGTGGAATTTTATATTCGTCGCCAAAGAATTGAGCCTCTGACTCTTGCATGTGATAGTAGTGGCTTCTTGTTCATACACCGTCGAAGCCGACTGATCGACCGAATAAAACATGACCCTCCTCTCCTGGAAGAATAGAAGGTCTCTCAAACATCGCTAAACGTCTGTTTAGACGCAGACGTGGCAAACGCCAATCCGACCGACGGAACCAACAAATAAACTATCGGTCGCCGGAGAGAGCATCCTGTTATCGATCACGACATCCGATGGTTAACCGTTAGGGGAACACGAGCAACCGTATTTGTCCTCATGCTCATCGACTTGACCAGAGCTCACGATTCGGTGTTCTTCCTGTAAAGTAGACGGTCGGAGGCATATTCCTTACGTGCACCCAGGTCCCGTTTGCGCTGGGAGGTTTCGTTCATTAACCGGAGGTATAACCGTAGATTAGCTCTCGGATAATTGGTTAGCATTCATAACCCCAACCGACCGTGATCTTTAGGAAAGTTCGAGCCCAAGTGCAGGAGTCATATAACTTAACTGCCTCAACTTCCAACCGAGAATCCCTTCAGTTAACAGAGTTAATTGAGTTAACGAAGGCTAGTCTTGAGACAGACTCGGAACAGAAATTGTTCGGAGAGCTCTAAAATGGGAGACAAAGTTTTGATTTAAGACCCGAATTTTCTCCACCTTCTGCACGAGTACGAAGATATCTGAACCACTGAATTTGGTCAATTGTTCCTAAGGAGCAAAACTGGTCCAAAACGCTTTTCCAACGACAGCTTCGGAGTAGTTTCCCCCTGGTGGAGAAATTAGCCCAATCCAATTTGCCTCTATATTCGAACCAGTTTTTCCCCCTGGTGATTAATCGTATCCAAAAACGCTGCAAATAATTACACAATGGTTTATTATTTTTTATTTTGCTTCCGAGTCTACCAAGGTAGCGGAAGCTTTGTTTTCACTTTTCAAGGACGAAAAAAAAAATTTCTCCAAAATCAAAATTTCCACTCGCGTTTCGCGTTTTAGACCTTTCTGAACAATTTTGGTTCCGTGTCTGTGTGTCTGTGTGTCTGTCTGTCTGTCTGTCTGTCATGAATTCCTTGTAACGCGCAAAACTATACGAAGTTATTGTCCGATTTCTATGAAATTTTCAGGGATTGTGCGGGTTGGTGTGTAGACGGTCCCCTATGAAAATCATCATCCTCGGAGTGATAGAAGTGACTGCGCATGCGCAAACGTGAATTCCTTGTAACAGCCATAACTTCCACATTTTCCATCCGATTTCAATGAAATTTCCAGGGATTGTGCGGGTTGGTGTGTAGACGGTCTCCTATGCAAATCATTGTCCCCGGACTGATAGAAGCGACTGCGCATGCGCAAACGTGAATTCCTTGTAACGGCCATAACTTCTACATTTTCCATCCGATTTCAATGAAATTTTCAGGGATCATGTGGATTAGGTTGTAGATGGCCCCCTATGAAAATCATCATCTTCGGACTGATGGTAGCCATTGCGCATGCGCAAACGTGAATTCCTTGTAACGGCCATAACTTCCACATTTCCAATCCGATTTCTATGAAATTTTCAGGGATGTTACAGATTAGTATTTAGATGGTCCCCTATGAAAATCATCATCTTCGGACTGATAGTAGCCATTGCGCATGCGCAAACGTGAATTTCCTTGTAACGGTCATAATTTCTACATTTTCCATCCGATTTCAATGAAATTTTCAGGGATGTTACAGAGTAGTGTTTAGATGGTCCCCTATGAAAATCACAGAGAATTTTTTTTCATAGAGGGATTCTTTCATAGAGGAATGGTCTCCTGTGAGAATCTCAAATCCCATTAATTATAGGTCATTGGTAGCTCAGAGGAAAGAGTCTTGATTAGAGCTCCTAAGGCCGCGGGCTCGAAACCCAGCCGAGGCTATGTATTTTTTGATCCAATCACGTACACCTACTCACTTAATTTTTCATCCGAATTTGATGAAATTTTCTAGGATTGTCCAGATTAGCGTGTAGATGGTCCCCTATGAGGGTAGTGAAAGGTACTTAGAGATTGGTGTTTTGAGATTAACTACTATGCATCGGATCATCTATACAATCGGGTTATGGATACGAGGAAGCTATGTGCCACACCCACTTGGCAGACGTTTTTCTATATAGATCACTCGTCTGCAAAGCCACCAACCATCCAACATGAAGAAAAATATCGATCGCATTTCGGTCAGCTTTAATTTGAACGGAGATTAGGCCTCTTTTGCGATTCACACTCGTGTTTCTGATTTATCGTACGTCCAATCCTTAAATTCTCGTAGGGGGCGAACTGTTTGTCCTACAGGGATCCGCGTGGTCTCAAAAAATTCTAAAAATTCTATACTATACTACTTAAACTTCTACACTACTTAAATTGAAGAAAAAACAATACCTTTTTACGAAAATACGAAATTTTTTGAGTTAGGGCCTTTTTCAAAATTTCAAAATTCATTTTTGAAACCTTAGAAGTGACCTACATCAACCAAAATCTTCGGGTACAACTAGACAGCCTACATACCAAATTTCACCAAAATCGGTCAATGCTAAGTGGGGAAAGTGCGGCGTACGGCGTACGGCGACGGAGGACGGCCAAATTTTTATTCGATTTTTGGATTCTACGTAGGTACCTTGAAACGTAAACCATCAAATTTTGAGGGGGTGTTAAAAATTTTTTTCTTGGTCGATTCCAAAGGTTCATTATTGAAAATAATAAACCAAAACAGCCATCTTCTCATTAGAGTCCAAGTTTCCATCAATTCTTCCAATTTTCCATCAAATGTGCATAGAGAGGAAAGACTGGTAAAAGTATTCAGGAATCAACAGAAATCCTTGGAGGTCAAGAATGTCAGAATAATGTCGCCCTTCCATTTCATTTTTTATCGTAAGGAGACGTAGCTGTGTCGGAGCGCGTGGCTCAGGCGATCGAACGCCCGTCGGCAATCACATTAAAAAGCGAAACGCCAGCCGAACGGTTGTCCTCTAAGACCCACCAAGACGGTTAAAAATCCCGCAAGGGGAAAAACTCCTGTTAAAGGAAATCTGGAGCGGATTAGCGGCCGTCCCTTCTCCGCCTTGGAGGTGATGAACAAGAAAAATGAAAGAGAACACAATAGAGTTTAATGCGAGAATGTAACACTTTTCTCTCGAGTCGCCAGCGGCTCCTAATCACCGAGCACACTGATGCGGCGTCGATTGAGAGCATGTTTTGGGCGTTCAGAAAATCACTCCCTTCGGTCCCAAAAGGCGAACCAGTTGGTGATTAGTATAGGCACTGTACGAGACAACAGAATAATAAAGCTCAGATTCATTGAAAACCTATTTGTTTATAGTTTTTCCAAAAAAAAGTAAAAACAATGAAGTCTTGAGCATCTTAAGGCTAAGTGTTCCTGTTTTAGTTCCCAAATCCTCCGCCCAGTGGCGTCTTGAAATGATCACATTTTGAATTTTACTGCCTCATTAATTTTAGCCAATTTTACTCTTGAAATTATCCCGCAGTGGAAAAATTAAATTGTTTTTTAATAAAGTATAAACCATTCATAGTTTTCAATGGAATGAGGGAAACTTCTCGTCTTCAACTCCACATGTTGATCACTTGGATATGTGATGAACAATCATACGTATTATTGTAGAGTGGACTAACAATACTCCCCCTCAAGCTTGGCTGTGGAAAACACCCAAGCTTGCCCTAATTTTTATTTGTCTTGGTCCAGATAACCCTTTCGTGAGGATGTCAGCAGGCATATCCTGCGTTGGTATGTATTTCAGTGCCACTTTCTTCTCTTTTATTGCTTCGCGGATGAAATGGTGCCGGATATCTATATGTTTGGTTCGTGAGTGGTGAACTGGATTTCAAGCCAACCCTTGAGCTCCTCTATTATCACCGAACAACGTTACTGTTGGACTTGGGTAGTATCTTAGGCTTTTCAGAAGTCTGTTCAGGCAAATCGCTTCTATCGTTGATTCTGTCATGGCCATGTATTCAGCCTCAGTGCTGGATAGAGCCACAGTTCTCTGTTTCCGAGACTCCCAGCTTATAGCTGACCCGGCTAGTTTGAAAACATATCCAGTGACCAACAATATTTACTAAGGCCGATGAAGGTGTAATTAAATTTTAAATTCTGATAAGCGGATTGTGATTGTCATACCTTTCTTCAATATCCTATTTGCGGTTTTTTTCAAAATTTGGCCTCTAACAAGGTTTATTTGAATTATCGTTAATCAAAATTGATTTTAAAATTTTCAAACATAATTAACCAAAATTGTAATTACTTTCTAAATAAGTCTTTGTAAGCAGTTTTAACCTTCCATTAGTGGCGTGTATGTGAGGCATACATGTCTCTCTTCAGTCGCCTGTCAAGCTTCACCCAAGTAGTGAGTGGAAAGAGTCTCGTCTCCGATTCTTCTCTGGCAAAGTAAGGAGTCCCTCAATTGCCCTGAAGCCGCTCTCCTTTGAACCCCAATCGAGATAACGGTACGTTGTATTTGTCACATACATGCCACCCTTTGTGAAATTTTTTTCAAAAGTTATTTTTTCCCTTGGAACAAACTCAATTGGTATTTGTCACACACCAATATAATATATTCACTTGAATATAATATATTCACTTGAATACTATTCAAGTTTCAAGCAATATATTCCAAGTAAACCCAACAAGTAAGGGGTGAAAGTATTTGCACTCGTTGATGCTCAAGTGTTCTACACTTACAGTGTGGAAATTTACGCCTGACAGCAACCAGAAGGGCCCTTTTGCGTCAGTAATAAACCAGCGGATGTGGATTTTTTGAAAAATTGGAGTCCTAAAGATTTATTTGATGAAGGTATCTGTCTAGTCAGTTTTTTCAAGCGTAGGTGGGCTACTTTTCTAGTCCGAATTTGGGGTTTGGATTGTCTTTTTTTACAATTACTTTATGAATGAGAGTTCCTTCTTGAAAATGTGATTTACCTATTTTACTCAGTCAGCAGTCAAAAGTTTCAAAGCTTATAATTAATTATTATTGTTGTAGTATCTAAACATTTATCCCTATGTCAGCTCTGCAATTTAATATAAGACTGAAATTTATTATACCTAAGACTGATTTTTCAAAAATATGTAACTTAACAAGTTTTTAAAAAATTTAGTTAAGAAATGTAGCGTAATGTGTGTGCTGACATATATATTTTTTTTTAATCGTATTAAAATCGGGGACACTTAGCCTTAACACAACATACCTGCAGCGGGTCTAACTGCATAACCGATATTGTTTGACATGATAAAAATCGCAGCCTATGGCACTTAATGAACTCAACATTCACAAGAAAACCCTTTGTTTTTGAGTGGCTACCCGAGCAGCAGTCCTTGAGAATCATCTGGAGCGAAGCCACCCAACTTTTCTCACCCAGCATAAGACCAAAGAATAATAAGACTACGTTCGGACTTTTCGAAAAGCTCGCCGTTCTATTCATGGGGCCACCATTAAAGAGTTGGATCACACGCTCACTTGAGAGTATGAGGGATCCCAAATAGGCGTAACCTGAACTCTACCAGTACAGAGCAAACAACTATGCTTTACCAGCCACTTGTGTAGAGAATTGACTGGTGTTTCTGGTTCTCTTTCGACTTTACATGTCACGGGTATATCCAGATCCTATCTTCATACAAAATCCTGGACTGATGAGCGACTTTACCTGCTGCCAGCAAACTGTCAAGACGTGGATCGCACTGACGTTCAAGTCAGAAGGAGGTCTTGGTTATACCCTGCAGAGCAACTATTCTTGGATACCTTGAGTCTGGCATTTTAGAATCTTCATTGGCAGAGTTGATGGAAAATTGGACTCTAATGAAAATTTGGCTGTTTTGTTTTATTATTTTGGATACGATTAATTACCAGGGGGGGGGGGGGGACTGGTTCGAATATAGAGGCAAATCAGATTGGGCTAATTTCTCCACCAGGGGGAAACTACTCCGAAGCTGTCGTTGGAAAAGCATTTTGGACCAGTTTTGCTCCTTAGGAACAATTGACCAAATTCAGTGGTGCAGATTATCTTTGTATTCGTGCAGAAGGTGGAGAAAATTCGGGTCTTAAATCAAAACCTTGTCTCCCATTTTAAAGCTCTCCGCTTGAGGGTACCTAGGTGTTACGATAAGTCAGAAACACGAGACTGATTAGCAAAAGAGACCTAATCTCCGTTGAAATTTTAGCTGACCAAAATGCGATCGTTTTTCGTTTCTTTGAATTGTACTCAATTTTGCGTCCCTAGCAACCAATATTCAAATTTCCTAATGAAGGCACCACAACCCCCTATTTCTTCGAAATGAGTGTGACGCGTTTAAGTATTTCTTCAAAATAAACTTGAGTTAGTGACAATGGCAAAGCTGTGTGCAGGCGAGTGATCTATACTGAAAAGTAGTAAACCTTTGTGTAATAATTTGCAGCGTATTCGTTTATGTGCCAAAGTAAATACATAAAATGTCAAAACATATTTCCAGGCTTTGCGCTATGTTAACATGAAATAACAGTTTTTATTACTACACAAAAGGTTTATTTTTTGTTTTGGAGTCTTTCTTGTGTCCTGGTAGTAAGTACTAGCAAGTTTATGTTTTTTTTTTTAAACGATATCATCGTTCTGGACTCCAGGGTTGGACGAAGGGTGGGAGGCACAGAAGACTCCGCAGTTTTTCCCTTTAAACGCTAATTCTTCCATTTTTCCCATTCACTTGAGAATTGGACATGAGTAAAGAGGAACTTTTTGTTGCATTTGAGGTGCACAAACACCTCTTAGCGTTTTTACATCTTATCACCAGTGTATATTTAACGTTTATCTATCTGTATGTTATCATGGTCAAAAGTACCGCTTCTAGGGCCAAGTTCCTGGGGAGATAATAGGCTCTAGTGGACGTCTTCGTGAAATCAGCGTTCCTTAGAGACGTTCGTAGAGTAAACAGGATTCGTAAGTTGGAAATGTTTGGGTAACATTTGTAGCAGTTCCGCGAACTGCTCCGCGGAATAGGCCTGAGGAGGCGTCGCTACTCTCCTAGACTGGGAACGAGCTCGGCTTTCAGTCACTTTCCTGCCTTGCTCCTGGTAAGTGATCTCTCCACACATTTTAATATTTTGCGTTTCCCTTGATACCCAAAATCCATTCTCATTTCATTTCGGACATCATATACGATTAAAGAGTTAATCAATATAAACCACACTCCGTTTTGTTATTGAACCATACCCAATTCATATCTATATTATAATTATTTAATTAATAAAATAAAATTATATTTTGAATCATTGGGTAGAAATACGAGCTGGTTATTCCATCAGAATATTCCCAACTCTATTTCACATTGATTCGATCGGTTTTTGAAAGATTTCTGTGATTAAACCCATTTAATGGATGGACACTTCCAAATATCGGTGTAGGTGATTGGGTCCAGTATTTAAAACTCCTTAATGACGTTCTCAAAAATGATTGTCAAGGATACCGGGATTAATTTTCCCCACCAAATGTTCCAACTCTACGCTGCAATATCCCTGAGACATTGAGTGAGGGACGCTTACTGCTAACGCCTCGTACGAATTTCACTATCTAGATTCGGATAACCTTTTTATAGGTTGTTTTGGGTTAGGTTTCTCCGCCGGAGATGAGAGCGGTGGTGATTTTTTTGGGTTTGGTATGCAAGAGAAACTATTCACCTGAGAGCGATGAATTACTGAGGTTTATCGTATGGGCTGGGAGCAGCCGGTGGCGCACTGCTGATTTATCGGTAACGGTGCCGCTTCGAGCCTTACCTGTGGTGTCAGATCCAGAAATATTAGAGATGAGGGCACCTACCGCTCTCCTATGCCTTATAGGTGGAGCTGAATTCTAGCGCATCGCGGTTTCCTTTTCGATCCCTTTCAAAGATTGACTTTTTTCTCTCAACACCACATGGTCAATTGTTTTGAGAACACCTATCTACGTCTTGGAAGAAGGACCTACCTACATTTACACGTTGTGCAGAAATGTCTACTTCAAATCCTCATCGCGATTTTTTTATTTAATGAAAACTTGATGGTTATTATATAACATTATAATTTAGATTAATATAAATATCCTATACAGGGTGTTTCACGAAAAGGTTACACCCCCCTTCATTTTCGCAAAATACAGCGTAAAAAGTTCCGACCAACGCAATTCTTCATGATTTTTTGTGAGGATCTCATGAAAAATATTTTTGCGAAAAAAAGTTGCGCGCAATCGTGCGCAATTGACACTAACTTCATTTTTTCAAATGGAATCCCCCCTTTTTTATTACAGATTCGGATTCTACGTCAAATTTCATGAGAAATTCATACCCACATCGATTTGTTTTATTGCGCGCAACCTGGTTTTTTGAACGCTCTAAGTTGCGCAACTCCACAATTGCACAAAAGTTAGGTTTTGGAGAACCCTCAGTGGCACATGTTTTTTCCTCATTTTTTAACGCTGAATCACAGGGTGTCATCCGTTTTGAGAAAAACCAAGATTTAAGAGGAAAAATTAACATTTCTTTCACGAAAAAAACAGTTTTGAGGTCGAAATCATGTTTATTTTTTATTTTCTCCCCTCCTTTTGAACCACGGGCTTGCGGCCGTCTACGGTGGAGTTAAAAATAAAAACTGACAGCACGATCATGCTTGAACTGAATAAAATTACCTAAAAACTCATAACGATTTAAAAAGAGCGTGTTTTTCACTAAAAACAACAGAATTTTTGGCCGCTATTTTGAAAAATTCCTGTCAAATTGAAAAACGGATGTCACCATGTGATTCAGCGTTAAAAAATGATGAAAAAACATGTGCCACACTTGGCGTTCTCCAAAACCTAATTTTTGCGCAATTGTGGAGTTGCGCAACTTAGAGCGTTCAAAAAGCCAGGTTGCGCGCAATAAAACAAATCGATGTGGGTATGAATTTCTCATGAAATTTGACGTAGAATCCGAATCTGTAATAAAAAAGGGGGGTTCCATTTGAAAAAATGAAGTTAGTGTCAATTGCGCACGATTGCGCGCAACTTTTTTGCGCAAAAGTATTTTTCCTGAGATCCTCACAAAAAATCATGAAGAATTGGGTTGGTCGGAATTTTTTACGCTGTACCTATTTTGCGAAAATGAAGGGGGGTGTAACCTTTTTGTGAAATACCCTGTATAGTAGGCGAAAATGCCTAATTAACATGAAGCATGATTGTAGGTAGTTACCAATCCATCGATTGTCCTACATTTTGACTGTATAAATATGTATAACAAAACACGAAAAATATAGTTTATAACAATTTAATCCTCGGAAAGGAAGTCTTGCGGCCTCTTTCTTTTCAGACGTCGCTGATATCGGGGAGGCGGTGGATTGTTGGTGAGGTCTTCCAGCATACTGTTAGGGTGGTTTCTCATTGCGGAATCAAGTTTTATATACGCCTCAAGCAGTGTGTCGCGTACCTCTGGGATATCAAGGTCCGAATGCAGGGTTGAATTACGGACGAACCATGGTGCGCCCGTGATTATTCTGAGGACTCTGTTCTGGAGAGTTTGGATGCGATTTATGTGTGTATTAGCCGCGGAACCTCATATACCGCATGAATACATCCAAATTGGGCGTATCAACGACAAGTATAGGAGGCGTTTGGTTGATAGGCTTAGAGAGAAGTTCGTGTGTAGGAGACTTTCAAGTTGACGGATTCTATTCCTCAACTTAACGACCAGCGTGTTAACGTGCTCTTTCCATAGAAGCTTTTTATCTAAGGTAAGTCCTAGATAACTTACCGAATCTTCCGTTGGTATCGGTCGACCGCTCAGAAGTACAGAAGTGTGGCTTGGTCTGGTTCGGAGAGTGAAGTTAACCTGGACTGACTTATTGGGGTTCATAGTAACTCTCCATTTATGACCCCAATCTTCTACTTGTTCTATGAATCATCGCGAATGGGCCAAAAAATGAAAATCAAAAGCAGTCATGAAAAAGGTATAAATGCTGTTTAAAGCTATCAATATCTTTGTATGAAATCATTATTATTCAGTTCAGTGAGACCCATGAATGGGGTGACGCTAACTGCACCGTTGAGAAGTAACACACAAAAGCATTCAACTGCTCACATTTCAACACGACTCGCGACATTTTCTTGTGAAGTTACAATGTACTTACAAGCAACCGGGAAACCTCAGTACCGCTAGAGTCTAATAAAACTACACTTAGCCGCATGTCGCCGGTGAAAAATGGACGACCCCAAAACAGTTATCATATGATACCAGTTCGCGGTTGGTGTCAGACATTTCTGCGGTGGCGACATTTCCCTCGACTCCCGTCTCGGAGAGGTTTTTTCCCGTATTAACGAATGATTTTTCCAGGAAGTACCTGGGTGGTTGCGAAAATAGAATAACTGACCTACAAACTCTTACAAGGTGGTATATTGATGAAAGAACCCTTCAAGTAGGCAGGTCGGTAAAAAGAACTAGGTAACCTAATTAGACAACATAAAGGTGAAATGTAAGGAAGTACGAGTTTGGGTGAAAGATGTGGGTCGTCCACAATCAAAGTGTCCACTGCATTTTACATTTCAGAGATTGCTGGACAACTTTAGTTCCGCATCTGTCTATCTGTCGGTCTGTGAGAGTAAGAAAAGTAAAGAAACAACCATTTCAGGTTTTTTTTGTTTTTTTAAGCGTTTATTAGTCAATATATCAACTAGTTACAATTGAGGTATTATACATCACGTAACTATCTAGATATTTACTTCACATATATATTACGCGTTTCTCATGCAAGTGTTAGTCCAATGACTTTCACTACATTAAAGTTACACTTCAGCATCCAAGGTCCAGTGGCTTGGTCCTTTTTAGACGTCGGATTTCTTGAGTGTTGTCCAGAAGCTGGATGGCTTCTGGGTTTGGGTGTGCGTGAAGCCTCTTTTCGTAGTTTCTCGCGTATCTTTTTGCTACCTCGCTAATAGTCTCAATTTTGAGGTCCTTGTGGAGGTCATCATTACGAATGTACCACGGAGCATTCACAATACTCCTCAGTATCTTATTTTGGAACGTTTGAATAATTTTCATGTTACTTTTAGCTGTGCATCCCCATAGCTGTATACCATAGGTCCAAATTGGCATAAGTACTGTTTTGTATAACAGCACTTTGTTGTGTAAGCTAAGTTGTGAATGTCGGCCCAGGAGCCAATGCAGTTTTCTGAATTTGATTGTTAGCTGTTCCTTTTTCTTTTTGACGTGTTCTTTCCACCTCAGCTTCGTATCTAGTGTCATTCCCACATACTTAGCTGAGTTGGAATATGGGACTGTGCATTGATTCAATATCAGCGGCATATTAGTAATTTTTTTGTTGGTGAAGTTCACATGAGTGGATTTGGTTTCGTTTAATTTGAGGCGCCATTTTCGAGTCCAATCTCCAATAGCATTCGTAGCTTCATGTAGCTTTACTGTAGAGGTTTCAACTGTGCCTGCAACTGCCAAAACAGCTGTATCGTCTGCGAATGTGGCTATAGTTGTTCCCAATGTGCGAGGAACATCATGTGTATATAGCAAGTAAAGGAGGGGTCCAAGAACACTTCCCTGCGGGACACCTGCTCTAATTTTGTTGAGATTTGAGTATTCATCTTCGTTTTTCAGGTTGGATTTTCGTCCGACTGCCATTCCTGGCTTCACGTACGTCATCAGCTCTTCCAGAGGGAAGATCAGAGTTTGTTCTGATTTTTTTAAATTAACTATATTTCCTGTGAATTTAAGTGATATAAATCGTGAGACTAATTGAATTAATAACGATTTGAATCATGGAATACCCAGGAAATATGGTTGAAACAGAGTCTTTGTCCGGTTTCAAATAAGGAAGACAGATTTCGATGCTCCCCACTAGACACGCCATTTATTGGAGAATGAGGAAAATCATACATGGGTTAGAATCCATACAAACTTATGTTATAAGGAAAATCCAAACTTTGACAGGCCAAATCATTTATTTAACGTTCCACAAGTTAAATATAAAGATATTGTAACACAGTGATTGCACATACAAGTTTATTATGAAACCTTGTTTTCAACATTAGGGGTATTCATGGTCTGATTCGATCGTCGAATCGTCGTATATCGAATCGTCGTAAACTCGAGGGTCTCATGAGGCTCCCATATTTTCTCCCGTCGAATCGTCGAAAATCGAATTGTGAGTAGCGCTCCTTGCGGCATCAGAGGATAACCAAGTCAGTGTCAAAAGAACCGCATGTTCATTAATATCCTTTTAGTTAAAAAGTGAGAATACCCCAGAGGTTCCTAATAAAATCATTAACAAAGTTCCGAGTACACAAACGAAAAAATCTACGGCTAGAATTAAAAAAGGATCATGCTTCAGACTTCTGAGTAGGTACCTACCGATGAGGAGTCTCGTCTCAAAGAAAAACCCTTGCTACTTCCGTCACACAATTTTGAATGCATTTTGGTACATATCTCATGGTTGAAACATGTTCGATGCTAGAAAGGAGAATGTAAGCTAAGCTAAGCTAAGCTCGCTTTAATGCCAGCAAGCAACATTTTTCCACTTCTCCAGCAGACCATCAGATGGTCGCGTTTTTCCTTAGCCGCTTGGGTGGCTCAGCTCCACTCATTTAATCGAGAAAAAACCCACTTCGAACAGAATAAAAAAGAAATAAACGAACGGAAAAACGGAATAAAAATTAAAAAAGGTGTAGTTAAAAGAAAAACTCATAATGAAAGGACGAGAAGATCTGTTTGTTGTTGTTATGATAGTTGCTTCGCACAACGGCCGCTAGCGCTAGGGTTTGTAATTCGACGTCGAATCTCGTAATTCGACGCCTTCAGCCCGTCGTAAATCGAATCGTCGTATTTGCCGGTGCGCATGCGCATTGACTCCCGTCGAATCTCCAAATTCGAAATTCGACGATTCGACATCGAATCTCCCAGACCATGAATACCCCAATTGTCGTGGACATCGAAAATATGAAAAGTCTACGAGAGTTCCACGACAATGTTAAAAACTCAATGTTGCTCACGGACGACAGAGCAGGAGTCAGTGAAACTCCGCATTATCTGAATGAGGAATAATTCCTCATTAATTATTTAACTTCCTTAATTAATTATTAATTATTAACATCTGATAACAGAATGATCATGGAAAAGGTGACAAAACTTGCGATTTCATGATCAGTACGAGAAGCACAAGAATGCCACGTTTCATAGGATGAGGAACAGCTCAGTGCTCATCTCAATACAAAAAAAACTGAATCCAAACGAGTGACTGAACTCTCCTCCTTAAGATTCAAAGCGAACAGTAAAGTTTACATAACGGTTCTTGGAAAGGCATTTGTCAATCTCGCCTCGCGCACCGAACGGCACAATATTACGACGCTATTGGTTCCCGATTATAGTCAAGTTATCTCAGTCATTCCCATTGTTTTTGTGCTGCGGACACTCAGCCAGGCAGCTTCTCAAAGACACCAGCAAAAAAAAAAGGACGGGATGATGGGGACCCCGTTGACGGGAGAAGTTTCTTTGAATATCTAGCGAACAGGCGTACCTAGACGGAGTAAATCACTCCCTCAGAGAGCTGGCATCGACTTGTGGATTATCTTCTTTTTACCCCGGGCGTTGCCAAGTACGAACCCGCTACAATCCCTCAAGTCACTGGAATTTAGCCATAAAAATACATCATTCATGTAAATTATAATCAGGAATAAATCGCAATTAGTTATACAGGTTATAGTAGTTGTGTCCTCTATTGAAGTGAGATTCCTCTCGTTTAAAAAGTAAATTAAGGTAAGGGGGGCAAGTGCGTATTGGAGGCAAGTGCGTATTAGGTATTTTCTCTGGTTTGATGCCTCCACTGGTTTATTAGGGTTAAGAGATTTGTTAGCTCAGCTGTTCATCTTCATCTGGGAATAATTTCTTCGATCAGATGTTTCATAGTTTTCATTGAAAACTTTTCAAATGCCAAACGTTTCAAAAGTTTTGAAATAACAGTTAGGTATAATAATTATAACTGTTATTTCAAAACTTTTGAAATATTCTCTAATTATTATTTGAATATTTCAATTATAACTTATAATTGGGAAAGAACTTCACTCACCAAGAAATCAGAATACGCCTGGTATAACTGCGATTCTGATTTCTTGGTGAGTGAAGTTCTTTCCCAATTATAACTGTTATTTACATCAAAATATCATGTTTTTGCACTTGAATTGTTCCTAAGATGTTAAGGAAGCTATATTTGCTTGAGTTTTGTCGAAATAATTCAATTGAACGACACAGCAAGCGATACGCACTTGCCTCTCAGTTTTAGCAACTATGGGGCAAGTGCGTACCGCTATGGGGGGGGGGGGAAGTGCGTATTGAAAAATTATCATCATTTTGAGCGCTTCTCTTCGGATTTCTCTATTTTTCGTCAATTGAAATTGTTCTACAACTCTCCTGGCTAAAGTGATATTCATGTTTGAACTCTACCTGCTGCATAGTTGTCTCATAATATATAGAAGTGTTGAGGTTCTTTTTTATTTTGTTTTCATCTCTCGAAATTTTTTAAAATTTCTGCTGGTCAAATTGCTACCTATTAGAGCTTTACCTAGTGCATGGCTACGTCTCATTTTTAAAGGGTGTTGGATTTCCTTTTTTTTAATTTATTCACGCTTTCTTCCTTTTTTGTTTGCATTTTCTATTTAGTGCTTGGCTTTTGCACGTTGCATGCAATCATTTATAACTATTTCAGGAAAATGGTCCGGAACTACAAGCGAAAAAGCGACCGTGCTACCACATATTCGCCCGACGATTTAAAGAAAGCTCTCACCTCCATCAAGAGAGGTGAAATGGATGTGAAGGCGGCTTCGACGACCTATCACATTCCAAAAACTACTAGGATTTTAAATTTTTTAAATAAAAGAGGGCTTCATATTAAAAATTGTGTGCTTTAACGTCATTCAGCAGGTATGAATCGTAGAAGATAAGTGGGCCTTTGGTGAAGTTATAGATATACGCACTTGCCCCACCCAGGTGAGGCAAGTGCGCACCCATTCGCTCTTCTTGTAAACACTTTTTTAAATGCTTCAAATGTGTTAATCCGAAAATATGAAGATACGACTCGATTCTCAGAAAGATTATGAAGCCATTACAAACTAAGACAACTGTAAATAGAAACAAATTATACCATTAGCTATCAAACAAATTATACCATCCCTTATCATGTTATAAGATATTTTACAATAATTCCTACTGGAGAAGCCCAGTAGTGGTTTATCAAAAATCAATCCTGAAACCATAATTTCAAATGATAAGGTGAGTCATGATTATGATGAGTAAAGCTCAATATCTCTTACTACAAAATTGTCGATTGTGTGTCTTTAGGCTCTAAAATATGCACAAACCTTCTCCTTCGTCGTGAAACTGACCTACTCTTGAGAGTTTCTTGTAAACCTGTTCGTAAATAAGGATCGAGTAATTTCATACGGCTTGTTTCGGCCGATCGGACAGAAACATATAATATTTTATCCCCGGGTCCACACACACGAGAACCAAAAGTTTTCGGAAACCTCTAAAACGCCAAATGTTAGTGAGAATTTCAATTTTTGAGAACCTCCTGAATTTTGTTGACCTACGATGGTGGTCCCGAATAACTTCGATAGTGAGGAAGCCAAGTAGAAGCATGAAGTAAAGCTGTGTACTATTTTCGACATCTTCTTTTCTTCAATTTTTATTTCAATCTAATTACTTATTTCATATGCAGACTCTTGAACGTTTTGTAATTTGGTTGAAACTTTTCTTTCTAGTACTACCCTCGTGGCAATTAAATTGGGAGAATTATTATAATCCATGTAGTTGATAAAAACACTTATGATGATTAGGGAAATTTTTTTGTAATACATTATTTGTAATACATAACAATTTATGTTAAAAATTTAAAAAAAGCTGCAAATTATTACGTAAGGGTTTATTTTTTCTGTATAGATCACCCGCTTGCAGAGAACACGGCTTTTTCATTGTTAATACCTTCAGATACATTATACAATATACATTATTCAAAAATTGTAGGTATGGACCGCTACTCAAATTTATGATTTATTTTTAAAAATGAATCACGTTACATGTTGCTCATGAAAGTTTGTTATTCGGATTAGGCGGTCTTATGCAGGGTGTCCCATGTTAAGGACCAGAAAACTTCAGGACTCGATTCTGCTACCTTACCTATATTAGTTGTAGAATCGACTCCCGAAGTTTTCCGGTCCTTAACATGGGACACTCTGTATAGGTTCCCTGTGAAATTTCAGCTTCTTGGGGCCATTAGATACAAATTTAGCTGACTATACTCGGCTATAAAAACAAAGAAACCATGTGAAACATGATACGCCTTTCTGCGTAAATGTTGTTTGCTGACAAAATTTTGGATTGACCCCAGCAATAAGACATAATTCATCGAAATCAAGCCACGATTTTGTGTATTATGTCCGGAACAAGGATTTACCAACACTGACCGACAGATAGGGGGTTCCGGTGTAGGTACGGTCGCTGAGTTGTTGTGCGGTGGAATTTGGACCGACTTTTGCGGGGGTCATGGGTTCAAGTCTCACCACCGGCAGCGTGAGTTTTTATGCGTCCGGAGCACTCATCAACCCCTTCGTCCCAACCCAGGTGAGGCAATGGGAAGCCCCTGTCTTGTTGCATGGATCGTCGAAGAGTATGTAGCAGCCAGTAACAACCCGATAGATATCCGAATCATGGCCTAGTTCCAAAAAATGTTTTCAAATCAGTATCAAGTGTTAAGATTGTAGCAAGAATTTGTCATTTTCGTGAACCCAGAGGCTTTTAATCCTAAAACGATGGAATCCACAGGAAACATCTCAGGAATTAATCAGCATAATCTTGTAACTTATCCAGTTATTTTCGACTTCAAGGTCTTATTAATCTGAAACTGCTTGCGCTTCAAGTCTCCTCTACAGCTCATTATTTAGAGCCTCTAGCAATGTTGAGAAAACATGCACTACATTGAATCTTGGTCATTAAAATTACCGAACTAGAGGCTACCACGACAATGTTAGTAATAAACCTACGCACCAGAATTCCCTCTTCCACGTTACAGAGTTAATAGAGAAAGAAAAAATTTACGAAAAATGCAATGCTGTTTTTTTTGTTCAATAACCCAAGAAGTAAATTGTTACAGTTACAAATTGAAATGTATCCACATTATTAGGGACACATTAACAATGTCGTGTGCCCCAATCCACATTGCCATGGACCTGAAATTCAAATTTAAATTTTGGACTGGCGAAAGTGATTCATGAGCTGCCATAGCACAAGGTATGACCAGAATCCATTAAAACATCTATCTAGGAAAAAATCGTAATAATATCTACAGGATATTTCCAGGGGGTTACCACACCAGAGAAACGCTTGCATACGAGTCTGCAACGCATTGGGACATTTTCATGTCTTTACCTATTGCTTTTGGTTTATTATTTTCAATAATAAGCCTTTGGAATCGAGCAAGAAAAAAAAATTTTTAACCCCCCCTCAAAATTTGATGTTTTACGTTTCAAGGTACGTAGAATACGAAAATCGAATAAAAAAATTTCCGTCCGTCCGCCCTACGCCGTACGCCGTACGCGGCACTTTTCTTAGCAACACTGGACCGATTTGGTTCAAATTTCGTATATGGGCTCCATTTGGGGTCTAGTTGTGCCGCGAAGCTTTTGGTTGATGTAGGTCACTTCTAAGGGGTGAAAATTAAGGGTTGAAATTTTCAAGAGTGCCCTAGCTCGAAAACTCTCGAAATAAAGGTATCGTTTTTTCACCAATTTTAAATAGTATCGAATTTTTAAAAATTTTTGAGACCACCCGGAGCTCTGTAGGACAAACCGTTCGGTCCCTACGAGTACTTGAAATTTTTCCTTCGATAAAACAGAATCATGAGTGTGAATCGCAAAAGAGGTCTAATCTCCATTCAAATTTTATCGGACTAAAATGCGATCGCTGTTCATTTCTTCGATTTGTTTACAGTTTTGCCTTCTGCGTAACCAGTAATTAAATTTCCATATGAAGCTTTCTATTTTTCCAATCGAGTGTGAAGCGTTTAGTTCTTTCTAATAAACTTGATTGTGAAGGTGTGAAGCCAGTATGGTGTGGTAGGTAGTACCTAGCTGGTAGGTAAAAAAAAGTTGGTAGGTAAAAAAAATGTTGGTGGGTAAAAAACGCTGCAAATCATTGCTCAAAGGTTTATATTTTCTGTATAGATCACCCTTCTGTATAGATCACTGGTTCTCCATCAATAGCACCTACCACCATCTGTATTCTCCCTTGACCTACCCCCTCAAATTTCAGCTTCCTGCGTTCAATAGGATTGAAAATGGCTTCGGAGCTCACTCAGCTGATCAGTGATCTGAAGAGTGAAGATCTCCTCGAATGCTGAAGACGCCTGGAAGAGCACTTCCATTCAATAGGATTGAAAATGGCTTCGAAGCTCACTCAGCTGATCAGTTATCTGAGGAGTGAAGAAGCCTTTGAGCAATGATTTGCAGCGTTTTTTACCCACCAACATTTTTTTTACCTACCAACTTTTTTTACCTACCAGCTAGGTACTACCTACCACACCATACTGGCTTCAAACCTTCACAATCAAGTTTATTAGAAAGAACTAAACGCTTCACACTCGATTGGAAAAATAGAAAGCTTCATATGGAAATTTAATTACTGGTTACGCAGAAGGCAAAACTGTATACAAATCGAAGAAATGAACAGCGATCGCATTTTAGTCCGATAAAATTTGAATGGAGGTTAGACCTCTTTTGCGATTCACACTCATGATTCTGTTTTATCGAAGGAAAACCTTCAAGTACTCGTAGGGACCGAACGGTTTGTCCTACAGAGCTCCGGGTGGTCTCAAAAATTTTTAAAAATTCAGTACTATTTAAAATTGGTGAAAAAACGATACCTTTATTTCGAGAGTTTTCGAGCTAGGCCACTCTTGAAAATTTCAACCCTTAATTTTCACCCCTTAGAAGTGACCTACATCAACCAAAAGCTTCGCGGCACACCTAGACCCCAAATGGAGCCCATTTACCAAATTTGAACCAAATCGGTCCAGTGTTGCTAAGAAAAGTGCCGCGTACGGCGTACGGCGGACGGCGTACGGCGGACGGACGGAAATTTTTTTATTCGATTTTCGTATTCTACGTACCTTGAAACGTAAAACATCAAATTTTGAGGGGGGGTTAAAATTTTTTTTTTCTTGCTCGATTCCAAAGGCTTATTATTGAAAATAATAAACCAATATGAGAACAGTTATGCCCATAGCTCCGCTATTCGTATAGTCAATATGTTATGGAGAACATGAAAATGTTCGTTAAATCGAGAGCTTTCCAACGAGTGGTGAACGATTTTTGTGGGTTAAAAAGTGTAGAAAAGGAACAAACCTAACAACGGGGTCGTTGTAAGCGGAAATCATTATAAAGGCACTGTAACACAATTTCGTTACGCAATTTCGTGACAGTTTTTTGTGCTATGTGCCAGTGCAAAGACATGAAAATGTCAAAAATGCAAGTAATTTGGAAAACTTTTTCCAATTTTTCTCCGATCAAAATTGTCTTCAGTTGAGGAATCACCTAAACCAACAAATTTTGAGGGGGATGTTAAAAAGAAAATCATCTTGGTCGATTCCAAAGGTTCGTTATTAAAAATAATAAACCAAAATGAAGTTTTTATGAAATCCGCACAGATTCGAGTGGGAAAATGAATTTGTTTGCTCATAGACTAATTTTATGAAATTTATAAATGTAGGAATTTTTAAAGTTTAGATTCTTCTGGGCTTACTACAAAATATTGCTCAATTCTTCAAGAAAATATAAAAAACTCACATTGACTACACTAACTTAGTGGTTTTTCAATTGATTTTATGTCTAGAAACAGATAGAATCAATTTGTTATAATAAATAAACTACCTATTTATTTTAACGACCTGTGTAGCTACCTAATTACCATTCTACGTTACTCTTTCCAACAAATGATATCCCATATCGATTCTGCCGTTTTTAATAATTCATTTATGTTAAAGACCGTGGATGCCGATCTTTTCCAGTGCTTAGAGCAACCATTTAGCTCAGTATTCACCGCCGTGATGACTAAAGTGATGCCGTTCGTTGACAATAGGTCCCTTGTTCCTGCTCAAGCTGACTACCAACTAAGGAACCACGGGAAAAAGCCTAGAGTCGACATTGTTGAAGGAAGGCGCTTCTGGTAGCTGATGGACACAACGGGTTTGAAGCGAATGAATGCCTTCTTTCCCACTTTATCAGTTGACAATGAAAATAGAATCAGGGGTAGCGTTAGGGACATCTTTACAACAATGGAATAGACAGGAGCTACGCACATGCTTGCAAACCTTCTTCTGCTGAAACAGCTGATGGAAGGGTAGAATTAGAATATACATTCAGGGAAATTGTTCATTGGCGAACATTACACATAAGTACCAAAAGAATCGTGCCTCAACTCAAAATTGACCTTTTTTGGAGCACTTGGCTCATGTTACTTGGAGACTGGAAGGAAGCATTAGCTCCAGCCCAAATAACTAGACCTGTGAGTTGGCTTAGCATTTGTGCTTCAAGTGTTTTTTATTTTTTTGTTTTTTTTTTATTTTTTTTCAATTTTGATATTCTCATTGTTTAGATAGTTCTCTAAAATAGATCCCTCCCTCACGCATCAACGTTACCACACTACATGAGTGGAACCTTTTATAACAAGCGTTTGCACGAGGGACTTTATCATAAGCTCAGATGAATGCTCACAGCAAAATATGCTGAGCTGCTCTAATCCTGCCGATCAAATCAATACTTCCGAATCAAATAAGATGACGCATACACGGAACAAAAAATTACTTATGCTGGAAATCCTCGAGGAAGCGTACTTGGCCCCCTCTTGTACGTCCTGGGCATTAGTCATCCATCCGAACACGAGAGGAGCATCATTTCCAGATGATACGGTGGTCCTTGCCATTGGTGAAGACAAGGGCTAGGATTTTGATGTGTTTACATATGTTACAGGGTTGAAGATGATTGAATAGTTCAAGTACAAAAATTTTATTACGTATTTTTACGTATTTGACCTAAATTACATTTTTTAAAATATTTCATTCATTTTTAAATGGTTAGTTAAATATTTCGAAATTTTAGAGCAAAACAACGCAAATTTCTGAGATTTCTGAGAAATTATATACTGCTATTCAAGATATTATTTTAAGATTAGATATTGATGCAGTTGCAATGGAAAAAGCACAAAGTTTAGTTCAGAGCACATATTTGAAGTCAAACTTCGTCAGTCTACATATCCGCCTACACTATCTTTCTTGCTGAATCTATCACAAGACCTGAATCTCGCAACTTACCCCTTGTTGACAGCCTGCGTATTGTCAGTGATAATGTAAGAAAATTGCAAGAAGCCCCCGGTGAGTGGGGAAGGCAAATTAATGAAAAGGTGGAGCAAGTAATTGACAACAACCCAGGCTTTGGGACTATCGAAAACGTCGGACGTGTTCTCAGTGGAGAGGGCACCCATGGTCTTGAATTTGAGTTTTCCCCTTCTGAGGTACCTACTTGCTCTCAAGTTTGAACTCAATATATCAGTGGACGTCGAACGCTCCTTCAGCCGCTACAAGAATGTTTTGCGTTCAAACCAACGTGCCTTTGAGTTAAGCAACCTCAAAAAATACACGGTGGCGCACTATTTTGAATAATTTTTTGACTTTTTTGTGTGAATTTTCTGTGTTTTTTACATTAAGCGGAAAAATAAATACATATTTTGAAAAAATAATGTACATATTTGAGGCTTTTTAATACATAGAAATCCTAGCCCTTGTGAAGACAATCGCGAATCAACTTCAAAATTTGGAAGATGAATGAAACCAAATCAGTCCATGTTGATTTTAATACCCCCTGATCAAAATATGTACTGATTGGTTGGTAAACGGTCAAAAATTTCAATCATGAACAAATTAACCTTATTAATAAAAACGGAGTTGAGTAGAACGTTGTCTATTTCCACGAAAATAATGAGTTACAAGTTAAATCGATTTCGACGGTTAGGTCATCATCAGTAACAAACAATAACCTATACAAGTTATTGTTTGTTACTGATAATGACCTAACCGTCGAAATCGATTTAACTTGTAACTCATTATTTTCATGGAAATAGACAACGTTCTACTCAACTCCGTTTTTATTAAAATGGTTTTCCTCAATCTCATCGCGAGTGACTTTATTCGTAAATTAACCTTATACCTACAATCAGCTCCTTAAGCCAGTCTGGACATACAGTGCACAACTGTGAGGCTGCACCTCTAAAGCAATTGTGACCTTATAGAGCGATGTTGTGTGTATCGACCCACAGTACGAATAAATTGTCATCCTCATGTATAACCGCCGTTGAGCCCTGATGAAGGGAATATATTTTCCGAATGCTAGGCGATAACAGCGTTTTTTCTGGATGACCCCAATCAAGATATTTGACAATTTATTATATAGCGATTCCAGAACAAAGTGCTGCAGTCAGGCATTGATGCTTATAGGTACTCAACCAAAAATAACATCCATACAGACCTTGAATTCCCACAATAAATGAAGTCGTCAAAACTCAAGCAATAGCCCATCATTAGTGGCTTCAAGGTCATATCAACGAGGAGGCCGTGAAGTTGCTGGATGTAGTTGATCTGCTCAGGCGGCTGAAAAGACAGGAAGTGGTGGTTTCTTGAAGTTGTTCAGCGAGTGTTGCACTGTGCGCTACTGAGCACCAAAAGACACTAAATAGCCGAAAATGAAGTATGAAGGTTTGCTAATACCAAACTCTCGTTTCACTCACTTAAAGTGATTGTCATAGAAATGTTGCTAATAAGTAAAATCACTTGGTGCAATAAATAATAATTGAGAAAAAAAGTTGTCTACCCTCCCTCACGTTTTAAAGTTACCACACTACAATAATGGAACGTTTCGTTTTTTAGCTCTTGTTGACACCAAGGGCGAGAACAAATTATACAACCTAACAAAACTTATTTTACACCTATAATCATTGTATCGACTATTCTTTCTAGATCGATCACCGTAAGCATGTAATGGAGAGAATGATGTACAAAACAGCAAGAGAGCTGAGAACGGGCAATTGTAAAAACTAAGGGAGAAGCACTTTCATCGCGAGATTGGTCCACATTATGTTTTGAGGTTCCATAAGGAGTTGCGGTCTTGGATTCCACACTGCACCGCCTCTGTCTGAACCATATTCGGCTGCTACGGAATGGAACTATAACAATATATGATTGATTTCGATTCCCATGAAATCACCTGGGTACCGTTCCAGGGCACAACAAGTTATCAAATTCCCTCTCAATGAAAATCAAACAAACTAATTGTGTTGGTGGTTTAACCTCTATGCGTAAAGTAATATGGATATTGGACATAACAAAATCAGTTGGCAAAAAAATGGTCAAATTGATCTAGTACTGTATACTGTGGAACAGTATATAATTGAATTTGCTTATGAATGGCAAAACTAAGAAAAATAACCTTCAAGATTATATGGATAGTTTTCTCAATTGTCAAAAAACACAACAATGTATTTGTTATCCCATCACGTCGATGTTTTCGCTTTTCTCCAATTGATTGGATCTTGCTGATAAGATCAAATTTAGCGAAAAAGGGCGAATAGTTCATCAGACACACATTTCAGGTACTATTGGTACAATACCGATGAAATTCATAAGAGATCTTCCTGAGGCAAACTTCCATGAAACCTGATAAATGCACCAAATTAGACGGTTATTTCGCATCAATGATAGGCGATTGACCACGGAAAGACTACGAGCACACCGCTCCACTCACCGGTGAGGACTTGCTGGTGGCTCCTTTGCTTTACCATGGTGGGTTTTGAAAAATATCAGAGATGCTCAAACCGATGAATGAGTACTTACGTGTTGGCTACCATGTTCCCTTGAGTTCTCGTTCCCTTGCTTCGCTAAGTTACTGGCCTTAAAGTGCTTTTGGCAAAAGAAAAGGGCCTCTACGAAGGATCACCCGTATTCTCTGGTGGTCCTAAACCGAGGAAAAGCCGCTCTATTTCCTCCCATCACCCAGAAGCTTTGAACAAGTTGAGGCACTCTACAATGAAAGTCTCTGGTTTTGACAAGTAAATCTCTGACCAACTGCCATTTCTGGCGTCGCGTCGCGGACGTCATCAGCTGTCTTCCAAACGGAATCTCAGAATTGGAGAAATTTTGCTCATGGCTACTTATTACCTCTGCTTAATTGGAGAGGGGTTCACCAACTGCCCGATCCGAAAATTTTCAAGAGTTGCAATACCGCCCTCGAAAGGTCACCAATCCAGATAATGGTTTTGGCGAGTCTTTTTCAGTAAACCCTAACATTTTTCAGCAACCAGAGTCTCTCCCTCAACATTTGTGTCCCAGTTCACTGGTAATCGTCCTCTCTTTAGTCTCCTTTGTGGATTTCAAGACGTCTTGACAATGCGTAAATGAAAGCCATCTCCACTTTCTTGAAAAGTCAAACTTGTCAGGCTCCAATGTCACACCCAAACTTGCCGAAAATGGGTGGACATGTCGACTTTCAGCACCACTAACTGAAGTTCAGAAGATCAGCTTGTTGGAGAAGAAAAGAAGATTGAAGAAATCATGTGTGGAGCTGTTTCATATCAGCTTACTCCATAAGTTAATCCAAGAGCTGTGTTGTTCATGGCTTATCTTACAGTCAAGCTGTTTGGAATTCCTTTTAGGGCACTTCTACTATTCTCGTAGATTCAGGTGCATCAGCATCCTTGATGATCAAGGATAGGCCAAGTTTTCTTCTCTGGGTTGCTGTTTGGAATCTTCAACCAACGTTGTTCTAGCTGATGGGAACACCCAAGGGTGCCTGGACCTTAGAAAAATTAATTTCCTAATAATAAAAATTTTGGCATCTCAGAAAGTAAGTAAGAAAATATCCTGATTGAACAGATTTCGAACTAAATTCAACAAAGGTACCTATTTCAAGTGTCGAAATTTATTTTTCTAAGGTCCAGGCACCCTTGGGTGTTCCCATCAGCTAGAACAACGTTGTTGGTGGTAGAAGGTTCCAAACAGCAACCCAGAGAAGAAATCTTGGCTCATCCTTGATTATTCATCAAGGATGCTGATGCACCTGAATCTAGAAGTGCCCTAAAAGGAATTCCAAACAGCTTGACTGAAACAGCTCCACACATGATTTTTTCAACCCTCTTCACCCAGTTCTGCCAATCTGGATCCTGCCGGCTCAGAGATTTTGGGGACGTGAACCCTGGCTTTGGGCACATCCCCTTCGAGAGTTTCCCGAAGATTAACTTTGCTTCCAAGCACACGCAGAACATGAGTCACGTGTGTTGTTCTTTGATCCACATCCATCACAGAACTTAGCTTCCGTAGCTACTGCAAGTTCAACTTCAGCTCTTCTAGTCCAAAGTTCCAAACGACACAAGGCAGTTTCCAGTTCATCAACTGTTCCATATTGAACGTTGCACAGAAATGGGAGGTGCTCTCTCCTGAGATTCTTCTCCAACAAGCTGATCTTCTGAACTTCAGTTAGTGGTGCTGAAAGTCGACATGTCCACCCATAACTTTCACATTTTCTATCCGATTTCCATGAAATTTTCAGGGATGCGGATTAGGTTGTAGATGGTCCCCAATGAAAATCAAGACCTTAAAATTTACAGTAGCCTCTGCGCATGCGCAAACAGAAAATCCTTGTAATAAACACTTACATTTTCCATCCGATTTCGTCGAAATTTCCCAGGATTGTTCAGATTAGCGGGTAGATGTATGAGGTTAGTTGAAGGTACTTAGAGATTGATGTTTTGAGATTAACTACTATGCATCGGATCATCTATACAATCGGGTCATGGATACGAGGATGCTATGTGCCACACCCACTTGGCATTTTTTATGTCCTTCCACACGCTTTTTCCGATACTTTATCCCGAAAATTTCACATAGGGCAGGGGGATAAAGGCCGGGGGTGGCTAGAGACGGGGGCGGGGAGGCCTAGGGGTCATTGAGAAGTGAAAAGGACGAGCGCGACCGCTGGAGCGGAACTTCTGCCAACGACCATCCTGGACGGCGCAGACGACCCCTCGCGCGTGAGAATATCTTCCAGCCCTGCCCTGCGCTACCGCCTGCCTCTTTCCCCGATACCTTTCGGCCCGGAGTTGTAAACAACTCACGAAAATTACCGAAGGTAAAAAGAGCCCGAAAAGAAGACAAAATCCAAAGAGGGGACGAAAGGGAAGAAGACGAAGAGGAAGGAAAAAAGATAAAGAAAGAGAGAGGATGATGACGTCGGGTGAAGATTCAGTTTTTTATCCTCCCTGTGCTCCCTTTGATTCAGTAATTATCTTCCGGAATTCTCGCCGTTTCCGCTGCAGTTCTTTCTGCCGTTCAACGGCCGAAGAGATATTTCTAAGATCAAGGAGACCAGTACTGACCAGTAGAAAGTTTGATTGCTCCCTCGATATGTTAGTACTTATCAACTAAAACATAATTATCTCTCATTTAATGAATAGTGACATATCTCAAAATTTGCGATTCTTGGTTTTCTGAAGAACAAACTCTCTTGGACGACTAGTGCATGAAGGTCACTTCTACACTTGCAAAACTAGTCGAGGGATGTCCATTGTCGTACCACTCCACCACCTGTAAAATATTACTTAGTGGATTCATAGTCATAGTGGATTCATAGAATTCATAGTCATTACTTAAGTCTGAGTGCACCCTCAAATGCATCGATAAGGGTTGGCGGGCACTCCATTGTATTCATAGACAAGATTTGAGGGTGCCCTGAGGGAGCACTCAGTGCGATGTCTAAGGGCGCACTCAACGGCATTCATAAACCAAACTCAGCGTTGAGTTGAGGCCCACCCTCAACTCAATGGTGCAAAATCCTGAGTACTGGCCAGTGGTGACCAAACACTTTTTGCCTTACTACAAATATGCAAATAAAAAAATTAATTTTTGTTGAGATTCTCCTATATTTCCATTTTTGCAAGTAATATTTAGCCGATTTTGGAATATTTCTATAATATTTAGGGACAATTTCGTTATTATCAAGGAAGTTAGATTAAATAGGAGAATGGAATAAGAAAGTACGTATTTTGTCTTGGATACTAGCCCGCAACACACCAGAGTGTTGAAAATGTCGGTAACTACGACGGATTGCGGATGATACGCGAACTAGCGCGGGCGATGCAAGGCTTGTCTCCGGTACTCTGTGATGCAAGGCAAGCAGTTCGAAAAAATTAATTTTTCGGGACCGTTTAGAGTGAGAGGCGACGATCGGTGGGGTGGCGGGGGGTCAGAGCGAGGTCAAGTATTGCTATACCCCCACTACCACTCTATCAGCTGTTGCAAACAGTCGGAAAACTGTTTCGTGACCTTGAATGCAGAGAAACTCGAAGATGAGCCATGGATACTAATTAGCCCACTATGGCAATACATAACATATCTATCCAACCACATTATCTCGAAGAAGGAAAGCAGTTCGTTCTTTCGCCGCCGCAAATAGCAGCTGTTTGACGTTGGCTGGTGTCTCGTTCCCGATTTTATTGTATTTCTCTGTACCTAATCGTTTTTCTAGTTGCTAGACACTTGGAAATAATTGCATAACATTGTAGAATGAAGGTTCCACGTCTTATTAGGTCTAAATTCAGAGTCTCTTTTTTGGTTTATTATTTTCAAGAAAAACATATTGTTTAGTAATGCATGCATTCCAGGGGACGTCCCATTGTATAAGTATTGGATCAGTTTAACCAGTTGTTCAGCGATAAGACTGTTTCTCTCGATGTAATTTATCTATTACTTTAGGGAAGAAATAGTGACACCCCCCCCTCACCCCCCCTATAAACCATAACACTTCTAGCGGCATGATAGCCTCGAATCTGAAGAGCATTTTAAAATCCATGATCTACGACACCCAACATGCGAATTCGAGTTCACCCCCCCCCCCCCCCCCCACCAACACCAATGGTGCCAGTCTGGCACCAAAGCGGAAATACGTCGTAACATTGAACTTTCATCTATTAGGTTTAGTAGGCAGTCCGTCGAAGTTCACATCCGTATTCAAGGTGAAACACCAAAAAACCCAAGAAATATGAGGTTTATGGTGCCCTGGCACCACGGTGGCACCACTTTTATTTCCATGGTGGTACAGAAAGTAATTCATGCAAATCCTAAGGTATAATGAGAATTTTTCCTCAATTTCAAAGCTTGGATACAATTAGTAAGCAGTAAAGGAACCGAAATATTGAAAAATTGGATATTTTGTGAATATTATCCCCCCACTCATCCCCTCCTCTTGCAAATTTTGGTACTCTAGTGAAATCATGTACTACTCGGAAGTTATTTTAGTCAAACAAAAAAAGAAACACACAAATCGGTTGGAAATTGAGGCCTGGGCAGAGTTTATAAGATTATGCCCGCAAACGTAGGTACGTTTTTTAAGCATTAACCCCCCCTTTCCCCCATTAAAAGGCGAAATTCAAAATTCCGGTGACGTAGTGCACAACTAGATAGTTTTCCGCGTCGAACAAAAAAAGAACCAGGAAAATCGGTTGAGAACTAAGGCCAGGGCAGAGTACACAAGATTATGCCCAAAAACACACGTTTTTTGAGCATTAACCCCCTCTTTCCCTTCCTTAAAAGGCAAAATTCAAAATTCCGGCGACGTAGTGCACAACTAGATAGTTTTCCGCGTCGAACAAAAAAAGAACCAGGAAAATCGGTTGAGAACTAAGGCCTGGGCAGAGTACACAAGATTTTGTTACACACACACACACACAGACATACACCTATGGTTTTTTCTGCGGATTTGGATTCAGAATGGTCTAAAATGGATTACTGTGTGGTTATTTTTTTTTTCTGTTGAGTGTTGTCCTCCTTCACCCCAGATCGATCGCATAAGGACGCCCAAGTCTTACTGTGGGACGTCCTAAAAAATTTGAGCACCCTCAAAATCCGATGGTTAGGTAACGTTTGAGGTAAGTACGTGTAGATTTGGAAAATCGAATATAAAAAAATCCGTCCGTCCGCGGAACTTTTCTTAATTGTTATGGACTGATTTTGATGAAATTTGGTATATGGGATTCCATTTGGGGTCTAGTTGTGCCCCGAAGCTTTTGGTTGATGTCAGTTAGTTCTAAGCGGTGAAATGGAAGGGATGTAACTTCCAAAGGCGCCCTCCTATCTCGAAAACTCTCAGTATGAAGGTATTGTTTTTTCACAAATTAAAGATAGGTACCTACCATTGCATTTTTAGAATCGAACGATACCACCCAGAGCTTTTGAGGACAAACTGTTCGTTCCCTACGAGAACTTCAGGGTTAAACTTACGATAAATCAAAAAAACGATTATGAATCGCAAAAGAGGCCTGATTATCTTTCAAATTTTAGCTAACCAAAATGAGATCACCGATCGTTTCTTTGGGTTGTACTCGGTTTTGATTCCTTAGCAACCAGTAATAAAATTTCTAAACGAAGGAATTCTTTAGTTCTTCGAATGGAGTGTGAAGCGAGTAGATCTTCCAAATAAACTTGATTGTGAAGATAAAACATGGTTGGTAGGTGGTGACAATGGCAAAGCTGAGTTCTTTGCTGTCGCATGATATATACAGGAAAAAAAATGAACCTTTGTGTAATAATTTGCAGCCTAGCTGTTTGCCTGACGAATATTTTCACCCGACGCCCCTGGTACTGGCCGGAGGTACCTTGAGTGCCACTCAGCCACAGTTATCATCAGATTTTCCTACTGAAAATAGTGTACAGCTAGTCAACTACCGATCTATTTTGTTTGTCAAAAATATCCAATGAAGATCATCGCAAACTTGAATTTCCTTGTAACAGTCTTTTCAATGTTTTCTATGCCGAACTCGGTGAAATCTTCCGAGATTGTGAGTTTCTTTCTTGAAGTTGTCAAACATTCTCGCCTTCGTTCTCAATACTCATTCTTGTTTTACGATCTAGTTAAATGATAAAGTAGAAAATACTTGTAGAAAATTATATGGGTTGGTAATAAAGTACTAGTTTCTTTTGTATCGCACCTACATATAGATAACTTGCAGACTTACATATAGATAACTCTTACATACTTTGACTGTTAATTTTAGGAAATCATAATTTCTTACCTTCTTTAGAGCAATATAGTCGAGTCCGATGGCAGCAAATTCATTGATGAAATTGCGGAGATAAAAATCAAGTCACAAACTCCGAAAAAATGTCAGCACCCTAAAATAATTGAACAGACTTCAATTTGATTGATTCACCACTGCTAATAACTCAGAACTAATGGTTACTTGTAGGAAATCGGACAAAATAGAGAAATTATCGTGCACATCCACAGTAACGAAAATGCAATAGGAAACTTTTCATTACTGTTATAACCCCAGAGAACCGGTGACAAGGTTATAACTCACGATCAGTGCAGAATACGAGAGGGAAATTTCCCCGTGCTTTTTACCCAAAATATCCATGAAACAGGGAAATATTCCCACCAAGGCTGCCAACTTAAGGTGAAAATGAGTTGAGTAGCCCACTTAAGCTAGCAACACTTAAGTGGGCCGTCTCAATCAACTATGAATACGGATTGTTGAGTCGAGGCCGACCCTCAACTCAGATTATTGAATGCTCGCTCACATTCAAGCCTTGTCTACGAATTCCACACTATGGTGTCACAAAACAGTGATAATCAAGTACACCTGACTTTGAGATGTGACACTATTTCATTATATGACCTAAAATGTTGGCAGACGTTCTTTTAAATTTATAATTTAAAATTTTTAGATATTGTTCGGCCAATTAAGGTAAGGCACGTGCATTTTGCATACAAGAACAAGGTGGTCCCGACTTTATCGGTCGAAAGTAGTCGGGTACTCGTTCAACTTGACTTTACGACCGCCGACCAGACAGAGAGGAAAGGAGAGCTCTGCCTCAATATTGCACCGGTATACGGCGCCGACGTCCTAGATCTAAATTAATGCGAATCGGCACTTCGACGCGCGTGCTCATAAATGTAAAAGTCCCTCATAAACCCCGTTCGTGGCGTTTGGAGTTAGGATGGAACATCCTTCGAAAGTGTTCTCACCATTTCCCGGTTCGTTGATTATAATCGACAACCCTTTTATGGGTGATCGGGATGAGCAACTCGTGGAGGTAGGAGGGATGCAAGGCGAATCGAACAGTTCAAATGCTTATGAACGATCCCGCCGAACCTACCTACTTGGAATGAGGTCGGCAATGATCGCTAAAAGTTTTCAAATGAGCTCAAATTCTTATAAGGTCAGTACTGATTATATTCAATGTGACCTCTTTACCAGATATCTGAACTACCTCGAAAATCAAATTAAGATTTCATGCAACTGTCTAGTGAACTCTTTAGGGATCCCAATCTTGAATCATGCAATTCCACGATCCTGCAGGATCCTGCCGCTTTTTGGGTGGTGAGGATCCTACAGAATTTCAGCGTGGATCCTGCAGTCCTGCAAAAATGTGAATAACAGTTTCCATGTGAATAAATTTCCATTCTTGGAAAGCGCTTTCCCCTCCACCGCTCCAGCTCCCTCCTTCACTGATCTGTTGCGTGAATCACAATGGGGTGTGCGCATGGGTCGAAAAAACTGTTTATTGTTATTTGCGAATTTTTCAAAATTTTTAGAATGGACTTTTTCGAAAAAAATGTTCACTGAAATCTGTTTTGGAACATTCTGAAACGATTCCTGAAGTTTTTCCAAAAATCATATGTGTGTTTATATATATCATATACATGTGTCACTACGCACAATAACTTGAGTTAACAAGTTAACGCTAACAACAAACGAAAGGTCGAGTTCGTTAGCCAAAAATTTTGGACAATCCAAAGTGGTCCAAATTTCAAAAAAAGTTTAAAATAACGGTTTTTCCCCGTTTTTTGTGGCTTTTACCTTCAAAATTATGGTAATATATGGTATATTCGGATTCAGTACAAAATTTCTGATATCAATACGTTTTTCAAAAATGAAAATTGTCCGAAATTAAGAAAAGTATGTATTGATACCTTAAAGCACAAAGGAGCTATGTTCAAAAACGAAGTTTTGAGAAAAACGCAAAAGAAATTATCACCAGTGCACAATTCTTAAAAAAAAAAAAGAGAGAAAAATTTATTAATTCTTGATTTATTCGTCATTGAAAGACGAATGGAGTGGATTGTATGGGACAGGATAAAAATTGAATAATTTATTTTACCGTGGTTTATACCACATGCATACCACATACGTACATAATAATTATTAGGTACTTGAAAATCTTGAAATGATTACACACTGGGTAGGGATTTTGTCAGGTTTTTGAACGCACGCTTTGAGCCTCCCTAGTACCAAATTATTCCTGATAAGGAAGCTCCCGCTACAAAAACGCTCTGCCCTCGTGAAACAAGAAAAAAGTCGACCTGTTTTCGGATGTATACGACGACGTTGGGGGAATTCGCAGAAACTACAATTCGTATCACGTTAGGGAGAGTGGTTTTCGCAATAAAAATTTTTGCCGGCCATTCGACTAACGGTGCTAATGGACTCAAGTATCGAGCAAAATGCGCCCAGTGGAGCAAGAGAAGCAAAAAGTTCATATGAATGGACCATGAATGGCCCACCATCAACTTCACAACTTTACATAAGTAGTACCTATAACGGTATATGTCTGAATAATACAAGTATATTCCATCGCTAGATCATTACCATGTGACATGACTGGTTAGATCAACCAAAGACAATACAACGAAGTACTCCCTTTACATTCTCTGAAGCATCCACTTCGGAAAAGTGAATGAATGTTTGAATGAATGAATGAAAGTTTGTTTTGTTTGTCTCAACACTTGTTGTATAATACAGAGTGCAATAACAATAGTCAACTTAAATATACAAAAACGATGGGAAACAAATTATGGGAATTAGTGATAGAAGGACAGGAAAAACGTAGATAATAGAAAAAGAGAAGAAGAAGAAAAAAAAAGCCTCAAAGGCACTAAGGCAGGGGAGCCCACCAGGAAGTACCCAGCCCCCTGCACACCTGTAATCTGGAACCAATTAGGTTCAAATGATAGAAACAAGCAGATCTTAGTTCTCAGTTTTTTCAAGATTCAGGAATTCATTATTCTGGGATTCCGATAAAATCCACCAAGTACAGAAGTACTGAAGGTTTTTGGAAAAAGATCTTCAGTGGCAGTGTCAACTTCCCTACGGCCAATAAAAACGGAGTTGAGTAGAACGTTGTCTATTTCCACGAAAATAATGAGTTACAAGTTAAATCGATTTCGACGGTTAGGTCATCATCAGTAACAAACAATAACTTTTCATTAGTTATTGTTTGTTACTGATGATGACCTAACCGTCGAAATCGATTTAACGTTCTACTCAACTCCGTTTTTATTAAAATGGTTTTCCACAATCTCATCGCGAGTGATATTTTTCGTTTCCCTAAAGCCACTGCTCAGATGGAGATGCTATCAAGAAATTGAGGACCTACAACCTATCCATCAAAAGGCTTTATATTGGATAGATATACATTATTAGATGTATAATTATCTTGATATTTTCATTTTCAAGAGCATTCCAAAACTCAATTTTAAATGCTTGCATACGAGTCTGCAACACATTGGGACATTTTCATGTCAACCACTACACAACAAGGTAGTGAAGTACGGTTGTTAGTTCGTGTACCCAAGCATCAAAATAAGAAAACAGTTGATTGTTCTCTACGCAACACAGTGAGTCTATTTTATTTATTTATTGGTCGCGTGAGCAAGACTTGCTTAGTTTTCGTGACGGTTTTTCAGTTTATGTGCCAAAGCAAAGACATGAAAATGTCAAAAATTATTTGATAGGTAATATTTGTTTATTGTCATCCAGGAGCTGGACTTGGTAGGTAGGAAAACGATTAAAGCTATTCACGTTCGTGTTCCTACCACTTACCTATAACTGGTCAGAAATTGTTTATCAAAACACATAAGAAATTCAAATTTTCTGGTCAGAAATTTATTATTTTGCATCCGAAGGAAGGTATCGAAGCATTGTTTTCATTTTCAAGGTTAAAAAAATCCTCCAAAATCAAAAGTTCTACTCGCCTTTCACGTTTTAGACCTTCCTGAACAATTTCGATCTTGTATATGTATGTGGCTGTCAGTCGGTCGTCTGTGTTTCCACAAATCCTATCAAGTATGAGAAGTTAATGTCCGATTTTGATGAAATTTTTAGAGATTTCGAAGGTTGTCGTATAGATGGTCCCTGTGGTGTTATTCAACCTCATCAGGTGGTAATTTTCTATGTTCCCAAGAACGCTATTAATCTAGTTACCCAATTTTCATTATAGTCTTGTAGGCGAATAAAGCCTTTGAATCGGCAAAACGTTCTATTCTCAATTATACTACAATTTATTCGCCTACAAGTTTCGATGGATCGCATTCTACGCCCCAATATTTTGAAATTTGATCCTGATACTCCATCAGCAGCTACGGAATGGCGTCACTGGTACCGGCGACTACAGAATTTTCTACAAAGTTTGGAAGCTAATGACGAAGAGAAGTTGCGCATTCTCACAAACTTCATTTCTTCGCAGATCTACGAATACGTGAGTCAATGTGGCACTTTCAATGTGGCCATTTCTATTCTAGTAGGGGTTTTTGAGAAACCACCTAATGAAATAGTAGCACGGCACTTGCTGTCTATTCGAAGTCAACAACCCAACGAATCCATAGACTGATACTTGCAGTCCCTAAGGCTCATGAGTAGGGACTGCCAATTCAGAGCAGTCACAGCTGAAATGAACAGAGATGATAGCATTCGGGATGCTTTCATTCTTGGAATACTGAACCCAAACACTCGTCAGAGGTTGTTGGAAAATTCAACTCTGACGCTCGAACAGGCACATACCCAGGCACGGGCCCTTGAGTTAGCTTCTCTGAATGCGCAAAGGTATGGGGAGTGCAGCCCTACTGTCAATGCTGTAGCGGTTCCAAGTCAAATGCAAGATGGCCCCCTGGGGAGGACTGAAGGAACATCTTCTGTGAAAATGTTCCCCTAAGAAAATCATCGCTCCCGGATTGACAGAATCCTCTGCTGATGCCCAAACGGTTATAACTATTTAGAAAAACTGTAACTGTCATAACTCCTGCATTTTCCACCCAAATTCGAAGACATTTTCAGGGATTATGCGGGTTGGCGTGAGGACGGTTTTCTATGATGGTCCAAAGTACTTCGAGATTGAAGTTTGAGATTACCGACTACAATCGGGTTATGGATACGATAAAGTTATGTGTCACTATGTTCAATTTATTTTTACAATCATGATTTGATTCATTCCAAAAAACAAAAGACAACATGTTTGTTTCACTATCCGTGAAAGATCCTTGAGATTTTGATAAACAACATTGAAAGAGTTGGAATCATGTTCAGATCCCCCCGTAGGTATAGATCAATCAATCTTAATCAATAGATCAATCAATCTGTCTTTCTAATCAGTAATCTGTCTATTTTACTAAGTTCTGATTGTTTTCTAATAGTCAGGATTCAGCCAGATAACAATTACTTGTGTCATATTCCTAATTTTTCTTTCATCGACGTTTCCAATCGGAGCCCCTCATCAAGACAACCTAGGAGAAATATCCCTTCTCAATACCCCAGAGAGCCCATATTGGATTAGACTGTTAGTGCTAATTAAAAGTGAAAAAACGGTATACCTAAGTATGAGTAAAATACCGGAGGATGTACTCGTAATTGGCAGGAAACCTACCGTTCCCTCGCTGCCTGGCTCCTTGACACGATCTACGTGTAGTTTACACCGTTTTTCGGTCTGGAACTGGTGAATCCCACCGGAAAAGGAAATAGGTCAGTGGGAAAAGTATCCCAGGCGATATAACTACTGTCATTCCCAGCATTGGTTATGCATTCATGATAACTATATCGAGCGACAACCTCTCAAAAACATCAACGATTTATGAATGTTGATTTTTTATGCAAGCAACCAAGAAAGAACTGAAAACCGGTTCATAGCTTTTGTATAACTTGACACCTACTTTTGATTTCATAAAATAGAAATAATAGTATGTATCACTTATAATAGTATTTTCAGTGTTTTGTATTGTATACCGTTCTAAGAAGCCAGACAAATCTACATAAACCTACTTTTAATGCCTCTCATAATAGGACACCTGAAATCTGGAAAAGTACTCCTTCATAGACAGCGGATATTTTTACTATTTTTCTAAATATTTTTGAGAGAAAAATTACTATTGATCATATGAAAATGGCCTTCTCCAATGGATTCAGGACCTCTATTTAATATCAGCCGGTTACTTGGCTTGTTCAAAATGTACATCACACTGAACATGTTTGAAGCTGTTAAAATTTACAAAGTTTTGAAATTATGTGATTTGAGCATTAATTAGTAGACCATAAGAAACCAGAACAAAAGTCGGGGATGGAAATCCTGTTTGCCAAGAACGGGGATAGCATGAAACATCCCTCTCTAGCCAATGGGGTATTTCAGTCAATTTTTTTTATTTTTTTTCCAAAAGAGTGAGGCTCAGGAATAACGGTAATCGGGTCTGTTCGTCGAGAAAATGTTTTTAAAAAATCAGAGAAGCTAAGGAAAGTTGAAGATTTGAATGGTGTGACGTAGCTAGCCAATCGTGACGTAGCTAGCCAACTGTCTTTGAAAAAGTATCCATGCACAGAAACCCCTCTTGGATACTACAACATTCTACTCACACACGCGCGCGGGGCAGTTCGCGGCGTAGTCCTTGCCTAGTGTACCTATGTGCATTTATAGCGGCCCGCCTTTTTAGGACGTCCCACAGTAAGACTTGGGCGTCCTTATGCGATCGATCTGGGGTGAAGTTGGACAACACTCAACAGAAAAAAAAAATAACCACACAGTAATCCGTTTTAGACCATTCTGAATCCAAATCCGCGAAAAAAACCATAGGTGTATGTCTGTGTGTGTGTGTGTGTGTGTGTGTGTGTGTGTATGTGTGTGTGTGTGTGTGTGTAACAAAATCTTGTGTACTCTGCACAGGCCTTAGTTCTCAACCGATTTTCCTGGTTCTTTTTTTGTTCGTCGCGGAAAACTATCTAGTTGTGCACTACGTCGCCGGAATTTCGAATTTTGCCTTTTAAGGGGGGGAAAGGGGGGGTTAATGCTCGAAAAACGTGCGTTTTTGGGCATAATCTTGTGTACTCTGCCCAGGCCTTAGTTCTCAAACGATTTTCGTGGTTCTTTTTTCGTTTGACGCGGAATACTATCTAGTTGTGCACTACGGCGCCGGAATTTTGGATTTTGCTTTTTAAGAGGGGGAAAGGGGGGGGTTAATGCTTGAAAAACGTACGTTTGCGGGCATAATCTTATAAACTCTGCCCAGGCCTCAATTTCCAACCGATTTGTGTGTTTCTTTTTTTGTTTGACTCAAATAACTTCCGAATTGTACATGATTTTACCAGAGTACCAAAATTCGCACGGGGAGGGGGTGAGTGGGGGATAATATTCACAAAATATCCGATTTTTCAATATTTCGGTTCCTTTACTGCTTACTAATTGTACCCAAGCTTTGAAATTGAGGAAAAATTCTCATTATACCTCCGGATTTTCATGAGTTATTCTCTGTACCACCATGGAACTAATAGTGGTGCCACCGTGGTGCCAGGAGATGGTGCCATGATGCCATAAACCGCTTATTTCGTGTATTTTTTTTTGTGGTTCACCTTGAATACGGATGTGAACCTCGACGGACTGCCTACCAAAACTAATAGATGAAAGTTCAATGTTACGAGGTATTTCCGCTTTGGTGCCAGACTGGCACCATTGTTGGCGTTGGGTGGTGGTTGGGGGGGGGGGGGTGAACTCGAATTCGCATGTTGGGTATCGTAGATCATGGATTTTAAAATGCTCTTCAGATTCGAGGCTCCCACGCCGCTAGAAATGTTAAGGTGGATAATGGTGGGGGGGGGGTCAGTATTTCTTGCCTAAAGTAATAAATAAATTACATCGAGTGAAACAGTTTTATCACTTAACAACTGGTTAAACTGATCTAATGCTTATCCAATGGGACGTCCCCTGGAATGCATGCATTACTAAACAATATGTTTCAAACGTGTGATCTCTTTAATTAATTTTTCTACCACATGTTATTGTATCATTGGGCTTAAAGTTGGAGTACATAGGTTTTCAAGGGTGCTGAATCCAAATTTGAGGTCAAAAACCTGAATTTCCGACCCACCGAAATACCCCATTCAGGACCTCTACCTAATAACCTCTGTGATGAGAAAGAAGAACAGTAAATTCTTAGCTAGAAAAACCAGGTAAAACATACAACATTCATTGCGTTTTCAAGTCAAAAAAAGTTCCCAGAATCATTTGTTTTCTTTCTACTAAATTATCTTCCATTATCCGAAAATATCTCACTATATTCCATGACCAAAATTTCAAATTGCCTTTCACGAAAGCTCGTACAAAAAGCTTTTGGTTCCGTGATGATCAGCCCAAGATCAATTCCTTGTCCCCGTGAAAAAATTGTAGAAACTAACTTTCTATCAAATTTTGATGGAATTCTCAAAGATTGTGAGCGTTAACTTTTTGGACCAATGGTAGAGTTTATGAGTTCACATAAACATTACGGATCACCATTTCTCAAAATTAAAGTCCGTCTGATCAATCATCACACCCCCACACTTCTACTATTATTATTATAAATCATAGCATCAACTGCACATTTTTCACAATAATGGAACCAACCTAATTTTTAGTTTCAGTACGCTCAAAATGAGATATTAATGATGAATCAAATTGAAAAATTGCCGGTTACAGGAACACAAACCATGACGGAAACGAACAATGATGCGCAACTATCAAAAGTAGGTACTTAGGGCTCTAGAAAAAGGACACTGACTGGTTAGAATCGTTTTGAAGGACTTTGAGTAACTACTGCTTATAAGATGGCATCTGTAAAAATTGCAGAATCCTGTAGGTACTAGAAGAATTACTTTTAGGACATTTAGGGATGACCAAAATGAAAGCTCTAGCAAGGTTTTATTGATGCCATGTTTAAAAGTAATCGATCCTCCCAAGTTCCATCCATAGGAAGAGCCCAGTGGTTCATGGGAAAGGACTCACAAAGATTTTGGAGGCCCATTTCTTAATAAATCATTTTTCATAGTAGTTGATGCAATTACCAAATTAGAGAAGTTTATTCTAACGAATACAACTCTCGAACAAAAAAAAGATCTTCGGCATTCCTTACATCCTGGTTTTTATTCAAGTAAGCCGATTCTGCTCTGGAGTTCCAACCATTTCTAAAATAAATCAATACATCGTAAAACTTCCATTTCGTATCATCCGGTAACTTATGGTGAAGCATAAATTATTCGATGAAGAATAAGCTAAAAGTTATGATTGCTGACAGAGGGGATCCCAACCACAAAATAGCTACAATCTTAACTCAACTTCAATTAAAAAGAGCTCCAAACTCTACTGGAATATCAGCCTACAAGCAAATGTTTTCCTACAATGTTCGCTTGAAGTTAGATTTGCTAATCTGTGACCAAAGCCACAAGCAACCATCAACAAACAGTTCCTTGAGCAGAACGTTCCACGTAGGAATCGTGTATTGGTAAGAAGGCACAAACGGATGGAAGGAATTTTTTTTTTTTTTTTTTTTTTTTAAATCTCCCCTCAAAGACAAAATGTCTTTTGTGACGGAGGGGGCACGCCATAAAACAAAATAAATAAATAAATCAAATATAATGGGGAGGACGCCCAGGACTCACCCGACGCCGGCCCTAGGGATGAGGGATGATGAGGAAGGTGGGGGTGGGAGAGAGGGATGAAGGGAAGTGCCTCTATAAAATGACCACCAGTTTAAATATGAGCCGAGCAGTACGCGGCGGGTGACACCACGGAGTACACCTACTGAGATGCCCAACTCGCGCAACTCCGTGGCACTTTTCCCGCACCACACTCCGCGCCACGACAAGGTCGCAGCCATCACCCTGATGTTGTTGGGCTCCACTCCTTTTAGCTCTGACACTGCTTGCCGCAAATCATCTCTATCATACTTTCTTATCTTAGCCCGCCAGGTCTGCTCCATGTCCATGCTGCCATTAACAACCTGGACATCCAGGATAATGCAAGACCTGTCGGGCTTGACGGCAACAATGTCAGGCTTCTTGCCCTGGTCACTTGGCATGTGATACAATCTCTCTCTCTCAACATCCCAGCCGCTAGATGACAAAGCACCTGCTATCTGCTTGGCGACTGCATCATGACGTAGAATGCGGCCCCCATGAGTTCGTGGACACTGCTGCACTACATGATACAGGTGTTCATTTCCACTCCGACAGGCACGGCAAAGGGTATCTGTCATCCCACGACTACCTCTTGAACACCGTACCGCTGTTGGCAGTGTTGCCACGCGGACGGCGTGGAAGTTCCGGTAGTCGCGGGCCCCAATGCCCTCCGAAGCCCAATCCACCCATTGAGATGAGATAAGGCTTTCGGAGCACTGTCGGAGTTCTTTACCATCTACTGACTCATGCAGGGCAGCAGCGAACTCAGCAGACGAACTGGGTTTTGGAGCAGATGGTGTTGCTCGGTCGCACCATGCTAACTGCTGCCTGACAAAATCAAGACCAGCAGCAACACGGGCGACCTCCCAGCTCGACCCTTGAAGGGCTAGCAGGCGCTGGCGGCGCAGAGAAGGGATACATGCAGAGAGAGACACAATGCCAAGCCCACCGGATTTGACCGGTGCATGGATATAGGCACTTGGGACACCAGGTGGGAACCTCAGCCAAGAGCGCACAGCAGAGCGAACTTCTCGATCTAATTCCTGCAGCCTCCCCGCCGTAAGCCTACCGAAGACTAACCCGTAGGTTAGCTTCGGCAGTAAGTACGTGCGGAGGAGGCGCAGCCTCTGCTGTGGCTTCAATGGAGCCTTGGTGATGCGGGCTAGCGCCCTACCAAGATCCACACGGCTGGCAGTAATAGTGGCCACCCCCATGAAGTCGACTCCAAGGTACCGCCAGACCTCCAACACAGATCGAGAAGGAATGGGGGCTTGTCCTATGACAAAACCCCCATCCACAACCTTCACTTTATGTTGGCGACCCGACGGGACCAAGGAGACCGACCCACATTTATCGGGGTTGACCACGAGTCCACACCTGGATAGCTGCTTAGCAAATGCATTGAGGGCAATCTGCAAGCCCTCGCGGGTTTCTGCGAGTAGGATAACATCATTGGCAAAGGCCAATGCTCCTACTCGCACCCCAGGGGCGAGATCAAACCCTACTTCTGTGGGCAGCTTACCCAAGGCCGTATCCACGACCAGGTTAAAGAGGAGTGGTGATAGGGGATCCCCCTGGCGTACCCCACGCCCTATCCGTACATCCCCTGACACCTCACCTCCTGCCTCGAGGACCGTCACGCCTTCATGGTACAGACAGGCCACATACTCAATTAATCGAGATGGGGCCCCGACACCACGAAGGCAATCGGTCAGGGCAAGGTGACTGACTGTGTCAAAGGCCTTAGCGACGTCCAGAGCGGCGAGGTGGAGTTGCCGGCGTTTAATACGGGCCAGCGAGATGACAGTTTGGAGAACTGTAAGGTTCTCCGCTGTGCCATCTGCTGGCCGAAACGCTCTCTGGACGTCACCAATGACACCAGCCACCTGGAGGCGAGATGCCAGTACTTTTTGGAAGTGGCGGAAGACTACCGAGGACACTGAAATCGGTCGATAGCCTCCAGGCCCACTTCCCCCTTTCTTGGGAATAAATACGGTTCGGGTACGGGTTAACGCTTTCGGGGGTCTTCCCGCAAGCATGAGCAGGTTGAGGATGAGCAGCTTAATCGTATTTGGTGCTTTATTCCAGCGACGGGCAGAAACACCATCCGGTCCAGCGGATGTGGAGTTCTTGACACGGCACTTGTGTGCCTCGTCAAGTAGCACCAGCGAACACAAGATGCTGCGTAAGGAATCCCTGGTGGAGACTGGGGGAACCACTCGCTCCCCAGGGTTGTGACTGGGAGCACTCAAAAGTGGCTCCCAGAAATCCACAAACTCCTGAAGAGGGGGCTGAACTTGATCTTCCCCAGGCTCCTCCAGTACCTCCGCAGCTACACGTGCCGGATGCTTCCTCCACAAACTCTGAACCCGGTGGTACTCCCGCCGTCTTGCTTGCTTAGCTGCTCTGCGACCTCCACGCAACACCACTCTGGGAGGAGGTCCCCCCTGGTGCTGCGTCACGGTCGCATCCCCAACCCGCGGGAAGATTCTCCCTAGATAGGCCGCAACCATGTCCTCCAGGTTGTCCAGCCCTTCAGCAGCCCGCCTCGCCAGATCCTGCAGGTAGGTGCTTTCATAGCCTTCAATACGACCTACCTGCCCCCCGAGCCTCAAGACTTCGGTCTTCAAATCGGCGAGAAGACCGGAGGTCCCAGGGGAGGGATACTGAATGGCAGACTGCTGGTCCATGCCAGCAACAGGAGATGCGGGAGAAGCCCCACCGCTATTTGCCAGGATAGCTTCCTGGACAAGCTGCTTATAGTGGGGCTTCAGGCGGATGTTCTTGATGGCAATGACTGTGCGCGTGGGAAAACGTTCGCTTAAATAAACATTTATATTACGTACCCCATTGCGCACAGCCACCACCTCATCTGCCGCCATCCTGCGCAAATCCTCGGAAGCATACCTAGGCTGCACTCGCTCAATATCAATTTCTTCATTTGCAGCAACAGGATGCTTCCGTCTGACATGGACACCAAGGCCAGACCTGGAGGTGAATGCCCGAGAAGAGATTTGAATGCCCGAATGAGATTTGCTAATCTGTGACCAAAGCCACAAGCAACCATCAACAAACAGTTCCTTGAGCAGAACGTTCCACGTAGGAATCGTGTATTGGTAAGAAGGCACAAACGGATGGAAGGAATAGTACAAGACAAACAAAGCAACCTGCAGCTGCACTACCAGATTGTCATGGAGGTCAGGATCTTCAAAAGACATATAGACCAGTCGAGGGGAGAGACTAATATGTGGGTCATTTCAAAATTTGGGGTTATTTTGTCCTCGAACTTTTCCATAAATTATTGTTGAAGTTTTTATGTTTTTTCTCCCGTAAACGTCCTTTGCCTTTTGGTCTGCCACTGAGGCAGATCCTGAAGTGGGCGCACACTTTATCAAGTAGTTTCAAATTTATAGAATTTTGAATTTTTTTTCCATAATGTCGACTTTGTATGGAGAGAGAAAACCAAGTGTGAGTTGAACTCATGAAACCTTTTTATTCCTTCAAAATACGAGAATCTTAGTTTAGGAGTCTCTTTTACTTATCGCAATCACAGTCCGAAGCTATAATCTAGGTACATCAGAATTATCAGATTCTTCAAGTCTTTCAATCAGTCTAATCTTTCGTAAAATGTGGGTTAATGAAAAGTCAGAATTATATGACCCAGCGGTGTAAATAGTTCGGGTAACTCTTAAAAATGTAAACGGCTTTGAAAAAAAAAACTTCTCTCCCTGCAATTCCATCTCTCTTCCTACAAACCAGCCTCTTCCCAGAAGTTGTAGGGAGAGAGATTTGTGAGGTTATCACTCTCTACTGGCCTAACCATTATTGATTCTGAACGTTAGAAAAAATACATAACACTATGGCATTCATAATTGTAATTTGAGTTTAATTAAACTTAGTTGAACACTTACCCTGATGAGTGAGGTGGTTGTAGGGAGAGAGAAAGTATTTACCTACTCTCAAAGCTTCAACACTTCACAACATAACCCACACAACTGGGAGCTTGTAAATTCAACAAACTTCAGTAGCTTCGGAAGCCATCTTGCAGCAGTGTTCACTTTTGTTTTTCATGACCCAAAATAATCGTTTTCCAGGAGTGGGCAGGCATTTCAAAAAAAATGTAGGGAGAGAGAATAAAACCTTGTGACAGCATCAAAACATAGCAAAAACCCTTCCAATTCATGGAATTTTCGTTCGTTTCTAATTTATTCCTGAAGAGGAGAGTATCCTGGACCAATAACGTTTTTTACTTAAATTAAAATCTGAATATAGAGTTCTCCAAAAATTTTCAAAGTTCCCAACCTACCCTCTGTGACAGGTGTAGGGAGAGAGAATTGGGATCATTAATGATTTTTAATTATCTGAGTTAATTGATTAGTGAAATTCATTCTATGTGATCTTTGTAGACACCAACCTGCTGTATCTCCCTGAAAAAATTCTGAATTTCCAAGACAAATAGAGTGTTCACGAAAGCTGCGTGACAAGAAATAACCCCAAATTTTGAAATGACCCATATATTTCCATAAGTTATCTAAGGGTTCATTGCCAAAAGTTAGATAAGCGACTGCTAGGTAGCAGATAAACAATCTAGACAACATCGATCATCAATTATTACTAATTCAAAGTTTGAATTTCAAACTGTTCACCATTTCAATTCATTCGATTGAATTAAATTTTGATAGTAAATTAACTAGATAGGTTCCTTATGTGTTCAGTTGTTATGTCATTGATATTTAATAAATAAAAATATCTTTGAATAAAATGCATTCAATAATACTGACTTACATAAATACAAATAATGAAACCGTGTATCAATCTGCATAGTGTGAAGTATTATTAATCTCAATCTCTGTGATACGACAGTGGTTAAAGCATACTTGATTAGAGGAATAGGCGGATTTATGATGCATCATTTGAGAGCATGCTCTCAAAAACGTCATGGTCAGTGTGGGCTACGAGTGTTCAAGCGTGAACGGTCACTTCCTTTGAAACTGACCGATGGAAAAAGATTATTTGGTCTCGTTTTTGATAACTGTATAACGCCCTAGTCCAGGAAGGTCGAACATTGTCGCAGCGATTTTTACAACGATCGCGAAAAATACGTTAGAGAAAATACCGACGAAGGAGGGGAAACAGGCACAGAGAAGAGATGTGATTCATTGCAGTTTTCACGGACAGTAAAAACGTTTTTCTTCACCTCGAAGGGATCCTATTGAAAAGAAATCCTAGCGGTATCCACTGAGAAGGAATCGAGTGGGAGGGAGGCGATCATTTCTGCGGATTAGTGACATCGAGCGTTCGGACGGAGAAAAAGGCGAGTCCAACAGTATTATAACGTTTGCTGGGGGGAGATTGGACCACTTTGGGAAATAACTCCATCGTGTCGTTCAGAAATAGCTGATTCGTCATCTTGACAACTCCCCAAAGTCCGAAAAGGTTGACAATAATCTACTTTTGGCTAGAAAAGTTTCTCAGGATCGCAAAAAGTGAGTTACTAATATGTTTTCCTTGTTAATTTAAATTCGACGTCTTCCTAGGTGGAAAACTTACCCAGGAAAAAAAATTATGTAAGATGATATATGGCACAGCAGTGCAAATAATCTTTTCGGTCATTTTGATACGTAGTTTAATGTTGCCATCCGTCCATTATTTCAATGGATTTGTTTGTGCTCTGGGGTTCGTGTTTGTGTTTTTGACCCTTATTTTTTTCGTGTTTTTCAACTTTTCAACGGTTAGCCCAGGTTTTTAGAAATAGTCATTATTATTAGATGTCTACATAATATGTCCGACATTTCATTCTAAACACTTTCATTCTTGGTAAGTAAAAATGTTGTAACAAATTCATTATAAAATCGTGGAAAATTTCTTTTTAAATTAAGGTTTTTGACTTCACAGCAGCTACATGAATAAAAATGTCACCACTTATTTCCAAACTCAGTCACCAACGAGATCACTAAGTCATGTACCCCTGCCAAGTTAAACCGCGTTAATAGGCATTATTTACATTATTCAGATGTTCAGCACATGGCTGTGCAGATTCTTGGTTAGAATATCCCAATTCCATTAGAAAGCACAGAAGACGGAAACATTACATCTCCCTTTTGCCCGTTTGGATCCCATCTTAGTTAGAGCATCCTAAAAGATAGGATTTTGATGGGAGAATGTGCTATTATCAATGATGGCGGTACTAAACTCTCTCATTGATGCTCTACAATAGCCGTACCTCTGCTTTAAAATCTTCAGTATCTCAATGTTCCTATGGTAGGAATAGGAAGTAGTATTGGAATGGAACTCCGCTACTAAGCACGTGTGCAGGTCACCTGTTGATAGTTACATCGTAACGTCACAGAAACAAACCCGAAATTCCCCGCAGTTCTAATTTGAATGTTCGTGAAATAATACAAGCATATTAACAACACTGTGTTCTACTCTGCTAGGTACAAATATAGGGCATAGAATTATTAGAAGTAGTCCGAAAACCCTAGAAACCTAAACGTACTACTTAATTTAATCCAATACAAATCTAAAATCTTATTTAATCATACGAAGTTTGTCAAAACGTTTGTATACGATTCTGCAACAGATCGCGACATTTTATGTCTACCTTCACTACCTACCTATAATAATATGCTTTCCCAATTATTTATTGTTTGTTGACATGTAACAAACTCTTACCGCAATTTGTTGTTTACAGTTCTTTTAACTCAGGGGTATATCTCAGTTTCTTCCATAGTTACAGCGGTTTTGCCAGTAAATCATTTGTGCGTAAATTTAGGACTTTCCAACGAATGTTGAACGATTTTTCTACGAACACAAAGATAAAGTTCCATATCAACGATTTGGTTGTAAGTGGGAATCATTGAAAATTTTCGTAACACAATTATGTGACCAATTTTGTGAGCGTTTTTGTTGCCAATTTTGTGACGATTTTTCGTGACTTTTTTCGTTCATGTAACAAAGTAAAGACATAAAATGTCAAAACATATTTGCAGGCTATGCGCTATGTTAACATGAAATAACAGTTTTTATTACTACACAAAAGGTTTTTTTTTTTTTGTATTGGAGTCTTTCTTGTGTCCTGGTAAGTACTAGCAAGTTTATGTTTTGGACACCGAATTTGAATCTGATAAAAATTGAAAAACTTCTACTATACTAACCTTATTACTACCTGTGACCAATAAATGAAGAAAAAAATATCTCCCTCTTCCTCCTCCCATGACCGTTTTACCATTGAGTAGTTTTTCGTATTTCAGTCAACTTTCGGCCAATTTCAATGGGAATTGCGGCATTCTCCTTACCGCTTAACCCTAGGATAACACACCGGGGTCATTCGTGACCCCACGATTTACATTTGGCCGTGTATCTATTTAAAAAAATGTTTTCTTCGAACAAGGATATTTTGTAAATAAAGTTGGAATTCCTTCTGAGCCCCTTTGTCAGTGGTTAAGGTCAGTCACTCGCTAGAATTCGTGCAGTTAACTTGCAAACGTGCTATGGGCCACATCTGACCCCAGTGCGCTATAATCGGTTGACTTTTTTTGTGTGGGGGACTATTTGACCCCAGTGTGACTTTCTATTCATTCTTTTGCCTTTTAAATTTTGGGGTCAGAATTGACCCCAGTGTGCCGTTTATGTATGCGAAAAATAGGTGTGCCAAGATTTATACATACGTATATTGATTTCTAAATTTCTTGTTTTTCCATTTACCGTGAGAAGCCCCTACTTTAAGCCAAAGCAAGTATACTATAAAAATTCACAATAATACAGGAGTGATAATACAATTTTTTTGAAAAGCAGAGAAATAAGAGTGCTGGTGAAAGTCGTCAGTCAAACTCCTTCCATCTTTGAGCTGATCTATTATCGAAACTATTCCATAGAATTAAGTGATTTTGCTTCCGAGTCTACCAAGGTAGCGGAAGCTTTGTTTTCACTTTTCAAGGACGAAAAAAAAAAGTTCTCCAAAATCAAAATTTTCACTCGCGTTTTGCGTTTCAGACCTTTCTGAACAATTTTGGTTCCGTGTCTGTCTGTCTGTCTGTCTGTGTGTCTGTGTGTCTGTGTGTCCGTGTGTCTGTGTGTCTGTCCGTCTGTCATCAATTCCTTGTAACGCGCATAACTATACGAAGTTATAGTTCGATTTCGATGAAATTTTCAGGAATTGTGCGGGTTGGTGTGTAGATGGTCCCCTATGAAAATCATCATCCTCGGACTGATAGTAGCTACTGCGCATGCGCAAACGTGAATTCCTTGTAACGGCCATTACTTCCACATTTTCCACTCGATATTGATCAAATTTTCAGGGATGTTACAGATTAGTATTTAGATGGTCCCCTATGAAAATCACCCCTTTCGGATTGATAGTAGCTACTGCGCATGCGCAAACGTGAATTTCCTTCTAACGGCCATAACTTCCACATTTTCCACTCGATTTCGATGAAATTTTCAGGGATCGTGTAGATTAGGTTGTAGATGGTCCCCTATGAAAATCATTATCCACGGACCGATAGAAGCGACTGCGCATGCGCAAACGTGAATTCCTTGTAACGGCCATAACTTCCACATTTTCCACTCGATTTTGATAAAATTTTCAGGGATGTTACAAATTAGTATTTAGATGGTCCCCTATGAAAATCACCCCTTTCGGATTGATAGTAGCTACTGCGCATGCGCAAACGTGAATTTCCTTCTAACGGCCATAACTTCCACATTTTCCATTCGATTTCGTTGAAATTTTCAGGGATTATGTAGATTAGGTTGTAGATCGTCCCCTATGAAAATCATCATCCCCGGACTGATAGAAGCGACTGCGCATGCGCAAACGTGAATTCATTGTAACGGCCATAACTTCCACATTTTCCGCTCGATTTTGATCAAATTTTCAGAGATGTTACAGATTAGTATCTAGATGGTCCCCTATGAAAATCACCCATTTCGGTTTGATAGTAGCTACTGCGCCTGCGCAAACGTTAATTTCCTTCTAACGGCCTTAACTTCCACATTTTCCACTCGATTTCGATGAAATTTTCAGGGATTATGTAGATTAGGTTGTAGATGGTACCCTATGAAAATCATCATCCCCGGACTGATAGAAGCGACTGCGCATGCGCAAACGTGAATTCCTTGTAACGGCCATAACTTCCACATTTTCCGCTCGATTTTGATCAAATTTTCAGGGATGTTACAGATTAGTATCTAGATGGTCCCCTATGAAAATCACCCATTTCGGTTTGATAGTAGCTACTGCGCCTGCGCAAACGTTAATTTCCTTCTAACGGCCTTAACTTCCACATTTTCCACTCGATTTCGATGAAATTTTCAGGGATTATGTAGATTAGGTTGTAGATCGTCCCCTATGAAAATCATCATCCCCGGACTGATAGAAGCGACTGCGCATGCGCAAACGTGAATTCATTGTAACGGCCATAACTTCCACATTTTCCGCTCGATTTTGATCAAATTTTCAGGGATGTTACAGATTAGTATCTAGATGGTCCCCTATGAAAATCACCCATTTCGGTTTGATAGTAGCTACTGCGCCTGCGCAAACGTTAATTTCCTTCTAACGGCCTTAACTTCCACATTTTCCACTCGATTTCGATGAAATTTTCAGGGATTATGTAGATTAGGTTGTAGATGGTACCCTATGAAAATCATCATCCCCGGACTGATAGAAGCGACTGCGCATGCGCAAACGTGAATTCCTTGTAACGGCCATAACTTCCACATTTTCCGCTCGATTTTGATCAAATTTTCAGGGATGTTACAGATTAGTATCTAGATGGTCCCCTATGAAAATCACCCATTTCGGTTTGATAGTAGCTACTGCGCATGCGCAAACGTGAATTTCCTTCTAACGGCCATAACTTCCACATTTTCCATTCGATTTCGTTGAAATTTTCAGGGATTATGTAGATTAGGTTGTAGATCGTCCCCTATGAAAATCATCATCCCCGGACTGATAGAAGCGACTGCGCATGCGCAAACGTGAATTCATTGTAACGGCCATAACTTCCACATTTTCCGCTCGATTTTGATCAAATTTTCAGGGATGTTACAGATTAGTATCTAGATGGTCCCCTATGAAAATCACCCATTTCGGTTTGATAGTAGCTACTGCGCCTGCGCAAACGTTAATTTCCTTCTAACGGCCTTAACTTCCACATTTTCCACTCGATTTCGTTGAAATTTTCAGGGATTATGTAGATTAGGTTGTAGATGGTCCCCTATGAAAATCATCATCCCCGGACTGATAGAAGCGACTGCGCATGCGCAAACGTGAATTCCTTGTAACGGCCATAACTTCCACATTTTCCATCCGATTTCAATGAAATTTTCAGGGATGTTACAGAGTAGTGTTTAGATGGTCCCCTATGAGAATCATAGAGAATTGTTTTTCATAGAGGGATGGTCTCCTGTGAGAATCTCAAATCTTATACATGAGAAGGCTTCAATAGCTCAGAGGACAGAGTCTTGATTTGTGCTTCAGGGATCGCGGGTTCGAATCCCAGCCGAGGCTAAGAATTTTTTTGATCCAATCACATACATCTACTCACTTAATTTTTCATCCGAATTTGATGAAATTTTCTAGGATTGTCCAGATTATTTTTATATTTGATTCCAAATATTGTCAACTTGGAATGCTGATAGTGGAATCTATTAAAAAAAACCTTCAACAAAATATAATTTCAAATTTTAGAAATTTCATTTATTTCCATATTTTTATTGATTTTTTACGAAACTATATTCAAAACCGAAATTTGTTCCTGGTTTAAACTGTTTTTTTGTATATGTTTCAACAAACAGGCTATCTATAGATTTTTACAACCTAAAAATAAATTTAAATTTCTGTATTAAATTTAAATTAGAGGAATTTAAATTTTGGGGTCAGAATTGACCCCAGTGTGCCGTTTATGTATGCGAAAAATAGGTGTGCCATCCTAGGGTTAAAAGTACCAGCGATACCTTAAAGCACAAAGGCGCTATGTCCATCCATCTTCCATTTTTTTCCAATTTCAGAAAAACTCAAATTCAACAAAACTATTATTGACCTTCTTGACGATTATAGCTTGAAAATTAGTTGAAGAAATTAAAGAATTAGTGTGATGAGCCATTATTTTAGGAATTGTGCACTGGTGAAAACTTCTTTTGCGTTTTTTGAAAACTCCGTTTTTGGACATAGCGCCTTTGTGCTTTAAGGTATCGTAGTAGTTTCCTTCGTTTTACTTTTGGAACTAAAATCCGGGATTAGGTTTTTAGCAATCTATCAAAGTGCTGATCAAGGTGATATAATTCCAACCAACCGAAGGTTACTGATCGAATGACATTGTAACAGTACCAGCTAACCGTTCTCCAGATAAGAGAAGAAGATAATTTCTTAGCGATGACTCGGTATCTCTTCCTCATCCCCTCGCCCAGACCTTGATGTTCTGCCGAGACTGGAGTTTTTCCCTATGTTTCCCCTGGCTTTCCTGATGACAACGGGGCGATGTTAAGAGATTGCTAGGTGCTAAGGCCTCTTAAGAGCTAACGGCCGAGACGAACGAAAGAAAAACGCCGCGTCGCGAGGCCTGACCGCGGTGGCCAATGACCGCCGCAATCCTCCTCTCACACCCCCTTCTACAAAAAGCAATCGAAATTTCCGACGAAATTGAAATAATGAGACCGGGGAAAATAGTCAATAATTGCTGAGATTACCAAGAAGGACGATTTTGGGATTCAATGTGAGACAATACTGTAGCGAGAACATTCCACAACCCCTCAAAGACCATCCCAAGCTGATCTCTCCATTTTCAACAAGACTGTCTCATCCTCACTGAAAGATGATGAACAATATTACTTACATTTTTACATTTGGCTTATATGGCCTAGTAAATTTATGTAGTGTGAAAATGGCAGATCAATAAGACAACTACTGGAGTCCTTGTCCACCTTTTGCTTCCAAGTCTACCAAGGTAGCGGAAGCTTTGTTTCTTTCTTCAAGGTTGAAAAAAAAGTTCTCCAAAATCGAAATTTCCACTCGCGTTTTACGTTTCAGACCTTTCGGAACAATTTTGGTTCCTCGTCTGTCTGTCTGTCTGTCATGAAATCCTTGCCACATCCATAATTTCTACATTTCTCATCCAATTTCGATGAAATTTTCAGGGATTGTGCGGGTTGGCGTGTAGATAGAGAGGTCTCCTACGAAAATCATCGCCCCCGAACTGATAGTAGACGCTGCGCATGCGCAAACGTGAATTCCTTGTAACAGCCATAGTTTCCACATTTTTCGTCCGATTTCGATGGAATTTTCAAAGATTATGCGGATTAGGTTGTAAATGGTTCCCAATGAAAATCAAGGCCGTAAAATTGACAGTAGCCTCTGCGCATACGCAAACGTAAAATCCTTGTAACAGCCATAACACTTAAATTTTCCATCCGATTTCGATGAAATTTCTCAGGATTGTTCAGATTAGCGTGTAGATGGTCCCCTATGAGGGTAGTGGAAGGTACTAAGAGATTGATTTTTTGAGATTAACTATTATGCATTGGATCATCTATACTAACGGGTTATGGATACGAGGAAGCTATGTGCCACACCCACTTGGCAGACGTTTTTACTTTTAAAATGTTCAATAAAGTGCTTTTTTCTCTCATAAGAAATTCAAGCAGAGGATTTACCCCTTTCCAACTATGTACCCTCTCTAAACTACAATTTCGTAGGTAATTGCGATCTGATACCTAATATGATCTTTCTTTCTCGTAACGAGTCTTTCATGACTAGTTAAGTTCTATTTATAAGATGTCGGAAATTAGAATGAGGGTGTGAAAGAGCTTGGTCCTATTGAGTTTGTTTTATTCTATATCTACAATTCAACAACGTTGAATATATAGAGCTGTTCAATTTTTATAGACCCGTCCCACACTCTGAAAGTTATTCGTGCTAAAAGAATTCGCGAATTACCTTACAGACATAGAAGTGGATCTGAAAATGCTATGTAAATTTTTATTTTGGAGACAAACAAGTGCTACTTTACGAAAGAAGAATTCCTTTCACTGAGCCATCGATACCTTAATATTGGTTCTCTCGTACACCTATCCTACAGTCTCTAATGGTGATGATGCCTTGTGGATTGCTCACTCGCTCCGACTTTCACTTGCTTGTATCCCAATTTCTTCTATTGTAGAATTGATGCGGGTTTCTATGAATATCTACTTATGAAAGAAAAATAGTAGGGTAGCAGGTGCCTGCCTAAAGGCTGAGAGAAACCGTCAGCGGAAAAAGTAGCTCAACGTACCCACTTGTTTGATGGTGCCCACCCATTGAGAGTGCCGTTCTTTGTCTTCGTGGCTATCATGCACAAGATTCATAGACGTATCGAATGTAGAGCAGGAATGTCGCTTCAAGGAGTTTGTCCTAGATCACGTGGGATTCGAAGGTGCACGTGTCTTTGTCTTTGTAAGTGACGACGTTTCATGGTTCTCGTAGTCAGGCCACCACAGTTGTTCGCCTAGTCCGACTTGAGAGCGCAGGTAACTTCGATCACAGACTTTCATTAATTTATTTACATTGAAAGAACAAGTCTTTACAGAAGACCCTTTCACGATGAATTTGGAAGAAGAACAATATATACATACTCGTACTACGTGCCAAGAAGGATTAAAGTCCACGAATGGGAATTACCTTCGGCAAAATATTGGAGCTCCTGCCATATCGTTTAATAAATTATAAATTACATTCGTTAGTTTGGTAAATACTCACGTCTGAGAGAGAAAAAACACTTTACTGAACATTGTAGAAGGAATGTAGTTTGGTAAATACTCACGTCCCAAGCGAAGAGATCTTTATACATAACTTTTCTTGCCGAAACTACAACATGTGCCATGCGTCCATTTTATTATTCGGAGTACCGATTAATTTTTTGAAGACCAACATTCAAGCATTTAAAATTTTTTAAAGAGTTCATAAGCTTTTTTACAGTTGAATGCTGACAGTTCGTCTCTAACGTTACTCTCAGGCGAACGAAGAATTTTATTTAATTGAAATTTTATTTACCCTCTATCCCAAAAAAGTATGCCAAGAAGATGGGCAGAAAAGTTTCTTCAAAATATAAAAACAATTAGACTTATTCAAATACTGCAGTTCTGAGTAATTTTTTTAAGAATTTATAAGAATTTATTTTTGAAAATTTTTTATCATAGGAGACCATCAAAATTACTGTAATTACCTTTATAGTAGGAAGTTATTAATTAATTAACACTTAATATTTGTGAATATGGAAACGTTTTTGAGCTATAACCTACAAACGTTATGACTAAGTATCTGTAAAAAATTTGTTTCCGTAAAATTTCAATTTTTTTTATTCACCCACAATATAAACATTGTGGATATAAATATGTCGTATTATAATATTAGAATATATGTCAATATGACCGGGATCGGAGTCGGACAAAATAATCCACCTTCATTCACCGAACACTATCTTTTGCACACAAACTTGACTGATGAAGGTGACATGAGGGTACACTCATCAAGCCACTAAATCTCCTCCGATCCCGACAATGGCAATGAATCGACCAAGAGCTTTATGAAAGAGGTTGATCATTTTGTTCGACCGTGATCCAGAGCACTTTCACGTCATAACCAATTTCACAACAGCAACTATGTAGATCGACCCAAAAAATTACACCACGTCAAACGGATTGGGAATAGGGTCCACTGAATGATAAATACTTCTTCGCCGAGCTTTCGGTTGATATATTACCTTCTTTGTATGGTTTACTCACTGAGTAATGGATACTTACTCTAAGGATTTACTCTGAGTAAACCATCCTTCGAGCCCTGAAAAAGATTATGTATTAACCGAAAGCTCGGTGAAGAAGTATTTTATCATTCAGTGGACCCCATTCCCAATCCGTTTGACGTAGTATAACTAATTTCTTTCAGATTCTCAGTTTCCTCAAGAATTTACGAGATCTTTGAAAAAATGCTGAAAATCAATGCTTCAATCGTCCACAAAAACATGGAACATGTTTTAGCCAAATTTAGTGCAGAACCTTTAGTCATAGGTATGTATAAGTATAGAAATACTCATGTCTATCAATAAAATGCATTAAAAAATACTTCCCTACCTACCTATAATAATATGTTTTCTTCAATAATTGTTTGTTGACGTGTAACAAAGTGCATTTTTCAGCCCTTATTAATAGGGTGAGGGGCAAAAAATTGGCAACGTGAGTTAGAATAAAAAATTGGACAAATCAACAGCTTTTCAATGAGTGGTAAACGATTTCAGTGGGTTGGATGATACAAAAGTTATATTACCTCTATAGGGCAACATATCTAAAATGCATTAAATATTTTTGTAACAGAATTTTGTGACCTTTTTGGCCAGTTATCTCACGGCTAAAACATGTTCCAAGTTAAAAGTTGCGGTGTTCTATCAATTATAAGCCAGCGTAGCTTCAGGGTATGAGGAATAAAACTTTGGTTAGTTCTCACTAATACTGTCACGTCATGAAGTTGGCGGTGAGAGGTAGATAAGCCCAAATGGGGCCAGTAGTACATTACTGTACTACTGGATGCATCAGGACTTCTGGATGCTAATCATAATCATTTTCATTTCATTCTATTTGTAATCAAATTACTGTAAACCGAGTGGAATGAGGATACAAATTGCAAATTAGGTGACAACTCTGCAATCTACACGATAAAAAGCGTTTTTTAGTTGGATTATTAGCATACGAACCGAGTTCGCGGTAACGGAGGTGATGAACGACCGCTAAATCAACGTGGTACAGCTAGTTTGGCAAGACCGACCTCGATATTGTACCCGTCCTTGTGGGTAGGAAGGCACTTGTCCTGGCCTAAACCCATGATGGAAAGTCGGCTGATGACGGAACAACTTTGGAGAGAGACGTGATTTTGCATATAGCGGATGCATTTATGCGTCCACCTGTTCATTGACCTCTTGCGCGAAAGTCTATTTTAAGTCACAGGCATAATTTATATTTTCAAGAAAGAAGATGACTTCATCGTGATAGAAGTGAAGTATTTGTAGGAAGAAACGAATCAACAATTAATTACTGGATGGAGTAATTACAATAAAAGGTTCCTCCGCCTTCTACTCAATTTTTTTATTTTTTTACGTAATACCCGTAACCAGTTGGTTTACATGCATTTTTTTATACTGAGGTTTCGGTTTATCAATTTCAATAATGAACGTTCGGAATTGAGCAAGGAAAGATTTTTTACACCCCTCAAGAATTTGATGGATTATGTAGGACTAGTTGAAAAACCTGCTAAAAAAAGGCAAAAATTGTAGATATGTAAAAAAAAATGTGATGTCGTGGCCTGGAATAGAACCCGGGACCCCCACGTTCGGGCGACATACGTACCTACGTACGTACGGTTGGCGTTTTATGTAAATAGATATGAGCAGGTAGAAACCGAAAATCGAATACCTATTTTTTCGTCCGTCCCCCGTACACGGCACATTCCAACCGATTTTGGTATTTGTTTTCCATTTAGGGTCTAGTTGTGCCCGAAGCTTTTGGTTATTGTCAGTCACTTCCAAGGGTGAAAAGTGGGGGTTAAAATTTCCAAAACGCCCTTGTTCAAAAGTTTGGAATAAAGGTTTTTTCGTCAATTTGAAATTGAATTTAATTTCTAGGATCGAATGATACCTACAACTCATAGCTCAGAAGAATCAACCGTTCTGCCCCTATGAAGGCTTGAAGTTTGGATGAATGATAAAGCAGAAACATGAGTATGAATCGCAAATGAATGTTTACTGACGGAAGTAGGCAAAAGCTCTCCTTCAAGCTTAGCTGATCAAATGGTTTTGATTTTTCTTCGTGTAGAGTTTCATGTCTTTCATTTGTGCCTCCTTTGCAAACAAAAATCAAATTTTCTTATGAATATGGAGGCACCTACAACTCTCATAATATGAACACCTATAATATAAACACCTTATATTATAAGGGTGTTTTGCTGTTAGGTACTCTCTGCCAAAATGAAATTAGCAGTGAACCTTGCGCGAAAATGTTGGAAAAGCTGTATTTTTTGCAGGCGAGTGATCTATACAGACAAATTATAAACAGTTGTGTAATTATTTGGTACTATTGTTTGGTAATGTTATTTGGAGATACTTCAACCTTTAATGCAGATATACACAGATATAAACAACAGTATACAGTTTATAAAGGTATAAACAACATTTAAATTATAAGGACTGTCGGCTGCTTATTGATTCCATCCAATGAGCCAACAAGAGAGATTATGTTGGTTTCCAAAATGTTTAAATTTGCTCTTTCTGCCAGTTATGGCTATTGGCTTATGGTTTGTTTTATCACAACTTCCGGAAATTTTTTGTATGATGCTTCGTTTGATGGGTACTAGCCCATAATGCTAAAAGTTCGACTCGGAAGTAGATGAGATACTTTCTTGTATCACTTGTAGAAATACTTTCAATTTACCAAAAATATGTTTTGCAAATTCAATCGTATTTTTGACCACTGTCTAAGTCTCCTGCAGCAAATCTCCTTCTTTCTTGTTCTGCTTTCTTTTTTAATAGATACTACGTTATGAAAATTGAAGACTCGTGAAGAGTGGGAAGAAATTGGCACGGATGTTTGGAAAAGGGAAAGAAAGCAGAGTTTAGCGAAGTAAAGATGAAAGTACCGTTGTTCCAACAACACATTTCTGGGGCGAGTAATAAAACGGGCGCGTTCAATTTGAAAGGAACTACTTGCAGGGTTGGGAGCAAAAGAGGGCAACGCGAATCAGGACTTCAGCATCATGCTAATGAAGCTCTGCCACGGACGTTCCTTGAAGGATACTCACTGAGTAACAGCCAGCCAGTCACTCCCGCGGAGAAGAAAAAGGGGAACTTGTTCCACCAAGATCCGCTGTTACGTTCATATAGTTCCGCCCGTTACTAGGATTTCATGACAGCCACACAGACAAACACGGAACCAAAATTGTTCAGGAAGGTCTTAAACGTGAAGATGTTTATCAACCCACGGCACGCACAAACTGTCAAGTATCGGGAATGGGGTCATCCAACAAACGCTGTTATTACCGAGCCTTCGGAAAATTCGTTTCCTTCATCAGGGCCTGAAAAATACAATGCGCACACTCAGGCAACAGAAGCTGGAAGAAACAGAAACACACTAGTCATAACAAGTTCAATCAAATTACCTATTGAGATCAATACAGATATACAAATTTTATTACTGGTGTGGGCTCCCGCCCACTGGAACGCTTCTCCAGTAGGGTGGGGCCGGGTCATCGCCACCGACCCCCTTCGGCCTGACTCGTAGGTGACGTCGACGAGAGCCAATCAAGAGGCGCCAAATCACACCGTGCGCGCCCTCCCCCCCTCCGGCCGGAGAAGCGGCAAGAGCTTCTCCCCCACCATCACCGCCGCCCCCGCCAACACCACCTCGCGGGAGGAGGGGGGAGAGAAGACGGAACCTCGGGTCAGGCCGGGACGACACCACTCCCTCCCCAACCTCTGATCAGTTAACTTTCACCGAGAGCTCCGTGCCCGTGAGTCAGTATAACACCCCAGCCTTTCCCCAAGCCGCCACGCTGTACTACCTTGCTTTGGACATCAGCCGCCACGGATACCACTTCGCCACACAATATTCGGAAGGATACCTACGGGCCCCAACGTGAGTGCACAAACTAATTTACATTTCATTCCATTGGCCAATGAACTAGGAGTGACGTGTAGTCATAAGATTAAAACCTAATAACATTAACAACATTTCGCCACGAAGCTTATTTGAAATTGAACTTTAGTAGACTTTCTGATTGAACCACTGATTTTCTGACCATGCATTGAACTTGAACACCAAATGATTAATGGATTGTAACGATATATTAGGAAACCATACTGAGTAAAGTACTATTCATACTCATCATAAAACGTGCCTTCAGCAAATCGCCACGAACTTTGAAGTTGTCTTTTCATTTAATAAAAGTGCCATATATTTGTATTTTCGTTTACCTTTCTGTCAGAGTATACCTGGTTACCAATTTGATAGTTGAGGCTAGTGCATCGCCACACCTCGAGGTTTTGACAAGTCCCTTCAGGACCGCCACGTAAGCCCATCAGGCAGGAACACCCTTGTGTATCCAATTTGCTTTTGGCCCTTCAGGCTTTTAACTTTCAGCATAAACCGCCACGAGACGCTTCAGGTCGCCACGCAATTTCGCCACGCTTTTTCACCACGCTTTTCGCCACGCATCTTAAAATCTAAATTCTTCACAGGTAAATACCTTTCTTTATAATTTATCTGTGTTTCGACTTTTGTCTTGTTTTCTTTTCAGCCAATATTCATTTTCAAATCAACCCCAACAACTCGTGCGATAGCTTGGGCTGTCGAGTTCATTAACCAGTTGGTGAGCCCGACCACCCAAGCGCCTAGATCCTCTAGGACAAAACACTGAAGATATACCTGCGAGTTGATAGCAGAGGTGAACCTTTCCCTTCGCCACTGGTACCCAAGTTGCCAGGTATATCCGAAGTAACAAACTTACAAACTGGTGGCAGCTAGCGGGATCTTTGTGTGAGTTAGCCTCACACGAACCCACAAATTAAATAGTAAGGTTTGTATCGCCACGAGTTGTTCAAAATTTAGAGTCACAAATTTAAATTTAAATAAAGCGAAACACATAGTCTAACCAGGTATACTGTTAGGTAGGATGTGCATCCGTTTATTGTAATTATAGGAAAAGTGACGTAAACGCAGCCTCCTATCTCGATCACCACGATCGCCACGATCGCCACGATCGTGGCGATCGTGGCGATCGTGGCGATCGTGTAGGTGAATGTGTCGTTTAACTACTACCACAAGGGTGAAAAATCTGTCTGCGTCTGTTGTCGGTCTTATTGAAGAAAAACAGGTTATTACTGGAATTTTGAAAATTCTTCAAAATTCCAGTAATAACCTGTTTTTCTTCAATAAGACCGAAACAGACGCAGACAGATTTTCACCCTAGTGGTAGTAGTTAAACTCCGACACATTCACCTACACTTCTCTCTAACAAACCGACAAAATGTCTCTAAATTTGTCGGGAGCAAGCGACCGAGGAGAAGGTACACACTCCTCCGTCGGTCCCGAAGCAGTAGAAGCCATGACACAAACGATGAGGGAGATGAATATACTTTCAGCCTTATAACACAGCCACACACGAGGGTGAACGCGGGGACTTACCGCGCTCAGTATTTCTAGAACTTGAACCATGGGACCCAGACGCTTCAGGCGCACTCAGTGTAGTTTCGTTCTTTGCAAATTTGATCTAGTGACCGCGGGCTTAACCTCTCAACAACGTTATCGAATACTGCGCACAAAAACACGCGGGATCGCGAAGCAGTTTTTGATTGACCGTGATGACGCCATGGACGTTGACAACGTCTACGAAATCGTCAGGGAGGACATGTTGCGGTGGTTCAAAAAAGAAAACCCCCAACATGCGGCCGCTTCACTATGGACAGTAAAACGCAACGCGACGGAGACGCTTCGGCAGTTCGCTGACCGCGTGAGAGGCTTGGCGCGCTGCGCTGTGATGGAAGAAGGAGCGCGTCTGCGACGCCATGAACGAAACGATTGGGTGGAGAAGAAGACGATGGACGCTTTCATCCGAGGCGTCGGGAAGAACATGAGTGCCCTCCTAATCACAAACCGACCGAGATGCATCCAAGACGCTCTAAGCAAAGCCGAAGAACTCGAGGAAACCCTCGATGACACGACCGACTTAGAAGAAAGATGGGATCTAGCGGCCGTCACGAATGATCGTCGGTGCTACAACTGCGGTAGCCACGATCACTTCGCCGCCCGATGCCCACGCAAAGATGACAACACGCAGAAATATAACCGCCACAAAGAAGAAGATCACCGCCGGGACAAACAAAATGAACCACGAAACGAGGAAAAACAAACTCCGATCGCGCTATCCCTGCATGTTTTGCGCCGATCGAACACACTTTCCCGTGAACTGTCCCTTTAGTCCGCATAAAACAATTTTTTGCGATTTTTGTGGAATGAGAGAGCACTTGGAACAAGATTGCTACAAGAAGAAACGCCTACTCCCCGTATCGCAACCCGTGATGGCACCAGCACACACAATGGAAGTTGTACGCTACAAGAAACCCGCAGAAGAGGACCACATCCCCGCCGTGGAAGCCCCCATGTCACGCACAATGAAGATAACTGTTGGACTAGGCCCCGAAGATTGCGACATGATCGTTGATACCGGCGCCACGCTTTCGGTATTGTCTTCTCCCGTAAAAGGGATCAAACTGCTTCCGACGCGCACTGTCGCGTGGGGCGCGGACGGGATGCCGCTACACTTCGCGGGGGAACAACGCCTCGTCACGCGACTCGGTGGTTGCACTTTCGAACACACCTTCCTCGTGTTTGCGCGAGAAAAAGCGCCACACTCGATTTGCTAGGACTTGACGTATTGAGACGCGTACCAATTACCTTTACCACGGGCCCAACCATGAAATTTCATGCACTGGAGGAGAAAGCACGACCATATACTCCTGTCGACCTACTCGACGAGCCGTATAGCGTGGGGGTGGTGTTGCGACCGGATTGGCGGGAAAACGGGACGCTTGGTAGTCAACAACCACATTTTGACACAAGCGCACCCATCCCTAGTACCTTTTCGGGAGCAACAGCCACTCCCCAAGTTGACGAACAAGCGACGCCTGTTCGCCACGCGCATACTGACGCCTCGAGTACGCCGACCACGCCCGCCACGAACATCAGCGGAACCGGAAGCATGAAGTTTTGGAGTAGGAATTATGGTGGCGTCACCACGCCAATAGACGCACCTGTCAATCTATACGACCACGCATCTCGCCACGAACCCCAAATGAAAAACAGATGCCTAGAAACCCCGAAAGAGTCCCCGAAGAACCAAGAAGAGTACGTTTTGAGGACATGGTGACCGTTTATGGTGATGAAGAACCAGCCACGCAAGAACAAGCGACGCCCATTCGGTTCGACACAAGCTTCGAACAACCTGAAAAATTGTCGCTTGACCAATACATCGATGCCGCTGTCGAAAGGGCCATCCGAAAACTCGACGCGCCCGTCGCCACGATGATACGGAGCTTCAACGCCACGCCCGATCGACACGAAAACATGATCATCGCCACGCCACAGCGACTCAACGATACCGTGGATGGTTACACCACACCAACATGACAACACGGTGGTCGCCACGCCAAATCGCCACGTCGCCACGGTGGTCGCCACGCCCGAAAAAATAAATACAGATCTTGACATCCTAACAATGTTGAACGAGGAAAAGACAATTGAAAATACACCCGACATGCAGATTGAGAAAATCGTCACGCAGCACCTCAATCCCTGATGCAAATTGAGGGAGCACACGCTGACCGAAGCCCGAAAAACGACGACGAAAATGTTCAAAACGATGAAAAATGGGGTTAATTAACACCCTGCAAGATGACAGAGAAAATGAGGAATGGGAAGAGGTCCCCACTGACCAATGGGATCCGCCATTACCCGAATTTGACACCGTTCTCAATGACAAATTGAAACATCTGAACGAAACGGACGCAGGACCGACGAGGAATTTGTTGAATACATTCCGGGACTTATTCAAGCCACCTACGGGGGGGGGTGATACAATTAAATGTATCAGATATCCTTACTACCCACCGTCACTCAACAAAAACCTTATCCGGTTCCTCACGCCCTTAGAGAAGTTGTCGAGACACAGCTTAAAGACATGCTCGAGTCCGGAGTAATTAGCCCGTCCACTAGTCCGTGGAGCGCGCCCGTCTTATTAGTCAAGAAAAAGACGCCGCCGGGGGAAAAGCAGCTTTGGCGTTTTTGTACCGACTTCCGTCAACTTAACAAAATTACCAAAGGAGACGCATACCCCTTCCGCGACTACAAGAAACACTCGCCATGCTCGGACAGTGCAAATGGTTCTCCACGATCGATCTTATAGCTGGGTATCATCAAATTCCGGTACATGCTGACTCAAAGGAAAGAACGGCCTTCTCTGTCCTTGGACGCCATTTCCAGTATGAAAAAATGCCCTTCGGGTTGAAGAACGCACCCGCCACGTTTCAACGCGCGATGAATGACGCGCTCGATGGTATCCTCGGAAACAACTGTCTCGTCTATCTCGACGATATCATTGTGTTTTCCGCCACGCGGGAAGAACATCTCGAGAAGCTCAACCAGGTTTTCACACGTCTATCAGAAGCTCGACTACAAGTAAACATCGCTAAATGCGACTTTCTCAAGAACGAAGTGCGATTCTTAGGACACCGCATCACCACGGACGGAATTCTCACGGAAACCGGAGAAAACAAGAGCCATTAAGGAGTTTCCGATACCTACCTCAATGGTGAAATTGCAATCCTTTTGGGCCTCGCCAGTTTTTACCGGAGGTTCATTCCTAAATTCTCCGAGATTGTTGTTCCGTTGACCGAGCTGTTGAAGAAGACTATCCCTTCGAGTGGACCGAGAGACAACAAAGGGCGTTCGATGAACTCAAGGACAAACTGACCAGCGAACCCATCCTCGCTTACCCCGACCTGACGAAACCTTTTATCCTCGCAACCGATGCATCCGGCTTCGCCTTGGGAGCCGTCCTCTCACAAAATTTTGATGGGGAAGAGAGGCCCGTAGCTTATGCGAGTCGCAAGTTGAACCCGGCCGAAACCAGGTACTCGGTCACCGAACGAGAGCTTTTAGCGGTTGTGTGGGCGGTTCGACATTTCCAGGAATACCTACTCGGACAAACGTTCGAACTTCAGACCGACCACATGGCTCTTACCGCCGCCATGCATCTTCGTGACCCGACTTCGCGCATCGGACGCTGGATATTACGCCTAGCGGAATATGACTTCATACCCCGATATAGACCAGGTACACAAATGGGACACGCCGACGGTTTAAGTAGAGGCGACGTTGCGATTGTAACCCTCGAATTTCCGCGAGAACTCATGATTGCCGCTCAAGATTTGGACAACTGGATTCAAGCCCTCGTTCTCGATAGAAAACACGAGAATTTACGCAACACAAACGGCGTATGGGAAACACGCGTCCGCCAAGACGGCAAACATGAATGGGTACCATTAATTCCAACTTCGCTACGAGAATGGCTGATTGATCGCTGTCATAAGAACGAATGGGCAGGACACCCAGGAGCTGAAGTCACAGAAAAACTCGTACGAAGACTTGGAACGTGGCCCGGACTTGCGAAAGATGTTCGAGAAAATCTTCAACGATGCGAAACCTGTGCGCGACGAAATACACCCTCCGGACTTCGGAATCCTATCCAAAGGCCGTTGCTTCCCGAACGTCCGGACAGATCGTCGGCATAGATTTCGTCGGCCCCATCTCAAATGGAAACACGACCAAGTATATACTCACCGCCGTGGATCATTTCACGAAATACGCGGAGGCGTATATTACTTCAGATTGCACGGCTGGAACCGTCGCCCGACATCTGCGAACAAATACATTCCGACACACGGTGTTCCCGAAAGGTTGGTCTCGGACCGTGGTACCGCGTTTACGGCCGGATCAACACGAGAACTATGCAAGAACTGGGGCATAAGACAAATTTTTACCACAGCTTATCACCCAGAGAGTAACGGAGTCTGTGAAAGATTCCACAGGACGCTAGCCAACATCTTAGCAAAATATCCAAGAAGACGAAAGAATGGGAAAGTATGCTCCCCATTGCGCTTGCAGCATATCGCTCGATTCCGCACAAAAGCACGGGATTCAGTCCGAATTCCTTACCTTCGGTCGTGAATTGCGAATGCCCAACGAAACACTGCAGAGCTTGAAACCCCGTGCCGATGAGACCACCACGATGAGAAATCTGAGGATCGCACGCGACGCCACTCACCAAAGCCTTCAAGAGGCGTGGCGGCGGCGTAGCGAAGCCATCAACTCACGACGAACTCTGAGGTCCTTCGAGGGAGGCGACGCCGTATATCTAAAGGACATGCAACCGCCACCCGGAGTTGTGAAGAAATTTTGGAGCCCATGGAGCGGTCCTTGGATAATCCTGAAGAAACATTCCGACGTTACTTATGAAATTAGAGACTTACCAGATATTCGAAGACAAACTGTACACATCAATCGTCTGAAACCAGCTTTCGTGTTGGGAGTACCAGACGAAACGTTCATCGACCCTCACGATTCCCGTCAAATCCACGAGACGTTGCGACACCGGAAACCCGTGACACGACGATGACACCTGAAACAAACAAAGAAGATTGGTATGAAAGTTACGGTTGGTCGACACCGGCAGCCGTGGCGCCAGCACCGGTACCCACCACCAGCTCGAAAGAACACACCGAGGACACCTCGAGAAGAGGCGTCAACCCAACATAGTACTCCTTCGGAACTGGATCGTGACATGGATGCGGATCACAATTTCGATCGCTCCACCGAACGTGAAAGGAAAGAAGTGAAATGCATCATGGGACGGACGACCCTCAAACGAGCCGTGCTGATCGCCACGAGACTCCACTCCGCCACACCGATCACCATGATGAATCTGCCGATCGCAACAACGATCGCAACGCCGATCGCAACGCCGATCGCAACGCCGAACGCAACGCCGATCGAAACGCCGATCGCAACGCCACTCGCAACGCCGATCGTAACATTGACCGCCACAAGGTGCGATGTACCGAAGAAATTAATGAGGATGGAGAGCCAATTGAATCTTCCGACGAGGAGTTCGAAGAAGCGAAGGAAGATCCTCCTGCCAAGAAACTTCGTGAAGAAGCTGAGGAGACACCTAGTCGTTATCCATTTAGAACAAGGCACAAACCTGTCACTATAGGCTACTCCACTTAGGGAAGAAGACACACTGACGAACTACTAGGGCACATACATCATACTGACTGACCCTTCAGGTCCACACCACACTTGGACCCTTCAGGTCACCCCATTACGCTTGGACCCTTCAGGTCACCAAATTTAACTTGGACCCTTCAGGTCGTAACACTTCGCTTTGATCCTTCTGATCGCCTACCTCTTATGGCTACACTGTCCTACTACGGCCGTGCATGAAAAGTTGAAGTACCAACGTAGAATTCCTATTGGGGCAAGTCACTTTTCCTAGGCAGGATGTCACATAGGTATTGTTTTGTTTGTTTTAGGATATGGCACATGAGAAAGATGAGAATTGGAGTTAGACGGAGGTCCCATCACGCCCGACCCCGTTGTGTTCTCATACGAAACGCTGCGAGAGGAAGCCAAGGAACAACTGGCCGATCGACCGGAAGGCTTCGTCGAGACTGCGGAACCCATCGGCGATCCATTCCCCACCCTGGAAACTCTGGCGAACTACGTGAGATTCACGATGTGCGGCGACACTCCCGCCGCCGCCAGACAACTGGGCGTGCGGCGCTCCAGACGACTCTCGACGTCGCTATGTGGCTCCCGGCCTATCAGAGAATTGTGATGGAGCGGAATGCCTTGCTCCGTCGGCAAGCACAATGGCTCGAAGATAGGCGAG